>OY997272.1:74357301-75643801 GCA_963921465.1 Triticum timopheevii
AACATTTATCATGATATGAGGAAATAAATAATAACTTTATTATTGCCTCTAGGGCATATTTCCTTCACTAGCATATACACCATCCACACCGTCATGGATTGTGCTCCTGCTGACGTGGCGTACATGCCCATTCGTTGGCCCACATGTCGGTCAGACCATACATTTTGCTTAAAAAAATAAAACTGTGAGGATACGTGGGTGCCATTGTATGCCCCACATGACAGTGTATTTTGTATTATGTTGCTTCCCGTAAAAAAATAGTGGACACTTCTTTTCCCCGATTCTCACATTCTCCAGATCCCATCGACCGCCGCCGCCGCCGCTAGTGCCACCGACGACTGCCCAGGCGAGGGTGCTTTGATCCGGTGGGGTGGTTCATCTCGGCGCCATCTTCAGGATCCCTTCAGCCTCTCGTCTCGCTGCTGGGCGCCCTTGCTGCGAGCCAGCCTCTGCTCGCCATTGGCGTGCCAAAGATCCAGCCGCCGCCCCGCCATTGTTGCACGGACGAGCCAGTCGCTGCCACACTTGCTGCACCGAACACGCCCCGGTTCTTTCCCCACATCAACGCCAGCCAGGAGCGAGTGGTATGTCTCCAGCAGAAATCATCTCTCTCCTTCAGATTTGTTGACTAAACATTGTGATTTGCAATTCCCCCGTCAGAATTTGGGATGCACTTTTGTTCAATACACTTCAGTGGCAAGTTTATATGCTAATCATGCTCATTTGTTCAATACACTTCAGTGGCAAGTTTATATGTTGAAGTTTATATGCTGAACTATAATACATACTAAATTGAGGCTAGCTGAATTTCAGAACTATACCGGTAAGCTAACTGAATCTTCTCACTGATGGAGTGACACATACAGTTAACAACTAAGCCCATTTATTTCACTAGCTCAGTACACTGGGTACAAGTTTATATGCTGAAGTTAGATGCTTACTTAAATTCACACTAAACTGAAAGATCTCGATTGGGCTGTAGAGATGTTGCTACATCCTACTACAGGATGCTAAGAATAGATATTACCAATAGGTTAAGCGAGAATTGATCGAACATGTTTTTGCACTATTACACATCCTCTGTTTATGATAGAACAGGATGCCCAGAAAAGGATGCTAAATAAGTCTATCTTGGTTTTATTCAGGTCTTAAGAAGAATAGAGAAGCTGCCCAGAAAAGTTGCGTAAGAACAAAAGGTACCTATATATAACCCACCGTCCCATTCTTTTCCGGTGATGCGCAGTTAGAGTTCATTACAAAATCATGTTCTTCTTTTAGCCGATTCACCTCTGTCACTCGAGTTCGAAGCAGCGAACCTGCAATTCTTTAGTGCTTAATTCAAGTGTTTAATTCCTCAGTGCCGATAGTAACCCGAGTGGAAAATCATCAGTTGTATGTGTGCATTAGAAACAAAAACTTAATCACCTTCCACTGTTTTTTTTCAGACTAGCTATAGTCCAAGTCAGATTAGAAACGATGGTGCTAGGCACACAATTCACAAAACTATAGTGGTACCTGAAAAGTTGGACGCATTCTCACCTGTGTTGAATTGATATGACATGTGCGCTAATTTAGTGATGTCGTTGTCTATTGAGAAGGACAAATAATGTTTATGTGAAGCATGTAAAAAATTGCTTGCTTTAATCCTCTGTTCCGAAATAACTGTCGTGGTTCTGTATCCATGTATAATGTCGAATAATCAGTATAATATTGTCAAGTGGTGTATGTTCCTTTGTCACAACAAAAGAAAAAAAAACTTTTGATGAACTGTGTTCACTATAGTGCGAAGCGGTATAATTTTAAATCTGAACATATTCTAGTTTGCTATACTGTACATGTTAATTTGATTGCCGGGGTAAACCTTTGATTGAGTTGGTTCTTTTTCTGCAATTTAGATGGATAGACGTTGGATTCATGGTACATTGTTTTCCCGTGAGTACATCGAAGGTGTCAAAGAATTTATGAACTTCATTCAAGAGAAATTCAGCGAGGATGATAAAATACTCTGCCCATGTAGAAAATGCCTTAATCATAACTACCAGCATCAGACCGTTGCGAACACGCACATATTGACGTATGGCATGGAAAGTACGTATACTCGCTGGATATATCATGGAGAAGACTTTGATGTAGATGTTATTGAACATCCTGTTGATGCGCATGACACTGAGGATGGTGACAATGGCGCTGACCACTTTGAAGAGATGTTTGAAGACCTACGCACAGCAGTAGAACAAGCTCAGACTGAAACTGAAAATCAAGATGCTAACAATGGTGGAAACCCTTCCGAGAATGAGTCTTTTTTGAAGAATGTGATGAAGGAGGCAAAACGACAGCTTTATCATGGTTGTACCAAGTTTTCAAGGTTCTCCTTTGTGGTAAAGCTTCTTCACTTGAAGTCATACCATAGGATCCCGAATAGTGCATTTACTGAAATTTTGAAGCTATTAGCTGAAGCATTCCCTGAACCCAATACGCTCCCAAAATCGTATAAGGAAGCAAAGAATCTTCTAAAGGAATTAGGCCTTGGGTATGAGTCTATACATGTGTGCTTCAATAATTGCATTCTGTTCAGAAAGCAATATGCCAATCATGACAACTGCCTAGTTTGTGGACTATCAAGGTGGAAAGACCCTGCTAGAAAGAAGATTCCACAGAAAGTGTTGAGGTATTTTCCATTGGTGCCTAGGCTAAAGAGGACGTTTCTTTCCAAAAAAGGTGCAGAAGAAGCACAATGGCATGAGCTAAATAGGCAGCCCAATGAGAAGGAACTGAGTCATCCAAAAGACGGTGATGCGTGGAAAGATTTTGATGAAAAATTTCCAGAATTTGCAAAAGATGCCAGAAACTTTAGGCTTGGGATTGCCACTGATGGGTTCAATCCTTTTGGAAATTTTAACACAACCTATAGTATGTGGCATGTATTTGTTATACCATACAACCTTCCACCTTGGGCATGCATGGATCAGTCAAATTTTATGATGGCTCTGTTGATTCCAGGTCCCAAATCACCTAGCAAGCACTTCGATGTCTTTCTACAACCACTTGTAGAAGAAGTACTTGAGCTCTGGGAGGGTGTGCGTACATATGATGCTCTTAGTGGAAAAATGTTTGATCTTCATGCTGCAGTTCTATGGTGCATTCACGATTACCCAGCTCTGAGCACTCTTTCAGGGCGTACCACAAGAGGCTATTTTGCATGTATTCATTGTGACAAACACCCTCTTTCTTACAGCCTAAGGAGTAAAATTGGGTATATTGGTCACTATCGTTTCCTTCCAAGGGGGTCATCGTTTGCGGAGAAACAATGAATTTGTTGGTCTTCATGAAAGCAATGATGAGCCAGGTAAATTCTCTGAGAAAGAGTTGCAAGAAGAATTGGAGAAGGTTAGACCTGGGAAACAACAAGAAAGTAGGAAAAGGAAGCGTTCTGACTTGGGTAGCAAGAAGGATCATGTGCCAATTTGTGGCCGGAGGGTTTGTTTGTGGGATTTGAAGTATTGGGCAAAGTTGAAGCTGAGACACAATCTTGATGTCATGCATATTGAGAAAAACATTTGTGAAAACCTCATTGGACAATTCTGAATCTGGAGGGTAAGACAAAGGACACACTTAATGCTAGGATTGATCTCAAAGATTTGAATATTAAAGAGGAGTTGCATTTGAGGAAGGAGGGAGACTCATATGTGATGCCTTGGGCCCGATATACCTTGTCCAAAGAACAAGTGGTTGCATTTTGTCAATTTTTACGAGAGTTAAAGTTTCCAGATGGGTTTGCTTCCAACATCTCAAGATGCACAAGTGCTGATGGAACCAAGGTACAAGGCCTGAAAACACACGATTGTCACATTCTTCTGCAGAGAATCTTACCTGCCGGCATGAGAGGATTTTTGGACAATGATACCTATCAAGCAATAGCTGAGTTAGGCAAGTTTTTCAGAGAACTGTGCAGCAAAACTCTTAATAGGGATGTCTTGGCCGAAATGAAGAAGGAAATCCCTGTAATTTTGTGCAAGCTTGAGAAAATTTTCCCGCCTGCATTCTTTGATGTGATGGTGCACCTTGTTGTACATTTACCTGAAGAGGCATTGCTTCGAGGTCCCGTACAATATGGGTGGATGTACCCAGTTGAAAGAAGGCTATATACTTTAAAGCGCTATGTGAGGAATAAGGCGCGACCAGAAGGTTCGATTGCTGAGGCATATATTGCATATGAATGCCTGGCATTTTGCTCCAAGTACATGGATGATGTTGAAACAATATTTAATCGGAAACCAAGAAATATAGGTTTTTCAGATGAAGAAGCCTATGGTGTTGACGTTTTTGGGCATGGAGTTAATTTCACTTCAGGATATGAATATGAATATGTGCATGAGCAAAAAGAATTTGACCAAATGGTGTGGTATGTATTGAACAATTGTGATCAAGCTAAGAAATATATTGAGTACGTTGTCACTTCTGAAACTTGTGCTTGTTGCATTGTGTTGTACATATGTGATCTCGAGACTAATTTGTTTTATTTTACAGTATGTTCAGAGATGAGTTAAAGAGGAAACGGTTGCCGGACAGTGATAAAGAGCTTCAACAAAAATTTCAGACATGGTTCAGGAACTATGTTAGTTTTCATTCACATCTAGTTATAATTTTTTGTTGTCAAATTTCACTGCAGATTCTAATGTATGTGTTTGTGTGCTGTTGCAGATGATGTGGCTGCAAGATGAGGTTGGCGTAGAGTTAGATGAAAATCTCTTTGCCTTGGCATGTGGTCCTGATCGGAGAGTCCGGAAATTCTCATCGTGCATAGTGAATGGGATTAGATTTAGCACTGTTGCTCGTGATAGCAACAAGAGGACGCAGAACAGTGGAATCATGACCGAAGGTGAACATGACCGTAAGGTCATAGATTTTTATGGAACCTTGAAAGAGATCATTCAGTTAGATTATAACTTGGAAGATAGGTCAGTTGTTTTGTTTAAATGTGACTGGTTTAAACTTGATGGAAAGAAGACTGAACTTAAAAATGATGGTTTTTTCAAAAGCATACATGTTGGAAGTTTGTGGTACAAGGATGATTCTTTGATTCTGGCTACTCAGGCTAGTAAGGTCTTTTATTTGCCAGACACGAAGTATGGGAAAAATTGGCAAGTTGTGCAAACATTTGACCATAGGCATCTGTTCAATATTAGTGAAACTGAGGGTGTACCTTTTAGTGGTCCTGCATATCAAGAGGAGTGTTGTGAAGAGGAGGGTAGGAGAACATCAGTTTCTGACCTTACATCTGAGAAGCCTTTGCATAGAGATGATGAGCAAGGCATTACTTTTAAAGCTGATGTCGTTGCTCGTTTGATGAAAGAAAAAACCACAGAAGTGTATGAAGGTGGCGACGAAGATGAAGAAGATGACACAGGCTTGGAGTATTGCAGCGAAGATGAAGGAGATGCCACAATGGATGTCGACATCGATGACGAGTAGATGTTTTAATGTAGAAGGTACTATCTTCATTCTTGTTGCATAATTTTTTTCCTTTGCTACTGCAATATCCTGTTGCTGTTTATACACTACATGCTTGTTCAGTATAGTACATGGGAGACTGAGGTGTTTATGCACTACAAGTTTGTTCTGTTCAGTACATCGTCTCCTTTTGCATATGTACAGTTTGAATGCACTTCTAAATTTGAAATATTCGACAGGCGTTGCTGACAAGGCTGAGAAGGAGATGCTGAAAAAAGCTTAAGTTGGTCTGTACAATGCTTTTGGCTCCTGTCATCTACAATGGGAGTATCTGGAGTTTTGTTTTGTTTGTCTTGATACGGCAATGACCGGTGATTCTTTTGTGATCCGTAACAGAGTTGTATCTGGAGTTATATTTTGTTTGCCTTCATAGGCCAATGACTACTGATCCTTGTTGTGATCCGTATCAGAGTTGTATTTGGAGTTATATTTTTGTTTGCCTTGATAGGCCAATTACCGCTGATCCTTGTTGTGATCTGTATCAGAGTTATAGTCTGTCAGTGTGTTAACAAAGTCACTGTGGTTGTAATCCTTGTATGCCTGACAATATATTATCTCTGTACCGGCTGTTGTCAGGATGGCATTTGTGTGCTGTAATTGGCTATACAGGTACACAAATTATTCCTGAAATTCATATGGCTCATGTATGTTCATAATATGGCCTAAAATCAAGTTTGTTGTATCTAGTTTAGATGCCATCTTCCAAAACGTAATTCTGGTCATTTTAGACCTTTGTGAAGCGACCCCATGCTACCCAACAGTCATGGCCGTGTAACTTGGCAGAATGACATTCCTTACTACCCTGACCATCTACCCAAAACCTCTGGACAAAATACCCTATGTAAGGCCAGTGCATCAGGCATAAAAGTTTGCCGCAGAAACTGATTTTCATCCAAATAGTGCAGCTATCCTTAGCCATTAATGTCTAGCTTGTTTGTATACCCTAATTGAGCATAGAAGCACACGGTGACACGGTCGGTTTCTTGAACTAATGCACAGAGAGGGAGAGTGCGTGGTGACCAGTGACATGGCATGCAATAATGGCGCTCTGTGTGTTTCTAGCAGCGCCACCAGCAGTTCAGGGCCCTACTCGCTCACCCCTCTCGCTTGTAGCTCTCTCCCGCCCCTGCGATTACTTCCCTCCAGCCGGAGTTGATGAAAGCTGCTTGGTCGTGCCGGCCGGTGCGACGCCGACGGCCCCAGGGTCCGGCACTGTCCAAACCCCCTGGCGCCAAGGTCTCATCCCACCTGCCCCTACAACACGTGAGAAGGATAGAAGGAAAGGGGCACCAGATCGTGGGGAAAGAGGGATCGTGAGGACCTGAGAGAGAAAAGAAAGAAAGAAAAGGAAGGAAAGAAGAGATGGAAGGAGATCTCGCGCTGATCCATCACGCTAGCCACCAGACGCACTGACTGGTCCATCGCGCGAGTCACCAGCCACGGTGGCTGAACCATCGCGCGAGCCACCAGACGCGGTGGCTGATCCATCGCGCGAGCCCTTCCCCCTTGGACGCGCTCTACCACACGGGTAGAAACAAGTATAATGGATAGCGTATTTCCGAAATATGTGATCGACGTGGTCTCTGTATTTTTCTGTTTGAATGAAACTTTGTTGACCAACTTTGACTAACTGCAACTTTTAAACCGCAAAATCCAAATGACCTGATTACTTTAATTTTTTTATTTCAACCGATATTTCTTTTAAACTGCAAAATCCAAATGACCTGATTGCTCTTTTTTTATTTCAACTGATATTTTATTTTAAACTGACCCGCAAAATCCAAATGACCCGCCAAAAAAACTGATATTTCTTTTAAACTACAAAATCCAAATGACTTGATTATTTAAAAAAATTGAATTGATATTTCTATATGAATTTGGTTGCATTTTTAAGCTACTTAAGTAGTGTGGGTAGCATATGTCGGCGTGTTGAACTGATATTTCTTTTAAGGTACCCGTCTTCCTCAACTCCGGTCGCGGCTCCGTTGAAAGCTTCTAAGAGTGTGCGCTCCATTCGCGAGCTCTCCGTCATCCAAACTGGAGCCCATGCCGCCCATCGGTCGACGTGTGTCGACATCCTACACCTCGGATGGTGTGCTCTCGTTTTGGTGTGTCGACATCCTACAAAGAACAAAGTTCGGGATGGAGATCAACTCGGATGGAGATGACTCAATCAATAAAGTTGTCCGCTTTGATGATACAAAGAACAAAGTTCGGCATCTAGATCAATTCGGATGGAGATGACCCAATAAACAACGTTGTTCATTTCGATGATACAAAGAACAAAGTTTGGCATGGAGGTCAACTCGGATGGAGATGACCCAATAAATAACGTTGTTCGTTTCGATGATACAAAGAACAAAGTTTGGCATGGAGATCAACTCGGATGGAGATGAACAAAGGCTGAATTCCTGATTTGGATCAGTCAACTGCTCTCTACCCTCGATCTCCAATCCAATGGCTGCCAGTTCGTCTTCAACCTCCCGGCGAATCTTCTTCCAACCGCCCCACAGATCTCCAACCGACTTGTTTCTGTTATAGGAATGGTGTAAGGAACGATGCTATTACCTGCAGTGTAGACTCTTTCGAATGGATGAAAGTGAGACAAGTGGTGGGTTTTGGAAAGTTCCTTGAACTGCAATGACTTAAGCTGGACCATGAAGACGCCGACTTTTGTCAACAAGAAGAACGCAATATTGTCCTCGGCAAACCCTATTATCATTTGGGGTCCTCCATCATCTGGTTTGAGGGAAAGTAGTTTGTCCAATTCAATGGTTGTTCTCAGCACCCATGAAACAACACCATCACAATTTTTCTCCATATTCCATAATTGGGCATTGAAGTCCCATGATGAAATGAGGAAAGAAAGGACCCCACCCTCCACTCGCATAAATGAGAAATGGCAAGCATTAGTGGCGTACAAGTCCACTGGCATATCTATCAAAGTTAAGCTCTGCCTATCCAAATCAAATTCAAGTATGTGTGGACTCTCACCAATAAGAACCCAATAAAGGCAATTCCCAACCAGGACACAAGCCATGCCCGTATAAGCCGACCGAGCCTCGTATGGAAGCAGTGTCGAGAGCAGATTGCCCCATATGCCCGTCTCCGAGGAGTAAATGCAGGCGATTGCTCGTGGATGTTGTTCCTTGTATGTGCCTATCAATACCACTTGGAAGTGGTCGGCGTCCCCGCCAGCCCGGAGCACCGCCCCGGTTATCCGTCTCCCCCTCACCACACCAAAGCTCGGAGGAACGGCTATGCGGTGCTGGTCGCCGCTGATGGGGTCCCACACCAGGACCTGGTTGTGCTTCAGGAGGAAGATGAGGACGAGGCCATGGCGGCAGTTGAGGAGGCTGAAGCCGCCGACGTCGTCGCACTGCAAGGAGAATCGCACGACGGGGACACGATTGGGGGGGTCGAGAGCTGGTACGAAGGATATAGATCACGCCTTCTCAACGAAGGAACCGAGGATGGGAGGGCTGCGGTGGTGGTGGCGGCGGAAGCGGTGGAGGAATCGGGGGTCAGAGACGAGGCCTCGCCAGCGTTTGCAGACGAGGGAGGCGCGCGGGAGGGAGGAGGGTTGAGGGGGGAGGCGGAGGAGGATCTCGGAGAGCAAGTCCTCGTCGTCCAGCGGCAGCACCGCCGGAGAGTGGGGGTGGCGGCGGAGGCTGGCCGTCATCTCGACCTCACGGAACGGATGTGGTGGGGGTGGAGCGGAGCCTAGGGCAGTGCAGGCCGTCAAGTCGAAGAGGTCGGGGGCCCAATACTGGTCTAGTCTGGACTTCAAAGCCCACGATGTGCGCTGAGAAATTAATCACTTTTAGTATTTTTCAGGTCGTTTTTCTGTCCGTCCGATCCGTTACGAATCTCTGCGCTTCGCTTGTCCTCAACCGTGCGTAACGGATAGTCATCTGTCGCGGGTTTCATTGGGTCTCTTTTCGACCCATCATGGTCTTCTTTTTGAATTTTTTTTTATTCAGTCGGTGGGCAGCTGCTTCTGTCTAGCTAGCTGAGGAGGGGATTGGATGGGGTTGGCCGAGGCAGGTGGAGATACCGGAGGGCAGGGGGGCTCCTTGCCGGTGATTAGCTACAGGGCCGGCCGGTCGAAGGTGGCACGCGGCGAGCGTCCTGCTAGCAGCGCCTTCATTGGGACGACTGTAGGTAGGAGAGATGTCGGGCTGGAGAGGAGCTCGCACTAGTGAAAAAACGGCTAGAAACAACTTCAGTTGGTGGCGCCTCATTTCTAAACAACGCAACACTATTTTCTTAAATAGTAGTGATGTTGGCATATTTGGTATGTCGGCTTTACATGGTTAGCGCTGGCATTGCTTTTTTTTAACACGCCACAAATATTTTGGCCCATTTGTACTCACCGTTTGCAAGATAGTGGTGGCGTCGGATTGATATGCATGCTGTAGTTAATTATCTATTGTTGGCATGCTAACTTAAGTATTTAGTGATTATCCTTGTCAAAAAATAAATGAATAGTTATATTATATTTTGTCTTTATTATTAGTAGTATTTTATCATTTTGGGTCTTTTATTTTAGTTGGTGGCGAGTTGTTTGATGCCCGTCCCCACTATATTTTTTTATATTATATTTTTATCTATTTATTTTTTGTAAATGGTGAACATTTTTATATTATATTTTTAGTTATTTTTATAATATATTTTGTGGTACTTTATATTATATTTTGAGTTATTTATATTAAATATTGTAGTTACTTTTATTAAAGTAAGAAAATTTTAATTGGAAAGGGTGAAATTTTTATAATATATTTTGTGGTAATTTTATGAAGTAAAACAGAGGGGCAACGACACACATACTTATTGGGCCTAGCTCATGAGTGCATCTGGAGCGCTGTATTAAAAATGATGGGCCAACGGCCCTCTAGCCCCAACTCTCTCTCTCTACCCGCCATCAATGAACCCGACGCTCGATCCCCTTTTCCATCGGGCGATTCCGGTCATTTCCGATCGTCTCCCGTGCTGAGGTAAACTTCAAAAGTCCCCCCTCTCGCTGCCCTTTCTCATAGACCCATTAGATTTGTTTGTCTTTTGCTCACTTAGGTCATCCTCACTAGGGTTTCATCAACGGCAAGGGAGACGATAGTGACGAGCTTTGCCTCGGTGACGGAGACGATAGTGACGAGCTCTGCCTCGACAAGGTGAGCTCCGCGTCAATTTCTTGCTAGGAATTAGTCTCTCCGATGGTGGGTTAGGTGCCAAACTAAAAATAGTGCTAAAATGTGTAGTGTGCAAAACTGAAAATCTTTGCTAAAATTGTAGTATGCAAAACTGAAAAACAGTGCTAAAATTTTACCAAATGTGTAAATGATTGCCCATGTGTGCCAAACTAGTGTACCAAACATTGCTAAAATTTTACCAAATGTGTACATTGCCCATGTAGATGATTGCAAACTAGTGTGCCAAAATGTAAGTAGTGACAAATCAGTGCCAAATCACACTCTAGGTTAGACTGAAAAAATGTAGCATGCTAGTTCTTTCTTTCAATGGATGCTAGTTCAATGGTAATTTTAGGCAATTTAGCAAGTTAGTCACATGTAACCTAGAAACTGCCATGTGTTTGTATGGTAGAGCTAGGTAATTTGAATAGATGGATGATTTGCTTGTGTACAAACTGCCATGTGTTAGATAATTAGGAGTTTGAATAGATGGAAACTGCCATGTGTTAGATAATTAGGAGTTTGAATAGATGGAAACTGCCATGTGTTTGCTCTAGTGTACATTTGTAAAAATGCCATGTGTAGCATATGTTGTACTACTTTGTATAACAAATTATTTATTTGTCTAACAAATTAATGGTATCAGGTCATGGCCAATTCTGGAGGCAACAAGGAGGAGGTGTACGATGTGTACATGCTCCACAAAGATCTCTTAGTGTAGCGACCCAACCCAAATGGATCGAAGTCTCTGTGCTTAAGTGTCATCCCTGGATCGGTATGCTGACACACACAATACTCGAGGAATTATAACAGAGTTCATTCACACACTTTATTACATCGAGATCCTCAAAAGAGTATTTATTACAATAATATGGCCAAAGGGCATCTAAAATAAAATAACTGCGGAAGCATCAAAGGTAATTGAGTCCATCCAACTCCACGGCAAACTGAGTGTAGAACAACGACCTATCGCACCTTTAATCCTCGTCGGAAAAGTCTGCAACATGAGACGTTGCAGCCGTGTAGGTCAGCACATGGAATATGCTGGCAATTTCACACCATAGAATAATAATGAAAAAAAGACTATCTCTATATGCAAATTTAGCTGGTGGAGGCTCTAAGTTTAATTTTTGCATAAAGCCAATTTTACCCTACAACAAAGTAATAAATTTTTATTTACTACTAAATTAAAATGCCATTATTGAGAAGGTTCCTCCAACTCAATCCCAAAATTCTCAAGTTATTAGTATCCCAATAATTTCATTAAAAAGAGTGAGAGATCAACCAATAACTCACTTCTAGATACTCAAGTTGTCCATAACCGGGGACACGGCTAATCATGATTAGTTTGTAAACTCTATAGAGGTTTGCACACTTTTCCCACAAGACTCGACCACCTCCATAATCGGAAGATCAAGATATAGCCTTTCAGAAACGTTTGCCCTTAATCCTGGGTAGACCGGTACACCTACTTTCCCCTACATCAGCTAGTCTACCACGGAAAGAGGTCACACAACTTACTCAACTATGCCAGAGCCCATAATGGCTTGTGGATGCACATGAATGTTTCTAGGCATGAAATATCTTATGATCCCTTTGAGTCTGGGTGGCGGACCTAGGGTAATCACACGGGTACTCCGGGATTCCCCTTGGGCGAGCACTGGTTTCTCCAGGTGCCCCAAACAATTCACCCAGATGTGTATTAAAGCTGCCACCTTATGTTGTCCCAAAATTATTATCTCTCGCAACTTGCATGGATCACACATACCAATCCCCGTCTACGAGCATGGCTAAGCAATATGATATAACGAAAAATCCCAGGGTGATCAAAGGTCATAGGTTCCTACCACATGAACTACAAAGCATAACCACATGTTCCCAATCCTACTCATGCAATCTTTGAGGGTGAAACTAATGCATAGTAACAACTGGGTATTGAAAAGTATGATCAAAGTGTGAACTTGCCTTGCTGACGACCGTTGAACTCTAAAGATTCGTAGTAGCAAGCCTCGCACTCCAGATGATCTAGCGTAAGCAAGCAATAACATACATAAGCATACAAGCAAAGATCCAAAAAAGAAAGCAAATAAAAGACTTCAAAAAACTTCAAAACATCCAAATAAAGTTTCTGTACAGAATGAAATTTTTACAGAAACAAAAACAAATGGTTTTGGTTTTTAACAGAAAGTACATGTCACTAACTTCGATTTGCAAAAAGAATCACCTAAAACGGAGTTACGAAACTCGAGATATGGCCTAACGAAGTTTGAATTCAGATCTGTTTGAATTCAAATTTTAAAATTTTCAAAAATATTTTTCGTTTGGTTCTCTAGATAGAGGATATTTTTATGAAGCGGTAGGAAAAAGAATCAACTAAATCGTATCTATAGACTAAAAGATATACTAGAAAGAAGATTAGGTAAAGTATCTAAATTTGGAAAAAGTTCCTGAAAAAGAAAAAGAAAATCGGCCAGAGACAAGTGGCGCTCTGTGATTGGCTGCCTGGGTGCTCACCGGACTTGTCGCCGGAGACGAGGAAGAAGGCGGCTCCAGTATGCTTCGGTGAAGGATGCATGCGGGACGGTGTAGAGGACGAGGAGGTGAACCACTTGAACAAGTTGTGGTGGTAAATTGCTTCCTGTACACACGGTGAGAGGTCGCCGGAATTCGCGAACTCCGGCGAGCAATTGGAGAGGTTAGGTAGAGGGAAAAACTCCAGAAGGAGAGGGCTTCGGACGAGGGTTGAGAGGGGCTCCAGCGGTGCTTTATATAGGGCTTGGGGAGGTCAGAGTCCAAGAAGATTGTGGTGTTTAATGGTGGCTGTTTCTCTGCCTCGTAATGGCCATTACAGGCGACTCCAAGGCGCACTTGGAAATGGAAGGGGTAGTGAGAAGCGAGGGGAACCGATTCAGAGAGGTTTTGGAGCGAGGGAGAGGAGGGGAGAGGGTGGGGCGCTGGGTGGAAGTGTTGCATGCGTGCTCTCCGTACATGTTTCTGTAACGTTGAGAGGAAGAAGAAGATAGCGCCTGGGCCTGGGCTTGCTGGGCTGCGTTTTTTTTAAACCCTTTTTTTACAGAAGCAATGAAACATAGAAAATACAAATAAAAGTTAGCCTAAAATCCCAGAAAATTCCACATAATTATATGGTCTTATATATGACCTTGTGCACATTTATCCGGCCTAAAATGCAAATTTTTAAAAATAAACATTTTTCTATGATAATAAAATGTGCATCAAAATAAATTTGCAAATAAATCCCAATAAATATATTTTGATTTCAAATTCAATTTCCAATATTTTCCTTCTGATTTTGAAGAAGTCATTTTATCTTCTCTCTTTATTTTATTTTTGATATAATGGAAATGAATTTTTGATGAAACCAAATGAGATCCAAATTCCCAACTTCGAAATTTCAAAAATGATTTTAGGGAAACTTCCAACTCTCTCTTTTGGTCCTTGAGTTGCTAAAAGTTTCTTGGATCAAAAATCAAATAATACAAATGGGGGCAAAATGCATAAATCATGGATGATCTATTTATAAACATCCAAATTGAAAATTGGGATGTTACAAACCTACCCCCCTTAAGATGAATCTCGCCCTCGAGATTCGGGTTGGCTAGTAAAAAGGTGTGGGTGGTCCTGTCGGAGATCTTCTTCTCGTTCCCAGGTGGCTTCTTCTTCGGTATGATGACTCCATTGAACCTTGCAGAACTTGATGACCTTGCTGCGGGTAACCCTGCTTGCAGTCTCGAGAATCTTGACGGGCTTCTCCTCATAGGTCAGATCACTATCCAACTGTATGGCCTCCAGTGGCACTGTATCTCTTAGAGGAATTTCGGCCATCTCTGCATGACACTTCTTCAACTGGGAAATGTGAAACATATCATGAACTCCTGACAAGGCTTCAATTAATTCCAACTTGTAGGCAACTTCACCCATGCGTTCTAAAACTCTGTACGGCCCCACAAGTCGTGGTGCCAACTTTCCTTTGACTCCAAATCGTTTTACTCCTCGAAGTGGCGACACACACAGATATGCTCTATCTCCGACTTCATAGGTTACCTCCTTGCGTTTAGTATCGGCATAACTCTTCTATCTGGATTGGGCTACCTTGAGTCTGTCGTGGATCAGCTTGACTTTCTCCTCTGAATCTCTAATTAAATCTGGTCCGAATAATTTACGGTCTCCAACTTCATCCCACATCAATGGTGTCCTGCACCTCCTTCCGTACAAAGCTTCGAAAGGGCCATTTTCAAACTAGCTTGATAGTTGTTGTTATTGGGAACTCTGCGTAAGGCAAATTATCATCCCAACTAGATCCATAATCTAGCGCATAAGCTCTCAACATGTCCTCCAGAATCTGATTGACTCTCTCGGTCTGCCCATCTGTCTGCGAATGCAAAGCTGTACTGAATTCCAGCCCGGTACCCAAAGTTTCATGTAACTGATGCCAAAACTTTGAGGTAAATGGTGTTCCTCTATCTGATACGATGGTCCTCGGAACTCCATGCAGACATACAATCCTATTCATGTATATCTTGGCTAACTTAGCACTTGTATATGTGGTTTTCACGGGGATGAAGTGAGCTACCTTAGTCAAGCGATCAACCACTACCCAAATAGAATCATAGCCTGATCGGGTCCTGGGTAATCCTGTAATCAAGTCCATGCCAAGCTTGTCCCACTTCCAATCTGGTATCGGCAAAGGTTGAAGTAATCCTGCTGGTTTCTGGTGCTCTGCTTAACCCTCTGACATACGTCACATACTGTGACATACTCGGCAATATCCTTCTTCATACCTGTCCACCAGAAATTTTCCTTCAAGTCCAAATACATCTTGGTGTTGCCCGGGTGTATTGAGTAAGGCGAATCATGAGCCTCCTGAAGAATCAATTTCCTGATCTCTGGGTCATTGGGTACATAAATACGCTTCTCAAACCATAAGGTTCCATGTTCATCCTCATGAAATCCTTCTGCCTTTCCTTGGTTCGTCCTTCCCTTTATCTCCGCAATACCTTTGTCTAACTTCTGGGCTTCTTGGATCTTTCCCAACAAAGTGGATTGAATTTCCATTACGGCAACAAAACCTCGTGGTACTATCTCCAATCGAAGATCTCTGAGATCATCAATTAACTCCTGAGGTAATCCTCCTGCTGTGAGGGTATTGACGTAGCTCTTGCGGCTCAATGCATCTGCCACAACATTAGCCTTTCCTGGGTGATAGTGCAATTTCATATCATAATCCTTTATGAGCTCCAACCAACTTCTCTGCCTGAGGTTCAACTCCTTCTGCGTGAAGATGTATTTCAAACTCTTGTGATCCGTGTAAACATCACACCTATTTCCACTAAGAAAATGTCTCCAGGTCTTAAGTGCGTGCACTACGGCTGCTAACTCCAAATCATGTGTGGCACAATTCCGCTCTTGAGGTCGAAGCTGACGTGAGTCACATGAAACAACTCTTCCTTCTTGCATAAGAACACCTCCAAGTCCCTGACGAGAAGCGTCGCAATATACTTGGAAATCCTTGCGTATATTCGGAAGAATTAGCACTGGGGTTGTGACCAAACGTTTCTTTAGCCCCTGGAAACTGGCCTCACATTCGTCGGTCCAAACAAACTTAGTGTCTTTCTTCAATAACTCTGTCATGGGCTTCGCGATCCTGGAGAAATTCTCAATAAACCTCCGGTAATATCCTGCAAGTCCAAGAAAACTACGAATCTCTCCGACTGAGGTGGGTGCCTTCCATTCGGTGATGGCTTCAACCTTGGAGGGGTCTACTGCTATTCCTTCTCCTGATATAACATGTCCAAGAAATCCGACTTCCTTCAACTAGAATTCGCAGTTGCTGAACTTTGCGTATAATTGATGTTCCCTGAGCTTCTCTAGAACCAAGCGCAAATGTTCCTTGTGTTCTTCTTCATTCTTCGAGTAAATCAATATGTCATCAATGAATACCACAACAAACTTATCCAAGAACTCCATGAATACCTTATTCATCATACTCATAAAATAGGCAGGGGAATTAGTCAAACCAAAAGACATGACCGTGTACTCATAAAGCCCATATCTCGTGGTAAAAGCTGTCTTGGGTATATCCTGTTCCCGAATCTTTAGCTGGTGATATCCTGATCGAAGATCGATCTTTGAGAAAACTTTTGCTCCTTGTAGCTGGTCAAGCAAATCATTGATCATCGACAAAGGGTACTTGTTCTTGATCGTCACCTCATTCAACGCACGATAATCTACAACCATTCTCAAGGATCCATCCTTCTTCTCAACTAGAAGCACTGGGGCTCCCCAAGGTGATGAGCTCGGTCGAATATAACCTTTCTCCAATAATTCCTTAATTTGCTTCTTAATTTCCTCCAGATCATTTGCGGGCACCCGGTACGGTTTAGAGTGGATGAGAAATTAGAATAGAATAAGGGCCTAATGAGAGAAATCACTACCCATATGCTTATGATAGCAAGAAAACTTCAAATCAAGCAATTCACATAGATCACACCACACAAGCAAAACCTACAGGTAAGGTCATATCCACAAGAGATATGATCTCTTCATACTACCGCAAATCATTCGTTAGACACAACTTGGTAGTGGTGGTCTGAACTAAATCTCCTCAAATCAAAGTCAACTCTAGCTTCTTCTTCATCAATGATGTCTTCATAAGTCATGGTCTCATCGGGCTGAGCAACTTGGTGATGGGGTTCACCAACTATTTTATTGAAGTGGAGAAGAGACAGAAATGAATAGAGAAAAGTATAGACCAACGGATATTTAAGGTAGTCGTAAAATAGAGTTTTCTTCCTATGGCTTTCCATTTCCTAGTGGTCGCATCCTACAGTCAGCGTGTGCTCTGATACCATCAAAGTCTCTGTGCATAAGTGTCATCCCTGGATCGGTATGCTGACACACAGTACTCGAAGAATTATAACAGAGTTCATTCACACACTTTATTACATCAAGATCCTCAAAAGAGTATTTATTACAATAATATGGCCAAAGGGCATCTAAAATAAAATAACTACGGAAGCATCGAAGGTAATTGAGTCCATCCAACTCCACGGCAAACTGAGTGCAGAACAACGACCTATCGCACCTTTAATCCTCGTCGGAAAAGCCTGCAACATGAGAAGTTGCAGCCGTGTAGGTTAGCACATGGAATATGCTGGCAATTTCGCACCATAGAATAATAATGAAAAAAAAGACTATCTCTATATGCAAAAATTTAGCTGGTGGAGGCTCTAAGTTTAATTTTTGCATAAAGCCAATTTTACCCTACAACAAAGGAATAAATTTTTATTTACTACTAAATTAAAATGCCATTATTGAGAAAGTTCCTTCAACTCAATCCCAAAATACCCAAGTTATTAGTATCCCAATAATTTCATTAAAAAGAGTGATGAGATCAACCAATAATTCACTTCTAGATACTCAAGTTGTCCATAACTGGGGACACGGCTAATCATGATTAGTTTGTACACTCTATAGAGGTTTGCGTACTTTTTCCCACAAGACTCGACCACTTCCATGATCGGAAGATCGAGACATAGCCTTTCAGAAGCGTTTGCTCTTAACCTTGGGTAGACCGGTACACCTATTTTCCCCTACATCAGCTAGTCTACCACGGAAAGAGGTCACACAACTTACTCAACTATGCCAGAGCCCATAATGGCTTGTGGCTGCACATGAATGTTTCTAGGCATGAAATATCTTATGATCCCTTTGAGTCTGGGTGGCGGACCTAGGGTAATCACACGGGTACTCCGGGATTCCCCTTGGGCAAGCACTAGTTTCTCCAGGTGCCCCAAATAATCCACCCAGATGTGTATTAAAGTTGCCACTTATGTTGTCCCAAAATTATTATCTCTCGCAACTTGCATGGATCACACATACCAATCCCCGTCTACGAGCATGGCTAAGCAATCTTTCCTAATAATAAAGCAGCTATTGCTTCTGGCGGTACGTCACATAATTTGCCCCTAAAGTTGCTGTATATTACCCACTAATGCCACCTATAAGTGAGGAAAAACGATTCAATTTTTTCTTCAAAAGTTGCGGCAGTGGTACTTGTTTATCTAATGGAGACGTCCCAATAGTATCCGAATTACTAAGGTGGTGCATTGGCTGGAGAGTTGTTCTTCTATGCTGTAGATTCTGGTTCGAGCCCAGGCTCTTTCAACTTCAATTTTCCCTTTTTTCCCCTTTGCGGGCTCTCTCATCCTTTTTCCTTTTCGTGTTTAATCATTCTTTTTTCTAACAGATCAAAATGCTCTTCAAAATATTTATCTTTCAAACACGTAGCTCAAAATATAACATGTTATATATGAAACTGAGAAAAATGTGTATAAATTTTAAATATACATATAAATACCTGGAAAATCCTTTTGTCGGCCTAATTTTTTACGTCACATTCGTCCGAGTTAGGCACAAACAATACTCAAGTTTTTTTCACTCATCTCCCCCCGATATTCCATCTGAATCTGTTAAACGTGGACACATGACTCTAGATATATACATGTATAAAAATATCAGAACCAACACGCTTCTTCAAAAAATAAGCTCGCAAAAGTAAAGTCGCCGCTGCCTTCAGGGGCAACCCTCGCGCGCGGACGCATCGATCTAGACGCCTTGCAACACATTTCCGGTAAGGTACATAGTACCACTATATTGATCGCATCAGCCGCTGCATCCATCAATCAATCATCAATGGTATAAGGGACCCTCAATGATCACATGGTATGCACATATTAGCATAGGGGAGTTGGTCATCTTGTGATTGATTATACCATTTATACATATATGCACTCCATGGAGAGACCGGGACAAGAAGTACTGCTACCGCAAATTTTGATCGCCCTAAACATCCTTGTGATTTGGCATTGATTAGTCTACAAGTTTACAACGAGATGGGGAGCTCGCAGATGTTGGGAACCAGGCTGGCTCCGCATGCCTCGCTTCCCTCGAGTGGGAGCTCACAGGAGAAGCAGCTCTCTCGCCGGAAGGCCGACACGGTCATCCCCGTTGAATCAGCTTCTCTGACTCAGAGCTCAAGCTGATGTACATGCCTTCGCCTGCTGACCAATTGACCATCAACTGCAAGAACACCTGCAGTAACGGATGTCGCGAAAGCTAGGCAGATGCTTTCTACCGGACCATGCAGTATTTGACACGTACTCCCTTTGTAAAGAAGTGAAACACTCTTATATTTCTTTGTAGAGGAAGTACTATTTTTCAAGTTGAATATATTTTTAGGTCCTACATCTTTTTTACCTTTCACCGTCGATGGTACCAAATTTTTCCATGTGCATGATCCCATCCAAATATATTCAATGCAACATCAGAGCTTTCTATTGCAGCTATAATGATTGCCACCAAGGAATACAAGCAAATCAATATCATTAATTTTCCTGACAAGGAAAGTAAAATAGACCAAGGCTCCAGTTCTTAAGATGGCACTCAGAGTAGGCCTTGACCTCCACCTCTTCTTTCTAACTAGCATTTGCTCAGTATGATGATGGAAACCACAAGGGCGTGTACATAATAAAACTTGCAAAAGGGCGGAAGGATAAATAGGTTGATGACAATGAGGAGACAGAGCAATTGTGATAAGTGGCGAAACATAATTTTGTTACCCGTTGCAATGCACGAGCTCTTTTGCTAGTATGATATAACGAAAATTCCCAGGGTGATCAAAGGTCATAGGTTCCTACCACATGAACTACAAAGCATAACCACATGTTCCCAATCCTACTCATGCAGTCTTTGAGGGTGAAACTAATGCATAGTAAAAACTGGGTATTGAAAAGTATGACCAAAGTGTGAACTTGCCTTGCTAACGACCGTTGAACTCTAAAGATTCGTAGTAGCAAGCCTCGCACTCCGGATGATCTAGCGTAAGCAAGCAATAACATACATAAGCATACAAGCAAAGATCCAAAAAAGAAAGCAAATAAAAGACTTCGAAAAACTCCAAAATATCCAAATAAAGTTTCTGTACAGAACGAAATTTTTACAGAAACAAAAATAAATGGTTTTGGTTTTTAACAGAAAGTACATGTCACTAGCTTCGAATTGCAAAAAGAATCACCTAAAACGGAGCTACGAAACTCGAGATATGGCCTAACGAAGTTTGAATTCAGATCTGTTTAAATTCAAATTTTAAAAATTTCAAAAATATTTTTCGTTTGGTTCTCTGGATAGAGGATATTTTTATGAAGCGGTAGGAAAAATATTCAAGTAAATCGGGTCTATAGAAGATATACTAGAAAGAAGATTAAATAAAGAATCTGAATTTGGAAAAAGTTCCTGAAAAAGAAAAAGAAAATCGGCCAGAGACAAGTGGCGCTCTGTGATTGGCTGCCAGGGTGCTCACCGGACTTGTCGCCGGAGATGAGGAAGAAGGCGGCTCCGGTGTGCTTCGGCGAAGGATGCGTGCGGGACGGTGTAGAAGACGAGGAGGTGAACCACTTGAACAAGTTGTGGTGGTAAATTGCTTCCTGTACACACGGTGAGAGGTCGCCGGAATTCGCGAACTCCGGCGAGCAATTGGAGAGGTTAGGCAGAGGGAAAAACTCCAGAAGGAGAGGGCTTCGGACGAGGGTTGAGAGGGGCTCCAGGGGTGCTTTATATAGGGCTTGGGGAGGTCAGAATCCGAGAAGATTGTGGTGTTTAATGGTGGCTGTTTCTCTGCCTCGTAATGGCCATTACAGGCGACTCCAAGGCGCACTTGGAAGGGGAAGGGGTAGTGGGAGGCGAGGGGAACCGATTCAGAGTGGTTTTGGAGCGAGGGAGAGGAGGGGAGAGGGTGGGGCGCTGGGTGGAAGTGCTGCATGCGTGCTCTCGGTACATGTTTCTGTAACGTTGAGAGGAAGAAGAAGATAGCGCCTGGGCCTGGGCCTGTTGGGCTGCATTTTTTTAAACCCTTTTTTTACAGAAGCAATAAAACATAGAAAATACAAATAAAAGTTAGCCTAAAAATCCCAGAAAATTCCACATAATTATATGGTCTTATATACGACCTTGGGAACATTTATCCGGCCTAAAATGCAAATTTTTAAAAATAAACATTTTGCTATGATAATAAAATGTGCATCAAAATAAATTTGCAAATAAATCCCAATAAATATATTTTGATTTCAAATTCAATTTCCAATATTTTCCTTCTGATTTTGAAGAAGTCATTTTATCTTCTCTCTTTATTTTATTTTTGATATAATGGAAATGAATTTTTGATGAAACCAAATGTGATCCAAATTCCCAACTTCAAAATTTCAAAAATGATTTTAGGGAAACTTCCAACTCTCTCTTTTGGTCCTTGAGTTGCTCAAAGTTTCTTGGATCAAAAATCAAATAATACAAATGGGGCAAAAATGCATAAATCATGGATGCATATGAATGATCTATTTATAAACATCCAAATTCAAAATTGGGATGTTACACTTAGAGACTCATCGGTATATCATCAACAGTCTGCAACAGGAGAATGTCTCGCTGAAGGCAGAGAGGGGTCAGCTGCTTAGCGAGAGTGCTATCTTGTAAGGAAGACTAATAAGCTGAGGGACGAGTGGGATGAGCTGATCGATGAGAGGAATAAGTTGAAGTAGGACAGAAAACTCCTCAGGGCAGTGAGGAATGAGCTTAAGGGTAGACATAGCTCATTTTAGAAAAGATGGAGAGAGCAATAGAAAGAAGTTTCGCCAGCCGAGCCTAATCCTTGATGAAGAGTAGTTCTTTAACTAGCTAGTCCATCTTTAGTTAATGAGTACCTTGAGTTAATGAGTACCTTGAGTTAATGAGTAACTTTTGTGAAGTTTAACTTGTTAAGTTGATAAATATCTTGAGTTAGTGAGTATCTATTAAACTATGTAGTTCTTTAACTAGCTAGCAAGTTTTGTGAAGTAGAATTATTAGTTTGTGAATCAAAATATTTTTTATTAGCAAAAAATCAATTTGCTGGCATTGGCCAACAAGGCACGATAGTTGTAAGATAAACTTATTGTTTTCATTGGCCACGTGGCACGCCATCAGCACGTAGAATACTGCTGACGTGGGCTCCAACACCATCACTATTTTTTTAATAATGTTTGTGGCGTCGGGTGTCCACACCAGCAATGCCGTTTTTGCCACGCCATAGCTAGGCTTTGCTGCACTAGTGTCGACAGACCTCTCCCATCGTGCTCTCCATCAGTATGCACCTGTCGGGTGGGAGGTTGTAGTCACCGGCCTCGGTCGTGCGCGAGGTATGTCGTCTCCTTACCGCCCTCTCTCTGTCCAATTTTTTGTCCTTAGGTGTTTTGTGCCTTCGTGTTCAATTCAGTTCATTATCATGGTCGCCGATCAGAGATCCGCGTCGTAGGGGTTTGTTTATCGGTGGGGGTGGAACTATCATTTTTCAGGTGTACTGTTGTTCAACATTAGGGGTGGTTACATATTCATGCGCTTTTGTGTAGTTCATTGGAAATCAACCCTGCATTTTTTGTGCATCCAATGACTCTGCATTCAGGAGATGGGGCGGGGGTGGGGGGGTGGGGAGGAGATTCATGTCATACTATGTACATGGATGTGTTGTTGTTGTGCACAATTTTGCTTATCAGGCCTAAGCTTGGAGCAGGCTTATGGTGATTTTGGTGCGATTTTTAGCTAAATTGGAATGGACCATAAATGTTTGTTATCTGCTTTGTCATGGTTATTATAATTATTCAGTATGGTTTTTGGTTGAGGCTGTTTTTATGCAGTTGATTTGGTTTACCTTATGTTGTAGTGTTTTCCGGAAACAGAGCTAATTTTGTAGTTTTTTTTGTTTTTGTGTTGTGGTGCCCCAAGGAGAGTATAGTGTCACTTTGTTTTTGCATTTTTTCAGTCAACTGTGATTTTTCAACACAAAGCGCTGTTGTGTTCGAATCATATATTTTCAGGGTCATTCGAACAGTGAAAATCGAGGTCTCTAAACCAGTTCTCTGGAAAAAAATTGTCTCTAGACTTTTCCTTTGTGCTTGAACATTTCTTGAAGAAATTTACTACTAGGGAGACAAATGGCTAGGTTGTGCTCCAGTTGTTGTCATATTTAAGTTTTGTTCTCTATTCTATTGATGTGATTTTCTTGTGTCCAAAAGAATTTTGTTGCAATCCATGGTGAGCTATTAATCTTTTGGACACATGCACACAAGTTTTTCATTTGCATTTCAATTTCCAGGGAAGATCTTTACCTGCAAAAAAATAGTTTGTTGGCTTCCAACGCAGTGATGCTGGATGTCATCAACCCCATCGCTATGAGTTATTAATATAGCACAACTTAACAGAGATGTAGTATTTATTTTCTTCAGTCCTACGGAGTTTTCCTATCTAGTCATCAATTTTTGGTTTCATCATTGTACCTTAGTTCCTGTTTCTTCATTTTTAGGTTTCAATCTTTTTCATTGTTCCTCTTAGATTCCTTTTAGTCATTTTTCAGTCTAGCTTTAGTTCTTATTAGTTTTTTTAGTATTTATCATTTATTAGTTCTCAGCCATAAAATGTTAGTGATTTTCTTGCTTAGTTTACATTCTATCATGTGAATTTTCATTTAGTTTCTTCCTTTTTGGTTCATCGGTACCTGAACATGTTTTATTTGTTTGTCCACTCAGTTTTGGTTTAGTTCTTATTAGTAGTCATCAGTCTACATGTTTTATTATTTAGTACTCCCTCCATTCCATATTAGTATTGTTTTACTTAGTTCTCTCAGTTTTGGTTCAGTTTATAGTATCAGTCGTCAGTATTCAACTATTCAGTTATCAGTCTCCATGTTTTATTATTTAGGATTGTTTTATTTTGTTCTCCCAGTCCTGGTTTAGTTCCTAGTATCAGTCTTCAGTCATCGGTCTTCAGGTTTTATAATTTAGGAGTGTTTTACTTTGTTCTCTCAGTCTTGGTTGAGTTGTTAGTATAAGTTATCAGTCACAAGTCTATGTTAAATCTTAGTAGTCTATGTATCAGTCATCAGGAGGAGCATAGAAAAGTTTCTAGCTAGCACAAGTGCTTTTACTGGTAACGTACGAACAGTTGAGTCGTGCTGGGTTTTAGAGTACATGCAAAGGAATTGTTCCTTTGACAGGAGCACTACTCACACAATTATTCCAGAATATCAAGAGATAGAAGTTAATCATTTCACTTTTGAACAGTTGAACCGGAGCATGCCTCAAGAATCATGATGCAAAGTACGCGACAACTACTGACGGTGTTCCTTACTAGAATTTGCAGTGCTTATGATCTGATCTTCAGCTCCTTTTAGAAGGTCGACACAACCTTGACATCTACCATTCGTTACGATCTCCTTATACCTCGTTAGTTCTATAGCAACCTCAATTTGCATGTAGTTTCTTTAGTGTTTGTTCCTACCTAGTCATCAGTTTGTTGGTTTCATTGGTGTACCTTAGCTCCTTTTTCTGTAGTTCTTATTTGCCACTAAATCATTGCATGTTCCCGTTTCTGCAATGTTCTTTCCCAGTTAGTCATCAATTTTTGATTTCTCCGGTGCCCTTTCCAAGTTAGTGCTCAGTCTTTGGTTTTATCAATGTACTTTAGTATTTCATCGGTGTATCTTTGGGACATCCTACCTCTCAACAATGACTACAAGTGCCCACCTTTTTGTCACGCGCTTGATCAAGACCAATCAAGGACTTTGTGATGGTACATTTCTTACCTTTTCCTATATCAATTTTTTTGTTTTAGATGCTTCTTTCTGTTGCAAAGCCATCTGGCACCTTTTTTTGATGTATAACATGGGCATCACAGAAACTACCATTCAAGGTAGCCTCAAGCTTGAACATCGTGGAGGAAGGTCTAGCTGGAATATGCCTGGGAGCAGGGAGCATCACCAACACTGTGTACAAGATGTGACGACTGCATCAGCTTTAAGAAAGGGTGGAAGGATTTTCTCATGGGGCAGTGTTGTGATGATCACTTTCAGGCACAACATTCACACAGAGCTGCAGATGGTGATGATAATTCACAAGATATAAGTTATGCACGAGATCAGTCTGTCAGGGTTGGTGCATGTGTGAGTGGGTGCTGGGTGGGAGGACCTCCCTATGAGTTTATTTTTAGTATTTCAGCTGTTGTCCTCCGGAACCTTCATATGTTCACTCACTGCATCGTGTTTTTGTGGATGCGTTTGGAAACCTTGTAGCATATTTCAGCCTTTTTATTAGTTTATGAACTATGAGAAGTGAGTTATCATTCACTGCTATTTTCTCTGTCCCATTTTGTTTTTCTCTTATCACTTTCTTTTCAACACAAGCATCAGTTAGGAGTTGATACTTTGCATTCTCTTCAGGTAAGTACAAGGTAGTAACAATTTTTTTGCCAGAGAAAGAGAAAGATATCACTTTCAAAAAACATAGTGAAGAATAAGAAGAAGAACAGGATGGGAACAAGGGGGACGAGAATTGGGGGTGGGGGTGTTGGTGGGCATCCCAACCCACGAGCTCGAAAGCCATGAGGGGAAAGCTATGAGATCAGTGAAGGAAATATTCCCTAGAGGCAATAATAAAGTTATTATTTATTTTCTTACATCATGATAAATGTTTATTATTCATGCTAGAATTGTATTAACCGGAAACATAATACATGTGTGAATACATAGACAAACATAGTGTCACTAGTATGCCTCTACTTGACTAGCTCGTTGATCAAAGATGGTTGTGTTTCCTAACCATAGACATGAGTTGTCATTTGATTAACGGGATCACATCATTGGGAGAATGATGTGATTGACTTGACCCATTCCGTTAGCTTAGCACTTGATCGTTTAGTATGTTGCTATTGCTTTCTTCATGACTTATACATGTTCCTATAACAATGAGATTATGCAACTCCTGTTTACCGGAGGAACACTTTGTGTGCTACCCAACGTCACAACGTAACTGGGTGATTATAAAGGAGCTCTACAGGTGTCTCCGAAGGTAAATGTTGAGTTGGCGTATTTCGAGATTAGGATTTGTCACTCCGATTGTCGGAGAGGTATCTGTGGGCCCTCTTGGTAATGTACATCACTATAAGCCTTGCAAGCAAAGTAGCTAATGAGTTAGTTGCGGGATGATACATTACATAACGAGTAAATAGACTTGACGGTAATGAGATTGAACTAGGTATTTTGATACCGACGATCGAATCTCGGGCAAGTAACATACCGATGACAAAGGGAACAACGTATGTTGTTATGCAGTTTGACCGATAAAGATCTTCGTAGAATATGTAGGAGCCAATATGAGCATCCAGGTTCCGCTATTGGTTATTGACCGGAAACGTGTCTCGGTCATGGCTACATAGTTCTCAAACCCGTAGGGTCTGCACGCTTAAAGTTAGATGACGGTTATATTATGAGTTTATATGTTTTGACGTACCGAAGGTAGTTCGGAGTCCCGGATGTGATCACGGACATGATGACGAGTCTCGAAATGGTCGTGACATGAAGATTGATATATTGGACGACTATATTCGGACACCAGAATGGTTCCGGGGGTTATCGGATGTATACCGGAGTATCGGGGGGTTACCGGAACCCCCCGGGGGATTAATGGGCCTCATGGGCCCAAAGTGGAGCAGAGGAGGGGCGGCCAGGGCAGGCCGCGCGCCCCCTTTCCCTCTAGTACGAATAGGACAAGGAGGGGGGCGGCGCCCCCCTTTCCTTCCTCTCCTCTCTCCCCTTCTTTCCCCTCTCCTACTTGGACAAGGAAAGGAGGGAGTCCTACTCCCGGTGGGAGTAGGACTCCTCCCTGGCGCGCCCTCCCCTGGCCGGCCACCCCCTCCCCCTTGGTCCTTTATATACGGGGGAAGGGGGCACCTCCAGACACAACAATTGATCCCTGAGATCTCTTAGCCGTGTGCGGTGCCCCCTCCACCATAATCCACCTCGATAATATCGTAGCGGTTCTTAGGAGAAGCCCTGCATCGGTAGAACATCATCATTGTCACCACGCCGTCGTACTGATGGAACTCTCCCTCAAAGCTCGGCTGGATCGGAGTTCGAGGGATGTCATCGAGATGAACGTGTGCTGAACTCGGAGGTGCCGTGCGTTCGGTACTTGATCAATCGGATCGTGAAGACGTACGACTACATCAACCGCGTTGTGCTAACGCTTCCGCTTTCGGTCTACGAGGGTATGTGGACATACTCTCCCCTCTCGTTGCTATGCATCACCATGATCTTGCATGTGCGTAGGATTTTTTTTGAAATTACTACGTTCCCCAATAGTGGCATCCGAGCCAGGTTTTATGCGTAGATGTTATATGAACGAGTAGAACAAAAGTGAGTTGTGGGTGATAGAAGTCATGCTGCTTACCAGCATGTCATACTTCGGTTCAACGGTATTGTTGGATGAAGCAGCCCAGACTGACATTACGCGTACGCTTACGCGAGACTGGTTCTACCGACATGCTTTGCACATAGGTGGCTGGCGGGTGTCAGTTTCTCCAACTTTAGTTGAACCGAGTGTGGCTACGTCCGTTCCTTGAGAAGGTTAAAACAACACTAACTTGATGAACTATCGTTGTGGTTTTGATGCGTAGGTAAGAACGGTTCTTGCTCAGCCCGTAGCAGCCACGTAAAACTTGCAACAACAAAGTAGAGGACGTCTAACTTGTTTTTGCAGGGCATGTTGTGATATGATATGGTCAAGACGTGATGCTATATTTTATTGTATGAGATGATCATGTTTGGTAACCGAGTTATCGGCAACTGGCAGGAGCCATATGGTTGTCGCTTTATTGTATGCAATGCAATCGCCCTGTAATTGCTTTACTTTATCACTAAGCGGTAGCGATAGTCGTAGAAGCAATAGGTGCCGAAATGACAATGATGCTACGATGGAGATCAAGGTGTCGCGCCGGTGACGATGGTGATCACGACGGTGCTTCGGAGATGGAGATCACAAGCACAAGATGATGATGACCGTATCATATCACTTATATTGATTGCATGTGATGTTTATCCTTTATGCATCTTATTTTTCTTTGATTGACGGTAGCATTATAAGATGATCTCTCACTAAATTTCAAGGTATAAGTGTTCTCCCTGAGTATGCACCATTGCGAAAGTTCTTCGTGCTAAGACACCACGTGATGATCGGGTGTGATAGGCTCTACATTCAAATACAACGGGTGCAAAACAGTTGCACACGTGGAATACTCAGGTTAAAATTGACGAGCCTAGCATATACAGATATGGCCTTGGAACACTGAGACCGAAAGGTCGAGCGTGATTCATATAGTAGATATGATCAACATAATGATGTTCATCATTGAAAACTACTCTATCTCACGTGATGATTGGACATGGTTTAGTTGATTTGGATCACGTGATCACTTAGATGATTAGAGGGATGTCTATCTAAGTGGGAGTTCTTGAGTAATATGATTAATTGAACTTAAATTTATCATGAAACTTAGTACCTGATAGTATTTTGCTTGTCTATGTTTGTTGTAGATAGATGGCTCGTGCTGTTGTTCCATTGAATTTTAATGCGTTCCTTGAGAAAGCTAAGTTGAAATATGATGGTAGCTATTACACGGACTGGGTTCGTAACTTGAGGATTATCCTCATTGCTGCACAGAAGAATTACGTCCTGGAAGCACCGCTGGGTGCCAGGCCTGCTGCAGATGCAACTGACAACGTTAAGAACGTCTGGCAGAGCAAAGCTTACGACTACTCGATAGTTCAGTGTGCCATGCTTTACGGCTTAGAACCGGGACTTCAACGACGTTTTGAACATCATGGAGCATATGAGATGTTCCAGGAGTTGAAATTAATATTGCAAGCAAATGCCCGAATTGAGAGATATGAAGTCTCCAATAAGTTCTATAGCTGCAAGATGGAAGAGAATAGTTCTGTCAGTGAACATATACTCAAAATGTCTGGGTATAATAATCACTTGATTCAACTGGGAGTTAATCTTCCTGATGATAGTGTCATTGACAGAATTCTTCAATCACTGCCACCAAGCTACAGGAGCTTCGTTACGAACTATAATATGCAAGGGATGAACAAGACTATTCCCGAGCTCTTCGCAATGCTAAAAGCTGCGAAGGTAGAAATAAAAAAGGAGCATCAAGTGTTGATGTTCAACAAGACCACCAGTTTCAAGAAAAAGGGTAAAGGGAAGAAGAAGGGGAAATTCAAGAAGAACACCAAACAGGTTGCTGCTCAAGAGAAGAAACCCAAGTCTGGACCTAAGCTTGAGACTGAGTGCTTCTAATGCAAGCAGACTGGTCACTGGAAGCGGAACTGCCCCAAGTATTTGGCGGATAAGAAGGATGGCAAGGTGAACAAAGGTATATGTGATATACATGTTATTGATGTGTACCTTACTAATGCTCGCAGTATCACCTGGGTATTTGATACTGGTTCTGTTGCTAATATTTGCAACTCGAAACAGGGACTACGGATTAAGCGAAGATTGGCTAAGGACGAGGTGACTATGCGTGTGGGAAATGGTTTCAAAGTCGATGTGATCGCGGTCGGCACGCTACCACTACATCTACCTTCAGGATTAGTTTTAGACCTGAATAATTGTTATTTGGTGCCAGCGTTAAGCATGAACATTATATCTGGATCTTGTTTGATGCGAGACCGTTATTCATTTAAATCAGAGAATAATGGTTGTTCTATTTATATGAGTAATATCTTTTATGGTCATGCACCCTTGAAGAATGGTCTATTTTTATTGAATCTCGATAGTAGTGATACACATATTCATAATGTTGAAGCCAAAAGATGCAGAGTTGATAATGATAGTGCAACTTATTTGTGGCACTGCCGTTTGGGTCATATTGGTGTAAAGCGCATGAAGAAACTCCATACTGATGGACTTCTGGAATCACTTGATTATGAATCACTTGGTACTTGCGAACCGTGCCTCATGGGCAAGATGACTAAAACGCCATTCTCCGGAACTATGGAGCGAGCAACAGATTTGTTGGAAATCATACATACTGATGTATGTGGTCCAATGAATATTGAGGCTCGCGGCGGGTATCGTTATTTTCTCACCTTCACAGATGATCTGAGCAGATATGGGTATATCTACTTAATGAAACATATATCTGAAACATTTGAAAAGTTCAAAAAATTTCATAGTGAAGTGGAAAATCATCGTAACAAGAAAATAAAGTTTCTACGATCTAATCGTGGAGGAGAATATTTGAGTTACGAGTTTGGTTTACATTTGAAACAATGCGGAATAGTTTCACAACTCACGCCACCCGGAACACCACAACGTAATGGTGTGTCCGAACGTCGTAATCGTACTTTACTAGATATGGTGTGATCTATGATGTCTCTTACTGATTTACCGCTATCATTTTGGGGTTATGCTTTAGAGACGGCCGCATTCACGTTAAATAGGGCACCATCAAAACCCGTTGAGACGACGCCTTATGAACTGTGGTTTGGCAAGAAACCAAAGTTGTCGTTTCTTAAAGTTTGGGGCTGCGATGTGTATGTGAAAAAACTTCAACTAGATAAGCTCGAACCCAAATCAGAGAAATGTGTCTTCATAGGATACCCAAAGGAGACTATTGGGTACACCTTCTATCACATATCTGAAGGGAAGACTTCTGTTGCTAAATTTGGATCCTTTCTAGAGAAGGAGTTTCTCTCGAAAGAAGTGAGTGGGAGGAAAGCAGAACTTGATGAGGTAACTGTACCTGCTCCCTTATTGGAAAGTAGTTCATCACAGAAACCGGTTCCTATGACGACTACACCAATTAGTGAGGAAGCTAATGATATTAATCATGAAACTTCAGATCAAGTTACTACCGAACCTCGTAGGTCAATCAGAGTAAGATCCGCACCAGAGTGGTATGCTAATCCTATTCTGGAGGTCATGTTACTTGACCATGGCGAACCTATGAACTATGAGGAAGCAATGATGAGCCCAGATTCTGCAAAATGGCTTGAGGCCATGAAATCGGAGATAGGATCCATGTATGAGAACAAAGTGTGGACTTTGGTTGACTTGCCCGATGATCGGCAAGCCATCGAGAATAAATGGATCTTCAAGAAGAAGACTGACGCTGATGGTAATGTTACTGTCTACAAAGCTCGACTTGTTGCGAAAGGGTTGACTACGATGAGACTTTCTCACCTGTAGCGATGCTTAAGTCTGTCCGAATCATGTTAGCAATTGCCGCATTTTATGATTTTGAAATATGGCAAATGGATGTCAAAACTGCATTCCTGAATGGATTTCTAGAAGAAGAGTTGTATATGATGCAACTAGAAGGTTTTGTCAATCCAAAAGGTGCTAACAAAGTGTGCAAGCTCCAACGATCCATTTATGGACTGGTGCAAGCCTCTCAGAGTTGGAATAAACGCTTTGATAGTGTGATCAAAGCATATGGTTTTATATAGACTTTTGGAGAAGCCTGTATTTGCAAGAAAGTGAGTGGGAGCTCTGAAAGAACATGCGGTGCCCCCATGTTTGGTTTTGGTAATTGATGACAATCTTTGTGGACTAATGGTTGCCTTGAGTTATATTTGAAGGTTTTGTCCATAGGCTTTTCTTGAAGTCCATGTGTTGGTTTCAAGGAGTTTATGAGTTGACCAAGGTGCTATTAAGGAATTATCCAAAGATTGGTCATGTGAGTGTTGAGCTTATTGCAAGCATGTCTTGAAGAAGAAGATTGTGTGATCATTCATGTTTACCTTCAAGACATCATCCAAATGAAGAGAGTTGGAAAGATTCAAGGTTGATCAAGACTAAGTCAAGAGTGAATCAAGTTGATCAACTCACAAAGCGTAGAAGATGTACCGAGAGGGATCAAGTGATCCCATGTTATGGTAAGCATTGTCCATTTCACTTTGTGTACTAACCCATGGTCTATGTGAGAGTTCTATGTGGGGTTAGCTATGTGTCCATGGGCTTGTGTCAAGAGGAAGATATCATACAACCCATGGAAAGGATGACATCAAGTGGTGATCGTCATTAAGATTGCCATGTGCAAGTTCAAGTGGAGCATCACGAAGAGATCAAGTGCTTGAATCTTGCCATCCATTGTGGTGTCAATGGACTTGTGAAGATGTGCCTAAGAGTGGCTCACCCATAGTGGACTATGGAGGAGCAATCATCCAGTCTTAATCGAGCCAACGCAATCAAGAAAGGTGGTCCAACTTGAGGGAGTCAAGATCGTCATCATCTAGGTCAAGTGGACCATGTGCAAGGCAAAGGTTTGCCCTTGATAGGTTTTGTATTTTACCGGTCACGTGGTGGTAGTTGGGAGACCAGGTTATAGGATCGTTTGCCGTACTATCAAGGGGGGCTCTCAAGTTGGTAGCTTGATCGTATCGTTAGTAGAGAGCTCAAACCATTGCATCCTTGCATCATATTTCTTGGTTCTTGTTTGGTTCTCTTTGTGAGTCTTAGAGCTTATGGTCATCTTGATGACAAGCTTGAGTTCATCAAAAATGGAGTTCGTATGCGTCTTCTATGATGTCTTCGGTGTTGGTGGTTTTACCGGTCTTATCCGAGGAAGGGTTGTCACCATTTTCTTATGGGACTTTTCTCATTTGCTTCTTATTTATATTTCTTTCAATATTGTGTTAGCCCTTGTCGCTAGCTTTCCAACAAACTTGGTTTCATCGAATTCGGAGTCCGTTTGCAAATGTTGTGGCTGTTTTGGTAAAGGCTGCAGCGGTACTACCGCGACTTGAGCGGATGTAATTTTTTACTACCGTTCCAAAGCGGTACTACCGCGGCTCCTGAGCGGTAGTACCGCTCCAGAGCAGTACTACCGCAGTTCCTAAGCGGTAGTACCGCTCTGGACCAAAATCTCGTGTTTTGCTCAACGGAAGTAGGCACAGAAGTATTTTTTTAGTACCGCTCGCAAGCAGTAGTACCGCTACCATTTGCGGTAGTACCGTGAGGTCGAGCGGTAGTTCCGTGAGGACGAGCGGTAGTACCGCTCCGGCGGTTCTACTGGCCTTTTGCCTCCTCGCTGTTGTTTTTCAAAGGGGTACTACCGCCCTAGCGGTAGTACCGCTCCTTGGAGCGGTAGTACCGCTCTGTGCGGGCTGTGAGCATAACGGTTGGATTTTTCCCCACCTATAAAAGGGGGTCTTCTTCCCCATTGAGACTAATCCTTTGAGCTCGTGTTCTTCCCCCATTGTTGACCTTCTTCGAGCTTGCTAACTCTCAATCCCTCCTATGATTCTTGCTAGTTCTTGAGGGAAAAGAGAGAGGAGATCTAGATCCATGTTTCCACCAATCACTTTCGCCTCTAAGTGAGGGGAACCCCTTGGATATAGATCTTGGAGTTCTTCGTGTTCTTCTTTCGTTCTTCCTCTCATTTTCCTCCCTAGCATTAGTTGCTTTGGTGGGATTTGGGAGAGAATGACTTGGGAACTCCATGTGCCCTTGTCATTGCATTTGGTGCATCGGTTTGAGTTCTCCATGCGATTCGTGGAAGTTACAAGTTGAGAAGCTTATTACTCTTGGGTGCTTGATGCCCTTGAGCTTGTTCCTCTTGGGTGCTTGGGCGCCCTAGACGGTTGGTGGTGTTCGGAGCTCAATCATTATGGTGTAAAGCTCCGGGCAAGCGTCGGGGTCTCCAATTAGGTTGTGGAGATCGCCCCGAGCAACTTGACGGGTTCCGGTGACCGCCCCCAAGGGTTGCCAAAGTGTACGGGTTCAGTGACCGCCCCCAAGGGTTGCCATTTGTATGGGTTTGGTGACCGCCCTCAGGGTCCCTTAGTGGAATCACGGCATCTTGAATTGTGCGAGGGCGTGAGGAGATTACGGTGGCCCTAGTGGCTTCTTGGGGAGCATTGTGCCTCCACACCGCTCCAAACGGAGATTAGCATCCGCAAGGGTGTGAACTTCGGGATACATCGTCGTCTCCGCGTGCCTCGGTTATCTCTTACCCGAGCCCTTTACTTATGCACTTTACTTTGTGATAGCCATATTGTTCTTTGTCATATATCTTGCTATCACATAGTTGCTTACCTTGCTTAGCATAAGTTGTTGGTGCACATAGGTGATCCTCGTTGTTGTAGGTTTTGTGCTTGACAAATTAACCGTTAGGTTTGTTCCGCATTTGTTCAAGCCTAAACCGTAATTATTTTAAAGCGCCTATTCACCCCCCTAGGCGACATCCACGATCTTTCAATTGGTATCAGAGCCTCGTCTCTCTTTGTTGGGCTTAACTTCCTAGAGAGTAAAGATGTCAACTAGGGGATTAGGATTCTCTGACACTCTTAGTTTCGATGGCACAAATTTTGATGTTTGGGTAATTCGCATGCTTAACCTCTTTAGGGTCATGGACCCAAATTTAGAGCAAATTGTAGATATGGATTTTTCTCCTCCAAAGGATCCCCAAAGATTATCTTTAGAGGATGAGAAAAACTCTTTTCTTAATGCTCAAGCTTCTAATGTGCTTTTCGATGCTTTGAGCAATGTAGTTATATTTCAACTCATGTCGTTCCGGGATGCTCATGAGTTGTGGACAAAGCTTCAAGATAAATATGGTGTGTCCAAGATTTGTGGGGATGATTGTTCTCCCTCCACCTCCGGTCGTATAGTCTTCTCAACTTCTTCTACTTCACCTACATGTGGTTTGCCACAAGGTAATGATATGGTGAGTAGTGTTGGTCATTGCAATGATGATAGTATGCTTATTGTGGATGATCCTTCATCACTATATTATTGCAATGCTCCTTCTTTGGGCTTTAACACTTCGAGCACTCCAAATGTTTCACATGCTTGTGTTGATAGTCCTTGCATATCATGTATAAATTGCTTGACTAAATCTCATGATGATATGCTTGCTATGTCTTGTTGCCATGATAAAAATGCATCTATTTCCTCGAATTGTTGTGCTAACAATGTAGAGGAAATCCAACACTCCATGGAACAAGATGTGGTGTTTAATGGTGCCTCAAGGGATCCTACATCATCATCTATTGCTTTTTGCCTTATGGCTAAGACGTCAAAGGTATCTCCTACTTTGTACCCCAATATGTCTCGTGATGATGATGTTGATGCTAATGATGATGAGGATAATGATGAAGAGAATGATAATGTTGCCTCCTTAAAAACTAAGGGGGAAATGATTTTTAAAGCTCTTCATAAAAATAAAATTGCTCGTTCCAACTTCATGGAAATAATGTCCATTTCCATTGATGGCAAGAAACACATTGAGGAGTTGGAATCTCATCTAGAGGAGCATGAGGTCACCATTGAGAAAATGGAAGCTCATGGGCGTGATTACGCAAATGAGATCGCGGAGCTATCTCAAGCTCTTGAACATGAACAGACCACCTCCGAATCTCTTGAGGAGAATTTTGCTCTAGAATTATCTAGAGTGAAGGAATCTAATCATAGAGCTCTTGAGGTGGCCAATGTTTTTGAAACTAAAAATGCTAAGCTTGAAGTTGCTCATGCTAGACTCCTTGAGGATTTTGAGCACCTCAAAATGGCTCAAGGGTCATCAAGGGTGAGCTCATCAAACTTACCGAGTCTCATGCTCAACTTGAAGCTTCTTGTTTAAAAGAGCTTTCCAAGTTGCCTTCTCCTCTTCTTGTTAATGATGATGCTTGTGCTACTAACTCTATTTCTTGTGAAGCATCCATTTTAAAGGAGAATGTTGAGCTAAGGGCTCAACTTGAGTTGCTATCTAGCAAGTATAGGAAATTGGAAGAAAGTCATGAAAAGCTTTCTAGCTCTCATGATGATCTTCTTGTATCCCATAATGTGCTAAAAATAGCTCATGAGGCTATGATTGCTAAGGTAACATATAGTGAGCCTCATGTGTATATTAGCACTACTTTTAGTCAAAATGCTATATTGCCTTGTGCTAGTCCTCGTAATTCGTCTATGCATAGCATTGGTACATCTTGTGATGAATTGCTTTCCTTTCCTTGTTTCTCTAATGATGAAGCGTATACTTCCTCTAGTGCTTGTATTGGGACTAACCATGTAGAGGAAATCAAAGAGCTCAAGGCACAAGTCACTTCTTTGAAGAAAGACTTGGAAAAGTGTCATGAAGGGAAGGCCACACTCAACAATATCTTGAGTGTGCAAAAATCCCCCAATGACAAATGTGGACTTGGATTCAACTCCAACAAGAAGAAGAAGTCCAAGTTGAACAAGAAGAAGGGCCAAGAACAAGTCAAGAATTCAGCCAAGATTATTTGCTTCAAGTGCAGAATTGAAGGGCATCATGTTAGATCTTGCCCATTGAAGAAGAAGGCCATTAGTGACAAGCAACAAGGGAAGAGGCCACAAGTTCAATCTCATGCTCAACCTCAAGTTGAAGAAAGGCCACTTCCCAAGAAGACTCAAGTTAATGCTTCTCTTGTGGAAAAATCAAGTGAGAAGAAAGTGAAGAGTAGACGTTGCTACTTATGTTGTGAGAAAGGTCACATCGCTTCTTCATGCACTAGTGGTAACTTATCCAACCCAATTATTATTGATGATATCTATTCTCTTGGGAAGGATAAGGTTGGCAATGTGTTTGCCAAGTTTGTTGGTACTCAAAGTGGTGTCAAGAAAAGAACCATTTGGGTAGCCAAGCCTATTGTGACTAACCTCTTAGGACCCAACTTGGTTGGGGACCAACAAGCTCAAACTTGATCAATAGGTGTTTTTGGAGGTCATTGGAGACTTGGCTACATTATGAAGAATTAAGGGGACTTCATCTTTCTTGTTGTCTCAAGCCAAGTCAATTGGGTTGTTAAGTTTCTATCTTATATCCAATGTGCCTCCTTGCGGTAACTTGTACTTAAATTGTTTACATTGAAAGTTACTTGCCCCTTTGCATGTTTTGGTTTTGTTCCTTGCATGTGTTTGTATATGTTGTGCTTCCAACTTGCTTATCTTGAGCAATCGAGTATGTGTGTGTTGGTTTGCACATCATGTACATGTGCGTCGTGCGTTGAGCCTTTTTGCTTCTTGTTTGTATCCTAGTTGGCTCTTGTGAGAGATTAATGGAACATCCCATTTTGGGGGAGTGAAGTGCTTTGTGCACCTCACAATCCTATAAATGTTTGTACATGAGGAATACCATCTAGTATTGATATTACAAGATTATCTAGTCGCTAGGTGGTATATCTCTCATGAGAAATTCAAATTCTAAAAATTCCATTGATTGTCTCACGTTGGATCCTCTTATTGCCTCTTGTTAAGTTCTTTTTGGTATCACATTATGGGGGAGTAATATGCTATGTGCATATTACAAGCCTAGAAAATGTGTACATTTGAGATATTGTCACCTAGAATTGATATTGTGAATTATCTTGTTCCTAGGTGGCATGTTAGCTCTACAAGTTGCAATTTGCTTTTTGTTTGGAGTGAAGATGATGTCGGCTATCCTTGCTATCTACCACCGGGAATTATTTCCAAATACTTCTTGTCTTTTGACAATTGGTAATCACTTATGTGTGGTAGAATTTATTTATCATCTTTACATTGGCTTTTGTTTTTATTTGCCTTTTCTCTTGCCAAGGTTTGTGTCAACTCCCGTTGTCTTCCATACCACTTGTGGATCTTGTTAATTCCTTGTTCTTGTCTTGTGTTTTCTAGATATAGTGAAAGTGGTGATCCCACCTTGTGCATTTTGTATTCAAAAGCAAATTCTCTATAGTGCACAACTCGTGGGGGAGCTATCCTATTTTCTTTAGAACACTCTTCTTGTGATCCTTATCAAGTGTGTGTTAGTGGAAGGCAAGCCGTTTTCTTTTGGTACCTTGTGCCATCATGAAACTTTGTTGAGAGCTTGGTTTGTTTAGAACCATCATCTCCTTGGGAGTTTGACATCTTTAATTTAGTGTGTATCAATGGATATCTCATTCCTTGATGTATCTTTAATGATATCTTCCAAGTGATGATTTCTCCATTTGGTATCCTTTTCACTTGGCATTTCTTTGTCTTTTGGTTTCGGGTTTTGAAAGTCTTGAGCATGCATGTTTACTTCATGTATTTTATTTGGCTTGCTTTCTTTCTTTAACTCAATACATAGGGGAAACTCCACCTAGTCTCAATTTGGATGAGATGTGCATGAAATTCATTTCCATATCTATATGCACATATTTATGTGGAGCTTGTCCTATATATTGGTGTTTCTAACTATTTGGTACCGATGAGTTTGGGTACCGTTTAGTTTGTGTTGTTCTTCTAGGAACATTTGGAGATGCATTGGATGCTCGGTTCACTCACAAGGAAGGTGTTGTCACCATGTGCATATTGGAGTCAAGCTAGGAGGATCAATGAACTACTATCTACCTTCAATTGGTGTCTACTACATCCTTCCAATGATATCTCGGTAACAAATATCCATTCCTGCTTTCCCCTCTTGCATTCAACCTTGTGTAGGTTGTATCTTGGCATGATATTCATTCCATATCTTGTGATACTTGGTTCCTTTCTCAAAGCATCCCAACGATGATATCTTGTTGCTAGTTGTGATGCCTTTGATGGATGTGTGTTTGGACTTCATTTATATACAATAAGACCATATCTAGACAAGTGCTATGCTTTCAAGCAAATATCTTATTGGTATATTTATGACTTCCTTGTGGATATCTTGTTCCTTCGTGTTGTAACTATCTCGGGTGTACATCCTTCTTTGTAGAAATATATATCATCATGATTTCGTCTACAAAGAACCTTATACACTTGAGAGAAATTACATCTCTAGCTGATATCCTTTCTTTCACGTCCACCTTGTCTTTCTTATGTTTTTTCTTTGGTGGCTCCGTGAAAGCTTTTGCCTTGAGCGCGTGTCCTCTATCATTGCATCTTGTTGCACTCTTGTGTGGTGAAGATTATTTTCCTCTTGCTTATCTTTACGAGGCTTTTGCCACCTTAATTGGTATCCCTCGTCTTGATGAGCCTCTCATCGTCTATCTTCACCACGGGTTGTCACAAGCATAGGTTCTCTTTTGCTTATTAGTAAGCTTGTGAACCCATTTGCTGTTGTGTGTGGGAATGATAGGCCTTGCACCGTGTGCCTCATTCTTTCAAGACTATGTTGATGCTTAATGCTCATCCTAATTTTAGTCTTCTCAAGTGCTTCGCCATGACTCACACACATCATTTTGGTTGAGCCTATTCTTAAGTTGCCTCTTTTACATGTTGCTCAACCATGTGCTTATTGCAAGCGCTACGCTTTGTTTCCTATATGCTCACTTGCACTGGATGTGAGTTTCTATTGATTTTGGGGGAGCTATGATCCTATTTTGTGCACCTTGTATTCACATACAAAAATTCTTATGTGTGCACAAATCATGGGGAGCTTCTCTTGTTTCTTTAGACACTCCTTTGCGTTTATCATAATATCTTTATTCTTGTGGCATGTAGGATCATTGGTCTAGTTGGTTCAATTGATATCCTTTGATTGCTTGATTCAATTGGTATCTTTTGTGTGCTTGATTGCTTGTTTCTCTCTTTGTTATGTCTTTGTGGCATGTCATTCTTTTGCAATCTTTGGGCCTCAATATAGTTTGTGTTCCTCCAAGTATTTACCGTTGGATATGTGTATTGCATTCCACTCTCTTGTTGAGAAATACACAATTTATGGAGGACCACAATATATATCGGCCTTCTTAGATTTTCGCCCATTTTGGCAATCGATGCCAATGGGGGAGAAGTTTCAGAGAGTTTTGTGGAGAAGTTTAGAGAGTTATATCCTCTTGCTTTGGTTTTGTTCCTAAGCATTTGCATCTCATCCTCCTGCATCATTGGTTGTTGCATTGCATTGTGATGCATAACTCCTTGTATAAACTCTCTTGAAAGTGATTGTCATCAATTACCAAAATGGGGGAGATTGAAAGCACATGCGGTGCCCCCATGTTTGGTTTTGGTAATTGATGACAATCTCTATGGACTAATGGTTGCCTTGAGTTATATTTGAAGGTTTTGTCCATAGGCTTTTCTTGAAGTCCATGTGTTGGTTTCAAGGAGTTTATGAGTTGACCAAGGTGCTATTAAGGAATTATCCAAAGATTGGTCATGTGAGTGTTGAGCTTATTGCAAGCATGTCTTGAAGAAGAAGATTGTGTGATCATTCATGTTTACCTTCAAGACATCATCCAAATGAAGAGAGTTGGAAAGATTCAAGGTTGATCAAGACTAAGTCAAGAGTGAATCAAGTTGATCAACTCAGAAAGCGTAGAAGATGTACCGAGAGGGATCAAGTGATCCCATGGTATGGTAAGCATTGTCCATTGCACTTTGTGTACTAACCCATGGTCTATGTGAGAGTTCTATGTGGGGTTAGGTACGTGTCCATGGGCTTGTGTCAAGAGGAAGATATCATACAACCCATGGAAAGGATGACATCAAGTGGTGATCGTCATTAAGATTGCCATGTGCAAGTTCAAGTGGAGCATCACGAAGAGATCAAGTTCTTGAGTCTTGCCATCCATTGTGGTGTCAATGGACTTGTGAAGATGTGCCGAAGAGTGGCTCACCCATAGTGGACTATGGAGGAGCAATCATCCAGTCTTCATCGAGCCAACATAATCAAGAAAGGTGGTCCAACTTGAGGGAGTCAAGATCGTCATCATCTAGCTCAAGTGGACCATGTGCAAGGCAAAGGTTTTCCCTTGATAGGTTTTGTATTTTACCGGTCTCGTGGTGGTAGTTGGGAGACTGGGTTATAGGATCGTTTGCCATACTATCAAGGGGGCTCTCAAGTTTGTAGCTTGATCGTATCGTTAGTAGAGAGCTCAAACCATTGCATCCTTGCATCATGTTTCTTGGTTCTTGTTTGGTTCTCTTTGTGAGTCTTAGAGCTTATGGTCATCTTGATGACAAGCTTGAGTTCATCGAAAACGGAGTTCGCATGCGTCTTCTATGATGTCTTCGGTGTTGGAGGTTTTACCGGTATTATCCGAGGAAGGGTTCTCACCATTTTCTCATGGTACTTTTCTCATTTGCTTCTTACTAATATTTCTTTCAAGATTGTGTTAGCCCTTGTCGCTAGCTTTCCAACAAACTTGGTTTCATCGAATTCGGAGTCCGTTTTGCAAAAGTTGTGGCTGTTTTGGTAAAGGCTGCAGCGGTACTACCGCGACTTGAGCGGATGTAATTTTTTACTACCGTTCCAGAGCGGTACTACCGCGGCTCCTGAGCGGTAGTACCGCTCCAGAGCAGTACTACCGCGGTTCCTAAGCGGTAGTACCGCTCTGGACCAAAACCTCGTGTTTTGCTCAACGGAAGTAGGCACAGAAGTATTTTTTTAGTACCGCTCGCAAGCAGTAGTACCGCTACCATTTACGGTAGTACCGTGAGGTCGAGCGGTAGTACCGTGAGGACGAGCGGTAGTACCGCTCCGGCGGTTCTACTGGCCTTTTGCCTCCTCGCTGTTGTTTTTCAAAGGGGTACTACCGCCCTAGCGGTAGTACCGCTCCTTGGAGCGGTAGTACCGCTCTGTGCGGGCTGTGAGCATAACGGTTGGATTTTCCCCCCAGCTATAAAAGGGGGTCTTCTTCCCCATTGAGACTAATCCTTTGAGCTCGTGTTCTTCCCCCATTGTTGACCTTCTTCGAGCTGTCTAACACTCAATCCCTCCTATGATTCTTGCTAGTTCTTGAGGGAAAAGAGAGAGGAGATCTAGGTCCACGTTTCCACCAATCACTTTCTCCTCTAAGTGAGGGGAACCCCTTGGGTCTAGATCTTGGAGTTCTTCATGTTCTTCTTTCGTTCTTCCTCTCATTTTCCTCCCTAGCATTAGTTGCTTTGGTGGGATTTGGGAGAGAAGGACTTGGGCACTCCGTGTGCCCTTGCCATTGCATTTGGTGCATCGGTTTGAGTTCTCCACGTGATTCGTGGAAGTTACAAGTTAAGAAGCTTATTACTCTTGGGTGCTTGGTGCTCTTGAGCTTGTTCCTCTTGGGTGCTTGGGCGCCCTAGACGGTTGGTGGTTTTCGGAGCTCAATCATTGTGGTGTAAAGCTCCGGGCAAGCGTCGGGGTCTCCAATTAGGTTGTGGAGATCGCCCCGAGCAATTAGACGGGTTCCGGTGACCGCCCCCAAGGGTTGCCAAAGTGTACGGGTTCAGTGACAGCCCCCATGGGTTGCCATTTGTACGGGTTCGGTGACCGCCCTCAAGGGCCCCTTAGTGGAATCACGGCATCTTGCATTGTGCGAGGGCGTGAGGAGATTACGGTGGCCCTAGTGGCTTCTTGGGGAGCATTGTGCCTCCAGACCGCTCCAAACGGAGATTAGCATCCGCAAGGGTGTGAACTTCGGGATACATCGTCGTCTCCGCGTGCCTCGGTTATCTCTTACCCGAGCCCTTTACTTATGCACTTTACTTTGTGATAGCCATATTGTTCTTTGTCATATATCTTGCTATCACATAGTTGCTTACCTTGCTTAGCATAAGTTGTTGGTGCACATAGGTGAGCCTCGTTGTTGTAGGTTTTGTGCTGGACAAATAAACCGTTAGGTTTATTCCGCATTTGTTCAAGCCTAAACCGTAATTATTTTAAGCGCCTATTCACCCCCCCTAGGCGACATCCACGATCTTTCAAGCTCTGTAGCATTTCTGATATTATATGTAGACGACATATTGTTGATTGGAAATGATATAGAATTTCTGGATAGCATAAAAGGATACTTGAATAAAAAAATTTCAATGAAAGACCTCGGTGAAGCTGCTTATATATTAGGCATCAAGATCTATAGAGATAGATCAAGACGCTTAATTGGACTTTCACAAAGCACATACCTTGATAAAGTTTTGAAAAAGTTCAAAATGGATCAAGCAAAGAAAGGGTTCTTGTCTGTATTACAAGGTGTGAAGTTGAGTCAAACTCAATGCCCGACCACAGCAGAAGATAGAGAGAAAATGAAAGATGTTCACTATGCTTCAGCCATAGGCTGTATCATGTATGCAATGCTGTGTACCAGACCTGATGTATGCTTAGCAATAAGTTTAGCGGGGAGGTACCAAAGTAATCCAGGAGTGGATCACTGGACAGCGGTCAAGAATATCCTGAAATACCTTAAAAGGACTAAGGATATGTTTCTCGTTTATGGAGGTGACAAAGAGCTAGTCGTAAATGGTTACGTCGATGCAAGCTTTGACACTGATCTGGACGATTCTAAATCGCAAACCGGATACGTGTTTATATTGAATGGTGAAGCTGTCAGTTGGTGCAGTTCTAAACAAAGCGTCGTGGCGGGATCTACATGTGAAGCAGAGTACATAGCTGCTTCGGAAGCAGCAAATGAAGGAGTCTGGATGAAGAAGTTCATATCTGATCTAGGTGTCATACCTAGTGCATCGGGTCCAATGAAAATATTTTGTGACAATACTGGTGCAATTGCCTTGGCAAAGGAATCCAGATTTCACAAGAGAACCAAGCACATCAAGAGACGCTTCAATTCCATCCGGGACAAAGTCCAGGTGGGAGACATAAAGATTTGCAAGATACATACGTATCTAAATGTTGCAAACCCGTTGACTAAGCCTCTTCCACGAGCAAAACATGACCAGCACCAAGGCTCCATGGGTGTTAGAATCATTACTGTGTAATCTAGATTATTGACTCTAGTGCAAGTGGGAGACTGAAGGAAATATGCCCTAGAGGCAATAATAAAGTTATTATTTATTTCCTTATATCATGATAAATGTTTATTATTCATGCTAGAATTGTATTAACCGGAAACATAATACATGTGTGAATACATAGACAAACATAGTGTCACTAGTATGCCTCTACTTGACTAGCTCGTTGGTCAAAGATGGTTGTGTTTCCTAACCATAGACATGAGTTGTCATTTGATTAACAAGATCACATCATTGGGAGAATGATGTGATTGACTTGACCCATTCCGTTAGCTTAGCACTTGATCGTTTAGTATGTTGCTATTGCTTTCTTCATGACTTATACATGTTCCTATAACTATGAGATTATGCAACTCCCGTTTACCGGAGCAACACTTTGTGTGCTACCAAACGTCACAACGTAACTGGGTGATTATAAAGGAGCTCTACAGGTGTCTCCGAAGGTACATGTTGAGTTGGCATATTTCGAGATTAGGATTTGTCACTCCGATTGTCGGAGAGGTATCTCCGGGCCCTCTCGGTAATGTACATCACTATAAGCCTTGCAAGCAAAGTAGCTAATGAGTTAGTTGCGGGATGATACATTACATAACGAGTAAAGAGACTTGTCGTTAACGATATTGAACTAGGTATTGAGATACCGACGATCGAATCTTGGACGACTATATTCGGACACTGGAATGGTTCCGGGGGTTATCGGATGTATACCGGAGTACCGGGGGGTTACCGGAACCCCCCCGGGGGGTTAATGGGCCTCATGGGCCCAAAGTGGAGCAGAGGAGGGGCGGCCAGGGCAGGCCGCGCCCCCCTCCCCCTCTAGTCCGAATAGGACAAGGAGGGTGGGTGGCGCCCCCCTTTCCTTCCTCTCCTCTCTCCCCTTCCTTCCCCTCTCCTACTTGGACAAGGAAAGGAGGGAGTCCTACTCCCGATGGGAGTAGGACTCCTCCTTGGCGCGCCCTCCCCTGGTCGGCCGCCCCCTCCCCCTTGGTCCTTTATATATGGGGGCAGGGGGCACCTCTAGACACAACAATTGATCCCTGAGATCTCTTAGCCGTGTGCGGTGCCCCCCTCCATCATAATCCACCTCGATAATATCATAGCAGTGTTTAGGCGAAGCCCTGCGTCAGTAGAACATCATAATCGTCACCACGCCGTCGTGCTGACGGAACTCTCCCTTAAAGCTCAGCTGGATCGGAGTTCGAGGGACGTCATCGAGCTGAACGTGTGCTGAACTCGGAGGTGTCGTGCGTTCGATACTTGATCGGTCGGATCTTGAAGACGTACGACTACATCAACCGCGTTGTGCTAACGCTTCCGCTTTCGGTCTACGAGGGTACGTGGACATACTCTCCCCTCTCGTTGCTATGCATCATCATGATCTTGCGTGTGCGTAGGATTTTTTTTGAAATTACTACGTTCCCCAACAATCAGATGGTTTTTGTTGCTTTGTTTGTGAAAAGGTTTGCAAGGCCTGCCCGTTATGTTCATGCAGGCCCATAGCGAAGAAGGTCCAAGATGGTACCTAGCGGCGACTGGTTGTGTGTGTGTGGGGGGGGGGGGGGGTAGGGGTGGAATTCGACCTAAAATCAGATTTTTTAGGACTAAGTTTGGACTTAATAATCAGTACTGACACGTGCAGTCATCTGATTGGAACAAAAGCTGGTCTAAACCAAATTGTTTTTCAGAAGTATGATGATTAGGCACTCCCTTAACCTATGTATGTCAATCTACCCCTGCACACTACTTACCTAATTATAGTTGTATAATCACATATACATATCTTTCATTACATATTATGGTGGACTCGGAAAAAAGTACCGACTCAATAGTTAATATGTCGCAACTTCCGTTACAACACACAACAAATTTCATTACAATACATTGATAGGGCGTGGCGTGCCACTGCGCGGGCATGGCTAGTATATGCATAAGACTGAAGCTTGCGAGATCGAGGGGATATTCTAACTATTCTGATTTTGGGTTTTGAACCAAGAACGCCAAGAGGAGATGTCGTCTCTTACAGTCCACCGTCTCCAAGTAAACTTATGTCTTGCTCGCTTATTATCTATACCTAATAATAAAGGGGCTTTTACTTCTGGCGGCAAGTCATTGAAATTGCCTCCAAAGTTGTAAAATGTTATCCATCGATGTCACCTATAAGTGATAAAAAATGTTTCACATAGGGTTATCCCTCCATGGGCCGGCCCATGCAGTAGGAACCTTCTATACTACGCTCTGCGCCGGGAGAAGATACAGCTCGCCCATTTGGGCGGCCCATATCGGTGCGGCCTGTTTTTTAAATTTCGCTTTATATTTTTCATTTTTCTCTTTTGTCATATTTTAATTTAAATAATTTAGGACTTCACAAAAGTTTCAAAAACTAAAAAAAAGAATTCTGAAATAATTTTTTTAATAATTCATAAATATTTGTGGATTCAGAAAATGTTCAGGATTTTTTTTAAATGCTCGCATATTCTAAAAATGTTCGCTATTTTTAAAACAAATGTTTGGGAAATAAAATATGCACATGATTTTGAAAAAATGTTCGTGTATTAAAAAATGTTAATGAAATTAAACAAAATTTCGCAAAACCAAAAAATGGTCATGAATTGAAAAATATCCTAAAAACTCAAAAACTGTTCATGACTTCCAAAATAGTTTATTGATTCAGAAAATGTTTGCTAATTCACTAAATGATCTTGTGTGTCAAAATATGTTCGTTAAATCAAAACTATTGTTCATGTATTTCAAAAATTGTTCCACCAATTTTGAAAAAATGTTCATCGATTCTAGAAATGTTCGCCTATTCAAGAAAAATATTGTAAAAAAATCTTCATAGTTAAAAAATACATTTGCAAATAGTATAAAATGTTCATGAATTCAAAAAATGTTCATGATTTTAGAAAATGTTCAAAAATCTGCAAAAATGTTCACGATTTCAAATATGTTCACCAGTTTATAAAAATGTTCATGATTTTCAAAATTTATTCACGATTTCATGAAAATGAGAGTGATAGTGTATCTCGGTGATGCAGCAAAATGTGGTCATGGATATTGAAGATTATGAATTTTTTTCCCCTGTTGCAACGTATGGGCCGTTTGCTAGTTACTACATAACTCATATAGTAAACTTTGTGCCTTATTTTGTTTCATTGCTGTCTATTTGCTGCCATGTGATCTATGCTCTGCCGAACCATATCTTAGAATCTGGAATACCGATTATTCTGTACGGATAAGACAGGTGATTCTGCTTATGTGTTGCCATGTAAAATATGCTCCGCCGAACCATACCTCAAAATCTCTATCAAATATCCATAATTAACTCTACTTTGTTCCTCACACTGTCATGCCAACATCCAAATGCCCCACAAGTACTGTTCATCCTCTTGTCTAGCAAAGTGTCCGTGTAATTTTTTCACCTTGCGGTCGCAGTGACTCGTAGAATAATTCAAACATAAAATTCATCATGTTCCTCCCATCTGAAAGAAAGCAAAATAATTGAACATTCAGTAATGAGAACCAGATGAAAATTCAACACACATGCACGCACACACAGTGAGACATCATGGGACTAATTAATCCAAATCACTGCATCTTCGCGCCAGTTGATAACTTTTTACAGAAATTACATAATAGGCGTGAGTTAACAAAATGTTCAAATCAATTCCTAATTTCCTATACAAGTCCAAATTCAAACTTCATCACAGATACGACGCATGGTTCATACAAAACCTACATTAAGCCAAGTCATTTCTGCGTCCCAGCCACCAAAATGTAACTCTTAGATACCCACAGAGCAAACCAGTGACATCAGCCAAACGCCCTGTATTAATCATTCATGGAAAAGCCATTAAATTTATCTCAGGATTTTAATATGATTCAGGCAGTAAGCATTAGCTTTATCAGCATGGAGATAGTGCCAAAAGGTCAAAGTTCAACCGTCTTAGCATTGTTGGACAAAACCAACAACAGTTATAACAAATATAAAGACAATTGACCTGTTAAATAAATAAATCAGAAGACAGTCCTGAACTTGTATTGTTAACATATCCTCAAGTTTAAGAAGACAGTGTTTAACTTATGTTGTTAACATATTCTCAAGTATTTTGCTCTCATCTAAGTAGAGCTACATGATCAGTGGCCTTAGAGGCAAGCAATGAACAACCTACCTTATCATATAACTAGATCATTGGTGGCGCGCGTTGCTACGCCCGTCTATTTTGGCTCTTACTTGTTAGGAATATAGGCTAATTTGTATACATTTGTTTACAACGCGAAAATAATGTGCTTTCTGGTAGCTTGTTTTTCATCCAATTTTTAAAATAATGTCATGGAACTGAAGAGGAATTTAAGAGACTTCTTTATTCGAGTTTTGTTTGTTGCTTGACGATACATGTTTCGTGATTGATCATGACCTCCTTTGGCTCCTAAAATAACTCTTGCAAAGGATCACATCACAAAACCTAGAAACAAAAATGTTGAAGAAAGAAGAATATTCAAGGGAATAAATTAGATGGTACAAATGTTTTGGAATTTTTTGATAAATTATTAACAAAACAATCTAAATTCATTCCTAACTCTTCCTTTATGTCAATGATGATTCAAAATACAACATCTCTTTCAAAACCCCAAATAAGAAAAAAAGAGAGATTATAGTGCTATATCAGGTAAACTTTCACCTTTCGTAGGTTATCAGTCTTCCAGTCTCAATGCAGAGAACTGATGTAGCAGCGACATCAAGATGAAATGCCTAGGAAACTTAATTATTGTATTATTAATCAGTAGCTATAGCTCTATGCCTTATATGGTATTGTTATTGCAAGGAAAAATAATGCCTATAATGCCACCTTTTCGATGTTTGGAATTACTTTCCTACCAATCCTTTTCAAGTCTATATAACCAATCAAACATAATGCCTACTGAATTTGAAAAAAAAGTAACAATGTAAATCATGTTGTTGGTGTGCCATGATATGCATGGTCATAAGTAAGATGGCAAGCACAAGAATGTTTTGTATGATGAAAATCACTTAATATCTAGGAGGACATGTTCTCTGCCTTCTAATGCTTTAGAAATTTTCATGAAAAGATTATCTCATCTTGTTACCTTGCATGTAAAGTGACCTTGAAATGGTTAGAGAACTATTGTATTGTTAGCTTGTCACTTGCAATGGTTCTAGATTATGTTTAACACACAATTTGGAGGTTGGAGCATATTCAAACACAAGATGAAACTCCTCAAGTAAACAATGATTTTTTAAATAGAAATATTTGACCCTTTCGGCATGCTTTTGGTAAATGCATGAGAACATATGCACAGTCTGTATAAGTGAAACAAATAACTAACCTCCTAAAAAGATCAGGTTAGCATGCACAATTTTGAAACTCATTATAATAACTGATATAACATGTGAGGTTCCCATCCAATTACAAAAAGAAGTCATGCATTTTTATAGCAGCAACTCATAAGACGCTATAACCAATCAACATCAGTTTAGCTTGAGAAGTTAGGTCCTGCTTCCATTATACAAGTGGCTAGTCTGTTTTGCCAATATCACAAGGAAGAAAGGTCCATTCAAACACTCAATATATAACTTGGCTTAATACAGCATATAAAGAATGCAGACGGTGCAAATTTTAAGTGGTATTAAGCCATACATGTAGTTTGAAAAGAATAAATCTTATTATGTAAAATAATCAAAATTTTCAGAAATACTCTTGGCTTATAAGGTAATAGGCAGATAGCAGTAATGCACAAGGAAATACAACACATTAGCTGGACAAGTTGGTGGAACAAAGTAATCCAGCCAACCAAAATAGAAAGCTTGTAGCGGACATGTTCATCGCAACGTTGACTCCCGCAATCATATACCTAAGGTTTGGCAATATTAATATTTGCAGGCTACACTTTAGTGATCTAAACGCACTTATATTTCTTTACAAATGGAGTAGTTTAGTTTATATATGTGTACTAGCAAAAGGGCCCGTGCGTTGCAATGGGAGAAAAAAATCGTAATCTTCAATGCCGATGACCACATTTTGTTCACATCTCATAGCATGATTTTGAAAATTTATTCACAAATGCAAGAAAATGTTTCTTTTTAAATTTTTTATTCACAAATTGAAGCAATGTTCACACTTTCAAAAAACTATCTTAGTTGTCAAAAAACTCGGTAATTCAAAGAATTATTCTGAATTACAAGAAATGTTTTTTTAAGAACATACTATAATATTCCGATCCACCCTGGCAGTTAATTCTTACACAATTCACGCGGGTATATATAGTCACAAAGACTCAGAAGCATTACTATTTAACTACATACCTTCAATCATTCATGAACATTTTTACAACCTTGGGAATACTTTTTAAAATCATGGAAAAAATTAATTTATTTTTTAAAATTGTGATAATTTTTTATATTGCGAATGGGGTTTAAGCATTTTCTTTGATCGACTAACAATTCTAGAATAGACGAACATTTTTTTAAAATTGGTGGTTTTTTCTTTTAAATTCACAAACATTTCTGAATCAGCAAATATTTTCTGAATGAATAAACTCTTTTGTTAGTCACGAACTGTTTTCAAAATTTTAGGACATCTTTTAAAGTACATGAACATTTTTTAAATTAGCAAACATTTTTTTTCAATTTCATTAACAATTTTTAATGCACGGACCTTTTTTGATTTTATGACATGTTTTAAAAATTGCGAACATTTTTCAAATATGCGAGCATTTTAGAAAAATCCCGAGCATTTTTGAATTCACAAATATTTTATATTTTCTTGAACATTTTATTTCAAAATTCTCAGTTTTTCTAAATTTCAAAGTTTTTTGAAGTAGAAAAAACAAAAACGGAACAGGAAAATAAAAGTAGAAACCAAAACTAAAAAATAGGCGCCGTATATGGGCTGGCCCAAATGTGCGCGCTGTGTCTTCTCCAGTGCGTAGAGCGTAGTATAGTATGTCCCTATGCTTGGGCCGGCCTAGGAGGGGGATTTGAGGCAAAACGTTTTTTGTCACATATAAGTGGCATTGATGGGTAATATTTTATAACTTTAGGGGCAATTTTTATGACGTACCGCCAGAAGCAATAGCCGCTTTATTAGTAAAAAAAAAGGTAGGTATAGATATAGATATAAATAAGCCGGTACCCAACAGAGATATAAAGACAAGCACCTTCAGCTGTGCTAGACACTATCATCAAAACTCGTAACATACACTCCAAAGCAACAACAACAACTAAGCTACACTACTGCTGAGAAACAAGCTTCAGGACACAACAGCCTCTCATGGACGACACAAAAGCTTTAAGACACAACAACACAAAATATGTCAGCCAGCTATGTCCAGCACCATGAGAGCCCAACCTCATCGCATATTTTTGTCTCTCTCTCTACCTTGATATTGTAGATGCACAAGCGCAATGAAAGCACATAACCACAAGTGCAAGTGTGTGTGCACTCATGCCCGGTCTGGATTTATATGAGTTATGAATTCTACTTGAATTGTTCAAAGAACGAATTGTGCTAATTCATGTTTTCAGACATGGACTGATGGCCCCAAAGAAAAGGGGAAGGAGGTGAGCTGGGCAGGAAACATTGCACCTTCACTCGCGGAGGGACAACAGCAGTCCATGGAAAACGCGATGTTTTGTTTGCGTGGTCGCTCGCCTCGCACGAAACGGTTCACTCAATCGTGAGGCTTGCAAGTGCAAAAGCTGATTTTTCCTTGTTGCTCACACAGGCCAGCCTGCCGTCGCCGTCACAGCCTCGCACGGAACACTTCGCCCGCGCATGACGAGAAGTCGAGAATATCAGATGTATGTACCATAGTAAAACTACAGGTATTGACAAATTAGAGAACAAAAAACTGTTCATAACTCAACTTGGTCCACGTGATTCAGGGGAAGATAATATACATGATGAAGCAATGTCCTCATAAAAACCAGAATCATTTCCTAATCGCACTTCAGCCTCATGTTCGTTTGAAGCTATGGAAAACATAAGTACATAAAATAAGCACTGATCAACCATCATCTGGAACACCACGGATCCGATGTAATCACAAGAGGACCATGAACAAAGAAAGCCCCAACGAAATAAATCATAAATCAATCTGAGCTAGAGGTGTAATTACCTTGCGTGGTCTCATACCGGATCCTTTATTCATGGACACTATCATCACCGGTCATCACAAACGTAGTCTCCTGTCATGGATCAAAACTGTATATGTTGCATCCCTTCCAACCACACGTACAGATTTGTTTAGGGTTTGGAGAACTGAGAACGAGATGTGGGCGGAGATGGGTCTGGATCTTACGAATTCGCGAAAGATGCCACGGGGATGGGAACGGCGAGGCCGAAAAGGCTGATGACGGCTAGGCTGTTGCGGGTAAAGCGAAAGTTGAGCTCGAGGTACTCCTGGACGGCGTTCCACTCCTCGACCCACTGTTTCTTGTTCACCTCCATGCCGCCACCCTTCTTCTCGTCTCCTGCCGTTGATCTTCCGCCTCCTGCTTCCTCTCCCCTCTGAGAACGTGGCGGTGCCGCGGTGATCTCTTTTTTTGTTGAGGTAGTCTTCGGTACAACCCCCCCCCCCCCCCCCCCCCCCCCCACACACACACACACACACACACCCAAAACGTATAAATGGTAGGGCGGTCATTTCACACGCCGTATTAAAATACCCGCCCGCCGTAGGCGCGCCCGCGTCGCCGTACGGCGCTGTCGCGTACGGCCGCCCGTACGCGCCCACGTCCGCATGCACGCCCGCCCGCATGCCCGCTCGCCCCTGCGTACGCCCGAGTGATTAAAAAAAAAACGATCGGGCGAACCCTATCTTCACTACGCCTCACCCGCCTCCTCTCGCGCCGCCGCCGCCGCCGCCGCCACCGCCGGCAGTACCTGGCCGATGAAAAAAAACCGTACGCGTTGTGCGCTACGCTGACAACCGCCTCGGTCGGGCAGACGCCTCCGCCGCCGTCAGCTCGTATCGGGCGACAACCGCCTCATGTCTGACGAAGGCAACGAGGTACGCGAGACGCTGTCATAGTAATTTAAGAACGGATTTTAATTGCGAAGATGTTACGTGATGTTTGAATGGATCTTTGATTCTATATGAACGTGTATAGATTGATGCTGAAATAGGATATGACGGTGATGATGGCGGTTGGGAGGACAGATCATTGTCATTGGATGAAGACGAACATGACGGCGAAAATTATATGAGTTTGGATGAGTCTTACAGTGGCAATGTAAGTGGTCTGCATGTTCTTAACCATATTAAATACAAGCATCCGCGATGACAATAACATGTTTGACTGTGCACAGATAGGAGGGGATGATGACAATGAGGATATGGATGTAGATGTTTCATATGCTGAAAGCGGAAGCCATGTAGGTTTAGATTTATGTAGGTTATTTTAAAGTGAAATTAAATAAGCATCAAATCTTACATATCATATTTACAATTTGCGCAGATGGAAGTGGAAGGGTACTATCAGTGGAATTTTTTCGATGATGCCAATGACGAAAACGATATCGATGCATCTTATAATGACAGCTCGAGCAAAGTAAGTAGTGGAAAGTGAATACATATGATAGTCCTTATACAACTACTTACTGACATATACGGCTATTTGTACTTTTTTCCAGGAAGAGAATGGTGACGCATGCGAAAACGATGATGATGCCGATGGTGATGAGTGCAATTTTGACACTGGGTACGATGAATACCAGCAAGAATCACTGGACAGGCATTGGACGGTGATGTACACGACGTTCAGGATAGACGAGGAGGCATATGATTTCTATAACGACTATGCGAAAAAGCGTGGCTTCAGCATTAGGAAGGACAACTTGAAATATAGTAAGGGTATCGACGCACGTAGGCGCTTGAGGAGGTTTCTCTGTTCAAGGTCTGGGAAACGACATGCCAAGTTTTGTACCATGGAAGGGAAAAAGCGCAGGCTGAGAGCGGAGACTCGGTGCTATTGCGAGGCCCATCTAACTGTGAAGGTTGACAGAGAGCGCTCCATTTGGTATGTCAGCAGTTTCAGCGATGATCATAGTCACACTCTTGCTAGACCGAATGAAGTTATATATCTTCGATCTCATAATCAGATAAAAAAATACCAGAAGCTCGAGATCTTAGCAATGGCAGGTGCTGGGCTCAACAAACATTGGATTTATGACAACTTCGTTAGTAGGTATGGATCATATGCACGGGCTGGATCACATGTGTTATAGGGAGGAAATGAAGTTGCTAGCAAAGGGTGATGCGGACACTGCGATTGGTATCATGATGACGAGAAAGGCAAGGGATCCAGACTTTTTCTTTGAGCACATTGTTGACACAGAAGGCAAGCTGAAGAACATGTTTTGGTGTGATTCTCAGTCACGTCGGGATTACCTTGACTTCGGTGATGTAATCGTCTTCGACAACACTTACAAGATGAATAGGTACGGAATGCCATTCGTACCTTTCGTTGGTCTAAACAATCATCATTGCACCACTGTGTTCGGTTGTGCTGTTGTGTCAGATGAGACGGAGGATACATATGTTTGGGTGTTGCAGACCTTCTTAAGAGCTCATTGTCAGAAGAAGCCGAGATCTGTAATTACTGACGGAGACGCAGCCATGATAAGGGCCGTCAGGAAGGTCCTTACTGACGTGTGGCATCGACTTTGTTCGTGGCATATTGATAAAAACATGCAGAAACACCTCCACCACAAGTCCCTTAAGGGGTTCAGGTCTCTTATTTACTATGCTACTACACATGGTGAGTTTGAGGCGAGATGGGCAGCTTTTCGAGCTAAATGGGAGCCGGAGAAAACTGAAACATGGTTGCATAGGATGTACCGGAAGAAAAGGCTTTGGGCTGCGTCATATCTCACCGGTGGGTTCTTCCTTGGTATGCGGAGTAACCAGAGGAGCGAGAGTTTGAACTCTTGCCTTCATATGCATCTTGACTCTGGCATGACAATTGTTGATATGGTTGTGCATTATGAGAACTGCATTGTTCAGCTCCGTGAGAACGAGTCACACGACGACTGCATGTCCACACAGACACTTCCTGTAGCAGTACTCGATGAGTTCAAATGCATTGAAAAAGCCGCTGCCCATGACTTCACTGCGGTGAACTTTTACCTCTTGCAGAAAGAAATGAAGAAGGCAGCGGATCTTGAGATCATAGATAGACTCAGTGGAGCCGTCAGTAGGAGATTCATAGTGGCATGGAAAAATAACAGGCAACTGAGATTCAAAGTGGACTATACACCTAGTAATTCAGAAGAAACAGTGAAGTGCAATTGTGATAGTATGAAACGTAAAGGTCTTCCATGCAAGCATGTTCTTTATGTTTTAGCCAGGTTGAACGTGAAAGACTTACCTGAGTGCTTAGTGCTGCGAAGATTCAGCAAGAATGCTAGAGGCGGACTGCCCGTGAAACGCACTAGCGATCTCTTCGCATGGGGATGGGTAGGTACTGAGGAGAGAACTAAGTACGGTGAGTTGACTATTTTGTCTGCGGAAGAAAATCATGCGACATGTCATAAACCATTTCTATTTGATAAACTGAAGGCTGCTCTGGAGGATGTGAGCAAACAAGGACGTTGAGGAGGAAGATTATGTGAGACAGCATAGAGTTGCACATGATGATGCTTTTGTGCCGGATCAAGATCATGTTTTTGTTGGTGATCCAAAAAAAATCAATACGAAAGGAGCACCGAAAGGGCAGAATAAGAAAGGCCGTGGTAAGGAACCTGGCGTGACTACAAACGGTAGACCCAAAGGTTTTGATGAGAAACCTCTTGCACGTCTATGCGGTTTATGCAGAGGGAAAGGTCATTTCAAAAACAATTGTCCTCAGAATCCAAAGTATGTGCACGCCATTTCATTTACGTTTTTTTCTTGTTTAGTTCATACTTTACAAAATTTTGACATATATTACAATCTTTCTATGCAGGAACATGGCATGATGATCATAGCAAAGAATTGTTTGAATAAGAAGAACAACTTCTGATTACAGTTGACGATTTATTTGGTTGTATTAAAGAATAGTACTTATATATTTGTTTCGTTACATCGATACGGGAGACATGTAATCGGTGTTTACTTATGTCATATTTGTTGGCACTATACTCGTTGTTCTTAATATGATATGCGACATACAAATTTTACATTATAATATATATTTCTTGGCGCTATAGACATTGTTTTTAATATGATATGTAATGTATACTTTTTTTCCGTACAAATATATGATTTTGTGTATAAATCATCCATGTTGGGCGATCGGAGGCGCTGCACAGCCGCCGGTTGCTTTAATTTTAAAAAAATAACGTTAACAGGCACTGGCCCGCGAGTGGCGCCAGCGGGCGCAAATAGGCGCTACGTACAAGGAGGATTCAGGAGCCGGCGCAGAGGGCGATCCCGAGGCTGACGCCGCCCTCGGGCGCAGAGGGGCGCACATACGAGGAGGATTCAGGAGCTGCCGCAGAGGGTGATCCCGAGGCTGACGCCGCCCTCGGGCGCAGAGGGGCGCACGTACGAGGAGCATTCAGGAGCCGCCGCAGAGGGCGATCCCGAGGCTGACGCCGCCCTCGGGCGCAGAGGGGCGCACGCGGGCCGATGTAGAATCAACCTCGGGGCCGGCAACGGCCAACCCTGGAGCGACGCGCGGCGCGGGCATGCTGGCCAGATGACGCGGCCCACGTGCACCATGTCGCGGCGAACGTGCGGCGCGGGCGACGCTCGCCTCGTCCGGCGCGCGCGGCGCTCGCCTATGAGACATCGTCGTCATATATCATCTGGGTATTTTAAAACCCCAAATCATACATTCGCGAGAACACTCATTTAACTTAAAATATAAATTAAATACTAAAATATTAAATAATTAAAATGTATTTTTAATAAATTTGTCAGGGTACATAAACTTGACATGTTAAAAATATTTGAGACTCACATAAAAAAATAAAACATCCACACACAATCCTCACTCATGAACACATAATATTTCGAAAATCACGTAGAATTCTCGTATGATATTTTCATTTTTGTTTCCTCATCGCAAGTCGAATTACTTTGTTCTTCACTTCTGTAAGCTTATTTTCGGGGGACATAATAATTCCAGCTATCATTCTTTCTCTCGAACTATCAATAGATTCCTGAAAAGTAATAAAAATAATTTTATTTTCATCACTTATATATGATATAATGTACTAATTTTTCATACTAAAAATGTACCCACATGAGAAATAGCAGTAATAAATTTTCTCCGTCCCAGTATTGAAAACAGCGAAGGACGAACAACCCACATGAGTTTTTGTGTTAAAAAAACGTAAGTGCGATTTTCATAGCACGTTAAGTAAGATAGCACTGGATCAATTAATGTATTTTGAAAGCACATCCACTATGTAACTCACCCATCTTCTTGTTGAGGCATGTCGTAGGGGACTATAGGCCATGCGGACACATCCGGAAACGACATAATTGCACTGTCATTTGCATCTTGGATATCTCCTGCAAGTTGCTCTCTCTGACAAAAAATATGAACACGTCGACTACATACGGTAAACAAATTATATGGTTAATTGTATACACATGAATACGAAACTTACAAAATTTTCAACGAATTTCCTGGTAGCTTCAGAGATATTTTCTTCCCCCTCAAAGAATCAAGAATTTGGAACTCTTTCTTTCTTGTGTGCATAACACATGTAATCCAATGGTTTTTATCCTTATTTAAAGCAAAATAAGCCTATTTCACAACTTAAATATTGTTAGTAAGATCGGCTTTCACATAAGATGGTAATGAAAATACAATTCTGCAATACAAACGGTACCTTTGGTTTTGCAAAATATTCTGTCATGCATCTGTTGAGAGATTCATTTGCATGTGCTAAACCTTCTGGATCGTGTACCGACTTCCCTCGTCTTACTGACTTTGGGCGAGTGTTCAATAATCAGTAAGACCTATGTGTGGGTACAAGATACCTGTCCTTGACGATACTTGAATCCGATATGTACGTCGCATAAGCGTCAATTACCTGAAATAAATGACTAAATTTAACATGGATGCAACATACTTAACACATGACATAAGCATGACAATAAAAGTACATACATCACTGGATAACCATGCATGGTTAAGTATCTGGCAAACTCTTGCCGCAGAAAGTCCGTCATCTTTATCGTTGTTGAATATTTTATGGTTCTTATGTTTTGGTGAGTGCTCGTATGCTTTCACGTATTGCATAGCGGCACGCACCATATCATCCACAGAATTATCAAATTGAGGAGTTGTTGCATTAAACAGTTCTACAGCACAAGTCAATAAAGTTAAAGTACAAATTTGTAATATATAATTTTCAAAAAAAATATTTATACCATGTTTAACTTACTCATTTTCGCGGAACGTTTTGCACGTTTTGTCGGAGTCTTTTTAACATAAGGAGATTTCGTGTACTTTGACACACACCGCTTTCGCTTCCCTGGAATCACCTCCTTCTTCTCTTCTATCTCGCTATTACCATCTGACACGGCCTGTGACACTTCTTGCTCATTTTGTTGCACTTGTCATCTTGTAGCTTCTATTTCATCGGTTTTTAGAGATGATGCTTCTTCTTTTTTCCGACTGCTCTAGGACATCTATAGGATCCTCCTTCTCACCTTTAAAGCTACTCAAGTGACCAGTACTGAATTTAAAGGAATCCCCTTCTTCAGAATCCAAATCATAATGCCCACTGCCATTTCTGCCATTAGGTGTGTGTTTGTCATCATGCTGAAATTCTTTTTTAGGATACTTGTTTTCATACCTGGACTCACTATTCTGTCCATACAGATTTTCTTTCTCCTCCACCATTGTGCTCGGTTTGTACCGTACACCTGTTTTATTCATTTTCTCTAACAATCTTTGCAAAAGTAAGCCCAGTCACATGTTATATCTTTTTATCAATTTATCAAGTTTAATAGAGTGCATTCCAGAATTGCTACATTTTTACCTATGCGCATAACTCCGGCATACGAAACAATTCCTTACGAATTTCCTTCATATCATTCATAAACCGGTCCATAAAAGGCTTTAGGTTAGCAGGGACCTCGGACACATAGTCCATTTTTTTCTTTCCCGTAACGGATGACTTTCGGCTACTATGTTTCTTATTGCTTTTAGCTTGTTCATCTGCAAGTTTTTTCATCCTATACTCTTTCGTAATGCAGTCATCAATCTGCAAAGTGAGTATGCAATGAAAACATGAGTACATAACATTCTCAGTGCATAATCAATGTACTGTTAAATAAGCATTATAATATTACCAATCCATGACCGCGACCATTTTCCAGGTCGTACTTGTCTCGTTTCTCCGCTTTAGATTCAGTCCAGTTTTTCATTAGGGGAACTTGCAACGACAACGGATCATTTTTCGGGCCGGTGGTTGGCTGCACCTTCTCCCAATATAAGTACTACAAAACAAATGACAAAATAAATTACGAACGCATAAGTTGAAGGAATATGAAATAGCATTAATTAATAGCATACCTGGAGTAGGGTTAGGTTTCCACATGGCCATTGCCTCACACGGCCGTCCTGCTTGAGTTTACCAATCTCCGTCAAACAAGTTTGCAAAGTGAACATGTTAAAATTCAATGTGCTTATCTGCTTCACGTCATGCACCAACGCGTAGTACTCCTTTGGTATGGAGACAGCCGACATGGGTGCAATAATGGTCCCCAGCAAAACAAGAACAACCATCCGAAGAAATTCATCGTCGGCGAATTTATTCCTCACCATTTTTTGAATCAAGTATTCTATCATTATGTGACCATTTTTTTTGTGAACGTACTGAATAGGAATTTTCTTTATTAACTCTTTTCCTCCTGTCGCAAGAATGCCAAAACATCCTCACCTTCATTCTTAAACCCAAATATTGAAAACACATCGTCCGGTCTAAGTGAAATAAGGCCTTTACTGCCACTATCTTCTTGTATCATGATTTGTTTGGGTTATAACCTAACATCATAAAATACAGCAAAAATTCTCTCATTTGTACTGACGGAATGATCAACATCTCTTCCAAGCTTGTTTCATAGAACCTAAATCGCTGAGCGGTGGTAAATTTTTCAACGAGACTTATCCACTTCTCTATGGAACATGGAATCACACCATCGATGTCCATACTGCATGTTAATTTTTTCCTATTAATACATATGATTACGCAATAGTATCAAGAGAAATTGTACGAGGCGGAAAACGTGACCTTGATCCGGGCGACAGCCGCCGAACAACGGCTGTGGCGGAGCGGAAAGCAGGCAGCCGAGCATCGGCGATCTGCACCTGCGGGCGTGGGGCAGTCGGTGGCAACGAGTGCCATTGACGGTCGACAGCGATGGACGGCGCTGCACATGCGGTGAAGTCATTGCGCGCCTGGGGCGATCGTGGTAGGGCGACTTGGGGGGCACGGGGCGGCGTACGGTGTGAGACTGGTCACGGGCGGCGTACGGGGGCGAGTGGTGCGGATAGGGTTCCGCCGTGCTTGGCGGTATACGGCAATGGAAAAGGAAAAAAATAATTAGTTCGCTGACTGGCCCAGGCCCGATAGCGCCCAACCTATAGCGCCGACGGCCACCGCCCAACATGCTAATGTTTAGTCCCACATTGCTTCTCGTCATGCTTATTCACCTGTTTAAATACCGTACTCTGCTTGCAATGTCAAGTCCTCTAGTGTGGCGGTATTACTTAAGTAGGTTAACGTAAATTATGCTCTGGCACTCCATAATCATGGAGTGTCACAACAATAATTATCTTCTTAAGTAAATCCGTCCGCAATATGAGACTTTTTATATTTTTGTTTTTTATTTATTTTTTATTTTTCCATGAAACGTCGCCATGTTTTTTTCACACGCAACAGTATTCCACACAAGCACGCCTGCGAAATTGGGGTGCGTTCCGACACTTGATGCATTTTATACGTTTTTCTCCGTGGAAATACCCAGAAAAGGTCCCCCGACGTGACGCAACTTCCGTTCATACTCCGATTCCGTCGAAAATAGGTGTGCGAGCCGGTGGGGGTCACTCACACGCGCACGCAAAAGTTGGGTGCGTTTCGTCCATGTTGGCACACAGTCACAGTACAAACCCGAGGTGTCGGTCCGGGGTGACATGCATGAAGCAGGTGTTCCTTCTCGAAAAGCCATGAAACATCGTCATGTTTTTTTCACACGCAACAGTATGCCACACAAGCACGCCTGCAAAATTGGGGTGCGTTTCGACATTCGATGCATTTTATACGTTTTTCTCTGTGGAAATACCCGGAAAAGGTCTCCCGACATGACACAACTTCCGTTCGTACTCCGATTCTGTCGAAAATAGGCGTGCGAGCCGGTGGGGGTCACTCATACACGCACGCAAAAGTTGGGTGCGTTCGTCCATGTTGGCACATAGTCACAGTACAAACCTGAGGTGTCGGCCTGGGGTGACATGCATGAAGTAGGTGTTCCCTCTCGCAAAGCCATGAAACATCGCCATGTTTTTTTCACACGCAACAGTATGCCACACAAGCACGCCTGCAAAATTGGGGTGCGTTTCGACACTCGATGCATTTTCTACGTTTTTCTCGGTGGAAATACCCAGAAAAGGTCTCCCGATGTGACGCATTTTCTGTTCGTACTCCCATTCCGTCGAAAATAGGCGTGCGAGACGGTGGGGGTCACTCACACGTGCGCAAAAGTTGGCCTACAGTGGCCAAAAAGTTAACAGGTAGCCAAAAAGTTGGCCTACAGTGGCCAAAAAGGCACGCGGGGGTTTATATATTAAGTATTGTTTTTAATATAACTACTTAATAAATTAGATATTAAGTAGTGTTTTTAATACATCTACTTAAGAAATTATAAATACATTTTACCTTAAGTAGTGCTTTTAATATAGCAACTAGCTTATTATAATTATTTAATAAACTCAAAAATGTTAGCCAGTAACGAAAAAGTCATAATCAATTATTTTCAAATAATTCATTATTTTTACTTATAAATTATAATAAACAACTTATTATTCTTACTTATAAAGTAAATAATAAAATTAGATAAATATAATTAATCTAGTACTATTTTTGGCTAATAATAATAACAAACCGGCGACAGCGCGCGATCGCCGGCCCAATAACTATGCGCGACGGCGCGCATGGGCAGGCCCATTAGCTATTCGGCGGAGCGGGGCAGGTTCGGCGGGGCTGGCGTCTAGAGTTTAGTCCCACCTCGCCCGCCGAACGGCGCCGCGGCCGCCTTATATACCCGCCTCCCACGCCCCTTTCGAACGCCTTAATATCCCGCCCTGTGCCGCCACTGCCCCCTGTGACCGCCCTGCAGGCCGTACTTCAGCCGAAAGGCCGGCCCTTTCTCCTTTGGCTTGATCGGGCCGGACCGATGACGCTCTGTACCGGCCTGCAGGAATGGTTGGGCATTTTTGATTCATTTTTTTTGTTCTCCGTAGACAGTTCTGGTAGGAGCAAAGGCCCCGTTCGCAAATGAGTTTTTTTTTCGATATCCTTCAAATAAACCCAAATTTTTTTCATAGTGTTCTATCATCATGACTAGGATGTATGACAAGTTTCGTGGCTTTTTGCCACTTTATAAATTTTCTATAATTTTTTAGGTCCAAAAACCTAAAACACTAACCGGACGTGATGCAACGTGCTCTTCGTTTCGAAATACGATCACTTATTGGATTCTATGTGGGAGTGGGCATACTGACTCACATGCAAAATTTCAAGCCATTTTGAAGATGTCAAAAAATTGACCTCGTTCTCCGTACACCGTTCGGGTAGGAGCAAAGGCCCCGTTCGATAATGAGTTTTTTTTTGACATCCTTCAAATGAGCCCAATTTTTTTCATAATGTTGTATCATCATGACTAGGATGCATGACAAGTTTCGTGGCTTTTTGTGACTTTATGTATGTTCTATAATTTTTTTGGTCCAAAAACCTAAAACACTAACCGGATGTGACACAACTTGCTCTTCGTTTCAAAATACGATCACTTTTGGATTCCGTGTGGGAGTGGGCATACTAACTCACATGCAAAATTTCAGGCCATTCTGAAGATGTCAAAAAATTGACCTCGTTCTCCGTAGACTGTTCTGGTAGGAGCAAAGGCCCCGTTCGAAAATGAGTTTTTTCGACATCCTTCAAATGAGCCCAATTTTTTCCATAGTGTTGTATCATCATGACTAGGATGCATGACAAGTTTCGTGGCTTTTTACGACTTTATGAATTTTCTATAATTTTTTCGGTTCAAAATCCTAAAACACTGACCGGATGTGACGCAACGTGCTCTTCGTTTCGAAATACGGTCACTTGTTGGATTCCGTGTGGGAGTGGGCATACTGTCTCACATGCAAAATTTCAGGCCATTCTGAAGATGTCAAAAAATCGACCTCGTTCTCCGTACACCGTTCGGATAGGAGCAAAGGCCCCGTTCAAAAATGAGTTTTTTTCGACATCCTTCAAATGAGCCCAATTTTTTCCATACTGTTGTATCATCATGACTAGAATGCATGACAAGTTTTGTGGCTTTTTGCGACTTTATGAATTTTCTATAATTCTTTCGGTCCAAAAACATAAAACACTGACCGGATGTGACGCAACGTGCTCTTCGTTTCGAAATACAACCACTTTTTGGATTCCGCATGGGAGTGGGCATATTGACTCACATGCAAAATTTCAGGCCATTCTGAAGATGTCAAAAAATCGACCTCGTTCTCCGTACACCGTTCGGGTAGGAGCAAAGGCCCCGTTTGAAAATGAGTTTTTTTCGACATCCTTCAAATGAGCCCAATTTTTTCCATAGTGTTGTATCATCATGACTAGGATGCACTAAGACTGTTCAAGTACTAAAAATGTAATTTAAATCAGGTGTGACAAATTTTATAAAAATGTAGGTATTAATAAAGCAAACTTGCGTAAAGTGCTAAACTATCAAAAATAAGATAGATAGTAAATATATGATCTGACTTTACAATGCTCAAGTAACACTACCACAGCTGTCCGGACAGTGTAACACTGTTCGTGCAGCGGCGGTAGCGCTGCCCGGGAAGTGCAAAGTCAAACTATTTAGTAACTATCTTATCTGCTAGGGTGCATGGAGCCGCCTATTTAAGCCGGTCGGGGCGCCCTTCGTCGGGTGAGGTGGGACTAAAATCTATGCCCACACTGCCCCCTGCGCCTCTGCGCCCTGGACAGCCCGCGCGCGGCTCTCAAAGGCGGCCCAGCCGGCCCACAACGGCGGTGCTCGTAGCGCCGCAGGAGGCGTGGTCAGGTACGAATTTTTCTTTTGTTTTTCTAATATTATTTAATATTTCTATTGCTTTATTTCTTTTTACTTTTTTAATTTTGATATTCTTTTTCAATTGAAGTTCAATTCTGTTTAAATTTTACATTTTCTTTAAGAGAACAATTTCATTCTTTTTGTAGTATAATTTATTTTCCACCATTTTTCGTTTTTTATTTCCTTTCCTAATGTTTATAGTTTTTTTTGCATTCCAGTTTTACTCATTTTTGTTTTTGAAATTTATTTTCATTCTATTTGGCTAATATAATTTAATATTTTTATTGCTTCATTTTTATGTACTTTGTTTTTTTATAATTTTTTCAATTCAACATTACTTCTGTTTTAATTTTCATTTTTTTAAGAGAACAATTTCATTATTTTTGGTACTATAATTTATTTTCCACCTTTGTTTCATTTTTTATTTCCTTTCCGAATGTTTATAGTTTTTCTTTGCATTCAAAGTTTAACTCATTTTTGTTTTTAAAATTTATTTTCATTCTATTTTGCTAATATTATTTAATATTTTTATTGCTTCATTTTTATCTACTTTGTTTTATTTTTATAGTTTTTTCAATTCAACATTACTTCTGTTTTAATTTTCATTTTTTTAAGAGAACAATTTCAATTTTTTTGGTACTATTATTTATTTTCCACCTTTGTTTCGTTTTTTATTTCCTTTCCTAATTTTTTTTATTTTTTAATTCAAAGTTTAACTCATTTATGTTTTTAAAATTTATTTTCATTCTATTTTGCTAATATTATTTAGCTGTCCTCTTTTTTTCTTTTTTATTTTCTTTCCTAATTTTCAAACTTTTTTTGCACTGGTAGTTTAAAATTTGTTGTTTCTATATTTTGAACAATAATTGTATACAATATAACATTTTTAAATAATAGTATTAATTCGAACACTCAATTTGCAAACAATATTTTAAAACCATGCATTTAAAGACACTCGATATTTCATCATAGTTTTCATAAATATTTTACATAATACTAGAAATTTAACTTAACTAAACTAAACAACATTAGGAAAATAATTAAACATTACTAAACGTTATTTCGAAAGTAACCTAAACTAAACTACTCGTCCTCGATGCCGCCAAAGTCCATCTCGTCATAGAGCCCGTCGCCGTCGTCGCTGTCGTTACTGCCGCTGTCGTCGTCCAGGTCCACTACCGGCGCGGCTGGCGCGGCCGGCGCAACCATCGAGTCGGCCACAGTGGCATGGTAGCCGGGGAAGTCCGGCGGGTCCTCTGGGTGGACGGCGACCGGGGCGAACTGCATGTACTCCTGCACGAGGGGCGGCGGCGTCGGCACGTTCTCCGACTCCCGGATCACCGTCAGGTAGCCCGGCAAGTCCTCCGGGTCGCCGGCCTCCGCCGCCAGCCGCCTGTACTCGGCCAGCAACGCCGGCTCTGGTTCCGGCACCAGCTCGGGTGGAGGGGCGCGGCTAGACGCGGCGCCGTTCCGCGCCTTGCGTGCGACGATCGCCGCTGCCGAGGCGGTCAGCGCCGCGGTCACCGGCGAGGGGCCCACGCGGCACCGGGCGCGGGCCGAGGTTCATGCGCGCGCCGACGGTTTCGCGGGTGGACCGTGCCTCGCCGTGGCAGAACAGCGCGTAGCCGTAGCTCATCGGGGCGGGCAAGACGCCGGCGACCGCCTGGGCGCGGTGTGGGGCGACGACGTCCTCGAAGGAGTGCCCGTCCCAGAGGTGGTGCCGCGCCGTGCGGTTGTGCTTCACAGGCGGGCGGGGGCCGACGTACGCTTGAAGGCGGTAGGCGTGGTCGTGGGTGAGCCAGGCCGCCCAGCCGGGGTGGTCGGGGGCGTACTGCGGGTCCGCCCGCTCCTCCGGCGAGAGCCGCGCCCAGTACAGCCTGACGGCGCGGGCGAAGCTCGGCGTGCCGATGTCGGGCACCGGGGCGACATGCACACCGTCGATGCTGAGCCGCCACCTCGACGGCAGCCGGACGTCGGGCGCGGCGGGGATGGAAAAGTGGGCGAGCTCCTTCGCCTCCTCCAAGGTGAGATTGGGAGGGGCCATCGCCGGCGGCAGAGAGAGAGGGCGCGAGAGGCGGAGGTGGGGTGCCAGCGAGTGGGGGGAGGCGAGAATGGGTGCGACCGACGACGGAAGGGGGCCGGCTTTTATAGGGCACGGGGAGGGCGCGCGAGGTGGGTGCCAGCGATTAATGCCGGCAGGCGAGGGGGCGACGTGCGCAGGCGGTCAAAGCGGTGGTGTGGACAGGCCGCGAGTGCAGGCGCCCGCGTGGGAATCGACGCCACGCGCGAATCGACGCCGGCGATTTGACTCCCCCTATGGCAATTCGACTGGGCGCTGCGCGGCATACGACGCGCGCGGACCAACGCCGGCGATAGGACTTCACACTGCGGCGATTCGACGGGGAGCTGCGCGGCGTAAATGGCCACCGCAATCCGCGCCGGGATAATACGGGGGACGGCGGTGGTGGACTAAGTACGCGTGGGCCGCCCCTCGCGCGGGCGTACACCGCCACGTACGCCGTACAGCATGCCATACGTCCGCGCCCCGCCCCAAATTCCCATCCTGCCCTTCCTCACTTATTGTACCAAAGGGGTATCTTCTAATCTGGGCCGTCGATGTGTCGGGGGGGGGGGGGGGGGGGGGGGGTTGTACCGAAGAAGAAGTGCTTTTTGTTTGAAATTTGGAGGCTCGATCCAGAATGGGAGCGATCTGAGCGGCTCCACTCTGCAATGATGTGCTTGACGATCCGTTTTGGCCCTCTGTTGCCATTGTCATCGGTCTCTCTCTCTGTACGGCGACGACGATGGCGGCGGCACATCCGGAGAGTCGGGGCTGTGGAGCGCGGTGGATGTGGGAAGGGGAGACAAGGGTGAGTGGGTGGACGACGAGGACACATAGCAGAATCATGCCCGTTCGTTCGACATCCGACGTTAGGCCAACTCCACCACGCGACCCCATCCTGTCCGCGCTCGTCCGTTTGGGGTAAAACGGCCGAACCGGGCGGCCCAGCGCGCGGGAGAAAACGAACTTTTGTCCGTTTTGTGTCCACTTTCGACCCATCCATGGACCAAGTTTGCACCGATTTTGGGGTGAAACGGACAGCGCGCCGACGGGCGGGACGCGCGCGCTTGTCCGCCCCCTTTGGCGCCATTTCCCCCGAAACCCTCCCATGTCCCGCCGCCCCCTCCCTCCCTCGTCCATGGCCGATGCCCAGCCGAACTCCGGTGGCCTGGCCATCGACCTGCCCGGAATGGCCAAGAAGAAGAAGGCCAAGCCGCCAAGGAAGCCGCGGTCAGAGTGCAAGTCGAAGGACATCGCCAAGTTGGACGTGGAATCGGCGAAGAGGAAGAACCGAAGGGCGGTCGTCAAGGACAATGCAGCCGCTGCCAAGTTCGCCGTCGAGCACACTGCAATGGAGGCCGCTCGGCGCAAGGCCGAGGTCGACGAGAAGTAGGCCATTGTCAACAATGCACACGCCCTCCTCATGCTTGGCATTTGTCGTCCGGCCGGTTTCTCTGCAGCGGCCGTTGGTCCTGCGAGCACAGGCTCGTCGGTCGCCCAGCCTCCGCACTGCCAGTCGCCGATATCGCGGACCACGCCTATGTCGCCCGGCTTCCCCCCGCCAAGGCACAACGGCCAGACCCGTTTCTCGGGGTCGCCGGACGTGATCGTGATCGCGCCGTCCACCTCGCGCCCGTCGGCCGTCATCGACCTCAACGTCACCCTGGGTCTAGCAGCAGCGGCCGGCCGTCCATCGAGATGCAAAGAAAGCAAGCACGACCGCCGTTTACGGGCACCATGCCGTCCCCCCCCCCCCCCCCCCCCCGCATCTTATTCGACGGAATGCCAACACCAACGACACCTGTCGACGACCCCTACTATAACCAGTTCATGGAGGAGGTGATCTACGAGGGTGGGCATGTCCCTGCCTACGACCCCGAGGAGACCGAAAGTCAGGATGGTCATGCCCAGTTCGTTGTCGATGAAGAGGCCGACGACCGTGCTGACTACGACCATGGTGACTCGTGGCATGAAGACGATGACATCTATGTCAAAGGTGATGGTCATGAAGAAGAAGGCAATGAAATTGATATAAGTGGCGAGCCATTGTTCATCGACGAGGTCACCCAAAGAGCTAAAGCACAAAAGAGGAGGAATAGCATTCGCACGGGTTCATATACACGAGAGGAGGACAAGTTGATTTGCCAATGTTGGATGGAGATTAGCCAAGATCCGAGGACGGGCGCGCAACAAAAGGGCCTAATTTTTTGGATGAGAGTCCACAAAATTTTTCATGAAAGGAAGATGAGCCCTATCAAATCACAAGCAACCGTGGCATCACCTCGATTCAAAAGAGATAGTTGTTCATCCAACAAGAGTGCAACAAGTATTGCGCCGCATTTGAAAGCGTTGAAGCATGGCCCGTGAGTGGTCTCGGCGTTGGGGACATGGTATGCTCTCCTCATCCTAGTCCTTTCCTTACTACGGCTGTCGGGGATATGCCCCACGGCGTAAACCGGCCGGAAGGATAAACCGGCCGGACTTGGCAATTCATCGGCGACCTGCACAGACCAGACGGTTTACAGCTTATTGGTAATCCGGCAGGCGGGCCAGAGGAGCAACAAGACCCGGTGGCCTGTCTGGCGGTTCATGAAGGCCGGTTCAACTATTGTGGGCCGGTTTAAGAGGAAAGGCATGAGGAATATTTACCTTACAAGAAGTTAAGACCAGGACTTGTATCCGGTTTGTATTAGAGATAGACTAGTCCTAATCCTAATAGGACTCCACATGTAACCCGCCCCTTCAACATATATAAGGAGGGGCAGGGCTCCCCAAAGAGGGACAAGTTAGAAGTTAGAAGTGACAAGCTACAAGCAAGAAGAAACAATCGTAGGGCTAGACACAAAGAGGAGAGCCGGTTTACGGCGACTCCCTCGTGATTATAATGAAACCTAGCCTCAAACAACATATAGGGTTTTTACCGGATGATGTTTCCTGGGGCCCGAAGCTGTCTAAATCCTCGTCTTGTGTGTTGATCCGCCCTGCGTCTCTCATCCCACTCAACCCCTCTCAAGCTACCACATAGATGCGTTGGCCTCGCGACTAAGTCCTTACACGAGGACATCTGCCGTGACAAATCCACGACAGTTGGCGCCCACCGTGGGGCTGCGCACGGTGGTGTTGAGTTCTTGAAGGGATCTCATCTAGGGTTTGAGAAGTTCGCGTCCGGATGAAGAAAAGACTGATTTTTTGAAGGATCCATATCAACTGCGAGTTCAGTCAGTCAGATCAAAAATACAAGTTTTCAGCGGCTACATATGCAAGATTAAGGTCAAGAGGAGTTAGGGTTACGCCATCGTCTTGCGACTTATTTGGTGGATTTTGAGTCGCCGAGATCAAACTGCTACTACCCGCTTTGGACAGCCCGGGTCGTTTGTGTTGACATGGTCTGCTTTCAAATCGCCGTTTTCACCGCGCCGGTTTCACCGCGCGAGCCGCCGCCCACAATCCGGCCTTCCCTGGTTAGAAATCGCCAGGCCCCGCTGTGCCAATTACTACTCCGAACCGTCCAGCTTCACACTGACCCGTCGGGATCCGCCTCTTGGAGTTGTTGAACCCGATAAGCCGTCGTCAACGAGTCACGAGCGTCCGTCGTTGCTCTACGGATTCGCCTTAAGCCGGCCACGACTCGGGAACGGATTATCAACCGTCAACCGGACATGTTGGACTTACCTTTCCCCATCACGTCAAGGATCAAGTTTTACCAAAAAAACAAAACGGGGGCATGACCCAGAAGGGAACAAAGACGTGGTTGAACCGGCCACGATTCGTCTGTGGTGGCCTTGACCCGCCCGCCGTCGAACCGGTTTGTCTCTGCCGCGAGTGAGCCGCCGCCGCCGTGAGTCGCCGGGACCTTCTGCAGTTTGCTGCGCCGTCTCCGCATCACCACAGGCTTCCCCGCGCCGGTTTACCGTCTGGCGGCCCGCGCGCCTGCAGCCTCGTCTCGCTGAGCCGCTTCGCCGGGGCACCTCCACTGTCGCGAGCCGGCCTCGCTGCCGCTCTTGCCGTAGCCGGCCTCATCGAGCCGCTGCCTCCCGCCTCTGAACCGCCGCCGAGTCAAGCCAACACGGATTCGCCCTCACCGAGTCATCGCCGTGATCCACCCGGCCGCGGGCCTCCTCAGCAGTTGCGGAGTCATCGTCGGGGCGTCGACTCCACAGCCGCAGCCGAGTTTCCATACCCGCTCCCGCTTGCATGCCGCCTCGGCCTCCTGAGATGCACGCCGGCCACTATCGCGCCTCCACGCCGTGCACCTCCTCTTCAGCCCACCTTCGTCGCCGTGGCCTCTGCTTTGAATTACTGCCTCCAAATCGCCGCAAGTCTGAGTTACCTCCACCTGCTGCCTCAAGTCACCACGCCGTTGACTCCACTCACGCAGCTGCGCCAAACCGCCTCGGGGCGATCCTCTTCGCCGCTGCTGTGGTCAAACCGGGCTGCCCAAGCTCAAACCGCCGGCCGCTTTGTCGAGCGCCGACCACCGGGCTGATCCGCCTTCCCCTCCGCTGGCTAGCCAAGCGGTTTAGCTCCACGCGCGGCTTCAAGTCGCGGATGCCTCATCTTCTGCCTTAAACCGGCCCGAGTCACCTCCGATTGGATTTAGATTTCCACGCCAAGTCGCCGACCGGCTCCGCCGCCCGCTCCCGAGCACCCCCGCGGCCGGCTGCGTCGCCCGCGCGTGCGCTTCTCCACCGCGCTTCGCGCACCGGCAGACCTCCCGCTCCGCCCCTACGGCACCCCCGCGGTAGGGCCGCTTCCGCCCTGCGAGTCTTTTCAGCTGCACTGCACCGGAGGTGGTGATTGCAAACAACAGTGGAGATTCTGTAGTACGAAGCTCATGCCGACGAGTGGTTGTTGAGGATAGTCAACGGAGTAGAGAAGGAAAAAGAGGAAAAAGATCAAGCGAGAACGTGTGGACAGTTTTCACATCCACAGGAAAGAGATAAGGATAGGATGGGTGACAGCGACGGGCTGCCCCCACACGGACACTCATCACCTAACGCAAGCGAAGGACGATCCAAAAAATCAGTCAGGCAAAAGGAAAAAAAAAACAGTCAGGGCCGCATCAGACATTTGATATATTTTTATCCCCAGTGTCCACATTCATCCGACAATATTCATCTGATGAAAAAACCAGGATTATTATTCACTACAAATGTGTCCTATCACCGGCTCACGTTCATGTGATCCGGAAAAGAAGGGAGCACTGCATGCGTAAAAAAAAAAGAAAGGAGGTGGGATGCTTATGTGAGAGCCAGATGCAGGCAATCAGGTTATATCCATCTAAGTTAATTTTATTAACTTATATTATTATTGTCAAAGAACAATTACTTTGGTGTATATATTTTACGCAGGGAGATTGTTAACTGCGAAGGCAATCGGGTACGGAACTCGTGCCAATATTATTGTGCGCCAGCATCCGGCCATGTTACATTGTTTAAATGAGCATGCAAGCTGCCGCCTTCTACGGCCTACTCTATATCAACACGACGCGGCTAATTTGCTTGCCCGGAAGATATAATGCGCCTGCGGATGACTCATCTGAGATTGATCTCAGTTTTATTGAAGTGGTCATCAACTCTGCGGTGGATAATTACTGGCCTGACATATCAGGTGAAATCCATCCAATATATTTTATATTGTTTTCTTTTAAAAAAACCATTACTCTGGCTTGCAAAGTTATCTAATGCAGGACCCTAAATCGCCATACTAGTGCAAATTTAAAGGCCGTCAGAAAATTTCCGGCTTAGAAAGTATAAGACAGTTACAAAATCCCGGCTCAATGAAGAAGATCCGGGTCACCAGAAAGGATTCCAGTTTAAAATCCGGCTCAAGGGAAGTCAGTCTCATTGAAGCTCTCAAATATCTGGTTTACAATCTGATTCAAGGAAAATCTGTTCTCCCACAAAGCTTTGAAGCTCTCAATATCCGGTTCAAGAAAAATTTATCACTGGCAAAAAGTTAAAAATTACCGAAGAGGACCTGCTGCCATGATGCGCGGTTCAAACATGGGTATCCGGCCTTACTGGCCTAATATATCATTGATCACATGGGGGCTTCAGCTTCATAAAGCGGGGTCTCTGTTCTTTTTTACATCATGCGTGGTTACATGGAGTGGCTCTATTTTTAAAGCGGCCTCCGGTTTACCCCTTGACATTTGCTTTTTATATATCACTGGGGGCCTTGGTCGTGTCCGAACCAACGCGACACCTTTTGATAGGCGACCGCTACCAGATCATTTGGGGACATGGTCAAGTCTGAACCAGTCACGCCTCTTGGTCGGCCTAAGGCCACTAAATCACATGGGGGCTTGGTCGAACCCGAACCATTGCCACGCCTCTTGATCTGGCATATATGCCACGAATCATTTGGGGACCTGGCTGACTTGAATCATTGTCACTCCTATTGGGGGCTTGATCCTGTCCGACCATGGTAACACGATCTGATCAGCTCAGTATAGCATATTTTTGCAAATGGTTTTTATCATTGCCTTTGCTTGAAATTTTCTTTAATAAATATTTCTTCTTTGTTGCGTTCTTAAACCGACAAAATTCGTAGACCGGTTCGACTGTCAATTGACGGAACACGGTCAATTCTTAATCCGGAGACTATTTGCCCGGTTTGATTTCTTTGATTTTATGTTACCGTCTTATTATGGAGTAAACCGGTGTTCATTAACCCGGCTTGACTTTCAATGACAAGTTGTTAGTACACGATCAAGTTATAATCCTGAGACTATCAGCCCGGTCTGGTTTCGACTATAAGTCGCCAGTATTATATATGGTTAATCCGGTGTTTATCACAACCCGGTACGGTTTTATCATAAACCGTCACAGTATGAAAGGAGTTATCATTACTCAAGATTGGGGTTATCACCCTTACTACAAAAAGTTGGTAAACCAACGATGTGATTCAATGTCACAGGTATGATATATTTCATATTTAATTATTCTTAAGTGCAGCCTTGGTTATAAACCTGGGTTATATGTTGGGCATTATGACCCGTCCGGCGGTAAACCGCCAGGACACTTTAAACTTGTTGTATGCAGAAACAGGTTGAATAAAGCATGATGATAAATTATCCGGTGTTCATTAAACCGGCCTGGATTTAAGACGATAAGTCGCCAGTATATGATGGGAAATTATCCGGTGTTTATTAAACCGGCCTGGCTTTGGACTATACGTCGCCAGTATATATTTGGATTACGCTATTGGAATCATGCGCTTATAAATGATTGGGTTATATTATTCAAATAGCCAAACTTGGCTGAATTTTCATTATGATATTGGATGAATAAGGTTTCATACCGGATTATATTATCTTGAATAGCCAACATGGCTGGATTTTTATTATGGTTATTAATATTATGATTGAGGTTTTCAAAGTCGCTTTAGCGCAATAGATATTATGTTATCAATGGATATGCCTTTTATTCTACAATTGAAGGAATAGTCCCGAGTTGCGGCAGGCTTACAACCCGGCACTTGGGGGCTACATTATTAAAGTTCAGATTACATCAAATATGCAAAGTCTCATGTCGCTGCAGGCATGCACCATGACACTTGGGGGCTAATGCTAAGTCATTCTTTGTTCATCTTATTGAAGACCCGACTCATCACATTATAATGAGCCGGCCCTTGGGGGATACCAATTGCTCCCGTTAAACAATTCAAGGTATAAAGCTTTTATTCATTATATTGAAGGGTCCACTGCTCAGTTGGTAAAGCACAAGGCTCTTAACCTTGTGGACGTGAATTCAAGCCCCATGATGGGGGTTACATTATATGATGTTATTTTCATTGAAGTATATATCAAAGTCCCTGCTCATTATTGCATAATGACCCGGCCCTTGGGGGCTACACTGGTTGAAGTTTTTATGAGCATCAGGAAATTACAAGTTCCAGGTTGCTGCAAGCATAACAACCCGGCACTTGGGGGCTACATAATATGGAGTATTCAGTTTTACTAAGTGACTGGGATGAACAACATGGATTTCTTCTTAAGTGGCAGTATTTATATTGAAGCAAGTCTTAAGCCATCACTTTGTTCTGCTCAAGACTTGGGGGCTACAGGTATTATATTATTATCGAAGAAATATTTTCAAATTCTCTGATTGAGCAAACTAGGTTGACCCGGCGTCACCAATCATTATGACCCTGTGGCTGCAACCCGGTGTCATCAATAATCATAAACCGGTGTTGGCAACAATCATGAACCGGTGTCTGCAACAATCATGACCTGGAATTATCAGTTTTTATAACCCGACAATTCTTGGCAATGATAAACCGGCAAGTTCTGCATCTTCAAGCCGGCTGAATATCAGATGAGTATTTCAAGACCAATATTTCTTAAACCGGCGCTTTGGAAGCCGATTCAAGTGGATTATTCTTCACAATGTTTTTCTATGAGAAACCAACGGCAACAATTTGAGTATGAAGCTGGTTATTGACCTGGATTTTCTAGAAGGAGGAAATAACAAGGACTTAAGGATGATCAGTGTCGGTCCACAAGAATTCTTAACCCGGAGCACAACCTGTCAGAATTGTTCTGGTGTTTATTTTGTAGCATAAGTTTACCATGGATAAATCCAAGCTAAACTTGGGGGCTAATGTCGGGGATATGCCCCGCGGCGTAAACCGGCCAGAAGGATAAACCGGCCGGACTTGGCAATTCATCGGCGACCTGCACAGACCAGACGGTTTACAGCTCATTGGTAATCCGGCAGGCGGGCCAGAGGAGCAACAAGACCCGGTGGCCTGTCTGGCGGTTCATGAAGGCCGGTTCAACTATTGTGGGCCGGTTTAAGAGGAAAGGCATGAGGAATATTTACCTTACAAGGAGTTAAGACCAGGACTTGTATCCGGTTTGTATTAGAGATAGACTAGTCCTAATCCTAATAGGACTGCACATGTAACCCACCCCTTCAACATATATAAGGAGGGGCAGGCTCCCCAAAGAGGGACAAGTTAGAAGTTAGAAGTGACAAGCTACAAGCAAGAAGAAACAATCGTAGGGCTAGACACAAAGAGGAGAGCCGGTTTACGGCGACTCCCTCGTGATGATAATGAGACCTAGCCTCAAACAGCATGTAGGGTTTTTACCGGATGATGTTTCCCGGGGCCTGAAGCTGTCTAAATCCTCGTCTTGTGTGTTGATCCGCCCTGCGTCTCTCATCCCACTCAACCCCTCTCAAGCTACCACATAGATGCATTGGCCTCGCGACTAAGTCCTTACACGAGGACATCTGCCGTGACAAATCCACGACAACGGCCATGAGACTTCGGCCTTGTATATGTTTGCATGTCCAATTCTTGTTGATCTTGTGGTGTAGGCATTTCAATCTTTGGAAGCATTCAAGGCCTGGCACAATGACAAGCCATTCACTCTTACGCACTGTTGGACGATCATCAATAATTTCCCTAAGTTCAAGGATCAATATGTGGGGCAAGACCAACTCCAAGGTGGACGACATACATGATGCCTCATGCATGGCCTTGCATGAGATGTTGCATGGCATGATGTCTCAAAAGGATGTGAGGGATGAGAAGAAGCGGCAAAGCAAGGACGAGCAAATGAAGAAATACCTAGAGCTTCAAAGGAAGAAGCTTGATATGGAGGAGGCGGCCAAGAGATGGAAGATCGACATGGAGGAGGCGGCCCGGCAAAGGCAGCTCGACATCGAGGCCGCCAACGTCAAGGCCAGGCAGAGGCAGCTCGACATCGAGGTCACCAATGCCGAAACCAAAGCGAAGGAGGTGGCCCTTGCGATCATGAGCGTGGACCTGACCAAGATGAGCGAGAAGACGAGGAGCTGGTTTGAGGCCAGGAAGAAGGAGATGTTCGACGCCGACGACCTGAACTAGGTCGTCTGATCGGCTGTGGCCGTTCTTTTTTGGAGGCTGGCATGGGTGCCGCCCGCTAGGCCGCTGGCTGTGTGCCGGCGAGAAACTGATTCATTTTGAAGGCTGGCTGTGTTGCCGACGAGGACGTGTAGGCCGCTGGCTTTGTTACCGGCGTGAACTAGGGCCGCTGGCGTGAACTAGGCCGCTGGTATTTGAAACGTTGTTGTTTGAAAATGGAGGCAGACATGATGGGGCCAAAGGATGCGGCTGCGCGCTGAGCGCACGGCCACCGCATCCCAGGAAAGGCCCGGACACGACCCCATCACCCTACCTAAACGGACAGAATTCGGGCAAAACAGACGTCCATTTGGGGTCGCGCGGTGGAGTTGGCCTTAGCCCGTGTCAGTTAACGAGAGGATTCGGATTTGGCCACGAGAATAGCGGCCCAGGACATTCGGCCCAGTATCATCCCACTCCGGAGAAAACAATGTGTTGGACGGCTAGGGATGGCCAAGCACGCGATCTAATGGCTAAAATCGGTGAGGGCGTGAGAGAGCTCGGAAAGGGCTCGGTTTTACTATCCTTAATTTGAAATATTATTTGTTATGATGGGCTCTCCTGAGTACAGTAGTAGTAAACAGAAACATTTGTTTCTAGCTCATGGACATATATGTTGATACCACATTGGTCCAAAATAGAAGTAAAATTTCTAAAAGTATGCACACCATAAAAAACAAAACTTTAACCATTACTTTTGATGGTAATATGAAATGAGCTGCAAGATGAAAGCAGTCTGTGATGAATTTACCCATGTAAATTTATTTATCACGTGTGACAAAAAAGCATCTACGGTAAATAAAATAGAAGAAATCAGACTGCACAACCATTGCAACTTCTACTCTGGATCAGACAAACTATAGGCTAATGGCCAAGTGGCCAATTCAATTACATAAGCAAAGTTAGGCTGACAAATTGATATATGTTGATCACAATGTCCATGAAAAATTAATAAATGCAGACAAACGACAGATAGTAGTATACAATCTAATGAGGAAAAAAATTCTGTGAGACCAGGTTTCACGGATTAGCAGGTGAGACCCATCCTGATGGATAACACGTGGCATTCACAAATCACAAAGCATTTACCGCACCCCCACCTGAAATCAGGGGGGGAGAGATTAGATGCTTTGTGATTTGTGAATGCCACGTGTCATCCATCAGGGCGGGTCTCACCTGCTTTATATGAGACCTGGTCTCATATAATTTTTTTCCATCTAATGAGGGCCTGCTCATCGAGTATTGTGACGGTCTAAAATATTGCACTAGGTATTTATAATGATTCCAAATGAGCAGCAATATTGACATAGCTATAAGCTCGTATACCTAAAGGAATTTAAAGTCAAATGCTAAGTGATTGTTAGTTATGAATTACATCCATATAGGAATAACACAAAATTCACACTTGGACTTAAAATCAACAAAGCACAGTAAGGGAAATCATTTCATTCCGCTACTACTTAGCATGATAACATTCTCGTCTAGGAGCAGGCATGAACATACAAATAGGGAATAGGGAAGGATGACAAGTCATCAGTCATCTAAGAAGCTAGTGGGAGAAACACGCACTATCAGAAGAAAGTGGAGGAGTACAAAGGAGGAAGTAAACTGGCAACAATGCAGTATGATAGAAGGGAGGCAAGTGAAAGAGCACATCCCATAGAGAGGCAAGATAAAATTAGTAAATGGGGAGGTAGCTTGGTGAAGTGAAGGCATGACGAAGGGAGTGGAAAGCTGCTAAGAAAGGGATGAGGAAGCTAAGTCATGGGGAAAAAAGATCCAAGAAGCAAACTTCCATCGGCGATGGGCGGCGAAGTGAACACACGCACAAGAGCTCCTCCGGCATTCCGTTCTTCCTCGGCGGAGGGGTGTTGACATGGCAATCACAGACACGGAAAATTGTGGCATTGTCAAGCTGCGAGTGTAAATATTGTTGCAGCAACCACTGCAACCTGCTAGGGAATTTGGCTCTCACATATGATGTGGGAATTCAGAGATACAGAGGCAGAGACGGGGTGCTCAAGGTGAACAACAAATCCTTGATCTCCCTCACCAAGAAACTTGTGCTCCATGATAGATCAAAGAAAATCAAGCTCAGGTACCATTTCATCCTAGTACCCCAGAACTGCATTGAAACCAAGAAGATCAAACTCGAGTTTGTGACCCCGGAACTCCAGCCTGCGAATATTCTCACTAATCCTCTCAGCCTGGTGGAGCTGACCCCTGGACGCTAACTTTAGGGGGTAAACGTTGTAGTTAAACTTAAATCTGCATTGGTGGCTATGGCAGCGTTTTTCAGCTTCCATGGTAACGTTTCTCATTTTGGTGCCATGGCAAGTAATCTCAGCTGCCATGGCAGCGTTTTTAGTTCAACAAAATCGTGTCATGGCAGTGGCTTGCATACTCACTGCTGTGGCCAGTAGCTAGTCGTTTAGGTGCCTTAGATGATCGATTCAAGCTAGCCTGGTCATGGGATGGAGTGGCTAAGCAGGGTAGCTGGTTTAGGGGGAGAATGTGTCATCCACACCCACACGATCTGGCTCGTGGGATGGCACAAGACCCAAGGATCATGGCGGGCATTTCGCATTGCCCAGTAGGGCCATCTCTCTATACTGAAGAATAAAAGGAAGAAAGAAATATAAAAGTTGTGCGGCATAATGTAGCGCAAAACTCTCTGGTGCTATATGTGTGCTTCCTATCTGATGATCGCCGTCGTGGGATCCGTTTGACATCCATTTCATCAGGTCATCTGAGAAGCGAGAGTGAGAAGCACTTGCACTATCTGAGAAACTGGAGGAGTACCCAGGAGTAGGTAAGCTTACAACAAGGTAGTATGACAAAAGGGAGGGAAGGTGAAAGAATGCATCCCTAAGGGGTGAGAAGCTAAGTAAAGGCATGACAAAGGGAATGGAAAGCTGTCGGGGTAGCACTAGTAGAAAACAGGGCTATCGTTCGGGCATGGCCAGCCCATTAGTCCCGGTTCTTCACAAACCGGGACCCATGGGGGGTATTAGACCCGGTTCATGAGCCCAGGGGGCCGGCCGGGGCCTCATGGGCATTGGTCCCGGTTCGTTTGGACCCATTTATCCCCGTTCTAGACACGGACCGGGACCAATGGAACTTGCTCCTGGCCCACAACCATTGGTACCGGTTCATGCCTTGAACCGGTGTAGAAGGGGGGGGGGGCTTTAGTCCCGGTTCATGCCACGAACCGGGACAAATAATTTGCCTATATATACCCATCGCCGCGGCAGAGCACTCCACAGTGCTCTGTTTTTTTCAATCCGGCGAGGATAGGGCATTTGGGTGCTCTAGTTCACCTCCTATGCACATGAGGTGTTCGATGAAATGCCCGAGCCACACTAGTTAAGCTTTCTCCTCTCGAAGCTCGACCTCTGAGCTCCATTTTTCCTGAGATTTGTCTAGATTTAGCGGTCCGTCACGCCCCGTCCCCGTTTTCACCGCCGTTGATCGCCCACGCCGATCTCGTCGCTGGCACCACCGTGGTGAGCCTCTTGTTCTTATCTTCTTTCCGATACTTGTCTGATTTTCTTACTTTAGATAGATATTTGTCTGATTTTCTTAATTTTGACACACATAATTATATATAATGCACGCAGATGAACCGGCAATGGATGTATGGTGACAGACACACCTCCGAGTACATTAAGGGCGTGCATAATTTTCTCGAAGTGGCTAAGGCAAACAATCAGAATGGTTTTTTATGTGTTGTCCATGCACTAAATGTGGGAATACGAAGTCTTAATCTGACTGGAAAAATCCTTCACACCCACCTGCTTTACAAGGGTTTCATGCCACACTATAATGTTTGGACGAGGCACAGAGAAATGGGGTTTATGATGGAAGACGGTGAAGAAGAAGAGGACGATGACAACTATGTGCCCCCTGAATACGGTGATGCTGCAACGGGGGGAGCTGCTGAAGATCAAGAGGAACCAGACGATGTGCCCAATGATGCTGCAACGGGGGAAGCTACTGAAGATCAAGAGGAACCAGACGATGTGCCCGATGATGATCTCCACCGGGTCATTGTCGATGCAAGGATGCAATGCGAAAGTCAAAAGGAGAAGCTGGAGTTCGATCACATGTTAGAGGATCAGAAAAAAGGGTTGTACCCCAATTGCGAAGATGGCAACACAAAGCTGGGTACCGTACTGGAATTGCTGCAGTGGAAGGCAGAGAATGCTGTGCCTAACAAAGGATTTGAGAAGCTACTGAAAATATTGAAGAAGAAGCTTCCAAAGGAAAATGAATTGCCCGACACTACGTACGCAGCAAAGAAGGTCCTATGCCCTCTAGGATTGGAGGTGCAGAAGATACATGCATGCCCTAATGACTGCATCCTCTACCGCGGTGCGTACGAGGATTTGAACGCATGCCCGGTATGCGGTGCATTGTGGTATAAGATCAGACGAGATGACCCTGGTGATGTTGACGGCGAGCCCCGCAGGAAGAGAGTTCCTGCGAAGGTGATGTGGTATGCTCCTATAATACCACGGTTGAAACGACTGTTCAGAAATAAATAGCATGCCAAGTTGATGCGATGGCACAGTGAGGACCGTAAGAAAGACGGGAAGTTGAGAGCACCCGCTGACGGGTCGTAGTGGAGAAAAATCAAGAGAGAGTACTGGGCTGAGTTTGCACGTGACCCAAGGAACGGATGGGTTGGTTTAAGCGCGGATGGCATTAATCCTTTCGGGGAGCAGAACAGCAATCACAACACCTAGCCCGTGACTCTATGTATGTATAACCTTCCTCCTTGGATGTGCATGAAGCGGAAGTTCATTATGATGCCAGTTCTCATCCAAGGCCCTAAGCAACCCGGCAACGACATTGATGTGTACCTAAGGCCATTAGTTGAAGAACTTTTACAGCTGTGAAATGGAAACGGTGTACGTGCGTGGGATGAGCACAGAAAGGAGGAATTTAACCTGCACGCATTGCTGTTTGTAACCATCAACGATTGGCCTGCTCTCAGTAACCTTTCTGGACAGACAAACAAGGGATACCACGCATGCATGCACTGTTTAGCTGACACCGAAAGTATATACATGGGAAGCTGCAGGAAGAATGTGTACCTGGGCCATCGTCGATTTCTTCTGACCAACCATCAATATCGAAAGAAAGGCAAGCATTTCAAAGGTGAGGTAGATCACCGGAAGAAGCCCGCCATGCGTACCGGTGATCATGTACTTGCTATGGTCAATGATTTACACGTAATCTTTGGAAAGGGTCCCGGCGGACTAGCTGTTCCGAGTGACGCTGAGGGACACGCACCCATGTGGAAGAAGTAATCTATATTTTGGGACCTACCCTACTGGAAAGACCTAGAGGTCCGCTCTTCAATCGACGTGATGCACATGACAAAGAACCTTTGCTTGAACCTGCTAGGCTTCTTGGGCGTGTATGGGAAGACAAAATATACAGCCGAGGCACGGGAGGACCTGCAACATTTGCATGAAAAAGATGGCATGCCTCCAAAGCAGTATGAAGGTCCTGCCAACTATGCTCTTACCATAGAAGAGAAGGAAATCTTCTTTGAATGCCTCCTTAGTATGAAGGTCCCAACTAGCTTCTTGTCGAATATAAAGGGAATAATAAATATGGAAGAGAAAAAGTTTCAGAACCTAAAGTCTCATGATTGCCACGTGATTATGACGCAACTGCTTCCGGTTGCATTGAGGGGGCTTCTACCGGAAAACGTCCGATTAGCCATTGTGAAGCTATGTGCATTCCTTAATGCAATCTCTCAGAAGGTGATCGATCCAAAAATCATACCAAGGCTAAGGAGTGATGTGGTGCAATGTCTTGTCAGTTTCGAGCTGGTGTTCCCACCATCCTTCTTCAATATCATGACACACGTCCTAGTTCATCTAGTTGACGAGATTGTCATTTGGGCCCCGTATTTCTACACAATATGTACCCCTTTGAGAGGTTCATGGGAGTCCTAAAGAAATATGTCCGTAACCACGCTAGGCCAAAAGGAAGCATCTCCATGGGCCATCAAACAGAGGATGTCATTGGGTTTGTTGACTTCATTCCTGGCCTTAAGAAGATAGGTCTCCCTAAATCGCGGTATGAGGGGAGAATGACTGGAAAAGGCACTCTTGGAGGGGAGACAAATAATATGCAGGGACGGATATTCTTGGTCTCAAGCACACTACACAGTTCTACAGAACTCTACCTTGGTGACCCCTTATGTTAATGAAGACAAGAACAGTCTGCGCTCCAAACACCCAGAGCAGTGCGACGACTGGATTACATGTGAACACATCAGGACTTTCAGCAGTTGGTTGGAAACACGTCTCAGAGGTGAAAACACTGTTTGTGATGAGCTGTACTCGTTGTCCAGGGGACCATCTTCGACTGTAATGATTTGGAAAGGATACGAGACAAATGGAATACATTTTACACGATCGCCCAAGATCAAAAGAGCACCAACCAAAACAGCGGTGTCCGCTTTGATGCAGCAACTGAGAGGGGAAAGGACACATATTATGGTTACATAGTGGACATATGGGAACTTGACTACCGAGTAGATTTTAACGTCCCTTTGTTTAAATGCAAATGGGTCAATCTGTCAGGAGGCGGGGTATAGGTAGACCCACACTACGGAATGAGAACAGTGGATCTGAACAATCTTGGGTACACTGACGAACCGTTCGTCCTAGCCAATGATGTGGCACAGGTTATCTATGTGAAGGACATGTCTACCAAACCGAGAAAAAGAAAAAATAAGGAAGCGAATACATCATACGATGAGCCAAAGCGCCACATAGTTCTTTCAAGAAAAAGGGACATCGTGGGAGTGGAGGGCAAGATAGACATGTCCGAAGATTATGAAAAGTTTCATGAAATTCCTCCCTTCAAAGTCAAGGATGACCCAAGCATCCCGATAAATGATGAAGATTATCCATGGTTACGGCGCAATAAGGAAAGGACACAAGCGAAGAAAAAGTGAAGACTTTGTCCACAACTATTATGATGATACCATGCCAACTTTCAACCTTTTCGTAGTTCATTTGAAATGCCTATTGTAACAGACAAGTTTCCGTATGAAATCCTGATACTTCGAAAGAGATTGTCCGTTTTGTACATGAAGTGCATCCAGTTTTTGCCATAACCACTCAACTTTCTTGCACATGCTATGTGGATGAAATGATGATACCATGCCAACTTCCAACCTTTTCAGAGTTCATTTGAAATGCTTTTCAATTTCAGGGTCTTATAGCTCAAAATAATCAGTAAATGCATGAAAAATAACAAATGAAGTCAGAAAGGGTTGAAAATTGATGATGTGGCTTTGAATGGTGCATTTTGAACACACAAAAAGTCAGGAGTTCAAATAAGTTTTAAAAAATGAAATCCCTATGTAACAGATGAGTTTCCGTATGAAATCCTGATACTTCGAAAGAGATTGTCCATTTTGTACACGAAGTGTATCCAGTTTTTCCCATAACCCTCTCAAATTTTTAGCACATGCTATGTGGGTGAAATGATGATACCATGCCAACTTTCAACCTTTTCAGAGTTCATTTGAAATGCTTTTCAATTTCAAGGTCTTATAGCTAAAAAAACCCAGTAAATGCTTTTATAAAACTCTAATAGCAAAAGGAATCAACTAAAAAGCTTTTATAAACCTCTAGTATTTTTTAAACTAAAATTATATGAAATTTATGCAACTAAAATTATCAAAGTATTTTTTGTTCAAAACATGAAAAGCAGAAAGAATTATCATAAAGAATTTTTTGTTAGAAACTTTAGTCGCAAAAAGAATTTTCATAAAGATTTTTTTGATAGAAACTAAAATAACAAAATCTGTTTTTGAATATAATGATAAAACGCAGTAATATTAAATAGCAGGAAAAAGAATCACTCAAAATATATTTTTATAGTGAATTTATTCACAAACTAGTGATTCACACAAATTTCAAAGAATTAAAATTTAAACTATTCAAATTTGGAAACTAATGGAGTAACAGAAAGATTATAATTATTCTGAGCTAAAAGCAAAAAGAATAAAAAATAAAGCAAAAATCAAAAGAAAATAAATAATTCAAAAAACAAAAAAATACTGGAAAAAATAAAAAAATGTCGCCTAATGGGCCACACGGCCTGCATACGACTAGAAACCCATGTGTATATGGGCCAGGATGCAGGCCCGCAGGCCCAATAGGCCCATGATGACGCACAAGTGTAGGGGATCTATCGTAGTCCTTTCGATAAGTAAGAGTGTCGAACCCAACGAGGAGCAGAAGGAAATGATAAGAAGTTTTCAGTAAGGTTTTCTCTGCAAGCACTGAAATTGTAGGTAATAGATAGTTTGTGACAAGATAAACAGTAACGAGCAAAAAGTAAATAAAGTAAATAAAGTGCAGCAAGGTGGCCCAATCCTTTATGTAGCAAAGGATAAGCTTGGACAAATTCTAATAATGAAGAAGGATCTCCCGATGACACATTGGGAATTATCATCAAGCTAGTTTTCATCACATTCATAAGATTCGCATTCGGTACTTTGATAATTTGATATGTGGGTGGACCGGTACTTGGGTACTGCCCTAACTTGGACAAGCATCCCACTTATGATTAACCCCTATTGCAAGCATTCACAACTACAAAAAGGAGTATTAAGGTAAACCTAACCACAACATTAAACATATGGGTCGATATCAACCCCTAACGAAGCAACGCATTTACTAGGGTTTAAGCTTCTGTCACTCTAGCAACGCATCATCTCCTTATTACTTCCCCATGCCTTCCTCTAGGCCCAAATAATGGTGAAGTGTCATGTAGTCGACGTTCACATAACACCACTAGAGGAAAAGACAACATACATCTCATCAAAATATCGAACGAATACCAAATTCACATGACTACTAATAGCAAGACTTCACCCATGTCCCCAGGAACAAAGAATATTCATGTTCATAATCAGAGGAGTAATAATATGCATAAAGGATCTGAATATATAATCTTCCACCAAGTAAACCAATTAGCATCAACTACAAGGAGTAATCAACACTACTAGCAACCCACAGGTACCAATTTGTGGTTTTGATACAAGATTGGATACAAGAGATGAACTAGGGTTTTGAGAGGAGATGGTGCTGGTGAAGATGTTGATGGAGATTGACCCCCTCCCGATGAGAGGATCGATGGTGATGACGTTGGTGATGATTTCCCCCTCCCGGAGGGAAGTGTCCCCGGCAGAACAGCTCCGCAAGAGCCCTAGATTGATTCTGCCAAGGTTCCGCCTCGTGGCGGCGGAGTTTCGTCCCGTAAGCTTGCCCCCGATTTTTCCAGGGGAAAAGTGATGATATAGCAGAAGATGGACGCCGGAGGCCCACCAGGGGTCCAGGAGATAGGGGGCCGCGCCCTATAGGGGGGTGATGACCCACAACTATAGGGGATCTGTCGTAGTCATTTCGATAAGTAAGAGTGTCAAACCCAACGAGGAGCAGAAGGAAATGATAAGCGGTTTTCAGTAAGGTTTTCTCTGCAAGCGCTAAAATAGTAAGTGATAGATAGTTTTGTGATAAGATAAATAGTAATGAGCAAAAAGTAAATAAAGTAAATAAAGTGCAGCAAGGTGGCCCAATCCTTTATGTAGCAAAGGATAAGCCTGGAGAAATTCTAATAATGAAGATGGAGCTCCCGAGGACACATTGGGAATTATCGTCAAGCTAGTTTTCATCACGTTCACAAGATTCGCGTTCGGTACTTTGATAATTTGATATGTGGGTGGACCTGTACTTGGGTACTGCCCTAACATGGACAAGCATCCCACTTATGATTAACCCCTATTGCAAGCATCCGCAACTACAAAAAGGAGTATTAAGGTAAACATAACCATAGCATTAAACATATGGGTCCATATCAACCCCTAACGAAGCAACGCATAAACTAGGGTTTAAGCTTCTGTCACTCTAGCGACCCATCATCTACTTATTACTTCCCTATGCCTTCCTCTAGGCCCAAATAATGGTGAAGTGTCATGTAGTCGACGTTCACATAACACCACTAGCGGAAAGACAACATACATCTCATCAAAATATCGAATGAATACCAAATTCACATGACTACTAATAGCAAGACTTCACCCATGTCCTCAGGAACAAACGTAACTACTAACAAAGCATATTCATGTTCATAATCAGAGGGTTAATAATATGCATAAAGGATCTGAACATATGATCTTCCACCAAGTAAACCAACTAGCATCAACTACAAGGAGTACTCAACACTACTAGCAACCCACATGTACCAATTTGTGGTTTTGATACAAGATTGGATACAAGAGATGAACTATGGTTTTGAGAGGAGATGGTGCTGGTGAAGATGTTGATGGAGATTGATCCCCTCCCGACGAGAGGATAGTTGATGATGACGTTGGTGATGATTTCCCCCTCCCGGAGGGAAGTGTCCCTAGCAGAACAGCTCCGCCAGAGCCCTAGATTGGTTCCGCCAAGGTTCCACCTCATGGCGGAGGAGTTTCGTCCCGTAAGCTTGCCCATGATTTTTTCCAGGGGAAAAGTGATGATATAGCAAAAAAAGGACGCCGGAGGCCCACCAGGGGGCCCAGGAGATAGGAGGCCGCGCCCTACAGGGGGGCGCCCTCCTGTCTCCTGGACAGGGTGTGGGCCCCCTGGCCTATTTCTTTCGCTCATAAATTCTTATTAAATCCAAAAAGTGGTTTCGTGGAGTTTCAGGACTTTTGGAGTTGTGCAGAATAGGTTTCCAACGTTTGCTCCTTTTCCAGCCAGAATTCCAGCTGCCGGCATTCCCCCTCTTCATGGTAATCCTTGTAAAATAAGAGAGAATAGCCATAAGTATTGAGATATAATGTGTAATAACAACCCATAATGCAATAAATATTGATATAAAAGCATGATGCAAAATGGACGTATCAACTCCCCAAAGCTTAGACCTCGCTTGTCCTCAAGCGGAAGCCGAAATCGAAAAATATGTCCACATGTTTAGAGATAGAGGTGTCGATAAAAATAAAATACGACATGAGGGCATCATGATCATTCTAATAACAGAAACATATATAGACTTTTTCATATGATTTCCTATGCTCAAGTAATAAGCTATTCACAATGTCAAGTATGGTTCAAAAACTTCATTGGGAACTAACAAACTATAATCTCAGTCATTGAAGAAATTGCCATTTATCGCAACATCAGAAGGATTCAATAATAGAGCTTTTCAGCAAGCTCACATACTCAACTATCTCGTAGTCTCCTATAATTGTTAACACTCACGCAATACTTGTGGTTATAGAGTTTCAGCCGAACACTGAAAAAGATAGGGGCTTATTGTGTTGCCTCCCAACGTATCCACCTTTAGGTGATGTCAATAATAATAGCCTATGCCAACTTACATCCAATTGGATATATCTATCATGATCTTTCAAACATGAGGAGCTTGCCAAAGGATCAAATGAAAAAGGGAAAGGTGAGGATCACCTTGACTCAAGCATAAAGTAAAAACATAAAGTAAAAGATAGGCCCTTCGCAGAGGGAAGCAGAGGTTGTCGTGCGCGTTTAGGGTTGATGCATAAAGTCTTAGTGCAAAAGAACGTCACTTTATATTGCCCCTTGTATGTGGACCTTTATTATGTAGTCCTTCGCTTTTATTACTTCCACAACAAGTTCGTACAAAGTTTATTTTCTCTGCACTAATAAGTCATACATATTTAGAGAGCAATTTTTATTGCTTGCACCGATGACAACTAACTTGAAGGATCTTACTCAATCCATAGGTAGGTATGGTGGACTCTCATGGCAAAACTGGGTTTAAGGATATTTGGAAGCACAAGTAGTATCTCTACTTGGTGCAAGGAATTTGGCTTGCATGAGGGGGAAAGGCAAGCTCAACATGTTTGGAAGATCAATGACAATATACTTTAAGTGAGATGTCGGAAAACATAAATCATTACGTTGTCTTCCTTGTCCAACATCAACTCTTTTAGCATGTCATACTTAATGAGTGCTTCACAATCATAAAAGATGTCCAAGATAATATATTTATATGTGCACCCCTCTTTCCTAAGCACTTCCTATTGATTGCAACGATGACCAAGGCTACGTTCATCAACTCTCAACAATTTTTATGCCTCATACTTTCTATGTGTGAAGTTATCACTATCCATAAGATCAATATGAACTCTTTTGTTCTTTCTACTTTCTCAAGATCATAGCAACATAGCAAAGCCCTTGAATCAACACTAATCTATATTATAGATAGCACACAAACTCGATTACATAAAGAGATCACAATGCAAAACTCAAAACAACTTGATATCAAAACTTCAAACTAATAGATCAAGATACTACTAAAAGGATCGAACTAAATAAAGCGGTAAAAATAGGAGTGTGATGGTGATACGATACCGAGGCACCTCCCCCAAGCTTGGCAGTTGCCAAGGGGAGTGCCCATACCCATGTGATTATTTCTTCGGAGGTGGTGAAGGAGGAGTATTTGATGATGTAGGCTTGTCGTCCGTCTTCCAAGGCATAGGCTCTCCATCATAAAAGGATGATCGAGTCTCCGGGATCCTTAAATCTGCAGCCAAACTCATTCCCTTGAATCTATATTCATACTCACAGTTCTAGTTTTGCAGGTCATAAATCTAGGCTTGGAGGTGCTCGATTTTTTCTTGAAGCTTGAAGATGTTTTCCCCAATGACTTTAGCATCCAGCTTGTGGTTGTTGGTGAACTCCGTGATCATCATCTGGTTGGCGTTGAGTCCACGCTCCACCATCCCTTAGCACTTGAAAACTTCTTGTTCCACGGCTTCGAGCTTTGTCTCCACGCTCCTGGTACGTCTTGGTCCCTCCACATCGCGGATGTGCAGCACCCCCTCACGCATCTCAATGGTTTGAGGGTGATGCAGCACCTCCGCGAGATAGGGCTTGATAACCCTCTCGAAAAACATGTCCTTGGGAGCGCTTGGAGATGCCATGAAGCTCTAGATCTGAAACAGAAACAGCTCGAAACGATACGGTGGTCAAAACCTTCGGGAGTATATATAATGAATTTTTACCGACCAAAATACGTAACATACAAGAAAACGGAGTCCGGGAGGCACACGAGGTGCCCACGAGACAGGGGGGCGCGCCCTACAGGGGGGGGCTCCTCTCTCGTGGGAGCCTCGTGTCCCTTTCAGACTACTTCTTTCTTCCTAAAATTCTTAAATAATCCAAAACTGATAAAAATTACCATTAGGGTTGTTTTGGAGTCGGTTTACTTACCGTACCACGTACCTATGCCTTTTGGAGTCTGGAACGTTCTGGAAGGTGTCTCTTATGTATTCCTCAGGGGTTATGGTTTCAATAATATTAGTTTCAACATTGATAGGATTACCTGAAATATAGTGTTTAATTCTTTGACCATTTACCACCCTCGGATTTGTGCCTTCGAAGTTGTTGATTTTTATAGCACCAGACCTCCTTGATAACGTAGGGACCTTCCCATTTTGAGAGAAGTTTTCCTGCAAAAAATCTTAAACGAGAGTTGAACAATAACACATAATCTCCTACGTTAAACTCATGCTTTTGTATCCTCTTATCATGCCAGCGTTTGACTTTTTCTTTAAAAAGCTTGGCATTCTCATAGGCTTGGGTTCTCCATTCATCCAGTGAGCTAATATCAAATAACCTTTTCTCACCGGCAAGTTTGAAATCATAATTGAGCTCCTTAATAGCCCAATATGCCTTATGTTCAAGTTCAAGAGGTAAATGACATGCTTTTCCATAAACCATTTTATAAGGAGACATACCCATAGGATTTTTGTATGCAGTTCTATAGGGCCATAACGCATCATCAAGTTTTTTGGACCAATTCTTTCTAGATCTGTTCACAGTCTTTTGCAAAATTAATTTGAGCTCTCTATTGCTCAACTCTACTTGACCACTGGACTGCGGGTGATAAGAAGATGCGATTCTATGATTGACATCATACTTAGCGAGCATCTTACGGAAAGCACGATGAATAAAGTGTGAGTCACCATCAGTCATAAGATATCTAGGGACTCCAAACCTCGGAAAAATAACTTCTTTAAGCATTTTAATAGAAGTGTTATGATCAGCACTACTAGTTGGAATAGCTTCTACCCACTTAGTAACGTAATCAACAGCAACTAGAATATGTGTATAACCATTGGAGGCAGGAAAAGGTCCCATCTAATCAAAGCCCCAAACATCAAACGGTTCAATAACAAGAGCATAATTCATAGGCATTTCTTGACGTCTACTAATGTTACCTATTCTTTGACATTCATCACAAGATAAGACAAACTTACGAGCATCTTTGAAGAGAGTAGGCCAATAAAAACCAGATTGTAGTACCTTGTGTGCAGTTCTCTCTCCAGCGTGGTGTCCTCCATAGGATTCAGTGTGACACTTGCATAGGATTTTTCCTGTTCATGCTTAGGCACACAACGTCTAATAATACCATCTACTCCTTCTTTATAAAGGTGTGGATCATCCCAAAAGTAATGTCTTGAATCATAAAAGAACTTTTCTTTTGCTGGTATGTGAAACTAGGCGGTATATATTTAGCAACAATGTAATTAGCATAGTCAGCATACCAAGGAGCAGTACGAGAAGCATTGACGACTGCTAATTGTTCATCAGGAAGGCTATCATTAATAGGCAGTGGGTCATCAAGAACATTCTCTAACCTAGACAAGTTGTCTGCAACGGGGTTCTCAGCTCCCTTTCTATCAATAATATGCAAGTCAAATTCTTGGAGCAAGAGAACCCATCTAATGAGTCTAGGCTTAGCATCTTTCTTTTCCATAAGATATTTAATAGCAACATGATCAGTGTGAATAGTAACTTTGGAATCAACAATATAAGGTCTAAACTTATCACATGCAAACACAACTGCTAAGAACTCTTTTTCAGTAGTAGCATAATTTCTCTGGGCAGTATCAAGAGTCTTACTAGCATATTGGATAACATTCAATTTCTTATCGACTCTTTGCCCTAAAACAGCACCTACAGCATAATCACTAGCATCGCACATAATTTCAAAAGGTAAATTCCAGTCAGGTGGCTGAACAATAGGTGCAGTGATCAAAGCTTTCTTAAGCATTTCAAATGCTTCTAAACAATCATCATCAAAGACAAAGGGAATATCTTTTTGTAATAAATTAGTCAGAGGCCTAGAGATTTTAGAAAAGTCCTTAATGAACCTCCTATAAAAGCCGACATGACCAAGGAAACTTCTTATACCTTTTATGTCCTTGGGACATGGCATCTTTTCAATAGCATAAACTTTGGCTTTATCAACTTCAATACCTCTCTCGGAGATCTTGTGCCCCAAGACAATTCCTTCATTAACCATAAAGTGACACTTTTCCCAATTCAGGACGAGACTAGTGTCTTCGTATCTCTGCAAAACTCGATCAAGGTTGCTCAAACAAACATCAAAAGAGGATCCATAGATGGAGAAGTCATCCATGAATACCTCACAAATATTTTCAAAAAAATCAGAATATATAGCCATCATGCATCATTGAAAGGTAGCAGGTGCATTACATAAACCAAAAGGCATACGTCTATACGCAAAATTACCAAAAGGGCAAGTAAAAGTAGTCTTAGATTGATCCTTCGCTGATACAGGTATCTGTGGGAAACCAGAATAACCATCTAGAAAGCAAAAATGTGTTTTGATAGCCTTTCTAGCATTTGATCAATAAAAGGTAAAGGGTAATGATCTTTCTTAGTAGCTTTATTTAACTTACGAAAATCAATTACCATCCTATAGCCTGTAATAATTCTTTGCAGGATCAATTCATCTTTATCATTAGGAACAACGGTAATACCTCCTTTTTTAGGGACACAATGGACACGGCTTACCCATTCACTATCAGCAATGGGATAAATAATACCTGCCTCAAGGAGCTTTAGTTCTCCTTTTACCACTTCCTTCATTTTGGGATTTAATCGTCTTTGAGGATATCTAACTGGTTTGGCATCTTTCTCCACTGAAATTTTGCGTTGACATAATGTGGGACTAATGCCCTTAAGATCATCCAGAGTATATCCAATAGCAGCTCGGTGCTTCTTCAGAGTTTTCAATAATCTTTCTTCTTCTTTCTCTGAAAGGTTAGCACTAATAATAACAGGATATATTTATTTTTCATCAAGATAAGCATACTTAAGATTATCTGGTAAGGGATTCAATTCAAACACGGCATCACCCTTGGGTGGAGGGGGATCCCCAAGAATTTCAATGAGAAGGTCATGTTTCAGCATAGGTTCTTGTTTAAGGAACACTTCATCTATTTCTTCCCTTTCATGGTCTAACAAATAATGTTCTAACGGATCAGTTGGAGGAACAGCAATGGAAGCAAGACAAATAATCTCATCCTTTCTAGGTGGTTCCATTTCATGAGGTTGTCTACTAAACTTAGCAAAATTGAACTCATGAGACATACCATCTATTCCAACAGTGACGACATTCCTTTTACAATTAATCTTAGCACTAGCAGTATTCAAGAAGGGTCTACCAAAAATAACGGGACAAAAATCATCTTGTGGGGAAGCAAGAACAAGAAAATCAGCAGGGTATTTAATCTTTTCACACAAGACTTCAACATCTCTAACAATCTCAATAGGTTTAATGGTGTCCCTATTAGCAAGCTTTATAGTAACATCAATGTCTTCTAATTCAACAGGTGCAATATCATGCATAATTTCTTTATAAAGATCATAAGGTATCGCACTAGAGCCATGATAACAATGATATCCTATTTTAACAGAAATATCAGGCGTGCCTACAATGTCTTAGTATCCGGTCTAGCAATATTAGCAGTTTCACACAAGAAAGAGATAACATGCCCATCTAAGTCCTCATCCAAGAGATCTTTAATCATAGCAATACCAGGTTCAACATTAATTTGCTCAGGAGGTGTATAGGTCCTAGTGTTACTCTTACGAACAACAGTCGAAGCTTTAACATGATATTTTATCCTAACAGGAAAAGGAGGTTTTTCGACATAAGCAGTAGGAATAATAGGATCACTATATGTAATAGTCTTTTCTTTGACTGTAATTGGTGCAACTACTTTCACTTCAACAGGAGGATTATATTTAAACCACTTTTCTTTAGGGAGATCAACGTGAGTAGCAAAAGATTCACAAAAAGTAGCTACTATCTCAGAGTCAAGTCCATACTTAGAGCTAAATCCACGGAAAGCATCGGTATCCATAAAAGATTTAACACAATCGAACTGAGGTGTCATACCCGACTCCTTACCATCGTCGGAACCCCAATCTTCAGAGTTGCGTTTAATTCTTTCCAATAAGTCCCATTTGAAATCAATAGTCTTCAGCATATAGGAACCAACACAGGTAGTATCGAGCAGGTTGCGATTATCAAGAGAAAGCCGAGCATAAAAATTCTGAATAATCATTTCCCGAGAGAGCTCATGATTGGGGATCTATCGTAGTCCTTTCGATAAGTAAGAGTGTCGAACCCAATGAGGAGCAGAAGGAAATGATAAGCGGTTTTCAGCAAGGTTTTCTCTGCAAGCACTGAAATAGTAGGTGATAGATAGTTTTGTGATAAGATAAATAGTAACGAGCAAAAAGTAAATAAAGTAAATAAAGTGCAGAAAAGTGGCCAATCCTTTATGTAGCAAAGGATAAGCCTGGACAAATTCTAATAATGAAGAAGGAGCTCCCGAGGACACATTGGGAATTATCGTGAAGCTAGTTTTCATCACGTTCATAAGATTCGCGTTCCGTAATTTGATAATTTGATATGTGGGTGGACCTGTACTTGGGTACTGCCCTAACATGGACAAGCATCCACTTATGATTAAACCCTATTGCAAGCATCCACAACTACAAAAAGGAGTATTAAGGTAAACCTAACCACAACATTAATCATATGGGTCCATATCAACCCCTAACGAAGCAACGCATAAACTAGGGTTTAAGCTTCTGTCACTCTAGCAACCCATCATTTACTTATTACTTCCCTATGCCTTCCTCTAGGCCCAAATAATGGTGAAGTGTCATGTTGTCGACGTTCACATAAAACCATTAGAGGAAAGACAACATACATCTCATCAAAATATTGAACAAATACCAAATTCACATGACTACTAATAGCAAGACTTCACCCATGTCCTCAGGAACAAACGTAATTACTCACAAAGAATATTCATGTTCATAATCAGAGGGGTAATAATATGCATAAAGGATCTGAACATATGATCTTCCACCAAGTAAACCAACTAGCATCAACTACAAGGAGTAATCAACACTACTAGCAACCCACAGGTACCAATTTGTGGTTTTGATACAAGATTGGATACAAGAGATGAACTAGGGTTTTGATAGGAGATGGTGCTGGTGAAGATGTTGATGGAGATTAACCCCCTCCCGATGAGAGGATCGTTGATGATGACGTTGGTGATGATTTCCCCCTCCCGGAGGGAAGTGTCCCCGGCAAAACAGCTCCGCCAGAGCCCTAGATTGGTTCCGCCAAGGTTCCGCCTCGTGGCGGCAGAGTTTCGTCCCGTAAGCTTGCCCACAATTTTTTCCATGGGAAAAGTGATGATATAACAGAAGATGGATGCCGGAGGCCCACCAGGGGGCCCAGGAGTTAGGAGGCCGCGCCCTACAGGGGGGGGCGCCCTCCTGTCTCCTGGACAGGGTGTGGGCCCCGTGGCCTATTTCTTTCGCTCATAAATTCTTATTAAATCCAAAAAGTTGTTTCGTGGAGTTTCAGGACTTTTGGAGTTGTGCAGAATAGGTTTCCAACGTTTGCTCCTTTTCCAGCTAGAATTCTAGCTGCCGGCATTCCCCCTCTTCATGGTAAACCTTGTAAAATAAGAGAGAATAGCCATAAGTATTGAGATATAATGTGTAATAACAGCCCATAATGCAATAAATATTGATATAAAAGCATGATGCAAAATGGACATATCAGGGGGGCGCGCCCCCTGTCTCCTGGATAGGGTGTGGGCCCCTGGCCTATTTCTTTCGCTCATAAATTCTTATTAAATCTAAAAAGTTGTTTCGTGGAGTTTCAAGACTTTTGGAGTTGTGCAGAATAGGTTTCCAACGTTTGCTCCTTTTCCAGCCAGAATTCCAGCTGCTGGCATTCCCCCTCTTCATGGTAAACCTTGTAAAATAAGAGAGAATAGCCATAAGTATTGAGATATAATGTGTAATAACAGCCCGTAATGCAATAAATATTGATATAAAAGCATGATGCAAAATGGACGTATCAACTCCCCCAAGCTTAGACCTCGCTTGTCCTCAAGCGGAAGCCGAAATCGAAAAATATGTCCACATGTTTAGAGATAGAGGTGTCAATAAAAATAAAATACGGACATGAGGGCATCATGATCATTCTAATAACAGCAACATATATAGACTTTGTCATATGATTTCCTATGCTCAAGTAATAAGCAATTCACAATGTCAAGTATGGTTCAAAAACTTCATTGGGAACTAACAAACTATAATCTCAGTCATTGAAGCAATTGCCATTTATCGCAACATCAGAAGGAGTCAATAATAGAGCTTTTCAGCAAGCTCACATACTCAACTATCTCGTAGTCTCCTATAATTGCTAACACTCACGCAATACTTGTGGTTATAGAGTTTCAGCCGGACACTGAGAAAGATAGGGGCTTATTGTGTTGCCACCCAACATATTCACCTTTAGGTGATGTCAACAATAATAGCCCATGCTAAGTTACATCCAATTGGATATATATATCACGATCTTTCAAACACGAGGAGCTTGCCAAAGGATAAAATGAAAAAGGGAAAGGTGAGGATCACCTTTGACTCAAGCATAAACCAAAAACATAAAATAAAAGATAGGCCCTTCGCAGAGGGAAGCAGAGGTTGTCATGCGCGTTTAGGGTTGATGCACAAAATCTTAATGCAAAAGAACATCACTTTATGTTGCCCCTTGTATGTGGACCTTTATTATGCAGTCTATCGCTTTTATTACTTCCACAACAAGTTCGTACAAAGCTTATTTTCTCTGCACTAATAAGTCATACATATTTAGAGAGCAATTTTTATTGCTTGCACCGATGACAACTTACTTGAAGGATCTTACTCAATCCATAGGTAGGTATGGTGGACTCTCATGGCAAAACTGGGTTTAAGGATACTTGGAAGCACAAATAGTATCTCTACTTGGTGCAAGGAATTTGGCTAGCATGAGGGGGAAAGGAAAGCTCAACATGTTTGGAAGATCAATGACAATATACTTTAAGTGCGATGTCGGAAAACATAAATCATTACGTTGTCTTCCTTGTCCAACATCAACTCTTTTAGCATGTCATACTTAATGAGTGCTTCACAATCATAAAAGATGTCCAAGATAATATATTTATATGTGCACCCCTCTTTCCTAAGCACTTCCTATTGATTGCAACGATGACCAAGGCTACGTTCATCAACTCTCAACAATTTTTATGCCTCATACTTTCTATGTGTGAAGTTATCACTATCCATATGATCAATATGAACTCTATTATTCTTTCTACTTTCTCAAGATCATAGCAACATAGCAAAGCCCTTGACTCAATACTAATCTTTATTATAGATAGCACACGGACTCGATTACATAAAGAGATCACAATGCAAAACTCAAAAGTACTTGATATCAAAACTTCAAACTACTAGATCAAGATACTACTAAAAGGGTCGACTAAATAAAGCGGTAAAGATAGGAGTGTGATGGTGATACGATACAGGGGCACCTCCCCCAAGCTTGGCAGTTGCCAAGGGGAGTGCCCATACCCATGTGATTATTTCTCCTTCTTCACGGTTGGTGTTGTGATCTTCTTGGTGATGATGCCCTTCAGGATACGGTTCTCCTCCTCGAGCTTATTGACTTGTTGTTTGAGGTCCAAAATTTCTTTACGGAGCTTGCTCGTAACGGCCAAAGCTCCTTTTACCCAAGGATGCTGCATAGCTTATGGAGAACAAGTGAAACTCTTTTTCGTATTTTCATAAGAAAGAAATCTAGAGTTGAAAGGGATGACCGAAGCTGGAATAGCCATGCTAGGTAGTTCCCCCATCATTAATTCTGCTCGGAGACGAGAGGTGACTTCTTGATATTCATCCATGGCAGCTATCCTTTTCAAATCAGCCTCCATCTCATCCTCCGTTGATGGCCCAAAGTGATAGGCATCGCTATTTGCTCCTGGACCTGGTGTTGGGTGAGACACTCGACTCTCCCCGACTGACTCCTCAGAAGACATCTTGCTTTTATTCTGCAACAGGAACAACTCAAAACGAAAACAGAGGATATTTGCATGATATAGTGGTGAAAACATTCGGGAGTATATATAATGAATTTTTACCGACCAAAATACGTAACATACAAGAAAACGGAGTCCGGGAGGCACACGAGGTGCCCACGAGACAGGGGGCGCGCCCTATAGGGGGGGGGGCGCCCTCCACTCTCGTGGGGGCCTTGTGTCCCTTTCGGACTACTTCTTTCTTCCTAAAATTCTTAAATAATCCAAAACTGATGAAAAATTGCCATTAGAGTTGTTTTGGAGTCGGTTTACTTATCGTACCACGTACCTATGCCTTTTCGGAGTCTGGAACGTTCTGGAAAGTGTCCCTTATCTATTCCTCGGGGGTTATGATTTCAATAATATTAGTTTCAACATTGATAGGATTACCTGAAATATAATGTTTAATTCTTTGACTGTTTACCACCCTCGGATTTGTGCCTTCGAAGTTGTTGATTTTTATAGCACCAGAACGATAGCTCCTCGATAACGTAGGGTCCTTCCCATTTTGAGAGAAGTTTTCCTGCAAAAAATCTCAAACGAGAGTTGAATAATAACACATAATCTCCTACGTTAAACTCATGCTTTTGTATCCTCTTATCATGCCGGCGTTTGACTTTTTCTTTGAAAAGCTTGGCATTCTCATATGCTTGGGTTCTCCATTCATCAAGTGAGCTAATATCAAATAGCCTTTTCTCACCGGCAAGTTTGAAGTCATAATTGAGCTCTTTGATAGCCCAATATGCCTTATGTTCAAGTTCAAGAGGTAAATGACATGCTTTTCCATAAACCATCTTATATGGAGACATACCCATAGGATTTTTGTATGCAGTTCTATAGGCCCATAATGCATCATCAAGTTTTTTGGACCAATTCTTTCTAGATCTATTCACAGTCTTTTGCAAAATTAATTTGAGCTCTCTATTGCTCAGCTCTACTTGACCACTAGACTGCGGGTGAAAAGGAGATGCGATTCTATGATTGACATCATACTTAGCAAGCATCTTACGGAAAGCACCATGAATAAAATGTGAACCACCATCAGTCATAAGATATCTAGGGACTCCAAACCTCGGAAAAATAACATCTTTGAGCATTTTAATAGAAGTGTTTTGATCAGCACTACTAGTTGGAATAGCTTCTACCCACTTAGTAACGTAATCAACAGCAACTAAAATATGTGTATAACCATTGGAGGCAGGAAAAGGTCCCATATAATCAAAGCCCCAAACATCAAACAGTTCAATAACAAGAGAATAATTCATAGGCATTTCTTGGCGTCTACTAATGCTACCTATTCTTTGACATTCATCACAAGATAAGACAAACTTACGAGCATCTTTAAAGAGAGTAGGCCAATAAAAACCAGATTGTAGTACCTTGTGTGCAGTTCTATCTCCAGCATGGTGGCCTCCATAGGATTTAGAGTGACACTTGCGTAGGATCTGTTCATGTTCATGCTTAGGAACACAACGTCTAATAACACCATCTACTCCTTCTTTATAAAGATGTGGGTCATCCCAGAAATAGTGTCTTAAATCATAAAAGAACTTTTTCTTTTGCTGGTATGTGAAACTAGGCGGTATATATTTGGCAACAATGTAATTAGCATAGTCAGCATACCAAGGAGCAGTAGGACAAGCATTGACGACCGCTAATTGTTCATCAGGAAAGCTATCATTAATAGGCAGTGGGTCATCAAGAACATTCTCTAACCTAGACAAGTTGTCTGCAATGGGGTTCTCAGCTCCCTTTCTATCAATAATATGCAAGTCAAATTCTTGGAGCAAGAGAACCCATCTAATAATAGCAGCATGATCAGTGTGAATAGTAACTTTGGAGTCAACAATATAAGGTCTACACATATCACATGCAAACACAACTGCTAAGAACTCCTTTTCAGTAGTAGCATAATTTCTCTGGGCAGTATCAAGAGTCTTACTAGCATACTGGATAACATTCAATTTCTTATCGACTCTTTTCCCTAAAACAGCACCTACAACATAATCACTAGCATCGCACGTAATTTCAAAAGGTAAATTCCAATCAGGTGGCTGAACAATAGGTGCAGTGATCAAAACTTTCTTAAGCGTTTCAAATGCTTCTACACAATCATCATCAAAGACAAAAGGAATATCTTTTTGCAATAAATTAGTTAGAGGCCTAGAGATTTTAGAAAAGTCCCTAATGAAACTCCCATAAAAGCCGGCATGACCAAGGAAACTTCTTATACCTCTTATGTCCTTGGGACATGGCATCTTTTAAATAGCATCAACTTTGGCTTTATCAACTTCAATACCTCTCTCGGAGATCTTGTGCCCCAAGACAATGCCTTCATTAACCATAAAGAGACACTTTTCCCAATTCAGGACGAGACTAGTGTCTTCGCATCTCTGCAAAACTCGATCAAGGTTTCTCAAACAATCATCAAAAGAGGATCCATAGATGGAGAAGTCATCCATGAATACCTCACAAATATTTTCACAAAAATCAGAAAATATAGTCATCATGCATCTTTGAAAGGTAGCAGGTGCATTACATAAACCAAAAGGCATACGTCTATAAGCAAAAGTACCAAAAGGGCAAGTAAAAGTAGTTTTAGATTGATCCTTCGCCGACACAGGTATTTGAGAGAAGCCAGAATAACCATCTATAAAGCAAAAATGCGTGTGTTTGGATAGCCTTTCTAGCATTTGATCAATAAAAGGTAAAGGGTAATGATCTTTCTTAGTAGCTTTATTTAACTTACGGAAATCAATTACCATCATATAACCTGTAATAATTCTTTGCGGGATCAATTCATCTTTATCATTAGGAACAACGGTAATACCTCCCTTTTTAGGGAGACAATGGATAGGGCTTACCCATTCACTATCAGCAACGGGATAAATAATACCTGCCTTAAGGAGTTTTAGAATCTCCTTTCTTACCACTTCCTTCATTTTGGGATTTAATCGTCTTTGAGGATCTCTAACTGGCTTGGCATCTTTCTCTACTGAAATTTTGTGTTGACATAATGTGGGACTAATGCCCTTAAGATCATCCAGAGTATATCTAATAGCGGCTCGGTGCTTCTTCAGAGTTTTCAATAATCTTTCTTCTTCTTTCTCTGAAAGGTTAGCACTAATAATAACAGGATATATTTCTTTTTCATCAAGATAAGCATACTTAAGATTATCAGGTAAAGGTTTGAGTTCAAACACGGGATCACCCTTGGGTGGAGGGGAATCCCCAAGAATTTCAACGGGAAGGTTATTTTTCAGCATAGGTTCCTGTTTAAGGAACACTTCATCTATTTCTTCCCTTTCCTTCATAAACATATCGTTTTCATGGTCTAACAAATATTGTTGTAAGAAAAAAGTCCATTTTACTACCCTGAATAAAGTTGGTGGTTCACATTACCCCCTCATCTATCTTTTTGTTCCTTTCACCCCCTAAACAAACCCATACCGGATGAGAGAACCCCTGGGTGGTCTGTCTCCCCTTGCTTCTGATGTGGCATTGGTCAACAATGGTTTTGACCTGCGGGTGGGCCTCCCTTGGCAGGTGCGGCTGAGATTGACGGGTGGGGCCTAGAGGAGGCGGGGTCCGCTTGACAAGTCTGTCTCCTTCCTCTGTCGCTCTCCCGCGGGACAGAGAGGAGCTCGGGCGCTCGTCTCGGCGGCACAGGCCACCCCCGGCGGAGCTACGACCACCGGATTGACCCCCGCGATGCAGCGCATACCACCGGCAGCAGCAGCAAGCAAGGCAACAATGGCACAAGCAGCGGCAACAAGCAAAGCAGCAGCGGGCGAGCACACGGGGGTAGCTGCAGCTGCGGCGCACACGGGCACAGATCAAATGGGGAATCGGCAAAGGAGCTCACCGCGGAGCTCGTGGACAAGGTTAGCGAGAGCGGGTGTCGACGGACACGACGAAATCGACGATGAGATGCGGCGGCCGTGGACGAAGACGATGCCGATGGTGAGCGTGCATGGCCTCCTAGCTCGAGCCCTTCGGCGACGGTGAAGGAGACGAAGATGGCGGAGCTGTTGGACATCTTGGCGTGACGAGGGAAGGCCGGTGGCCGCGGGATCGATGCGGGGATGGCGACCATGAGCTTCAGGCGACAAACAAGGGATATGAGGGAGATTTGGGGTTAGAAAAGAGGGAAGGAAGAGGAAAGAGAAGGGAGGAAGGAGAAGCAAGGCGCTCGGGGCGGCTGCTTGGAACTCCGTCGTTCGCCGGTGCCGGCCGAAGGCGGCGGGGTCGGGTGCAAGGGGAGGCTGGAGCTCTTGGATCTCAGCCCAACCTGATGAGGGAGGCCCACCTATGGTCAAAACCACCGTTGACCACTGCCACATCAGCAGCCATTTGAGTTAAAACCACCATAGGGACTGATTTTGTCCGGTATGGAATTGTTTAGGGGGTGAAAGGAACAGAAAAATAAATGAGGGGGGTATGTGAACCACCAACTTTATTCAGGGTAGTAAAATGGACTTTTTTCTTGTTCTAACGGATCAGTGGGAGGAACAGCAATGGAAGCAAGACCAATAATTTCATCCTTACTAGATGGTTCCCTTTCACGAGGTTGTCTACTAAACTTGGCAAAATTAAACTCATGAGACATACCATCTACGCCAACAGTGACAATATTCCTTTCACAATTAATCTTAGCACTAGCTGTATTCAAGAAGGGTCTACCAAAAATAATGGGACAAAAATCATCTTGTGGGGAAGCAAGAACAAGAAAATCGGGAGGGTATTTAACTTTCCCAGACAAAACTTCAACATCTCTAACAATCCCAATAGGTTTAATGGTATCCCTATTAGCAAGCTTAATAGTAACATCAATGTCTTCTAATTCAACAGGTGCAATATCGTGCATAATTTCTTTATAAAGATCATAAGGTATCGCACTAGCACTAGCACCCATATCACATAAGCCATGATAACAATGATATCCTATTTTAACATAAATAACAGGCATGCCTACAACAGGTCTACGTGTCTTAGTATCAGATCTAGCAATATTAGCAGTCTCACCCAAGAAAGAAATAACATGCCCATCTAAATCCTTATCCAAGAGATCTTTAACCATAGCAATACTAGGTTCAACATTAATTTGCTCAGGAGGTGTATAGGTCCTAGTATTACTCTTACGAACAACAGTCGAAGCTTTAGCGTGATCTTTTATCCTAACAGGAAAAGGAGGGTTTTCACCATAAGCAGTAGGAACAATAGGATCACTATATGTAATAGTCTTTTCTTCGACTGTAATAGGTGCAACTGCTTTCACTTCAACGGGAGGATTATATTTAAACCACTTCTCTTTAGGGAGATCAACGTGAGTAGCAAAAGATTCACAAAAAGTAGCTACTATCTTAGAGTCAAGTCCATACTTAGAGCTAAATCCACGGAAAGCATCGGTATCCATAAAATATTTAACACAATCGAACTTAGGCGTCATACCTGACTCCTTACCATCGTCGGAACCCCAATCTTTAGAGTTGCGTTTAATTCTTTCCAATAAGTCTTCAGCATATAAGAACCAGCACAGGAAGTATCGAGCAGGTTGCGATTATCAAGAGAAAGCCGGGCATAGAAATTCTGAATAATCATTTCCCGAGAGAGCTCATGATTGGGGCATGAATATAACATTGACTTAAGCCTCCCCCAAGCTTGAGCGATGCTTTCTCCTTCGCGAGGCTAGAAATTATATATGTAATTACGATCACGATGAACAAGATGCATAGGATAGAACTTTTGGTGAAATTCCAACTTCAATCGCTTATAATTCCAAGATCTTGTATCATCACATAGCCTATACCATGTCATTGCATCTCCCTTCAAAGATAAAGGGAAGACCTTCCTTTTGACAACATGATCGGGAATACCTGCAAGCTTAAATAATCCACAAACTTCATCCACAAAGATAAGGTGTAAATCGGGATGCAATGTTCCGTCTCCTGCAAAAGGATTAGCTAATAGTTTTTCTATCATACCCGAAGGAATCTCAAAGTGAATATTTTCATAAAGCTCAGTAGGTTGAGGAACATCTCTTTGCTCTTTTGGTTGGCGTGAAGATACCACAAACATGCCCCTCAAAGGATTAGTTTCCATAGTGACAAGTAACAGAAAATTTCAGCACACTATAAATGTTTCCTTACCAAGTTCCACTCACCAAAAGCGCTACACTCCCCGGCAACGGCGCCAGAAAAGTGTCTTGGTGACCCACAAGTGTAGGGGATCTATCATAGTCCTTTCTATAAGTAAGAGTGTCGAACCCAACGAGGAGCAGAAGGAAATGATAAGCGGTTTTCAGTAAGGTTTTCTCTGCAAGCCCTGACATTGTAGGTAATAGATAGTTTTGTGATAAGATAATAGTAACAAGCAAAAAGTAAATAAAGTAAATAAAGTGCAGCAAGGTGGCCCAATCCTTTGTGTAGCGAAGGATAAGCCTGGAAAAATTCTAATAATGAAGAAGGAGCTCCCGAGGACACATTGGGAATTATCGTCAAGCTAGTTTTCATCACGTCCATAAGATTCGCGTTCGGTACTTTGATAATTTGATATGTGGGTGGACTGGTACTTGTGTACTGCCCTAACTTGGACAAGCATCCCACTTATGATTAACCCCTATTGCAAGCATCCACAACTACAAAAAGGAGTATTAAGGTAATCCTAACCACATCATTAAACATATGGGTCCATATCAACCCCTAACGAAGCAACGCATAAACTAGGGTTTAAGCTTCTGTCACTCTAGCAACCCATCATCTACTTATTACTTCCCCATGCCTTCCTCTAGGCCCAAATAATGGTGAAGTGTCATGTAGTCGACGTTCACATAACACCACTAGAGGAAAAGACAACATACATCTCATCAAAATATCGAACGAATACCAAATTCACATGGCTACTAATAGCAAGACTTCACCCATGTCCTCAGGAACAAACGTAACTACTCACAAAGCATATTCATGTTCATAATCAGAGGAGTAATAATATGCATAAAGTATTTGAACATATGATCTTCCACCAAGTAAACCAATTAGCATCAACTACAAGGAGTAATCAACACTACTAGCAACCCACAGGTACCAATTTGTGGTTTTGATACAAGATTGGATACAAGAGATGAACTAGGGTTTTGAGAGGAGATGGTGCTGGTGAAGATGTTGATGGAGATGAGAGGATCGATGGTGATGACGTTGGTGATGATTTCCCCCTCCCGGAGGGAAGTGTCCCCGGCAGAACAGCTCTGCCAGAGCCCTAGATTGATTCCGCCAAGGTTCCGCCTCGTGGCGGCGGAGTTTCATCCCGGAAGCTTGCGCCGGATTTTTTTCCAGGGGAAAAGTGATGATATAGCAGAAGATGGACGCCGGAGGCCCACCAGGGGGCCCAGGAGATAGGGGGCCGCGCCCTATAGGGGGGCGCGTCCCCTGTCTCCTGGACAGGGTGTGGGCCCCCTGGCCTATTTCTTTCGCTCATAAATTTTTATTAAATCCAAAAATTTGTTTTGTGAAGTTTCAGGACTTTTGGAGTTGTGCAGAATAGGTTTCCAAGTTTGCTCCTTTTCCAGCCAGAATTCCAGCTGCCGGCATTCCCCCTCTTCATGGTAAACCTTGTAAAATAGGAGAGAATAGCCATAAGTATTGAGATATGATGTGTAATAACAGCCCGTAATGCAATAAATATTGATATAAAAGCATGATGCAAAATGGACGTACCAGCCCAACACGGCAGTGACAAGGGTAGGCAACAAATGCCTGCATATTATAGAGGAGCTCAGCACCTGAGCTGCAACGCAACTTATAAACAGGTGCTGAGCTCTCTCAGCTAGCGAGGTGGGACTAAACTTCCCACCGCACCGCGCCAGCACAAGGCCTTTGGTCCCGGTTGGTGCCACCAACCGGGACTAAAGGGGTGCATTGGTCCCGGTTGGTGGCACCAACCGGTACCAATGCCCACCCTTTAGTCCCGGTTGGTGCCACCAACCGGGACCAAAGCCCTGTGTTTCCCGCCCTTTGGGCTGCTGAAAAGAGGCCTTTGGTCCCGATTGGTGGTACCAACCGGGACTAAAGGTCGCATTCGTCCTAGTTTGTCTCATGAACTGGGACCAATGCTTCGTCTATATAACTAGCCCTTGTGAAAATTTCATTCAGTTCATTCTTCCCCGCCCCGACGTCGCTAGGCTGCCCCTCTCCGCCTCGCCGTCGCTGTCGTTGCCCGCGCCGTCCCGTGCTGCTCCGACGCCGTCCCGCGCCGCCCAGACGCCGTTGCCGCCCCGCACCCCGTGCCCCGCGACGGCACCGGCCCTGCCTCGCTCGTCGCTCGTCGCCCGTCGCCGCGCTGCCCCTCACCATCGCCCGTCGCCGCGCCGCCCCTCACGCACCATCACTGTCACCGTCCCCTGCCCGTCGCCCTCGCCGCACCGCCCCTCACGCACCGTCACTGTCACCGTCCCCTGCCCGTCACCCTCGCAGCGCCCCTCACGCCGTCGCCATCTCCATGAGCTTATATGAATTTTGCTAATTTAATTAGATGTGTAGTTAATTTAGATGTGTAGTAATTTAGATGTGTAGTTAATTGAGTTAGATTTTGTTCATAGATTTTTTTGTTAGATTTTTTTTCATATTGTGTAATTTTTTCATATTGTGTTAGATTTTTTTTCTGTTCAAAGATTTTTTTGGTGATATTATTGTTGAATATGCATGTTTGCATGTTCATATATAAGCAAAGATCGAATATGTGAATTTTTTATGATGTTTTTCTGTTCATAGAATTTTTTATGATTTTTTTATGTTGTAATTTTGTTCATAGAATTTTAATGATTTTTTTGTTCATAGAATTTTGTTTGTCAATTTATGTATATGTTCATATTGTGTATGTATAGAAAAATTGTGTATGATCAAAGTCATTTATGTATATGTTCATATTTAGAAGAAAAAGCAGGAGAGGAAAAAGGAAAATAAGAACAGAAAGTGTTTAATATAATTAGTTAGAAAAATAATAGAACTAGTTAAACTAGTTTATTTTTTAGTAAGTACTACTTTAGTTTATTTATAGTAAGTGCTTAATATATAGTTGAACTAGTTGATTTAATAAACTACTTTATTTTACTATAGAAGTAGTTTATTTTTAGTAAGTACTACTTTATTTATTTATAGTAAGTGCTTAGTAGTTGAACTAGTTGATTTAATAAAACTACTTTATTTTACTATATATAGAAGCAGTTTATTTTTAGCAAGAAAATTAATAGAACTAGTTTATGTTTTTAGTTCATGCAATTAATTCCGCATCGACGTCGACGATGCCTATCCCGCATCCTCGTCATCGACTCAACGGTGGAGGCCTGCTTGATCAGGGCCATGTACGGGACTGGGCTCCGCCGGGCTGGTATTGGGAGGTGCTACCTTCCGGGGGGCGTAGCTTGGTGAGGAGCCAGCCCATTGTTGACCCGATCCTTGTTTGGTGGCAGTCGCGTGGGCCAGTGACCGTGCCGAGGCTTCCGGACACCGCGGAGGTGGTACGTCACTGTATTAGCGAGGAGGACGAGCACGTCCGTCGCTACATGGTTGCGTTGGAGGGCAGGTTCGACAATACCTGGCAGGTTCTTCAGGGATCTCACTGGAGCTATGATCCTATGATGGTTCCTTATCTTTGGGTGTCCACCGCCTGCGACGATACCCGTCGGGTGCTACGGTTCTAGCTATATTAGCGATGCTATATGTATGATAATATTCGAGGAGTATTAGTGATAATATTCGATGATGTACAGACACAAGAGATGTTGTACTTTTGCTTATAACTGTATGCATGCTAATTTGAATACTACTTTATTTTACAATTTGGTTTTTCTTATTGAATGCATTGGAAAGTACTCCTACTTTGAATGCTAAAATTGGAGAGCACTATGCAGAAATCTAGGAGCCCCCTCCATCATCCATGCCGTCGTGGGGGTAGCTTCTCCTTCATTCCCGTGTGCTAGACAATTTGGTGTAATAATGCACTCGGGAATGAAAGGAGGAGCTACCATCACCGATAGTCAACCCGTGATTAATAATAATAATCTAATTTAGGTTTTTTTAGTACATATATTTAATTGTGCAAGTTTAATATTTGAATTATAAACATAGGCCGGAAATGTCGTACTCGGATGACGAAAACCGCCCGGGGGAGTGCGACTGGTGCCACGACGACCGAGGTATGTGCGACAGGTTCCTTGAGCTGGACGAACATCGGCGCTTCAGCATTAAGCTCGAGGAGCCCTTCGATGTTGAAACGGTACGCAATGACGACAATAGTTTTTTTCGTAATTAAGCACGACTTCAACTATTTTAACGTGTATTTTTCATCTTTTCCAGTTCGACTAGCTTATCCCATGCTATGCAAGATGCTATGTCTTGGAGAGGATGGGTTTTGAAGACCATGAAAGTATGGAAACCAAAAAAATTCACCTAAGCACCCATCATGGTGTGGATTTTGAAGTAAAGCTGTACAATTCTGAGAGTGTAACCTATTTTGGTTGCAAAAATTGGGAAGAAGCAGTTTCCAAGATGTATGGTTTTGAAGAGGGTATGCTTGTCACCATGGATCTTGGTGATCCTAAAATCGAGCAAGACAATATGGACATTTGGGTCCTTGTTGATACACTTCCAATTCTTCCCCCATGTGAGCTTCTCAAACATAGTTATTAAGTAATTTATATTGTTTATTTCAAAATAGTTGACAGCTTATTTCCATTGACATCTTATTTTCATTCTTCAAAGAATGTGCGGAAGATGGTAGACAAAACCCACTACACCGATGGCTCCGAATTAACTTATAAGGAGAAAAATCATCTGATCGCATTTTGTACTGATCTTGAGAATTACAATATCTACAATCGAACTCCTCAACATTATGGTCAATACATGCCACTAGTGCACGTGTTGAACTACGGTAACTACCATGGAGATACCCTGGTAAGATTTTTTACTATTACGACATCCGTGCATCTTTTGCATACTTCTGAAACTAGTACATCATTGCTAACTACGAAGTTATTACTATGTTTTTCAACAGACAATCCCGAATGATTGTGTGCCTCATCTGATGTATACGCATGGTCGCCTTGATGTTTTGAACATACAACCAGGTCATCCTACGAATCTCAACTGTCCATACCGGATTTCTAAAAGAAGTGGAGACATGACAATCAAAGAATGAAAAAAATGTATGGACAGTCGTAAGGAGGTTCTTGGAAGCAAAAGGAAGCGAAGCGCAAGAACTGGAGACAGGATGATCTCCATTCTTCATAATGGAGAGTCAGGGTCTATATTGTTTTATGCTATTTTACCTTAACGGTGTTTAGGTCCTACCTGATACTGATGATCATGTGCTAAGAACAATTAAGTAGAGTTGGGTTCGATGACTATGAGGATGATGATCGTATGACTTGTTATTAATAACGAGTAGAAGTTGTATGATGATGCATGATTAGTAGGACTTGTTATTATATATGATGGTGCCATATCTTTTGCATGAAGAGTTATTATATATCAGCGGGTGAAATGAACATAGCATTAGCGTTGGTAAACCAAGCACGAAGATATAAGAGAGGACACTTCTCTCTATTAGCTAGCTAATAACAACCTAAATTAACCCCCAAAACCCCTAAACCAGCCCCTTTAAAAAAAACCTCAGCTCCAGCCAGCTGCTGACGCGTGGATGCCTTTTGGTCCCAGTTTATGTCACCAACTGGGACCAAAGGCCCCTCTGCCTGGGCTGCCCGCAGTGGCCACGTGGAGGCCCATCTGTCCCGGTTGGTGTAAGAACCGGGACTAAAGGCCAAGGGCATTAGTACCGACCTTTTAGTCCCGGTTCTTAAACCGGGACAAAAGGCCCTTACGAACTGGGACAAATGGTCCTTTTTCTACTAGTGTAGGGATGAGGAAGAAAGTCCTAGAGAAAGGATCCAAGATGCGGACCGCCATGATAGCATGATGGGAGGCAGCCATGTCAGCAAGAGCTTTGCAAAACTGCAAAGGGTCATCAAGAGAATTTTAAAGTCCTCTTTGGAAATTTAGTGCTTGAGAAATCATAGTAAAACAGGAAAGAAATAACGAGAAAAAGTAGATTTTGGATATCTCAACTTACATGCAAATGATAAGCTTACCTGTTCAACATCATCTTACGCATATCTCACCAGACAGTCATCTTACTTGCTGTGCAAAAAATTGAGCTCCATCATATTCACCACAAATGTCAGTTTTTGAAACGATGAGAAGTGAAACAACCAACGACATTCCAATAGAAAGCCAACAATATATGAGAATGCATCAAAGAGATATTCAGCTAATCTCTAAAGCGGGATTTAATTCATAAATGGAACGAAGCTGGTTTCTGATTGTTGCTCTAAAAAACATTTAGTTAAACTCACAAGTGTAATTTACGAGATAACAATTCATGGTTCATACAATATAAGAAATAGATAGACAAAACCAAAAATATTGTCAAATTCAAAGCACATCACCTCAAAAGAGTATATACTCATTAATATCATAAAAATAAAGAGCATCACACAGACTATTAACTAATCAAAAGAGAGAAGCTAGCTAGAATTGTTCTTAAACCTGTTACATGCCATATAAAAAGTATCCTCATATTAATAAATCCTAGCAACAGAAGAGATCATGTCAATTCATATTTAGTTTACATTTGTCCTGAAAATATGGAATGAACTCGGTCTATTATAAATCCTGGCGCAGATGGATTTAATTACCAAAAGAGGAATCTGCTCCAAGTGATAATGAAGAATCGTCTCATAAAATTTAAAGCAAGTCATTGTTACAGATTTACGATTATCAGAAGATCAGCAGATAAAAAAATTTGAATGACATAAATATGGCTAGCTTTAAGCTTCCAAAAGTGCGTACTGAGCTATCTATTTAACATTTTGGCTGGTTCAGTCTAGTTTTAGTAGTCTTCAGCTTCCAACCATTATGTATCACAACTTAATGAGAAAAAACTGCGCCGCAGCAATGCACGAGCATGCTAGCACTACCATGTACAGTTCTTGCATATGTGAATAGGTAGGCAACAATGACATTTGGTTCAATTATTATTATACAAAGAAGAAAGTTTTAACTAATCTTGTTAAATGTCATTAGTATGCGTGCATGTTTACTTAGAAGCTTTGCATGGTTCTGTGTAGCTAGTCAGCATCACAACATGGAGACGTGAGTGGCTGGCTTGGTGTACACACATATTAACTTTTGTAGGACCTTGTATTTCTCGTGGTCTTTATTTGCTTTACTAATTTTAAGCCGAGTGCATCTTGTGCTTTTTATCTTTTAAAATGCTACAAAATTATAGGACCCTGAATGCAAGCTTTAACTTGCATTACTGCGTACTGATTTTCACTAATTTCGGTTTTATTTGCTTACCATTCTGCCTTGGCCACAATTTGATGTTGCTTTACTTCTAACACCATCTATTAAACTATTCAATCATAAAACAATATATGATAAAATTCCGCATCAACGCGGGGGCCAAAAAATAAAACTCCAAATGATTTGAATTTTGTTTTGTTGCCTCTCCGAAACAAGACACGCGACATGGAAGTAATCAAGGTTTTCGGACTTACATTTTTATTTCTTTTGGAAAATAAATCCAACTTAATTCTTAAATGAGTTTGAACTACATGTGTGATTGGGTGATCCAAAAATTATGGAATAAACTTAGTAGATCCCTAATAATATTAGAAGGTTAAATATGAGTTTTCAAGAAATTTTGCCAAGTAAATTCCCCAATTTAAATAGACAAAATGTATCCTTTTAATCGAAATGGGATTTTAATTTGGGGTATAGGATTTAAACCACTCTAACCCATATGATATTTTGGGGTGAGTCCACACACACACACACACACACACACACACACACAGAGAGAGAGAGAGAGAGAGAGAGAGAGAGAGAGAGAGGGAGGATATTTTGGGGTGAGTACAATGGCAAAATCTTAGGGTTGGGAAGGGCATTTTGGGTACATTGAAGTCCTAGAGTTTCATCTCGTTTAAGATATGAGGGTTGGAGTTATCCTCATTTTCAATTTAAAATTAATGAAACATGATGCCTATGATGCACAACCAATTCTTAGGGTTGAGAGAGAGGGGGGGGGGGAGAGGATGTCATTGGGTTTTGTGTTGACTTCATTCCTGGCCTTAAGAAGATAGGTCTCCCTAAATCGCGGTATGAGGGGAGACTGACTGGAAAAGGCACTCTTGGAGGGGAGACAAATAATATGCAGGGACGGATATTCTTGGTCTCAAGCACACTACACAGTTCTACAGAACTCTACCTTGGTGACCCCTTATGTCGATGAACACAAGAATAGTCTGTGCTCCAAACACCCAGAGCAGTGCGACGACTGGATTACATGTGAACACATCAGGACTTTCAGCAGTTGGTTGGAAACACGTCTCAGAGGTGAAAACACTGTTTGTGATGAGCTGTACTCGTTGTCCAGGGGACCATCTTCGACTGTAATGATTTGGAAAGGATACGAGATAAATGGGAATACGTTTTACACGATCGCCCAAGATCAAAAGAGCACCAACCAAAACAGCGGTGTCCGCTTTGATGCAGCAACTGAGAGGGGAAAGGACACATATTATGGTTACATAGTGGACATATGGGAACTTGACTACGGAGTAGATTTTAACGTCCCTTTGTTTAAATGCAAATGGGTCAATCTGTCAGGAGGCGGGGTATAGGTAGACCCACACTACGGAATGAGAACAGTGGATCTGAACAATCTTGGGTACACTGACGAACCGTTCGTCCTAGCCAATGATGTGGCACAGGTTATCTATGTGAAGGACATGCCTACCAAACCGAGAAAAAGAAAAAATAAGGAAGCGAATACATCATACGATGAGCCAAAGCGCCACATAGTTCTTTCAGGAAAAAGGGACATCATGGGAGTGGAGGGCAAGACAGACATGTCCGAAGATTATGAAAGTTTCATGAAATTCCTCCCTTCAAAGTCAAGGATGACCCAAGCATCCCGATAAATGATGAAGATTATCCATGGTTACGGCGCAATAAGGAAAGGACACAAGCGAAGAAAAAGTGAAGACTTTGTCCACAACTATTATGATGATACCATGCCAACTTTCAACCTTTTTGTAGTTCATTTGAAATGCCTATTGTAACAGATAAGTTTCCGTATGAAATCCTGATACTTCGAAAGAGATTGTCCGTTTTATACATGAAGTGCATCCAGTTTTTGCCGTAACCACTCAACTTTCTTGCACATGCTATGTGGATGAAATGATGATACCATGCCAACTTCCAACCTTTTCAGAGTTCATTTAAAATGCTTTTCAATTTCAGGGTCTTATAGCTCAAAATAATTAGTAAATGCATGAAAAATAACACATGAAGTCAGAAAGGGTTGAAAATTGATGATGTGGCTTTGAATGGTGCATTTTGAACACACAAAAAGTCAGGAGTTCAAATAAGTTTTAAAAAATGAAATCCCTATGTAACAGATGAGTTTCCGTATGAAACCCTGATACTTCGAAAGAGATTGTCCATTTTGTACACGAAGTGTATGCAGTTTTTCCCATAACCCTCTCAACTTTTTAGCACATGCTATGTGGGTGAAATGATGATACCATGCCAACTTTCAACCTTTTCAGAGTTCATTTGAAATGCTTTTCAATTTCAAGGTCTTATAGCTAAAAAAACCCAGTAAATGCTTTTATAAAACTCTAATAGCAAAAAGAATCAACTAAAAAAGCTTTTATAAACCTCTATTATTTTTTAAACTAAAATTATATGAAATTTATGCAACTAAAATTATCAAAGTATTTTCTGTTCAAAACATTAAAAGCAGAAAGAATTATCATAAATAATTTTTTGTTAGAAACTTTAGTCGCAAAAAGAATTTTCATAAAGATTTTTTTGATAGAAACTAAAATAACAAAATCTGTTTTTGAATATAATGATAAAACGCAGTAATATTAAATAGCAGGAAAAAGAATCACTCAAAATATATTTTTATAGTGAAGTTATTCACAAACTAGTGATTCACACAAATTTCAAAGAATTAAAATTTAAACTATTCAAATTTGGAAACTAATGGAGTAACAGAAAGATTATAATTATTCTGAGCTAAAAGCAATAGGAATAAAAAAATAAAGCAAAAATCAAAAGAAAATAAATAATTCAAAAAACAAAAAAATACTGGAAAAAATAAAAAAATGCCGCCTAATGGGCCACACGGCCTGCATACGACTAGAAACCCATGTGTACATGGGCCAGGATGCAGGCCTGCAGGCCCAATAGGCCCATGATGACGCACAAGTGTAGGGAATCTATCGTAGTCCTTTCGATAAGTAAGAGTGTCGAACCCAACGAGGAGCAGAAGGAAATGATAAGCGGTTTTCAGTAAGGTTTTCTCTGCAAGCACTGAAATTGTAGGTAATAGATAGTTTTGTGACAAGATAAATAGTAATGAGCAAAAAGTAAATAAAGTAAATAAAGTGCAGCAAGGTGGCCCAATCCTTTATGTAGCAAAGGATAAGCCTGGACAAATTCTAATAATGAAGAATGATCTCCCGAGGACACATTGGGAATTATCGTCAAGCTAGTTTTCATCACATTCATAAGATTCGCATTCGGTACTTTGATAATTTGATATGTGGGTGAACCGGTACTTGGGTACTGCCCTAACTTGGACAAGCATCCCACTTATGATTAACCCCTATTGCAAGCATTCACAACTCTAAAAGGAGTATTAAGGTAAACCTAACCACAACATTAAACATATGGGTCCATATCAACCCCTAACGAAGCAACGCATAAACTAGGGTTTAAGCTTCTGTCACTCTAGCAACGCATCATCTACTTATTACTTCCCCATGCCTTCCTCTAGGCCCAAATAATGGTGAAGTGTCATGTAGTCGACGTTCACATAACACCACTAGAGGAAAAGACAACATACGTCTCATCAAAATATCGAACGGATACCAAATTCACATGACTACTAATAGCAAGACTTCACCCATGTCCCTAGGAACAAACGTAACTACTCACAAAGCATATTCATGTTCATAATCAGAGGAGTAATAATATGCATAAAGGATCTGAACATATGATCTTCCACCAAGTAAACCAATTAGCATCAACTACAAGGAGTAATCAACACTACTAGCAACCCACAGGTACCAATTTGTGGTTTTGATACAAGAGATGAACTAGGGTTTTGAGAGGAGATGCTGCTGGTGAAGATGTTGATGGAGATTGACCCCCTCCCGATGAGAGGATCGATGGTGATGACGTTGGTGACGATTTCCCCCTCCCGGAGGGAAGTGTCCCCGGCAGAACAACTCCGCCAGAGCCCTAGATTGATTCTGCCAAGGTTCTGCCTCGTGGCAGCGGAGTTTCGTCCCGTAAGCTTGCCCCCGATTTTTCCAGGGGAAAAGTGATGATATACCAGAAGATGGATGCCGGAGGCCCACCAGGGGGCCCAGGAGATAGGGGGCCGCGCCCTATAGGGGGGTGATGACCCACAACTATAGGGGATCTGTTGTAGTCATTTTGATAAGTAAGAGTGTCGAACCCAATGAGGAGCAGAAGGAAACGATAAGCGGTTTTTCAGTAAGGTTTTCTCTGCAAGCACTGAAATAGTAGGTGATAGATAGTTTTGTGATAAGATAAATAGTAATGAGCAAAAAGTAAATAAAGTAAATAAAGTGCAGCAAGGTGGCCTAATCCTTTATGTAGCAAAGGATAAGCCTGGACAAATTCTAATAATGAAGGAGGAGCTCTCGAGGACACATTGTGAATTATCGTCAAGCTAGTTTTCATCACGTTCACAAGATTCGCATTCGGTACTTTAATAATTTGATATGTGGGTGGACCTGTACTTGGGTACTGCCCTAACATGGACAAGCATCCCGCTTATGATTAAGCCCTATTGCAAGCATCCACAACTACAAAAAGGAGTATTAAGGTAAACATAACCACTGCATTAAACATATGGGTCCATATCAACCCCTAATGAAGCAACACATAAACTAGGGTTTAAGCTTCTGTCACTCTAGCGACCCATCATCTACTTATTACTTCCCTATGCCTTCCTCTAGGCCCAAATAATGGTGAAGTGTCATGTAGTCGACGTTCACATAACACCACTAGAGGAAAGACAACATACATCTCATCAAAATATCGAACGAATACCAAATTCACATGACTACTAATAGCAAGACTTCACCCATGTCCTCAGGAACAAACGTAACTACTCACAAAGCATATTCATGTACATAATCAGAGGGGTAATAATATGCATAAAGGATCTGAACATATGATCTTCCACCAAGTAAACCAACTAGCATCAACTACAAGGAGTACTCAACACTACTAGCAACCCACAGGTACCAATTTGTGGTTTTGATACAAGATTGGATACAAGAGATGAACTATGATTTTGAGAGGAGATGGTGCTGGTGAAGATGTTGATGGAGATTGATCCCCTCCAAACGAGAGGATCGTTGATGATGACATTGGTGATGATTTCCCCCTCCCGGAGGGAAGTGTCCCTGGCAGAACAGCTCCGCCCGAGCCCTAGATTGTTTCCGCCAAGGTTCCGCCTCGTGGCAGCGGAGTTTCGTCCCGTAAGCTTGCCCACAATTTTTTCCAGGGGAAAAGTGTTTATATAGCAGAAGATGGACGCCGGAGGCCCACCGGGGGGCCCAGGAGATAGGAGGCCGCGCCCTACAGGGGGGGCGCCCTGCTGCCTCCTGGACAGGGTGTGGGCCCCCTGGCCTATTTCTTTCGCTCATAAATTCTTATTAAATCCAAAAAGTGGTTTCGTGGAGTTTCAGGACTTTTGGAGTTGTGCAGAATAGGTTTCCAACGTTTGCTCCTTTTCCAGCCAGAATTCCAGCTGCCGGCATTCCCCCTCTTCATGGTAAACCTTGTAAAATAAGAGAGAATAGCCATAAGTATTGAGATATAATGTGTAATAACAGCTCATAATGCAATAAATATTGATATAAAAGCATGATGCAAAATGGACGTATCAACTCCCCCAAGCTTAGACCTCGCTTGTCCTCAAGCGGAAGCCGAAATCGAAAAATATGTCCACATGTTTAGAGATAGAGGTGTCGATAAAAATAAAATACGGACATGAGGGCATCATGATCATTCTAATAACAACAACATATATAGATTTTGTCATATAATTTCCTGTGCTCAAGTAATAAGCATTTCACAATGTCAAGTATGGTTCAAAAACTTCATTGGGAACTAACAAACTATAATCTCAATCATTGAAGCAATTGCAATTTATCGTAACATCAGAAAAAGTCAATAATAGAGCTTTTCAGCAAGCTCACATACTCAACTATCTCGTAGTCTCCTATAATTGTTAACACTCACGTAATACTTGTGGTTATAGAGTTTCAGCCGGACACTGAGAGAGATAGGGGCTTATTGTGTTGCCTCCCAACGTATCCACCTGTAGGGTAATGCAGCAGAAAACAAAAAATTTCCGACCTACGCACCAGCCCAGGACCACTATGGAGACTGCATACATGGTTTGATCTTTTTCGTTACCGACTCGTAGCGCAGCGGGAAGTAGAGTCGATGACGAACGGCGGTGCAGATCCCCGCAGCTAGGATTTACAACCTCCCAACCGCGAGGATGTATACCATCATCTGCTCCTCAGACAGCCCTCCGGGAGACGGTCGAACAGCCCCCCGGACGGTGTCGCGGACAGCCCTTCGGGAGGACCTTAGAAACTCGAACGGTCACTCGGACAGCCCTTCGGGAGGACCTTCGAAACACGGACGGTCACACGGACAGCCCTTCGGGAGGCACTCACGAACTAAGACCAAAACTACGATCTCTCTACAGAGTTGCACACATACGGTATCATCTATCCAGCAGGGCTTCGCCGTCCAGAACTAGTTCCTGCCAGAACCCAGACAGCCTTACGGCTCTACGAAACTCTTTTCGTGGGAGGGAGAGAAGAAGCCAGATCATTGCATGGCACTTGTATGTGAGAAGGGATGAGTGTGGAGGGCTGCCCCTCCACCTCTATTTATAGGAAATCCCAAGGGGTAGGGTAGTTTAACACAAAAACCCAAAATGCACATGAATGAAGTCCTTCCTCAAGGGCATAAGAGTGAAACCAAGGAACAAGAGGGGCTCCAAGGTGGAGCCCCAAGTGTGGCCGGCCACACCCCTTGGGGGGCCCCCATGAGGGCCTTCCAATCCATCCATGTCATCCCTAGATCTTTTGGGTAAAGCCCCAAAAGGTGGCTTTCCATAAAATATCCCAAAAAGCACTTTCACTATTCATGACGACATTTTTCAGCGTCCGTTCGAACTGAAAATATTTATGTGGGCTTAGAACATTTCCAATACCCACCATAATAATTTTCAACATGTTCTGGAACAATTCCATTTTAGTGATTTTCATCTGCGAAACGCATCTGAAGTGGTTCCAGCAGCTCCGGAACATTTCTGGTTTTTATCTCAGAAAATTCCAAAAAGCTTCCAGAATGATTCTGGCACCCTTCAAGAATTATCAGGCATTTGCCGAAACCAAATTGACTTAATGGTATATCCCGAAACAACTTTTCGGTATCGTCGAAACTCATCCGATGACCTCTCTCTGCGGTACGATTCCGCTGTCCGAAACTTTTCCGGTGTCCGAAACTTTTTCGGTGATTTTCTCTCAGACTCCCTGTCTAGTATTGAACAGATAGATGACCCTTAAGTGTGTGACCCTATAGGTTCGGTGAAGTATAGACATGACCCGGAACCCCTTTCGATCAATGATCAACATCGGAGCCGTGGACACCCATATTGACCCCTATACCCACACGAATGAATATTCGAGTGAACCTCCAGTTGTCGTGTGCTATTCCTATTGCTTCGTGATATGTTACAAAGACCCGAGGTGCTTGCATCCCTGTGGATCAACAATTTGTCCACTATGCTAGTTACCTCGTTACTGGTTTTGTTCTCTTTTCTCGTTTCCGTGTTCCGGCATCCCTGTGATCAAATCACACTGTGTCTGGCCAGACGATGATGGATACCGTAACACCAAGAGGGCCCGAGAATATCTTGAGCTATCAAGTTACTTGACACACTTTTCCATGAACCCGTAAGCCGCCGTAATAGCCACCCATTAATGGATGACGTTTAACAAACTCCAAAGTTCATGAAGCAAGCATGAAGAAACTCGATACTCTCATGGTCTAAGGAATCATGCAAACATTAACCATCTCTGTGTTATTTACCATTAACTTGTGACGAATGAATCTCATTGCATAACATCAAACCGGGTCAATTCAACACAAATGTTCTCTTAACATTGTGCCCTCAAAGTTGCTGGCATAGACATGCCCATGATCAGGAAAACAGAACCATCATGCAACACTTGAGCTAGTCTTAGAGGCTAGACTAGGAATACTTCTTACCATTTATTATTCCACACGTGCATATGAGTCTTCCTCCGAGCCTCGTGGATATTGCAGACTCGAGAATCATTGCAGTTATAGCATGGAACATAAACATAACTATGAACTCGGAGATAAATAATAGCATTTATTATTGCCTCTAGGGCATATCTCCTACCGACTCCCACTTGCACTAGAGTCAATAATCTAGTTAAAGCTAATGCACCTTACACCTATGGCATGCCGGTGTAAAAAATGCTTCGCATGTGGTATAGCCTGATGTCCATCAGATCTGACAACTTCAGCTCTGTGTCTATCTTTGCATATCCTCGCGTTTTCACGCTTTCACAAAATTCATATTTTATGCGGACTTGGCTTTGTATAAATGTGAATCACAGGTTGAACCTGGATTCCTCAGACTGAGTTATGGAGAAACTACCTGCAGTAGTGTCCCATTGACAAAAGCCATCTTGGAACCATACTAAGTTCATGAATGAACTATATGATTCAACATCTTGTTTGTCGCTTCTAAAGCGTCAACATACTTAGTCATTTGTTATAGAATTCGCCACAGTATCCTGTTGGGAACAATTTCCAACTACCGTGCCACCATATTGTGTATTACACAAAACCCTTAACTTAAATCGAAAATCGCATGGAGAAAAGATGAAGATTGTCTCGATGTAACATTTTACAACGAACTCTTCATGATCTCCGCTTGCGAGAAAACATATATCATCAGTACTTACTCTAGTACTCAATGATATCTTTCACTGTTGGCCCACGATCAGTACTTTGATCACTTTAGTATCCATACTCGCAACATCTTGGGAGTATTGGACATATCTGGTTGTTTTACATAGCATGGAATACATGATTAATCCAAACACATGAGTGTGTCGAATCTCCATCATGTATTTTGCTCATCAGTGTTTTGGGACACTGATTCTTGCAAAAACTCTTTCCATGTGACTTCGGCAAGAATCACTCCTTGTCGTTCTTAGTGCTAAACGGTTTGAGCATCTTGTCAATACGTATTTATTGCTTAGCCCTATTAGGTAAATCTATCTCCATAGATCATTATGCCTAATATTGAGGCTATTTAGCCTAAGCACTTCATCAAAAAACTATTTTCAAATGAAGTCCTAATTTGTGTCAAGAAATTTATTTCTCATTAACAATGTGTCAAGCACACAAGGTTTTTAGAAATATTATTATGCTCCCACTTACTTTCTTGAATTACAAGCATCTTCGTTACCCATTGATGAAGTCAAAACCCCTTTTGAGTATTTCATCAAAACACGAAGATTCCAACTCCATTTTGCTCTCTTCTGTCCATCACTGGAACTCTGAAGTTTGCATCCTTACTAGCATCCTCTGGATAGAAAAAATGCCTTGGACTGTAACACATGCAAGTCCTTGGTTTCGTTTCCATCAGATGGAAATCCTATTGTCATCCATGTTTCATATCTCATGATTGAAATATGTATTAATTGCTAGTTCAACCCGAACCGACTTTAAGCATCGCTACGATGAAAACAACCTCACCGTAGTCAACTCTTGAACTTGTTATTTCAACAAGTCGAGCTTTATGGATAAAACATTTTTATCCGTATAGGTTTTAAGTTCCATAAATATTCGTTAGACTCTAAGTCTTTCGAAAGGTGTAGCAAGGTTTTAATCTTGAATCACTTATATGGAAACTAAGTCGGGTTGTATTGGCATTTAGCCAATTCCGGAGTCAGGGCCCATCAACGCTTCCTTGTGTATCGTAGGTATAATGTTGTCTAACAACAATATCTCGTTTGCGCACCTGAGAGGTTTGCACGAGCCTTTCCTACGTGGTTCAACTGCAAGTTCGACCGAAGTTCATACATTTTATTGTAGAGACTTCCGTATCAGTCGCAGTAGGAAACTCTGGAATTACTTCCAAGGTCTCTTTCCTTTGATCTGATGACAAAGATACTGTTTATCTCGTCGAGTTGCACTATTCTCCCACTCACCTTTTTGAAAGAACCATTCTCTTTAAAAGCATACCGTTTCGTGGCAAAACTATTTGCCTCGGTATAGTGAGGGAGGAGTACCCAATGACTTGGGATAACCTACAAAGTAGCACTTGTCTGATTTGGAATAGGTCTGTAACCTTTACACAAACCCCATATTCCAAATGTTTAAGAAAAGATATAACATGTTTGGGCATACCATACCATGGTGTCATTTCAACAGACCCAACGGAGCTCTTTTTAGTGTAAAAGCCGCAGTCTCTAAAGCATCACTCTTTAAAAGGGATAATGGCAATTTTATTTATGTCATCTTTGATCTTACCATGTCATAAATGGTTTGATTACATCTCCACGGACTTTCCATTTGCAGTGGTGTTCCGGGAGGTGCAAGTTTATGAAACCCCTTTCACAACTCATCAGACATTCGCTAAACTTGTAACTCAAATATTCCTTTCTGCAATCAAATTGTAGAAACGTAATTTTCTTGTTACAATAACTTCTACTTCATTTTTGAAAACCTTTCGAATGATTTCAAAAGATCCAGACTTACGTCTCATCAAGTAAATATCCATATATCTACTTGAGTCATTTCTGAAGATAGATAAATCCACTACTAACAACACTTATCGGACTACACACATCAAATGTATGATCACCAATAAGTTTGTTGTTCGTTCCTTATGGCCTGTTAAAGGTATTTTAGTCACTTCACTTTTCGGAGGAAAGTTGCAAGTGTCAGATGATTCAAAAATCAAACGACTTCAAAGTCCATCATAATGGAATTTTCCATGCGGGTTTCTCCAATGTGACCAAATGTAGTGCCACACTTGTGTGGTATTCTGTTAGTCTTGCGACATTTAGCGTCAGTGTTATGGATGTATTATATTACCATCAATATTCATAACATACATCCCATCTTGGATGGAAGCATGGCCCTTCATGTTATTCATAATACTTAACAACAATTGTTGTTTTTATGAACAATTATTTTGCAACAAGCATTGTGCAGTGGGCTAGAGTGTATGAAACTCTAAAATGAATCATGAAAGTAAACCCAGAGGTATTTGTATTATTATCAATATTCATAACATACATTTCATTCATAATGAAAATATGGCCCTTGTGTTATTCATAACATCGAACATAAAAAGTTCTCTTATGAACAACCTTCTTGAAAGATACCTTATGCAATGGGCTAGAGTTTGAAAAACTCTAAATGAATTATGAAAATAAATACAGACGACAATACACCGGTATAGTAACATTTACTATGTTCCCTATGTATACCTTAACCTCATTTCTGGCTAGCCTTTTAGGCCATAGTAGCTCTTACATTGATTCGTAACAGAATGCAATCGAGCGGGTATCTTTGTGATTAACTCACAATACCCAAGAATTAGTGATTAACATGTTTAACCATAATTCCCAAGAACTATATCTTTGACCAACCTACTATACATCAAAAACTTGTATGACATTCATACATGAGCTGCATATTCCAGACTTCTTTTCTTTTTGCCATTTTACTTCTAACAGTTTAACTTTTAGTATTTCTCCTACTTCCAGAAAAAGCATCCAACTTCATCATATGAAAGGCTTTCTTCTGGATCCCTCTCTTATCAGTCAAATGCCTAGTAAACACTTTTACTAACAGTTTGCAAAACAAACATTGCTTTGGATATCACATATCTGTTAGCCTTTGTTTGTGTCTGAAAATGATTTTCAGATTCCATGAATATCACATAACTATCCAAACCTTCGAAGTTCGGGTCTCATGGAAGCAAACATATTGCACTTGACTGAAAACGGAATTCTAGCTTTTGGATCGAAGGACGAGAGTCACATGATCCATAGCATTAGCGGGAGAATACCGAAAGTATGCGATAGGACAAAGTCCTTCTCGGCACTCTTGAGGACAATCCTCACATTACGTTACCAACCGTAAAGTTTTAACCAGATATTTAACAGCTATTCAATTTTAATAGGGAAGGTGGAAACGCGAGCCATTATTCTATAACTATTAGCAAGAAACACTTAGACAGTGTTCATAATTAATTGCACTGAGAATTAAACATGTTAATTCAACAGTGTGCTCCCACTCAAATCAATATCTCTCATAATTAATTTTGAGTGATACAAGATCCAGACTTCAACTCATCGCCATAGAATCATCATCTCATAACGGGAATTTTAATTGGTAGGCCAACTTGCCGATCACATCTCTATGTGACTCTTGCTCATCTTTCGATGCGTGTGTTCTGAGCTCAGGACGATCCTTCCATGAACGTCAAGACAACCAAGTGATCTTGCTGCGAGGTCTGACCTCACCCGCCTCACACTTCTCTAATCGTTCGTACCCATGCATCCATGGCGCACCCCGAAAAGATAGGTGCCGTGACGGTGCTACACTTGGGAGAACACTAACTACTTGATATTTTAGTGAGAGATCACCCTAATAAAAAGCGACTACCGCGCAATCAATAAGGGTGCATCATAAGGGATAAACATCTCAGGCAATTCATAATAGCAAGATATGGTATAGCCCTTTCTGACGGAGAAGTCTTACATTTCTTCGTCTTCGGCATTCGCGTCGGTGTTCACCTTCGTGAAGATTGCCACCATCTTGTCGATGCACCAAATAATATTGCTATCTCTATAGCTAATAAAATAAGTGCATTACTTAAGGTTGACACGCAGGTCACTAAAGTGACAATCATATGGCTCCAGCCATCATGCCGAATCATGACACGCAGGTCATGTTAATCAATTTACATCATATAGTCATCTCATACATAATCAAATTGAATATGAGCATTGCTATACCACATCACATGCACATGCAAACCCTCCTGCAAAACCAAGTTAGACGTTTCTAATCGGTTCATGCAAACTTGTTTTTTGCGGCTTCTAAGGTTTCGACTTTAAACCACAGCTACCAACGTTTTATCATCAAGTATGATTATTCAAGTTGCTAGATTAACATCTCGGGATGTATGAAGCACGAGATAATAAAATCTCGAACCCCATACTAAACTTCGTCATACGCATGACCCCCGTGCAGATCATATCTACAATGCCCTTTCATCTGCGAATTTCATCTTTCTTTTGACTACAGCAGAACCCAAAGAACTGATAGCACTTCCATGATCAATCAGGATCACGGATTTCCAGAACTTTGTCAAATTCCACCATGCTGTCTCGAGATTGAGCAAACGCAAATTCTAGGGAAGCAACAAGAACGTCGGGTAACAGATTTCATCTGTCACCCGCATAAATAATTTTCAGCAATAGATCTCATCTACTCCAAAATTATATTATGCAATACCCATACATCTCCATGTATTCTAGATCGCAACCTGCATCTACGCATAGCACAGTTCATGATGCCACTGTAGGGTAACGCAGCAGAAAACAAAAAATTTCCGACCTACGCACCAGCCCAGGACCACTATGGAGACTGCATACATGGTTTGATCTTTTTCGTTACCGACTCGTAGCGCAGCGGGAAGTAGAGTCGATGACGAACGGCGGTGCAGATCTCCGCAGCTAGGATTTACAACCTCCCAACCGCGAGGATGTATACCATCATCTGCTCCTCAGACAGCCCTCCGGGAGACGGTCGAACAGCCCCCCGGACGGTGTCGCGGACAGCCCTTCGGGAGGACCTTAGAAACTCGAACGGTCACTCGGACAGCCCTTCGGGAGGACCTTCGAAACACGGACGGTCACACGGACAGCCCTTCGGGAGGCACTCACGAACTAAGACCAAAACTACGATCTCTCTACAGAGTTGCACACATACGGTATCATCTATCCAGCAGGGCTTCGCCGTCCAGAACTAGTTCCTGCCAGAACCCAGACAGCCTTACGGCTCTACGAAACTCTTTTCGTGGGAGGGAGAGAAGAAGCCAGATCATTGCATGGCACTTGTATGTGAGAAGGGATGAGTGTGGAGGGCTGCCCCTCCACCTCTATTTATAGGAAATCCCAAGGGGTAGGGTAGTTTAACACAAAAACCCAAAATGCACATGAATGAAGTCCTTCCTCAAGGGCATAAGAGTGAAACCAAGGAACAAGAGGGGCTCCAAGGTGGAGCCCCAAGTGTGGCCGGCCACACCCCTTGGGGGGCCCCCATGAGGGCCTTCCAATCCATCCATGTCATCCCTAGATCTTTTGGGTAAAGCCCCAAAAGGTGGCTTTCCATAAAATATCCCAAAAAGCACTTTCACTATTCACGACGACATTTTTCAGCGTCCGTTCGAACTGAAAATATTTATGTGGGCTTAGAACATTTCCAATACCCACCATAATAATTTTCAACGTGTTCTGGAACAATTCCATTTTAGTGATTTTCATCTGCGAAACGCATCTGAAGTGGTTCCAGCAGCTCCGGAACATTTCTGGTTTTTATCTCAGAAAATTCCAAAAAGCTTCCAGAATGATTCTGGCACCCTTCAAGAATTATCAGGCATTTGCCGAAACCAAATTGACTTAATGGTATATCCCGAAACAACTTTTCGGTATCGTCGAAACTCATCCGATGACCTCTCTCTGCGGTACGATTCCGCTGTCCGAAACTTTTCCGGTGTCCGAAACTTTTTCGGTGATTTTCTCTCAGACTCCCTGTCTAGTATTCAACAGATAGATGACCCTTAAGTGTGTGACCCTATAGGTTCGGTGAAGTATAGACATGACCCGGAACCCCTTTCGATCAATGATCAACATCGGAGCCGTGGACACCCATATTGACCCGTATACCCACACGAATGAATATTCGAGTGAACCTCCAGTTGTCGTGTGCTATTCCTATTGCTTCGTGATATGTTACAAAGACCCGAGGTGCTTGCATCCCTGTGGATCAACAATTTGTCCACTATGCTAGTTACCTCGTTACTGGTTTTGTTCTCTTTTCTCGTTTCCGTGTTCCGGCATCCCTGTGATCAAATCACACTGTGTCTGGCCAGACGATGATGGATACCGTAACACCAAGAGGGCCCGAGAATATCTTGAGCTATCAAGTTACTTGACACACTTTTCCATGAACCCGTAAGCCGCCGTAATAGCCACCCATTAATGGATGACGTTTAACAAACTCCAAAGTTCATGAAGCAAGCATGAAGAAACTCGATACTCTCATGGTCTAAGGAATCATGCAAACATTAACCATCTCTGTGTTATTTACCATTAACTTGTGACGAATGAATCTCATTGCATAACATCAAACCGGGTCAATTCAACACAAATGTTCTCTTAACATTGTGCCCTCAAAGTTGCTGGCATAGACATGCCCATGATCAGGAAAACAGAACCATCATGCAACACTTGAGCTAGTCTTAGAGGCTAGACTAGGAATACTTCTTACCATTTATTATTCCACACGTGCATATGAGTCTTCCTCCGAGCCTCGTGGATATTGCAGACTCGAGAATCATTGCAGTTATAGCATGGAACATAAACATAACTATGAACTCGGAGATAAATAATAGCATTTATTATTGCCTCTAGGGCATATCTCCTACCGACTCCCACTTGCACTAGAGTCAATAATCTAGTTAAAGCTAATGCACCTTACACCTATGGCATGCCGGTGTAAAAAATGCTTCGCATGTGGTATAGCCTGATGTCCATCAGATCTGACAACTTCAGCTCTGTGTCTATCTTTGCATATCCTCGCGTTTTCACGCTTTCACAAAATTCATATTTTATGCGGACTTGGCTTTGTATAAATGTGAATCACAGGTTGAACCTGGATTCCTCAGACTGAGTTATGGAGAAACTACCTGCAGTAGTGTCCCATTGACAAAAGCCATCTTGGAACCATACTAAGTTCATGAATGAACTATATGATTCAACATCTTGTTTGTCGCTTCTAAAGCGTCAACATACTTAGTCATTTGTTATAGAATTCGCCACAGTATCCTGTTGGGAACAATTTCCAACTACCGTGCCACCATATTGTGTATTACACAAAACCCTTAACTTAAATCGAAAATCGCATGGAGAAAAGATGAAGATTGTCTCGATGTAACATTTTACAACGAACTCTTCATGATCTCCGCTTGCGAGAAAACATATATCATCAGTACTTACTCTAGTACTCAATGATATCTTTCACTGTTGGCCCACGATCAGTACTTTGATCACTTTAGTATCCATACTCGCAACATCTTGGGAGTATTGGACATATCTGGTTGTTTTACATAGCATGGAATACATGATTAATCCAAACACATGAGTGTGTCGAATCTCCATCATGTATTTTGCTCATCAGTGTTTTGGGACACTGATTCTTGCAAAAACTCTTTCCATGTGACTTCGGCAAGAATCACTCCTTGTCGTTCTTAGTGCTAAACGGTTTGAGCATCTTGTCAATACGTATTTATTGCTTAGCCCTATTAGGTAAATCTATCTCCATAGATCATTATGCCTAATATTGAGGCTATTTAGCCTAAGCACTTCATCAAAAAACTATTTTCAAATGAAGTCCTAATTTGTGTCAAGAAATTTATTTCTCATTAACAATGTGTCAAGCACACAAGGTTTTTAGAAATATTATTATGCTCCCACTTACTTTCTTGAATTACAAGCATCTTCGTTACCCATTGATGAAGTCAAAACCCCTTTTGAGTATTTCATCAAAACACGAAGATTCCAACTCCATTTTGCTCTCTTCTGTCCATCACTGGAACTCTGAAGTTTGCATCCTTACTAGCATCCTCTGGATAGACAAAATGCCTTGGACTGTAACACATGCAAGTCCTTGGTTTCGTTTCCATCAGATGGAAATCCTATTGTCATCCATGTTTCATATCTCATGATTGAAATATGTATTAATTGCTAGTTCAACCCGAACCGACTTTAAGCATCGCTACGATGAAAACAACCTCACCGTAGTCAACTCTTGAACTTGTTATTTCAACAAGTCGAGCTTTATGGATAAAACATTTTTATCCGTATAGGTTTTAAGTTCCATAAATATTCGTTAGACTCTAAGTCTTTCGAAAGGTGTAGCAAGGTTTTAATCTTGAATCACTTATATGGAAACTAAGTCGGGTTGTATTGGCATTTAGCCAATTCCGGAGTCAGGGCCCATCAACGCTTCCTTGTGTATCGTAGGTATAATGTTGTCTAACAACAATATCTCGTTTGCGCACCTGAGAGGTTTGCACGAGCCTTTCCTACGTGGTTCAACTGCAAGTTCGACCGAAGTTCATACATTTTATTGTAGAGACTTCCGTATCAGTCGCAGTAGGAAACTCTGGAATTACTTCCAAGGTCTCTTTCCTTTGATCTGATGACAAAGATACTGTTTATCTCGTCGAGTTGCACTATTCTCCCACTCAGCTTTTTGAAAGAACCATTCTCTTTAAAAGCATACCGTTTCGTGGCAAAACTATTTGCCTCGGTATAGTGAGGGAGGAGTACCCAATGACTTGGGATAACCTACAAAGTAGCACTTGTCTGATTTGGAATAGGTCTGTAACCTTTACACAAACCCCATATTCCAAATGTTTAAGAAAAGATATAACATGTTTGGGCATACCATACCATGGTGTCATTTCAACAGACCCAACGGAGCTCTTTTTAGTGTAAAAGCCGCAGTCTCTAAAGCATCACTCTTTAAAAGGGATAATGGCAATTTTATTTATGTCATCTTTGATCTTACCATGTCATAAATGGTTTGATTACATCTCCACGGACTTTCCATTTGCAGTGGTGTTCCGGGAGGTGCAAGTTTATGAAACCCCTTTCACAACTCATCAGACATTCGCTAAACTTGTAACTCAAATATTCCTTTCTGCAATCAAATTGTAGAAACGTAATTTTCTTGTTACAATAACTTCTACTTCATTTTTGAAAACCTTTCGAATGATTTCAAAAGATCCAGACTTACGTCTCATCAAGTAAATATCCATATATCTACTTGAGTCATTTCTGAAGATAGATAGATCCACTACTAACAACACTTATCGGACTACACACATCAAATGTATGATCACCAATAAGTTTGTTGTTCGTTCCTTATGGCCTGTTAAAGGTATTTTAGTCACTTCACTTTTCGGAGGAAAGTTGCAAGTGTCAGATGATTCAAAAATCAAACGACTTCAAAGTCCATCATAATGGAATTTTCCATGCGGGTTTCTCCAATGTGACCAAATGTAGTGCCACACTTGTGTGGTATTCTGTTAGTCTTGCGACATTTAGCGTCAGTGTTATGGATGTATTATATTACCATCAATATTCATAACATACATCCCATCTTGGATGGAAGCATGGCCCTTCATGTTATTCATAATACTTAACAACAATTGTTGTTTTTATGAACAATTATTTTGCAACAAGCATTGTGCAGTGGGATAGAGTGTATGAAACTCTAAAATGAATCATGAAAGTAAACCCAGAGGTATTTGTATTATTATCAATATTCATAACATACATTTCATTCATAATGAAAATATGGCCCTTGTGTTATTCATAACATCGAACATAAAAAGTTCTCTTATGAACAACCTTCTTGAAAGATACCTTATGCAATGGGCTAGAGTTTGAAAAACTCTAAATGAATTATGAAAATAAATACAGACGACAATACACCGGTATAGTAACATTTACTATGTTCCCTATGTATACCTTAACCTCATTTCTGGCTAGCCTTTTAGGCCATAGTAGCTCTTACATTGATTCGTAACAGAATGCAATCGAGCGGGTATCTTTGTGATTAACTCACAATACCCAAGAATTAGTGATTAACATGTTTAACCATAATTCCCAAGAACTATATCTTTGACCAACCTACTATACATCAAAAACTTGTATGACATTCATACATGAGCTGGATATTCCAGACTTCTTTTCTTTTTGCCATTTTACTTCTAACAGTTTAACTTTTAGTATTTCTCCTACTTCCAGAAAAAGCATCCAACTTCATCATATGAAAGGCTTTCTTCTGGATCCCTCTCTTATCAGTCAAATGCCTAGTAAACACTTTTACTAACAGTTTGCAAAACAAACATTGCTTTGGATATCACATATCTGTTAGCCTTTGTTTGTGTCTGAAAATGATTTTCAGATTCCATGAATATCACATAACTATCCAAACCTTCGAAGTTCGGGTCTCATGGAAGCAAACATATTGCACTTGACTGAAAACGGAATTCTAGCTTTTGGATCGAAGGACGAGAGTCACATGATCCATAGCATTAGCGGGAGAATACCGAAAGTATGCGATAGGACAAAGTCCTTCTCGGCACTCTTGAGGACAATCCTCACATTACGTTACCAACCGTAAAGTTTTAACCAGATATTTAACAGCTATTCAATTTTAATAGGGAAGGTGGAAACGCGAGCCATTATTCTATAACTATTAGCAAGAAACACTTAGACAGTGTTCATAATTAATTGCACTGAGAATTAAACATGTTAATTCAACAGTGTGCTCCCACTCAAATCAATATCTCTCATAATTAATTTTGAGTGATACAAGATCCAGACTTTAACTCATCGCCATAGAATCATCATCTCATAACGGGAATTTTAATTGGTAGGCCAACTTGCCGATCACATCTCTATGTGACTCTTGCTCATCTTTCGATGCGTGTGTTCTGAGCTCAGGACGATCCTTCCATGAACGTCAAGACAACCAAGTGATCTTGCTGCGAGGTCTGACCTCACCCGCCTCACACTTCTCTAATCGTTCGTACCCATGCATCCATGGCGCACCCCGAAAAGATAGGTGCCGTGACGGTGCTACACTTGGGAGAACACTAACTACTTGATATTTTAGTGAGAGATCACCCTAATAAAAAGCGACTACCGCGCAATCAATAAGGGTGCATCATAAGGGATAAACATCTCAGGCAATTCATAATAGCAAGATATGGTATAGCCCTTTCTGACGGAGAAGTCTTACATTTCTTCGTCTTCGGCATTCGCGTCGGTGTTCACCTTCGTGAAGATTGCCACCATCTTGTCGATGCACCAAATAATATTGCTATCTCTATAGCTAATAAAATAAGTGCATTACTTAAGGTTGACACGCAGGTCACTAAAGTGACAATCATATGGCTCCAGCCATCATGCCGAATCATGACACGCAGGTCATGTTAATCAATTTACATCATATAGTCATCTCATACATAATCAAATTGAATATGAGCATTGCTATACCACATCACATGCACATGCAAACCCTCCTGCAAAACCAAGTTAGACGTTTCTAATCGGTTCATGCAAACTTGTTTTTTGCGGCTTCTAAGGTTTCGACTTTAAACCACAGCTACCAACGTTTTATCATCAAGTATGATTATTCAAGTTGCTAGATTAACATCTCGGGATGTATGAAGCACGAGATAATAAAATCTCGAACCCCATACTAAACTTCGTCATACGCATGACCCCCGTGCAGATCATATCTACAATGCCCTTTCATCTGCGAATTTCATCTTTCTTTTGACTACAGCAGAACCCAAAGAACTGATAGCACTTCCATGATCAATCAGGATCACGGATTTCCAGAACTTTGTCAAATTCCACCATGCTGTCTCGAGATTGAGCAAACGCAAATTCTAGGGAAGCAACAAGAACGTCGGGTAACAGATTTCATCTGTCACCCGCATAAATAATTTTCAGCAATAGATCTCATCTACTCCAAAATTATATTATGCAATACCCATACATCTCCATGTATTCTAGATCGCAACCTGCATCTACGCATAGCACAGTTCATGATGCCACTGTAGGGTAACGCAGCAGAAAACAAAAAATTTCCGACCTACACACCGGCCCAGGACCACTATGGAGACTGCATACATGGTTTGATCTTTTTCGTTACCGACTCGTAGCGCAGCGGGAAGTAGAGTCGATGACGAACGGCGGTGCAGATCCCCGCAGCTAGGATTTACAACCTCCCAACCGCGAGGATGTATACCATCATCTGCTCCTCAGACAGCCCTCAGGGAGACGGTCGAACAGCCCCTCGGACGGTGTCGCGGACAGCCCTTTGGGAGGACCTTAGAAACTCGAACGGTCACTCGGACAGCCCTTCGGGAGGACCTTCGAAACACGGACGGTCACACTCCAGGCGCACCCCTAGGGGGCCGACCACACCTCCCCCGTCCCTCCTTTATATACAGGGGCAGGGGGGCACCTCTAGACACACAAGTTGATCTTCGTGATCGTTCCTTAGCCATGTGCGGTGCCCCCCTCCACCATATTCCACCTCGGTCATATCGTTGCGGTGCTTAGGCGAAGCCCTGCGACAGTAGAACATCATCATCGTCACCACGCCGTCGTGTTGAAGGAACTCATCCCCGACACCCTGCTGGATCGGAGTCCAGGGATCATCATCGAGAACGTGTGCTGAACTCGGAGGTGCCGTACGATCGGTGCTTGGATCGGTCGGATCGTGAAGACGTACGACTACATCTACCGCGTTGTCATAACGCTTCCGCTTACGGTCTACGAGGGTACGTGGACAACACTCTCCCCTCTTGTTGCTTTGCATCACCATGATCTTGCGTGTGCGTAGGAAATTTTTGAAATTACTATGTTCCCCAACTCTTATTTTCCGATTTTCTTAAATATTCCAAAACGGAGAAAAATTGCTATTAGAACTGTTTTGGAGTCGATTTACTTACCGTACCACATACCTATTCCTTTTCGGATTCCAAAACATTCTGGAAAGTGTCCCTTATGTATTCCTCCGGGGTTACGGTTTCAATAACATTAGTTTCAACATTTATAGGATTACGTGAGATATAATGTTTGATTCTTTGACCGTTCACCACCTTCGGATTTGTATCTTCAAAGTTGTTGATTTTTATGGCACCGAAATGATAGACCTCCTCGATACCGTAAGGGCCTTCCCATTTAGAGAGAAGTTTTCCTGCAAAAAATATTAAACGAGAGTTCAATAGCAACACATAATCACCCACATTAAACTCATGCTTTTGTATCCTTTTGTCATGCCATCTTTTAACTTTTTCTTTAAACAGTTTGGCATTCTCGTAGGCATGGGTTCTCCATTCATCAAGTGAGCTAATGTCAAATAGCCTCTTCTCACCGGCAAGTTTGAAATCATAATTGAGCTCTTTAATGGCCCAATATGCCTTATGTTCAAGTTCGAGAGGTAATTGACATGCCTTTCCATAAACCATTTTATACGAAGACATACCCATAGGATTCTTATATGCAGTTCTATAATCCCATAATGCATCATCAAGTTTCTTGGACCAATTCTTTATAGATCTATTAACAGTCTTTTGCAAAATTAATTTAAGCTCTCTATTACTCAATTCTACTTGACCACTAGACTGACGGTGATAAGGAGATGCAATTCTATGATTAACATCATACTTAGCAAGCATCTTACGAAAAGCACCATGAATAAAATGTGAACCTCCATCAGTCATTAAATATCTAGGGACTCCAAACCTCGGAAAAATAACTTCTTTAAGCATCTTAATAGAAGTATTATGATCAACACTACTAGTTGGAATAGCTTCTACCAACTTAGTAATGTAATCAACACCAACTAAAATATATGTATAGCCATTAGAGGAAGGAAAAGGTCCCATATAATCAAAGCCCCAAACATCGAATGGTTCAATAACAAGAGAATAATTCATAGGCATTTCTTGACGTCTACTAATATTACCAATTCTTTGACATTCATCACAACACAAGACAAACTTACGGGCATCTTTGAAGAGAGTAGGCAAATAAAAACCGGATTGCAATACCTTATGTGCAGTTCTATCTCCAGCGTGGTGTCCTCCATATGCCTCAGAGTGACACTTGTGTAGGAACTATTCCTGTTCATGCTCAGGTACACAACGTCTAATAACACCATCTACTCCTTCTTTATAAAGGTGTGGGTCATCCCAGAAGTAATGTCTTAAATCATAGAAGAACTTTTTCTTTTGCTGGTATGTGAAACTAGGTGGTATTAATTTAGCAACAATGTAATTAGCATAATCAGCATACCATGGAGTAGTACAAGAAACATTTATGACAACTAATTGTTCATCAGGAAAGCTATCATCAATAGGTAGTGGGTCATCAAGAACATTCTCTAACCTAGACAGGTTGTCTGCAACGGGGTTCTCAGCTCCCTTTCTATCAATAATATGCAAATCAAATTCTTGTAGTAGGAGAACCCGTCTAATAAGTCTAGGTTTAGCATCTCTCTTTTCCATAAGATATTTAATAGCAGCCTGATCAGTGTGAATAGTTACTTTAGAATCAAGAATATAAGGTCTGAACTTATCACAAGCAAATAAAACTGCTAATAATTCTTTTTCAGTAGTAGCATAATTTCTCTGGGTACTGTCTAGAGTTTTACTAGCATACTTAATAACATTTAGTTTCTTATCAACTCTTTGGCCTAGAAAAACACCTATAGCATAATCACTAGCATCACACATAATTTCAAAAGGTAAATTCCAATCTGGTGGCTGAACAATAGGTGCATAAATCAAAGCTTTCTTAAGTATTTCAAAGGCTTATACACAATCATCATCGAAGACAAATGGAATATCGTTTTGTAAGAGATTAGTCAGAAGTCTAGAAATTTTAGAGAAGTCCTTAATGAACCTCCCATAAAACCGGCATGACCAAGGAAGCATCTTATACTATTGATGTCCTTGGGACACGGCATCTTTTCAATAGCATCAACCTTAGCTTTATCAATTTCAATACCTCTTTCAGAAATTTTATGCCCCAAGACAATGCCTTTATTAACTATAAAGTGGCACTTCTCCCAATTCAAGACGAGACTAGTATCCTCACATCTCTGCAAAACTCGTTCAAGGTTGCTCAAGCAATCATCAAAAGAAGCTCCATAAGTGGAGAAACCATCCATGAAAACTTCACAAATATTTTCACAAAAGTCAGAGAATATAAAAATCATGCATCTTTGAAAGGTAGCAGGTGCATTACATAAACCAAAAGGCATACATCTATAAGAAAAAGTACTAAAAGGGCAAGTAAAAGTGGTCTTTTCTTGATCCTCTGCTGACACGGATATTTGAGAGAAACCAGAGTAACCATCTAGAAAGCAAAAATGTGTATGTTTGGATAATCTTTCTAGCATTTGATCAATAAAAGGTAAAGGGTAATGATCCTTTTTAGTAGCTTTATTTAACTTGCGGAAATCAATTACCATTCTATAAGTTGTAACAATTCTTTGTGGGGTCAATTCATCTTTATCATTAGGGACAACAGTAATACCTCCCTTCTTAGGGACACAATGGACAGGACTTACTCACTGACTATCAGCAACGGGATAAATAATACCTGCCTCAAGGAGCTTTAGTATTTCCTTTCTTACCACTTCTTTCATCTTAGGATTTAACCATCGTTGGTGATCAATAACTGGTTTGGCGTCTTTCTCCAAATTTATTTTGTGTAGGCATAGAGTGGGACTAATGCCCTTAAGATCATCAAGAGTATATCAAATAGCAGCACAGTGCTTCTTCACAGTTTTCAATAATCCTTCCTCTTCCTACTCTGAAAGGTTAGCACTAATAATAACATGATATATCTTGTTTTCATCAAGATAAGCACATTTAAGAGTATCAGGTAATGGTTTAAGCTCAAACATGGGATCTCCCTTGGGTGGAGGAGGATCCCCTAGAATTTCAACAGGCAAGTTGTGTTTCAAAATAGGTCCCTGTTTAAAGAATACTTCATCTATCTCCCTTCTTTCATTCATAAACATATCATTTTCATGGTCTACCAAATATTGTTCTAAAGGATCATTAGGAGGCATGGGAATAGAAGCAAGACCAATAATTTCATCCTTACTAGGCAATTCTTTATCATGAGGTTGTCTATGAAATTTAGCAAAATTAAACTCATGAGACATATCCCCTAAGCCAATCGTAACATCATCCTTTTCACGGTCTATCTTAGCATTAACAGTGTTCAAGAAGGGTCTACCAAATATAATAGGACAAAAGTCATCTTGTGGGGAAACAAGAACAAGAAAATCAGCAGGATATTTAACTTTCCCACACAAGACTTCAACATCTCTAACAATCCCAATTGGTGAAATAGTATCTCTATTGGCAAGCTTAATTGTAACATCAATTTATTCTATCGCAGCAGGTGCAATATCATGCATAATTTCTTTGATAAGGAATGAGGTTGCACTAGCACTAGCACCCATATAATATAAGCCATGATAACAATGATCTCCTATTTTAACAAAAATAACAGGCATGCCTATGACAGGTCTATGTTTCTTAGCATCGGGTCCAGCAATTCTAGCAGCTACATCACAGAAATAAATAACATGCCCATCAATATTATCAGCCAAGAGATCTTTAACCATAGCAATACTAGGTTGAACTTTAATTTGCTCAGGAGATGTATATGTTCTAATATTACTCTTACGAACCACAGTTGAAACTTTAGCATGATCCTTTATCCTAACAGGGAAAGGTGGCTTCTCAGTATAAGTACCAGGAACACTAGGATCATTATAAGTGATAGTGTTTTCTTCAACTTTAATAGGTGCAACTACTTTTACTTCAGTGAGAGGATTATACACTACTAGGGAAAACCATAGCAGTAGCACGGGTATTTTGCCTATCAGTAGCGCGGGACGTCGCGCTACTGAAAAGGTGCTACAGCTAAATTGTAGCAGTAGTGCCTATTATCCCACGCTACTTCTATACATGGCTAGCAGTAGCGCACTTTAGGTAAGAGCGTTGCTACTAATATCTGCAGCGCTTTTTAGAAGTAAGCACTACTGGTAAGGCAGCGCTACTGCTAACTTTGTTCCCCTCGCTACTGCTAGTTTTATTAGTTTCTGTTTTTTTATGCATATTTGTTTCGTATTTGAATAGGCTTTATACAATAATCTTTAGCATATCATACACATACAAATGTAATCACAACATATACATACAAATAGTCTCATCAAATCATGTCATCATCATAATCATCATCCAACACAAAAGTGGTCTCTCGTCATCATCTCGAAAATAGCGATACAAGTCTCGATTACTTGCAACTACATCGTCATCCATATAAACAATGATATACGCGAGAAGAGCTACACTATGAGTGAGACCAGAACTATGAAATACATGAGTTCGTATCCCTCTCTCACATTAGCGTGAACGTAAACTAACTACTGGCTGTCGCTCGGAAACTGGAAACCGGTACACTTGGGCCTGACACTCTGGCCACTCGTCGTATACTCCTGGCATAGCACTTCTTCGCCATCGATGATCTATGCACCTGCATCATCACATGAGTCGATGATATGCAACATATATAGTTCAGCAACAGAAAGAGACAGACTTGGCAAAAATAGAAGCAACATATCATAAGCATAAATAACAAAGTTCATCGTACCCAAAATGCCCTAACTAGAATGATCCTCGCTAGTCGAGGAGGAGGACGGTTTAATTACATCACAAATAAAGTTTCACCATGCATAACTCAAACTTTTGTCATACAAAAAGTATGGATGATACGTCCATTTTGCATCATGCTTTTATGTCGATATTTATTGCATTATGGGCTGTTATTTCACGTTATGTCACAATACTTATGGCTATTCTCTCTTATTTTATATGGTTTACATGAAGAGGGAGAATGCCGGCAGCTGGAATTCTGGGCTGGAAAAGAAGCAAATATTGAAGGACTATTCTGCGCAACTCCAAAAGTCCTGAAAATCCACGGAACACCTTAAATTAAATAAAGAAAACTCATCGTCAAAGATGAAGGCCAGGGGGCCCACACCCTGCTCACGAGGGTGGGGGATGCGCCCCCCCTGGGCGCGCCCCTTACCTCATGGGCCCCCTGGTGGCTCTCCGACGCCCATCTTCTCCCATATGAAGTCTTTCAATGAGAAAAAAAATAGAAGAGAACCTTTCGGGACGAGACTCCGCCGCCACGAGGCGGAACCTTGGCGGAACCAATCTAGGGCTCCGGCAGAGCTGTTCTGCCGGGGACACTTCCCTCCGGGAGGGGGAAATCATCACCATCGTCATCACCAAGGCTCCTCTCATACGGAGAGGGCAATCTCCATCAACATCTTCACCAGCACCATCTCATCTCCAAACCCTAGTTCATCTCTTGTATCCAATTCTTGTCTCCATGTCCGGGATTGTTGCTAGTAGGTTACTAGTAGTGTTGATTGCTCCTTGTAGTTGATGCTAGTTGGTTTATTTGGTGCAAGATCATATGTTCAGATCCTTTATGCACAATATTACCCCTCTGATTATGGACATGAATATGCTTTGTGAGTAGTTACGTTTGTTCCTGAGGACAAGGGAGAAGTATTGCTATTAGTAGTCATGTGAATTTGGTATTCGTTCGATATTTTGATAAGATGTATGTTGTCTAACCTCTAGTGGTGTTATGTGAACGTCGACTACATAACACTTCACCATTCTTTGGGCCTAGAGGAAGGCATTGGGAAGTAATAACTAGATGATGGGTTGCTAGAGTGATAGAAGCTTAAACCCTAGTTTATGCGTTGCTTCGTAAGGGGCTGATTTGGATCCATATGTTTCATGCTATGGTTAAGTTTACCTTAATACTTTTGTTGTAGTTGCGGATGCTTGCAATAGAGGTTAATCATAAGTGGGATGCTTGTCCAAGTAAGGGCAGTACCCAAGCACCAGTCCACCCACATATCAAATTATCAAAGTACCGAACGCGAATCATATGAGCATGATGAAAACTAGCTTGACGATATTCCCATGTGTCCTCGGGAGCGCTTTTCCTATTATAAGAGTTTGTCCAGGCTTGTCCTTTGCTACAAAAAGGATTGGGACACCTTGCTGCACTTTATTTACTTTTGTTACTTGTTGCTCGTTACCATTTATCTTATCACAAACTATCTGTTACCACTTATTTCAGTACTTGCAGAGAATACCTTGCTGAAAACCGCTTATCATTTCCTTCTGCTCCTTGTTGGGTTCTACACTCTTACTTATCGAAAGGACTACGATAGATCCCCTATACTTGTGGGTTATCAAGACTCTTTTCTAGCGCCGTTGCCGGGGAGTGAAGCACCTTTGGTAGGTGGAATTTGGTAAGGAAAAATTTATTTAGTGTGCTGAAATTTTCTATCACTTGTTACCATGGAAAGTAATTGCTTGAGGGGCTTGTTTGGGGTATATTCACCCCGTCCAGTTGAGCCAAGAGTTGCTCCTCAACCTACTCAACCAACTGAACCTACTGAATCTATTGAAAATGAAACTACTTTTCAGATTCCTTCGGGTATGATGGAAAAACTGCTAGCTAACACTTTCGCAGGAGATGGAATAAAGCATCCTGACGAACATCTACACTTTGTGGATGATATTTGTGGACTATTTAAGCTTGCAGGTATACCCGATGATGCCGTTAAGAGGAAGGCTTTCCCTTTATCTTTGGAGGGAGACGCATTCACATGGTATAGGCTATGTGATGATACGAGATTGTGGAACTATGAAAGATTGAAATTGGAATTTCATCAAAAGTATTACCCTATGCATCTTGTTCATCGTGATCGCAATTATATATATAATTTTTGGCCTTGCAAAGGCGAAAGCATCGCTCAAGCTTGGGGGAGGCTTAAATCAATGTTATACTCATGCCCCAATCATGAGCTCTCAAAATTGACAATTCTCCAGAATTTTTATGCTCGGCAATCTGAAAATAATCGCAACATGCTCGATACTTCTTGTGCTGGCTCTTTTATGATGAAGTCTATTGAATTTGGATGGAATTTATTGGATAGAATTAAACGCAACTCTGAAGATTGGGACCTCGACGAAGGTAAGGAGTCAGGTATGACACCTAAGTTTGATTGCGTTAAATCTTTTATGGATACCGATATTTTCCGTAAGTTTAGCACTAAATATGGACTTTACTCTGAGATAGTAGCTTCTTTCTATGAATCTTTTGCTACTTATGTTGATCTCCCCAAGGAGAAGTGGTTTAAATATCATCCTCCCATAGAAGTAAAAGTAGCTGCACCTATTAAAGTTGAAGAAAAGATTGTCACTTATAATGATCCTATTGTTCCTACTTCTTATGTTGAGAAACCCCCTTTCCCTGTTAGAATCAAGGATCATGCTAAAGCTTCAACTGTTGTTCGTAAGAGCAATGTTAGAACTTATACACCTCCTGAGCAAGTCAAAGTAGAACCCAATATTCCTATTGTTAAAGATCTCTTGTCTGATAATATTGATGGGCATGTTATTCAATTCACTGGTGAAACAGCTAGAATTGCTAAACCCTGTGATAGAGATAAACATAGACATGTGGTAGGCGTGCCTGTTATTTCTATTAAAATAGGAGATCATTGTTATCATGGCTTATGTGATATGGGTGCTAGTGCTAGTGTTATACCCATTGACTTATACAAAGAAATTATGCATGAGATTGCACCTGCTGAGTTAGAAGATATTGATGTTATAATTAAAGTTGCCAATAGAGATACTATATCTCCAATGGGAATTGTTAGAGATGTTGAAGTCTTGTGTGGGAAAACCAAATATCCTGCTGATTTTCTTGTTCTTGGTTCTCCACAAGATAGCTTTTGTCCCATTATATTTGGTAGACCCTTCTTGCGTACTGTTAATGCTAAGATAGATTGCAAAAAGGATGTTGTTACTGTTGGCTTGGATGATATGGTTCGTGAGTTTAATTTTTCTAAATTTAGTAAACAACATCGTGAGGAAGAATTGCCTAGTAAGGATGAAATTATTGGTCTTGCTTCTATTGCTGTACCTCCTAGTGATCCTTTAGAACACTATTTGCTAGACCATGAAAATGATATGTTCATGAATGAAAGAAGGGAAATCAATGAAGTATTCTTTAAACAAGAACCTATTCTGCAACACAATTTGCCTGTTGAAATCCTAGGGGATCCTCCTCCAGCCAAGGGTGATCCCGTGTTTGAGCTTAAACCATCGCCTGATAATCTTAAATATGCTTCTCGTGATGAAAAGAAAATATATCATGTTATTATTAGCGCTAACCTTTCAGAGCATGAAGAAGAAAGATTATTGAAAACTCTGAAGAAGCATCGTGCCGCTATTGGATATACTCTGGATGATCTTAAGGGCATCAGTCCCACTCTATGTCAACATAAAATAAATTTGGAAGCTGATGCCAAACCAGTTTGTGATCCTCTGTGTCGTTTGAATCCTAAAATGAAAGAAGTGGTAAGAAAAGAAATACTCAAGCTTCTGGAGGCAGGTACAATTTATCCTGTTGCTGATAGTCAGTGGGTAAGTCCTGTCCGTTGTGTCCCTAAGAAGGGAGGTATTACTGTTGTCCCTAATGATAAAGATGAATTGATTCCGCAAAGAATTATCAGAGGTTATAGGATGGTAATTGATTTCCGCAAATTAAATAAGGCTACTAAGAAAGATCATTACCCCTTACCTTTTATTGATCAAATGCAAGAAAGATTATGCAAACATACACATTATTGCTTTCTAGATGGTTATTCTGGTTTTTCTCAAATACCTGTGTCGGCTAAAGATCAATCAATGACTACTTTTACATGCCCTTTTTGTACTTTTGCTTATAGACGTATGCCTTTTGGTTTATCTAACGCACCTGCTACCTTTCAAAGATGCATGATGGCTATATTCTCTGACTTTTGCGAGAAAATTTGTGAGGTTTTCTTGGATGACTTTTCCGTCTATGGTTCCTCTTTTGATGATTGCTTGAGCAATCTCGCTCGAGTTTTGCAGAGATGTGAAGAAACTAATCTTATCTTGAATTGGGAAAAGTGCCAGTTTATGGTTAATGAAGGTATTGTCTTGGGGTACAAAGTTTCTGAAATATGTATTGAAGTTGATAAAGCCAAGGTTGATGCTATTGAAAAGATGCCATGTCCCAAGGACATCAAAGGTATAAGAAGTTTCCTTGGTCACGCCGGATTTTATAGGAGGTTCATCAAGGACTTCTCAAAAATCTCTCGGCCTCTAACTAATTTATTACAAAAATATGTACCATTTGTCTTTGATGATGACTGTGTAGAAGCATTTGAAATACTTAAGAAAGCATTAGTCTCTGCACCTATTGTTCAGCCACCTGATTGGAATTTACCCTTTGAAATTATGTGTGATGCTAGTGATTATGCTGTAGGTGTTGTTCTAGGGCAAAGAGTTGATAAGAAATTGAATGTTATCCATTATGATAGTAAGACTCTAGACAATGCTCAAAGAAATTATGCTACTACCGAAAAGGAACTTTTAGCGGTTGTATTTGCTTGTGATAAATTCAGACCCTATATTGTTGATTCTAGAGTAACTATTCATACAAATCATGCTGCTATTAAATATCTTATGGAAAAGAAAGATGCAAAACCTAGACTCATTAGATGGGTTATCTTGCTCCAAGAATTTAATTTACATATTGTTGATAGAAAAGGAGCTGAGAACCCCGTTGCAGACAACTTGTCTAGGCTAGAGAATGTTCTTGATGACCCACTACCTATTGATGATAGCCTTCCCGATGAGCAATTAAATGTCATAAGTACTTCTCGTAGCACTCCTTGGTGTGCTGATTATGCTAATTATATTGTTGCTAAATTTATACCGCCTAGCTTCACATACCAACAAAAGAAAAAGTTTTTCTATGACTTGTGACATTACTTTTGGGATGACCCACATCTTTATAAGGAAGGAGTAGATGGTGTTATTAGACGTTGTGTACATGATCATGAACAGGAACAGATCCTACGCAAGTGTCACTCCGAGGCCTATGGAGGACACCACGCTGGAGATAGAACTGCACATAAGGTATTGCAATCCGTTTTTTATTGGCCTACTCTCTTCAAGGATGCCCGTAAGTTTGTTTTATCTTGTGATGAATGTCAAAGAATTGGTAATATCAGTAGACGTCAAGAAATGCCTATGAATTATTCACTTGTTATTGAGCCATTTCATGTTTGGGGCTTTGATTATATGGGACCTTTTCCTGCCTCTAATGGTTACACTCATATTTAGTTGTTGTTGATTACATTACTAAGTGGGTAGAAGCTATTCCAACTAGTAGTGCTGATCATAACACTTATATTAAAATGCTTAAGGAAGTTATTTTTCCAAGGTTTGGAGTCCCTAGATACTTAATGACTGATGGTGGTTCACACTTTATTCATGGTGCTTTCCATAAGATGCTTGCTAAATACGACGTTAATCATAGAATTGCATCTCCATATCACCCGCGGTCTAGTGGTCTGGTAGAATTGAGCAATAAAGAGCTCAAATTAATTTTGCAAAAGACTGTCAATAGGTCTAGAAAGAATTGGTCCAAAAAACTGGATGATGCATTATGGGCCTATAGAACTGCATATAAAAATCCTATGGGTATGTCTTCGTATAAAATAGTTTATGGAAAAGCATGTCACTTACCTCTTGAACTAGAACATAAGGCATACCGGGCTATTAAAGAGCTCAACTATGATTTCAAACTTGCCGGTGAGAAGAGGTTATTTGATATTAGCTCACTTGATGAATGGAGAACCCAAGCTTATGAAATTGCCAAGCTTTTTAAAGAAAAATTTAAAAGGTGGCATGATAAAAGGATACAAAAGCGTGAGTTTAATTTAGGTGATTATGTATTGCTATACAACTCTCGTTTAAGATTTTTTGCAAGAAAACTTCTCTCCAAATGGGAAGGTCCTTACGTTATTGAGGAGGTCTATTGTTCCGGTGCCATAAAAATCAACAACTTCGCAGGCACAAATCCGAAGGTGGTAAACGGTCAAAGGATCAAACACTATATCTCAGGTAATCCTATAAATGTTGAAACTAATGTTATTGAAACAGTAACCCCGGAGGAATACATAAGGTACACTTTTTTGAACGTTCCAGACCCCGAAAAGGAATAGGTATGTGGTACGGTAAGTAAACCGACTCCAAAACAATTTTTAAGGCATTATTTCTCCACTTTGGAATATTTAGAAAAATAGAAAAATAAGTAGCAGTCCAGGGAGGATACGAGGCCTCCACGAGGGTGGAGGGCGCGCCCTACCCCCCTGGGCGCGCCCCCCTACCTCGTGAGCACCTTGTGTGCCCTCCGGACTCCGTTTCCTTGCACAGTACGTATTTTGGTCGGTAAAAATTCATTATATATACTCCCGAAGGTTTTGACGCTCATATCACGCAAATATCCCCTGTTTTCGTTTCGAGCTATTGCTGCTGTAGATTAGGGCAAGATGTCTTCTCAAGAGTCAGTCGGGGAGAGTCGGTATCTAACCCGGCACCGGAACCAAGGGCAAACAGAGATGCTGACCACTTTGGGCCGGCAACGGAGGAAGAGATGGAGGCTGACCTGATGAGAGTAGATGCCATGGAAAATCAAGAAGTCACCTCTCGCTTCCGAGATGGGTTTACGATGGGGGAAATACAGAGCTCGGCTACTCCAAACTCTTCTTTCCTATGAAAATATGAGGAGAAGTATCTCTGGTTCTCCCACAGCTATGCAACACCCTTGGGTGCAAGGGGCTTTAGCTGTTACATGAAAGCTTCGGAAGGAAATAATGGACCTCAAGTAGCAGGTCAATAAGCTCGAGGAGGAGAACCGTATTCTTAGGGGGATCATTGCTAAGAATATTACGCCGACAACAAAGAAGGAGACATAATCATCTGGGTATGGGCACTCCCCTTGGCAACTGCCAAGCTTGGGGGAGGTGCCCTGGTATCGTATCACCATCACAACTCCTATCTTTACCGTTTTTCTTAGTTCGATCCTTTAGTATTATCTTGATTTAGTAGAATAAAGTCATGGCATGATCTAGTTTTGAGTTTTGCTTTATGATCCTTCTTTGTAATCGAGTCCGTGAGCTATATAATAAAGATTAGTGTTGAGTCAAGGGCTTGAGTATTTTGCCATGATCTTGGTTGATTAGAAGAAAAAGAATAAAAAAAATCAAGAGTTCATATTGATCTTAGTGAAAGTAATGACTTCACATAGAAAAAGGTATGATGATTAAAAGTTGTTGGGAGTTGGCAAATATAGCTTTGGTCATCGTTGCAATTAATAGGAAGTAATAAGGAAAGAGAGGTTTCACATATAGATATATTATCATTGACATCTTTTATGATTGGGAGCACTCATTAAAATATGACATGCTAAAGAGTTGAGGTTGGACAAGGAAGACAACATAATGAGTTATGTTTTCCTACATCTGAGATAAAGTATGTTGTCATGGTTCCTCTACCGTGTTGAGTTCGCCTTTCCCCCTCATGCTAGCCAATTCTTAGCACTAGGTAGAAATACTACTTATGCTTCCAAATACCCTTAAACCGGTTTTGCCATGAGAGTCCACCATATCTACCTATGGATTGAGTAAGATCCTTCAAGTAAGTTGTCATCGGTGCAAGCAATAAAAATTGCTCTCTAAATATGCATGACTTATTAGTGCAGAGAAATAAGCTTTGTACGAACTTGCTGTCGACGCAATAAAAGCGACGGACTGCATAACAAAGGTTCACATGCAAGGGGCAATATAAAGTGACGTTCTTTTGCATTAAGATTTTGTGCATCAACCCTAAACGCGCATGACAACCTCTTCTCCCCTCTGCGAAGGGCCTATCTTTTATTATTATCCTCTACCCTATGTAAGAGTCACGGTGATCTTCACCCTTCCTTTCTCATTTTATCCTTTGACAAGCTCAGCATGTTGGAAAGAACATGATATATATATCTAATTGGATGTGGGGGAGCGTGAATTATTATTGTTGGCATTACCCTTGAGGTAAAAGGTTGTGGGGCAAAAACTATAAGCCCCTATCTTTCTCTGTGTCCGATTAAAACTCTGTAACCACAAGTATCGCGTGAGTGTTAGCAATTATGAAGGATTAAGTGATAGTTGTGTATGTGGACTTGCTTTTAAGCTGTGACATAGACTCTTTCCGATGTTATGATAAATTGCAATTGCTTCAATGACTGAGATTATAATTTTTGGTGCCCAATAAACTTTCTGATTCATATTTTGGCTTTGTGAAAAGATCATCACTTGAACATGAGTAATAATATGACAAAATCTTTATATGTTGCTGTTATGAAGTAATCATGATGCCTTCATGTCCGTATTTTATTTTTATCGACGCCTCTACCTCTAAACATGAGGACATATTTATTGTTATCGGCTTTTCGCTTGTGGACAAGCAAGGTCTAAGCTTGGGGGAGTTGATACGTCCATTTTGCATCATGCTTTTATGTCGATATTTATTGCATTATGGGCTGTTATTTCACGTTATGTCACAATACTTATGGCTATTCTCTCTTATTTTATAAGGTTTACATGAAGAGGGAGAATGCCGGCAGCTGGAATTCTGGGCTCGAAAAGAAGCAAATATTGAAGGACTATTCTGCGCAACTCCAAAAGTCCTGAAACTCCACAGAACACCTTAAAATAAATAAAGAAAAATCGTCGCCGAAGATGAAGGCCAGGGGGCCCACACCCTGCTCACGAGAGAAGGGGGCGCCGCCCCCCCCCCCCGAGCGCGCCCCCTACCTCATGGGCCCCCTGGTGGCTCTCCGACGCCCATCTTCTCCCATATGAAGTCTTTCGATGAGAAAAAAAATAAAAGAGAACCTTTCGGGACGAGACTCCGCCGCCACGAGGCGGAACCTTGGCGGAACCAATCGAGGGCTCCGGCAGAGCTGTTCTGCCAGGGACACTTCCCTCCGGGATGGGGAAATCATCACCATCGTCATCACCAACGCTCCTCTCATCGGGAGAGGGCAATCTCCATCAACATCTTCATCAGCACCATCTCATCTCCAAACCCTAGTTCATCTCTTGTATCCAATTCTTGTCTCCAAGTCCGGGATTGGTGCTAGTAGGTTACTAGTAGTGTTGATTACTGCTTGTAGTTGATGCCAGTTGGTTTATTTGGTGGAAGATCATATGTTCAGATCCTTTATGCACAATATTACCCCTCTGATTATGAACATGAATATGCTTTGTGAGTAGTTACGTTTGTTCCTGAGGACAAGGGAGAAGTCTTGCTATTAGTAGTCATGTGAATTTGGTATTCGTTCGATATTTTGATAAGATGTATGTTGTCTAACCTCTAGTGGTGTTATGTGAACGTCGACTACATAACACTTCACCATTCTTTGGGCCTAGAGGAAGGCATTGGGAAGTAATAAGTAGATGATGGGTTGCTAGAGTGACAGAAGCTTAAGCCCTAGTTTATGTGTTGCTTCGTAAGGGGCTGATTTGGATCCATATGTTTCATGCTATGGTTAGGTTTACCTTAATACTTTTGTTGTAGTTGCGGATGCTTGCAATAGAGGTTAATCATAAGTGGGATGCTTGTCCAAGTAAGGGCAGTACCCAAGAACTGGTCCACCCACATATCAAATTATCAAAGTACCGAACGCGAATCATATGAGCGTGATGAAAACTAGCTTGACGATATTCCCATGTGTCCTCAGGAGCACTTTTCCTATTATAAGAGTTTTTCCAGGCTTGTCGTTTGCTACAAAAAGGATTGGGCCACCTTGCTGCACTTTATTTACTTTTGTTACTTGTTGCTCGTTACCATTTATCTTATCACAAAACTATCTGTTACCACTTATTTCAGTACTTGCAGAGAATACGTTGCTGAGAACCGCTTATCATTTCCTTCTGCTCCTCATTCGGTTCGACACTCTTACTTATCGAAAGGACTACGATAGATCCCCTATACTAGTGGGTCATCAATGGACTAAATGGACACACATTGTCATATATCGACAATCACTCCAACATGTCGTGCCATCCATCCATGTCAGGGAGAAAGTGCCCGAGCTTAGAGAAAGGCTTCATGTCGAGACGCTGAGAGGCTACGCATGTTAGGACGTCTTCCCGCGACATTTCTCCTTCTTCGTAGAACATCCCTGTTTTTTCGAGGACCTCCTTCATGATGATTTGGGCAAGTTCACGCTGGATGTGATAGAACTCAGCTCGAAGTCGATGATCCTCGATATCTCCTATCTGCTTTGCCCATTGCATAATATGGGCATTGCCGGATTTAGGTGACATGTGAAGTTTCTGGTGATCCCGTCTGTACTCCAGCATGTGGTGTAGGACATAGAATCCATCATTAAGAGAATCACTCGGTTGCTAGATGCAGCAGAAGTCCGTCTTATGGCTGAAGGCGGGCCTGTCGTGCCTTGTCTTCTTGTCATTGACCTCTCCACCCCCTTTGCCGTAGTAAAAGATAGCGCTGTCGAGAACAGACTTGATGTGGGTGTAATCCTTTTTGGTAATGTTCTTCGACGAGTCCATGTAAAGAGCGTGGAAGTAACGGGGGTAGATGATGATGAGGATGGTGCGCCCGCCGCTGCGCAAAATAAGTACACCTCAGATTAACTAGCCTCCACCGTGCAAATGAATGATTGAAATGGAAGGAAGGATATCCGCACGGATGACTTACAGGGGATGATAAGGCACGAGAATCGCCTCCTTGTCCTTATTGGGAGCATGAAATTGACGAGGTAGTCCCTTGCGTATTCACAATGCTTTGCGCAGACTGCCAAGAAGCTCTCCTGCATTAAGTACGGGTCAGTGACATAGATAAAATGTATCTGCTCAACCCCGTTGAGGTAGTTCATGTGCAAGGCATAAAGGCGGACAAACGTAAAATCCAGCTTCTTCCAGTGATACATGTCGAAGATTTAATCGAATCGAAGGAAGAACTTGTCTGTGGGGAATGTGTCAACGTACGACAATTGCCGCGGCACATTAACCACGTAGAATGGGTATCCTGGATTTTTCGAGCCGATGAGGCCTTTCTCTCTCCGCAGCACATCGTCATGAAGTCTCCTTACATCGCTGAATCTGGCCCCTATCGCTGCTTCAGGTAGGATTGGTTCACCGACGATATGACATTTTGCCGCACCGGGGATATCTATACGGTCTTGAACCCGAGGCTGCTGAGGCGGCTGGATCATAGAATCATGTTTTTTGCCTTTCCTCGGTCTCTTAATAGACTTCTTTGGTACCGGAAGGTTGTCCATAATACGTTCAGACTCCGGAGGCGACAATTCAGGCACCGACTCATGACGCTCAAACCCTAAATAGGCACCAGTACTGACATATTGTTGAGTGTCATGGTCATCCTCATCCTCGTCTATGGCGACATCACCAACGACTAATGGAGCATCTTCCTCACCCCCTCCGCTATCACCCAGCACGACAGTCGACGCTAATTGTGTAGGTGAGGTGTTGATGTTCATACCTAACTGCGTGCTCGTGGGTGTGCTCCCAGCCTCCTCCAGACGAAGCAGACTCTTTGGCCAGAACAGGACCCACCCAATGCAAAAATCACCAAGCTACCGCGGGGTCTCGTCGTCATCCCCCACTAGTACCAGAGGAGCCAATTTCTTGTGGCCTGGTTTGACACTGGCCACGGAAACCTTGAAGACATCCGGGGGGATCGACCGGTTGTGGAACAATGGTTCCTTTGGCTCCATTATCGTCGCCTTCCCCACGTCCACCTTCTGTTCGCCGATGGTGTACAATAAGGTGCACGGGGTTTCGTCGGCCTGCAAAGAGAAGTCTGCGACGTGAGACTTCCGAAAGGCAATGAAAACGGGAGATTATACATTTATTGATCAGATGGCCGGTGTGACAGATACCGTGAGGGCGTTGAGCTCAGCCTAAGACAAAGCACCGCCGAGCATGTCCGGTGCCGGAGCCAGTGCCGGAGCAGGTGCGGGAGCCGGTGCGGGAGCAGGTGCAGGTGAGGGAGTCCTGGATTAGGGGGTATCCGGCTGTGTACAACGTCTGGACTATTGAACCGTAAAGATAAAAGCCTCAAGACTTCGGCCTGTGTCCGGATGGGACTTTCCTTGGCGTGGAAGGCAAGCTTGGCAATCCAGATATTATATTTCCTTCCTTGTAACCGACTCCATGTAAACCCTAGCCCTCTATGGTGTCTATATAAACCGGAGAGGTTGGTCCTCAGAAGGCCGATCACAATCGCATTCATACCATCATAGGCTAACTCCTAGGGTTTAGCCTCTACGATCTCGTGGTAGATCTACTCTTGTACTACCCACATCATCAATATTAATCAAGCAGGAAGTAGGGTTTTACCTCCATCAAGAGGGCCCGAACCTGGGTAAACATATGTGTCCCTTACTTCTTGTTACCATGAGCCTTGACGCACAGATCACCCAAGATCCGCCGGTTTTGACACCGACATTGGTGCTTTCATTGAGATTTCCTCTGTGTCGTCGCCATCAGGCTCGATGGCTCCTTTAACCGTCATCAACGACGCTGCCCAGGATGAGACTTTTCTCCCCGGACAGATCTTCGTGTTCGGGGCTTCACACTACGATCCAATTTGCTTGGCCACTTGGAGCAGATCGATAGCTATGCCCCTGGCCCTCAAATCAGGTTCGGAAACCTGAACCACACTGCGGATACCCGAGGAGACTTGATCTTCGGTGGATTCGGGCCAGCGCTAGAAGCGCCGAACAGTCATGATGAGCACAGCTTAGACCTGCTGTCAGACATTTCTTGGGATATCATCCCGGAAGAAGCCCCGGACCTAAATCCGGGATAGGTAGCATTGCCCAAAGACGGAGGGCTGGACCCCGCCCCACAAGCCGTACCCTCATCGGCGATGGAGCCAAACACAAGCTTCATTTTTGAGGAAGCCGGTGACCCCGGGCCCCTGGACTCGTGTCCGGTTGTAGGCTCCAGTCCGTGCGTCCCCGAGCCCACCGATTCCGGTTGGGCTCCGGAGATGGAGTTCACCGCGACGGACATCTTTTAGCACTCGCCCTTCGGCAACATACTAACTCATTCAAAACTCTCTCTTTGACAGAGAATCTCGGGCCGAATTATGTCCAGCTCGAGTGAGAAGCAGGCGACGAAGACATTCGTTGCCCACCCACCACCCACTTCATAGCCACGGTTGATGACTTAACCGACGTGCTGGACTTCGACTCCGAAGACATCGACGGTATGGATGACGATGCAGGAGAAGACTCAAAATCTATGAGGTGCCGGATTCACGCCTCGCCACACGACATATACATGGTGGATACGCCCAAGGAAGGCGACGGTGACAATCCGGAAGATAACACCCTTTGGCAAAAACCAAAGCGACGGCACAGATGCCATTCCAAATCCGGCAACAGTAACAATATCAGCAAGAGCGCCAGAAGAATGGATACTCTGGTCAACCCCGATGGCAATAATGACCAAATAGAACCAGCGATGGAGCAGGACGAACCAGGTCACGCCGAACATAGTCCGGGTCATACGCCCGATGAAAAGGATCCAGAGGGACGAGTTCACCAATCCGGCCCAAGACAAGAAGACAGTCCGAAGGACGACGCATTCATCGTTCCGGAAGAATGCGTGGGACGAGAGAACCTCCATAGAAAGCTTATGGCCACAGCAAAAAGTCTGAAGAAGCAGAAACAACGGCTTAAAACCGCACAGGAAACGCTCAATCGCAGATGGAACAAAGTGCTAGACATTGAAGAAAGATATGGCGACGATCGCCATACAAAGAGCTACCCAAAATGCAAGCTACTGCCAGAATTCGACGATGAGGCCGTTCCACCGAAGAACAACACGACCAGGAGAGCAGGAGTACCACTTCATAATCGCCACAAATCAGCTGCCAAAGACGCCCACGATTTACTTAGCACCTGGAGAAGAAAGCTGGCGCAGCTAGGTCCATCTACGGATCTAAAAGAGACACCCCGGCGAAGGACTATGGTCATCAAAACAATTATGACAACCAAACACCAGTTCGGAACAAACACCGAACACAACAACAGGCGACGGCATGCCACAGCGCGTCCAGATACAGAGGGGCTGCTCATGCCTGTGCTTTACTGATGAAGTACTGGATCATGAATTCCCACAGGGCTTTCAACCTGTAAATATAGAGGCATACGACGGAACGACAGACCTAGGGGTCTGGATCGAGGACTTTATCCTCCACATACACATGGCTCGTGGAGATGACCTCCATGCCATCAAATACCTTCCCCTCAAACTAAAGGGACCGGCCCGACACTGGTTGAACAGCCTCCCTGAAAATTCAATCGGGAGCTGGGAAGAACTAGAGGAAGCTTTCAGGGCCAATTTTCAAGGGACTTATGTCCGGCCTCCGGATGCTGACGATTTAAGTCACATAATCCAACAACCCGCAGAGTCTTTCCGCAAGATTTGGAACAGATTCCTCACTAAGAAGAACCAAATCGTTGACTGTCCGGATGCCGAAGCCTTAGCGTCATTCAAGCACAGCATCCGGGACGAGTGGCTCGCCAGACACCTCGGCCAGGAAAAGCCAAGGACAATGGCAACCCTAACAAGTCTTATGACCCGATTTTGTGCGGGAAAAGATAGCTGGCTCGCCCGTAAAGGCACCAGCGACCCCAGCACATCCGAAATAAGGGATGGCAACGGGAAGCAACGGCGTAATAAAAACAAACGCCAAAACAAGGAAGAGAGCCCAGACAACATAATGGTCAATGCCGGATTCTGAGGCTCTCGACCTAACCAGAAAAATAAGCAACGTAAAGGCAGTAAAGAGGGACCATCCGGTCTGAACAGAATCTTGGACAGACTATGCCAAATTCATGGCACCCCCGACAAACCTGCGAACCACACACACAGAGAGTGCTGGGTCTTCAAGCAGGTCGGCAAACTAAACGCCGAACACAAGGGAAGGGAAACACCAAGTGAAGACGAGGATGAACCTTGCCAATCGAACACTAGGGGACAGAAAACATTCCCGCCAGAGGTTAAAATAGTGAACATGATCCACACGACTCGTACATCCTTGGGAACGCACGAACATGCCCATAAAGACGCACGCGATATAGAGCCCATCGTACCCACACCTAACTGCTGGATGTCTTGTTCGATCACCTTCGATCACCTGGACGGCCTAACTAGCATTCGGTGCGAAGGATCAAATGCCTTGGTGATTGACCCAATAATCGACGGATACCATCTCACTCATGTCCTCATGGACGGTGGCAGCAGTCTCAATTTAATATATGAGGACACTGTCCGCAGGATGCGGATAGACTCATCCAGAATCAGCAAGATTCACACCACCTTTGAAGGGGTGATACCAAGCGTTGAAGCCTATAGCAAGGGCTCTGTCATAATGTAGGTAACATTCGGCTCTCCAGGTAACTCCAGAAGCGAAGAACTAGCCTTCATCATCGCACCCTTCCAAATCAGCTGTCAAGCATTACTTGGAAGAACGGCCTTCGCCCGCTTCAACGCATTGCCGCACTATGGCTACTTTACACTCAAGATGCCCGGTCCATGCGGTGTCATCACTGTTAGCGGAACAACGGAGCGCTTTTCGCGCGCAGAGGAATACGCGACGGCCCTAGCGGCCGGACTATAAGCGGCCTCTAACAAAATTATACCAGGTCATTAAGACCACGGACACGGTTAGATGATTCCGGCAGCCCACATTAAACCATGGCATTGTATATGTAATCCTATGGTGGACACCAAGGGCTAATAATAAAGCCCCACACTCTCGGCTCAACCTTCTTGGCAGGCCAGCATTTTACTACTATCCATCACACACTTACGTTGCACTCTTCTATGAGACCCCTTTTTTTTCTGCAGACAACGTTCGCGCGATACCCTTCCAGGATGCGGCACATCAAAGACAAAGGCGCAGACGTGCAGCAGTGCCCCGTTCAACAGGTTTCCTTTTAGATTAAGCCCTTGTGTAAACCTTTTCTATTGGCTCTTGTTGTTTCATCAGCCCGCGGGTTCCATACCCACAGAGGATACTGCCGTTTTTGGCATTATGCCACGACAGATTAATGCACGCACCTGGACATACAAGGTTTATAATGAATGGGCATTCTTGAGCTCATCATCTGTTATAAAGTCCGAATACCTTCGGGAGTGTTCAGCGTCACGAGTTTGGCCTTATATGCATCAACTTCGAATCATGTCTTGGGTCAAATGTTGGGATTGCCCGGCTCCTGGGTTTGCCGCCTTATGTTCCGTTATAATCGGCTAAGGTGGCCAAAGGAACTACTGCGATTGTTCCCTGGTTATTCCGGATGAGCACCTTAGTAGAGAAAGCCGAAAACTGACCGTCATGATACAGCAAGAGACTGGTTAACCACTCGACGACTCACTGGAATCTCTAGGATTCCTCCGCATTAACGAAGGGCCATTTCCCGGCCAGGTACATACGCGCCCGTATTCGGATGCACGTGATGGTACCAGGGGCTACATAGTAGCCCCAATATTCGAATCTCGCGGCTAAGCGAAAGTGTTACCGCTATATAGTCTGGTTGCCTAGTTCGACATGCGATCACCTACTTGCCGGACCAAGACGTTGGATAAAGAGTGATCAAGCACATTTTTTTTCGCGAACACCCCCGCATTGTATGCATGGGGGCTAAAGCCAAAGACTGCTATCTTTCGGATTACCCATATATATTTTTACAATAATTTGAATCATCACTCAAAGAGGAGATTTTTTGGGCACTTCGCCTCTATCAGGTAGGCACCCTCCGTGACCTGCACCAACTAGTGCCCAGCCGGATATTGACCCCCTACCGGATCCTGAGATGCTACCATAGTGGCATCCATATCCGTCCAATACGCTTTAATGCGTGCAAGGGCCATCCACGCACCCTCTATGCATGCTGACATCCTCATGGCATCGACCCGGGGCACGGCCCCAAGGAACTGTTGCACTAAACCAAAGTAGCTGTCCGGCTTAGGCTCCTTCGGCCAAAGATGATCTATTACAGATCGCATCGCAAGCCCGGACAACCTGTGAAGCTCCGCCACAGCAGCCATCTTATCACTTAACAGCAGCGGGCGAGTGGGAGCATGGAACTGCGACCAAAAAAGCTTCTCCACCTCCTTTTCACCCTGATCTTTGAAGAACTCCATAGCATCAGACGTACTCTTCGCCAGGTCCGCGTACGCATCCGGTGAGCTCCAGTGTCCATCAAGGGGAGCGTACTTCGGATCAAAGAACTTCATCCGCAGCAAATAGGAGCCTCCAGCCGTGATTTTTCCTGCCTGTTGAAGGTCCTCCCGCACACCCCTGAGCTCGGTCCGTATTTCCTTGGTGGCATTCAGTGCCTTGCTCAGGTCAGCCGATTTATCTTCATGCTCCTTCTTTAGGAGCTCATACCGGTCGGCGGCATGTTTTAACTCGATAGCCATTTCAGCTATCTTTTCCTCGCTTCGGCGATGAGCAGTCTGTTCGGCTCTCAATTCCTCGGCCGCCTTTAGGGCAGCCGCATTGCTCACCCGACCTTGTTCCTTGGCTAGATCAAGCTCACCCCTCAGGGCCTCCACGGCAGCAGCACCATCTGTAGTCCGAACAACTTATATTAATACATGCCACCTTAATATTTTCCTATGCAATGGGAGACATGGCACATACCTTGTGATGTATCCAGCCGCTCATTCATCAGAGTAATATCGGCATCAATCGACCCAATTTGCCTCGATAGTTCGGCAACTTCAACGGACGGGCCGGCGGCTGGCCCCATAGGTACCTGCACACGTTTACAGCACTATCATTGGTTTATGATCCCCCGTTTGCCGCCTAGGGCGGGCAACCAGAGTCTCAGGGGCTGCTATCTATATGGAGCACACCTAGCGCGTGCCTTACAACCAAAGAAATGGTGAGTTTTCCATTACATACCTCAAAGCCTCTGAGCAGGCTTGTGAATGCTTCATTCAAACCGCTTGTAGCAAATGAAATCTTCTTAAGCACTGCGCTCATTAATGAGTGGTGCTCCTCCGAGAGCGCAGCTCGCTCCAGTAAGCCCGTCAGTACGTCCGGACTTAGGGCGGCTCACGCATTGGCTTCTGGCCTTGGCGGATCCGGGCTCCTCCATGAAGACACCTCGGTGTCGCCCGCGTCAAGAACCGGAGAGGCGGATGGGGTCTCGCTCTCCATCATCTCCATCGGAAGGTCGCCCGAAGACGATCCCTGTTGAGAAGAGCTGCCAGCCGGACTGCAAAAAGTTGAGTCCTGGTCATTGATTCAGGAGAAATACAGTACCTTTAAGTAAATGATTGACTTACGACTCATTGGAGGGCTGGCCCGTTGGAGGGCATTATGTGGTGAGGGTGCCTGTCGGGGCAAGGGCCCCTGGGGATCCCTTTTTCCCCAATTTGGGCATCTCTGCCTCCAAATCTTCGGAGGCGGCCCTCTTCTTCCCGCGTGGGGAGGGGGCCTCGACCTCTCCTCCCCGACTATCTCGGTTCGGATGCGTAGCGTGTGGGGTTCGGATCTCTCATCCTTCCCCTTGTCTTTCCCCGAGGGCATTCTACTGAGTACCCGGTCGAGCATCTTGGCCACGGTAGGGGCGGGCGAGCCTCCGGCAAGTGGCACCGGACACCTGATTCTCTCCGCCTTGCTAAGCCATTCCTGGACGCGGATGATGTTCAGAATAAACAGTCTTGACAAATACAGAACAAGGTGTCCGGTATCAAGGCTACTTACTTGAGTATCTAGGCGATTGTAGCTTAGTCCTGCATCCTCGGTGGTATCCGGACATGTTACCTTCCGTCCGAAGAATAATTTGCACATCTCTTCGAGCTTTAAGCCGAAGAAGTGCTTCACAGTCCGCGGACCCTCCGGATTGAACTCCCACATACGAAGAGGCCGGCGCTGGCACGACAACATCCGCCGAATTAACATCACTTGCATTACGCTGACAAGGTTGATATCCCTCTCGAGAAGCTCCCAGATGCGGTTCTGCAGTATTGGTACGTCGCCTGCGGGCCCCCGATTACATCCCACGTCTGTCAAGGACGCCAACTGCGACAGGGGGCCCAAGCGGAATTTGGGGGTGGCTACCCACTTTGTGCCCCTTGGGGCTGTAGCATAAAACCACCTCCGCTGCCATACGTCAGATACTTTTGGGAAAGAACCATCCGACCATGGGGCATCGGCGTTTCTGCTTATTACGGCACCTCCGCACTCCACGTGTCCCCCCTCGATCATCTTCGGCTTCACATTGAAGGTCTTGAGACATAAGCCGAAGTGTGGCGTGACATGGAGAAAAGCCTCGTACACGATAATGAACGACGAGATATGGAGGATAGCATCTGGAGCCAGGTCATGAAAATCCAGCCTATAATAGAACATGAGCCCCCTCACGAAGGGATGGAGGGTGAAACCCAAACCGCGGAGGAAGTGTGGGACAAAAACAACACACTCATTGGGCTCCGGCGTGGGGATAACTTGCCCTGGAGCACGAAGCCTGTGCTGGATATTTGCGGTTAGGTATCCGACCTCCCTAAGCTTCACAATGTCATTCTCCTCGATCGAGGAGGCGACCCACCGGCCTTGAGGATCAGATCTGGACATACTGGCGGATTCCAGAGGGATGGAGCTTAGGTTTTGGGTGTTAGAACTCGAGGTGTGAGAAGGCACGATGAAGGTGAAGAAAGAGGTGTAGGTACCGACCCCTTTATAAAGAGGGTGAATGTCAGGAGTCCCCAGTGTGACCGTTTGAGGTTTATCTAAAAATACACGGGTAATACCAACGGCCGTCGTCGGGTCACGCATGCTCGTATTGATGGAAAATCCCGTAATAAAAGGGACACGATCTCTGCCTTGATGGGACGTGCCAATAAAACTGCCTCGTAACGCGAGTCGCTATGGGGTAGGAGACGTCGGTTCACATTGGATCGAGCCATGATACAAGGGCACGACGCACAAAGATTGCCAGCGAATCAGATATATACCATACAGAGATCATCCTGCGGATCCGGACACGGTCTACGTGTTCATTAATCATTTTGGAGTATTCGGAGGAGGAACCCGCCTTGCAATGCCGAAGACAATACTGCGCACCGGACTGATTGTCATTGAAGCCTGGTTCATGGGCTACTGAGGGAGTCCTGGATTAGGGGGTATCCGGACAGCCGGACTGTGTACAGCGTCCGGACTATTGAAGCGTGAAGATACAAGACTCAAGACTTCGGCCTGTGTCCGGATGGGACTTTCCTTGGCGTGGAAGGCAAGCTTGGCAATCCGGATATTATATTTCCTTCCTTGTAACCGACTCCATGTAAACCCTAGCCCTCTCCGGTGTCTATATAAATCGGAGAGGTTGGTCCTTAGAAGGCCGATCACAATCGCATTCATACCATCATAGGCTAACTCCTAGGGTTTAGCCTCTACGATCTCGTGATAGATCTACTCTTGTACTACCCATATCATCAATATTAATCAAGCAGCAAGTAGGGTTTTACCTCCATCGAGAGGGCCCGAACCTGGGTAAACATCCGTGTCCCTTACTTCTTGTTACCATCAGCCTTGATGCACAGATCGGGACCCCCTACCTGAGATCCGCCGGTTTTGACACCGACAGCAGGAGCCGGTGCGGCAGCCGGTGCGGGAGCAGGTGCAGCTATAGGTGCTGGTGCAATGCTAGTCGAGATGCTCCCCAACAAGTCAGCAAGGGGAAAGTCCGCTGCACTTTTTCCTGGATTTTGCCTGGTCCAATTGAAAACGGCCGGAACCAAGGTAGTAGACATATCTACAACCACCTGTTTTGCGGCAGCTAGCGCTATTGCGACTGTCTCAGATGATTTCTTCTCAACCGCAATCTCAACTTTCTTGTCGATGTTTTCTTCAGTTAACCTCCGTCTTTCCTTTCTCTCCTCCGTGGTCTCACAGTAGTACTTCTTCCACGTGGCGCCGTCTCCGACACCGTGCACGCTTCCATACGACAGTCGAGTCTCCACCAGAAGTCCTTTCAATATGTTCAATGCGCGGTTGAATGCAGTGTCCCACTTTGCCTTGCCAACGCCTCAGACGGCGAGCCGCTTTCGGCCGTAATCCTGTGCTGCTCTCTCTACAAAATGCACAAGGATCATTTACAAATATGACTAACAAGCAGTCGATTTTGATCAGAAACTAAAATTACTAGCAGTCTCATGAACTCCGTTGTGAGCCCGTTCGTCTCGAAAACCTTCATCACTGGGTCCCAATGGTGTCGGGCCCTAAGGACGTCACGCTCCTGCGGGACGGTGAACTCCGCCAAGGGGTCTGGGATTCCCAAACTCACGGCTTCCGCATCCACCTTGGCCCATATGGACCTCTTCCCGCCGTAACCACGGCTTCCGAGGTGGTGGCTCCCAATGTTCCTCTGTTGAAGCCCCTTCATGTACTTCAAAATTTTTTGGTAGCTTCGGCCTCGCAAGCTGCCTTGAATATTTGAAAGTGCTCTCCCGTGATTGTCAGATTATCCTTTACAACCTCGGAGTAGGGTTCCTTTTTGGTGATAATCCAATATTTCACCCTTGATTTCTAGGCCAACGCGTCGCTAAACTTGGTCATCGCGTGTTTGTTTATCTTCTTCATTGTCGGGTCCTTATCTAGATCTTTATAATCCTTTTCATTCTGGCCCGGGAACAAGAATATCTGGTGTAGCTTCTTTAGGAGGGAGGGCCTCCTATTATCTATCTTCTTTAGTTACGCGTTGTTGATGGTGGCGGTTGTCCGTATGATGCAGCCTACTTGATTGTCGTAGCACACACGCGCTACCTCGGGCGTGGTTGGCTCAAAATTACGATCGTCCACCTCCGTGACCACCTGTCTAGTAGTCCTGAGCTTGTTAGGAAGCCGTTGCCTCTTTGATTTCGGTTCTATACCGGCTCCGCTAGTCTCGACACTGGTCTCAGTCTCAGCGCTGGTCTCAGTGCCGGTCTCAGTCTCAGCGCCTGTCTCAGTGTCGGCGCCGGTCTCGATGTCAGTATCAATCACCGATGTGACAGGTGGACACACCAACATCAACTCTTGATCATCGCTGTCCCTAAAAAATTCCTCTACTGCCCGGTAGACATTGTCGCAGTCACCAGAACCCTGTAGTTCATCGTTGCTAGCCATGTTTCCTACGGTTAAATCTAGTAATTAATTCTAGACCTAATAAAATGAATAATGACATGCAGGAACGTTGACTCCTTCCCGGTGCGGCAAATCTCGGAACTGGATATGTCCTAGTTTGTAGCTCAAGTCATGCCGAAATTCACAGAAAATTTCGGCATGACTTTCGCTAAAAAGTGGACAAATCAAGAACCTGAAATTTGCTAGAATGGAAATGAATCAACATTCCGGCAAAACATAGGCCACTCGGCTTGATTCCCTGGAAACAACAAAGCCACTTGGGCACAATCGAAACATGTGCAAACACAATTGAGGAATTTGCATATATCCTGACCACTTCAAATTTGCATGTCCTAGCGTTTGACACTTCAAAAATATCTACACAAATCTCATGCTCTCTCAAACTCAATTCAAAAACCAAATATAGATTATATTTAGTTAACTACTGAACTAAACTTTACTCTAAACTAAACCCTACTGCCCTAATTAATATCTAGTTAAACAAACTCAATTCCAAAACTAAACCCTACTGAACTAATTAACATCTACATTATCTACTACTTAATATCTATTATCACCCTAACTAAAAAAATCTACTATTAACCATATTGCCTTAGTTAACTAGTACCATCAGTACTACTAATTCACATCTACTACTACTACTAAAAATCATTATGTATGAACCCTAGTACTAATTAACATCTACTACTACTGCTAATTAACATGGCAGAGGAAGAAAAAGCTGAGAGAGGGGGTTGGGGGGGGGGGGTGGGGGGCTTACAGAGAGGGGAGAGACGGTGGCGGGGAGGTGCTCGGTGATGGAGGTAGGGGCGGCGAGGGCGGGCTCGGGATCGGGAGGCGGCAGTCCTGGGCGGGCTCGGGGCGGTGAGGTCCAGTGCGGCGGTGAAGAGGTTGAGGGCGGTGACGGTGAGGTCGAGGGCGGCCCGAGAGGCGGAGGCTATGAGGCTGGGCGGCCTCGGGCGGCGGTGGTGAGGATGTGCGGCGGTGTCGACACCGGCAGGAGATGGCGGCGAAGTGGGGGCGACGGCGATGTGGGGAGACGGTGGCGAAGAGTGGGGCGAGGGATTTGGGGGAGAAGTGGCCGGGGGGGGGGGACCGTTTTTGGGTTAAGTCAAAAATAACGGTAGCGCGTTAGCGAAAACGCGCTATAGCTAACTTAGCTATAGCGCGTTTTCGCAAACGCGCTACTGTTATTCCTTCATCATTTTTTCCCTTTTTCGTTTATTTTTCTTTACATTTTATATTTTTCCTTTCTTCCTTTTTTATTTCTTTCATTTTCATTTACTTTTCTATTTGTTTTTCATTTTATTTTATTTTCGTTAGCAGTAGCGCTTTACACATAAACGCGCTGCTAGAAGAATATTAGCGGCATCACGATTTTTAAAAGATTGCTACTACTATGTGTAGCCCATCGGCTTAGTGGTTGAAATTTTAGTAGTAGCCACTAGTAGAAAAAGGGTCAAACGTGAAGCACATTAGTGCCGGTTTGTATTAGAGCCGGCACAAATGTATACATTAGTGCCGGTTCCAACGGCTAGCCGGGCCGCTCTAATTAGTCCCGGTTTGTGGCTAACCTTTAGCACCGATTCGTGCCACGAACCGGTACTAATGAGGGTGGTGGCAGGATGTTGTCAGTCTGGGCCCCCTCCAGCACCTTTAGTACCGGTTCATGCCACGAACCGGTACTATAGGTCCTCCTGCATATAAACCCTTCGTCCAGCTCGCTCTGTTCTCCCCCCTTTCCCCTCTCCTCTCCTCTCTGTTCTTCCTCTTCCCCTCGAGCTCATCACACATTTTGCCCAAAATTTGTCAAGGTTTGAAGGCCCCCATCCATTCAAGTGATCACAAAGGTTAGCAACTTTGTCCTTTCATCTCTCGTTGCTAGGTTAGCTCTTGCAATGCTTTATATAGTTATTAATTTGTGAGTTTAGTAATTTGGGAGGAAATATATATATATGTGCTAGTATTTGATTTATATGCAATCTGAGGTCAAAAATAACACTTAGTTTGCATATGTAGGTGTGGTTTACTTAGTGCCTTCTAAATCTCCGTCGTAACCTCCGTCGATCACCCGCATCGTCCCGTCGCCGGCACCACCTTGTGGTGAGCCTCTTGTTCATGAAATTTTATATAAAATATTGATATTTGTGTGATTTGGATATATAGTTACTCGTATAATTATCTTACCCATACGTTGTTTGTTATACATAGTGCCATGGTTTTGATATCCGTCCCCGTCAGCCCTCGTCCTTGTTATGATTCGGATGTGGTATATTCTCTTTTAGAACTATTTGTTGCATTTCGTGTTTATGACAAATTATGCCCATCAAGTTGACATAGATATTTTTATCTAGGAAGTATGTGAACCGGAAATTCCAACCAACCCTATTGTCGAGAGGTTAAATTTAGTTGAAAGAGAAAATGAGTACTTGAAAGAAAAATTGAAAAGAATTGAGGGGGAGAAGATGGAATTGGAGTTGCATGTTGCCGATGTCGTCGATGATCACAAGATCAAGATGGAGAAAATGCGCTTGAAGATTAGAAAGATTAGAAAATATGCCATCGATAGTGAGGCTTGGTATCATTGTGCTGTTGGATCAATTGTTACCTTAGTTGTGATCTTGATCGCATTTGTTGTTGCATTTAAATGCTTTACCTAGAGAGTTATTTGTTTGTTGCATTTAAGTGTTGTATGAACTTTATGTATGATCTTGTATTAATTAGGTCTATTCGGTGTTGTGTAATGAAGTTGAGCCGGCAATGGATGTATGATGACCGATGCTCTCCCCAGTTCGTTGAGGGCGTGCATACTTTTCTGCCTGCGGCTGAGGCAAACAAGTGGGCGGATGGTTTGGTGCCTTGTCCATGTGCTGGCTGTAAGAATGGTCACAATTACTCTACGTCAAGAACCATTCACGTCCACCTGTTTGAGTCCGGTTTCATGCCCCACTATAATGTTTGGACCAAGCACGGAGAAAGAGGGGTTATGATGGAAGACAATGAAGAAGAAGAGGACGACGACAGCTATCCTGGCCATGGGTTCCCTGAATACGATGATACAACAATGGGGGAAGAAGCTGAGCCGGTAATGCAGAAAGAAGCTGAGCCGGCAATGCGGGAAGAAGCTGAAGAAGAGGCATCAGATGAGCCCGTTGATGATCTAAGTCGGGCCATTGCCAATGCAAAGAGAAATTGCGCAAGTGATTTGGAGAAGAATAAGTTGCAGCGCATGTTAGAGGACCACAAAAAATTGTTGTACCCGAATTGCGTAGGTTAAAAGAAAAAGCTGGGCACCACACTGGAATTGCTGCAATGGAAGGCAGAGAATGGTGTATCTGACAAGGGATTTGGAAAGTCGCTGGTAATGATAAAGGATATGCTTCCAAAGGACAACGAATTACCCGAGAGTACGTACGAAGCAAAGAAGGCTGTCTGCCCTCTAGGGTTAGAGGTGCAGAAGATACATGCATGCCCTAATGATTGCATCATCTACCGCGGTGAGTATGAGGATTTGAACGCTTGCCCGGTATGTGGTGCATTGCGCTATAAGATCAGCCGCGATGAGCCTGGTGATGTCGAGGGCAAGCGCCCCAGGAAGAAGATTCCTGCCAAGGTGATGTGGTATTCTCGTATAATACCACGGTTGAAACGTTTGTTCCAAAACAAATAGCATGCCAAGGCGATGCGATGGCACAGAGAAGACCGTAAGAAATACGGAAAGTTGAGAGTACCCGCTGACGGGTCGCAGTGGAGAAAAATCGAAAGAAAGTACTGGAAGGAGTTTGCAGATGACGCAAGGAGCGTATGGTTTGGTCTAAGCGCAGATGGCATTAATCCTTTTGGGGAGCAGAGCAGCAACCATAGCACCTGACATGTGACTCTATGTTTGTATAACCTTCCTCCTTGGTTGTGCATGAAGCGGAAGTTCATTATGATGCCACTGCTCATCCAAGGCCCTAAGCAACCCGGCAACGACATTGATGTGTACCTAAGGCCATTAGTTGAAGAACTCTTACAACTGTGGAATGGAACAGGTGTACGTGCGTGGGATGAGCACATGGGGGAAGAATTTGACCTAAAGGCGTTGCTGTTCGTGACCATCAATGATTGGCCTGCTCTCAGTAACCTTTCAGGACAAACAAACAAGGGATACCGCGGATGCACGCACTGTTTGGATGATACCAACAGTATATATTTGAATAGTTGTAAGAAGAATGTGTACCTGGGACATCGTCGATTTCTTTCGAGCAGGCATCCCGTAAGAAAGAAAGGCAAGCATTTCAAAGGTGAGGCGGATCACCGGACGAAGCCTCGCCACCGTACTGGTGCTGATGTACATGATATGGTCAAGGATTTGAAGGTGATATTTGGAAAGGGTCCTGGCGGACAACCTGTTCCGAAGGACGCGGACGGACACGCACCCATGTGGAAGAAGAAATATATAGTTTGGGACCTGCCATATTGGAAAGACCTAGAGGTCCACTCCGCAATCGACGTGATGCACGTGACGAAGAATCTTTGCGTGACCCTGCTTGGCTTCTTGGGCGTGTATGGGAAGACAAAAGATACACCTGAGGCATAGGAGGACCAACAACGTATGCACGGAGAAGACGGCATACATCAGGGTCATGCAAGCTACGCTCTTACCAAAGAATAGAATGAAATCTTCTTTGAATGCCTGCTCAGTATTAAGGTACCGTCTGGCTTCTCGTCGAATATAAAGGGAATAATAAACATGGCAAAGAAAAAGTTCCAGAACCTAAAGTCTCATGACTGCCACGTGATTATGACGCAACTGCTTCCGGTTGCATTGAGGGGCCTTCTACAGGAAAATGTTCGATCAGCCATTGTGAAGCTATGTGCATTTCTCAATGCAATCTCTCAGAAGGTAATCGATCCAGAAATCATACCAAGGTTACAGAATGATTTGGTGCAATGTCTTGTCAGTTTCGAGTTGGTGTTCCCACCATCCTTCTTCAACATCATGACGCACGTCCTAGTTCACCTATGCGAAGAGATTAATGTTTTGGGTCCTGTATTTCTACACAATATGTTCCCCTTTGAGAGGTTCCTGGGAGTCTTAAAGAAATATGTTCATAACCGTGCTAGGCCAGAAGGAAGCATCTCCAAGGGCCATCAAAATGAGGAGGTCATTGAGTTTTGTATCGACTTTATTCCTGACCTTAAGCCGATTGGTGTTCCTGAGTCGCGGCATAAGGGCAGACTGGATGGAAAAGGCATGCTAGGAGGGGAACAAATAATATGTATGGACGGACATTCTCTCACTGAAGCACACTACACAGTTCTACAGAATTCCACCTTGGTGGCTCCGTATATGGATGAACACAAGAATTTGCTACGCTCCAAACACCCGGAGCGGTCTGATGACTGGATTAAACGTGAACCAACAAGGAGTTTCACCAGCTGGTTGCAGACACGTACCATGCATGACACCTCTATTGAAGATGACCTGTACTTGCTGTCCCAGTTACCATCTTCGAATATAATGACTTTCAAAGGGTACGAGATAAATGGTAATACATTTTAAACGATCGCCCAAGATAAGAAGAGCACCAACCAAAACAGTGGTGTCCGCTTTGATGAAGAAACCAAGACAGGAAAGGAAACATATTATGGTTATATACAGGACATATGGGAACTTGACTATCGACGTGTTTAAAGGTCCCTTTGTTTCGGTGCAAATGGGTTAATATGACACGAGGCGGGGTAACGGAAGACCCGCAGTACGGAATGACTACAGTGGATCTCAACAATCTTCTGTATGCAGACGAACCATTCGTCCTAGCCAATGATGTGGCACAGGTTTTCTATGTGAAGGACATGTCTACCAAGCCAAGAAAAAGAAAAGATAAGGAAGCGAATGCATCGTACGATGAGCCAAAGCGGCACATAGTTCTTTCTGGGAAGAGAAACATCGTGGGAGTGGATGACAAGACAGAGAAGTCAGAAGATTATGAAAAGTTTGATGAAATTGCTCGATTCACAGTGAATATTGACCCGAGCATCCCGTTAAATGATGAAGATTTTCCATGGTTACGCGCAAAGGGACACACGCGAAGAAAAAGTTTCACACCCAAAGATCTGGGATGTGATCGGATTCACTATCATCACTTTCTTCTGTGTTTCACACCCAGGAGGGAATGTCTGTAATAGTTAGGGTAGTTATGTGTTTTGGCATTTGAAAGGCGAAGAAATTTTATGTGCAAACAAATTCTTTTCATGCATTTACTGATTTTTTTCCAGCTAAATGACCCTGAAATTGAAAAGCATGTGCAAGAAAGTAGAGAGGGTTACGGCAAAAACTGGATGCATTTCGTGTACAAAATGGACAATCTCTTTCGAAGTATCAGGGTTTCCGACGAAAACTGAACTGTTACAAAGGCATTTCATTTTTTAAATAACATAAGCATTACTAAATTGAATATAATGATAAAACACACTAATATTAAACATAATAAAAAAGAATCACTGAAAAAAGTTTTTTCAAAGTTAAGTTATTCACAAACTAGTGATTCACACAAATTTCAAATAATTCAAAATTTAAACTATTCAAATTTGAAATCTACCGGCACTAACAGAAAGTTTGTAATTTTTTGTACCTAAAGCAAAAATATTCACAAAGAAACTCTAAATACAGCAAAAAACAACTCAAAAATAAGTAAAACAAAAAAAATAAAGCAAAAAAAATTAAGAAAAAAAAAGCCCGCTTACTGGGCCAACGCGGCCTGCATACGACTAGCGACACAACCTTTCGTTGGGCCAGGATGCAGGCCCGCGAAGGCCCAGTAGGCCCACTAGGCGGAGAGGACAGGTAGGCCCAGTAGGCCTGATTAGGAGAGGAGCTCGAGAGAGCTACCGCACTGGGGCTTATAAACCAGTGCGGTAGCCCCTCGACTAGCGAGGTGGGACTAAACTTGCCGCACCGCACCTGCGCCAGCGCACCCCCTTTAGTACCGGGTCGTGGCACAAACCGGTACTAAAGGGGGGGCCTTTAGTACCGGTTTGTGCCACCACCCGGTACTAAAGGGGGTCGCTTCCCGCCGCTTGGCCTCGCCAAAACAGACCTTTAGTACCGGTTGGTGGCTCCAACCGGTACTAAAGGTGCCCTCTATATATACTAGAGTGCGAAAATTCTGTTTTCCCTCTCTGTTCGTTCCTCTGTTTCCGTCTCCATCGCCGTCGCCGCCGCCCTCGATCGTCTCCGTCACCGCTCGTCTCCGTCGCCGCCCCCGTCCCCGTCGCCGCCCCCGTCCCCGTCGCCGCCCTCGTCTCCGTCGCCGCCCCGGGCCCGTCCTCGTCGCGCCGTCCCCGTCCCCGTCGCGCCGTCCCCGCCGTCGCCGCGCCGTCGCCTTGCCGTCGCCTCGCCGTCGCCGTCGCCCACTGTGAGCTCTCCCCCTCTAACCCCTCTCCCTCGCCCCCGGCGGCCACCATGGGCGCCGCCCCTCCCCGAGCCCGTACACACACACACAAGCATGTTTAATTAGTTTAGATAATTAGTCTTTAAATAGTTTAGATTATTTAGATTATTATTTTGTATGTTTAATTAGTTTAGATAATTAGTGTTTAATTAGTACACACACACACACGTATTTTGTATGTTTAATTAGTTTAGATTATTTAGATTATTATTTTTTCACTATTATATATGTATGAATGCATGTTAGATGGATATAATTAGTGTTTAATCAGTTAGAAATTAGTGTTATATAGAAATGTTAGAAATTAGTGTTATATAGAAATGTTAGAAATGTTAGAAATGTTAGAAATTTTTGTGTTATTTAGATTATTTAGATTAGCATAATTAGTGTTATATAGAAATGTTAGAAATTTTAGTTATCAAAATCCAATCATTAAAAAAATGTTACTTTTTGCGGGCATATAGCTACTATTTGTTCTCGACGATGCCCGGCCCGCATCCTCGTCGTCGACCCGTCCGCGACGACGTCTAGCCGACCCATGTCCGGGACTGGGCTCCGCCGGGCTGGCACTGGGAGGTGCTGCCTGGAGGGGCGCGCCGCTTGATGAGGAACCCGACCCCGGGTCCCGTCGTCGACCCTAATCTCGTTTGGTGGCGTTCGCGTGGGCCAGTTTCGGTGCGGAGGGACCCGGCCCCGCCGGAGGTGGTACGTCGCCGTGTCAGGGAGGAGGACGAGCACGTCCATCGCTACATGGTTGCGTTAGAGGGCGGCAGGTTCTCCCATACCTGGCAGTTTCTTCGGGGATCTCACTTCAGCTATGATCCTGTGAGGGTTCCTTCTCTTGGGGTGTCCACCGCCCGCGCCGGAGGAACCGCGAGTGTCCTAGATTCTTCTGTAGTATTCGATCTTTATTAGCTAATAGCCAGTGATGTACTATTCAATATTATATATTATTCGAGACGATGTATTCGAGATTATATCTATTATTCTAGATGATGTATTCGAGATTATATCTATTATTTGAGACGATGTAATTTGAATACTAAATTGTTTTATATTTCTTTTGGATTAGTTAAATAAAAGCTATGGCAGACAATACCGACAGAGAGGGAGAACAGACCATGTTCGATATGATACGCGGGCCAGATGATAATCAGAATGAAGAAGATTATGACGGCTCCGAATTTCTAAACAACACCAGAGAGGGTGATATGATATTCGATCGCGACGACCAAATTGATGAAGTCATGAACTACGATTATAACGATGACGAAGAACATGTTGATCATGAAACAACAAAGACCGGCGAGGTATATATATTTATATAAGCAGGCATCTGGTGATCATCACATGTTTTAAATGACTTGAAGATATATTAACGAATCGATCTTTGTTCTTTCAGCCATCCGGATCAAGCAAATCTTCAGGCAAAATGACGAAATGAGGCCCGAACAAAAAGTTGAAGCAGGGCGTAAAGTACAATATCGAGGCATGCAGCCCTACTGGCAAACCATTAGCGCCTAAGAAGATTGCGGACAAGTTCGTTCGTCAGTGCGGAGTTCTTGTGAAGGACCAACTCCCGATCAAACTTCAAGAATGGAGAGAGCCAGCAAAGCCACGTCCAGATGTTACTTTTGTTGACAAGAATCAAAAAGATCTGCTTTGGGATACTCTCATGGAACATTTCACCCTACCAGATCATTTCACAGAAGCAGATGTGCAGAAAGTCAAGGAGGCTGCTCTTAAGATGATGGCAATTGCATTCAAGAACCACAAGAATCGTGAATCGAAGAAGTACGTCAAGGGAGGAAGGAAGACTCCAGTATTCAAGGGAACACTAGAGAACCAACGTGCTCATTGGGACGATTTCGTGAAATTCAAGGATTTGGAATTAGCTAAGGAACGGTCGAGAATAAACAAGAAGAATGCCGAAAAAAGGATAAGTTCCATAAGCTGGGGCCAGGTGGCTATGCGGTGGCAATGCCTAAGTGGGATAAGTCTGAGAAAGAGATGGAGGATGCAGGTGTCACTCCGGCTACTAAGAGCTGGCCCCCCAGGGTCAGGACTTGGTTCTATGCGCATCGGGGCGAGTTGGACCCGGAGACAGGCAATGTTTCGACGAGGGCAAGTCTGAAGGGAGCCGACGATGCGATACTTGTTGCAATAGAAGAGGCACGATCGGGGGTGTTCCAGCCCAATAGAGAGAACGAAGAGCTTACGCGTGCCCTGGGAAATCCTGAACACCCGGGAAGAACACGAGGCAAGGGCGCTATTCCGTGGTATGAGGGGTTTTCAGAATGGAACACCGACTACAGAACCCGTGCGAGAAAGAAGATTGTGGAGGAGAAGAAGAGGAAGATGGAGGAGGAGTAGAGGAAGCGGGACTATGAACGCCTTCAAGGCCTAGAAACAAGTCAAGCGTAATTGGCAGTCAAATTCCAGCGGCAGCAGGAGCAGATCGACTCACTTACCCATCAAAGGGGGTCTCAGCAGCTGCAGTAGCTAGTGGATGATCCAGCATTGGATAGCACCGGCCCATCCATGCCGAGAAGCAGCGTGGGTTCCATCCCGGACGACGCAATGCTGGGTAGATACCCCGTGGATGACATCATGGAGAACACTAACTGCGAGCTACACGTCAAAATGAAGAACATATCCATGAAGGTGGTGGACGGCTTTGCTTTTACAAACCCCCCCGAGGCAACCTTCCATTGCAACCCGATTCCAGCGGGCTATGCTCGTGTCTTGGTTGATGAGGTGGTGGACCCACCATATTCGGAGCTACAGCTTGACATTGCTGGAGGTGACGGTGAGCGCTTTCTCGGAGAGGCCAAACATCGTATCATCCTATGGAAAAGGATTGCATCATCTTTCGAAGGCCACCGACACCGCGTCAGCCGACTCCTCATCGAAGTCCGCCACCGAGTCAGCAGACTCCCGCTCCTGCAAGTCCACCAATTCCGGCAAAGTGTCAGGCCACTCCTCCTCCTCCAAGTCCGGCAAAGTGTCAGCCCACTCCTCCTCCTCCAAGTCCGCCACAGCGTCAGACATCCACTCCTCCTCCAAGTCCGGCACAACCTCAGGCCACTCCTCCTCGTCCAACACAGCCCCGTCAGCCGTCTTCGCCGCCTCAGCAATCGCAGAAGAGACACCCCGCAGCTATGGTGCGTAGCGGTACGAGTCGAGGTAGTACAGGAAGTACAGGCGGAGGCAAGCGATATAAATATGGTCCAAGCCTCACGCCTCTTCCGCAGAGGTCTTATGATAGGTCCGAGGAGGAAATCACAGCCATATCGAAGGCCGAGGTGGAAGCCCATTTTGCACCGAAACCGCCATCGCCGCCAAGGGAGAAAGTGCCTGAGGAAACGATTGACCACTTCATTCATATGGCTCAACCACCAGCTCCCAAGCCTGTTGACACAGACTATGAGCGCCACATCAGGAAGTTAAATCGAGCACGTCTACAAAGGGAGGCGAGCACGTATACATCGGGATCGAGCAAACAAGAAGCAGCTACAAAAAATGCGGGAAAACCATTACCCAGCTGGGAGAACAGGCGGCACAATCGATCCCCTGGCTTGTTGTGCCAACAACAGGTGACAGTACGCGCGCCCAATATTATTGTGGGCAAATAGTGCACGTTCCCGAGGTGGGCAATGTGGTAATAACGGAGGAGCATATAATGCAGGCTGAAGTTCTCAACATCACTGTTGGACAACTCCTCGAGATCGAGCCCATGCCTTTGCTTAGAGAGGATGAAATAAAACGGAAATATGTCCTGGGCCAACCTTTGGTCGCGCCAGACAAGGTCAAGAACCTCCCAACGAGAATGTATGAATTGCATCAATGGTACATGAACATTACCAAGATTTCAGATCGATTGTCCCTCATGGTGAATGTCAAGGAGGAGCATTACTACCATGAGAAAGTTGTGTCCGTTGAGTATACTGAACTGTTTCAGTTATACAATCAAGACGCACTCGACAAATCTATCGTCAGTTGCTATTGTCTGTAAGTGATTTCGTTCTATAATTTATGTCTCAAGCTAGCTGTAGTGATCCTTTTGATCAATCATTACCTGTAATTATCCTCACTATATTCTTTTCTGTGGTATTATGCAGGATGAAGATGTATGAAATGAGAAAAGGTGGACGCTTTGGCATTGGGTTCATTGACCCAAACACCGTTAATGAATACACATGGAAGATAAATCAACGTCAGCAAAAGAACGTAGAGGACAACATGCTAGAGTTCTTGAAGCGCCTCAAATACAATGAAGATATACTACTTCCTTACAACTTCCAGTGAGTCACACTGGCTTGTACTACAAATTCTCTATTTTTGCCTACTAGCTAGCTACATGTTTTTGCTTACATATGCCCGCTTAATTAAGACATGCAAACGTGTGTGCATGCAGATTTCACTGGGTCTTGTGTATCATTAAAGTTGACGCCGGAACAGTTGAAGTACTGGACTCACTAATCTCAGAAAAAACTGACTATAACATCTTGTTTGGGATAGTCAAAAGGTAATTTCAATCATTATTAACTATATATCTCGGCCTATTTAGTTCGTCATTTCATGAAATGAACTATTTAATAACCCATTTATTCATTTTCTTTGTCGGCGGCCAGGGCTTGGGCAAGGTTCATCGCCGTCACGCCCGGCGAATGGAAACAAAAGCTTAAATGGTTTCGACCCAAGGTAAGCAATTAAGTAGTACTAGCTAGCTAGCTAGCTGCCATCTCTTTAATTATCGTGCTTGATTAATTATTATCTAATCAAACTCCATTCTCGTAAAGGCCCTGAAGCAGGCGCAGGGGACTGATCTGTGTGCATTATGCGTTTGCGAGAACATTCGCATGATGGCGTCCGAAAGGAGCAGATCTCAAAGACAGGAATGGGTACGCTTGTCAGAACACTATTCACAATTTTTACACCATTATCGATATCTAGTCACACAACTAATACACATGCATATTGATCTCCTTCTTAACAGTTCAAAGAGGTGCGGGAGAAGCTCCTAGAATGGAGCGCGTAGAAGCACTTCAAGAGGAAATAGCGGGATTTTTGCTCAACCAGGTCATAAATCCAAAGGGAGAATTCTATTACCCGCTACCGCCCCCATGAAAACCACTTCCAATTGTCATCGTGCTCCGAAGGCACTAATTAGGCTAATGCCACTGGCTCCGAAGGCAACATGCATATGTAGGAGAAATTGTATATAGCTATACATGTGTGTATGTGTGAATTAATTAATATGGTGGTTTGTGAGACATTGATGATATATATATATGCATAACGTGTACAATGTGTAGTATCGTAAAATACCAGCAAACAAAAAAGAATTAAAATGGAAACACAAAATTAAATGAAAAAGAAATCATAAAACTAAAAACCCCCCAAACCTTATAGTACTGGTTGGTCTTACCAACCGGTACTAAAGGGCTCCAGGCCCCCGGAGCTGGATCGTGCCACGTGGTTGCCCTTTAGCACCGGTTCGTGCTGAACCAGTACTAAAGGGGGGGGGGGGCTTTAGTGACCACAATTTAGTGCCGGTTATGGAACCGGCACTACAAGGCCTTACGAACCGGCACTACAGGGCTAGCGAATTTTCAGCGAGATGCGCTATGGCTATATATGCATCAACAGCGCGCTTATATGGCACGCGCTACTGCTGTCTAGCAGTAGCGAGCTTTTTTAACAAGCGCTACTACTAAAGTTCTGTGTATAACGTTTTCCTTAGTAGTGATATTTAAACCACTTCTCCTTAGGGAGGTTATCACGAGTAGCAAATGATTCACAGAAAGAAGCTACTATCTCAGAGTCAAGTCCATATTTAGTGCTAAATCCACGCAAAGCATCGGCATCCATAAAAGATTTAACACAATCAAACTTAGGTGTTATACCTGACTCCTTAACTTCATCGGGATCCCAATCTTCAGAGTTGCATTTAATTCTTTCCAATAAATCCCATTTGAATTCAATAGCCTTCATCATAAAAGAACCAGCATAAGAAGTATCGAGCATGGAGCGATTGTTGAGAGAAAACCGAGCATAAATTTTTTGAATAATCATTTCTCTTGAGAGCTCATGATTGGGGCATGAATATAACATTGACTTAAGCCTCCCCCAAGCTTGAGCGATGCTTTCTCCTTTGCAAGGCCAAAAATTATATATATAATTACGATCACGATGAACAAGATGCATAGGATAAAACTTCTGGTGAAATTCCAATTTCAATCGTTTATAGTTCCATGATCCCATATCATCACATAGCCTATACCATGTCAATGCCTCTCCCTTCAAAGATAAAGGGAAGACCTTCTTGATAACATCATCTGGCATACCTGCAAGCTTAAATTATCCACAAACTTCATCCACATAGATTAGGTGTAAATCGGGATGCAATGTTCCATCTCCTGTAAAGGGATTAGCAAGCAGTTTCTCTACCGTACCCGAAGGAATTTCAATGTAAACATTTTCAGTACCTTCAGTAGGTTGAGAAGCAAATCTTTGCTCTTCTGGTTGGGGTGAAGATACCCCGAACAAGCCCCTCAAAGGATTATGATCCATAGTAACAAGTGACAGTAAATTTCAGCACACTATATAAATTCTTCCATACCAAAGGCGCTTCACTCCGTGGCAACGGCGCCAGAAAAGAGTCTTGATGACCCACAAGTGTAGGGGATCTATCGTAGTCCTTTCGATAAGTAAGAGTGTCGAACCCAATGAGGAGCAGAAGGAAATGATAAGCGGTTTTCACTAAGGTATTCTCTGCAAGCACTGAAATTATCGGTAACAGATAGTTTTGTGATAAGGTAATTTGTAACGGGTAACAAGCAATGAAAGTAAATAAGGTGCAGCAAGGTGGCCCAATTCTTTTTGTAGCAAAGGACAAGCCTGGACAAGTTCTTATGTAGGGAAAAGCGCTCCCGAGGACACATGGGAATTATCGTCAAGTTAGTTTTCATCACGATCATATGATTCGCATTCGTTACTTTGATAATTTGATATGTGGGTGGACTGGTGCTTGGGTACTTCCCTTTCTTGGACAAGCATCCCACTTATGATTAACCCCTATTGCAAGCAACCACAACTACAAAAGAAGTATTAAGGTAAACCTAACCATAGCATGAAACATATGGATCCAAATCAGCCCCTAACAAAGCAACTCATAAACTAGGGTTTAAGATTCTGTCACTCTAGCAACCCATCATCTACTTATTACTTCCCAATGCCTTCCTCTAGGCCCAAATAATGGTGAAGTGTCATGTAGTCGATGTTCACATAACACCATTAGAGGAGAGACAACATACATCTCATCAAAATATCGTACGAATACCAAATTCACATGATTACTAGTAGCAAGACTTGACCCACACTAGTAGGGAAAACCCTAGTAGTAGCGCGGGTTTTGAGGCTTGCAGCAGCGCGGGTGGCCGTGCTACTAATAAGGCGCTACAGCTAACTCATAGTAGTAGCGCGGTCCTTACCCGCGCTACTACTGTTGACGATATCAGCTGCGCTTTTCAAGAACGCGCTACTATTACCTAGCTGTAGCGATTTCGCCATCCCTCGCTATTGCTATATCTTTCATCATTTTCCTAGTACCCCTTTCCCTTTCAGTTTCCCTTTCAGATACTAGATACTAGGTACTGCTAGTAGATATCAAATGCATAAACCATTACTAGGTAGTACTCCCTTCGTTCCAAATTACTCGTCGTGGTTTTAGTTCAAACCACGACGAGTAATTTGGAACGAAGGGACTACTAGATAACAATTTCATGCATAGTCAACATGCATCCTCAAGCTGTACAAGGTCATATCAACGGCCATCATCATATGTAGTTCTAGATGATATCGACGACGATCATCATATGTAGTTCTAGATGATATAGCCACACACACATATGTAGTTCTTGATGATATAGCCACATACACATATGTAGTTCTATATGATATCGAAGACAATCATCATCCTCAAGCATGGGCGGTTGGTGTTCCTGATAGTAATTAGGATGGCCTGTCCAACAAGAAGATTCTTGCCATCGAGGAATTTCTTCCACCCAACCGAGTTTAAGTGTGTGCGACCATCCTGTGCACGCGGTAAGTACAGGTTGTGATGGAGCTCCTTGCAGTAAGGCGTAGTCCAGCTGAGCCTTCTTCATCAGGCTTGATACCATAACTCACAGATATGCTCTTTGCCAATTTCTGAAAAAAGAAAAACATATCAATTAATAAATAGCCTCGCAAATAAGTACATATGGATTATCTACACTATTAATAGTTTTCTTAGATTCTACACTAATAAGCATGTGATCAAACTCTACACTAAAACATATCATCGACTAGATTCCACACAACATACCATATCATTGGACTGTACACTAAGTAATTCATCGGATAATTTGCATTTGTATGTATAACATACCATATCATGTCGATCAACCATGGTATTTGTCAAGAGGGTCACGAATGGCACCCCGACAAAGTCAGCACGTGGCGGAATTATGTCCCATAGGTTGGACACCTCCTCCTCTCTCAGCCTTGTTCTTTGAACTATGATGGCTTCATGAAGTGGGTCCTCATCATCTTCATCGAGTGGGTCCTCATTATCTTCATCATCTTCATCATCTTCGTCATCTTCATCATCTTCCACCAGGTTGAGATAAATGACAGCTAGCTTGGGTCTTTCTGCTCGGAAGGAGAAGCTGATCAACTCACCACCAGTAAGACGCATGCGAGCGACGAAATGGTCCCATCCATCTCCTCCAATCTGCGACATATTGCGTCCTTTCTCGACCTCCATAGTGTACGGCCCCCCAGGAGCCTCAAATGTCACAGTGTCTCCTGTCAGCTTGTTGAATTTCAACCTCACATTGCATGGGACGATCTGTGTAAAATAAGCAAAATGACACAATGCAGTAATGCCAACACTAAAAATAAAATAGTTATTACATTTCATCTAATTTCTTACCGCCGCATGATGAAAACTTGGCTGGAAGTAGATGCCGAACAGCTTGCCAGTTGCAAGGGTGCTGGCGCATCTTGACTTGCACAGTCGACATAGTGGTGGTGGTGGTGGCGCCTTTTTTCCTAAATCAATATGAGCAAAGGATTAACGATCAACTAAATCAAAATGTTCTAAGTCAACTAAATCAACTAGCCTACTAAATCAAAATGTTCTAAATCAACTAAATCAACTAGCCTACTAAATCAACTAAATCAAAATGTTCTAAGTCAACTAAATCAACTAGCCTACTAAATCAACTAAATCAACTAGCCTACTAAGTCAATTAAATCAAAATGTTCCAAGTCAACTAAATCAACTAGCCTACTAAATCAACTAAATCATATCAACTAAATCAAAATGTTGCATATAAACTAGCCTACTAAATCAACTAAATCAAAATGTTCTAAGTCAACTAAATCAACTAGCCTACTAAATCAACTAAATCAAAATGTTCTAAATCAACTAAATCAACTAGCCTACTAAATCAACTAAATCAAAATGTTCTAAATCAACTAAATGAACTAGCCTACTAAATCAACTAAATCAAAATGTTCTGAGTCAACTAAATCAACTAAATGAACTAGCCTACTAAATCAACTAAATCAAAATGTTTTAAGTCAACTAAATCAACTAGCCTACTAAATCAACTAAATTATATCAACTAAATCAAAATGTTGCATATTAACTAGCCTACTAAATCAAAATGTAGTGGGCAGGAGGGAGAAGGATGGGCGACTCGAGGAGGGAGAAGAGAGTAGGATGGAGGAGGAAGGCGGAGCGAGGAGGGGCCGGCCGGCGCGGCCAGTGGAGGGAGGACGGAGGAGGAAGGCGGAGCGAGGAGGGGCCGGCCAGCGGCGAGTGGAGAGGGATGACGGAGGAGGCCGGTACTAAGTCCAGCAAGGAGGAGGAGGTGACAGCGGCGCAGACGGAGGAGGGGCAACGGGGGTGGACCGTCGCAGGGGATTGAGAGGGGATCTAGTGAGTGTGTGACTGTGTGAGTGGATCGGATAGAGGAGACGGGGGTGGGAGATGAATGGCTTAGCAGTAGCGTGCTGTAGGAAAAGACGCTACTGCTAAGCTATCTAGCAGCAGCGCCTTTCACAATAAAGCGCTACTACTATGTGTCAGCATGCAAAAATAGACTTTGTTCAATATATCGAAAATACATTGATCATCAACGATCTTTTTGTGTACAATCTGATTTGTCAATATGAGTCCTCACCGGTTTAGGAACAGGTGAAGACTCATATTGTAGCCCCAAATTCTACACATAGAGTTCAATAAAGACCAAGTGCTTGTCAAAGTTTGAGAAGTAACATATTTAAGGTGGTAGAAACTCTCTTCACAGAACGAGGTGGGACTAAATTTTTGTAGTAAACTTAGCAGTAGCGCTTATTTGATAAATGCGCTGCTACTATGCTACGTAGCAGTAGCGCCCGTCGTTATAACGCGTTGCTTCTATAACTAGCCTTGCGGCGGCCTCGTGGGAATTATAGCAGTAGCGCGTCTTTGAGCGGGCGCGCTACTGCTATATTTGTTTCAGCAGTGAGTTACTGCTGAGCACGCTACTGCTAATTAGCAGCAGCGCCTTATGTTAAAGCGCGCTGCTGATAAGATTGTGTGTATAGGCTTTTCCCTAGTAGTGCCATGTCCTCAGGAACAAACGTAACTACTCACAAAGCATATTCATGTTCATGATCAGAGGGATATTAATATGCATTAAGGATCTGAACAAATGATCTTCAACCGAATAAACCAACTAGCATCAACTATAAGGAGTAATCAACACTACTAGCAACCCACATGTACCAATCTGAGGTTTTGGTACAAAGATTGGATACAAGAGATGAACTAGGGTTTGAGAGGATATGGTTCTGGTGAAGATGTTGATGGAGATTGACCCCCTCCCGATGATAGGATTGATGGTGATGGCGATGGTGATGATTTCCCCCTCCCAGAGGGATGTTTCCCCGGCAGAACAGTTGCGCCGGCGCCCTAGATTGGTTCCGCCAAGGTTCCGCCTCGTGGTGGTGGAGTTTCTTCCCGAAAGCTTGATTATGATTTTTTCCAGGGTAAAAGACTTCATATAGCAGAAGATGACCACAGGAGGGCTGCCAGGGGGGCCACGAGGCAGGGGGCGCGCCCCCACCCTCCTGGCCAGGGTGTGGGCCCCCTCTGGTACTTCTTCTGCTTAGTATTTAATATTAATTCCAAAAATGACTTTCGTTGAGTTTCAGGACTTTTGGAGCTATGTAGAATAGATATCCAATATTTGCTCCTTTTCCAGCCCAGAATCCCAGCTGCCGGCATTCTCCCTCTTTATGTAAACCTTGTAAAATAAGAGAGAATAGCCATAAGTATTGTCACATAACGTGTAATAACAGTCCATAATGCAATAAATATCGATATAAAAGCATGATGCAAAATGGACGTATCATTGCTATGCGTCTCTTAGATAGTTCTTGCGTGAGCGTAGGATTTTTTTTTGAAATTGCATGCTACGTTACCCTACAGTGGCATCCGATCCAGGTCTATGCATAGATGATATGCACGAGTAGAACCCAAAGAGTTTTGGGCGGTGATCGTCATACTGCTTGCCACCAATGTCTTATTTTGATTCGGCGACAGTGTTGGATGAAGAGGCCCGGACCAACCTTACATCACCACGTTCATGAGACTGGTTCCACCGACAGACATGCAACTAGTTTTGCATAAAGGTGGATGGCGGGTGTCTGTTTCTCCAACTTTAGTTGAGTCGAATTTGACTGCGGCCGGTCCTTGTGAAGGTTAAAACAACAAACTTGATAAATCACCATTGTGATTTTTGTGACCTGGGTAAGTATGGTTCTTGCTAGAATCCTGTAGGAGCCACGTAAAACTTGCAACAACAAAGTAGAGGATGTCTAACTTGTTTTTGCAGGACATGTTGTGATGTGATATGGTCAAGACATGATGTGATATACGTTGTTTTATGAGATGATCATGTTTTGTAAAAGTTATCGGCAACTGGCAGAAGCCATATGGTTGTCGCTTTATTGTATGAAATACAAACGCCATGTAATTGGTTTACCTTATCACTAAGAGGTAGCGATAGTCGTAGAAGCAATAGTTGGCGAGGCGACCACGACGCTACGATGGTGATCAAGGTGTCAACCGGTGACGATGGAGGTCATGACGTTGCTTTGGTAACAGAGATCAAAAGCACAAGATGATGATGGCCATAACAAGAAAATAAAGTTTCTACGATCTGATCGTGGAGGTGAATATTTGAGTTACGAGTTTGGCCTTCATTTAAAACAATGTGGAATAGTTTCGTAGCTCACACCACCTGGAACACCACAGCGTAATGGTGTGTCTGAACGTCGTCCGCACTTTATTAGATATGGTGCGACCTATGATGTCTCTTACCGATTAACCACTATCATTTTGGAGTTATGCATTAGAGATAGCTGCATTCACGTTAAACAGGGCACCGTCAAAGTCCATTGAGACGACACCGTATGAACTGTGGTTTGGCAACAAACCTAAGTTGTCATTTCTTAAAGTTTGGGGATGCTATACTTATGTCAAAAGGCTTCAGCGTGATAAGCTTGAACCCAAATCAAAGAAGTCCGTCTTCATGTGATACCCTAAGGAAACAATTGGGTACACCTTCTACCACAAGTTCGAAGGAAAGATTTTTGTTGCTACGAACGAAACTTTTCTATCTTGAAAGAAGTGACTGGGAGGAAAGTAGAACTTGATGAGGTAATTGTACCTACTCTCAATTTGGAAAGTAGCTCATTCAAGAAATCTATTCCCGTGTTGCCTACACCAACTGGAGAGAAGCTAATGATAAAGATCATGAAACTTTAGATCAAGTTGCTACAGAACCTTGTAGGTCAAACAGAACATGATCCGCAACAGAGTGTTACGGTAATCCTGTTCTGGAGGTCATGTTACTTGACCATGATGAACCTACGAACTATGAAGAAGCTATGATGAGCCTATATTCCGATAAATGGCTCGAGGCCATGAAATCTAAGATAGGATCCATGTATGAGAACAAAGTGTGGACTTTGGTGGATCTGCCCGATGATCGATAACCCATAGAGAATAAATGGATCTTCAAGAAGAAGACTGGCGATGATGGTAATGTTACTGTCTATAAAGCTCGACTTGTTGCAAAAGGTTTTCGACAAGTTCAAGGAGTTGACTACAATGAGACTCTGTCACCTGTAGCGATGCTTAAGTCTGTCCAAATCATGTTAGCAATTGCCTCAATTTATGATTATGAAATTTGGCAAATGGATGTCAAAACTGCATTCCTTAATGGATTTCTTAAAGAATAGTTGTATATGATGCAACTAGAAGGTTTTATCGATCCTAAAGGTGCTAATAAAGTGTGCAAGCTCTAGCGATCCATTTATGGACTGGTGCAAGCATCTCGGAGTTGGAGTATACGCTTTGATGATGTGATTGATGACCCACAAGTATAGGGGATCTATCGTAGTCCTTTCGATAAGTAAGAGTGTCGAACCCAACGAGGAGCAGAAGGAAATGATAAGCGGTTTTCAGCAAGGTATTCTCTGCAAGTACTGAAATAAGTGGTAACAGATAGTTTTGTGATAGGATAAGTGGTAATGAGCAAGAAGTAACAAAAGTAAATAGAGTGCAGCAAGGTGGCCCAATCCTTTTTGTAGCAAAGGACAAGCCTGGACAAACTCTTATAATAGAAAAAGCGCTCCCGAGGACACATGGGAATATCGTCAAGCTAGTTTTCATCATGCTCATATGACTCGCGTTCGGTACTTTGATAATTTGATATGTGGATGGACCGGTGCTTGGTTGCTGTTCTTACTTGAACAAGCATCCCCCTTATGATTAACCTCTATTGCAAGCATCCGTAACTACAACAAAAGTATTAAGGTAAACCTAACCATAGCATGAAACATATGGATCCAAATCAGCCCCTTACGAAGCAACGCATAAACTAGGGTTTAAGCTTCTGTCACTCTTGCAACCCATCATCTACTTATTACTTCCCAATGCCTTCCTCTAGGCCCAAATAATGGTGAAGTGTTATGTAGTCGACGTTCACATAACACCACTAGAGGCTAGACAACATACATCTTATCAAAATATCAAACGAATACCAAATTCACATGACTACTAATAGCAAGACTTCTCCCTTGTCCTCAGCAACAAACGTAACTACTCACAAAGCATATTCATGTTCATAATATGAGGGGTAATAATGTGCATAAAGGATCTGAACATATAATCTTCCAGCAAATAAACCAACTAGCATCAACTACAAGGAGTAATCAACACTACTAGCAACCTACTAGCACCAATCCCGGACTTGGAGACAAGAATTGGATACAAGAGATGAACTAGGGTTTGGAGATGAGATGGTGCTGGTGAAGATGTTGATGGAGATTGCCCTCTACCGATGAGAGGAGCGTTGGTGATGATGATGGTGATGATTTCCCCCTCCCGGAGGGAAGTGTCACCGGCAAAACAGCTCTGCCGGAGCCCTAGATTGGTTTCGCCAAGGTTCCGCCTCGTGGCGGCGGAGTCTCGTCCCGAAAGGTTGCCTTCTATTTTTTTCTCATCGAAAGACTTCATATAGGAGAAGATGGGCGTCGGAGATCCATCAGGGGCCCACGAGGTAGGGGGCGTGCCCACGGGGGAGGGCGCGCCCCCCACCCTCGTGAGCAGGGTGTGGGCCCCCTGGCCTTCATCTTTGGCGATGATTTTTCTTTATTTATTTTAAGGTATTCCGTGGAGTTTCAGGACTTTTGGAGTTGCGCAGAATAGGCCTTCAATATTTGCTCCTTTTCCAGCCCAGAATTCCAGCTGCCTGCATTCTCCCTCTTCATGTAAACCTTGTAAAATAAGAGAGAATAGCCATAAGTATTGTGACATAACGTGAAATAACAGCCCATAATGCAATAAATATTGTCATAAAAGCATGATGCAAAATGGACGTATCAACTCCCCCAAGCTTAGACCTCGCTTGTCCTCAAGCGAAAAGACGATAACAATAAATATGTCCTCATGTTTAGAGGTAGAGGCGTCGATAAAAATAAAATACGGACATGAAGGCATCATGATTATTTCATAACAGCAACATATATAGATTTTGTCATATGATTACTCATGTTCAAATGATGATCTTCTCACAAAGCTAAAGTATGAATCATAAACCTTATTGAGCACCAACAAATTATACCCTCAGTCATTGAAGCAATTGCAATTTATCATAACATCGGAAAGAGTCTATGTTAGAGCTTAAAAGGAAGTCCACATACTCAACTATCACTTAGTCCTTCATGATTGCCAACACTCACGCAATACTTGTGGTTACGGAGTTTTAATCGGACACAGAGAAAGATAGGGGCTTATAGTTTTGCCCCACAACCTTTTACCTCAAGGGTAATGTCAACAATAATAGTTCATGCTCCCCTACATCCAATTAGATATATATATATATATATATATATATATATATATATATATATATATATAATGTTCTTTCCAACATGCTTAGCCTCCCAAAGGATAAAATTAAAAAAAGAAAGGTGAAGATCACCCTGACTCTTGCATAAGGTAGATGATAATAATAAAAGATAGGCCGTTCGCAGAGGGAAGCAGAGGTTGTCATGCACGTTTAGGGTTGATGCACAAAATCTTAATGCAAAAGAACGACAATTTATATTGCCCCTTGTATGTGGACCTTTATTATGCAGTCCGTCGCTTTTATTGCGTCCACAACAAGTTCGTACAAAGCTTATTTCTCTGCACTAATAAGTCATGCATATTTAGAGAGCAATTTTTATTGCTTGCACCGACGAAAACTTACTTGAAGGATCTTACTCAATCCATAGGTAAGTATGGTGGACTCTCATGGCAAAACTAGTTTAAGGGTATTTGGAAGAACAAGTAGTATTTCTACTTGGTGCTAAGAATTTGGCTAGCATGAGGGGGAAAGGCAAGCTCAACACGGTAGAGGATCCATGACAACATACTTTATCTCAGATGTAAGAAAACATAACTCATTATGTTGTCTTCCTTGTCCAACCTCAACTCTTTAGCATGTCATATTTTAATGAGTGCTCCCAATCATAAAAGATGTCAATGATAATATATCTATATGTGAAACCTCTCTTTCCTTATTACTTCCTATTAATTGCAACGATGACCAAAGCTATATTTCCCAACTCCCGACAACTTTTAATCTTCATACTCTTTCTATGTGAAGTCATTACTTTCAATAAGATCAATATGAACTCTTTGATTTTTTTTGTTCTTTTTCTTCTAATCACCAAGATCATGGCAAAATACTCAAGCCCTTGACTCAACACTAATATTTATTATATAGCTCACGGACTCGATTACAAAGAAGGATCATAAAGCAAAACTCAAAACTAGATCATGCCATGACTTTATTCTACTAAATCAAGATACTACTAAAAGGATCGACCTAAGAAAAATGGTAAAGATAGGAGTTGTGATGGTGATACGATACAAGGGCATCTCCCCGAAGCTTGGCAGTTGCCAAGCGGAGTACCCATACCCATGTGATTATGTCTCCTTCTTTGTTGTTGGTGGTGGAGGTGTTGTTGATGGTGGAGTTTTTGCATTTTTTCTTCTCTAACTTGCGTATGAGGCTAAAATTTTCATTCTCGAGCTCAAGTTTCATTATCTTTTTGCATAGTGCTGCCTTGTTGTCCTGCAAGAAACGAGGTGGGATAGATTGGACCTTATGGAGGCTTGACTTCTTGAACTCCACATACATATCACCAGGTTGAGGTAGGGGATAGTCCTCTTCGTCGGAACTCATTTCCTCCTTCCTCTTTGGATAATAGTCTTCTTCTTCCTCCGTGGTCCAGCCATAATGCTCCACATCCCCATATACTTTTGGATTTGCAATATAATCAGCCATGTAGCTCTCTCCCTCCGAATCTTGGGAAGACATCTTGCTCTAATCTGTAGCAGCAACAGCTCAAAACGAAAACAGAGGATATTTGCATGATACGGGAGTCAAAACCTTCGGGAGTATATATAATGAACTTTTACTGACCAAAATACGTATCGTGCAAGGAAAGGGAGTCCGGAAGGCACACGAGGTGCTCACGAGGTAGGGGGGCGCGCCCAGGGGGGTAGGGCGCGCCCTCCACCCTCGTGGAGGCCTCGTGTCCTCCCCGGACTGCTACTTATTTTTCTATTTTTCTAAATATTCCAAAACGGAGAAATATTGCCTGAAAATTTGTTTTGGAGTCGGTTTACTTACGTACCACATAGCTATTCCTTTTTGGAGTCTGGAACGTTTTGGAAAGTGTCCCTTATGTATTCCTCCGGGGTTATGGCTTCAATAATATTAGTTTCAACATTTATAGGATTACCTGAGATATAGTGTTTGATCCTTTGACCGTTTACCACCTTCGGATTTGTGCCTTCAAACTTGTTGATTTTTATGGCACCGGAACGATAGACCTCCTCGATAACGTAAGGACCTTGCCATTTGGAGATAAGTTTTCCTTCAAAAAATCTTAAACGAGAGTTGTATATAAATACATAATCACCTACATTAAACTCACACTTTTGTATCCTTTTGTCATGCCATCTTTTAACCTTTTCTTTAAACAACTTGGCATTTTCATAAGCTTGGGTTCTCCATTCATCAAGTGAGCTAATATCAAATAACCACTAGTGCAGAACCGGGCATTAGCACCGGTTTGTAAGGCTCTATAGTGCCGGTTACATAACTGGCACTAATTTGTGGTCACTAAAGGCCCCCCCCCCTTTAGTACCGGTTCAGCATGAACCGGTGCTAAAGGGCAACCACGTGGCACGAGCCAGCTCTGGGGACCTGGAGCCCTTTGGTACCGGTTGGTAAGACCAACCGGTACTATAAGGTTTGGGGGGTTTTTAGTTTTATGATTTCTTTTTCATTTAATTTTGTGTTTCCATTTTAATTCTTTTTCATTTGCTGGTATTTTACGATACTACACATTGTACACGTTATATATATATATATATATATAGAATTTCTAGTAGAACCAATCATGCATATATATATCACATCAATGTCTCACAAATTAAACCACCATATTAATTAATTCACACATACACACATGTATAGCTATATACAATTTCTCCTACATATGAATGTTGCCTTCGGAGCCAGTGGCATTAGCCTAATTGGTGCCTTCGGAGCACGATGACAATTGAAAGTGGTTTTCATGGGGGCGGTAGCAGGTAATAGAATTGTCCATTCGGATTTATGACTTGGTCGAGCAAAAATCCCGCTATTTCCTCTTGAAGTGCTTCTACGCGCTCCCTTTCTATGAGCTTCTCCCGCACCTCTTTGAACTGTTAAGAAGGAGATCAATATGCATGTGTATTAGTTGTGTGACTAGATATCGATAATGGTGTAAAAATTGTGAATAGTGTTCTGACAAGCGTACCCATTGCTGTCTTTGAGATCTGCTCCTTTCGGACGCCATCATGCGAATGTTCTCGCAAACACAGAATGCACACAGATCAGTCCCCTGCGCCTGCTTCAGGGCCTTTACGAGAATGGAATTTGATCAGATAAAAATTAATCAAGCATTATAATTAAAGAGATGGCAGCTAGCTAGCTAGCTAGTACTACTTAATTACTTACCTTGGGTCGAACCCATTGAAGCTTTTGTTTCCATTCACCTTCCGTGACGCTGATGAATCTTGCCCAAGCCCTGCCCGCCGACAAAGAAAATGAATAAATGGGTCATTAAATAGTTCATATCATGAAATGACGAACTAAATAGGCCGAGATATATAGTTAATAATGATTGAAATTACCTGTTGACTATCCCATACAAGATGTTAAAGTCAGTTTTTTTTTGAGATTAGTGAGTCCAGTACTTCAACTGTTCCGGCGTCAACTTTAATGATACACAAGACCCAGTGAAATCTGCATGCACACACGTTTACATGTCTTAATTAAGCGGGCATATGTAAGCAAAAACATGTAGCTAGCTAGTAGGCAAAAACAGAGAATTTGTAGTACAAGACAGTGTGACTCACCCAAAGTGGTAAGGAAGTAGTATATCTTCATTGTATTTGAGGCGCTTCAAGAACTCTAGCATGTTGTCCTCTACTTCCTTTGCATGATGTTCATTTATCTTCCATGTGAATTCATTAACAGTGTTTGGGTCAATGAACCCAATGCCAAAGCGTCCACCTTTTCTCATTTCATATATCTTCATCCTGCATAATACCATAGAAAAGAATATAGTGAGGATAATTACAGGTAATGATTGATCAAAAGGATCACTACAGCTAGCTTGAGACTTAAATTATAGAAAGAGATCACTTACAGACAATAGCAACTGACGATAGATTTGTCGAGTGCGTCCTGATTGTATAACTGAAACAGTTCTAAATACTCAACGGACCCAGCTTTCTCATGGTAGTAATGGTCCTTCTTGACATTCACCATGAGGGACACTCGATCTGAAATCTTGGTAATGTTCATGTACCATTGATGCAATTCATACATTCTCGTTGGGAGGTTCTTGACCTTGTCTGGCGCGACCAAATGTTGGCCCCGGACATATTTCCGTTTTACTTCATCCTCTCTAAGCAAAGGCATGGGCTCGATCTCGAGGAGTTGTCCAACAGTGATGTTGAGAACTTCAGCCTGCATTATATGCTCCTCCGTTATTACCACATTGCCCACATCGGGAACATGCACTGTTTGCCCACAATAATATTGGGGGCGCGTACTGTCACCTGTTGTTGGCACAACAAGCGAGGGGATCGATTGCGCCGCCTGTTCTCCCAGCTGGGGAATGGTTTTCCCGCATTTTTTGGCAGCTACTTCTTGTTTGCTCGATCCCGATGTAGACGTGCTCGCCTCCCTTTGTAGACGTGCTCGATTTAACTTCCTGATGTGGCGCTCATAGTCTGTGTCAACAGGCTTGGAAGCTGGTGGTTGAGCCATACGAATGAAGTGGTCAATCGTTTCCTCAGGCACTTTATCCCTTGGCGGCGGTGGCGGTTTCGGTGCAAAATGGGCTTCCACCTCGGCCTTCGATATGGCTGTCATTTCCTCCTCGGACCTGTCATAAGACCTCTGCGGAAGAGGCTTGAGGCTTGCACCATATTTATATCGCTTGCCTCCGCCTGTACTTCCTGTACTACCTCGACTCGTACCGCTACGCACCATAGCTGCGGGGTGTCTCTTCTGCGATTGCTGAGGCGGCGGAGACGGCTGACGGGACTGAGTTGGATGAGGAGGAGTGGCCTGAGGTTGTGCCGGACTTGGAGGAGGAGTGGACGTCTGACGCTGTGGCGGACTTGGAGGAGGCGGATTGTCCTGACACTTTGCTGGACTTGGAGGAGGAGGATTGTCCTGACACTTTGCCGGACTTGGAGGAGCGGGAGTCTGCTGACTTGGTGGCGGACTTCGACGAGGACTCGGGTGACGCGGTGTCGGTGGCCTTGGAAAGATGATGCAATCCTTTTTCCATAGGATGATACGATGTTTGGCCTCTCCGAGAAAGCGTTCGCCGTCACCTCCAGCAATGTCAAGCTGTAGCCCCGAATATGGTGGGTCCACCACCTCATCAACCAAGACACGAGCATAGCCCGCTGGAATCAGGTTGCAATGGAAGGTTGCCTCGGGGGGATTTGTGAAAGCACAGCCGTCCGCCACCTTCATGGATATGTTCTTCATTTTGACGTGTAGCTCGCAGTTAGTGTTCTCCGTGATGTCATCCACGGGGTATCTACCCAGCATTGCGTCGTCCGGGACGGAACCTACACTGCTTCTCGGCATGGATGGGCCGGTGCTATCCAATGCTGGATCATCCGCTAGTTGCTGCAGCTGCTCAGACCCCCTTTGATGGGTAAGTGAGTCGATCTGCTCCTGCTGCCGCTGGAATTTGACTGCCAATTCCGCTTGACTTGCTTCTAGGCCTTGAAGGCGTTCATAGTCCCGCTTCCTCTGCTCCTCCTCCATCTTCCTCTTCTTCTCCTCCGCAATCTTCTTTCTCGCACGGGTTCTGTAGTCGTTGTTCCAGTCTGAAAACCCCTCATACCACGGCAGAGCGCCCTTGCCTCGTGTTCTTCCCGGGTGTTCTGGATTTCCCAGGGCACGCGTAAGCTCGTCATTCTCTCTGTTGGGCTGGAACACCCCCGTTCGTGCCTCTTCTATTGCAACAAGTATCGCATCATCGGCTCCCTTCAGACTTGCCCTCGTCGAATCATTGCCTGTCTCCCGGTCCAACTCCCCCCCATGCGCATAGAACCAAGTCCTGACCCTGGGGGGCCAGCTCTTAGTAGCCGGAGTGACACCTGCATCCTCCATCTCTTTCTCAGACTTATCCCACTTAGGCATTGCCACCGCATAGCCACCTAGCCCCAGCTTATGGAACTTATCCTTTTTTTGGCATTCTTCTTGTTTATTCTCGACCGTTACTTAGCTAATTCCGAATCCTTGAATTGCACGAAATCGTCCCAATGATCACGTCGGTTCTCCAATGTTCCCTTGAATACTGGAGTCTTCCTTCGTCCGTTGACGTACTTGTTCCATTCACCATTCTTGTAGTTCTTGAATGCAGTCGCCATCATCTTAAGAGCAGCCTCTTTGACTTTCTGTGCATCTGCTTCTGTGAAATGATCTGGTAGGGTGAAATGTTCCATGAGAGTATCCCAAAGCAGATCTTTTTGATTCTTGTCGACATAAGTAACATCTGGACGTGGCTTTGCTGGCACTCTCCATTCTTGAAGTTTGATCGGGAGTTGGTCCTTCACAAGAACTCCGCACTGACGAACGAACTTGTCCGCAATCTTCTTAGGCGCTAATGGTTTGCCAGTAGGGCCGCATGCCTCGATATTGTACTTTACGCCCGGCTTCAACTTTTTGTTCGGGCCTCGTTTCGTCCTTTTGCCTGAAGATTTGCTCGATCCGGATGGCTGAAAGAACAAAGATCGATTCGTTAATATATCTTCAAGTCATTTAAAACATGTGATGATCACCAGATGCCTGCTTATATAAGTATATATACCTCGTCGGTGTTTGTTGTTTCAGGATCATGTTCTTCATCATCGTCATAGTTCATGACTTTGTCGTGATCGAATATCATATCACCCTCTCCGGTGTTGTTTAGAAATTTGGAGCCGTCATAATCTTCTTCATTTTGATTATCATCTGCCCCGCGTATCATATCGAACATGGTCTGTTCTCCCTCTCTATCGGTATTGTCTGCCATAGCTTTTGTTTAACTAATCCAAAAGAAATATAAAACAATTTAGTATTCAAATCTCGAATAATAGATATAATCTCGAATACATCGTCCAGAATAATAGATATAATCTCGAATACATCATCTCGAATAATATATAATATTGAATAGTACATCACTGTCTATTAGCTAATAAAGATCGAATACTACAGAAGAATCTAGGACACTCGCGGTTCCTCCGGTGCGGGCAGTGGACACCCAAAGAGAAGGAACCCTCACAGGATCATAGCTGAAGTGAGATCCCCGAAGATACTGCCACGTATTGGAGAACCTGCCGCCCTCTAACGCAACCATGTAGCGATGGACGTGCTCGTCCTCCTCCCTGACACGGCGACGTACCACCTCCGGCGGGGCCGGGTCCCTCCGCACCGAAACTGGCCCACGCGAATGCCACCAAACGAGATCAGGGTCGACGACGGAACCCGCGGCCGGGTTCCTCGTCAAGCGGTGCGCCCCTCCAAGCAGCACCTCCCAGTGCCAGCCCGGCGGAGCCCAGTCCCGGACATGGGTCGGCTGGACGTCGTCGCGGACGGGTCGACGGCGAGGATGCGGGCCGGGCATCGTCGAGAACAAATACTAGCTATATGCCCGCAAAAAGTAACATTTTTTAATGATTGGATTTTGATAACTAAAATTTCTAACATTTCTATATAACTAACAGTTCTATAACATTTCTAACAATGCTATATATAACTAACATTTCTATAACATTTCTAATATTTCTATAACTAAAAAACAGAAAAAAATTATCACATTTCTATATATATAACTAATATTTTTATAACTATTTCTATAACTAAAAAACAGAAAAATTTCTAACAATTCTAACTTTTTTATAATTATTTCTATAACTAAAAAACAGAAAAATTTCTAACAATTTCTAACATTTCTAACAATTCTAACATTTCTAACTATTTCTAAAAAACAGAAAAATGTCTAACAATTTCTTAAAAACAGAAAAATCTATAACTAAAAATGTATGTGTGTGTGTGTGCGCGCACTCACCGGCCGGCGAGGCGAGAGGCGACGGTGGGCGCGCGGCGACGGGGACGGCGACTGGCGCGGCGACGACGAGACGGGGACGTACGGGCCGGGGCGGCAACGATGGGGATGGGGACGTACGGGCCGGGGCGGCGACGACGACGGGGACGGTGACGACGCGGCCGGGACGGGGCGGCGGTGACGACGGGGACGGGACGACGGGGCGGCGACGACGGGGACGGGGCGGCGACGGGGGCGGCGACGGGCCGGGGCGGCGTCGAGGGATATGGAGACGGCGGGGGCGGTGGGCGACGGTGCAGAGGAGAAGAAGCAGAGGGAGAGATGAGAAACTGATGAAATTTCGAAGTGTTTTCTTATATAGAAGGTACCTTTAGTACCGGTTGGAGCCACCAACCGGTACTAAAGGTCTGTTTTGGCCAGGCCAAGCGGCGGGAAGCGACCCCCTTTAGTACCGAGTGGTGGCATAAACTGGTACTAAAGGCTCCCCCTTTAGTACCGGTTTGTGCCACGACCCTGTACTAAAGGGGGTGCGCTGCCAGGCGAGGGGCGCAGAAGTTTAGTCCCACCTCGCTAGTTTAGGAGCGCCAGGACCAGTTTATAAGCCCCGGCGCGGGCACTGCATTGAACTCCTCTCAATCGCAGGCCTTCTGGGCCTACCTCTCCCACTTTGCCTGTGGGCCTACTGGGCTAGCGGGCCTGCATCCTGGCCCAACTACAGGTTGGGTTTCTAGTCGTATGCAGGCCGCTATGGCGCAGTAGGCTGGCTTTTTTATTTTCTTATTTTTTTGATTTATTTATTTTTGTTTTATTTATTTTTGAGTTTTTTTTTCTGTATTTAGAGTTTCTTTGTGAATATTTTTGCTTTAGGTACAAAAAATTACAAACTTTCTGTTAGTGCCGGTAGATTTCAAATTTGAATAGTTTAAATTTTGAATTATTTGAAATTTGTGTGAATCACTAGTTTGTGAATAACTTAACTTTGAAAAAAGTTTTTTCAGTGATTCTTTTTTCTTATGTTTAATATTAGTCTGTTTTATCATTATATTCAATTTAGTAATGATTAGGTTATTTAAAAATTGAAATGCCTTTGTAACAGTTCAGTTTTCGTCGGAAACCCTGATACTTCGAAAGAGATTGTCCATTTTGTACACGAAGTGCATCCTGTTTTTGCCGTAACCCTCTCTACTTTCTTGCACATGCTATTTGTATAAAATTATGATACCATGCCAACTTTCAACCTTTTCTGAGTTCATTTGAATTGCTTTTCAATTTCAAGGTCATTTAGCTGGAAAAAATCAGTAAATGCATGAAAAGAATTTGTTTGCACATAAAATTTCTTCGCGTTTCAAATGCCAAAACACATAACTACCCTAACTATTACAGACATTCCCTCCTGGGTGTGAAACACAGAAGAAAGTGATGATAGTGAAGCCGATCACATCCCAGATCTTTGGGTGTGAAACTTTTTCTTCGCGTGTGTCCCTTTGCGCCGTAACCATGGAAAATCTTCATCATTTAACGGGATGCTCGGGTCAATATTCACTGTGAATGGAGCAATTTCATCAAACTTTTCATAATATTCTGACTTGTCTGTCTTGTCATCCACTCCCACGATGTTTCTCTTCCCAGAAAGAACTATGTGCCGCTTTGGCTCATCGTACGATGCATTCGCTTCCTTATCTTTTCTTTTTCTTGACTTGGTAGACATGTCCTTCACATAGAAAACCTGTGCCACATCATTGGCTAGGACGAATGGTTCGTCTGCATACGCAAGATTGTTGAGATCCACTATTGTCATTCCGTACTGCGGGTCTTCCGTTACCCCGCCTCGTGTCATATTGACCCATTTGCACCGAAACAAAGGGACCTTTAAACCACGTCGATAGTCAAGTTCCCATATGTCCTGTATATAACCATAATATGTTTCCTTTCCCTTCTTGGTTTCTGCATCAAAGCGGACACCACTGTTTTGGTTGGTGCTCTTCTTATCTTGGGCAATCATGTAAAATGTATTACCATTTATCTCGTACCCTTTGAAAGTCATTATATTCGAAGATGGTAACTGGGACAGCAAGTACAGGTCATCTTCAATAGAGGTGTCATGCATGGTACGTGTCTGCAACCAGTTGGCGAAACTCCTGGTTTGTTCACGTGTAATCCAGTCATCAGACCGCTCCGGGTGTTTGGAGCGTAGCAAATTCTTGTGTTCATCCATATACGGAGCCACCAAGGTGGAATTCTGTAGAACTGTGTAGTGTGCTTCAGTGAGAGAATGTCCGTCCATACATATTATTTGTTCCCCTCCTAGCGTGCCTTTTCCATCCAGTCTGCCCTTATGCCGCGATTCAGGAACACCAACCGGCTTAAGGTCAGGAATAAAGTCAATACAAAACTCAATGACGTCCTCATTTTGATGGCCCTTGGAGATGCTTCCTTCTGGCCTAGCACGGTTATGAACATATTTCTTTAAGACTCCCATGAACCTCTCAAAGGGGAACATATTGTGTAGAAATACAGGACCCAAAACGTTAATCTCTTCGCATAGGTGAACTAGGGCGTGCGTCATGATGTTGAAGAAGGATGGTGGGAACACCAACTCGAAACTGACAAGAAATTGAACCAAATCATTCTGTAACCTTGGTATGATTTCTGGATCGATTACCTTCTGAGAGATTGCATTGAGAAATGCACATAGCTTCACAATGGCCAATCGAACGTTTTCCGGCAGAAGCCCCCTCAATGCAACCGGAAGCAGTTGCGTCATAATCACGTGGCAGTCATGAGACTTTATGTTCTGGAACTTTTTCTCTGCCATGTTTATTATTCCCTTTATATTCGACGAGAAGCCAGACGGTACCTTAATACTGAGCAGGCATTCAAAGAAGATTTCCTTCTCTTCTTTGGTAAGAGCGTAGCTTGCATGACCCTGATGTATGCCGTCTTCTCCGTGCATACGTTGCTGGTCCTCCCGTGCCTCAGGTGTATCTTTTTTCTTCCCATACACGCCCAAGAAGCCAAGCAGGGTCACGCAAAGATTCTTCGTCACGTGCATCACGTCGATTGCGGAGCGGACCTCTAGGTCTTTCCAATATGGTAGGTCCCAAAATATAGATTTCTTCTTCCACATGGGTGCGCGTCCGTTCGCGTCCTTCGGAACATGTTGTCCGCCAGGACCCTTTCCAAATATCACCTTCAAATCCTTGACCATATCATGTACATCAGCACCAGTACGGTGGCGAGGCTTCGTCCGGTGATCCGCCTCACCTTTGAAATGCTTGCCTTTCTTTCTTACGGGATGCCTGCTCGGAAGAAATCGACGATGTCCCAGGTACACATTCTTCTTACAACTATTAAAATATATACTGTCGGTATCATCCAAACAGTGCATGCATCCGTGGTATCCCTTGTTTGTCTATCCTGAAAGGTTACTGAGAGCAGGCCAATCATTGATGGTCACGAACAGCAACGCCTTGAGGTCAAATTCTTCCCCCATGTGCTCATCCCACGCACGTACACCTGTTCCATTCCACAGTTGTAAGAATTCTTCAACTAATGGCCTTAGGTACACATCAATGTCGTTGCCGGGTTGCTTAGGGCCTTGGATGAGCACTGGCATCATAATGAACTTCCGCTTCATGCACAACCAAGGAGGAAGGTTATACAAACATAGAGTCACAGGCCAGGTGCTATGGTTGCTACTCTGCTCCCCAAAAGGATTAATGACATCTGCGCTTAGACCAAACCATACGATCCTTGCATCATCTGCAAACTCCTTCCCGTACTTTCTTTCGATTTTTCTCCACTTCGACCCGTCAGCGGGTACTCTCAACTTTCCGTCTTTCTTATGGTCTTCTCTGTGCCATCGCATCTCCTTGGCATGCTCTTTGTTTTGGAACAAACGTTTCAACCGTGGTATTATAGGAGAATACCACATCACCTTGGCAGGAATCTTCTTCCTGGGGCGCTCGCCCTCGACATCACCAGGCTCATCGCGGCTGATCTTATAGCGCAATGCACCACATACCGGGCAAGCGTTCAAATCCTCGTACTCACCGCGGTAGAGGATGCAATCATTAGGGCATGCATGTATCTTTTGCACCTCTAACCCTAGAGGGCAGACAGCCCTCTTTGCTTCGTACGTACTCTCGGGCAATTCGTTGTCCTTTGGAAGCATATCCTTTATCATTACCAGCAACTTTCCAAATCCCTTGTCAGATACACCATTCTCTGCCTTCCATTGCAGCAATTCCAGTGTGGTGCCCAGCTTTTTCTTGTCACCTACGCAATTCGGGTACAACAATTTTTTGTGATCCTCTAACATGCGCTGCAACTTCTTCTTCTCCAAATCACTTGCGCAGTTTCTCTTTGCATCGGCAATGGCCCGACCTAGATCATCAACGGGCTCATCTGATGCCTCTTCTTCAGCTTCTTCCCGCATTGCCGGCTCAGCTTCTTCCCGCATTAACGGCTCAGCTTCTTCCCCCATTGTTGTATCATCGTATTCAGGGAACCCATGGCTAGGATAGCTATCGTCGTCCTCTTCTTCTTCATTGTCTTCCATCATAACCCCTCTTTCTCCGTGCTTGGTCCAAACATTATAGTGGGGCATGAAACCGGACTCAAACAGGTGGACGTGAATGGTTCTTGACGTAGAGTAATTGCGATCATTCTTACAGACAGCACATGGACAAGGCATAAAACCATTCGCCCCTTGTTTGCCTCAGCCGCAAGCAGAAAAGTATGCACGCCCTCAACGAACTGGGGAGAGCATCGGTCATCGTACATCCATTGCCGGCTCATCTTCATTACACAACACCGAATAGACCAAATTAATACAAGTTCATACATAAAGTTCATACAACACTTAAATGCAACAAACAAATAACTCTCTAGCTAAAGCATTTAAATGCAACAACAAATGCGATCAAGATCGCAAGTAAGGTAACAATTGATCCAACAATTGATACCAAGCCTCACTATCGATGGCATATTTTCTAATCTTTCTATTCTTCAAGCGCATTTTCTCCATCTTGATCTTGTGATCATCGACGACATCGGCAACATGCAACTCCAATTCCATCTTCTCCCCCTCAATTCTTTTCAATTTTTCTTTCAAGTACTCGTTTTCTCTTTCAACTAAATTTAACCTCTCGACAATAGGGTCGGTTGGAATTTCCGGTTCACATACCTCGTAGATAAAAATTTCTATGTCAACTTGATGGGCATAATTTGTCATAAACACGAAACGCAACTAATAGTTTTAAAAGAGAATATACCACATCCGAATCATAACAAGGACGAGGGCCGACGGGGACGGATATCAAAACCATGGCACTATGTATAACAAACAACGTACGGGTAAGATAATTATTACATGATTAACTATATATCCAAATCACACAAACATCAATTTTTTATATAAAATTACATGAACAAGAGGCTCACCACAAGGGGTGCCGGTGACGGGACGGTGCGGGCGATCGACGGTGGTTACGACGGAGATTTAGAAGGCACTAAGTAAACCACACCTACATATGCAAACTAAGTGTTATTTTTGACCTCAAATTGCATATAAATCAAATACTAGCACATATATATATTTCCTCCCAAATTACTAAACTCACAAATTAGTAACTATACAAAGCATGGGAAGAGCTAATCTAGCAATGAGAGTTGAAAGGACAAAGTTGCTAACCTTTGTGATCATTTGAATGGATGGGGGCCTTCAAATCTTGACAAATTTTGGGTAAAATTTGTGAGGAGCTCGAGGGGAAAGGGGAAGAACAGAGGAGAAGTGAGGGGAAAGGGGAAGAACAGAGTGGCTCGGGTGGACGAAGGGTTTATGTACGTGCACCTTTAGTACCGGTTCGTGGCACGAACCGGTACTAAAGGTGCTGGAGGGGGCCCAGACTGACAACATCCTGCCAGCACCCTCAGTAGTACCGGTTCGTGGCACGAACCGGTGCTAAAGGTTAGACACGAACCGGTACTAATGAGAGCGGCCCGGCTAGCCGTTGGAACCGGCACTAATGTATACATTAGTGCCGGTTCAAATACAAACCAGCACTAATGTGCTGCATGTTTGACCCTTTTCTACTAGTGAACCTCTTCTCACCGGCAAGTTTGAAATCATAGTTGAGCTCTTTAATAGCCCAGTATGCCTTATGTTCTAGTTCGAGAGGTAAGTGACAAGCTTTTCCATAAACCATTTTATACAGAGACATTACCCATAGGATTTTTGTATGCAGTTCTACAGGCCCATAATGCGTCATTCAGTTTCTTGGACCAATTCTTTCTAGACCTATTGACAGTCTTTTGCAAGATTAATTTGAGCTCTCTATTGCTCAATTCTACCTGACCACTAGACTGCGGGTGATATGGAGATGCAATTCTATGATTAGCGTCATATTTAGCAAGCATCTTATGGAAAGCACCATGAATAAAGTGTGAACCACCATTAGTCATTAAATATCTAGGGACACCAAACCTCGGAAAAATAACTTCCTTGAGCATTTTCATAGAAGTGTTATGATCATCACTACTAGTTGGAATAGCTTCTACCCACTTAGTAACATAATCAACAGCAACTAAAATATGAGTATATCCATTAGAGGCAGGAAAAGGTCCCATATAATCAAAGCCCTAAACATCGAATGGTTCAATAACAAGTGAATAATTCATAGGCATTTTTTGACGTCTACTAATATTACCAATTCTTTGACATTCATCGCAAGACAACACAAACTTACGGGCATCCTTGAAGAGAGTAGGCCAATAAAAACCGGATTGCAATACCTTATGTGCAGTTCTATCTCCAGCGTGGTGTCCTCCATAAGCTTCAGAGTGACACTTGCGTAGGATCTGTTCCTGTTCATGCTCAGGTACACAATGTCTAATAACACCATCTACTCCTTCTTTATAAAGATGTGGGTCATCCCAAAAGTAATGTCGCAAGTCATAGAAAAAACTTTTTCTTTTGTTGGTATGTGAAGCTAGGTGGTATAAATTGAGCAACAATATAATTAGCATAATCAGCATACCATGGAGTGCTACGAGAAGGGCTTATGACATTTAATTGTTCATCTAGAAAGCTATCATCAATAGGTAGTGGGTCATCAAGAACATTCTCTAACCTATATAAGTTGTCTGCAACGGGGTTCTCAACTCCTTTTCTATCAACAATATGTAAATCAAATTCTTGCAGCAGGAGAACCCATCTAATAAGTCTAGGTTTTGCATCTTTCTTTTCCATAAGATATTTAGTAGCAGCATGATCGGTGTGAATAGTTACTTTAGAATCAACAATATAGGGTCTGAATTTAGCACAAGCAAATACAACTGCTAAAAGTTCCTTTTCGGTAGTAGCATAATTTCTTTGAGCATTGTCTAGAGTCTTACTAGCATAATTGATAACATTTAATTTCTTATCAACTCTTTGCCCTAGAACAGCACCTACAACATAATCACTAGCATCACACATAATTTCAAAGGGTAAATTCCAATCAGGTGGCTGAACAACCGGTGCAGAGACTAATGCTTTCTTAAGTATTTCAAATGCTTCTACACAATCATCTTTTTGTAATAAATTAGTCAGAGGCCGAGAGATTTTTGAGAAGTTCTTAATGAACCTCCTATAAAATCCGGCGTGACCAAGGAAACTTCTTATACCTTTGATGTCCTTGGGACATGGCATCTTTTCAATAGCATCAACCTTGGCTTTATCAACCTCAATACCTCTTTCAGAAACTCTGTGCCCCAAGACAATACCTTCATTAACCATAAATTGACACTTTTTCCCAATTCAAGACAAGACTAGTTTCTTCACATCTCTGCAAAATTCCAGCAAGATTGCTCAAGAAATCATCAAAAGAGGAACCATAGACGGAAAAGTCGTCCATGAAAACCTCACAAATTTTCTCGCAGAAGTCAGAGAATATAGCCATCATGCATCTTTGAAAGGTAGTAGGTGCATTACATAAACCGAAAGGCATACGCCTATAAGCAAAAGTACCAAAAGGGCATGTAAAAGTAGTCTTTGATTGATCTTTAGCCGACACAGGTATTTGAGAAAAACCGGAATAACCATCTAAAAAGCAATAATGTGTATGTTTGCATAATATTTCTAGCATTTGATCAACAAAACACTACTCGGAAAAGGGCTATAGATGGGATGGACACTAATGGCGCACTGTACATGTGGTGTGCCATTACTAAATACTAATGGCACACCATGTGTTGGTGCGCCATTAGTGTGCAAATACTAATGGCGCACCACGTCCCACGGTGCGCCATTAGTAAAAAAAATTAATTTTTTCAAAACTACTAATGGCGCACCGTGGGAGTGGTGCGCCATTACTAACTTGACATAGTAATGGCGCACCACACCCACCGTGCACCATTAGTAGTTTTGAAAAAAAAATTGTTGGTAATGGCGCACCTGTGGACAATGCGCCATTACTAGTTTTAACTAGTGCGCACTGTCCACTGGTGCGCCATTACTAAGTTTTTTTCAAAAAAAATTCATTTTTTTCCTTTTTTCTTTTCAAAACTAGTAATGGCGCACCGTGGGTGTGGTGCGCCATTACTAGTTTAACTAGTAATGGCGCACCACCCCACGGTGCGCCATTACTAACTTGCCCAAAAGTTCCCGAATGGACCCCCTGGACCGCCTTTTCAGTTATAAAAAAAATAAAAGAAAATGATAAAAATGTCAAAAAATAAAAGAAAATAAGTTTCCCATGTGAAATGTGGTCTACTTGTTGGGAAAATTTACAAATATGAATTTCGACTTTATTTGCAAATCTCTCTGGAAATTTGTAAAATGGCCATAACTTTTGCATACGAACTCGGATTAAAAAGTTTTTATATGAAAAATCATCTACTCGAAAAGTTACATCCAAATTTAAAATGGGGAACCCTGCTAAACATTTTCAAAATCCCCAAAAACCTAACAGAAAAAAAGTTACGTGGCTTTCAAGATCTAGAGGCAAAAAAATTCAAAAAAATTCAAAAAAAATTGGTTTTGAATTTTTTTGTGTATTGTTTTTCAAAAAATGATACGTAATAAGACTGGGAAGTTTGAAGTATTTTTCAAAATTTCATCATAGTCATGAACATGAACAAAGTCCTAGACATCAACAAGGTATAATAGGATTGATATGCTAGATATATCAACAAGTGCCTGTGAAGTGAGCTGTTGCTGGGGTTTGATAGAACTCTGAAGTTAAGCGTGCTTGGGCTGGAGTAGTGTGAGGATGGGTGACCTTTCGGTAAGTTTGACCATGGAGTGCGATTTGACCTGAGATTAAGCCATATTGACCTGAGATTAAGAAAAAATTGAAAAAAAAAAATAAATTTTTTTAAAAAAAAATTCTGAAAAAAATGTTACTAATGGCGCACTTCTATGTGGTGCGCCATTAGTATACCAGATACTAATGGTGCACCATGGGCTATACTAATGGCGCACCGTGTGGTGCGCCATTAGTATACCAGATACTAATGGCGCACCAGTGGTGCGCCTTTAGTAAAAAATACTAGTGGCGTGCTACTAATGGCGCACCGGTAGTGCGCCATTAGTAGGCAAAACCGGTGCGCCATTAGTAGGCCTTTTCCTTGTAGTGAAAGGTAAGGGGTAATGATCTTTCTTAGTAGCCTTATTAAATTTACAGAAATCAATTACCATCCTATAACCTGTGGTAATTCTTTGTGGAATCAATTCATCTTTCTTACCACTTCTTTCATTTTAGGATTCAAACGTCGTTGGACAGGACTTACCCACTGACTATCAGCAACGGGATAAACTATACCTACCTCCAGAAGCTTGAGTATTTCCTTTCTTACCACTTCTTTCATTTTAGGATTCCAACATCGTTGAGGATCAAAAACTGGTTTGGCATCAGCTTCCAAATTTATTTTATGTTGACATAGAGTGGGACTGATGCCCTTAAGATCATCCAGAGTATATCCAATAGTGGCACGGTGCTTCTTCAGGGTTTTCAATAATCTTTCTTCTTCATGCTCTGAAATGTTAGCGCTAATAATGACAGGATATATTTTCTTTTCATCAAGATAAGCATATTTAAGATTATCAGGCAACGGTTTAAGCTCAAACACGGGATCACCCTTGGGTGGAGGAGGATCCCCTAGGATTTCAACAGGCAAATTGTGTTGCAGAATAGGTTCCTGTTTAAAGAGTACTTCATCTATTTCCCTTCTTTCATTGATGAACATGTCATTTTCATGGTCTAGCAAATAGTGTTCTAAAGGATCACTAGGAGGTACGGCAATAGAAGCAAGACCAATAATTTTGTCCTTACTAGGCAATTCTTCCTCACGATGCTGTTTACTAAATTTAGAGAAATTAAACTCATGAACCATATCATCCAAGCCAACAGTAACAACATTCTTTTTGAAGTATATCTTAGCATTAACAGTATTCAAGAAGGGTCTACCAAATATAATGGGACAAAATCTATCTTGTGGAGAACCAAGAACAAGAAAATCAGCAGGATATTTGGTTTTTCCACACAAGACTTCAACATCTCTAACAATTCCCACTGCAGATATAGTATCTCTATTGGCAAGTTTAATTGTAAAATCAACATCTTCTAACTCAGCAGGTGCAATATCATGCATAATTTCCTTGTATAAGTCAATGGGTATAACACTAGCACTAGTACCCATATCACACAAGCCATGATAACAATGATCTCCTATTTTAACAGAAATAACAGGCATGCCTACCACATGTCTATGTTTATCTCTATCACAAGGTTTAGCAATTCTGGCAGTTTCACCACAGAATTGAATAACATGCCCATCAATATTATCAGACAAGAGATCTTTAACAATAGCAATATTAGGTTCTACTTCGACTTGCTCAGGAGGTGTATAAGTTCTAGTATTGCTTTTATGAACAACAGTTGAAGCTTTAGCATGATCCTTCATTCTAACAGGGAAAGGTGGTTTCTCAACATAAGAAGTGGGAACAATAGGATCATTATAAGTGACAATCTTTTCTTCAACTTTAATAGGTGCAGCTACTTTTAATTCTATGGGAGGATGATATTTAAACCACTTCTCCTTGGGGAGATCAACATAAGTAGCAAAAGATTCACAGAAAGAAGCTACTATCTCAGAGTCAAGTCTATATTTAGTGCTAAACTTACGGAAAATATCAGTATCCATAAAAGATTTAACACAATCAAACTTAGTTGTCATACCTGACTCCTTACCTTCGTCGAGGTCCCAATCTTAAGAGTTGCGTTTAATTCTATCCAATAAATTCAGTCTAAATTCAAAAGTCTTCATCATAAAAGAGCCAGCACAAGAAGTATCGAGCATGGTGCGATTTTTATTAGAAAGCCGAGCATAAAAACTTTGCATAATCACTTCTCTTGCGAGCTCATGATTGGGGCATGAATATAACATTTATTTAAGCCTCCCCCAAGCTTGAGCGATGCTTTCTCCTTCGCGAGGCCAAAAATTATATATATAATTGCGATCATGATGAACAAGATGCATAGGGTAATACTTTTGATGAAATTCCAATTTCAATCTTTTATAGTTCCATGATCTCATATCATCACATAGCCTATTCCATGTCAATGCGTCTCCCTTTAAAGATAAAGGGAAGGCCTTCTTCTTAACAACATCATCGGGTATACCTGCAAGCTTAAATAGTCCACAAACATCATCCACATAGCGTAGATGTTCATCGGGATGCTTTGTTCCATCTCCTGTAAAAGTGTTAACTAGCAGTTTTTCCATCATACCCGAAGGAATCTCAAAAGGAGTTTCATTTTCAATAGGTTCAGTAGGTTGAGTAGGTTGAGGAGGAACTCTTTGCTCTACTGGACGGGGTGAAGATACCCCGAACAAGCCCCTCAGACAATTACTTTCCATAGTAACAAGTGACAGAAAATTTCAGCACACTAAATAAATTTTTCCTTACCAAATTCCACCTACCAAAGGCGCTTCACTCCCCGGCAACGGCACCAGAAAGGAGTCTTGATGACCCACAAGTATAGAGGATCTATCGTAGTCCTTTCGATAAGTAAGAATGTCAAACCCAACAAGGAGCAGAAGGAAATGATAAGCATTTTTCAGCAAGGTATTCTCTGCAAGAACTGAAATAAGTGGTAACAGATAGTTTTGTGATAGGATAAAAGGTAACGAGCAACAAGTAACAAAAGTAAATAGAGTGCAGCAAGGTGGCCCAATCCTTTTGGTAGCAAAGGACAAGCCTGGACAAACTCTTATAATAGAAAAAGCGCTCCCGAGGACACATGGAAATATCATCAAGCTAGTTTTCATCATGCTCATATGATTCGCGTTCGGTACTTTGATAATTTGATATGTGGGTGGACCGGTGCTTGGGTGCTGTTCTTACTTGAACAAGCATCCCACTTATGATTAACCTCTATTGCAAGCATCCGCAACTACAACAAAAGTATTAAGGTAAACCTAACCATAGCATGAAACATATGGATCCAAATCAGCCCCTTACGAAGCAACACATAAACTAGGGGTTAAGCTTCTATCACTCTAGCAACCCATCATCTACTTATTACTTCCCAATGCCTTCCTCTAGGCCCAAATAATGGTGAAGTATTATGTAGTCGACGTTCACATAACACCACTAGAGGCTAGACAACATACATCTTATCAAAATATTGAACGAATACCAAATTCACATGACTACTAATAGCAATACTTCTCCCTTGTCCTCAGGAACAAACGTAACTACTCACAAAGCATATTCATGTTCATAATCAGAGGGGTAATAATGTGCATAAAGGATCTGAACATATGATCTTCCACCAAATAAATCAACTAGCATCAACTACAAGGAGTAATCAACACTACTAGCAACCTACTAGCACCAATCCCAGACTTGGAGACAAGAATTGGATACAAGAGATGAACTACGGTTTCGAGATGAGATGGTGCTGGTGAAGATGTTGATGGAGATTGCCCTCTCCTGATGAGAGGAGCGTTGGTGATGATGATGGTGATGATTTCCCCCTCCCGGAGGGAAGTGTCCCCATCAGAACAGCTCTACCGGAGCCCTAGATTTGTTGCGCCAAGGTTCCGCCTCGTGGCAGCGGAGTCTCGTCCCGAAAGGTTGCCTTCTATTTTTTTCTCATCGAAAGACTTCACATAGGAGAATATGGGCGTCGGAGAGCCACCAGGGGGCCCACGAGGTACGGGGCGCGCCCCCCACCCTCGTGAGCAGGGTGTGGGCCCCCTGGCCTTCATCATTGGCGACGATTTTTCTTTATTTATTTTAAGGTATTCCATGGATTTTCAGGACTTTTGGAGTTGCGCAGAATAGGCCTTCAATATTTGCTCCTTTTCCAGCCTAGAATTCCAGCTGTCGGCATTCTCCCTCTTCTTGTAAACCTTGTAAAATAAGGGAGAATAGCCATAAGTATTGTGACATAACATGAAATAACAGCCCATAATGCAATAAATATTGTCATAAAAGCATGATGCAAAATGGATGTATTAGTGATCAAAGCATACGGTTTTATACAGACTTTTTGAGAAGCCTGTATTTACAACAAAGTGAGCGGGAGCTCTATAGCATTTCTAATATTATATGTGGATGACATATTGTTGATTGGTAATGATGTAGAATTTCTGGATAGCATAAAAGGATACTTGAATAAGAATTTTACAATGAAAGACCTCAGTGAAGCTGCATATATATTGGGCATCAAGATCTATAGAGATAGATCAAGACGCTTGATAGGACTTTCACAAATCACATACCTTGATAAAGTTTTGAAGACATTCAAAACAGATCAGTCAAAGAAAGGGTTCTTGCCTGTATTACAAGGTGGGAAGTTGAGTCAGACTCAATGCCCGACCACTTCAGAAGATAGAGAGAAAATTAAAGTCATTCCCTATGTCTCAGCCATAGGTTCTATCACGTATTCTATGTTTGTACCAGACCTGATGTGTTCCTTGCTATAAGTTTAGCAGGGAGGTACCAAAGTAATCCAGGGGTGGATAACTGGACAGTGGTCAAGAACAACCTGAAGTACCTGAAAAGGACCATGGATATATTTCTCGTTTATGGAGGTGACAAAGAGCTTGTCATAAGTGGTTACATTGACGCTAGCTTTGACACTGATCCGGATGATTGTAAATCACAATCTGGAAATTTATTTTCACTGAATGCACTACAAAAAAAATACACTTCCGTGATGATACGTGTTTGTCACAGTAGGTCGCGTTTTTTGTCATGCATGTATATGCATGACGATTTTATGACAGAATCAAGATAGTCATACCTGTGCTGTCGTAGAAGTGTTCCATGATATTACCTAAATTATCATCACAGAAGTGTCCACTTCCATGACGATAAATCGCACGTCACAGAAGGGCTTTCGTCAAGGGTGACTGACATGTGGCATCCACCGTAACGGAACGTCGTTAAGCAATCGGGTCGGGTTTTGGATCCGATAACCCATTAACAGCCTTGACCAATGGGGATTTTCCATGTGTAAAATCATCATTTGCTGGAGGAAACACGTGTCGGCTCATCGTTGGGACAGATGTCATCCACTCATTGGACAGAAGGCGCCTATGATACGCCAACACGTAGCACGGCCCAAAAGAGGCCCATTCCTGTGAAAAGGCCGGCCCGTTTGACTTGGTCAAAAGGTGGCGGGCCGGCCCATGGAAAGCCTGTTACCGTCCTGTTCGCATATAGCCCATTTACAGCCCGCTAACCCAAGGCCCGTTAGGCCCTATCCGAATTAGGCCCAGTAGCGTCATCTGGGCCATCCAATATGATTCCAGCCCATCTTCACTTCTGGCCCATGTATGGCCCATGAATTCTTTCGGCCCATATGAGGCCCTTTGTAACTCTTGGCCCATTAATGGCCCGTGGTGAAACTGGCCCGTAATGAACAGTGTATCACTTTACACCCATTAATGGCGCGTGGTGGAACTAGCCCGTAATGAACAGTGTATCACTTTATACCCATTAACGGCCCGTTATTCCATTGGGCCGTTTCCAGCCCATGTTATCTTTCGGCCTTCTCAGAGCCCATTTATTCTTGGGCTCATTTCCAGCATTCTTTTACTTATGGACCGTTACTATCATTTTGTGCTTGTGGGCCAAATTCAGCCTGTGGTTACAGTCAGCCTGTTTGTGGCCCGTTAATACGTCGGGCCGTTTTCATAGTGTCATCAAATACGGCCTATTAATGGTCGGCCCATGAACGGATGATTCCAACTCTAGCCCGTTTACGGCCATAATGCGGTCTGTTATTGGCCCATGTTTGGCCAATCGATCATATGGCCCGTATAAGGCCCATTGATGATACGGCCCGTAGAAGGCCCATTGTTTCTATGAACCATAGAAGACCCATTGTTTCTACGGCCCGTAGAAGGCCCATTGTTTCTACGGCCCGTAGAAGGCCCACTGTTTCTACGGCCCGCAGAAGGACCACTGTTTCTACGGCCCACAGGAGGCCCAGTGTCACTACAGTAAATATTAGCACATGGTTATTGTGGCCTAGTTTTAAAAAATAGGTTGTTGCAGCCACTACCAAACCGCGGAAAAAGAACTGCAATGACTACAAGCAAAAAAATAAACAAGACAACAAGGAAATAAATAAGTAAGCAACTAACGCTAGGCTATCACGGCTATTACACATATTACATCCACTGGGCATCAAAGTTCGCCACCAGTGCAAATATAGTGTCGTGGGGAACGAACACCTATGGGGCAGGGCCCCTTCTCGGTCCGGCAGGGAGCGGAGGGCGCACGAAGAGCAGATCGAGGCGAAGCACGCGAGGGATTTTTACCCAGCTTCGGAGCTCTCTGAAGAGATAAAACTCCTACTGCTGCTTTGTGGTTATATTGTGTTCTTGCTCGAGAGCGTGAGCGTTCTGCAGTTTCGAATGAGTCGAACCCCTTCTACGTTGCACATGGGCCTCCTTTTATAGGCTAAAGGGGTCACCGACAGGTGGCAACGCATACAGGGGTACAAATGTAAAAAGAGGGGTTGGTACAACTGCTATCTATAGTGCACCCTACCTAACTCTGACGGCAGGGGACAAGGGCATTTAATGCCCGTCCGGTCACCCAAACAGTGCAGAAAACGACCGTTTGGGGTGCCACCGCCTGCCACGATGGCCTTCTCGTCATCTCCACTTGCCACCTTGCACCGTTTGGCTGCACAGCCGCCCGCCACGTGCGCCAGGAATGATCTTGGGGCGACACGTCGTTGGGTGCGCTGGAGCGTGGGCGCAGAGAGGTGGCTTTGCTGCGGCAAGCGCCTTGCCACGGTTGTTGTCTTGTCGCACCTGAAAGCTTGTCGCTCGTTGGGTCTTGCCGGGGCGCGCGGCGCGTCGCGGCAAGTTTCTTGAAATGCCTTGGTTGGCCTTCCCGGCAAGCTCCTCTTGCCGGGGCCTTGCCCTTCCCGACAAGCTCCTCTTGCCGGAGTCTTATCTTCTCAGTCAAGACACTTTGTTCTTGAATGGCATCAATATGAGCTACGGAGGATCTTGGCGGACGCCCGACAAGCCTTGCTGCTGGGTGCGGCGACTGCCCGTGCACAAGTTCGGGATACTAAGGTACCCCTACTTTAGTACACCGACAGGAGCCCCCGGGCCTGGGCCACACACGGTGCCGAGCGCTGTTGGGCCAGGCCCAAAACAGGGCATGGGAACGCGCGGCCTGGATCCATACCAAATCTAACTCCGTATTCACCACGCCCTCCCGTAACGGCACGCGTCAAACACGGCGTCGTGGGAGAGATCATGGGCAATTCTTTAATCAAGAAAGGCGTAACGTTCGCCTCCCCTCTTTATAAGCAGGGGAAACAGGGGCCGTTCCCCCACCTTCGCCACTTGCGGTTCCTTCCTCAGAAAGCTCCGCCGCTCCCCTCCGCTTCCCAAGCCGAAAGAGAGCAGCGCTCCACCGCCCGTCGCCGCCGCCTGTCGCCGCCGCCCTCCTCCACCTCTTCCGCCATGGCTCCGAAGACCGGAAAGAGTGCGAAGTCGGCCGAGGCGCTGCGGCTTGAGGCGCTGCGCAAGGAGCGAGCACTTTTTCCCCCCGAGCTCACCCCGAAGGCGCTGCGGGAGGAGCTCTATCTCTTCTGGTCGACGGAGACGCGGGCGCATCCGCGCACGCAGACGCTCTCCGCCGAAGCTTCTACTTCCAAGCGATGCCCAAAAGGGTACTATTTCTTCCCATTGTTCTTCTATTGTGGGCTCTGCCCGCCCTTTTCCGATTTCTTCTGTGACATCATGAACACATACGGGCTCCATCTCCTTGACTTCACCCCCAACGCCGTTCTGACAATGGCAGTTTTGGCGTATCTTTGTGAAAACTTCGTCGGAATCCACCCCAACGTTGCCCTTTTCCGCCACTATTTCATGCCCCGGGTCGAGAAAGGAGAGCCCTTGTCTGGCGGGGTCTCCTGGATCTCGAGGGCCGGCAAGAAGGAGGTGTATCTGGAGGGGGAGCTCCGTAGAAAATGGGACGAGTGGAGGGCCGAATGGTGTTGGATTGTTGACGCAGATCCGCAGCCATTCACCAATTTGCGCCTAACCCGAGTAGTGCGCGGCGGCGACTGGAGCGCTCTGGCGGCGGAGGATGCCAAGCTGAAGATCGCTACCACCAGGATCCTGCGGCTCAGGCTTGCCGGGCTCACTGTAGGGGCTGTTGGCGCGGACTTTCTTCGCCGCCGCATCGCCCCTCTGCAGGAGAGGGGGAGGCCCGCCTGGCTGTTCGGGGGCCCGGCGGATATCATGAGGCTGCGCCTAGGCCTCAATTTTAACTTTACTATTTTGGAGTTGGACGGGATGCTCAAGGAGCTGTTCAAGCACGACCCCAACCATCCGGAGTGGTTCAGGCTGCCGCAGGGTGTCATCCCACTGTGCAACAACTCCCAGCTTGATCGCATCCGCGCAATGATGCCGGAGTGCGATTCGCACGGGATTATCCCAACTTGGCGGGAGCCCTCCGATGACATCGTGCGGCAATTCTTCGACGGCTTGGTGGAGGTAGCAGTCCGTGCCGACGAGCAGAGGCTCCTCACCCGCGACACCACCGACGACGAGATGCGGTACATCGCCACCAGGGCTGAAGAGGCGGCGGCAGCCGCCGCCGCGGGCGAGTTCGGGTTTACTTTGGAGGAGGCAGAGGCAGCCAAGGCGGCAAGCCTTGCCGACCGAGAGGATCTTGGCGGGGAGGTCGTTGGCGAGGGGGAGCCCGAGGCCGAGGCGAGCGAGCCTGCCGGGGGCGCAAGTGGCCCGCCATCTTCGAGTAGCTTGCCGCAGACGGGGCCCTCAGCGCAGCCCCCAGCTCAACCAAGGAGGCGCCTTCGCAGGACCGGAGACACAGCAGGGCGGCAGACGGGCCAACAGTCGTCGCGCCGCGGGACACGCTCCACCACGCCAAGCACCACTGACGCGGGAGCATCTGATGCCGCGCCGGCAACTGGAGAGGGGTCTTCTCGGGCCGCCACTTTCGATCCTGCTACAGCTCCCGCAAAGCATCCAAGGGAGCCTACCCCTCCGCCTCGTCATGCAGAAAGGGTACCGGACTTCGACCTTTCCGCGCTCAGCTCTGACGAGGAGGAAGAAGAGGAGGAGGAGTGAGACATTCTTCCTGTTGTATTTATATTTCTTCGATTCTTGCTATTTCTTGTCTTGTATCTGATCTGCTTCCCTCTGAACCTCGTTCCTTTGCAGGACTCTGGCCGAGAGAGCGGCGAAGAGGGTCAAGGTCCCCGTGGTAGTCATCGAGGATGATCCTGCTGTGACAACAGAGGACGCATCCGAGACCACCTTGACGGACCCGGCAACCTCTCCCCGAAGCAGCCCCCAGGGCAGCCCCCAGCGTAAGTACTTGTTCACTTCCTATTGTGGGGCGCGCGTGGGTGCTCTTTCTTTGTTGACATCTTGACTGTTGACTTGCTTGTGTAGGAGCAGAGCAGGCCCATCAGGAGCAACCGGAAGTCGCTCCAGAGGTACTATCTGCTTCAACTACGCCGCCAAGGGGCGATTCTCCGACAAGGGAGCGCTCTCCGGCAAGGGAGAGGTCCCCGGCAAGGGATGGGACCAGCGAGCCTTCAGTGGTGGAGCCCATGGTCACAGAGCCCAGCATAGGTGACCCTCCTTGTCGGAAATTTTCCCTTGGGTTCTTCTTCTTCTGGTCTTATTTTTGGATGTTTGTTTGACTTTTCCTTCCTCTTCCCGTCTTCAGACCCCCCTTCCACAGACCCGATGGAGGCTGAGGCCACCGACGAGGAGGACGCACGCGGTAACACTGAGGATGCTGCCGCTGCCGAGGAAGAGGCCGATGCTGACGATCCCGCCGGCGAAGAGGCCGCCAAGGCTGCTGGCGCAGGAGCTGGCGAGGGGCCCGGCACCTACTTGAAGGCCGGCGTGGGTGTCTTCATCAAGCTTCCCTGGGCGTCGAGCTCCAGGGCGCCGGTCGAGGGAGAGGCTTTTGACGGAGAGGTGCTCGCCTCTGCAGGGCTGACAGTGGTTGACGCGCCAAGCAGCAGCAGTGGCGAGTCCGAAGAGGAGTAGTTGCTCCGGAAGTTGGTGTCGCTCTACCGCGCCCGGCAAGCGAAGCTGGAGTCCCGGGAGGCGCTTGTCGCACGGGCGGGAATTGACATAGAGAAGCATGCGGAGGAACTCCAGAGCCGCAACCAAGAGGCCCTCCGATCCATTGCGGAGGAGAGGGCGCAGCTTGTCGAGGCGCGGAAGGCTTTCCTCCTCGAGAAGGCAGAAGCTGAGGAGCAACAGAGGCTTGCCGCTGAAGAGCTGTCCACCCGGGAAGGTGAATTGACACAGCGGAAAGTCAATCTGGACAGCCACGAGGAGGAGCTCGCCGCACGTGAGCAATCACTTGGCGGGGCGCTCAAGGAAGCGAAGGACGCTGCCGCAGCTGTCGAGGCTGCCAAGAAGGAATTGGAGGTGAAGATGATGCAGCTGGAGGCTGATCTGAAAGAGAAGGATGAGGAGCTTGCCGTGCTCCAGCGCGAACGCGAGAAGGATGCCCTCGCTCATGGTGATCTGCAAGTCCAACTCGCCAACAAGGGCAAGGAACTGAACGCCGCCAAGGACTCAAATGCTGATTTGGAGCTGAAGCTGGCCACACTGACGGAGACGCTGGGCGGCGCCAAGAAGCGAGAGGAGGATTTGAAGAAAGAGATCAAAGCCAACGAGGAGCTGCTAACGAGGGCCGCCGAGACTCAAAACACCTTCAGGGCTACGGTGGAGCTCTGGACGGAGGGCCTCGTCAACATAGCTGCAGTCATTAACGAGGAGCTGGCGCAATTGGACTTGGCGGGCTTCGGGTACTCCTCCGACGAGAACCTCCAGCCCAGCGCCAAGCTTACTCTGTTCTTCGAGGGCGTGGCGACGGCTCTCCAGCAGGTCCGGGAAAGGATCCCAAGGCAGCTGGCCGACGAGTCACGCGCAATCTGTGCTAGGGTCTTGGAGAAGGTGTTGGTGAAGGTGCTCTTCCGCAATCCGAACCTCAACCTCACCAATGTTCTCAAGAAGCTGCCGGCGGGTGCTGATCTTGCAGAACTCAAAGCCCTTGTTGCACCCATTGTGGACAAGGTGAATGAAGTCAGGAGGATCGACGGCGAGCGCGTGGATTAAACTCCTCTTTCTCTCCTTTCCTTGCCGCTGCCATTTATGTTATAAGAACAATTTTGTCAGTGCCACGACAAGTTTCTTTTGTAATATAACTTTATCTTGGGCAGTATTTGCTATGTTATTTCCTGTACTTGATTCCTTCTTTTGTATGTTTTTACCCTACGCTTTTAGGGAACTTGCCGGCGCAGGCACCCTTGCCGCGAGCGTTGAGTGCGGAACATCAACAGCCTGCTGGCGGTGCTGCTCCGGCAAGAAACCTTGCCGCAACTAGTTGCAGCACACTTAAGTTGTTGAGCGGACTCGAAACAAAGTAAGGGCGCAACTAGATACGAGTCGGTTCCTCCGCGCACAGGTTTTCCATACAAAGTACGGTCGTTCAAGGAAGATAACTTAAAAACTTAAAAACTAATCATGCTCAAACTTTGGCGACTTAGCTTTTTCTTTTGTCGTCTGTATCCCGGCAAGGCTGTACTTCTTTGAACGACGCCTAGTCCACACCTTATCTTCTCCTCCCCCCGGTGAACTTGTGTGCGAGGGAACCTTCCTTTTGAGAAAAAGAAAGAAGAGAAAATAAAGATATGGTGCCTGAAGGCTCGTTATTGCTTACCGGGGGCAAGTGCTGCACAAAGTGTCAGATAATACATGCAAAAAAGAAAAAGGCATGAAATAAGACAAGATGCGCGGAGCACACGAGCTTTATTTATGCTTGGGATCTGCGTCCGGCTTTGTACAAAGGGTTACATGCAATAGCGGCAAGGCTTGTACAAAAGATGGTTGCCGGAACAGGTTCCGGCAACTGCGCCTTATGGGTAAAACTTACGAAGATGCTCAATGTTCCAGGAGTTGCTCACCGGAAAGCCATCTTCGGTCTCTAGGCGGACGGCGCCGGGCCTAGTGACTCGCTTCACCCGATAAGGGCCTTCCCACTTTGGTGTCAACTTTTTGGGATTCTTGGCGGATTGAACGCGCCGAAGAACAAGGTCACCTTCCTCGAGGCTTCTGGCATTGACTTGGCGGCTATGGTAGCGGCGCAAAGCTTGCTGATATCGAGCAGCTCGTACAGCAGCCTGAAGACGATCTTCCTCAAGGAGAAGCGCGTCGTCTTGTCGCAGCTGCTCTTGCTCAAGCTCGTCATAAGCGAGCACTCGAGGCGATCTGTATACCAATTCCGTGGGGAGAACTGCCTCTGCTCCATAGACTATTGCAAAAGTTGTTTGGCCAGTGGCTCAATTCGGCGTCGTCCTGATCGACCAAAGAGCCACTGGCAGCTCCTTTATCCAATTTCTTCCGCACTTGTGCAGCCTGTCGAAAGTTCTGGTCTTGAGCCCGCGCAACACTTCAGCGTTTGCCCTCTCCGCTTGACCGTTGCTTCTCGGGTGAGCAACAGAAGTGAAGCAGACCTTGGCGCCAAGATCTTGGACATACTGCATGAAGGTGCGGCTCGTGAATTGTGTGCCATTGTCGGTGATGATCCTGTTAGGGACTCCGAAACGACAAACAATCGACCTGAAGAACTTGACTGCTGACTGTGCTGTCACCTTCCTCACTGCTTCCACTTCCGGCCACTTTGTGAACTTGTCGATTGCCACGTACAAGTACTCAAAGCCCCCGACAGCTCGGGGAAAGGGGCCGAGGATGTCGAGCCCCCAGACCGAAAATGGCCAGGACAACGGGATCGTCTAGAGAGCTTGAGCTGGTTGATGTATCTGTTTGGAGTGGAACTGGCATGCTTCACACTTGGTTACTTGTGCAGTTGCATCCTGGAGGGCTGTTGGCCAGAAGAAACCTTGCCGGAAAGCCTTGCCGGAAAGTGCTCTTGCGCCAATGTGGTGACCACATATGCCTCCATGTATTTCCGCCAACAGCTTCTGTCCTTCTTCTCGGGTAATACACTTTAATTTCACTCCGTTGAATCTTCTTCTGTACAGTATGTCGTCGACAAACTGGTACATACTTGACTGTCGGGCTACTTTCTCCGCTTCTTCTTGCTCTTCGGGAAGTTCTCCTGTTTGAAGAAAACGGACAATCTGCTGCGCCCATGCCGGAGCCTGTGGCTCAACGACAAGGACTAAAGGCGCAAATGCTGCTGCGGGAACATCAGCTTCTATGGCAAGAACCTGTGGTTCAGCCGGAGCTTGATGTTCCCCGACAAGCTTGCCGAAGCAAGACTTGTCCGGAGCATCTGCTTCAACAGAACAAACCTTAAGGCTTGTCGGAGCAGACTACTCCTCAGCACTCTTGGTGTTGAGTTTGGGGACCTTCTTGGCGGCGGCTTCAGGGAGCTCTGCCGGAAAGTAGTCGCCAGAAATTAACTTCCTCTTTTTGTTCTGTCCAGTTGATGGTGTTACAGATGGTTGAGTTAGCTTGAGCACAAAGATCCCTGGTTCCACAGGCAACTTGAGTGCGGCACATTTCGACAGGCCATCGGCAACATCATTCTGGGCTCTTGGAACATGTTCCATTTGCAGGCCTTCAAAATGTTCTTCCAACTTCCTCACTTCATCAATGTAGTCTTCCATCAACGGACTCTGATAATCTTTGTTCACTTGACGGACGACAAGCTGTGAGTCACCCCTGACAATAAGCTTTTTGATCCCAAGGTCCGCCGCGATCCTAAGTCCGGCAAGCAAGCCTTCATATTCTGCAGTATTGTTTGTCGCTTGCTCCTTGGGAAAGTGCATCTGGACCACGTACTTGAGGTGCTCTCCGGTGGGTGCGACAAGTAGTACGCCCGCACCGGCGCCTTGCAGCGAGAAGGCACCATCAAAGTACATGATCCATTCCTTGTTTGCTTCCTTGACGGGGATGCTCATCTCTGGAGTTTCTTCATCTGGTGTTGGCGTACACTCTGCTATGAACTCTGCCAATGCTCGGCTCTGGATAGTTGAAGTACTTTCAAACTTGAGGCCAAAGCTTGACAGTTCCATTGCCCACTCGACAATCCTGCCTGTCGCTTCTGGATTCTGCAATATCCTCTTCAATGGAAAGCGAGTGACCACTGTGATCTCATGTGCTTGAAAGTAATGGCGCAGCTTTCTCGAGGCCATGAGAAGGCCGAAAAGCAACTTTTGCACACCAGAGTACCTTGACCTAGCCCCCTGCAGAAGGGAACTGACAAAATAAACTGGGCGCCGCACCATCTTCTTCTGTTTCTCTTCCTGTGGCTGCACAGATCTATCCTTGTCGGGACTAGAGCTTAGGTGCGACAAGTATTGGAGTGGAGGACAGATATCTCTTCAAGTCCTGCAGCGCAGCCTCCGCTTCCGGAGTCCATTTAATTGGACCTGCCTTTTTCAAAATTTTGAAAAATGGCAGGGCGCGCTCAGCAGACTTAGAGATGAACCTGCTGAGGGCAGCTACGCAGCCGGCAAGTCTGCGTACATCCTTGACGCGCTTCGGTGCTTCGATCTGCTCAATGGCCTTGATCTTGTCGGGGTTGGCTTCGATCCCCCGCTGAGACACAAAGAACCCAAGAAGCTTGCCGGAAGGGACTCCAAACACGCACTTCTCGGGGTTGAGTTTGAGGTTGATCTTGCATAGATTCGCAAAGGTCTCGTCCAAATCTTGAATCAGAGTTGCTCTGTTTTTTCTCTTGACCACTATGTCATCCATATAAGCTTCTACATTTCTGTGCAGCTGTGGCTCGAAAGCTTCGTGAACTACCCTTGCAAATGTTGAACCAGCATTCTTTAGTCCGAAAGGCATTCGTACAAAGCAGTACGTGCCACATGGAGTAATGAATGCGGTTTTCTCTTCATCCTCTTCTGCCATAAAGATCTGATGGTATCCTGAATATGCATCAAGAAATGAAAGCCAATCACATCCTGTCGTGGAGTCGACAATCTGGTCAATGCGCAGCAAGGGAAATGGATCTTTGGGGCAAGCTTTTTTAACATCAGTGAAGTCAATACAAAGCCTCCACTTCCCGTTCGCCTTGCGTACGACTACTGGATTGGCTAACCACGTTGGACGGAGTACTCCTCGGACAAGGCCTGCTGCTTCCAACTTCTTGATCTCTTCTGCAATGAATTCTTGTCGCTCCACTGCTTGTTTCCTTACCCTCTGCTTGACGGGCCGCGCGTGAGGACAGACGGCAAGGTGGTGCTCAATTACTTTCCTGGGAACACCGGGGATGTCAGATGGTTGCCATGCAAACACATCGACATTCGCCCGCAGGAAAGCAACGAGCGCGCTTTCCTATTTAGGATCAAGCGTGGCACTAATGGTGAAGGTACCACCAGTGCCGTCCTCCTTGGCAGCCACTTTCTTTGTCTCTGGTGAAGCTGTCTTTGCCTTCTTGCACTTGCCGGTGGAGCTCGATGGTGCGTCCTCGACGGTAGCGCAGCACTCCGAAGAGGTGCGCTTGCCGGAGTGGGCATCAGAGTTCTTGCCGGACTTGGTCTTCTTCTTCCCCCCGGGAGCTACAGCGGCCAGTGTCTTGCGATCTGCTGCGGCTGCTGCTTCCCGGTAGATCTTGTCGGTACAGATAAGGGCATCTTTCTTGTCACCAGGGACAGAAATGACACTTATCGGACCGGGCATCTTGAGCACGTTGTAAGCATAATGAGAGGCTGCTATGAACTTGGCGAGCGTTGGACGGCCAAGTATCCCATTGTAGGGCAATGGGAAATCAGCAACATCAAAGGTGACCTTCTCTGTCCTAAAGTTCAGCTCGCTGCCAAATGTCACTGGCAGTGTGATCTTCCCCTTCGGCTTGCTCCTTCCCAGATTGATTCCTTAGAAAGTACCAGTCTCTTCGAGCTCGCTGTCGGGGATCTGGAGCTTCTTGAGCACCGCGGAGGAGATCAGATTCAAGCCGGCCCCGCCGTCAACTAGCATCTTTGTGACTTTGAGGTTGCGGATAGTTGGCGAAACCAACATCGGCAAGCACCCGACCGCAGTTATGCGATCAGGGTGATCCTCAACATCAAAGATGATCGGCGTGCTGGACCACTTCAGGGGCTTGCGTGACTCAACTGACGGTTCTGCTGCATTAACTTCTCACACCCACTGTTTGAGCTGGCGGTGCGAGGTATGCAGAGAAGCACCACCGTCAACACACAAAACCTCCGTAGCTTTCTGAAACTCCTGCTCGTCGGCCTCATCCTCATCCATCTCTTCATCTTCGTCTTCATCTTCATCCTTGTCGCGGCCGCAGGGAGGCCTGTCTCCTTGCCGCTGCTTAGCCTTGCCGCGGCGCCCCCTCCCCCCCCCCCCCCGGGCGGGACGCTTCTTGCCGGATCCTCCTCCACCTACTTGGGCCTTCTCCTTGTCGCGACGCTCGTATTCAGCTTTCTGTAGTTCAACGAGCTGCTCAACTTTCTTGCAGGTCTGGAGATCGTGGCCCTTGGTGCGATGGATCTTGCAGTACTGCTTGCCGGAGCCGTCCTGCTTGTCGGCGGCCACCACAGCCTCGCCGGAGTTACCAGCTTTGGCCTTCTCGGCGCCACCTCCGTTGCCGGACTGCTTGACGACTAGCACCTCCGTTACCAGCTTTCCGCCTCCGGTTCTTCCTTGCCGGGGCGGCATCCTCACTGTCAGACCCTTCTGCTCCTGCGTTCTCTCCGGGGAGTTTCCTCCCCTCCTCAGCACGTGCACACTTGTCGGCCAGAGCATATAGCTCGCTGACATCTCTGATTTTGCACATCGCCATCTCCTCCCTCATCCTGCGATTACGCACGTTCTGATGGAACGCGCTGATAACCGCGGCGGGGTGGACATCTGGGATGTTGCGCTGCACCTGGCTGAATCTTTGAATGTACTTGCGCAGAGGCTCTCCTTCCTTCTGGGCGAGCAGATGTAGATCGCTCTCCTGGCCATGGGGCTTGTGGCCGCCTGTCAAGGCGTCGACAAACTGATGGCACAGATTTGCCCATGAGGAAATGGAGTTGTCCGGCAAGTGCATGAGCCAAGATCTGATGTTGGGCTTCAGCACCAACGGGAAGTAGTTGGGGAGGATCTTCTCATTGCGCCCCTCGGCAGCCTGCACCGCGATGGTGTAGATGCTGAGGAACTCCGACGGATGTATCCTGCCGTCATACTTCTCGGGTACGTCTGGCTTGAAGTTCTTGGTACTGGGCAACTGGACTTGCCGCAGCTCACGGGTAAACGCAGGACAACCTGCCGCGTACGGCAAGTCGCCTGGTTCCCCTGGCGCATGCATGTCGACAATGGGCCCAGCGCGCTGGTCTGATTGATGTCGCGCTTCTCTCCGACACTCGATACGGGTGCGAGCGTCTTCGTGTTGTTGTTCCTGAAGAACTTGGCGCTGATCACGACGAGCCCGCGGATCTGATGACGCCGTGGAGTCGGTGTCGAGGTTGACCCGGTGAGTCGGCGATCTTGGCCTTCGGGCGGGGAATGCATAGTGGTTGCACCCCCACCGGTCTTGTCGCCATCGGCTTGCGCTTGGACATCTTGCCGCGGCTTCGACGTAGTCGGTTGCCGGGGAGTGTCGCCGTTGGCGAAGCCGATGAGGCTCTGGATGGTGGCCCTCCAATCGTCAATCTTGTCTGGCGCTGGAGGGTAATCTAGAAGCAGTTGGGCTCGGGCCAATGCTTCTTCTAGAGTCTTGGGTGGCGGCGGCGAACGGCGCGAGGAGCGAGATATGCTCGCACTTCTAACAGTGTTAGAAGGAGCAGCATCTCGTCCAGGCGACCGTGTCGCGCCATTCCAGCATGTTGACGTGCGTGCTGATCTTGAGCGTCCCGAGATCCACCAGCTTGGCCTTGACCCAACGAACGTATGGTATTGCGCGTACCATGACGTTGTCGGTCTCGCGCCTCCTGAGACGGGCGCGGTGCGTGCACGGGCGCCGAAGTTTGCGCAGCCTTGTCCTTGGACTTGGCAGCATCGTGAGCTCCCTCGTCGGCGCCCGTTCCTCCACCGGCGTCTACCCCACCGCCCGTTTGCTCCGGTGGCGGTGGAATCGACGCGGACGGACCAGCCACCTCCGAAGCCATCTTCTTCGGTGGCATGTCGATGAAGGTGATGATGTAGCGCGCGCGAACACCAGATCAGGTTCGCACAACCTCGACACCCCCTACCTAGCACGCCAAAGATGTCGTGGGGAACGAACACCTATGGGGCAGGGCCCCTTCTCGGTCCGGCAGGGAGCGGAGGGCGCACGAAGAGCAGATCGAGGCGAAGCACGCGAGGGATTTTTACCCAGCTTCGGAGCTCTCCGGAGGGATAAAACTCCTACTGCTGCTTTGTGGTTATATTGTGTTCTTGCTCGAGAGCGTGAGCGTTCTGCAGTTTCAAATGAGTCAAAATCCTTCTACGTTGCGCATGGGCCTCCTTTTATAGGCTAAAGGGGTCACCGACAGGTGGCAACACAGAAAGGGGTACAAATGTAAAAAGAGGGGTTCGTACAACTGCTATCTACAGTGCACCCTACCTAACTCTGACGGCAGGGGACAGGGGCATTTAATGCCCGTCCGGTCGCCCAAATAGTGCAGAAAACGACCGTTTGGGGCGCCACCGCCTGCCACGATGGCCTTCTCGTCATCTCCACTTGCCACCTCGCACCGCTTGGCTGCACAGCCGCCCGCCACATGCGCCAGGAATGATCTTGGGGCGACACATCGTTGGGTGCGCTGGAGCGTGGGCGCAGAGAGGTCGCTTTGCCGCGGCAAGCGCCTTGCCACGGTTGTTGTCTTGTCGCACCCGAAAGCTTGTCGCTCATCGTGTCTTGCCAGGGCGCGCGGCGCGTCGCGGCAAGTTTCTTGAAATGCCTTGGTTGGCCTTCCCGGCAAGCTCCTCTTGCCGGGGCCTTGCCCTTCCCGGCAAGCTCCTCTTGCCAGAGTCTTGTCTTCTCAGTCAAAACACTTTGTTCTTGAATGGCATCAATATGAGCTACGGAGGATCTTGGCGGACGCCCGGCAAGCCTTGCCGCTGGGTGCTGCGACTGCCCGTGCACAAGTTCGGGTTACTAAGGTACCCCTACTTTAGTACACCGACATATAGGGAACAAAGCAGCATATCATATACACTGGTTGTCAAAGTTGGCGACCAGCGCAAATAAACGCCGCAGCAAAACAAATCTAGAACTGAAACCACTTCAGAAGATCTCAAGAAACAATATCCTGGGTACCCATAATGCTGGCAAGATACTTAGCAAGCTTATTAACTTTCTCTTGTTTGGCGCTTAAATCCTCTAGTGCTTGTTGTTGCACCAGGAAATATGCATCTGAATTCTGCAGGGACTTCCTTAGTCCTTCAGCTTCCTGTCGTAGCACATTTGATCGATGTCTTTCAACTTGAAGTTGAGACTCAAGAAGACGAACTGATTCAGGCAGCAAGTTCGAAGAGCTTGTGCTAGCAGTAGTGGCCAGTAACTCGAACACTACATCAAGACAGGACTTTTGGGTTCTCTCACTGTCGTCAAGATAGATTTTATCAGCTTTCTTGGAGACCAATAGGGATGTCTCACTATCTTGAACCTTATCTGCATTACTTCCTTTACCATTGCATAACGCGGTACTTTTCTCCAATATTTTGTCCGCATTCTAAAAGAGAAACAAGCAGACACATCATAGGTTTACCATGTTGTATATGAAACTCATTTTGGTAAAGGAGTTTAGTAGTAAAGTGGACAGGATAACAGCATGAAACAAACATATATCTATGTACCATGGTCACTTTATGGTCTATATCATTCTAGTTTTTGTTGCCAAATCAAGATAGAGACACAGTTCAAATAATATTTGTTCAAGACAAAGCAGAATAGACAGAATATAAGTGTGGGAAACTATAGAGCAATAACAACACTTGTAATGTGCACGACATGTGAACATAACAGTTTATTCAATTGAAACTGAAATCAACATAGAGCAGGTTACAACAGCAAACCAGTTAAGAAACAGGTTTAAAACATACTTGTTGCGCCATTGGAGTTTCAATTCCATCCTTAAAATTTGAAAATAGTTGGTATGAGTAAATACTGTAATGCAAGAGCAAAGGAGTATGAACCATAGCTACAGAACCACACCTGAGAACAAATCTACTTCTCCTTTAAGCGTTGAGTTGAGATTCGGAGTGGTGGTCCTCGTGCTTTGGGCACTGCAGTTCCCTTACTAACTGCTCGTGTTTGGGTGCTCTGTGGTGGAGACGGTGTTGTGTCAACTAGAGCTGGGTTACTATCTGTCGGGGTTGGGGTTAGAAGGGGTGTAGCTGGTTCTCTGTCCAACTGGGTAGGGGTACAATCTGCGGGAGTCTGGGTTATGTGTGGTGGATCTAGTCCTTGGGCAAGTACAACCATAGTTCTATCTGCATCAACTGGTAGCACTATTTTTCTGAAGACCGTGTTGTTACTCCCTTAGATACTGCCATCACCCTCTCCAATTCAAATGGCTGAAAAATAAGAAAATTAATTGAAAGTATAGACATTGTATGATAGACAGGTGCAATGGATAGTGGGGAATAAAAGAGGGCATGAAATAATTCATATTTATGTTGTCTAACCAAACAGGATAGCATGACACAATTTCACATATATGATGGCTAACTAAACAGGATAGCATGACACAATTTCACATTATGATGGCTAACTAAAAAAGATGGAAAGACATAGTTCAAAATATGATGACTATGTAAACAGGATGACATGATATAACTATATAATGTTTTTATTAAATAGGTTGGCATGCCATAATTCACATACATTCACGGATAGAATGCCATAATTCAAAATATGATGAATGTAAAAACTAAACAGGATGAGATGATATAACTATATGATGTCTTTATTAAATGGGTTGCCATGCCATAATTCAGATAGATGATGTGTATGTACTATGTAAACATGATGGCATGATATAATTCAAACATATGATTTATATAGTAAGCAAGTAAGCAAATGGAAATCCATATATGATGTAAAAACTAAGCAATGCAAGACAACATGCATGACATGGGTAATATAACCCTGCCAAGTTTGAGCATAGACCTCAGGAGGGAAATAGGACTGGTCATCAGTCTCTGAATCCTCCTCTGAGGACCTCTCTATAACAACCAAGATGCCTGCTTCAGCAGGTAGCATTGTCTGCTCTGAATACCTTGTTTTCACTCCAGATACTTCCATCACCGCTTCAAATGGCTGATGCACAGGAAGAGTAGTTGAATATACAAACGTTGTCGACAAATGGAACACATAATACAAAAAAATGATAGCATGATATAATTCACAAACATGATGATTGGCTAAACAGCTTGGCATTGCACAATTCACATATGTAATGCCTTTGCAACAAGATAGCATTGCATAAATCATATATATAATGTCTTGCAACAAGATGGCAATGCATAATTCACATTTATGGTAATTAGACACTAAACAGGTGGCATTCACACAAAGCATGTCTAAACTAATCAAATGACATAGCAATGCGAGACACCATATGCACGATATGAGCAACATAACCCTTCAAAGTTAGAGCATACACCTCGGGGGGGGGGGGGGGATAGAACTAGTCATCTGTCTCTGAATCCTTCTCTGAGGAGCTATCTGTAACCAGCGAGATATGCGCTTCGTCGGATAGCATAGTCTGCTCTGAAGACCTTGTTTTCACTCCAGAATTTGCCATCACCGTGTCAAATTGCTGATGCACACGAAGAGCAGTTGAATGTAATAACATTGTTGACAAATGTAATATAAAAAAGGATGGCCTGATATAATTTACATATAAGATGACTGGCTAAGCAGGACGGCATTGCAAAATTCACATATATGATGCCTGGCTAAACAAGATGGCGTTGCATAATTCACATAAACGATGAATAAACTAAACAGATGGCATTCGCACAAAGGATGTCTAAACTAAGCAGATGACATATTTGATGTATAAAGTAAGCAATGCAAGGCACCATATGCATGATATAACGAACATCAGCATGCCAAGTTAGAGCGAAGACCTCAGGGGGTAAATAGGAGTTGTCTTCTCCTTATGAATCCCCCTCAGAATAGATATCTTCCTCTCGATCACAATCCAAAATATGTGGAGGGGGGCTGCCATTGCGCCTCCATGGAGCGACATCCGCATGAAATTTTATTGCCACACAAGGCTCGTCTCTTTTTCTCTACATGTTCAGTTCCATCGTTTACAATAACTATCATGCATAGGAATAAAACATAGTGAGATTATGTAAGGAGTGCATGCAGAAATCCAGAGTGATGGTAGCAACCTGTGGATAGACCCAAAACCAATAATAGCAGGCAGATAATGGCTTTAGTTAAAAAATACAGATAATGGCTTCTTTACTGTTTGTTTCCCACCCAACATGAAAATCATAGTAGACACTAGAGATTAACCAGATAGTAGATAGATACTAATGATTGCGGCCCCGATATGTACCCCACAACCATATAAAAACTCAAGTTTGACCATTAGTTTGGAGCTGAATGAGAGTCTAATCGGTGAACAGGACGATAAAGTAGCATGTAATATTAAGCGATGCATAACGTAAGCAGACACGAAAGAGTGTGACCTCTCTTGCGGACCCGTGTAGTCCTTGAGGTCATCTGCTCAGTTGATGATGGTAATGCAGTTTTCATGGCTGCTGGTGGCGGGGAAGAAGATCTGAGGCGGCGAAAGACAGTCTGGAGGCCGGATCCCTACTGTGTTGGACCCTTCTGACGTTGGAGCAGCAGAGCTGGGGTGGACGACGGCGCAGCAGGAGCGGGACAAGCCACGTAAGGTTTTATTTGACAACTATCTGTAAGAGAAGTAATTCTGTAAGGGCTCGTTTGAATTGGAGGATTCCAACAATGCAGGGATAGGAAATAGACAGGAATAGGATAGGAATGCATATGCAAAACAGAGAATTTAAAAACACAGGATTTCTGCCAATCTGGGTGTTTGATTCACAACAATTGGAAGATCACAGGATGCAAAGAAGCATGGTGAGATTAAGTCAACCCACAAGAAAATGTACGGTTATAATTCTATTATGCTACTATCTCTTAGTCTTGTGCTTCATGAATAGGAATTTGAAAAGGAGGACAAGTGAAAACTAAAATTCCTACATTTTTTCTTTCAAGGAGACACTAAAGGAACAAATCCTATAGTTTTCCTTTGCTCCATTCCTTTGAACCAAATTCATGAATAGTAGTACCATATGAAACTTTCCAATTCCTATGTTTTTCATTCACTTTTCCTTTCAAGCACTGGCGATTCTAGTAGGCAGGCTTGAGCAAGGAAAATCCTAAACTAATAAAATGTTTTTGTGCTACTTCTATTACTTTGGACCCAAGCCACTGCCCTACTAGGTCAACTCCGAGGGCCATCGACAAATGCACAGCTCAAACGCGTAGAGATAAATAATGATGGCATTCAAGAGACTCCATCATGGAAAGCTAAGTTGCCTGGCACCTCAGTGCTTGTCATATAGTAGGATAAAATAATCGTATTTCCCGTTACTACGTGTGCTCAGTGGACAATATATATAACATGTAGAGTAAAAAAGAGATGCAACAAGTGTACAACCTGTTTGGCGAAGCCATGTCGATCTCATCGTGTTTGGGTTGGCCGGTGAGGATGCTCTGGCTGACTTGGCTGTCGGAGGAAGGGAAGAAGATCTTAGGCGTTTGGAGATGGAGCCCAAGGTACTACTCCGCTGTGATGGAGGGTTTCGTCGTTGGAGCAGCTCCGGTGAGTTGTACGACACCGAGGCTGAAGCAGGACAAGAGAGACAACGTTAACCTGAGTGGAATTCTAATAGCATCTCCAATACATGACGTAAAATACATAACCACAAACTGCTAGATGTAAAATACATCAGCCACTCATCTCTGAACTTAACTGTTGAAACTAAATTTAACTGTCGAAATTGAACTTAACTGTTGAAACTGAACGTAACTGTCGAAACTGAATTTTGCTGTCGAAACTGAACGCACTAGCAAGGTGAGGCTACACGTCGTTCGACTGACTTTTTCATCTCTGGTTAGTCGATTTTTCAACCGTTGGATACGAAATCAAGGGCCTGCAGTTCATCTTCAACCACCAGCCCCTGAGCCGCCAGCCACCACCGGCCAAACAGCAGTCCCCCACCGCCCAGCCCGCCCCGAAAACACTCCCCACCACCGGTCTGTCGCCGCCCCGGCCATCCCTCTAGGCCCCCCGTGCCTAGCTTTTTCTCCGGTGATCCCCATGCCACCGCCCCGCCACCGCCCCCACCCTGAACCCTAAGATAGACAGTGGGGTACCTCTCCGGCGAGCCCCCCTCGTTGCTACGGCTGGTTCTTCCTTCACCCCTGCGAGCCCCTCCCACCCCCTGAAAATCGACTAACCCAAAAGTCGATTCAGTCGACTGAAGTGTAGCTAAATCGGAGCAGCATCACAAGCAAGAGCAAGAGCGAGAGCAGCAACGCAAGCAAGAGCAATAGCAAGAGCAGACTAGGCAGGGGATAGAGAGCAAGCGCAGAGTAGCAGCGCGAGCGAGAGCTAAAGCAGTAGCAGCTCCTACTGATGTGCATGTCACCACCGAGGGAGCGACACCGTGGAGGAAGTGGCCGGCGATGCCGCTGTAGATGGATCCGCGCCGTGTCGGCTCGGGACAGAGCGTCGACAGCACCCTGAGATCGAATCAAGAAGAAAATGCAGCGATTAGTGTACAACCTCTTTGGTGGCACCGATTAGGCCGCAGCTTCATCTGAGGAAACAATGATGATGATGCTCTTCCGGTGGTGCAGGTGAAGATGGTGGTGTGGGAATGGAGGTGGCGCGAAAGACGAGGGGAACATCGGGGCAGCTCCTTGGATGTGGAGGACGGGGTGGCTGAACTGGCGGGACGACGAGATCGACGACGGATGAGGGACGTCGAGGTGTTTCTGTGGACGTCATTGTCGGGGAAGAGCCTCCGGCTGGGTGGCGGACGGAGCTGGGTGTGGGGCTTCGTCGCGGGTTTTCGCGGCCTCGGTGTACGAATGGGTGGGCGGATGCGATGGCAGTGGGGAACCATGGCTTAGGGACGCGCTTGTCCGAAATGTGGGGTAAGTTACGAAAGTACCCCCACCGATTTGAGGCGGTTCTTTCAGTTCAGGGGTATCACTGGCATTTCGCATGTCGGGATTTCACAGGAGGTGGGAGTTTTTGCACGCGTTGTAATTTCGGAATAGCAAGGCACGGGTTGAGATGGAGGGAGTTGTCGGAGCACAACGAGACCAAGATATATCTTAAATATTTCGGGCTAACAAGGCGCGGGTTGAAATTTCCGGACAAGCCGAACATGTACTGTACCAAATCAATGCGCACTACAAATGTCATTCAAAACTTTGAATTCATGTGATGTCCAATTATTACTCAAATGAATGTTTTAGTGCATTCCAAACGTATATACTACCGCTTCAATATGAACTAAATCTGAATTTGTTTCTCTATTTGAATAAGATCTATAGTAATGATTGTTGTGAAGTCAAAGCATTTGAATTCGTTTCTCTGTTTTAATAAGATCTACAATCATCATTATGTATTATCTTCACAGCACACCACATGATTAGTCTCGAGTTACATATGAACTATTTGTACTATATGAACTCGAACTCGATTTATTGAATCCACTTTATGTTGATTTCAAATCACACTACATTTCTAGCTCTAGCTAGATCTTCATAATCTAAACCATGTCTCATATGTATAATGTGTTTATCACATTATGTATGGTGCCCCACCCCATATGCCTATAAGTATTTGATATGAGTTGCAAACACCCCACATTACCACAAATTCAAATAAAATGTGAGAATGTTCGATATATAGTATTATTTAGATTGCTCGATATTTAGTTGTAAGCTGCAAACGCCAAACATTATCACAAATTCAAATAAAATGTGAGATTGTTTGACGTATAGTATGTTCTAGATTGTTCGACATTCAGCTGTGAATTGCAAACGCCATGCATTATCACATTATGGTATAACATGTGCACAGCACGTGTATCACCGCTATATTCATGCATGCATATGTTTAAAACACTCTGATCTCCTATTCAAATATATGAATCCGCTTTCATATCAAATTATGATCTTTGTTAGTCTCTTACACCCACACAATCCTCTAAGCTTTGTAGCTACCACTAACTTTCTCTCATGCATGCACACGCCCTCCTCGCCCTCCCCCTCCCTCGGCATTCTATCCACCGGGCACATTCATTTTTTTTCTTTAGGTCATTCGCCCAGAGTCTCCACAACTCCTTTCGGACACACACCGATCGATAAACCTCTCCAGCAATGTCTGCCTACAACATACACACGCACCTTCATTCTCCTCCTTTATGTGTCCTTGCCTCGTGTCTCTCATACGGTCACACACACGTGTAAACTCTCGCCCCTCTTTTCATTGATCTCACAACCGCACACTCATCCCCATATCTAGCTAGTAGCTGGGCCTCTCGCACCATATCCTAGCTCCATTCTCTCTGTCTATCCGTCTCGCTGGGCCTTATTTGCCTCTAACAAATGGACGTACACCGACCGATCTCCCACTATACATATAGATAGCTAGGTCCTTATAACTCGTTTTTACCCACGCATCGATCGATCTACCTCATTAGTTATGTCTCTCCCTTCCTCCAACAAACAAAAATTGATATACTGATCTAGTTAGGTTTGCTTACCAAACACATGGTTCCCCTTCATCATCCGTGGATGCGTCCTGACAGATCTATCACGCATAGGCAGACATAGAAACACATCCCCACTCTTATTGATAACATTGCAGTTCCACCATCTTCGAGAAGCAACTCCATCACCCATCCAGCACTCTACCCCTCTCCCTCCCTCTCCCTCTCCTCTCTCTCTCTCTCTCTGTCCCATCATATTTCCCGTCCTTCAGTTATGTATGGATGTCGACCGATCTCCCTCAAGACATAGCTGGGTCTCTCCTTCTCAACACATATACGAGTCGTTCTACCTCTATAGTTAGGCCTCTGCCTACCCCTCCTCCCACCCCCCCCCACACACACGGATACATCGAGCGCTCTAGTCATGTCTCCCTGCCACACAAAAACTTGACATGTGCCCTTTGACGTTCCGGTAGGTCAGTCACCTTATATCTTTGACTTGCACACACACACAATTTCGATGGTTCTCTTCATCGATCTCGCACCCACCCACTTGATCCTCTCTTCAACTCTATTGATATCTATGATCCCTCCCTCTCTTCTCGTGGATTGCCCGACCCTCTATATATGATATGGATAGGCCTCCATTTCACACACATTGCATGCAAAAATTTGTTTGAGATGTCACACATATTCCCACAAATACATTCATGAAATGAACCCCCCACCCACCCCCACACCCCACCCCAAAACAAAAAACTCTCATGAACGTAGTTTGTATCTCTCACACACACCCACATAGGTGGGGGGCATGCACGAAGAGAAGAGGTGCATGCACAGCGCATGTACTCCCGTCTCATTCCCAACCACATCCGTGCGGGTACACGGTGGAGCTCATTTCTGTACAAAAAAGGCAGCCCACATGGTAATTTGGCACGTGTACTAGTTGTCCACTTGGTGGAGGGAGGATCGTCTACCACGAGTGAACAAACAAATTGTGACATGACGCATTATGTTAAAAAAAGAGGCAATCCATGTGGGGCCTACCTTAGAGGCAAGGCTCTATACACTGGAGTACTTTTGATGTGTCCTGTCAACTCGCAGAACAAGGAGAAGCTTGCTTAGTACACCGTCTCCCCTGCCCACGGGCGCGGTGGCTCACAGGATGAGGTGAAGCTTGCTTAGTACTGTCCGCCTTACGCCCGCTCCCTCGCCCATGCGCGCGGTGGATCGCAGGACGAGGAGAAAAATTTACTACTCCCTCCGTTTACTCCTTGTCCCTACTACCTTGGTTATAGAGATTATATCATATTGTTTGAAATATATATGTCCTTACTACTAGTACATACTCCGAACACTTATGTATATAGACGTATTTTAGAGTGTAGATTCACTCATTTTGCTCTGTGCGTAGCACTCTCCCTTGCCCCTCAACCCTCGCCCACGTGGTGGACATGCAGCAATTCATTCAGTCTCATATAGCCAGAATGATATATACTGCACTACCATTATTGCTCGACTTCCCGAAGAGGCGAAGAGCCAATCGCAAGGTTAATATTTTGGAGATGCCAAGCGCAAGGTTATAGGAGAATCAGTAGTAGGTGTCGCGTCATTTATAAATAAAGTTTTTTTTCTTCAGTGGCACGTACGCAATATAATAGGTTCATATGGAGAGAAAAGGAAACCGCTCCACTATATACATAGTCAGGACGGGCGAGCCAACACGGTTGCTTGCTAGGGTTGCTCTCTTCACACACTCTCGCACAAAACAACTGTGGCCACATCTCTAACATCCCAGCGGATCATGTCCGCCGGGGGAAGGGGTGGATGCTTAGTGTAGATGCGGTCGCCGTCGCTGATGGCGAAAACCCACTGTCGGCACGTCCCGATCAGGGGTCCCCGCCGTTCTCTCTCACAGAGCCGGTGAAGTTACCTGCGTCCCTTGCTCACTTCCACGACGTGGGCAGTTGCCGCCTCCCTCCGCCCTCCTCAAGGTTGAGCTACGTCCCTCAGGTACGACTCCCTTTACAGCCGGCTTGCACCACTGCTCCAGCTGCCCACATCACTCCATGTGGATATTTCTCTACTTTTTTGCCCCGCACATACCTTTACTGGCTTCTACGTGCTGTATTTGTGATGAGTTTATGTCTCATCAACTAGTCCCAGTAATCTTATTCTAATCACGCTTCTTCAATTTCTTTGCCACAGGGATGCTCATCTCGATTTTAGTGAAACTGCACAAAATGATCCGATGGTCAAAAGGTTGCAAACTTCATTTCTTAGGAAGCTCGAACGTTGCCAGCAAATTGAAGCCTGGTTAGAGTTCACGGTTCAACGGCTAGGGACTACAAGGATCATTTTTTTCTTTCGCTGCCTCTGTTCCAAAATAAGTGTCAACTTTAGTAGTAGTACAACTTTGTACTAAAGTTTGCATAAAGTTGAGACACTTATTTTGGAACGGAGGGAGTACATATTTGCTATTATCTGTCAATCATTGAGATGCAATAGCATGCATGTTAGTCTCCTTTGTATTTGATGAAATGTTGCAACGGGCAACCTTGGACACAAGATACATGTAACAGAAGCTGGAAGCTTCATAGCATTGTAAAAATTTATCTCGCTGATAAATTACAATACGTACTATACTAGTACTTCCTCCGTTCCTAAATATAAGTCTTTGTAGAGATTTCTCCATGAACCACATGCGGATGTATATAGATGCATTTTAAGTGTAGATTCATTCATTTTGTTCCGTATGGAGTTCACCTAGTGGAATCTCTACAAAGACTTATCTACTAGTAATAGCTAGCCCCCACTACTAGGAATTCTCTATCCTCTCCTTGAGCCACATCATCAAAATTAATGTAGCCGTTAGATGAACTAAATCAGTCCATAATAGCCGTCTGATCTAGACGTTGAGAGGCTCCACACTAAGCCACATGCAAGCATGTAGAAATACCATGGCATGCATGTGAGTGGGTTTTAAATCACATCAACATGTCTGCACGCAAGCATGCATTGGTAGCATGCATGTAAGTGAGATTTTAAGTCCCATTAACATGTAAAAAAGAAAAATATAATCCCATTATGCCATAGGAGTTGGCTGATCTTTTTTCCTTACGTGGGATGATCTAAATGATGATGGGAGTTTTTTTAGTTTGGCTACCACATTTGTCATGCGGTTATAGAGTTTTTTTTAGTTCTATGAAATCGATAAGTTTACGCAGAGAGATATACGGCTGTTCCACGGCAACTTGCGGGGACTCATCTAGTATTTAGGAACGGAGGGAGTACTATGTAAAGAGTTAGGTGTCGCACGGTGTCCAGAAAATATGGTGATAGTGTGAGGTGGGCCATCTAATCACTGAGCCTGCGTGTTTTCACTGCCCTTGCACTCCTCCGCTGTAAGAATGGAGAAAAATGTAATCTAGTAGTACCTCCTTTTGCCGAAAGCGTGGGACATCCAGCAGTCCTACCACCTCAGCAATAAAGACCAATCAGTCGTCAAATCATATAGACCCAGCAGTAAGTTGGACGAAAGAAGCAACCATCACTCTTGTGCCAGTGAGAGGTCGCGTCCACTCTGCCCGGGCATGAATGCGGCACCGATTCTTTGGAGCGGCACTGACCGTTTCGGGCGGGAAGCGCGCGCGGGCGATGGAGGGGCTTTGGGTGGGCCAGTCTGGTCAGGAGTGGGCGTGGCAGCTGTCCTCCTATCCCTACCGAACACGCCCGGAAACGAGAGGATGCATCGACTCTCGTGGCTAAAATCATACCCTACACACTATCTCTTTGTAGGAGTAGGTCGATCTGTCGCTCTCTCTAACACACACACACACACACACACACACACACGCACACACACACACACACACACACACACACGCACGCACGCACACGCACGCACCTTGGTCCCACTGCACCTTCTAACGTCACTTATTACACTTAGACGGAGGGAGTAGTAAGTACGAGATACGGTGGCACACTGACTTAGGTCGAATACAAGTGCCCAAAATTGTGTCCATGTTATAATAAGGATTCACTTAAAATAGTATGTGAGCGAACAGAGGGATCAATTGGACAGTGTTCCCGAGCAGTAGCGAGATGTGTGAGGTAAGATACACCGCTGGCGCTTCTAACTTTTCTTATTAATTTGTTTGTTTCACCCTCTGACTTGTGGGACCCAACGTACTATGTGGAGAGAGGTAAGGTGACTAAGGCTGCATTATTTCTACACCACTGTGGATAGTCTTACCACCAAAGCCACATGACACGATTATGATTTAAATCCCAATGACTCCCACACACACAAAAAACATGGTATGCTTGTCACACGAATGAGGGAATGTATAAAAGGTTATTTTCCTCTCATTGAACATAACAGGAGGGTTGTGTAGCTGGTTAGCCTATTCTCTCATCAAACTTGAGGTCTCAGGTTCGATAACTACACTTGAGCATAACTTGTGCCAGGAGGATACTTTGACTGGTCAAAATGGATGGATACAGAGCTATACGATCTTGTAGTGGCCGTATAATCACCTCATCACGTATAAGCTGCAACCTCGGCGCTTGTTTTCGAGGGTTTGCACACTTCACACTCTCTCTCGAGTATATATATACACGCTGGAGCCTCAGCGCTTGTAGTTGCTCCCTTCACACTCTCTCTCCCTCTCTAGAGCTAAACAAGACTTCGTTGGCCTCTCTCGCCCCTCACTGCTGCTCAAAGACCCGGCAGGATCCATCCGCCGGGAAGGGAAGGAGGCTTAACGCTGTTGCCATCGACGAGGGAGGGAATCCACTACCGGCGTAGCTGTTCACTTTCACCCAGCGGCGGCGCGGGAGGGCCTCCGACCCCTTCTTCTTCGCCGCTGTCCCGTCGCCCACCAAACCACGCCCCAAGAACCTTAAGGTATAATATACTTATTCCACATGCATGGCTCTAGCTGCATGTATACCATGAATCTAGGACATGGTTCAAAGAGGAAAGTAGTGGGGGAAAGTAGTGGGAAAAGTTGTATAGCGTGAATCTAGGACGTGGTTCAAAGAGGAAAGGAAGAGGGAAAGTTGTACAGCATGAATCTAGGACGTGGTTCACAAAGGAAAGGAATGGGGGAAAGTAGTGGGGAAAGTTGTATCGCATAAATATAGGACGTGGTTCAAAGAGGAAAGGAAGGGGCGAAAGTACTAGTACAGACTGGCCATCCAACACCTACGTTGGTCGTAATGAACTGATCTTTTGTTTTGGGGGACAAGGCTGTAGAGTTTGAGCAGCACTAGATTTGCTACGCTCACATAGGGAAAGGTGTCTAAAGATAACAAAACTGGGACCAACACAAATATGCTCCTTGGTTGTTTGTTCTTTTTTGCAACAGACTGTGCATGACGACAGTACATTGGTAGATGCACATGGTGTTGGTGCGTCCGTTGTCCCGTCCAACTCTTTAGCTGTTGTTAATCTAATGCCCTGTTTGGTTAAAAACTCTCTAGTCCCTACGTGCTTGGTTCCAGGGACTAAACATGGACTAGAGGTTATTAAATGACATGCTAAAAGGCCATGTTACCCCTAGTAATGAACTAATAGAGACAAGGTCCGATGTGTGGCAGGGGAACTGTTGGAAAAAGTCCCAAAAAGACTCCATCGGGGTCTTCTTTCTTTAGTCGCAAATGCCCACTTTTAGTCCCTAAAAGTCCCTCCTGTTTGGTTTAGATGGGACTGACACGGAGTTTTTTTGGTCCCTACACCAAAATGTCCCTGTAAACAAACACCCTCTAATAATGCCGCTGGAAAATTGATGCAATGCCACAGTTAAAAGCAAATTACATGTTTAACGAACTTTTTGTTAATATAATCTCTATGTTAATATTAATCAATGCCACCGTTTGAGAAATGCTACTGTCTTGCTTTCTTTCCAGTTTAGATAAGGTAGATGCTTCTATATGTTGGCTTCTGTGTCATCCACCGTTATTGACCACTAGTTGTTTCCTTTGCACCTCTATGTAAACAGGGTTATCTAATTCACCTCGTTGCCATTGTGACCTTTTGTTGCACTACACAAAACACTTTCGTTTTAAGAGTGTTTTGTGCAGTTCAACCAAAATGTCACCCCTCCACGGGCTACTGTTCATCCACCCCCCACCATCTACTGTTCATCCAGCCCTCCATGGGGTTGTCCTGTTCATCCAGCCCTCCATGGGGCTGTCCTGTTCATGCAGCCCTCCACGGGGTCCTGTTCATCCAGCCCCAACTGGCTCGATCGATCGGGGTCCTGTTCATCCAGAGGCAACGCCACAGGGTCTTGTTCATCCACGCCCACCACTCACTATTCATCCACCCCCCCCCCCACAACACTCACTCTTCATCCGGAGGCAGCACCGATCGGCTTCAGTTAGCAGCAGTAGCGAAGGAATCGCTCGATCGGGTTCAGTTAACAGCCATCGATCAATCGCTCGGTTTCAGTAACGCGTAGCCTGCAGTGCAATTGCTCGGGTTCAGTTAGGCGACGCCTCCCTCAGGTTCAGTTAGAGCCCAACGCCTCGCACACACGCGCGTACATGTACGAGAGAAACACGCATTGCTCGACCTCGACCACCCACCGTAACCGGGAACTCCCCAAAATTTTCATCGCCCTCACTTCAACCACGGTTTTTTTCCGTCATGGACGGCGCAAAGAATGTCATGCAGCTGCGTCTGCGGCCCGCCCAGGATGAAAAGCCCATTTTCTGTCATGATATTTTGTCATAGAAGTAGGAGCCCACCACATCTATGATGATACAGAGTTTTGTCACAATTATCGCCATAGAAGTGTCATAAGTATGATAGCAAAAATTTTTGTTCGGCCCAAAATGTCACGGATGTGTCTTATTTTTGTAGTGATGGTGGAGCTGTCAGTTGGTGCAGTTCCAATCAGACCGTCGTGGTGGGATCTACGTGTGAAACGGAGTACATAGCTGCTTCGGAAGCAGCAAATGAAGGAGTCTGGATGAAGGAGTTCATATCCGATCTAGGTGTAATACCTAGTGCATCGGGTCCAATGAAAATCTTTTGTGACAATACTGGAGCAATTGCCTTGGCAAAGGAATCCAGATTTCACAAAAAGACCAAACACATCACGAGACGCTTCAAGTCCATCCGAGATTTGGTCAAAGAGGGAGACATAGAGATTTGAAAAATACACACAGATCTGAATGTGGCATACCCATTGTCGGTGTCAAAACTGGCGGATCTCGGGTAGGGGGTCCCGAACTGTGGGTCTAGGCGGATGGTAACAGGAGACAAGGGACACGATGTTTTACCCAGGTTCGGGCCCTCTCGATGGAGGTAAAACCCTACATCCTGCTTGATTAATATTGATGATGTGTATTACAAGAGTGGATCTACCACGAGATCAAGGAGGCTAAACCCTAGAAACTAGCCTATGGTATGATTGTTGTAATGGATGTTATGTCCTACGGACTAAAGCCCTCCAGTTTATATAGACACCGGAGAGGGCTAGGGTTACACAGAGTCGGTTACAATGGTAGGAGATCTGCATATCCGTATCGCCAAGCTTGCCTTCCACGCCAAGGAAAGTCCCATCCGGACACGGGACGGAGTCTTCAATCTTGTATCTTCGTAGTCTTGGAGTCCGGCGGACGATGATAGTCCGGCTATCCGGACACCCCCTAGTCTAGGACTCCCTCAGTAGCCCCTGGATCTGGCTTCAATGACGATGAGTCCGGCGCGCATAATGTTCGGCATTGCAAGGCGGGTTCCTCCTCCAAATAATCCATAGAAGATTGTGAACACCAAGATAGTGTCCGGCTCTGCAAAATAAATTCCACAATCCACCGTAGAGAGAATAAAATGTACACAAGTTCAATCTGCTGACGTATTTTCCGGCATGACGCCACACCACTACCAAGCCTTTACTTGAATCTTTTTTATTATACAGCCTCAGCGCGTTTAGCGAAGCGGTTTCCTTGGCACGTCTTGTCGAAGCAGAGATCGTGTTCCCCTTATTCCGGGATTCTCATCAATACGGACGTGGGTAACCCAGCCGCGCCATTGATGGTGGCGCTTGGGAGATAAGCGAGTTTTACCAGGCTAGTGGGGACGCATAGTATTCGTCCGCCTATATATAAGGGATAAGGATTCACCTATTCACCTACGCCTTCTTCCTCCTTTGCTTATCCATCTCCGCGCACTCGAGCTCCAGCGCCCAAGTTTGCGCATCTTGTCTCAACCTTCTCCGACCATGTCCGGAGCGGGAGGCAAGTGGTTGGCCTCCACCGTTAAGGAGGAGCACATCACAAAGCTGCGCGGCGCCGGATACCTTTCCGGCGACGTCGCGCACCAGCTGCCCGACGAGGGGCAACTCATCCCCACCCCCAGGCCCCATGAGAGGGTCGTTTTCCTCCCCCACTTCCTCCGTGGACTGGGCTTTCCACTTCACCCCTTTGTCCGGGGGCTCATGTTCTACTACGGCCTGGATTTCCATGATCTGGCGCCAAACTTCATCCTCAACATCTCGGCGTTTATCGTCGTGTGCGAGGCCTTCCTCTGCATCCAGCCCCACTTCGGCTTGTGTCTCAAGACCTTCAATGTCAAGCCGAAGGTAGTGAAAGGCACTCAAGCGGAATGCGGAGGCACCATGTTGGGCAAGATGCCCAACGTCCTTTGGTTTGAAGGGGCCTTCGTGGAATCCATCAAGGGGTGGCAGTCGGGGTGGTTCTATATCACCGAGCCGCGCGACCCTACGTGGGCGGTGGCCCCCGAGTTCAGATCTGGGATCCCTACGCAGCTCACCTCCTAGAAAGAGAAGGGCTTGCTGTGGGGTAATTCGAAGGAGCTGACGGGACTCCAAGCCTGTATCCAGAAGCTGGTGAATAAGAAGCTTAGGCTGGTTAACGTGGTCCAAGTCATGCTCGTCCGCCGGATTCTCCCATGCCAAGAACGGGCATTCAATCTGTGGGAGTTCGATCCGGAACAGCACCAGGCGTTGAACGGGCTCTTCGACACGACGTACGAAGGCGCCTGGAGGGTGCTGTTTAAGGGCGCCGAAGCCCCCGCATCCGCGATGGAAGATCGCGGATTTCACTCGCAGCGTCCGGCTGACGAGGTAAGTGATTCTACCCCTTTACGGGACACTTATTGTTAATAGATTGATTCTAAGCGGGTTTCAATCTCCCTTTTCCTTTGACAGGAATGGATGAAGAAGGCCGAGCAGCTCCTCTGCCCGGCCCCCATGCCAGAAGACCCAGTGGACGCCCGTCTAGCGGGGCTGCTGGTTCCGGCACCGCATGTGGTGCCGGAGAAGAAGGCCAAGAAGGTGGCCGCGGGCACTCGAAAGAGTTCCCGTTTTCAGGTCTCCGACGACTCCGAGGCGGACTCCTCCCCCGAAGACGAGGAGGAGGAAGAAGACCCTCTCCCAGAGGAGGGAGAGAGGAAGATGAAGGCTTCCCCAACAGGGGAGGCCGAAGGGTCCAAGAGGGGAAGAACTATTCCCCCGGACAGCTCCGCCAAGACCAACGTTGGCGATGAAGAGTGGCCCTCAAGGGCCAGGCCTCAGGCGAGATTGTAAGTATCCGGATCCCTGAATGATCTGCAATTTCTTTTGTGTCACATAGTGTCCTTCTAATGCCGCATACTGCCTCAGTCCGGCCGATGATGATCTCCCTGCTTCGACTAGAGGGTCGTTGGCTGCGTCGGATGTGGAATCCATTCCGACCGCCTCCACCCCTCACGCCGCTGAGGACGCCGAGGTGGGATCCCGGGAAGGGACCCATCAGGAGGAGGCTCCGTAGGCGCCGCAAGGCAGCCTCCCGGACTTTGCGCCGGACTCTACGCCGGAACCTGGAGTGGTTCCAGAGTCCGGCAGGAGGCCCCTTCGCAAGAAGGGCAAGACCGTGACACCGGCGGCCTCCGTCCAACCGGAGGCGCTGGACAACTTGTTGGAGGCGCTCAAAGGCGCTTCCATCGAGGAAGAACATTGCACTATCATGAGTGTGGTGATTCAGAAGATTCAGCTCGCCAAGAGCGGGCTGACCGAAGCCTGCAGCAACCTTCTAACAGGCTTTGAGGTAAGAAGTTTAAAATTATGTAATGTAATACCACATAGACAGTAGCCCGTGATGCTCAATTCTGTGTTCGGAAAGAAAAGCCGGACTGAGGATCTAAAAAGATATACGCAGGGTTGCTAAAAATATGTCAATATGGGTTTGCAGGCTGCACTGCTGACCTCTGTTGCACTGACTGCGGAGGTTGGTGCGTTGAAGCAGGATCTCGAGCAGTCCGAGCAAGAGCTCGGCCGTGCCAAGAAGCAGCTCGAGGAAAAAGAAGGTGAGTAACACCACTTTGAAAAGTTACCTTACAGAAAAGGATTTAGGTTGCAATAAGAGAATAACAAGGATAACATGGGTACTGCAGGGGCCACAAACGAGGTGGCAACCCTGAAGGAGGCTGTGTCCACGGCCGAGCGCAATGCGGCCGCGGAACGGGCAGAGCGAGAAAAGCAGGAGGCGCGGGTGGAGGAGGTGCGGCAAGAGCTCCAGGCTCTCATGGAGAAGCATGAGAGTTTGGAGCGCGACTCAAAGACTCGAGAGTCCGAGCTCGCCTCGGCTCTCGAAAGTGCCAAGTCCGCCAAGGCCGAGGCCCGTAAGGCTCTTCAGGAGGTTGAAGATGTGAAGAAGATAGCGACGGGTAAGGCATTTTTCATGCAAAGCAAGCATGTTAATGTAAACTACCTGACACTTGCCCGAATTCGTAGCTCTCCAGGGGCGTTTGCAGATCTGCCACGCAGTGTGTCCGATGCCGCCGCATTCTATCGTGGCGAGGAGGGGAGCTCAACGGAGAAGTTCTTCTGGTCTCAGTACGCTGAGGCCGGCCATCCGGTGCCCCCTAGCGACCAGCTGAAGCAGCTGGTCGAGCTCCACAAGGCGGCCGAGGAGGCCATGAAGGGCCTCATAGTTCGGCTGTGGCCTCGTGCGGCGGCTGGTGGATGCGTGCCCCCGGGTGGAGGTCATCAAGCGCTCCGCCTGTATTGAAGGTGCTCGTCGGGCCCTTGCCCGCGCAAAGGTGCACTGGGGCAGGCTGGATGCGGAGAGGCTTCTTACTGACCCGCCGCCAGCGGGCAAGGAGTATCGTACGCCCGAAATGTACTATAAGACTATCCTGAAGGGTGCCTGCAATATTGCGGATGAGTGCCCCAGAGATGTAATTATTGAGTAAACTTGCTATGTATTATCCTGTGCGCTGAAAACTTTGTTCATATGCGCTAAGCAACGCTTGTTTAATTTAAAATATTACCTTCTGTGCGGCTGTTTATAAAATATGAGAGATGGCAAGTCGTTGGCTTCAGCCCCCATGCCACTAGTGCTGGGGTGTTCGGGATAAACTTGAGCACTCTTGTTCCCATTTTTGGGTCCATCTAGGGAGGCGCTCAACACAACGAACAAGGCAGCCGGACTTATAATTCTTGAACACTCTCACTTAGCCATAGAATTCTATAATTTTAAATTTCAGCGAAGCCCCTGGTATTTGGAAGACCGAATTCGGGGCGCTATCCACACCTTCATCGGACATCATCCGGTACTTCGCTCGAAGCGGCATAAGTCTTTAGGGACCCGAAAAGACCTCTCGAACAGCGACCAGTCTCTCGCCTTATCATGCTAGTCAGTTTTAGCTTTCTCCACTGAGGCGCTCGCCCAGCTCAACCGGGGCGCAATTGCAGTGGTTCTCCCAGTGCCACCTTAGACGACAGAACGGAACATAAGGCACCAAAACGTGGGAGCCGGGCAAACCCAACTATTGACCCAAGACATGATTCAGAGCCGATTCATATAATGCTATAAGTTCGGGGTGCCGCACTTGTGAAAGTGTTCGGACTTGTCACACCATAATGCGGGGAACATAAGCCCCTGGTGTATTCGGCCGTACCAAAATATACGGGTGCAAGATGTCATTAGTGAACATATACGTAAAGTAATGCAATTACAGGCAAAAAGTGCTGCATTATTTATTCAAGGAATTCTGCTATAAGTGCGGAAGGATACAAATAGTGCGTTAAGCAAGGGATTGGACTAAATAAACATGTCCCCCTCCAGGGATGGGCTGCGGACTGGTGTATATAATCGAATTTAATGCTCGTAATGGAGACCACCTGAGTGTTCGTCGCAGCCTTTTTCCCTCCCTGGCTGTTGCATCGTGAGTTCGGCGGGTTCGCCACCGAACAGGGCCTCTGGTGAACGGAGTCCTGTGTATACAAAGAAGGAAAATAATAGTAAAAAAGAGTGACACACTTGTGAGCCCCTGGTGTGGTCGAGCCGCACTCTGGGTCTGTTGTGGTCGTGCCCCTCCCCCTAGGCCCATCGTATCTCCAGAGCGTAATGATGTACGCGGAGGGTTGGTCTTGCAATTATGCAAGGGCTGAGGTTGGGGCCGCATTGCTACGCGTGCTTGGAACGTGCCAGGTGGTCTTGGTTGATGTTGCTCCGGGCACATTTGGCCGTGTCCGGTCGTTTAGCGGCCGGACTCGAAAATTGCCTTAGAAGGCTACTCTGTACTTCTGCCGCGAGAGCCGCTGTATGTTCCTCCATTCGGAGGGAGCGTTCCGTATTTCCGTTGACCGTGATGACTCCATGAGGGCCTGGCATCTTGAGCTTGAGGTATGCGTAATGCGGCACCGCGTTGAACTTTGCAAACGCGGTTCGTCCGAGCAGAGCGTGATAGCCGCTGCGGAATGGGACTATGTCGAAGATTAACTCCTCGCTCCGGAAATTGTCCAGGGATCCGAAGACCACTTCCAGTGTGACTGAGCCTATACAATTGGCCTCAACACCTGGTATGACGCCTTTGAAGGTCGTTTTTGTAGGTTTAATCCTTGAGGGGTCTATGCCCATCTTGCGCACTGTATCCTGATAAAGCAGGTTCAGGCTACTGCCGCCGTCCATCAGGACTCTCGTGAGGTGAAATCCATCGACGATTGGGTCTAAAACCAATGCGGCGAATCCGCCATGGTGGATACTGGTTGGATGGTCTCTTCGATGGAAAGTGATCGGGCAAGAGGACCAAGGATTGAACTTCGGGGCGACTGGCTCCATCGCGTATACGTCCCTTAGTGCACGCTTCCGCTCCCTCTTGGGTATATGGGTTGCATATATCATGTTCACCATCCGTACTTGTGGGGGGAAACCCTTCTGTCCTCTACTGTTCGGCGGTCGGGTCTCTTCCTCGTCATCGCTATGCAGCCCCTTGTCATTGTTTTCGGCAATTAACTTGCCTGCCTGCTTGAATACCCAACAGTCTTTGTTGGTGTGATTAGCTGGCTTTTCGGGGGTGCCATGTATCTGGCATACGCGGTCGAGTATTCGGTCCAAATTGGACGAACCCGGAGTGGTTCTTTTGAATGGCTTCTTCCGCTGACCGGGTTTAGAGCCTCGGAATCCGGCGTTGACTGTCGTATCCTCCTTGTCGTTGCCGTTAATGCGGCGTTTATTTTTGCTTCGACGCGACCTGCCATTATGGTCCTTAGTATCCGGACTGCCAGAATTTTCACTGAGGTTGTTGCTGCGAGCTAGCCAGCTATCCTCTCCCGCACAGAAGCGGGTCATTAATGATGTGAGGGCTGCCATGGATTTCGGCTTTTCCTGTCCTAGGTGCCGGGATAGCCATTCATCGCGGATGTTATGTTTGAAGGCTGCGAGGGCCTCTGCATCCGGACAGTCGACGATTTGATTTTTCTTTGTTAAGAACCGTGTCCAGAACTGTCTGGCCGATTCGTCTGGCTGCTGAATTATGTGGCTTAGGTCATCGGCGTCTGGTGGTCGCACATATGTCCCCTGGAAGTTGTCGAGGAATGCGGCTTCCAGGTCTTCCCGACACCCAATTGACTCTGCAGACAAGCTGTTAAGCCAATGCTGAGCTGGTCCTTTAAGCTTGAGTGAGAGATACTTGATGGCGTGGAGATCGTTGCCACGGGCCATATGGATGTGAAGGAGATAATCTTCAATCCAAACCGCGGGGTCTGTTGTGCCATCGTAGGATTCAATGTTTACGGGTTTAAACCCTTCAGGGATTTGATGACCCATTACTTCGTCAGTGAAGCATAGCGGGTGTGCGGCGCCTCTGTATTGGGAAATATCACGGCGTAGCTCAAGGGAGCGTTGTCTGCTGTGTTCGGCCCGGCCGGAGTTGTTGTATCCGGCGCGACGGTATTCGTCGTGGGTCGTGGGGCGCCCACATGATCCATAGATGGATCTGGATTGCCTTGCTTTATCCTCCAATATATCTCGCAAGTCCGGCGCGTTCCCTCTTGGCTTCGCGCTTTTGGAGCGGTGCCGGGGTACGGTCTTGGGGGAGGGCCTTGATGCCTCTCTATCGCGACCACGGGGTGGTCGGTCGGCCGTATTATGCGCTGGTGACGAAGGTATGTATGCTTCCTCCTCTAATCGGGGGAGCAACTTGCGTTTTGGGTAGCTCTTGGAGGGATGTATGAGTTCATACTCTTCGGCCGCGAGGACCTCAGTCCATCTGTCGGCCAGCAGGTCTTGATCAGCTTCAAGCTGCTGCTGCCTTTTCTTTAGGCTATTTGCCGTGGCGATAAGTCTGCGTTTAAAACGCTCTTGTGCGAGGGATCCTCTGGCACAACGAATTCGTCATCATTGAGGCTTGCCTCGTCTCCGGAGGGAGGTATGTAATTATCATCCTCGACCTCTTCGTCTGCCGCTCTCTCATGAGGGCTTGCTTCTGCATCCTCCTGCGCTGAATATTGCTGGAGGGGATTGTCTTCGGCACTTTCTGGGGTGTTGTTATCTCCTGTGCCGGAATCTCCATTCTTGCTGTGGCGGGATTTAGAGCGGCGCCGCTGACGTCGGCGCTTGGGCTGTTTCTTTAAGGAATCTGCCTCCGCTGCTTCTTCGCCGTCCCCATCTTTTGGGGTGTCCACCATGTATATGTCATATGACGAGGTGGTCTTCCAGTGCCCTGTAGGCGCTGGTTCTTGATCGTCTCCGGCATCGTCGTCCATACCGTCGATGTCTTCGGAGTCATAGTCTAGCATGTCGATTAGATCGTCGACAGTGGCTACAAAGTGGGTGGTGGGTGGGCTCTGAATTTCTTCGTCGTCCGCATCCCAGCCATCCTGGCCATAGTCCGGCCAGGTCTCTCCGGATAGCGAGAGATGTTTTAGTGAATTTAGGATGTCGCCAAAGGGCGAGTGTTGGAAGATGTCCGCGGCGGTGAACTCCATGACCGGCGCCCAATCAGACTCGATTGGCAGGGGCGCGGGAGGTTCGGAGTCCGGCAGGGAGTCCGGCACCTCGGAGATACGAGCTTTGCAGGGGACAAGGTTAGTGTTCGTCTCCATCGCCATGGAAGTTGCAGCCCCCGAGGCGGTGTCCAGCCACCGGTCCTCGATCTGCGCGATCGGCTCCGGACCAAGGGCCGGAGCGGATTCGTGTGTGGCCACCAAGGCACTGTCCGGCGGCAGAGCTAAATCATGCCCATCGTGACAGCGCGGCGCGCTCGACTGTGGCTCGAGTCCGTCGAAGATCAAGTCCCCGCGGATGTCGGCCGTGAAGTTTAGGCTTCCGAACCTGACCTGATGGCCAGGGGCGTAGCTTTCGATCTGCTCCAGATGGCCAAGTGAATTGGCCCGCAGTGCGAAGCCGTCGAATACGAAGATCTGTCCGTGGAGAAAAGTCTCACGCTGGAAGGCGTTGTTGTTGATTGAAGAAGCCATCAAGCCTATTGGTGACGGCACAGAGGAACTCTCAATGAAAGCACCAATGTCGGTGTCAAAACCGGCGGATCTCGGGTAGGGGGTCCCAAACTGTGCGTCTAGGCGGATGGTAACAGGAGACAAGGGACATGATGTTTTACCCAGGTTCGGGCCCTCTCGATGGAGGTAAAACCCTACGTCCTGCTTGATTAATATTGATGATGTGTATTACAAGAGTGGATCTACCACGAGATCAAGGAGGCTAAACCCTAGAAGCTAGCCTATGGTATGATTGTTGTAATGGATGTTATGTCCTACGGACTAAAGCCCTTCGGTTTATATAGACACCTGAGAGGGCTAGGGTTACACAGAGTTGGTTACAATGGTAGGAGATCTGCATATCCATATCGCCAAGCTTGCCTTCCACGCCAAGGAAAGTCCCATCCGGACACGGGACGAAGTCTTCAATCTTGTATCTTCGTAGTCTTGGAGTCCGGCGGACGATGATAGTCTGGCTATCCGGACACCCCCTAGTCTAGGACTCCCTCACCCATTGACTAAGCCTCTTCCACGAGGAAAACATGATCAGCACCAAGACTACATGCGTGTTAGATTCATTACAATGTAATCTAGATTATTGACTCTATTGCAAGTGGGAGACTGAAGGAAATATGCCCTAGAGGCAATAATAAAGTTGTTATTTTATATTTCCTTATTCATGATAAATGTTTATTATTCATGCTAGAATTGTATTAACCAGAAACTTGATACATGTGTGAATACAAAGACAAAACACCGTGTCCCTAGTATGCCTCTACTAGACTAGCTCATTGATCAAGGATGGTTAAGTTTCCTAGCCATGGACATGAGTTGTCATTTGATGAACGGGATCACATCATTAGTGGAATAGTGTGAAGGACAAGACCCGTCCGTTAGCTTAGCATAATGATTGGTCAGTTTTATTGCTACTGCTTTCTTCATGTCATATATATATATATATATATATATATATATATATATATATATATATATATATTCCTTCGACTATGAGATTATGCACCTCCCGGACACCGGGGGAATACCTTGTGTGCTATCAAACATCACAATGTAACTGGGTGATTATAAAGATGCTCTATAGGTATCTCTGAAGGTCTTTGTTGGTTTGGCATAGAACGAGATTAGGATTTGTCACTCCGAGTATCGGAGAGGTATATCTGGGCCCTCTCGGTAATGCACAGCATATGAAGCCTTGCAAGCACTACTTGGAAAAGACTAGCAGTAACGCTGGTTTTTGGCCTACCAGTAGCGCAGGGTGCCGTGTTACTGATGTGGCGCTACAGCTATAGTTTAGCAATAGCGTGCGTCTACCAGTCCTACTGCTATATCCACTTAGTAGTAGTGTTTCTTGGAAAGGGCACTACTGGTAATTGCTAGTAGCGCTTCCCGCAGCCCGCGCTACTACTATTATTTCATATTCTATTTCTTTTTAATTTCATGTTGTATTCATACACCTTTATACAAGCTTTCATACAGTAGCAATTTAGAGATTGTTTTTACATCATAATGAGTTATTACATCACTGGGTGAAAGAACTGTGGACTAGTTTCAAGTGGATGGATCCATCCACTTGAAACTAATCCGCGGTTCTTTCACCCAATGATATAATAAATCATCATCATCATATCATTAACAACTTACCATCATATTACATCATTGTCACATAGCACCTCCTCGTGAACATCATTTTCGTTAATGAGACATCATATAGCAAGTTGGTCACTAGTCATAATCACAAGTCCTCCTCATCATCATCAACTCTAACACATTGTACCAGACCTACTCCTCTCTAATAGGACCTACTACACTCTCATAGGTAAAATAGCATAAAACAAGATAGGCCCTGACTCTTCATTATGGAGAATGGAGATTATCCTGTCTCCAATTCTTGCGCGTCGCACAATGTTGCTTCCAAGTACCTCCCTACGACTACATTGTTTCCAATTTTTGATTGTCATGTCTTCATCGGTTTTAGAAATCCAGTATGAACAGCTGTGATGCGTAGGATGACATGACCTGGCTGTAAGCTCATAACATCAAGGAAACCTTTCGGAAACATCAGATGAGGCACACAATCCTTCGGGATTTTTTGTTGAAAGACATAGTAATAACTTTGTAGTTAGCAACGTAGTTTAGTTTTAGAAGAATTTATGCAAAAGATGCATGAATATCGTAATAGTAGAAAATCTTGCCATGCCATCTCCATGGATGTTACCGTAGTTCAACGCGTGAACTAGTGGCACATATTGACCATGTGCAGTAGTTTCATTACAGACATTGTAATTCTCACGATCATTAATAAATGAGATTAGATGATTTTTTTTCTCCTGATAAGTTAATTCTGCGCCATCAGTGTAGTAGGTTCTGTCTACCATCTTCTGCACATTCTTTGAAGAATGAAATTAAGCTATCAATGGAAATAAGCTATCAACTTATTTGAAATAAACAATATAAATTACTTAATAACTATGTTTGAGAAACTAACATAGTGGTAGAACTAGAAGTATATCAATAGGGACCCAAATTTCCATATTGTCTTCCTCGATGTGAGGATCACCAAGATTCCTTGTGACAAGCATACCCTCATGGAAATCATATGCCTTGCAAAGTGCTTCCCAATTCGGGCAACCAAAATGGGATACGCTCACAGAATTGTATAGATTTACAGGAAAATCAAAACCATCATGGGTCCTTAGGTGAACTATCTTTGTTTCCCTAAAACAATTTTGACTAGGAACAGTACGGTAAACACCCCACTTCAATTTTTATATTAAAAAATAGCAAGGTATCAAGTACTCCTGGTACATAAATAAAGAAGGGCTTGAGCAAAGCCCTTAAATCAAACTAAGAAAACTAACAAAACTAAAAAACTAAGAAATCCATCCTCTCTAAGACATAGCGTTTCTCATGGCATGGGATAACCTAGTCGAATTGTAAAAGACGAAAATTACACATTGAAGAAGAAGAAGTCGAGCTTAATTACAAAAAAACACTTTGCGTCGTATGCTACGTCTCGAGCTTGCGTTGGTTTTCCCCGAAGAGGAGAGGGTGATGCAGCACAGTAGCGTAAGTATTTCCCTTAGTTTTTGAGAACCAAGGTATCAATCCAGTAGGAGGTCATGCGCAAGTCCCTCGTACCTGCACAAAACGATAGCAACTCGCAACCAACGCTTAGGGGTTGTCAATCCCTTCACGGTCACTTACGAGAGTGAGATCTGATAGAGATAATATTTTTGGTATTTTTGGTATAAAGATGCAAAGTAAAAAGTAAAAGGCAAAGCAAGTAAATAAAGTGATGGAGATTGATATGATGAGAATAGACCCGGGGGCCATAGGTTTCACTAGTGGCTTCTCTCAAGAGCATAAGTATTCTATGGTGGGTGAACAAATTACTGTTGAGCAATTGATAGAATTGAGCATAGTTATGAGGTTATCTAGGTATGATCATGTATATAGGCATCACGTCCGAGACAAGTAGATCGAAACGATTGTGCATCTACTACTATTACTCCACTCATCGACTGATATCCAACATGCATGTAGAGTATTAAGTTAAAAACAGAGTAACACCTTAAGAAAGATGACATGATGTAGAGGAATAAATTCATGCAATATGATAAATACCCCATCTTGTTATCCTCAATGGCAACAATACAATACGTGCTGTCGGTGTCAAAAACGGCGGATCTCGGGTAGGGGGTCCCGAACTGTGCGCCTAGGCGGATGGTAACAGGAGACAAGGGACACGATGTTTTTACCCAGGTTCGGGCCCTCTCGATGGAGGTAAAACCCTACTCCTGCTTGATTGATATTGATGATATGGGTAGTACAAGAGTGGATCTACCACGAGATCAAGGAGGCTAAACCCTAGAAGCTAGCCTATGGTATGATTGTTGTAATGGTTGTGTCCTACGGACTAAAACCCTCCGGTTTATATATACACCGGAGTGGGCTAGGGTTACACAGAGTCGGTTACAATGGTAGGAGATCAACATATCCGTATCGCCAAGCTTGCCTTCCACGCCAAGGAAAGTCCCATCCGGACACGGGACGAAGTCTTCAATCTTGTGTCTTCATAGTCTTGGAGTCCGGCCGATGATGATAGTCCGGCTGTCCGGACACCCCCTAGTCCAGGACTCCCTGAGTAGCCCCTAAACCAGGCTTCAATGACGATAAGTCCAGCGCGTATATAGTCTTCGGCGTTGCAAGGCGGGTTCTCCTCCAGATTCCATGTGCTTGCCGAATAGTGTCCGGCTCCCTTACAAATGTTGCGCTCCTTGGCTTCCACGCCCAATAAAGGCCTTCTTCCACGCGTCGCATGAATGCGAAAGGCCAGGGTATCTTTTATGTTTTACCCCCTAGCTGTGCAAATAACCTGCCTATAAGAGAGGCAAGGATCCAGATCCAAACCACACCATCTCCCTTCCGCGAGTACTCATCGGAGCGCCTCTGACCAAAAATCCATTCCATCATGGACCATCGACGCGGCTCCTCCTCTCGCGCTCCCAGCCCTCTGCCAGGAGATTGGAGGAAATGTTCTGTCCCGCACAACGAGCTGGTGACGCTCCAAGCGGAGGGATATCTTCCTCCAGCCTTTATGGTCCCGGTTCGAGCCGGGCTGGCCACCTACAAAGTTGGGAAGCAAGCGGAGGCCACCCCAAGTCCCAATAAAGGGGAGCGGGTATGCTTCGTCCCCTATCTGATAAGGGGGCTCAGATTTCCTGTATATCCGTTCCTCCGTGGGCTCCTGGAGTTATACGGACTCCAGCTCCATCACCTCACGCCCGCCTCTATTTTGCATATCGCGGGCTTCGTAGCTCTTTGCGAGCTATTCCTGGGCATCGAGCCCCATTTCGCACTGTGGAAGAGGCTATTATGCCTCGTACCCCGTTCTCACAAGGGGTCCATATATCAAGTGGGCGGTGCTGAAATATGGCACATCGCCGGGACCGGATATCCATCCGGGACCCCTAAGAAGGCGTCCGACGAGTGGCCTTCAGAATGGTTTTATGTAGAAGACGCTCCGCTGCCTGACCCAGTTCGGATCGGCCTCCCGGAGTTCAGCAATGCTCCTCTGAAGAAACGCCTGAGTTGGCGTCCGCGGAGCCCCCAGCTGGAGGAGGACAAGAGCGTCCATTATTTGATGGGCCGGATAAGGTTACTGGCCCATTCCGGACTGACCATGATTGGAGTCATGGCCACGTGCATCATGCGGGGGGTGCAGCCGCTGCAATACAGGGGCCACCCCATGTGGGATTTCAACGGAGAGAATGATGCCACTCGTCATGGCCGCCAAGGGCCGGGATCGGCCGAAGATCTGGTGAAGATTCTGTCCGGCCTGTACAAGGGGGAGAAGGAAGAATTTCTCCAGATGAGCCCATTGAATGGGTTCTCCATGAACAACCCGCGAAGCTGGGTAAGCGGACGTTCATTTATCCGACCCACGCTTTCAAAGTTAAGTGCCTTACTTTATGGTTTTTACGCAGGATCTGCGCCGGACTGTGGAGAGCATACATAGCCCGGCTCCACAGCCCGAGGATCCAGAAAGATCCCTTGATCCGTCCTCCGAAGAGGATCCGGACATAAAGGTGGAGCTAATTGACGGGGTGTTTCACCAGCTCAGCATGGATAATGCTCTAGTCGCCATTACGGCTGACTACCCCGGCCTATCTCCGGCTCCCCAGGTGATTGTGACCGAAGTCCTGACACCATTATTTTCGTCCTTGCGCATTTCTGACCACCGTATGCAATGGTGTCTCGTAGGAGGTACCTTCAAGGCAGGAAGCCGAACCCGCGGCGGCTGGCCAACAAGGGTCAGTCTGGCCCAGCAGGCGGAAGAGGAGTGCGGCGTGGATCGAAATGTCGCAGCAACGGTATAGCTCGCGGTTGTATTTTAGGATGAAGTTCCTAGGAAGTGTTTTGAATGCTCATGACCTTTGCAGGAGAAAGAGTGCCCGCCGGACTGTGGGCGTAGAGGTTGCCAACCCGTCGTCTGCCAGCCAGGCTCCAACACCTGGTCTGGAGGGGGAGGCGAGCGCAAGGCGCGAGCTGGATACTCCTCAGGTCTGAGGTGGAGAGCGCCAAGAACCATAGGCGCCGCCGGACAGCTTTTCGTGACGCGTGCTATTCCCCTGAGTAGTTGAACACCTTTAACGCGGGGGACACACACCTCTGTGCTGCTCAAGATGGTTTGACCAGAGTCGCGGAGCAGTACGTAAAGGACATACGGGTAAGAGATTTTAATAGTTGTATATGCCAGTAGCCTCCGAGACTTAAAGTAGTTAGAGTAACTAATTTAAGGATCATTTGATATGCAGGATCTTACAGAGAAGAATACCCAATTGTCCCAGGAGCTGCAAGAGTGCAAGGCCCAACTTGAGGCCGCACTTGCTGCCGCAGGAGGAAACACAGAGACCCCTCCTGGTAACACATTATTTTTAAAAAGATAAGTGGTGTGCGGCGTGCTTGTAAGTCTGACAATGATATTGCAGATGTTGCCGGACAGGATCTGGACAAGCAACAACTACTGCGCCAGCTGAAGGCCGACGAGAGGGTGCTGACGAAGGTGCAGCAGGAAAGGAACAAACTCCAGGATGCCCACGCCCAGCTTGGAAAGGAGCTGAAGGGTGTTCGGGCCGAGCTGTCTGGCTCCATAAAGGAGAATCAGCGGCTTCGTCGCGGCATCTATAGTAAGTGCTTGAGCGAACTCCTTTGAAAAGAAGAGTTCGGCGAGGAAGTTAATTGACAGAAATATGTCTGTAGGTGTGCTCACAGGTCGCCCTGCAGAGTTGATGCCCGTATCAACGGGTGATCAACTTCCCGAGCTGGTGCAACTGCTCGAACGAGTTCGGCAGGCGATGAGCGGCGTCGTCCAGGCTTTATGGCCATCCCTCTCCCTGCCCGAGGGCCTTGGAGAGCTTGCGGAGAAGCTTCAGGGAGTGCGGCAGCGCTTCCGTTTATGGAAGATATCGGCCTGCCGCCAAGGTGCCTGGGAGGCCTGGGCCATGGTGAAGACGCGGTACAAGAAGGCGGATCCCAACCACATGGCCGAGGTCGGACCTGTGGGGCCCGATGGGAAGGAAATCCCTGTGAGTTTAGTGTACGGCCAAGTAGAGTTGGCCGCTAAATACTCCCAACGGGACTGTAAATTAGACAGCCTATTAGACGGGATTGAGGAGGAATACAGTCAGTCGATTTGACAATGTATTGTAAAATGACATGTAAAATGCCTTCTAGCCGGATTGTAGATCATTTGTCTTTGCCGACCTTTTCGTTTCAACCTTGGGACCCTAGAGTCCGGAGTGTGTCCGAATACCTTCTCGGTTAAGAAACAACCGGGGCATGCATGGAGACCAGGCGTAGGGGTCATTAGTGCTTTGTTAGACAAGTGCCCAACTAGTTATGTTATATTACATGGTTAGTAAGAAACATCTTCCAGGGAGAATAGTTCCGTTAAGGGTTCCTTTCCCTAGGAGGCATGCCCTAAAGTGCATGTCCGGGCTGCGAAAAGAGCAGGAAAACATCTGGGGGCAGATAAATAAATAGGTAAAAAATCATCTTTCAAGTCACCGACCGAATATTCCCTTAAGAATGCTAGCTTTCGGCTTCACCCAGTCTGAGGTACACATCCGGCTGGCCCGGCAGTAACAATCGCAGAGGTGCTCCCTTTACCTCCTAGCCGAACAATCGGGAACGTAGGGTTAAGCACAGGAGCCAGGCAACCCAGCTTGGCCAAAACTTAAGTCATATCGATGCATATAATGGTGAATAAAAGGTACATGTGGAAGTTTGACACATGTGCTGGGCATGAAGCCCTTGTAAGTAAGCTTCTGGTAAGGAAGCCCCCAGGTATAATGAGTGCGTATAGCACATCAAGTGTGTGCCAACGATGCGCAAGTAGGCCTTTAAAGGCTTTTATGAAAAGGGTGAGAGAAAAAAGAGAAACGAAAGGTAGCTGAAGTGTAAAAATTTGGACGGGGGAAGGAGACGAACTCTTAGTCCGGCGCTAGGCGTAGAATCTTCGGAGGCGGGCTGCGTTCCATGGGTTCGGCTCGAGACGGTTCTCCGACGCATTTCGCAGACGGTACGCTCTGCCGGTCAGGACTTGGTCGATAATGAAGGGTCCCTCCCATTTGGGCTTGAGCATATCCTTCTTCTTGTCCGGCAGGCGTAGAACTAGTTCGCCAACATTGTAAGTTTTAGCCCGTACTTCTCTGCTTTGATATCTTTGAGCCTGCTGCTGATAGAATGCGGAACGAGCCTTGGCGACGTCGCGTTCTTCCTCCAATGTGTCCAAGCTGTCCTGCCGATCCAGCTCGGCTTCTCTTTCTTCGTACATGCGCACTCTAGGTGAGTCATGAATGATGTCGCAGGGCAAAACTGCCTCTGCGCCGTATACCATAAAAATGATGTGAACCTGGTAGTACGTGTTCGCACACGAACACGTCACCGTGTACCTCCAACGCCGAGGGTGATGCACCGCAGCTCACGTCGAAGGAGACCCGCCGGAAGCGCGATACGCAAGACAATCTGGCGGGCGCTTTTGTAGACCCGAAACCCCAAACGCCCGGGAGGGACCCCGTCAGGGCGCGCGGCGGCTATGGGCTACCCTAGGTCGGCCTGACCGCCCCTAGAGCCTCGAGGTTCGCCGCCCTACAATAAGAAGAACGAACGAAGAACGAGGAAGAAGAAGAACAAGGGAGAAGGAAAAGTAAAGGTAAAAAGAGTAGATAAATTTGTTCGATTGTGTGTTGTTCAATCGGCCATCACCCCTCGGGTGTATAAGAGGCGGCTGGACTTCCCGTGCAAGGAAAAGGCTTGGATTCACGTCCAAAACCCTAGTCAAATTCGGATTGGTTTTGTCCGAACTTTCCAAAACTGTTCAGTTTAAACTGGCTGCACCTTGCGGGTCTTTTTTTGTGGTGGTAAACGATCTCGGATCGAAACGAGCCCAAAAGCAATCTTGACCGTTTCGACGAGGCGAATAACTTTTATGTTGAACGTTTTTTGATCAGAGGTCATCTTGAGGGTCAAATCGGTCGCGCAAAACAGGCTATCCTCGCGCTACCCATCAGACAGGGTGTCTGGTGGGGCGCGCCAGTTTTTGCCTCCTGACAGGGCTGTATTCCGATGTCTCTAACTTTTGCATACGAACTCGGATTGGAACGATTTTTATATCAAAATCGATTGTTTCGACGAGACGAAGACAATCCATGTAGATAAGTTTTCCATTTGAGGTCGTCTTGGGGGCTTAATCAGCCAAACTGTACTCTGAATATAAGATCTTAGTACTTTGAGCATAGTTTCGGCCTTCGAGATGAAATCGGACTGCGATAACCCAAACTTCAAAGATTTTCATATCGACAATACGGAACTCTTTCATGAAGATCACTTCTCCATTTGAGGCCATCTTAAATAAGTTATTGACCGTGCCAAAATCTGGTGTCAACAGTACGGTTGGGCTTTGTCCGCAGCCCCCAGAGTACGGAGTCGAGCTCCTCTACCCAGTGCGTGTCAGATTTGGTAAGGGACCACACTATCTGGGTTTAATGCCGCTCATTATTAGACCATTTTCTCGTTCCACTTGACCGTTGGTTTGAGGATGATAGACTGAAGCGTAATCGAGCTTAATGCCCATATTTTTGCACCATAATTTAACCTCGTCGGCCGTGAAGTTCGTGCCGTTGTCGGTAATGATGCTATGGGGGACACCATAACGGTGTACTACCCCGGATATGAAGTCTATCACTGGTCCGGACTCTGCCGTTTTAACTGGCTTGGCCTCTATCCATTTGGTGAATTTGTCCACCATGACCAATAAGTACCTTTGCTTGTGGGTTCCCCCTTTAAGGGGTCCGACCATGTCAAGCCCCTAGACCACGAACGGCCAGGTAATGGGTATAGTTTTGAGGGCGGTGGGTGGCATATGGCTCTGATTAGCAAAGAGCTGACAACCGACGCATCTTTGGACTAAGTCCTGAGCATCTGCCTGGGCCGTCGGCCAATAAAATCCTGTACGGAATGCTTTGCCTACAAGAGCCCGAGCTGCGGCATGGTGTCCGCCTAGTCCGGCATGAATTTCAGCCAGAAGGTTTCGCCCTTCCTCTTCGGAGATACACCGTTGAAGGACTCCGGTTGTGCTTTTCTTATAGAGTTCTCCCTCGTAGACCTTGTAGGCTTTAGATCGCCGGACTATGCAGCGGGCCTCACTTTGGTCTTCGAGAAGTTCCTGCCTGAGTAAGTAGGCTAGGAATGGCTCTGTCCACGGGGCGATTACTGCCATTATTTCGTGGGTTGAAGGTGTTATTTCATTGGCTGAATCGCCGATTATGTCAGATTGTTTTGTATTGGGTGGTGCGGCTGCTTCCGGGTTGTTATTTCCGGACTCCTCTTCCCATAGTACGGATGGCTTAAAGAGCCGTTCCAGGATGATGTTTGGAGGGACAGCGTCGCGTTTCGCACTGATGAGTGCCAATACGTCGGCTGCTTGGCTATTATCCCGGGCTACGTGGTGGAATTCAAGTTCTTCGAACCGGGCTGACAGTTTTAGGACAGCGTTACGATAGGCTGCCATCTTCGGATCCTTGGCGTCAAAGTCTCCATTTACTTGGGATATTGCGAGGTTTGAATCCCCGCGCACCTCTAGGCATTGAATGCCCATGGAGATTACCATCCGGAGGCCATGTAGGAGGGCCTCATATTCGGCTGCATTGTTGGAGTCCGTGTACATTATCTGAAGTACATATTGGACTGTATCCCCGGTTGGGGACGTCAATACGACGCCAGCCCCCAAGCCGGCCAACATTTTGGAGCCGTCAAAATGCATAGTTCAATTGGAGTATGCGCCGTACTCTTTAGGGAGTTCGGCTTCAGTCCATTCAATGACAAAGTCAGCCAAGACCTACGACTTTATTGCTCGCCTAGGTTTGTAAGTTATATCAAGTGGTAAGAGCTCAATTGCCCATTTTGCAATCCTGCCCGTCGCGTCGCGGTTGTTTATAATGTCATTGAGGGGTACTTCGGAGGCCACTGTTATCGAACACTCTTGAAAGTAGTGTCGGAGCTTCCGGGATGCCATGAACACCACATACGCTATCTTTTGATAGTGCGGGTAACGGTACTTGCGGGGAGTTAAGACAGTGGATACATAGTACACTGGTTTTTGAAGAGGGAATTTATGCCCTTTCGTTTCTCGTTCGACGACGAGTACCGCGCTTACAACTTGATGTGTTGCCGCGATGTATAACAACATTGGTTCTCCCAGGTTAGGCGCGGCCAGGACCGGATTTGTTGCCAATATGGCTTTTATTTCTTCGAGTCCGGCAGTGGCAGCATCCGTCCACTCTAAGTGTTCGGTGCGCCTGAGGAGGCGATAGAGGGGCAATGCCTTTTCTCCCAACCGGGAGATAAAGCGGCTTAGAGCCGCCACGCATCCAGTCAAGTTTTTAATTTGTTTGAGGTTTTTTGGAATATCCAGCTGTGATAGAGCTCGGATCTTGGCTGGGTTTGCTTCAATTCCTCTACCGGATACAATGAAGCCCAGGAGCTTTCCTGCTGGTACGCCGAAAACGCATTTTTTCGGATTCAGCTTAATGTCATATGCTCGGAGGTTGTCGAATGTGAGCCTCAAATCGTCTACTAGAGTTTCGACATGTTTGGTTTTGACGACTACGTAGTCTACGTATGCTTCTACTGTTTTGCCGATCTGGGTAGCCAGACATGTCTGAATCATGCGCTGATATGTTGCGCAGGTGTTTTTGAGCCCGAAGGGCATCGTGTTGAAGCAGAATGGTCCATATGCGTCAAGGAAGCACAATGAATCGTGCCCTACAGTAGCATCGATTATTTGGTCGATGCGGGGGAGGGGGAAGGGATCCTTTGGGCAGGCCTTGTTGAGGTCTTTAAAATCGACACATAGGCGCCAGGATTTGTCCTTCTTTTGTACCATTACCAGGTTTGCTAGCCAGTCCGGATGTTTGATGTCTCTGATGAATCCGGCTTCCAGTAGTTTGGCTAGCTCTTCTCCTATTGCCTGTCTTTGGGGTTCGGAGAATCGCCAAAGAGCCTGTTTGACTGGCTTGAATCATTTTAGGATGTTTAGGCTGTGTTCTGCCAATCTGCGTGGGATTCCTGGCATATCTGAAGGGTGCCAGGCGAAGATGTCCAAATTTTCCCGAAGGAATTCTCGCAGTGCGGCATCAACATCAGGGTTCAACTGTGCCCCGATGGAAGCCGTCTTTGTTGGGTCCGTTGGATGGACCTGGAATTTGACAATTTCATCCACTGGTTTGAAAGAGGTGGACTTGGATCTCTTATCGAGTATCACATCGTCCCTATTCACCATAGAGCGCAGCGCAGTGAGTTCTTCTGCCGCTAGGGCTTCGGATAGTGCCTCCAGGGCTAATGCGGCTGTCTTGTTTTCGGCGCGGAGTGCTATGTCCGGATCACTAGCGAGAGTGATTGTTCCGCCGGGCCTAGGCATCTTAAGCTTCATGTACCCGTAATGGGGTATGGCTTGAACAATTGTGAATGCCTCCCGTCTTAATATAGTGTGATATCCGCTGCTGAACGGGGCCACTTGGAACGTGACCTCTTCGGACCTATAATTGTCCGGTGAGCCGAACACCACATCAAGTGTGATTTTTCCTGTGCAGCGCGCTTCCCGGCTAGGGATTATTCCTCTAAAGGTTGTGCTGCTTCGCTTAATGCGGCTCCGGTCTATTTCCATTTTTTGAAGGGTTTCCTCGTAGAAGAGGTTTAGTCCGCTGCCGCCATCCATGAGTACCTTGGTAAGACGAAAGCCATCCACTATGGACTGAGGACCAATGCGGCTGGTCCTCGGGCTGTTCGGAATTTAGGTCCGTCGCTGGCATTGAAGGTGATGGCCGTGTCGCTCCATGGATTTGTTGTTGCTACTTGGTAGACTTCGGCGAGGCTGCAGATTGTTCATTTTTGCATATTATTTGATGCGAAAGTCTCGAAGACTGTTGACACCGTACTGGTACTGTTGGAGTGGTTTTCCGGGGCTATAAGCTCTTCGCCACTTTTGGCCACCTGCCGCAATATCCAACATGCTCGAAGGCTATGTGTTGGGGTGGCGCCTTCTGTGCTGTGAATTTTACAGGGTCCGCTGAGCCATCCCTCCAGTACGGTTCCTTGCCCTTTATGGGGTTTTTGCTTTTTAGTTTTTGTACCTGGTGCCTGAGTGTGTTGCACCCTTTTGTTTCGGACTTGGGTTGTATTCGGGGCCGGATTGTCCCAAAACTTAGTTTCGGTTTTCCGGAAACTCTCCATCGCACAGTACTTTTGTTCAAGATTCACGGCGACTGACAGCGTTCAAGATTCCCTCGTCCGTGCAATTATTGCAGAAAATTGAAATTGCGTTTTCCTCTCGGCAGTCCTTTATCCTGTCCATAACCAGGAGGAATCTGGCCCAGTAATGATGTACTATTTCAGCGGGCTCTTGCCGGATTTGAGATAGATCGCATATGTCTGGGTGGGTGGGTGGCATTAAGTCCAGAATCCTACCCATCTCGAGGCTCAAGGGCCGAGAAGTTTCTGAATTTGGAAGCTTGGATCGTTGGATGTTGCCCAACGAGTCCGGTCCGACGCCTGACTTTAGGTTCAGTGCTTGATTGAAGTCCGTCCCCCCACGAGAATCCGACATGGAGGGTTCGGAAGCCCGGACATGACTAGTTTTCAATCTAGGAGAAGAGTCGCCGCGTTGTTCCTCTACCACCGCAACGTGGTGTGTAACCTGGGGAGAGTTAAACTCTCTCAGATTGGTTTTAAGCCCAATCTGATTGTAGTCTGTAGCGACTCCCAGGGCGGCGATGCGATCCAAGAGCTCTTTTACGGACAAGATCTCTATTGGATCCAATTGCTCGGCGAATTCCGAGTTGACGCGAAGATTTCTTTTGACGACCTGGGAGGTCAATGTCGAAGCGGTGGACGAACAGGCGGTCATGAGAAAACCACCCAGCTGGATAGTTTGGCCAGCAGCCAAGGCTCCTTTGGCGAAGATACCATCTTTAAAGACGGGAAGAGGCATCCTTCCTATCGGTGACGGCACAGAGGAACTCTCAATGAAAGCACCAATGTCGGTGTCAAAACCAGCGGATCTCGGGTAGGGGTCCCGAACTGTGCGCCTAGGCGGATGGTAACAGGAGACGAGGGACACGATGTTTTTACCAAGGTTCGGGCCCTCTCGATGGAGGTAAAACCCTACTCCTGCTTGATTTATATTGATGATATGGGTAGTACAAGAGTGGATCTACCACGAGATCAAGGAGGCTAAACCCTAGAAGCTAGCCTATGGTATGATTGTTGTAATGGTTGTGTCCTACGGACTAAAACCCTCCGGTTTATATAGACACTGGAGAGGGCTAGGGTTACACAGAGTCGGTTACAATGGTAGGAGATCTACATATCCGTATCGCCATGCTTGCCTTCCACGCCAAGGAAAGTCCCATCCGGACACGGGACGAAGTCTTCAATCTTGTGTCTTCATAGTCTTGGAGTCCGGCCGACGATGATAGTCCGGCTGTCCGGACACCCCCTAGTCCAGGACTCCCTCACATGCCTTGCAACTCTTGCTGTCACTGAGTAAGGACACCGCAAGATTGAACCCAAAGCCATGCACTTCTCCCAATGCAAGAACTACCAATCTAGTTGGCCAAACCAAACGGAAAATTCGAAGAGACTTGCGAATATAACTCAATCATACATAAAAGAATTCAGAGAAGATTCAAATATTATTCATAGATAAGCTGGATCATAAACCCACAATTCATCGGTCTCAACAAACACACCACAAAAAGAAGATTACATCGAATAGATCTCCACGAGAGAGGGGGAGAACATTGTATTGAGATCCAAAAAGAGAGAAGAAGCCATCTAGCTACTAGCTATGGAACCGAAGGTCTGAAGTAAACTACTCAAACTTCATCGGAGGGGCTATGGTGTTGATGTAGAAGCCCTCCATGGTGGATGCCCCCTCCGGCGGAGCTCCAGAACAGGCCCGAAGATGGGATCTCGTGGATATAGGAAGGTACCGCGGTGGAATTAGGTTTTTGGCTCCGTGTCTGGTCTATTCGGGATACGTAGGTATATATAGGAGTAAGGAGTACGTCGGTGGAGCTCCGAGGGGCCCACGAGGTAGGGGGCGCGCCCTCCACCCTCGTGACCTCCTCGGAAGCTTCTTGGAGTAGGGTCCAAGTCTCCTGGATCACATTCGATGAGAAGATCACGTTCCCGAATGTTTCATTCCGTTTGGACTCCGTTTGATATTATGTTTCCTCGAAACACTAAAATAGGCAAAAAAACAGCAATTCTGGGCTGGGCCTCCGGTTAATAGGTTAGTCCCAAAAATAATATAGAAGTGGAAAATAAAGCCCAATATAGTCCAAAACAGTAGATAAAGTAGCATGGAGCAATCAAAAATTATAGATACGTTGGAGACGTATCAGGCATCCCCAAGCTTAATTCCTACTCGTCCTCGAGTAGGTAAATGATAAAAAGAAGAATTTTTGATGCGGAGTGATACTTTGGCATAATTTCAATATAAATGTTCTTAATCATGGTATGAATATTCAGATCCAAAAGATTCAAGATAAAAGTTCATATTGACATAAAAATAATAATACTTCAAGCATACTAATCAAGCAATTATGTCATCTCAAAATAACATGGCTAAAGAAAGTTCGTCCCTACAAAATCATATAGTTAGGCTATGCTTCATTTTCGTCACACAAAGATGTTCCCAACTTCTATACCCCTGATGACAAGCCAAGCAATTGTTTCATACTTAAATAATATCAAACTTTTTCAACCTTCACGCAATACATGAGCGTGAGCCATGGATATAGCACTACGGGTGGAATAGAATATGATGATGGGGATTGTGTGGAGAAGACAAAAAAGGAGAAAGTCTCATATTGACGAGGATAATCAACGGGCTATGGAGATGCCCATCAATTGATGTCAACATGAGGAGTAGGGATTGCCATGCAACGGATGCACTAGAGCTACGAATGCTCAACAAAAGAAAACTAGTGGGTGTGCATCCAACTTGCTTGCTCATGAAGACCTAGGGCATTTGAGGAAGCCCATCGTACGAATATACAAGCTAAGTTCTATAATGAAAAATTCCCACTAGTATGAACAAGACAATATATGAGACTCACTATATGAAAAACATGGTGCTACTTTGAAGCACAAATATATGAGACTCACTACATGAAGAACAAGGTGCTACTTTGAAGCACAAGTGTGGTAAAAGGATAGTAACATTGCCCCTTCTCTCTTTTTCTCTCATTTTTTTTCTTTTTTTGGTGGGTGTCGGTGTCAAAACCGGCGGATCTCGGGTAGGGGGTCCCGAACTGTGCGTCTAGGCGGATGGTAACAGGAGACAAGGGACACGATGCTTTTACCCAGGTTCGGGCCCTCTCGATGGAGGTAAAACCCTACTCCTGCTTGATTGATATTGATGATATGGGTAGTACAAGAGTGGATCTACCACGAGATCACGGAGGCTAAACCCTAGAAGCTAGCCTATGGTATGATTGTTGTAATGGTTATGTTGTCCTATGGACTAAAACCCTCCGGTTTATATAGACACCGGAGAGGGCTAGGGTTACACAGAGTCGGTTACAATGGTAGGAGATCTACATATCCGTATCGCCAAGCTTGCCTTCCACGCCAAGGAGATCTACATTGGTGGGAAGCAAGCGGAGGCCACCCCAAGTCCCAACAAAGGGGAGCGGGTATGTTCGTCCCCTACCTGATAAGGGGGCTTGGATTTCCTGTGTATCCATTCCTCCGCGGGCTTCTGGAGTTCTACGGACTCCAGCTCCATCACCTCACGCCCGCCTCGACTCTGTGTATTGCGGGCTTCGTAGCTCTTTGCAAGCTATTCCTGGGCATCGAGCCCCATTTCGCGTTGTGGAAGAGGTTATTCTACCTCATACCCCGCTCTCACGAGGGGTCCATATATCAAGTGGGCGGTGCTGAAATATGGCGCATCGCCGGGACCGGATATCCATCCGGAACCCCTAAGAAGGCGTCTGAAGACTAGCCTTCAGTATGGTTTTACGTAGAAGACGCTCCGCTGCCGGACCCTGTTCTGATCGGTCTCCCGGAGTTTAGCAATGCTCCTCTGAAGAAATGGCTGAGTTGGCGTCCGCGGAGCCCCCAGCTGGAGGAAGACAAGAGCGTCCACTATTTGATGGGCCGGATAAGGTTACTGGCCCATTCCAGACTGACCATGATTGGAGTCATGGCCACGTGCATTATGTGGGGGGTGCAGCCGCTGCAATACAGGGGCCACCCCATATGGGATTTCAACAGAGAGAATGATGCCACTCGTGATGGCCGCCAAGGGCCGGGATCGGCCGAAGATCTGGTGAAGATTCTGTCTGGCCTGTATAAGGGGGAGAAGGAGGACTTTCTCCAGACGAGCCCATTGAACGGGTTCTCCATGAACAACCCTCGAAGCTGGGTAAGCGGATGTTCATTTATCCGACCCACGCTTTCAAAGTTAAGTACCTTACTTTTATGGTTTTGATGCAGGATCTGTGCCAGACTGTGGAGAGCATACATAGCCCGGCTCCACAACCCGAGGATCCGGAAGATCCCTTGATCCGGCCTCCGAAGAGGATCCGGACATAAAGGTGGAGCTAATCGATGGGGTGTTCCATCAACTTAGAATGGACAACGCTCTAGTCGCCATTACGGCTGACTACCCGGCCTATCTCCGGCTCCCCAGGTGACTGTGACCGAAGTCCCAACACCATTATTTCGTCCTCGCATATTTCTGACCACCGTATACAATGGTGTCTCGCAGGAGGTACCTTCAAGGCAGGAAGCCGAACCCGCGGCGGCTGGCCAACAAGGGTCAGTCCGGCCCAGCAGGCGAAAGAGGAGTGCGGCGCGGATCGAAACGTCGCCGCAACAGTATAGCTCGCGGTTGTTATTTAGGACAAAGTTCCTAGGAAGTGTTTGAATGCTCATGACTTTTGCAGGAGAAAGAGTGCCCGCCGGACTGCGGGCGTAGAGGTTGCCAACCAAGCCTATGCTAGCCAGGCTCCAACACCTGGTCTGGAGGGGGAGGCGAGTGCAAGGCGTGAGCCGGATACTCCTCCAACGGAGGATGCCGACAGACTGTCCGCCACCAGGTCTGAGGTGGAGAGCGCCATGAATCATAGGCGCCGCCGGACAGTTTTTCATGACGCGTGCTTTTCCCCTGAGGCATTGAATGCCTTTAACACGGGGGACGCGCACCTCCGTGCTGCTCAAGATGGTTTGACCAGAGCCGCGGAGAAGTATGTAAAGGACATACGGGTAAGAGATGTTAATAGTTGTATATGCCAGTAGCCCCCGAGACTTAAAGTAGTTAGAGTAACTGATTTAAGGATCATTTGACATGCAGGATCTTACGGAGAAGAATACCCAGTTGTCCTAGGAGCTAGAAGAGTGCAAGGCCCAACTCGAGGCCGCACTAGCTGCCGCAGGAGGAAACACAGAGACCCCTCCTGGTAAACATTATTTCAAAAAGATAATCGGTGTGCGGCGTGCTTGTAAGTCTGACAATGACATTGTAGGTGCTGCCGGACTGGATCCGGACAAGCAAGACCTATTGCGCCAGCTGAAGGCCGGCGAGAGGGTGCTGATGAAGGTGCAGCAGGAAAGGAACAAACTCCAGGATGCCCATGCCCAGCTTGGAGAAGAGCTGAAAGGTGTGCGGGCCAAGCTGTCTGGCTCCGTGAAGGAGAATCAGCGGCTTCGTCGCGGCATCTATAGTAAGTGCTTGAGCGAGCTCCTTTGAAAAGAAGATTTCGGCGAGGAAGTCAATTGACAAAAATATGTCTGTAGGTGTGCTCACAGGTCGTCCTGCGGAGGAGATGCTCGTATCAGCTGGTGCAACTGCTCGAACGAGTTCGGTAGGCGATGAGCGGCATCGTCCAGAATTTATGGTCGTCCCTCTCCCTGCCCGAGGACCTTGGAGAGCTTGCGGAGAAGCTTCAGGGAGCGCGGCAGCGCTTCCATTTATGGAAGATTTTGGCCTGCCGCCAAGGTGCCAGGGAGGCCTGGGCCATGGTGAAGACGCGGTACAAGAAGGCGGATACCAACCATATGGCCGAGGTCGGACCTGTGGGGCCCGATGGGAAGGAGATCCCTGTGAGTTTAGTGTACGGCCAAGTAGAGCTGGCCGCTAAATATTCCCAACGGGACTGTAAATTAGACAGCCTGTTAGACGGGATTGAGGAGGAATACAGTCAGTCAATTTGACAATGTATTTTAAAATGACATGTAAAATGCCTTCTAGCCGGATTGTAGATCGTTTGTCTTTGCCGACCTTTTCGCTTCAACCTCGGGACCCTAGAGTCCGGAGTGTGTCCGAATACCCTCTCGGTTAAGAAACAACCGGGGTATGCATGGAGACTAGGCGTAGGGGTCATTAGTGCTTTATCAGACAAGTGCCCAACTAGTTATGTTATATTACATGGTTAGTAAGAAACATCTTCCAGGGAGAATAGTTCCGTTAAGGGTTCCTTTCCCTGGGAGGCATGCCCTAAAGTGCATGTCCGGACTGCGAAAAGACCAGGAGAACATCTGGGGGCAGATAAATAAATAGGTAGAAAATCATCTTTCAAGTCACTGACCAAATATTCCCTTAAGAACGCTAGCTTTCGGCTTCACCCAGTCTGAGGTACACATCCGGCTGACCCGATAGTAACAATCGCAGAGGTGCTCCCTTTACCTCCTAGCCGAACAATCGGGAACGTAGGGGTAAGCACAGGAGCCAGGCAACCCAGCTTGGCCAAAACTTAAGTCATATCGATGCATATAATGGTGAGTAAAAGGTACATGTGGAAGTTTGACACATGTGCTGGGCATGAAGCCCTTATAACTAAGCTTTTGGTAAAGAAGCCCCCAGGTATAATGAGTGCGGATAGCACATCAAGTGTGTGTGAACAATGCGCAAGTAGGCCTTTAAGGGCTTTTATGAAAAGGGGTGAGAGAAAAAAGAGAAACAAAAGACAGCTGAAGTGTAAAAATTTGGACGGGGAAGGGGATGAACTCTTAGTCCGGCGCTAGGCGTGGAATCTTCGGAGGCGGGCTGCGTTCCATGGGTTCAGCTCGAGTCGGTTGTCCGACGCATTTCGCAGAAGGTACGCTCCGCCGGTCAGGACTTGATCGATAATGAAGGGACCTTCCCATTTGGGCTTGAGCTTGTCCTTTTTCTTGTCCGTCAGGCGTAGAACTAGTTCGCCAACATTGTAAGTCTTAGCCCGTACTTCTCTGCTTTGATATCTTCGAGCCTGCTGCTGATAGAATGCGGAACGAGCCTTGGCGACATCGCGCTCTTCTTCCAATGCGTCCAAGCTGTCCTGCCGATCCAGCTCGGCTTCTCTTTCTTCGTACATTCGCACTCGAGGTGAGTCATGAATAATGTCGCAGGGCAAAACTGCCTCTGCGCCGTATACCATAAAAAATGGTGTGAATCAGGTAGTACGGTTGGGCGTTGTCCGCAGCCCCGAGAGTACGGAGTCGAGCTCCTCTACCCAGTGCGTGTCAGATTTCGTAAGGGACCGCACTAGTCTGGGCTTGATGCCGCTCATTATCGGTAATTTAACCTCGTCGGCCGTGAAGTTCGTGCCATTATCGGTAATGATGCTATGGGGGACACCATAACGGTGTACTACCCTGGATATGAAATCTATCACTGGTCCGGACACTGCTGTTTTAACTGGCTTGGCCTCTATCCATTTGGTGAATTTGTCCACCATGACCAATAGGTACCTTTGCTTGTGGGTTCCCCCTTTAAGGGGTCCGACCATGTCAAGCCCCCAGACCGCGAACGGCTAGGTAATGGGTATAGTTTTGAGGGTGGTGGGTGGCATATGGCTCTGATTAGCAAAGAGCTGACAACCGACACATCTTTGGACTAAGTCCTGAGCATTTGCCCGGGCCGTCGGCCAATAAAATCCTGTACGGAATGCCTTGCCTACAAGGGCCCGAGCTGCGGCGTGGTGTCCGCCTAGTCCGGCATGAATTTCAGCCAAAAGGTTTCGCCCTTCCTCTTCGGAGATACACCGTTGAAGGACTCCGGTTGTGCTTTTCTTATAGAGTTCTCCCTCATGGACCTTGTAGGCTTTAGATCGCCGGACTATGCAGCGGGCCTCATTTTGGCCTTCAGGAAGTTCCTGCCTGAGTAAGTAGGCTAGGAATGGCTCTGTCCATGGGGCGATTACTGCCATTATTTCGTGGGTTGAAAGTGTTATTTCATCGGCTGAGTCGCCGATTATGTCAGATTGTTCTGTGTTGGGTGGTGCGGCTGCTTCCGGGTTGTTATTTCCGGACTCCTCTTCCCATAGTACGGATGGCTTAAAGAGCCGTTCCAGGAAGATGTTTGGAGGGACAGCGTCGCGTTTCTCACCGATGCGTGCCAATACGTCGGCTGCTTGGTTATTATCCCGGGCTACGTAGTGGAATTCAAGTCCTTCGAACCGGGCGGACATTTTTAGGACAGCATTACGATAGGCTGCCATCTTCGGATCCTTGGCATCAAATTCTCCATTTACTTGGGATATTGCAAGGTTTGAATCCCCACGCACCTCTAGGCGTTGAATGCGCATGGAGATTGCCATCCGGAGGCTATGTAGGAGGGCCTCGTATTCGGCCGCATTGTTGGAGTCCGTGTACATTATCAGAAGTACATATTGGACTGTATTCCCGGTTGGGGACGTCAGTACGATGCCAGCCCCCAAGCCGGCCAACATTTTGGAGCCGTCAAAATGCATAATCCAATTGGAATATGCGCCGTACTCTTTAGGGAGTTCGGCTTCAGTCCATTTGGCGACAAAGTCAGCTAAGACCTGCTACTTTATAGCTCGCCGAGGTTTGTAAGTTATATCAAATGGTAACATCTCAATGGCCCATTTTGCAATCCTGCCCGTCGCGTCGCGGTTGTTTATAATGTCGTTGAGGGGCACTTCGGAGGCCACTGTTATCGAGCACTCTTGAAAGTAGTGTCGAAGCTTCCGGGATGCCATGAACACCGCATAGGCTATCTTTTGATAGTGCGGGTAACGGGACTTGCAGGGAGTTAAGACAGTGGATACGTAGTACACTGGTTTTTGAAGAGGGAATTTGTGCCCTTCTGTTTCTCGTTCGACGACGAGTACCGCGCTTACCACTTGATGTGTTGCCGTGATGTATAAGAACATTGGTTCACCTAGGTTAGGCGCAGCCAGGACTGGATTTGTTGCCAATATGGCTTTGATTTCTTCTAGTCCGGCAGTGGCAGCATCCGTCCACTCGAAGTGTTCGGTGCGCCTGAGGAGGCGATAGAGGGGTAACGCCTTTTCTCCCAAACGGGAGATAAAGCGGCTTAGGGCCGCCACGCATCCAGTTAGTTTTTGTATTTGTTTGTGGTCTTTTGGAATATCTAGCTGTGACAGAGCTCGGATCTTGGCTGGGTTTGCTTCAATTCCTCTATCGGATACAATGAAGCCCAGGAGCTTTCCGGCTGGTACGCCGAAAACGCATTTTTCCAGATTCAGCTTGATGTCATTTGCTCGAAGGTTGTCGAATGTGAGCCTCAAATCGTCTACTAGAGTTTCGACGTGTTTGGTTTTGACGACTACGTCGTCTACGTATGCTTCTACTGTTTTGCCGATCTGGGTAGCCAGGCATGTCTGAATCATGCGCTGAAATGTTGCGCCGATGTTTTTGAGTCCGAAGGGCATCGTGTTGAAGCAGAATGGTCCATATGGAGTAATGAATGCCGTTGCGGCTTGATCCGCTTCCGCCATCTTTATTTGATGGTAGCCGGAATATGCGTCAAGGAAGCACAATGAATCGTTCCCTGCTGTAGCATCGATTATTTGGTCGATGCGGGGGAGGGGGAAGGGATCCTTTGGGCAGGCCTTGTTGAGGTCTTTGAAATCGACACATAGGCGCCAGGATTTGTCCTTCTTTGGTACCATTACCGGGTTTGCTAGCCAGTCCGGATGTTTGATGTCTCTGATGAATCTGGCTTCCAGTAGTTTGGCTAGCTCTTCTCCCATTACCTGTCTTTTGGGTTCGAAAAATCTCCGAAGAGCCTGTTTGACTAGCTTGAATCCTTTTAGGATGTTTAGGCTGTGTTCTGCCAATCTGCGTGGGGTTCCTGGCATATCTGAAGGGTGCCAGGCGAAGATGTCCCAATTTTCCCGAAGGAATTCTCGCAGTGCGGCATCTACATCAGGGTTCAACTGTGCCCCGATGGAGGCCGTCTTTGTTGGGTCCGTTGGGTGGACCTGGAATTTGACTATTTCGTCCGCTGGTTTGAAAGAGGTGGACTTGGGTCTCTTATCGAGTATCACATCGTCTCTATTCACCGTAGAGCGCAGCGCAGTGATTTCTTCTGCCGATAGGGCTTCGGATAGTGCCTCAAGGGCTAATGCGGCTGTCTTGTTTTCGGCACGGAATGCTATGTTCGGATCACTAGCGAGAGTGATTGTTCTGCCGGGCCCAGGCATCTTAAGCTTCATGTACCCGTAATGGGGTATGGCTTGAAAAATCTTGAATGCCTCTTGTCCTAATATAGCGTGATATCCGCTGCTGAACGGGGCGACTTGGAACGTGACCTCCTCGGATCTGTAATTATCCGGCGAGCCGAACACCACATCAAGTGTGATTTTTCCTGTGAAGCGTGCTTCCCGGCTAGGGATTATTCCTCTAAAGGTTGTGCTGCTTCGCTCAATGCGGCTCCAGTCTATTTCCATTTTTTGAAGAGTTTCCTCGTAGATGAGGTTTAGTCCGCTGCCGCCATCCATGAGTACCTTGGTAAGACGAAAGTCGTCCACTATTGGACTGAGGGCCAATGCGGCTGGTGCTCGGGCTGTTCGGAATTTAGGTTCGTCGCTGGCGTTGAAGGTGATGGCCGTATCGCTCCATGGATTTGTTGTTGCTACTTGGTAGACTTCGGCGAGGCTGCGGTTTGTTCGTTTCCGCACATTATTTGATGTGAAAGTCTCGAAGACTGTTGACACCGTACTGGTACTGTTGGAGTGGTTTTCCGGGGCTAGAAGCTCCTAGCCACTTTTGGCTTCCTGCCGCAATATCCAACATGCTCGAAGGCTATGTGTTGGGGTGGCGCCTTCTGTACTGTGAATTTTACAGGGTCCGCTGAGCCATCCCTCCAGTACGGTTCCTTGCCCTTTATGGGGTTTTTGCTTTTTGGTTTTTGTACCTGGTGCCTGAGTGTGCTGCACCCTTTTGTTACGGACTAGGTTTGTATTCGGGGCCGAATTGTCCCAAAACTTAGTTTCAGTTTCGCACAGTACTTTCGTACTATGGACGCTAGGTCGGAGAAGCGTGTAATTTCATGGCGACTGACGGCGTTCAAGATTCCCTCGTCCGTGCAATTATTGCAGAAAATTGAAATTGCGTTTTCCTCTCGACAGTCCTTTATCCTGTCCATAACCAGGAGGAATCTGGCCTAGTAATGATGTACTGTTTCAGCGGGCTCTTGCCGGATTTGAGATAGATCGCATATGTCTGGGTGGGTGGGTGGAATTAAGTCCGGAATCCTACCCATCTCGAGGCTCAAGGACTGAGAAGTTTCCGAATTTGGAAGCTTGGATCGTTGGACGTTGTCCAACGAGTCCGGTCCGACGCCTGACTTAAGGTTCAGTGCTTGATCGAAGTCCGTCCCCCCGCGGGAATCCGGCATGGAGGGTTCGGAAGCCCGGACATGACTAGTTTTCAATCTAGGAGAAGAGTCGCCGCGTTGTTCCTCTACCACCGCAACGTGGTGGGTAACCTAGGGAGAGTTAATCTCTCTCAGATCGGTTTTAAGCCCAATCTGATTGTACTCTGTAGCGACTCCCAGGGCAGCGATGCGATCCAAGAGTTCGTTTACGGACGAGAGCTCTGTTGGATCAGGCTGCTCGGCGAATTTTGAGTTGACGTGAAGATTGCTTTTGATGACCCGAGAGGTCATCGTCGAAGCGGTGGCCGAACAGGTGGTTATAAGAAAACCACCCAGCCGGATAGTTTGGCCGGCGGCCAAGGCTCCTTTGACGAAGATACCGTCTTTGAAGACGGGAAGAGGCATCCTTCCTATCGGTGACAGCACAGAGGAACTCTTAATGAAAGCACCAATGTCGGTGTCAAAACCGGCGGATCTCGGGTAGGGGATCCCGAACTGTGCGTCTAGGCGGATGGTAACAGGAGACAAGGGACACGATGTTTTTACCCAGGTTCGGGCCCTCTCGATGGAGGTAAAACCCTACTCCTACTTGATTGATATTGATGATATGGGTAGTACAAGAGTGGATCTACCACAAGATCAAGGAGGCTAAACCCTAGAAGCTAGCCTATGGTATGATTGGTGTAATGGTTATGTTGTCCTACGGACTAAAACCCTCCAGTTTATATAGACACCGGAGAGGGCTAGGGTTACACAGAGTCGTTTACAATGGTAGGAGATCTACATATCCGTATCGCCAAGCTTGCCTTCCACGCCAAGGAAAGTCCCATCCGGACACGGGACGAAGTCTTCAATCTTGTATCTTCATAGTCTTGGAGTCCGGCTGACGATGATAGTCCGGCTGTCCGGACACCCCCTAGTCCAGGACTCCCTTAGTGGGCTTCTTTTGGCCTCTCTTTTTTTATTTGGGCTTCTTTGGCCTCTTTTTTTTGTAAAGTCCGGAATTTCATCCCGACTTGTGGGGGGATCATTGTCTCCATCATCCTTTCCTCACTGGGGCAATGCTCTAATAATGATGATCATCACACTTTTATTACAACAACTTGATATTACAACTCGAAACTAGAACAAGAGATGACTCTATATGAATGCCTCCGGCGGTGTACCGGGATGGTGCAATGAATCAAGAGTGACATGTATGAAAAATAATGCATGGTGGCTTTGCCACAAATAGGATGTCAACTACAAGATCATGCAATGGCAATATGACAAAAGTAAAGTATGTGATGATGAACGGAACGGTGGAAAGTTGCATGGCAATATATCTCGGAATGGCTATGGAAATACCATAATAGGTAGGTATGGTGGCTGTTTTGAGGAAGATATAAGGAGGTTTATGTGTGAAAGAGCGTATCATATCACGGGGTTTGGATGCACCAGCGAAGTTTGCACCAACTCTCAATGTGAGAAAGGGCAATGCACGGTACCGAAGAGGCTAGCAAATGCGGAAAGGTAAAAGTGCGTATAATCCATGGACTCGACATTAGTCAAAAGAACTCATATACTTATTGCAAAAATTTAGAAGCCATCAAAAATCAAGTACTACGCACAATACTCCTAGGGGGATAGATTGGTAGGAAAAGACCATCGCTCATCCCCGACCGGCACTCATAAGGATGCACAAGCCAGGTACACTTCATGCTTCAAATTTGTTACACAACTTTACCCATACGTGCATGCTACGGGACTTGCAAACTTCAACACAAGTATTTCTCAAATTCACAACTACTCAACTAGCACGACTTTGATATTATTACCTCCATATCTTGAAACAATTATTAAGCATTAGATTTATCTTACTATTCAATTCACTCAAAAGAAAGTTTCACATATCTCGAACACAAAGTATATTAACACTAAGCACATTACCATGCTATTAATGGCTCTCAAAATAATCTAAGTGAAGCATGAGAGGTCAAGTTTCTTTAAAACAAATCCACCACGTGCTCTAAAAGATCTAAGTGAAGCACTAGAGCAAAAATTATCACGCTCAAAAAGATATAAGTGAAGCACTATGAGCAAAACTATCAAGCTCAAAAGGTATAAGTGAAGCACATAGAGTATTCTAACCAATTCCAAATCATGTATGGCTCTATCAAAAGGTGTGTACAGCAAGGATGATTGTGGTAGACTAAAAAGCAAAGACACAAATAATACAAGACGCTCCAAGCAAAACACATATCATGTTGGTGAATAAAAATATAGCTCCAAGTAAATCACCGATGGAAGTGGACGAAAGAGGGGATGCCTTCCGGGGCATCCCCAAGCTTTGACTTTTTGGTGTCCTTGGGTTATCTTGGGGGTGCCATGGGCATCCCCAAGCTTAGGCTCTTGCCACTTCTTGTTCCATAATCCATCAAAAGAATTCACCCAAAACTTGAAAACTTCACAACACAAAACTCAACTGAAATCTCGTGAGCTCCGTTAGAGAAAGAAAACAAAAGACTACTTCAAGGTACTGTAATGAACTCATTCTTTATTTATATTGGTGTTAAACCTACTGTATTCCAACTTCTCTATGGTTTATAAACTAATTTACTAGCCACAGATTCATCAAAATAAGCAAACAACACACGAAAAACAGAATCTGTCAAAAACAGAACAGTATGTAGTAATCTGTAACTAACGCAAACTTCTGGAACTCTAAAAATTATACCAAAATATGAAGTCCTGTACAATTTGTTTATTGATCAGCATCAAAAACAATCAACGCAAAATCACTCTCCAGTAAAAAATGGCAGCTAATCTCGTGAGAGCTAAGGTTTCTGTTTTTCAGCAGAATCAAATCAACTATCATCGTAGGTTATCCTATAGGTCTTACTTGGCACAAACACTAATTAAAACATAAAATCACATCCAAGCAGAAGGTATATGGATTATTTATTCCTAAACATAACCAAAAACAAAAAACACAAAATAAAATTGGGTTGCCTCCCAACAAGCGCTATCGTTTAACGCCCCTAGCTAGGCATAAAAGCAAGGATAGATCTAGGTTGTGCCGTAATAATAAGATAGATCTTGAAAGCTCATCTTGTATTCCCTACGTTCGGCAGCAAGTTTCCTGTGAGGCAAGCAAAAATAATCAAAAGGGCTAAATTTAGCGGGACAAAAATCCCCAAGATCAATCACGGGAGGAACGGGTTCCTCTCTTGGCCCTTCATAGTGCACAACTATTTCATCACTGAAAGCATTCTTTTGGCAAAATCTTGTGAGCTTATACTCGAGAGTGTATCCTAGCTCATTATTTCTAAGGGCAAAACCATTATTAAGCTCGTTAATGCAATCAACTAAGACATTGATAGGGTCCTTTTTTCTAAGGTTTTCATTGAAAGCGACATAGTCCGAAGATTGAAAACATCTAATTTAATCTTGATCATAGAGGATTGCTTCTATGGGTGGACGACCGACGTCCACCCTATAGTGCGAAAAGATTTCTTTGGATTCTCTTATGATAAATCTAAATTCATGAGCCAAAAAGATAGTAACAGCACGCTTAATAGAAGAGTGCTCAATACTAGAGAATTCTAAGAAAATTCTCTGTATGCAAGGGTGCATATGCATAAATTGTCTTTCAAGTTCAACCACAAGCATAGCTATAGCATCCTCAAGGCTACTAGTTCTATGAAGAATAGAACAGCCCATGGAAGGTAAAGCACCGGCACAAGTAAAGAAATCTTGAATAACGCCTTTGCCAACGATGTTACCACTACCGATTCGAAACTTTTTGGTATGCAAGATAGGAGGTTCATCGGCCGGAGCCTCGGGATTTTCTGTATTATCATTGTTGTCCATATCGACGATAATCTCCCCAATTTCAGACATAGCGGTAGAAAAAGTAAGGCGGAATAAAGCAAACAAAAGGGAAAGGAGGAGGAGATTGGGAAAGAGAGGGCAAATAAAACGGCAAGGGTGAAGTGGGGGAGAGGAAAACGAGAGGCAAATGGCAAATAATGTAATGCGAGAGATAGGGATCGTGATGGGTACTTGGTATGTTGACTTTTGCGTAAGCCTCCCCGGCAACAGCGCCAGAAATCCTTTTTGCTACGTCTCGAGCTTGCATTGGTTTTCCCCGAAGAGGAGGGGTGATGCAGCACAGTAGCGTAAGTATTTCCCTCAGTTTTTGAGAACCAAGGTATCAATCTAGTAGGAGGTCACGCCCAAGTCCCTCGTACCTGCACAAAACGATAGCAACTCGCAACCAACGCTTAGGGGTTGTCAATCCCTTCACGGTCACTTACGAGAGTGAGATCTAATAGAGATAATATTTTTGGTATTTTTGGTATAAAGTTTCAAAGTAAAAAGTAAAAGGCAAAGCAATTAAATAAAGTGATGGAGATTGATATGATGAGAATAGACCCGGGGGCCATAGGTTTCACTAGTGGCTTCTCTCAAGAGCATAAGTATTCTACGGTGGGTGAACAAATTACTGTTGAGCAATTGATAGAATTGAGCATAGTTATGAGGTTATCTAGGTATGATCATGTATATAGGCATCACGTCCGAGACAAGTAGATCGAAACGATTCTTCATCTACTACTATTACCCCACTCATCGACCGATATGCAGCATGCATCTAGAGTATTAAGTTAAAAACAGAGTAACGCCTTAACCAAGATGACATGATGTAGAGGAATAAATTCATGCAATATGATAAATACCCCATCTTGTTATCCTCGATGGAAACAATACAATACGTGCCTTGCAACTCTTTCTGTCACTGAGTAAGGACACCGCAATATTGAACCCAAAGCCATGCACTTCTCCCATTGCAAGAACTATCAATCTAGTTGGCCAAACCAAACGGATAATTCGAAGAGACTTGCAAAGATAACTCAATCATACATAAAAGAATTCAGAGAAGATTCTAATATTATTCATAGATAAGCTGGATCATAAACCCACAATTCATCGGTCTCAACAAACACACCGCAAAAAGAAGATTACATCGAATAGATCTCCACGAGAGAGGGGGAGAACATTGTATTGAGATCCAAAAAGAGAGAAGAAGCCATCTAGCTACTAGCTATGGACCCAAAGGTCTAAAGTAAACTACTCACACTTCATCGGAGGGGCTATGGTGTTGATGTAGAAGCCCTCCGTGGTGGATGCCCCGTCCGGCGGAGCTCCGGAACAGGCCCCAAGATGGGATCTCGTGGATACAGGAAGGTACGGTGGTGGAATTAGGTTTTCGGCTCCGTGTCTGGTCTATTGGGGATACGTAGGTATATATAGGAGGAAGGAGTACGTCGGGGGAGCTCCGAGGGGCCCACGAGGTAGGGGGCGCGCCCAGGGGGGCGCGCCCTCCACCCTCGTGACCTCCTCGGAAGCTTCTTGGAGTAGGGTCCAAGTCTCCTAGATCACGTTCGGTGAGAAGATCACGTTCCCGAAGGTTTCATTCCGTTTGGACTCCGTTTGATATTCTGTTTCCTCGAAACACTGAAATAGGCAAAAAACAGCAATTCTAGGCTGGGCCTGCGGTTAATAGGTTAGTCCCAAAAATAATATAAAAGTGGAAAATAAAGCCCAATATAGTCCAAAACAGTAGATAAAGTAGCATGGAGCAATCAAAAATTATAGATACGTTGGAGACGTATCAACGTGGCATACCGTTTCAACATCGAAGGTCTCTTGGAGCTTAATGCTGAAGCGCCGACCTTCTGCCTAGTGAGGTCTGTCGCAGAAACCCCGGTTGTCGCCGCACCAGGAGCACTCCGCGAGACTTTCGTCGTCCGACAACATTTCCTATGTTCATAATTCAAAGATTAAACTTCTAAAATTCAATATATGTACTTCAAAAATTAAATTAGATCATTATTATTCAGCACGGGTTGACTATCGGTCCGTTGAGTCTTTTATTGAAAACTCTCAGCTCACGTGGTGTATATATTCGACCATTGGTGATAGTCGCTCCTCCCTTCGTCCCCGAGTGCATTAAACCAAAATGTCTAGCACACGGGAACAAAGGAGAAGCGACCCCCACGACAACAGTCGGCATTCTTCTTATCTCATATATGGTGGACAAACTCCCTCACTGATTTTTTCACCGTCGGTGATGGTCATTACTCCTCCTTCCCGTAGTGCATAACAAAGGTCTAGCACAAGGAGAAGAATGAGAAACGACCCCACAGTCGGTATTCTTCCTTTCTCATATATGGTGCAGACTTTCTCCTTCACTAATTTTTTGATTGTCATGTATGGAGCCTCGATAGACTTAAAGTCAACCCGAAATGTCGTTTAATTATATTTCTAGAAAATCCAGGCCACTCGATAGCTCCTACATATTCTAGCAAAAGTCATGCCAAAATTCACGGAAAAATCCGGCATGACCTTTGCTAAAAAAAGGACATATCGAGCGCGTGAAATTTGTTGGAACGGAAATTAATCAACACTCCGGCAAAACATAGGCCACTCGGAGGTGTTACCTGCAAACATGGCCACTTGGGCAAGCACACATCCTATATGCATTCAAACTTGATGGTCATTGCATTCAAACTTGATGGTCATTGCATTTCAATGGTTCAAAATATGAACAAAAACATTTCAAAACATCTTATAGGACTCATATTGACATGGAGATTTGGCTGGTCTCATCTTGAGGTCGGAGGGGGTCCGTGACGGGGACGACGGCGGTGATGACATGGAGATTTGGCTGCAAAAACAAAATATGAATAAAAACATTATTATCCTCATCTTAGGACTTAGTGAAACCCTATAAGCTATCAACCAATCAAATGCATACGCCTTGCATAGTGCTCTCCAATTTGAGCATTCAAAATAGGATTAGTTCTCCAATTTGAGCATTCAATAAGCAAAACTAAATCATTAAGTAAAATAGTATTCAAATTAGCATGCACTCAATAAGCAAAATTAAATCATCTCTTGCATCCATACATATTATCACTAATACATCTCGAATAGTATCATACATGTAACCTCACTAATACAGCTAAAACCCTAGCGAACGACGGGAATCGGCTCGGGCGGTGGACACCCAAAGAGAAGGAACCATCACAGGATCATAGCTCCAGTGAGATCCCTGAGGAACCTGCCAGGTATTGGAGAACCTGCCCTCCAACGCAACCATGTAGCGATGGACGTGCTCGTCCTCCTCGCTGACACGGTGGCGTACCACCTCCATAGGGTCCTCAAGCCTCCGCATCATCACTGGCTCATGCGACTGCCACCAAAGAAGGTTTGGGTCCACCACGGGCTTGCTCCTCATCAAGCTATGCCCCTCGGAAGGTAGCAAATCCCAGTACCAGCCTGGCGGAGCCTAGTCCCGGACATGGCCCCTCTAATCAAGCAGGCCTCCTCCGCCGAGTCGGCGACGAGGATGCGGGATAGGCATCATCAACGTCGATGCGAGAATAATTGTGTTAACTAAAAAATAAACTATTTTTATTAATTTTCTTACTAAAAATAAACTAGTTCTATAGTAAAATTTTAATTAGATCATCAAATCTCATATACCTAAATTTTCTTACTAAAAATAAACTAGTTCTATTAATTCAACTAGTTCAACTAAACACTTACTATAAATAAAAATAAACTAGTTCTTACTAAAAATAAACTAGTTCTATAGTAAAAATTTAATTAGATCATCAAATCTCATATACCTCAATTTTCTTAATAAAAATAAACTAGTTCTATTAATTCAACTAGTTCAACTAAGCACTTACTATAAATATAAATAAAATAATTCTTACTAAAAATAAACTAGTTCAACTAGTTCTATTAATTTTCTTACTAATTCTATTGAACACTTACTAAAAAACAGTTAAAAATTACATATATAAGAACAGTGGGTGGTCGGAGGAGGAGGGAGGAGGGACTACCTTAGTGGAGAAGGAACGACGGCTCCAGGCGACGGCGGTCGTCCAGGAACGGTGGTGGCGGCGGACGATGGGGGCGCGGGGGAGAGAGTTAGTGAGAGGGAGAGTGAGGGGGGTCGTCGGTCACGCGGGGACGATAAGTTAGGTTAGTTGTAGTGCGTGTCGAAGAAAAGCGCTACTACTACAGAGCATAGCAGTAGCGCGGTATCTGGATACACGTTGCTGCTAAGTGGGGCTAGCCATATGCGCCCGGTTCAGACTTAGCAGCAGCGCGTTTCTCTAAAACGCACTGCTGCTGGCGCGTTTCTCTAAGTGCAAGTTTTTTTGAGCGGCTTAAAAAATAAGCTACGCCTTCCCAGCTTAAAAAGTAAGTCGTCATCAAAATTTATTGAGGCTTCTAAATTAGTTAGATCATAACTAGTTTAGAAGCCCCAATGAATAATAGAGATGGCTTATGGAAAAAGCTGGGGAAGAGACAACTTATTTTTTAAGCTACCAAAAGAACTGGCCCTAAAAAGCATTGCTGCTAAAAGGATAGTAGTAGGGCATCACACTGACACACGCTACTAATAAGTAGCAGTAGCGCCTCATTTTACCCAGTGCTGCTACTAAGATTCTGTGTATGAGCTTTTCCCTGGTAGTGAATTAATGTGACTAATGAGTTAGTTGTGGGATGATACATTACCAAGCAAGTAAAGAGACTTGCCGGTAACGAGATTGAACTAGGTATGAAGATACCGACGATCGAATCTCGGGCCAGTAACATACCGATGACAGAGGGAATAACATATGTTGACATTGCGGTTCGACCGATAAAGATCTTCGTAGAATATGTGGGAATCAATATGAGCATCTAGGTTCCACTATTGGTTATTGACCGGAGAGGTGTCTCGGTCATGTCTACACAGTTCTCGAACCCGTAGGGCCCGCACGATTAACGTTCGATGATGATTGGAATTATGAGTTATGTGTTTTGGTGGCCGAAGATTGTTCGGAGTCCTAGATGAGATCACACACATGACGAGGAGTCTCAAAATGGTCGAGAGGTAAAGATTGATATATTAGAAGGTGGTATTCGGACACCGGAATGGTTCCGGAGTGTTTCGGGTATTTATCGGAGTACCGAGGGGTTAGTGGAACATCCCGGGGAAGTAATGGTCCATATAGGCCATAGGGGAGAGACAAGGCAGCCCACACGGGGGTGGCACCCCCCCCCCCCAATGGGGAGTCCGAATTGGACAAGGGGAGGGGCGCGGCCCCCTTTCCTTCTCCCTCTCCCTCTCCTTCCCCCTTTCCCCCTCCGATAGAAGGAAGGGGGCGAATAGGAGATAGAAGGAAGGGGGCTGAATAGGACTAGGAGTCCAAGTGGGATTCCTCCCCACCTGGCGCGCCCTACGCCAGCCTCCTCCCTTCTCACTACTAGGGAAAATCCTAGCAGTAGTGCTAGTTTTTGGCCTATCAGTAGCGCGAGTAAGCGCACTGCTGATACGGCGCTACAATTAAAGCTTAGTAGTAGCGCCTACTGGCACTCGCTACTGCTATATCTACTTAGTAGTAGCGCTTTCCAAATCAATCGCTACTGCTAATTACTAGTAGCGCTTTCGAAAACAACCGCTACTACTATTATTTTGTATTCTATTTCTTTTGAATTTTAGGTCGTATTCATACACCTTTATACAATTTTTCATACAGTAGCAATTTAGAGATTGTTTTTACATTACAATGAGTTATTAAATCACTAGGTGAAAGAACCTTGGATTAGTTTCAAGTGCATGGAACCAAACTAACCAATGGTCACTTTGGATCCATCCCTTTGAAACTAATCTGCGGTTCTTTCACCCAATGACATGATAACTTATCATCATCATCAGCATCATCATCATAATGTCATTAACAACTTATCATCATAATATATCATTGTCATATAACTCCTTATAATCATCATTTTTGTCCATGAGACATCATATAACAACTTGGTCACTAGTTATAATAACAACTCCTCATCATCATCATCGTCATAATACTCTGTCACAGCCCTAGATTGGCCTTGTTTGTCTTTGCATCTCATCATGTCATCATCATAGTTATGTTTATGAAACTTGAATTGAGGGATTTTCAAAAGCCTCAGAAAAACCTCTAAAAATAACCAACATTTAAATCTCATCAAATGAGTCCAAGAAAATGTTCCTGTTATTCTGTGAAAATATTGGCATGAGGTAAAATTCAAACCAATATTTTTTGAGTCACAGAAATAATCTATTTTGGGCCTTTGATTTAAATCAATAATATATTTGGGTTGGAATTATTTCTGCTATATAAGAAATAATTTTCAAATATTTTTGTAAATTCGCATGTGGCCTTGGACTATCTCTCTGAGCTCACACAAAAATTTACAGAAAGTTTTAAAATGATTTAGTTCTCAAACTAAATCAAAACAAAATAACAGAAAATAAAAATAGGAAAGAACAGAGGCTCACGTGACTTACCGCAGGCCACCTGGCCGGCCTAGTCGGCTAGCCCAGCCACCTGGCCCAGCCCACCTCTTCCTATCGTCTTCCTCCCCTCGCCCCGAAGCAGCTCGGTGGCGAGCGCTGGCGACACCGTGGCCTCCTCCCTGCCTGCCTCACGCCCTCGAGGCCCTTCCAGCGCCACGGAGACGGCCACGCGCCCCCCCAGGCCCTCTCACTCTCTCCCCGAGCTCCTCTCCTCCTCTGGCTCCCTCGCACGCAACCACCGAGCGCTGTCGCCGCCGCCGACGAACACCACCGCGGCCATCGCCTCTCCCTCGCCCCTCCATGCTGTCCAGAGGCTCTGCCTCGACGCCACGGAGCCCCAAGACGAAGCACGCGCTCGCGGAACGCCCGAAGCGACGCCATCATCCTCATCCACGCCGTCGGCCACCGGAGATCCCCCTCGCCACCCTGCTTGCTCCGACTCCTCCCCGAGCCCGCTGAGTTCTCCGTTGACATCGCTGTGAGCTCCTCCACCATTCCCCCTCCTCCCTGCGCTCGTTCCCGCACTCTAACCGCCCTTTTCACTGGGGCTGTGAGCTCCTCTCCGCCGGTGATGACACAGACGAGGCCAGAGCCACCGTAGCTCACTCCCGAGCATGGCAACATGCTCCACATCTCACCACGACCCTAACACACACACCAGCTCCCCCTCCCGTGCACTACAACGCCAAACCCGCAGGTGCCCGAACTCCGGCCGCCACAGAAATACTCGCTGCCGTCAACTCCAGCCATACCAGCTTCTGCCGCCACCACCACTAGATGCGGGAGAGCTCCAGCAAGCCGTAGCAGCAAACCGTGCTCAAAACGGAGCCCCATAGTGAAATCCCGACTCCCTCCGCCGCGGATTTGGTTGCCGCTGGCTGAACTCCGGTGACGCCGACGTGGCGCACTTACTTAGCCATTAATGACCCTGCTAACTACCCCTGACTCACTTACATATGGGCCCCATGCCCTAAATAACCCCGGGATTTATTTCCTGTTTAGTTTAGATTAACCCTAGTGGCCCCATGTGTCAGCTTTGACTTTGGACAAGTCAGCGCTGACTGGCCCCACCTGTCATCCACTCAAACAGCCCTTTGTGACTTACGTGTGGACCCCACAAGTCAGGTTTGACCCGGACCAGCCCCTGTTGACCTGCTGACGCCAGCATGACGCAATGCTTACGCAGTTAATTATATTATGGGTTTATTCTTATTCAGGAAATTCCAGAAAATGTCCTAAACTTCTAAAAATCATATAAAATCAACCGTAACTCCAAATGAGATAAATTATATATGAAAAATGATCAGAAAAATCCAATCTATCCATCTGTTCCATTTTCATGCATGTTAGAACAACTTAAAGCTGCTGTATACAACAATTTGAATTAATGGCATATCAAATGTCATATATGGAGTTTGAATTTGAATCTTGGATTCAAACCAACTCCATTTAATCTACTGCTAGTTGCATTAGCTCAAATAACAGCATTTTGACATGTTCATGATCATGCATCATATTGTGCATTGCATAGATTGTGTTTCTTCTTTGTTTGTCGGTGCTTGTCCCCTCTCAGTAGACGTGTACCGACGATGTGATCGATGACACCGATGAAGAACTATACTATCTTCAGAAGTGCCAGGCAAGCAAAACCCCCTTGTTCATTCCAATACAATCCTACTCTCTCGCTCCTGCTCTCTTTTACTGCATTAGGACAACAACGATTCATCTGTTACTTGCTGCGGTAGCTGAACCCCTTTATCCTATGCATGAACTGTCATTACCACAGCAAATAGATGAAACCCACTAGCATTAGTAGGAATTGTTTGAGCCCTGTTGTGCCTACTCATTCATGCTTGTTTGTCATGCCTGCTACTGCTTAGAGTTGAGTCAGGTCTGATTCATCGGGGATGAATCAAAGGTGTGTGAACATGTCCTAATGTGTATGAGCTAAGTGTGTGAACACGATTTGGTAAAGGTAGCGGTGAGAGGCCATGTAGGAGTACATGGTGGGTTGTCTCATTGAAGCCGTCCTCAGGAACTGAGTTCTGTGTTTCTGATCCATGATTCAGCTACTACCATGCATTGGGCCCTGAAATATGACCCCGCTCGACTTCTTAACCACCCTAGTCCTCTGTCCAGGAGTTGCAAGTAGTTTCTGGTGTTTGTAGTATGCTGGAGGCCGTGCGCATCGCTGACCGGAGGGGTGGGATGTGATACGGTAGGCACGTGGCTGGGTATACCGGGCGCCCGTTTGGTGTCACGGAACCCTGTACACATCGTTCGGGGCCATATGTGGAAACATCGACCGGACTCCCTGCAGATGGAACCTGAATAGGCGATAAACCTGGACTAGAGACTTGAGTGTTTAGGTAGGTCGTGGTCTACACCCACGTCGGCTTTCGCTTGAAGTCTGCCGAGCACATGTCGTGTGCAGATGCTAAGTGGTGAAAACATGTATGAAGAAGTACACCCCTGCAGGGTTAACATCATCTATTCGAATAGTCGTGTCTGCGGTAAAGGACTTCTGGGTTGCCTATAATAGTTCATAGACAAGTGGAAGTGGATACTCTAAAATACGCAAGATCAGCGTGAGCGCTATGGATGGCGTTCTCGTAGGGAGACGGTAGCGGATCCATAGTGGTGTATTGATATGGTGAATATGTGGACTCGTGTGCGCCACCTCAAAGAGTTACTTGCAGTCGTAGTTTAGGATAGCCACCGAGTCAAAGCTGGCTTGCTGCAGTTAAACCCCACCATCACCTTTGTTGATAATGATGCATATGTAGTTAGTTCTGATGTAAGTCTTGCTGGGTACATTTGTACTCACGTTTGCCTATTTTACGTTTTTGCAGAGAGACTTCGGTCTTGTTAGTAGTTCTGCGTGGACTTCGACGTTTAGCTTGTTACCTCAGCTACGATCTTGTGTCCTCGGCAGGATCTAGTAAATAGTCAGGCTTCTCAGCCTTTTTCATTTGTAGATGTCTGTACTCAGACATGTTAAGCTTCCGTTTGTGCTTTGTCTTGTATGCTCTGAATGTTGGGTCATGAGACCCATGTTTGTAATATCTCGCTCCACGGAGCCTATTGAATAAAATACTTGAGTTGTAGAGTCATGTTGTGATTCCATGTTGTATTTGCACATATCGAGCATATTGTGTGTATGTTATTGAAATGCTTGGTATGTGTGGGATCTGACTATCTAGTTGTTTATCCTTAGTAGCCTTTCTTACCAGGAAATGTCTCCTAGTGCTTCCACTGAGCCATGGTAGCTTGCTACTGCTCCGGAAAACTTAGGCTGGCCGGCATGTGTCCTTCTTCGTTCCTGTGTCTGTCCCTTTGGGGAAATGTCACGCGATGAATATCGGAGTCCTGTTAGCCCACTACAGCCCGGTTCACCAGAATCCTGCTAGCCCAGTGCTACAGCCTGGATTCACTCGCTGATGACCGACACGTTCGTTGCTGGGTCATGGATGCATGTCCCTGTAAGTTTGTGCCACTTTGGGTTTACGACTAGCCATGTCAGCCCGGGCTCCTTATCATATGGATGCTAGCGACACTATCATATACGTGTGCCAAAAGGCGCAAACGGTCCCGGGCAAAGATAAGGCGACACCCATGGAAATACCGTGCGTGAGGCCGCAAAGTGATATGAGGTGTTACATGCTAGATCGATGTGGCATTGAGTCGTGGTCCTGACATACTCATAATCACTACTCCTACTCAGCAACACCATCAAGTCTAAGACATTGTAGTCATATATAATCAACACTAACTAATTGTTCTTAATACTTAGGACCTACTCCTCTCTCCTAGCTAAAATACCATAAAACAGATAAACGGGTCCTTCACCATAATGGAGAATGGACATAAACCTATCTCCAACTTGTGGCTTGTGCACATTCATTTTGTCTCCAATTATTTGCGTGTACGCATTCATCAATTTGCTACATTGTTTGATTTTGAGTCTTCCATCATTTGAAGAAATCGAGTATGCAGTATGGTAAGCCTTCAAAGGAGTTGGTCGTAAGCTAACCATATGCATATCACCTTTGGTAAATAGTCAGGCACAACCTCCTTCGGGAGCCTCTGTTGAAAAACGTAATAGTAACATATATAGTTAGCAATGTAGTTTACTTAATAATAATGTATGCAATGAAGTTACCATCATTAACAAAATCTTACCAAGTTTTTGGCAATGAAGTTACCATCAAGCAATTTATGGATTAGTGGAATATATCTATTATAATTTGGGCTGATAGAGTGATTGGTTTTGAAGGCCTCAACATCTTCTATGAATGAGACAAGATAACCTTTCTCCTCACAATTATGCTTGGAGTCATAGCTGTAGTATGTGTTGTCTACTACCTTCCAAGTATTTCTTGAAGATAAGAAATAAGCTGTCAATTATAAATAAATAAGTTTAGTAAGGACAAACACAAAATATTATTAAATTAACAACATAAATTACTGAACTTAACAAATTAGTTTGACAAACTCACATCTAGGCAAAACTGGAGGCATATCCACATCCACCCAGATGTCGATATTATCATCATCATCATAATCTTCGGGACGAATATCAAATCTTATTCACATTCCCTCCTCAAATCCATATGCCTTGCAGAGAGCTTCCCAATTAGAGCAATCAAAATGGGAGGAATCAACCGCATTGCACAACTTAACCAGAAACTCATAACCATGTTTAGTTCTTAAGTGAGCCCTCCTCGTCTCCACATTCTCAAAGTCATCAAAACCAAAACCAAGCTTCTCCAATACATATGGTCTAGCATGGCACGGGATATTAATTACGATGAAATGCTTGTCGTTGCATACCGTACAAACATCAAAGGTCTCTTCCAGGTTCATGGTGAAAAACCTATCAATTTGCAGGTGAGGAAACCTGTCAAACACACCCCAGTCATCGTAGCAGTACCCGCACTCCGGGATCCCATCATCATTAGACATCTCCTGTGTTCAAAATTCAAATATTATAACTCGACGGCAAAACCCAAAAAATCTTGCATGACCTTTGCTAAAAAAGGACATATCAAGCGCCTGAAATTTACTGGAACGGAAATTAATCAACACTCCGGCAAAACATAGGCCACTTATCGATGGTCATTGCATTTCAATGGTTGAAAATATGGAGCAAAACATTTGAAAATATCTTATATATAATCCTAACACTAAATAAACTAGTTTTATTAACTACTTACTAAATAAACTACTTTTATTAACTACTTACTAAATAAACTAGTTCTATTAAGCACTTACTATAAATAAACTAGTTCTATTAAGCACTCACTAAATAAACTAGTTCTATTAAGCACTTAATATAAATAAAGTAGTTATTTTAATCACTTATTAAATAAACGATTTCTATTAAACACTTGCTAAAAATTCTACTACCCTAGTTCTACCCTAAATTTCCTTACTTCTATTTTATTCGAAACACCTAAAATAGTCAAAAAAATTATTCTATTAAAAAACCTACAGTCTACGATGTCTACATTCTAAAGTCTACATTTAAACTACCTACGATTTGCAAGAACAGAGACAAGGAGGGAGGGAGGGAGGGAGGAGAGAGGAGGGGGAGGGGCGGCCGGGGGAGGAGGGGGAGGGGCCGGCCGGAGGAGGAGGAGGGAGGGGCGGTTGGAGGAGGAGGAGGAAGGGGCGGTGGGAGGAGGGCTGCCGGCGGAGGAGGGATGAGAGGGTGGCCGGAGGCGGAGGGAGGAGCGCAGGTGGGAGGAGGAGGGAGGAGGGCGTGGTGGGAGGAGGAGGGACGGAAGGAGGGAGTACCTCGATGGCGGACGGACGACGGCGGCGGCGACGACGGACGACGGGTATAGTATCGGTGCGTGCGAGAGTGACTGAGAGGGATAGTGATTGAGAGAGAGAGGGTCGGCCGCGTGGGGGGATAAGGTAGGGTTAGTAGTAGCGCGGTTCAGATAGAAGCGCTACAGCTAAGGAAAATAGCAATAGCGCTGGTCGTGGATACGCGCTACTGCTAAGTTGGGCTAGCTGTGTGCGCCCAGTTCAGACATAGCAGAAGCGCTTTTTGCCAGTACACGTTACTGCTAAAGTTATAGCAGTAGCATGGTTTGTTCATACGCGCTGCAACTAAGTAGCAGTAGCGCATGATTTTATCCAGCGCTACTACTGAGATGTTGTGTATAACGGTTTCCCTAGTAGTGTCTTCCTCCCTTATATAGGGGGGAGGGCACCCCTAGATGAACAACAATTGCTCTTAGCCGTGTGCACAGCCCCTTTCCATAGTTTACGCCTTCGGCCATATTCTTGCTGTGCTTAGGCGCAGCCCTGCGCGGATCACATCACCATCACCATCACCACGCCGTCGTGTTGACGAAACTCATCTACTCCTTCAACCCTCTACTGGATCAAGAGCTCGAGGGACGTCATCGCGCTGAACGTGTGCAGAACCCGGAGGTGTCGTATGTTCGGTACTCGATCAGTCGGAACGAGAAGACGTTCGACTACATCAACCGCGTTGAGCAAACGCTTCCGCTTTTGGTCTAGGAGGGTACGTGGACACACTCTCCCCATCTCGTTGCTATTCATCTCCTAGATAGATCTTGCGTGTGCGTAGGAATTTTTTTGAAATTGCATGCTATGTTACCGTACAAATAAAGCATTAGAAAAACACATGCGTGAAGACATATATAAGCAATATAAGGGTTCATGATTCATATACCAAAAGCATCAGAAGTTGTCATCCGAGTCCACATCTTCATCTACATAAGTTCAGCATCCCAACATTGACGTCAAGCTATCAGACACACTACTACAAGAATGAAGCTCTACTCCGAGGCATAGTCAGTGAAGCTGGTGATTGTGGAGTCTGAGGAAGTGGGCATATCCCCACATTGGAGGAGCAAGTGTCGTCTATAATGATGTTGACTGACGGGCGAATGTTCTCCTTATGTGGTGGGCCCTCGCTTTCCTTAGTAGGTGGATTCTTCTTGGGCAGATCTGAAAAATGCTTTAGTAGGATGACCTGGGTGTGCACCTTTACGAGCTCATCCACAGGGTCCTCATTGGGGTGCTCTTCCTTGATGGCGAAGTCGACCCTACCAGAAGTTGAGTCATTATATGGTGGACAAACTCCCTCACTGATTTTTTCACCGTCGGTGATGGTCATTACTCCTCCTTCCCGTAGTGCATAACAAAGGTCTAGCACAAGGAGAAGAATGAGAAACGACCCCACAGTCGGTATTCTTCCTTTCTCATATATGGTGCAGACTTTCTCCTTCACTAATTTTTTGATTGTCATGTATGGAGCCTCGATAGACTTAAAGTCAACCCGAAATGTCGTTTAATTATATTTCTAGAAAATCCAGGCCACTCGATAGCTCCTACATATTCTAGCAAAAGTCATGCCAAAATTCACGGAAAAATCCGGCATGACCTTTGCTAAAAAAAGGACATATCGAGCGCGTGAAATTTGTTGGAACGGAAATTAATCAACACTCCGGCAAAACATAGGCCACTCGGAGGTGTTACCTGCAAACATGGCCACTTGGGCAAGCACACATCCTATATGCTTTCAAACTTGATGGTCATTGCATTCGAACTTGATGGTCATTGCATTTCAATGGTTGAAAATATGAACAAAAACATTTCAAAACATCTTATAGGACTCATATTGACATGGAGATTTGGCTGGTCTCATCTTGAGGTCGGAGGGGGTCCGTGACGGGGACGACGGCGGTGATGACATGGAGATTTGGCTGCAAAAACAAAATATAAATAAAAACATTATTATCCTCATCTTAGGACTTAGTGAAACCCTATAAGCTATCAACCAATCAAATGCATACGCCTTGCATAGTGCTCTCCAATTTGAGCATTCAAAATAGGATTAGTTCTCCAATTTGAGCATTCAATAGGCAAAACTAAATCATTAAGTAAAATAGTATTCAAATTAGCATGCACTCAATAAGCAAAATTAAATCATCTCTTGCATCCATACATATTATCACTAATACATCTCGAATAGTATCATACATGTAACCTCACTAATACAGCTAAAACCCTAGCGAACGACGGGAATCGGCTCGGGCGGTGGACACCCAAAGAGAAGGAACCATCACAGGATCATAGCTCCAGTGAGATCCCTGAGGAACCTGCCAGGTATTGGAGAACCTGCCCTCCAACGCAACCATGTAGCGATGGACGTGCTCGTCCTCCTCGCTGACACGGTGGCGTACCACCTCCATAGGGTCCTCAAGCCTCCGCATCATCACTGGCTCACGCAACTGCCACCAAAGAAGGTTTGGGTCCACCACGGGCTTGCTCCTCATCAAGCTATGCCCCTCGGAAGGTAGCAAATCCCAGTACCAGCCTGGCGGAGCCTAGTCCCGGACATGGCCCCTCTAATCAAGCAGGCCTCCTCCGCCGAGTCGGCGACGAGGATGCGGGATAGGCATCATCAACGTCGATGCGAGAATAATTGTGTTAACTAAAAAATAAACTATTTTTATTAATTTTCTTACTAAAAATAAACTAGTTCTATAGTAAAATTTTAATTAGATCATCAAATCTCATATACCTAAATTTTCTTACTAAAAATAAACTAGTTCTATTAATTCAACTAGTTCAACTAAACACTTACTATAAATAAAAATAAACTAGTTCTTACTAAAAATAAACTAGTTCTATAGTAAAAATTTAATTAGATCATCAAATCTCATATACCTCAATTTTCTTAATAAAAATAAACTAGTTCTATTAATTCAACTAGTTCAACTAAGCACTTACTATAAATATAAATAAAATAATTCTTACCAAAAATAAACTAGTTCAACTAGTTCTATCAATTTTCTTACTAATTCTATTGAACACTTACTAAAAAACAGTTAAAAATTACATATATAAGAACAGTGGGTGGTCGGAGGAGGAGGGAGGAGGGATTACCTTAGTGGAGAAGGAACGACGGCTCCAGGCGATGGCGGTCGTCCGGGAACGGTGGTGGCGGCGGACGATGGGGGCGCGGGGGAGAGAGTTAGTGAGAGGGAGAGTGAGGGGGGTCGTCGGTCGCGCGGGGACGATAAGTTAGGTTAGTTGTAGTGCGTGTCGAAGAAAAGCGCTACTACTACAGAGCATAGCAGTAGCACGGTATCTGGATACACGTTGCTGCTAAGTGGGGCTAGCCATATGCGCCCGGTTCAGACTTAGAAGTAGCGCGTTTCTCTAAAACGCACTGCTGCTGGCGCGTTTCTCTAAGGGCAAGTTTTTTTGAGTGGCTTAAAAAATAAGCTACGCCTTCCCAGCTTAAAAAGTAAGTCGTCATCAAAATTTATTGAGGCTTCTAAATTAGTTAGATCATAACTAGTTTAGAAGCCCCAATGAATAATAGAGATGGCTTATGGAAGAAGCTGGGGAAGAGACAACTTATTTTTTAAGCTACCAAAAGAACTGGCCCTAAAAAGCATTGCTGCTAAAAGGATAGTAGTAGGGCATCACACTGACACGCGCTACTAATAAGTAGCAGTAGCGCCTCATTTTACCCAGTGCTGCTACTAAGATTCTGTGTATGAGCTTTTCCCTGGTAGTGAATTAATGTGACTAATGAGTTAGTTGTGGGATGATACATTACCAAGCAAGTAAAGAGACTTGCCGGTAACGAGATTGAACTAGGTATGAAGATACCGACGATCGAATCTCGGGCCAGTAACATACCGATGACAAAGGGAATAACATATGTTGACATTGCGGTTCGACCGATAAAGATCTTCGTAGAATATGTGGGAATCAATATGAGCATCTAGGTTCCACTATTGGTTATTGACCGGAGAGGTGTCTCGGTCATGTCTACACAGTTCTCGAACCCGTAGGGCCCGCACGATTAACGTTCGCTGATGATTGGAATTATGAGTTATGTGTTTTGGTGGCCGAAGATTGTTCGGAGTCCTAGATGAGATCACACACATGACGAGGAGTCTCAAAATGGTCGAGAGGTAAAGATTGATATATTGGAAGGTGGTATTCGGACACCGGAATGGTTCCGGAGTGTTTCGGGTATTTATCGGAGTACCGAGGGGTTAGTGGAACATCCCGGGGAAGTAATGGTCCATATAGGCCATAGGGGAGAGACAAGGCAGCCCACAAGGGGGTGGCACCCCCCCCCCCAATGGGGAGTCCGAATTGGACAAGGGGAGGGGCGCGGCCCCCTTTCCTTCTCCCTCTCCCTCTCCTTCCCCCTTTCCCCCTCCGATAGAAGGAAGGGGGGCGAATAGGAGATAGAAGGAAGGGGGGCTGAATAGGACTAGGAGTCCAAGTGGGATTCCTCCCCACCTGGCGCGCCCTAGGCCAGCCTCCTCCCTTCTAACTACTAGGGAAAATCCTAGCAGTAGTGCTAGTTTTTGGCCTATCAGTAGCGCGAGTAAGCGCACTGCTGATACGGCGCTACAGCTAAAGCTTAGTAGTAGCGCCTACTGGCACTCGCTACTGCTATATCTACTTAGTAGTAGCGCTTTCCAAATCAATCACTACTGCTAATTACTAGTAGCGCTTTCGAAAACAACCGCTACTACTATTACTTTGTATTCTATTTCTTTTGAATTTTAGGTCGTATTCATACACCTTTATACAATTTTTCATACAGTAGCAATTTAGAGATTGTTTTTACATTACAATGAGTTATTAAATCACTAGGTGAAAGAACCTTGGATTAGTTTCAAGTGCATGGAACCAAACTAACCAATGGTCACTTTGGATCCATCCCTTTGAAACTAATCTGCGGTTCTTTCACCCAATGACATGATAACTTATCATCATCATCAGCATCATCATCATAATATCATTAACAACTTATCATCATAATATATCATTGTCATATAACTCCTTATAATCATCATTTTTGTCCATGAGACATCATATAACAACTTGGTCACTAGTTATAATAACAACTCCTCATCATCATCATCGTCATAATACTCTGTCACAGCCCTAGATTGGCCTTGTTTGTCTTTGCATCTCATCATGTCATCATCATAGTTATGTTTATGAAACTTGAATTGAGGGATTTTCAAAAGCCTCAGAAAAACCTCTAAAAATAACCAACATTTAAATCTCATCAAATGAGTCCAAGAAAATGTTCCTGTTATTCTGTGAAAATATTGGCATGAGGTAAAATTCAAACCAATATTTTTTGAGTCACAGAAATAATCTATTTTGGGCCTTTGATTTAAATCAATAATATATTTGGGTTGGAATTATTTCTGCTATATAAGAAATAATTTTCAAATATTTTTGTAAATTCGCATGTGGCCTTGGACTATCTCTCTGAGCTCACACAAAAATTTACAGAAAGTTTTAAAATGATTTAGTTCTCAAACTAAATCAAAACAAAATAACAGAAAATAAAAATAGGAAAGAACAGAGGCTCACGTGACTTACCGCAGCCCACCTGGCCGGCCCAGTCGGCTAGCCCAGCCACCTGGCCCAGCCCACCTCTTCCTATCGTCTTCCTCCCCTCGCCCCGAAGCAGCTCGGTGGCGAGCGCTGGCGACACCGTGGCCTCCTTCCTGCCTGCCTCACGCCCCCCAGGCCCTCTCACTCTCTCCCTGAGCTCCTCTCCTCCTCGGGCTCCCTCGCAGCAACCACCGAGCGCTGTCGCCGCCGCCGACGAACACCACCGCGGCCATCGCCTCTCCCTCGCCCCTCCATGCTGTCCAGAGGCTCTGCCTCGACGCCACGGAGCCCCAAGACGAAGCACGCGCTCGCGGAACGCCCGAAGCGACGCCATCATCCTCATCCACGCCGTCGGCCACCGGAGATCCCCCTCGCCACCCTGCTTGCTCCGACTCCTCCCCGAGCCCGCTGAGTTCTCCGTTGACATCGCTGTGAGCTCCTCCACCATTCCCCCTCCTCCCTGCGCTCGTTCCCGCACTCTAGCCGCCCTTTTCACTGGGGCTGTGAGCTCCTCTCCGTCGGCGATGACACAGACGAGGCCAGAGCCACCGTAGCTCACTCCCGAGCATGGCAACATGCTCCACATCTCACCACGACCCTAACACACACACCAGCTCCCCCTCCCGTGCAATACAACGCCAAACCCGCAGGTGCCCGAACTCCGGCCGCCACGGAAATACTCGCTGCCGTCAACTCCAGCCATACCATCTTCTGCCGCCACCACCACTAGATGCGAGAGAGCTCCAGCAAGCCGTAGCAGCAAACCGTGCTCAAAACGGAGCCCCATAGTGAAATCCCGACTCCCTCCGCCGCGGATTTGGTCGCCGCTGGCTGAACTCCGGTGACGCCGACGTGGCGCACTTACTTAGCCATTAATGACCCTGCTAACTACCCCTGACTCACTTACATATGGGCCCCATGCCCTAATTAACCCCGGGATTTATTTCCTGTTTAGTTTAGATTAACCCTAGTGGCCCCACGTGTTAGCTTTGACTTTGGACGAGTCAGCGCTGACTGGCCCCACCTGTCATCCACTCAAACAGCCCTTTGTGACTTACGTGTGGACCCCACAAGTCAGGTTTGACCCGGACCAGCCCCTGTTGACCTGCTGACGCCAGCATGACGCAATGCTTACGCAGTTAATTATATTATGGGTTTATTCTTATTCAGGAAATTCCAGAAAATGTCCTAAACTTCTAAAAATCATATAAAATCAACCGTAACTCCAAATGAGATAAATTATATATGAAAAATGATCAGAAAAATCCAATCTATCCATCTGTTCCATTTTCATGCATGTTAGAACAACTTAAAGCTGCTGTATACAACAATTTGAATTAATGGCATATCAAATGTCATATATGGAGTTTGAATTTGAATCTTGGATTCAAACCAACTCCATTTAATCTACTGCTAGTTGCATTAGCTCAAATAACAGCATTTTGACATGTTCATGATCATGCATCATATTGTGCATTGCATAGATTGTGTTTCTTCTTTGTTTGTCGGTGCTTGTCCCCTCTCAGTAGACGTGTACCGACGATGTGATCGATGACACCGATGAAGAACTATACTATCTTCAGAAGTGCCAGGCAAGCAAAACCCCCTTGTTCATTCCAATACAATCCTACTCTCTCGCTCCTGCTCTCTTTTACTGCATTAGGACAACAACGATTCATCTGTTACTTGCTGCGGTAGCTGAACCCCTTTATCATCTGCATGAACTGTCATTACCACAGCAAATAGATGAAACCCACTAGCATTAGTAGGAGTTGTTTGAGCCCTGTTGTGCCTACTCATTCATGCTTGTTTGTCATGCCTGCTACTGCTTAGAGTTGAGTCAGGTCTGATTCATCGGGGATGAATCAAAGGTGTGTGAACATGTCCTAATGTGTATGAGCTAAGTGTGTGAACACGATTTGGTAAAGGTAGCGGTGAGAGGCCATGTAGGAGTACATGGTGGGTTGTCTCATTGAAGCCGTCCTCAGGAACTGAGTTCTGTGTTTCTGATCCATGATTCAGCTACTACCATGCATTGGGCCCTGAAATATGACCCCGCTCGACTTCTTAACCACCCTAGTACTCTGTCCAGGAGTTGCAAGTAGTTTCTGGTGTTTGTAGTATGCTGGAGGCCGTGCGCATCGCTGACCGGAGGGGTGGGCTGTGATACGGTAGGCACGTGGCCGGGTATACCGGGCGCCCGTTTGGTGTCACGGAACCCTGTACACATCGTTCGGGGCCGTATGTGGAAACCTCGACCGGACTCCCTGCAAATGGAACCTGAATAGGCGATAAACCTGGACTAGAGACTTGAGTGTTTAGGTAGGTCGTGGTCTACACCCATGTCGGCTTTCGCTTGAAGTCTGCCGAGCACATGTCGTGTGCAGATGCTAAGTGGTGAAAACATGTATGAAGAAGTACACCCCTGCAGGGTTAACATCATCTATTCGAATAGTCGTGTCTGCGGTAAAGGACTTCTGGGTTGCCTATAACAGTTCATAGACAAGTGGAAGTGGATACTCTAAAATACGCAAGATAAGCGTGAGCGCTATGGATGGCGTTCTCGTAGGGAGACGGTAGCGGATCCATAGTGGTGTATTGATATGGTGAATATGTGGACTCGTGTGCGCCACCTCAAAGAGTTACTTGCAGTCGTAGTTTAGGATAGCCACCGAGTCAAAGCTGGCTTGCTGCAGTTAAACCCCACCATCACCTTTGTTGATAATGATGCATATGTAGTTAGTTCTGATGTAAGTCTTGCTGGGTACATTTGTACTCACGTTTGCCTATTTTACGTTTTTGCAGAGAGACTTCGGTCTTGTTAGTAGTTCTGCGTGGACTTCGACGTTTAGCTTGTTACCTCAGCTACGATCTTGTGCCCTCGGCGGGATCTAGTAAATAGTCAGGCTTCTCAGCCTTTTTCATTTGTAGATGTCTGTACTCAGACATGTTAAGCTTCCGTTTGTGCTTTGTCTTGTATGCTCTGAATGTTGGGTCATGAGACCCATGTTTGTAATATCTCGCTCCACGGAGCCTATTGAATAAAATACTTGAGTTGTAGAGTCATGTTGTGATTCCATGTTGTATTTGCACATATTGAGCATATTGTGTGTATGTTATTGAAATGCTTTGTATGTGTGGGATCTGACTATCTAGTTGTTTATCCTTAGTAGCCTTTCTTACCAGGAAATGTCTCCTAGTGCTTCCACTGAGCCATGGTAACTTGCTACTACTCCAGAAAACTTAGGCTGGCCGGCATGTGTCCTTCTTCGTTCCTGTGTCTGTCCCTTTGGGGAAATGTCACGCGATGAATACCGGAGTCCTGTTAGCCCACTACAGCCCGATTCACCAGAATCCTGCTAGCCCAGTGCTACAGCCTGGATTCACTCGCTGATGACCGACACGTTCGTTGCTGGGTCATGGATGCATGTCCCTGTAAGTTTGTGCCACTTTGGGTTTACGACTAGCCATGTCAGCCCGGGCTCCTTATCATATGGATGCTAGCGACACTATCATATACGTGTGCCAAAAGGCGCAAACGGTCCCGGGCAAAGATAAGGCGACACCCATGGAAATACCGTGCGTGAGGCCGCAAAGTGATATGAGGTGTTACATGCTAGATCGATGTGGCATTGAGTCGTGGTCCTGACATACTCATAATCACTACTCCTACTCAGCAACACCATCAAGTCTAAGACATTGTAGTCATATATAATCAACACTAACTAATTGTTCTTAATACTTAGGACCTACTCCTCTCTCCTAGCTAAAATACCATAAAACAGATAAACGGGTCCTTCACCATAATGGAGAATGGACATAAACCTATCTCCAACTTGTGGCTTGTGCACATTCATTTTGTCTCCAATTATTTGCATGTACGCATTCATCAATTTGCTACATTGTTTGATTTTGAGTCTTCCATCATTTGAAGAAATCGAGTATGCAGTATGGTAAGCCTTCGAAGGAGTTGGTCGTAAGCTAACCATATGCATATCACCTTTGGTAAATAGTCAGGCACAACCTCCTTCAGGAGCCTCTGTTGAAAAACGTAATAGTAACATATATAGTTAGCAATGTAGTTTACTTAAGAATAATGTATGCAATGAAGTTACCATCATTAACAAAATCTTACCAAGTTTTTGGCAATGAAGTTACCATCAAGCAATTTATGGATTAGTGGAATATATCTATTATAATTTGGGCTGATAGAGTGACTGGTTTTGAAGGCCTCAAAATCTTCTATGAATGAGACAAGATAACCTTTCTCCTCACAATTATGCTTGGAGTCATAGCTGTAGTATGTGTTGTCTACTACCTTCCAAGTATTTCTTGAAGATAAGAAATAAGCTGTCAATTATAAATAAATAAGTTTAGTAAGGACAAACACAAAATATTATTAAATTCACAACATAAATTACTGAACTTAACAAATTAGTTTGACAAACTCACATCTAGGCAAAACTGGAGGCATATCCACATCCACCCAGATGTCGATATTATCATCATCATCATAATCTTCGGGACGAATATCAAATCTTATTCACATTCCCTCCTCAAATCCATATGCCTTGCAGAGAGCTTCCCAATTAGAGCAATCAAAATGGGAGCAATCAACCGCATTGCACAACTTAACCAGAAACTCATAACCATGTTTAGTTCTTAAGTGAGCCCTCCTCGTCTCCACATTCTCAAAGTCATCAAAACCAAAACCAAGCTTCTCCAATACATATGGTCTAGCATGGCACGGGATGTACTAATCGAATTGAAAAAAATTCCAAAATTACACGTTGAACAAAAGAAGCACAAGTGATGATATTAATTACGATGAAATGCTTGTCGTTGCATACCGTACAAACATCAAAGGTCTCTTCCAAGTTCATGGTGAAAAACCTATCAATTTGCAGGTGAGGAAACCTGTCAAACACACCCCAGTCATCGTAGCAGTACCCGCACTCTGGGATCCCATCATCATTAGACATCTCCTGTGTTCAAAATTCAAATATTATAACTCGACGGCAAAACCCAAAAAATCTTGCATGACCTTTGCTAAAAAAGGACATATCAAGCGCCTGAAATTTACTGGAACGAAAATTAATCAACACTCTGGCAAAACATAGGCCACTTATCGATGGTCATTGCATTTCAGTGGTTGAAAATATGGAGCAAAACATTTGAAAATATCTTATATATAATCCTAACACTAAATAAACTAGTTTTATTAACTACTTACTAAATAAACTACTTTTATTAACTACTTACTAAATAAACTAGTTCTATTAAGCACTTACTATAAATAAACTAGTTCTATTAAGCACTCACTATATAAACTAGTTCTATTAAGCACTTAATATAAATAAAGTAGTTATTTTAATCACTTATTAAATAAACGATTTCTATTAAACACTTGCTAAAAATTCTACTACCCTAGTTCTACCCTAAATTTCCTTACTTCTATTTTATTCGAAACACCTAAAATAGTCAAAAAAATGATTCTATTAAAAAACCTACAGTCTACGATGTCTACATTCTAAAGTCTACATTTAAACTACCTACGATTTGCAAGAACAGAGACAAGGAGGGAGGGAGGGAGGGAGGAGAGAGGAGGGGGAGGGGCGGCCGGGGGAGGAGGTGGAGGGGCCGGCCGGAGGAGGAGGAGGGAGGGGCGGTTGGAGGAGGAGGAGGAAGGGGCGGTGGGAGGAGGGCTGCCGGCGGAGGAGGGAGGAGAGGGTGGCCGAAGGCGGAGGGAGGAGCGCAGGTGGGAGGAGGAGGGAGGAGGGCGCGGTGGGAGGAGGAGGGACGGAAGGAGGGAGTACCTCGATGGCGGACGGACGACGGCGGCGGCGACGACGGACGACGGGTATAGTATCGGTGCGTGCGAGAGTGACTGAGAGGGATAGTGATGTAGAGAGAGAGGGTCGGCCGCGTGGGGGGATAAGGTAGGGTTAGTAGTAGCGCGGGTCAGATAGAAGCGCTACAGCTAAGGAAAATAGCAATAGCGCTGGTCGTGGATACGCGCTACTGCTAAGTTGGGCTAGCTGTGTGCGCCCAGTTCAGACATAGCAGCAGCGTTTTTTGCCAGTACACGTTACTGCTAAAGTGATAGCAGTAGCATGGTTTGTTCATATGCGCTGCAACTAAGTAGCAGTAGCGCATGATTTTATCCAGCGCTACTACTGAGATGTTGTGTATAACGGTTTCCCTAGTAGTGTCTTCCTCCCTTATATAGGGGGGAGGGCACCCCTAGATGAACAACAATTGCTCTTAGCCGTGTGCACAGCCCCTCTCCATAGTTTACGCCTTCGGCCATATTCTCGCTGTGCTTAGGCGAAGCCCTGCGCGGATCACATCACCATCACCATCACCACGCCGTCGTGTTGACGAAACTCATCTACTCCTTCAACCCTCTACTGGATCAAGAGCTCGAGGGACGTCATCGCGCTGAACGTGTGCAGAACCCGGAGGTGTCGTATGTTCGGTACTCGATCAGTCGGAACGAGAAGACGTTCGACTACATCAACCGCGTTGAGCAAACGCTTCCGCTTTTGGTCTAGGAGGGTACGTGGACACACTCTCCCCATCTCGTTGCTATTCATCTCCTAGATAGATCTTGCGTGAGCGTAGGAATTTTTTTGAAATTGCATGCTATGTTACCGTACAAATAAAGCATTAGAAAAACACATGCGTGAAGACATATATAAGCAATATAAGGGTTCATGATTCATATACCAAAAGCATCAGAAGTTGTCATCCGAGTCCACATCTTCATCTACATAAGTTCAGCATCCCAACATTGACGTCAAGCTATCAGACACACTACTACAAGAATGAAGCTCTACTCCGAGGCATAGTCAGTGAAGCTGGTGATTGTGGAGTCTGAGGAAGTGGGCATATCCCCACATTGGAGGAGCAAGTGTCGTCTATAATGATGTTGAGTGGCGGGCGAATGTTCTCCTTATGTGGTGGGCCCTCGCTTTCCTTAGTAGGTGGATTCTTCTTGGGCAGATCTGAAAAATGCTTTAGTAGGATGACCTGGGTGTGCACCTTTACGAGCTCATCCACAGGGTCCTCATTGGGGTGCTCTTCCTTGATGGCGAAGTCGACCCTACCAGAAGTTGAGTCATTATAGGAAGCCATAACCGCGAGATAAATCCGTGCTATCACCTTTTCAATACATGATGAAAAAATAATATAAGAATCAAACATCAAAGAGTACTTCTATTCTATTCATCGTGCGTGACCAAGGTATCATGGGATGAACTCGCCTAGATTGACCATGAAAGTCAAAAGTTGATCCCAACTATCATCTCTTAGGTGGATGTATATATGGTGGACACTCTCTCACTGCTATTTCGACTTCCAGTGATGGTCAAGCTACGTGAGCTCATCATGCGTTATCAAGGCGAAAGAAGAAGAGCTCACCCAAATCGACTGTCAACGTCAAAAGTCGATCACAAGTCTCATCTCTTACGTGGACACTCTCTCACTACTATTCGATTTTTGGTGATGGTCAAGCTGGGTGAGCTCACCGTGTGTTACCAAGGTACCACAGGAGGAACTCGCCCAGATTGACTGTCAACGTCAAAAGTCGATTTTTTTTCCTTCGGGAACAACTCTTACAACTCTCATTGTTATTTCGACTTTCGGTGAAGGTCGAGCTGGGCGAGCTCATCGTGCGTTACGAATGTATCATAAAAGGGTCATCAAGTTATAAATTCTTATCTTCTTCCATCCCTGACATGTGAAGATTTGCACTTGCAATTCTTGTTCTTCCGAGATAGCTTTAGTGTGATACTTCTATCTTCACATGAAAAATACTTGAGAGCATAGTCCTTGGCTATTTCCTTAACAGTATCACCATCACAATGTCCACTTTTTCCAATTAGGGAATACACAAGGATCATGCTCTCAAACACGTCCCATGTACTGAAGATACAAATATCTCACTGAAGCTGCCTAGCAAGAACAAGAATTAGAAGTGCAAATTGCATATCAGGCCATCCTTGAAGTCAAATTCTGCATTCCTATCACATTGGGGTTTGCCCAAGATGGAAGAAAAGACAAGCATTCCGGGCATAATGATTTTTGAGTTCATTACTATACTGCTCTCAAATTAGGGGTAGGGTAGTAAAGAACTCGAAAGCCATTATGTTGTGGACGATTCTCTTCTTCCATCATTGCGAAACCGCTATGTGTTAGGAATGAAGGATGGTTGACTTCGACATTAAGCTCACTACCATCATACATTAATGCCAGTCATTCCAAACATAATATTAATTAGGTTCATGACCATCATACAAGTACCAGAAGATCCAATGCATGGACATGTTGGCTCTCTTCCGACCACATCATGGCGTCATCACAGTCCCGACCATGACAAGGGTGGGCATCAAGGTATCTATGGCTGCATGAGCTCTCTTAGCTGATGTAGCCGCCCTATCGGCCGCTGCACGAGCTCTCTCCTCACAGACGGTCACCCTCTTGGCCGTTTCCTCCGCTCGCTCGGCCGATGCACGAGCGATCTTCTTGCAGGAAGCCACCCTCTCGGCCGCTTCTTCCGCTCTCTCGGAAGTTGCACGAGCCACCTCCTGGGAGGCCACCGCCCTGTCCGTGGTCTCGGTGTCTCCAAGTCACCATAATTCTGCTCCGCCACTAAACACGTAGACCTAACATAACATGAAGAAAAACCATACTCAATTTGGAATCACGAAGAGGAGAATGAGAAAGACCGACCACCTATAACAACAGACCTAACCTAACATAACCTCAAATTAATCCTTAAAAACAAGTTTACTTGGCACGTGGGTTGACTTTCAGTCCGTCAAGGCTCCCTTCGACAACTTTCATATCTCAAATGGTTGTATATATGGTGGACACACTCTCTCTATCTGGTATTTCGTCTGTCAAGGATGGTCGTTCCGCCAATCTCTCCACGTGTGTTACCAAGGTTGTAAAGGAGCAGATGGAGCGGAATGAAACCCTACAACAACAATCGGTATCATTCCTCACATAACATCTCTTAAGTGTTTGTATATATGGGGACACCCCTTCATGGGCAGTTCGGCTGTCGGTGACAGTCATTTCATCACATATCGTTCTGCATTACCAAGGCCTCTAAGAAGGATATGATGAGGAACGACATCCGACGACAACAGTTGGGAACCTTCCTTCGAAAAAAATCTCTCATCTCTCAAGTGAAAGCCATGTTGGACTGAAAGTCAACACACAAAGTAGATAGCTAGTCTTTAAGTACGCTGACAAACATCTGAAGTCTACTACTATAGTAGTAATCACTTCAACACTACTTCATAGATCACCATTAAACGACCAAATAGTTAGACACTACTACATACATCATCACTTCAACACCACTACTACATAGTTCAACACCACTACTACATATAACAATAGGACTAATCGTCATCTGAGTCGATGAGCAACGCATTCCTGCTGGAAGAGCCTGCCTCCTCATCATCATCGGAGGTGTCGAACATGCCATCCATATTGACTTGCTCGGGAATAATCCAATCTATCTCCTAGTCCTCCTTCATCCTCCGCTCCTTCTCCTTATTAGCGTAGAACTAAATCTCCTCCGCCAACAAATGTGGATTGGTCGCAGCGTAAGCCGCCACGGCCACTTCATCCATCACCCTCATTTCGGTTTAACACAACTGAGTTCCTTATGATTCAAATTTCTCTTTATGTTGCTCGAGGACGATCAAGTTTAAGCTTGCGGGAGTTGATGAGTGATATTTTACACTAATTTCATCTTTGTTTAAACCAAGATATTTCATTTAAAAATAGATATTCTCTCCAATATTGCTACTAATGAGTAATGAATGCAAAGGATTCCAAAAATACTCTCTTTGATGTGTTTCCACAGGAAATGGGCTAAAAGGGGAGAAATCACATGTGGAAATGGAATTGAAGGAAAATGGAATGAGGAATCAACAGGAGGCATCTGCGTGAAGATGGAGCAAAATATGGCATCCCATACGGGCGCACACGCCCGTATGAGCCTCCGTTTGGTGTGGATTTTGAGGCAGATCGTCCACCCAAACAACTTTTATTAAAGGGACCCCTTCGAAAGGTCAACAAAACGACGAGCACAGTAGCCAGAACCTCTGCATCATCATCCATATTCACAAACCCTAGTTGCCACCATTTCCATCTCCATCACCATCATAGTGCTCTCTCATCTTGTTCATACTTGTAACTGTGCATCGCGCAAGGCATCCACTGTAAGACATATTGTAATCATTCAATCTCAAGATGTGTTCTACAATATTTTCTTCCCGCGATCTGATCTCCATGTGTGAGTAGTTCGGTAAGGTATGGGTTGAGGCATGAGCCTTGCAACCCAAGGTATTTGTTGAGGGGATCAATGGAATACTTTGACATAACGTCCCATATGTGTGAAATAAAACTGTTCTGCGAAGATGTCTCTTGTCTTGCCCGTGATCTTCATCCCTACAGGTACCCAGGATCGTGGAGATCAACCACCGTTGAGGCAAGGAGCAATGAGACCATGATGTGTTATACCGACCATCGATGACAATAAAATTCAGTAGGGTAACATCGATCATACCCTTGGGGATAAATGAGGTGTAGTCATTAAATGCCCAAAGCTCTTGTCTCATTTCATTATCTTAGTTATCGAGGCAACACTGCGCGACGGATAGAGTCTACAGTAGGAAAACTGATTCTTAATGCAGGGCTCATGCCGGTCAAGATGTTATTTGGACACATCTCCCACTTCGATCGTAACAAGCACATCTTGATGGGTGACTTCCAGCACACAAAATAATATCCTATTTGAATCCAGCGCAAATACAAGGTTGTAAGCATTAAGTCCTCATACTCGTACCTCTTTTTAATATAAGTATTTGAATCACTATTTGCTTGTTCATCCTATCAAAAGCTGGATTTGACACTTTGACAAAAGCTTGCCAGAGACCATTGCTTCAAGGGAATCTTCCTCTCGTGGTTTGATAACCCATGGTCACCTCGGGGGAAATAGATGCGGGATACTCTTTCCTGTTCCAATACCAGATCAATAAAAGGAGGTATCAAGCCATTTTTGTGGCACCGTTGCCCGGAAGGAGTTTAGTATTCCTAGTCTTTGTGTTTAGAGTTTTTTTTAAGTTACTTTTCAGTTTCCTCTTTACATCTCTCACTAGTAGAAAACAGGGCTTTGGTTCGGGCCTGGCCAGCCCATTAGTACAGGTTCTTCACGAACCGGGACCAATGGGGGGCATTAGTCCCGGTTCATGAGCCCAGGGGGGCCGGACGGGGCCTCGTGGGCATTGGTCCCGGTTTGTCTGGATCCATTTGTCCCGGTTGTAGGCACGAACCGGGACCAATGGGCCACGCTCCTAGCCCACAGCCATTGGTATCAGTTCGTGCCTTGAATCGGTATAGAAGGTTGAATTTAGTCCCGGTTCCTGCCGCGAACCGGGACAAATAAGTTGCCTATATATACCCATCGTTGCGGCAGAGCACTCCATAGTGCTCTGTTTTTTCTGGCCGGCGAGGGGAGGGCATTTGGGTGCTCTAGCTCACCTCCTATGCACATGAGGTGTTCGATGAAATGCCCGAGCCACACTAGTTAAGCTTTCTCCTCTCGAAGCTCGACCTCAAAGCTCCATTTTTCCTGAGATTTGTCTAGATATAGCGGTCCGTCACGCCCCATCCCCATTTTCACCACCGTTGATCGCCCGCGCCGATCTCGTCGCCGGCATCACCATGGTGAGCCTCTTGTTCTTATCTTCTTTCTGATTTTCTTACTTTAGATATATACTTGTCTGATTTTCTTACTTTAGATAGATACTTCTCTGATTTTCTTACTTTTGACAGACATAATTATATATAATGCACGCAGATGAACCGGCAATGGATGTATGGTGACAGACACACCTCCAAGTACATTAAGGGCGTGCATAATTTTCTCGAAGTGGCTGAGGCAAACAAGCAGAATGGTTTTATGTGTTGTCCATGCCCTAAATCTGGGAATACGAAGTCTTACTCTGACCGGAAAATCCTTCACACCCACCTGCTTTACAAGGGTTTCATGCCACACTATAATGTTTGGACGAGGCACGGAGAAATAGGGGTTATGATGGAAGACGGCGAAGAAGAAGAGGACGATGACAACTATGTGCCCCCTGAATATGGTGATGCTGCAATGGGGGGAGCTGCTGAAGATCAAGAGGAAACCAACGATGTGCCCGATGATGCCGTAATTGGGGAAGCTGCTGAAGATCAAGAGGAACCACACAATGTGCCCGATGATGATGATCTCCGCCGGGTCATTATCGATGCAAGGACGCAATGTGAAAGTCAAAAGGAGAAGCTGAAGTTCGATTGCATGTTAGAGGATCACAAAAAAGGGCTGCACCCCAATTGCAAAGATGGCAACACAAAGCTGGGTACCATACTGGAATTGCTGCAGTGGAAGGCAGAGAATCTGTGCCTGACAAAGGATTTGAGATGCTACTGAAAATATTGAAGAAGAAGCTTCCAAAGGATAACGAATTGCCCGACAGTACGTACGCAGCAAAGAAGGTCGTATGCCCTCTAGGATTGGAGGTGCAGAAGATACATGCATGCCCTAATGACTGCATCCTCTACCGCGATGCGTACGAGGATTTGAACGCATGCCCGGTATGCGGTGCATTGAGGTATAAGATCAGATGAGATGACCCTAGTGATGTTGATGGTGAGCCCCGCACGAAGAGGGTTCCTGCGAAGGTGATGTGGTGTGCTCCTATGATACCACGGTTGAAATGACTGTTCAGAAACAAATAGCATGCCCAGTTAATGCAATGGCACAGTGAGGACCGTAAGAAAGACAGGAAGTTGAGAGAACCCGCTGACGCGTCGCAGTGGTGAAAATCGAGAGAGAGTACTTGGCAGAGTTTGCACGTGACCCAAGGAATGTATGGCTTGGTTTAAGCGCGGATGGCATTAATCCTTTCGGGCAGCAGAGCAGCAATCACAACACCTGGCCCATGACTCTATGTATGTATAACCTTCCTTCTTGTATGTGCATGAAGCGGAAGTTCATTTTGATTCCAGTTCTCATCCAAGGCCCTAAGCAACCCGGCAATGACATTGATGTGTACCTAAGGCCATTAGTTGAAGAACTTTTACAGTTGTGGAATGGAAACGGTGTACGTGCGTGGGATGAGCACAAACAGGAGGAATTTAACCTACATACGTTGCTGTTTGTAACCATCAACGATTGGCCCGCTCTCAATAACCTTTCAGGACAGACAAACAAGGGATACCACGCATGCATGCAGTGTTTAGCTGACACCAAAAGTATATACCTGGACAAATGCAGGAAGAATGTGTACCTGGGCCATCATCGATTTCTTCCGACCAACCATCAATGTCGAAAGAAAGGCAAGCATTTCAAAGGCGAGGCAGATCACCGGAAGAAGCCCACCATGCGTACCGGTGATCACGTACTTGCTATGGTCAATGATTTACACGTAATCTTTGGAAAGGGTCCCGGCGGACTAGCTGTTCCGAGTGACGCTGAGGGACACGCACCCATGTCGAAGAAGAAATCTATATTTTGGGACCTACCCTACTGGAAAGACCTAGAGGTCCGCTCTTTGATCGACGTGATGCACGAGACAAAGAACCTTTGCATGAACCTGCTAGGCTTCTTGGGCGTGTATGGGAAGACAAAAGATACAACTGAGGCACGGGAGGACCTGCAACGTTTGCACGAAAAAGACGGCAGGCCTCCAAAGCAATATGAAGGTCCTGCCAGCTACGCTCTTACCAAAGAAGAGAAGGAAATCTTCTTTGAATGCCTGCTTAGTATGAAGATCCCGACTGGCTTCTCATCGAATATAAAGGGAATAATAAATATACCAAAGAAAAAGTTCCAGAACCTAAAGTCTCATGACTGCCACGTGATTATGACGCAACTGCTTCCGATTGCATTGAGGGGGCTTCTCCCGGAAAACATCCGATTAGCCATTGTGAAGCTATCTGCATTCCTCGATGCAATCTATTAGAAGGAGATAGATCCAGAAATCATACCAAGGCTAAGGAGTGATGTGGTGCAATGTCTTGTCAGTTTCGAGCTGGTGTTCCCACCATCCTTCTTCAATATCATGATGCACGTCCTAGTTCATCTAGTTAACGAGATTATCATTCTGGGCCCCGTATTTCTACACAATATGTACCCCTTTGAGAGGTTCATGAGAGTCCTAACGAAATATGTCCGTAACCGCGCTAGGCCAGAAGGAAGCATCTCCATGGGCCATCAAACAGAGGATGTCATTGGGTTTTGTGTTGACTTCATTCCTAGCCTTAAGAAGATAGGTCTCCCTAAATCACAGTATTAGGGGAGACTGACTGGAAAAGGCACGCTTGGAGGGGACAAAATAATATGCAGGGACGGATATTCTTGGTCTCAAGCACACTACACGGTTCTACAGAACTCTACCTTGGTGACCCCGTATGTCGATGAACACAAGAACAGTCTGCGCTCCAAACACCCAGAACAATGCAACGACTAGATTACATGTGAACACATCAGGACTTTCAGCAGTTGGTTGGAAATACATCTCAGAGGTGACAACACTGTTTGTGATGAGTTGTACTCATTGTCCAGGGGACCATCTTCGACTGTATTGACATACAAAGGATACGAGATAAATGGGAATACATTTACACGATCGTCCAAGATCAAAAGAGCACCAACCAAAACAGCGGTGTCCGCTTTGATGCAGCAACCGAGGGGGGAAAGGACACATATTATTTTTACATAGTGGACATATGGGAACTTGACTACGGACATGATTTTAAGGTCCCTTTGTTTAAGTGCAAATGGGTCAATCTATCAGGAGGCGGGGTACAGGTAGACCCACAGTACGGAATGACAACAGTGGATCTGAACAATCTTGGGAACACTGACAAACTATTCGTCCTAGCCAATGATGTGGCACAGGTTATCTATGTGAAGGACATGTCTCCAAACCAAGAAAAAGAAAAGCGAATACAACATACGATGAGCCAAAGTGCCACATAGTTCTTTCAGGAAAAAGGGGCATCATGGGAGTGGAGGGCAAGAGAGACATGTCCAAATATTATGAAAAGTTTCATGAAATTCCTCCCTTCAAAGTCAAGGCTGACCCAAGCATCCTGATAAATGATGAAGATTATCCATGGTTATGGCGCAATAAGGAAAGGACACAAGCAAAGAAAAAGTGAAGACTTTCTCCACAACTATTATGATGATACCATGCCAACTTTCAACCTTTTCATAGTTCATTTGAAATGCCTATTGTAACAGACAAGTTTCCGTATGAAATCCCGATACTTCGAAAGAGATTGTCCGTTTTGTACACGAAGTGCATCCAGTTTTTGTCGTAGCCCTCTCAACTTTCTTGCACATGCTATGTGGATGAAATGATGATACCATGCCAACTTTCAACCTTTTCAGACATTTGAACTGCTTTTCAATTTCAGGGTCTTATAGCTCAAAATAATCAGTAAATGCATGAAAAATAACAAATGAAGTCAGAAAGGGTTGAAAATTGATGATGTGGCTTTGAATGGTGCATTTTGAACACACAAAAAGTCAGGAGTTCAAATAAGTTTTAAAAATTGAAATCCCTTTGTAACAGACAAGTTTCCGTATGAAATCGTGATACTTCGAAAGAGATTGTCCATTTTGTACATGAAGTGCATCCAGTTTTTGTCGTAACCCTCTCAACTTTCTTTAACGTGCTATGTGGATGAAATGATGACACCATGCCAACTTCCAACCTTTTCAGAGTTCATTTGAAATGCTTTTCAATTTCAGGGTCTTATAGCTCAAAATAATCAGTAAATGCATGAAAAATAACAAATGAAGTCAGAAAGGGATGAAAATTGATGATGTAAGTAGAAACCAAATAAAATAAAATAAACTTTAATAAAATATATAAGTAGAAACAAAATAAATAAACTTTAATAACATAAATAAAATTTATGGACCTAAAATTACCAAAGTATTTTCTGTTCAAAACATTATAAGCAAAAAGAATTTTTCCTGAAATAAATAAAATAGCAACAGTAAGTACTTTGTTGTAAGTAGAAACAAAATAAAATAAATAAAGCAAAAAAGAAAAGAAAAAGTGGGAAAAATTAAAAAATGCCACCTACTGGGCCACCACGGCCTGAATACGACTAGAAACTCATCCATGGGCCAGGACTCAGGCCCGCAGAAGGCCTAGCAGGCCCACACGCATAGCAGTGCGAGATTAGGCCCAGAGGCCTGCAGTTGAGAGGAGCTCAATGGAGCTTGCGGGGCAGGGCTTATAAACTGGTCTTGCCGCTCCTCGGCTAGCGAGGTGGGACTAAACATCCCACCACACCGCGGCTTTGGCAGCTGCAGGCCGTTGGTCCCGGTTGGTGGCAGGAACCGGGACCAATGCCAACCTTTGGTCCCGGTTCGTGGCACCAACCGGAACCAATTCCCACCCTTTAGTTGCGGTTGGTGCCATCAACCGGTACCAAAGGCCTCTGCTTCCCACCCTTTGGGCTGCTGAAAAGAGGCCATTGGTCCCGGTTGGTGGCACCAACCGGGACTAAAGGAGGCATTCATCCCGGTTGCTGTCACGAATCGGGACCAATGCTTCGTTTATATAACTAGCACTTGTGAAAATTTTCATTCAGTTCGTCTTCCCTGCCCCGACGACACCGCCAGGCTGCCCCTCTGCGCCTCGCCGTCGCCGTCGCCGTCGTCGCCCCGTGCCCCCCTGCCCCGACGCACCCTACCCTGCGCCGCCGGCCCCGCCCAGACGCCGTCGCCGCCCAGCGCCCCCTGCCCCGACGCCGCCGGCCTTGCCTCCTCGTCGCCCGTCGCCGCGCCGCCCCTCACCGTCGTCGTCGTCGTCCCCGGCCTGCTTCATCGTCGCCCGTCGCCGCGCCCCTCACCGTCGCCATCCCTGTGCCCTACCTCCTCGTTGCCGTCCCCTTGCGCAGTGAGCTCATATATATATATATATATATATATATATATATATATATATATATATATATATATATATATATATATATATATGAATTTTCCTAATTTAGATGTGTAGTTAATTTAGATGTGTAGTTAATTGAGTTGTTGTAATTTGTTCATATTCTGTTAGAACTTTTTTCTGTTCATAGATTTTTTTGGTGAAACTATTGTTGAATATGCAAATGTTTGTATGTTCATATATATATGCAAAGAACAAGTCATTTTTTTATGATTTTTTCTATTCATAGAATTTTTATGATTTTTTCCTGTTGTAATTTTGTTCATATTGTGTATGTATAGGGAAATTGTGTATGATCAAAGTCATTTATTTATATGTTCATATTTAGAAGAAAAGGCAGGAGAGGAAAAAGGAAAATAAGAAAAGAAAGTGTTTAATATAATTAGTTAGAAAAATAATAGAACTAGTTAAACTAGTTTATTATTAGTAAGTACTACTTTATTTTATTTATAGTAAGTGCTTAGTAGTTGAACTAGTTGATTAAATAAAACTAGTTGTAATTATACTATATATAGAAGTACGTAGTTTATTTTTAGTAAGTACTACTTTATTTTATTTATAATAAATGCTAAGTAGTTGAACTAATTGATTTAGTAAAACTACTTTATTTTACTATAGAAGTAGTTTATTTTTAGCAAGAAAATTAATAAAAATAGTTTATTTTTTTAGTTCAAGCAATTATTCCCGCATCAGCGTCGGCGATGCCTATCCCGCATCCTCGCCGTCGACTCGGTTGAGGAGGCCGGCTTGATCAGAGGGGCCATGTCCGGGGCTGGGCTCCGCCGGGCTGGTATTGGAAGGTGCTACCTTCCGGGGGAGTAGGTTGGTGAGGAGCCACCCGTCGTTGACCCGATCCTTGTTTGGTGGCGGTCGCGTGGGCCAGTGACGGTGCCAAGGCTTCCGGATACCGCGTAGGTGGTACGTCACCGTGTCAGCGAGGAGGACGAGCACGTCCATTGCTACATAGTTGCGTTGGAGGGCAGGTTCAACAATACCTGACAGGTTCTTCAGGGATCTCACTGGAGCTATGCTCCTGTAATGGTTCCTTCTCTTTGGGTGTCCACCGCCCGCGACGATACCCGTCGGGTGCTTCGGTTCTAGCTGTATTAGCGATGCTATATATATGATCGTATTCGAGGAGTATTAGTGATAATATTCGACGATGTACGGACACAAGAGATGATGTAGTTTTGCTTATAAGTGAATGCATGCTAATTTGAATACTACTTTATTTTACGATTTGGTTTTGCTTATTGAATGCTCAAATTGGAAAAGTACTCCTACTTTGAATGCTAAAATTGGAGAGAACTATGCAAGGCGTACACAGTTGACTACTTGATAACTTATAGGGTTTTTGTTTTTATAGAAATCTAGGAGCCCCCTCCATATCTTCTGCGCCGTCGTCCCCGTCACCGACCCCCCCTCCGACCTCGAGGTGAGACCAGCCAAATCTCCATGTCAATATGAGTCCTATAATGTGAGTCCTCAGGTTGACTTTAAGTCTGTCGAGTCTCCACCATATATGAGAGGACGAAGAATCACGACTGTTGTCGTGGGGTAGCTTCTATTTCATTCCCGTGTGCTAGACACAATTTGGTGTAATGCACTCGGGAACGAAAGGAGGAGCTACCATCACCGATGGTCGCAAATGTCAGAGAGGAATCAGTGAGGGAGAGTCTCCAACCATATATATATGAGAGGACGAAGAATCCCGACTGTTGTTGTGGGGGTAGCTTCTCCTTCATTCCTGTGTGCTAGACAATTTGGTGTAATGCACTCGGGAATTTTCAAGAAAAGGCTCGACAGACCGATAGTCAACCCTTGATGAATAATAATGATCTAATTTAGGTTTTTTTAGTACATATATTTAATTGTACAAATTTAATATTTGAATTATGAATATAGGAAATGTCGTACTCGGACGACGAAAACCGCCCGGGGAAGTGCGACTGGTGCCACGACGACCGAGGTATGTGCGACAGGTTCCTTGAGCTGGACCATGATCGGCGCTTCAACATTAAGCTCGAGGAGACCTTCGTTGTTGAAATGTTACGCAACGACCACAAGAGTTTTTTGTAATTACACTACTAGGGAAAACCCTAGCAGTAGCGCGTGTTTTGTGCCCACTAGTAGCGCGGGTGGCCGCGCTACTAATAATGCGCTACAGCTATTTGCTTAGCAGTAACGCGTGCCAGCACGCGCTACTGCTAGGACAAATAGCTGCAGCGTTTGTTTAGCACCACGCTACTGCTAAGGTATCTACTTGCAGCGTGTTTTCTTTCCATCGCTACTAGTATTTTTTTTAGTGTATTTATGCGCCATCATACAAATATTGGTACAATACAAGCTGTTATGAGGTTTACATCATTATGTCCATAACAGTATATTAAATGAAGGTGGATTAGATTCAAGTGGAGGCAATATGTGGTGCATGTCAAAAGTATACTACTAATCCAAACTTGATCTAGTTTGGACTAGTAGTACTTTCGATGTGCATCACATGTTGCCTCCACTTGAATCTAATCCGCCAGCACAAGCTATTTAATCATCATCATAGTCATTACCACCAACAGTATTTATTTAATCAGCACTAACACTAGCTAATAATAATCATCATTGTCATTACCACCAACACTAGCTATTTTATCATCATAGTAATAGTGTAGCACATCATCATCCTCAAACTCATTTCTAGCTAGCTAATCACTCCTGCTGCTCTCCCTTAGGTAAAATAACATAAAACATATATAGCTCTCCTCCTCGATCAAACTGGAGCATGCAGATGAACCTGTCTCCTAATCATGGGTAGCGCATCTGTTTGCTGCCCCCATTACTTCTCTGCGCTCCCCCATCACATATTTGGTCCAGTCTTGCACTATTAAGCATCCGTCGCTAATCTTGAATGCACTAAAGTAATCTGTAGGATATCTTGGCCGTAAGCTGGTAATACTCATGGTACCTTTAGTCTCGATCCCATAAGGCACAACATTCATCGGGAGTCCCTGTTGAAGAACATTGTACGGTAACATACTTAGCAATGAAGTTTAGCTTGAAAAATAATGTATGGAAAAGATGCACCGATGACAAATAGTAAAAGTCTTACCATCCTTCCTAAATAGATGTGACCGTAGTTCATTACGAACACTATTGGTCGCACATTTTCAGTACTAACATTTCTAAATGCAGGAAGAAAATTTGTCTTGACAGTATCAAGATCCTCAAGCCATGAAATGTAATGACTGAGCTCCTCGCAGTTGAGTTCAGCCCCAGGACAGTATACGGTCCTGTCTACCAAGCGCTGGACGTGTTTGCTTGCACGGAAATAAGCTGACAATACAAATTAGTTGTCAACTATTTTTGAATAAACAATATCAAAGACATAAATATGGTTGAGAAACTTACATAATGGTATAACTGGAGGCATTTGCACATCGACCCAGATGTCAGTATTACCTTCAATATCATCTTCCAGACGAATATCAAAGGTGATAACCATATCAGGCTCAAATGCATAAGTCTTGCATAGTGCTCGCCATGTTTTGCATCCAAAATAGGTGTAGTCGTCTGAATTGTATAACTTTGCATGGAAAATATAACCATGCTCGGTCTTCAAGTAAACTTTCTTTTCCTCCATACTATGACTGAAACCTATCTTATCCAATACAAAAACTCTTGCATGGCAGGGGATACGCTAGTAGAATAGTAAAAAAATATAAGATGAAGCAAATGAAGCAGATGTCATGCTTAATTACGAAAAAAGACTTGTCGTTGTGACTTACTGTATCCACTTCGAAGTTCTCGTCCAGCTTGATGCTGAAGCGCCTATCATCATCTAGGAATATTCCGTCGCACAGGCCGCGCTTGTCTTCGCAGTATTTGCAAATACCGAAATCCTTCTCCTCGTCAGACATTTCCTATGTTCATAGTTAAAACATTAATTGAAAATGATCGAAGACAACAACCAAGATACTCAACACACAAATCCGGGGCACTCGATATTTCCTACATGTTCTAGCACAAGTCATGCCAAAATTCACGGAAAAATCCGGCATGACCTTTGCTAAAATAGGACATATCGAGCGCCTGAAATTTGCCGGAACGGAAATGAATCAACACTCCGGCAAAACATAGGCCACTCGAAGGTGTAACCTGCAAACATGACCGGCCACTTGGATATTGAGCAACACAAGATATACATTTCAAAATATCTTATAGGACTCAAATTAGTATGCATTCAATAAGCAAAAGTAAATCATCTCATGCGTCAGTACATCGTCGAATATTATCACTAATACATCACGAATAGTGTCATACATATAACATCACTAATACAACTAAAACTCTAGCACACGACGGGTATCAGCGCGGGCGGTGGACACCCACAGAGAAGGCACCATCACAGGATCATAGCTCCAGTAAGATCCCCAAAGAACCTGCCAAGTATTGGAGAACGGCATGTGCTCCAACGCAAACAAGTAGTGACGGACGTGCGCGTCCTCCTCACTGACACGGTGACGCACCACCTCCGCGGAGTCCTCGAGCCTCTGGATCATCACTGGCCCACGCGACAGCCACCAAAGAAGGTTCGGGTCAACGACAGGCTGGCTCCTCACCAACCTGCGCCCCCCGATAGGTAGCGCCTCCCAGTACCACCCCGGCGGAGCCCAGTCCCGGACATGGCCGATCTGGTCAAGCAGGTGTCGTCCTCTGCCGACTCGACGACGAGGATGCGGGATAGGCATCGTCCACGTCGAGGCGGGAAAAATTGCTTTAACTAAAAAATCACCTAATTAGTACCTAGTTCTTACTAACTAGTTCTTACTAACTAAATAGAAGAAGGTCAAATTTTACTCGTTTTATTATGCATTACACTAGTGTTTATTCATCATCTAAGAAAACATCACCTAAGAAAAAAACCCAGCCGCATCTGTATCCAATTCATTTCCACCCATAGACGAACCCTAACTATTTGATGCAACTAAAATTTGAAGAACCTTATCTAGGCAGAGGTAGGGGAGGGGGAGGAGCAGGCGTGCTCATCTCGATCGGGTGCCTGCGGCAAGAGAGGGGCAGGCAGCGTCGAGGTCGGGCTTGGGGCGGCGTCCGGGGCGGCGTTGAGGTCCGGGGCGGCGTCCGGGGCGGCGTTGAGGTCGGGGGCGGGGGCGGCGTTGAATCCAGGGTCGGGGGCGGTGTAGAGGGTGTGCGGAGAGCGTGCGGCGACCGACGGGCGACGGCGGCGGCGAGAGCGGAGGAATTCGATTTGGGGGAAGTGGCCGTGGGGAAGGACAAACGCGGTGGTTAAGTCAGAAGTAGCAGTAGCGCGTTCCTGAAAGCGCGCTGCTGCTACATTAGCTACAGCGCGTTCTTGCATACTTGCTACTGCTACAACTTTCTCCTTTTTCCCTGTTTCATTTATTTTTCTTCACATTTTATTTTTTTCCTTTCACCTTCTTCTAATTCTTTCATTTTCAATTACCTTTCTATTTGCTTTTCATTTAATTTTAAATCCTTTAGTAGTAGCGAGTTTAGAGCAAAACGTGCTGCTACAAAGAAAGTAGCAGTAGCGCGGTTCAGTATCGATCGCTACTACTATGTGTACCATATCGGCTAAGCCGTGAGAATTTTAGTAGTAACGTGTATTCATCGAGACGTGCTACTGCTATGACATTATCTGCAGCGCGGTTTCGGCAGGCGCGCTGCTGCTATTTAGCACTAGCGTACTTCTTTAACCCACGCTACTGCTAAAGTTCTGTGTATAAGGTTTTCCCTAGTAGTGTTAAGCACGACTTCAACCATTTCAACGTGTACTTTTCATCTTTTCCAATTCGACTAGCTTATCCCATGCTATGCAAGACGCTATGTCTTGGAGAGGAGGGGTTTTGAAGACCATGAAAGTATGGAAACAAAGAAAATTCACCTAAGGACCATCATGGTGCGGATTTTGAAGCAAAGATGTACAATTCTGAGAGTGTAACCCATTTTGGTTGCAAAAATTGGGAAGCACTTTGCAAGTTGTATGGTTTTGATGAGGGTATGCTTGTCACCATGGATCTTGGTAATCCTAAAATCGAGCAAGACAATATGGACATTTGGGTCCTTGTTGATGCGCTTCCAATTCTTTCCCTATGTGATCTTCTCAAATATAGTTATTAAATAATTTATATTGTTTATTTCAAAATAGTTGACAGCATATTTTCATTCTTCAAAGAATGTGCGTAAGATGGCAGACAAAACCCACTACACCAATGGCTCCGAATTAACTTATCAGGAGAAAAATCATCTGATCGCATTTTGTACTGATCTTGAGAATTACAATATCGACAATCGAACTCCTCAACATTATGGTCAATACGTGCCACTAGTGCATGTGTTGAACTACGGTAACTACCATGGAGATACCCTGGTAAGATTTTTTACTATTACGACATCTGTGCATCTTTTGCATACTTCTAAAACTAGTACATCATTGCTAACTACGAAGTTATTACTATGTTTTTCAATAGATAATCCAGAATGATTGTGTTCCGCATCTGATGTATCAGCATGGTCGCCTTGATGTTTTGAACATACAACCAGGTCATCCTACGAATCTAAACTGTCCATACCGTATTTCTAAAAGAAATGGAGACATGACAATCAAAGAATGGAAAAAATGTATGGACAGTCGTAAGGAGGTTCTTGGAAGCAAAAGGAAGCGAAGCGCAAGAATTGGAGACAGGATGATTTCCATTCTCCATAATGGAGAGTCAGGGTCTATATTGTTTTATGCTATTTTACCTTAAAGAGGTTATTTAGGTCCTACCTAATACTGATGATCATGTGCTAAGAACAATTAAGTAGGGTTGGTTCGACGACTATGAGGATGATGATCGTATGACTTGTTAATAATAACGAGTAGAAGTTGTATGATGATAATTAGTAGGACTTGTTATTATATATGATGATGCATGATGCGAGCATGAAGAGTTATTATATATTAGCGGGTGAAATGAACATGGATTGGATTGAAGTGAAGGCAACATGCATGTGGTGCATGTCGAAAGTAGTACAATCCAAACTTGATCAAGTTAGGATTAGTATTACTTTCGACATGCACCACATGTTGCCTACACTTCAATCCACGCCATGTTTAGGCATAGCAGTATCGTTGGTAAACCAAGCACGAAGATATAAGAGAGGACACTACAGCTAACTCATAGCAGTAGCGCGTGCGCACCCGCGCTACTGCTACACAAGTGTAGCAGCAGTGCGGTTAGAGGAAGCTCGCTACCGCTAGTAGCGGTAGCGCTCTTTGGCTGGACGTGCTACTGCTATTGAGGCTCTGCTGCTAACTTTTATACACTCGCTACTGCTAATTTAAGTAGTTTTTTTGGCATATTTGTTTTGTATTTGAACAGGCTTTGTAGAAGAATCTTTAGCACATAGAGATGTCATCATGATACACATACAAATGCCTGCGAGACCACAAATGTAATCATAGCATGTACATACAAATAGTCTCATCATAATCATCATCCAACACAAAGTGATATCTTGTCATCATCTCAAAAATAGCAATACATGCAAGTCTCGAATACTTGCAACTACAACAACGTCATCCATCTAAACAAAGGTATATGCAACAAGTGCTATCACTATGAGTGAGAGCGGAACTATGCAGTACATGAGGTGGCGGTTATGAGTCCTCTCTCGCGCTAGCGTGAACCTCAAGTAACTAGCTTCTCCTTCTTGTCTGCTTTTGAAGCCTTTATGGCTGGCGCCCGTGAACCCATTCACTTGCGCCTGACACTCATTCCACTCGTGGTACACCCCCGGAACCTTCCCTTTGTACACGACATAGCATTTCCATCTTGCCATCAAGAAACTAGGTACCTGTTAGAGATGCATGTTCATGAAGAGGATGTACAATCATATATATGCAACAAAATATACTAGAGTAACACCAAAAAAGAAAGGGTTAGCAAGTAGATGCAACATATACAGTACGCAAATTAATTAACTAGAGGTACGCAGGTCATCGTACGCAAACTAACAAAGTAGCGTTATGCAAGTTCGGAAGGGACCGTGGACATCACAAAGTTTCATCGCTACAAAAAGTATACAAGTTCAACCGACACATATGATCATCATCGGCATCATAAATCACTAGAAGTTCCATCCTTCCATATCATCGAGGACGAACCCTAGCTTCTTGAACGGCGTGAGGTCTATACGTTGCATGCCTATGCGAGTTCGGACGTCAGTTCGCGATATAGGGCCGTGGTGGAACATCCCCTTCTCATCGACGACTTCTTTCATGATGATCGTCGCAATGTCGCTTTGGATGCGAAAGAAGACATCTCTAAGTTTATAATTCGCTTCTCCATGAGATTCTAGCCACTTGTGGATATGATCATCATTTCTGCTGTTAATGCGAAGCTTTTGGTGATCCTGTTGAACTGAATCATGAGATGGACGATGTAGAATCCATCCTTCTTGCTTGGTTTTGGGACATGGATGCAGGAGAAGTTAGTTTTATGCGCGAAACCCATCTTCTTGTTCTTTGTTTCTTGATATGCACGTGGCCACCTCTAAAGCTAAAGCCTTGGAGAGCATCATCTAGAATATTCATTATGTGGGTGTAGTCCTTTTTCTCGTAGTCTCTGGAAGGGTCAAAATACACGGCGTGGGAGACTTGCGGGTAAAGAATGATAAGGACGGCGCGCCTGTTGCTGCGGGGAAAATACACCTCAAATTATTCCCCATATGAGAGGGAAGGAATGATTGAAATGTACAAAAGGGTTGTCCGGAACTGACTTACTTAGGATGATAAGGCACGAGGACAATTTCCCGGTCCTTATTCTATACCATGAAGTTTTGGAGGTACTCCCTAACAGATTTGTGAGACTTCTTCACTCTTCATGACAGAGCTCATATGTAGCGCAAAAAGGCGGACGATAGTAAAATCAAGCCGCCTTGTTAGAAACATCTCAAAGATATGGTCAAACCGCAGGAAGAACACCTCCGCGGGCCGTGTGTCGACGTAGCACTTCCCCTCAGGCACACGAGCCGCGTATGTCGGATATCCTGGATCCTTTGAGGCTAGTAGGCTTTTCTCAGTCGACAACACATGGTCGTGCAGTCCCCTGAGATCCCCTGATAGTGCCTCCAGCGGTTTCGGCTGTAGCATTGGCTCGCCCGTGAGATGGAACATGACCACACCTTTCACGGGTACACGCTCCTCAGAATGCATCGTCTGGCTGCTGTGTGCTCTGGCTTGTTTGGAGGCAGTTACCTTCCCCGATCTCTTCCTCTCCTTTTTCTTGGGCACACCTTCCAGACCCTTCCTTAACCCCTGCCCAAGTATTCCCGGGCTAAGTACTGTACGACCCTCGCGCCCGGCTAGTTGAGCCTGTGTTGAGGCGGCATCTTCAGGCGTGTCCTGTGAGGATTTCATGAAGAGAGACTTTTTGCAATCCATGGTACGACCCTGCCCGGGCATATCATCCATATCCTCATTAGCAAGCTGATAGCCCGATTCGTCATATGGTTGACTCATCATATCTATGTCACAGTCATACGCGTTTGTATTGAGGTAATCCATAGGGTCGACCTCCGTCTCATCATCCATTCTCTGTTCTACAGGAGAAATTACATCAGCCAGTACTATTGCACCCCCTTCATCATGTCGTCCGCCGCTCTCACCAGGCACTACAGGAGATGGTAATTGCGTAGGCGGGGTGCTGGTCTCTGCACATGCTTGTTGATGTGTGGTAGTTATTGGTGTGCTCTCGGCCGGCTCCAGACGAATAAGATTCTTCGGCCATAGCAGCACCCAACCCTTGCAGCTTCCAATCCGCGGCGGGGTCTCGTCGTCCGCTCCCACATGCTGTACTGGAGGAGGCAAATCCTCGTGCCCCAATTTCACACTGGTCAAGCTAACCCTGAAGTGCCCAGCGGGGATCGGCTGGTTGTCGAACGTGCGTTGAGAGGGGTCCATTATCATCCCCTTTCCCACGTCCACCTTCTGGCCTTTGATCAAGTAGAGTATGGTGCACGGGGTTTCTTTCGCCTGCAAACACATATGTCTGTGGTGTCAAACAACCGAAAGGCAACAAAAATGGAATATTATCTATATATATATGTCGGTGCGACATGTAATTACCGTGACGGCATCGCTCAGCCAAAGACGAAGGCCCACCTAGCGCGCCTGAGACTAAGGACGGGCTGCTATGAGCGGGAGCGGCTGCGAGAGGAGGCCCGGTTGCTTGAGCAAGTGATGGTGCGATGGTGTTGTTGTTCATGGAGTTGCTCGCGACGAAACTGGGCATCGGGAAATCATGTACCGTCTTGTCTAGATTTTCCTTCGACCAGTTGATGATAACTGGAACCAAGTTAGTAGCTAAATCATTTCTACAGGTAGCTACAGCTGCATTGACTGCCTGCTGTAGCAACTCATATTTGTCCTCGGCTGCTTTTTTCGCATCCTCAGCTGCTTTTTTCTCGACCGCAAGCTTCACCTTTGCGTCGATGTCCGCCTGACTAAACTTCTTTTTCTGCTTCTTGGCCTCCGGGCCGTCGTTGTAAAACACCTTCCACGTGGCGCCGTCTCCAGCGCCGTGCACACGACCATATTGCGGCCGCTGGTCCAACGGGAGTCCCTTAAGTTCGTTCAAGGCCCGGTTGAGAGGGGAGTCCCACTTGGGCCTGATCAGAGAAGTAGGGCTTTCGGCTGCAAGCCGGTGTTGCTTCTCCAGTAGTCTAATCAATTTCCTCTTGATCTTGTCCGTATAAAAAACCTTCTTCTCCTTGTCCCACTTGTAGTGGGCCCTGATGAAGTCATGCTCCAAGGGGTTGGTGAACTTCACGAAGGGGTCTGGGAGACCCCCGGCTTCACGTTCCGCGTCCTCCTTATCCTATATGGGCCTTTTACCGAGGTAGCCATGGCTTCCGAGGCGATGCTTCCCCGTGTTCCTTTGCTGAAGGCTTTTGAATTTCGCAGCCTTAGCCTTGGCTGCCTAGGTAGCGCAAGTGTCCTTGAACTTTTCGAACTCCTCTTCCGTAAGTGTCGGATTTTCCTCCAGAATCTTGGACAGGGGTTCATCAGCCTCAATAGCTCGTTTCACCCTCCCTTTCCAGGAGGCCAAATCATTGCTGAACATGCCCATGGCGTGATTGTAAATCTTTTTCATCTTCAGATCATCCCACGGTTGTTCTATGTTATCATCCCGGTCGGGGAACTTGAATCTCTTGTGCAACTTCGTTAGGAGCAACTGCGTCAAATGTTCCTTACTCCTTAACTCATCGTCGTTGATGCTCGCACATTCCCGTAGGATGCATCCTACTTGGTTCCCATAGCACTTGCAAGGTTCTTCCGGCTCTAACGGCTCAAACTTGCCAGGTGGCATCTTTGTGATCACAAGTCGTCCAATCCCTAGTTTGTTAGGTTTTCGTATCCTCTGCTTCTTATGCTTCCTCTTTTCGGTAGCGGCATCGGGGCCGGTACCTTCCCCACCGGTCTCGGTGCCGCCATCGGTGCCGGCGCCGTCGGTGTCGATGTCGGCGTCAGTACCATCATCAAGGCTGACCTGCAAACCTTGCTTAGCAGTCAAATAGTCGAGGTACTCTTGTTCACCCGCATAATCCATCTCGTCTGCATCTTGGTCAGAAGGCCCAGTTTCTTCGTTGTTCGACATGTTTCCTATGATTAAGTGGCCTCATTTATTTCTAAAAGTATGAATAAATGAGAAATGACATAAAAAGAAAACTATGTGCCAGCACTCGATATGCCAACTATGTAGCACAAATCATGCCTTTATTCATGGGAAATTTCGGCATGACCTTTGCTAAAAAATGGACATATCGAGCGCCTGAAATTCACTGAAACGGAAATGAATCAACATTCCGGCGTAACATAGGCCACTCGGATCATTTTCCAAACATGACATGTCCAAAACATGACATATGCACATATCACATGTCCAGTTCAAATTTGCATATAAATTCAGCTAATTTTGAAACCTAGCTAAATTCATAACTAAATAGATAACATAACCGAAGAACCCTAGCAGAGAGGGGGGGTTTACAGAGAGTGCAGGGGCGAGGAGGCAGGCCCGACGACGGCCAGCAGGGGAGCGGAGGGAGGCGAGGGCCGACGGGTGAGGGGCGAGCGCGCCGGGGTCGGGGGCGAGCGCCGGCGCCGGAGTCGGGGGCGAGCGGCTGGGTCGGGGGCGAGCGGCGTGGTCGGGGGCTAGTGCCGGCGCCGGGGTCGGGGTCGAGGGCCGGGACGGGGGCGAGCTCCGGGGCTAGCGCCGGCACCTGCGGAGTCGGGGGCGAGCACCGGGGCCGGGTCGGGCGCGGCGGTGCGATGGGGGAGAGAGAGTGGGGATTTGGGAGAAATGCGCTACTACTAACATCAGTAGCTGCAGCGGTTTAGGAGAAATGCGCTACTACTAAATTCAGTAGCTGCAGCGGTTTATGCAAAACACGCTGCTACTACCGTCGCTACTGCCAGTTTTCCTTTTTCTTTTCTTTTATTTTATCCCACTTTTATTTCCCGAGGGCAGTGAACGAAGGGAGGGCGATATATATTGCATCATTTGACGGTTAAATATGTATGCAAAATAGGAACATATATATTACACATCATTGGACCCATGCATAATAATGGCTAAGTGTGTATACAAAATAGGAACATATATATATTACACATCATTGGACCCATAACATACGTTTCCTCAGTGCTGACATTTTCGTTTTTGAGTCAGCTTCTTTCCCTTCTTGTTCGTCGAAGAATAATTGAGCCCCTCATTGTGACTTTGCCTTTTCCATGGAGTACGATTTTTCTTAGGTAATGTAGTATTGATTCTTCTTTTGACGTATACTTCATCATCATCGTCATCTTCATCATCATCCGCAATATCCATGGCACACCTGGTGTTGGGGAACGTAGCAGAAATTCAAAATTTTCCTACGTGTCACCAAGATCAATCTATGGAGATACCAGCAACGAGGGGAAAGAGAGTGCATCTACATACCCTTGTAGATCGCTAAGCGGAAGCGTTCAAGAGAACGGGGTTGAAGGAGTCATACTCATCATGATCCAAATCGCCGGAGATCCTAGTGCCGAACGGACGGCACCTCCGCGTTCAACACACGTACAGCCCGGTGACGTCTCCCATGCCTTGATCCAGCAAGGAGAGAGGGAGAGGTTGAGGAAGACTCCATCCAGCAGCAGCACGACGGAGTGGTGGTGGTGGAGGAGCGTGGCAATCCTGCAGGGCTTCGCCAAGCACCGCGGGAGAGGAGGAGGACTTGGGAGAGGGGGAGGGCTGCGCCAGAACTTCGTGTGTAGCTCCCATGCGCCTCCCCACTATATATAGGGGTGGAGGGGCTGGTTTCTTGCCCTCCAAGTCCATTGGGGCGTTGGCCAAGGTGGAAGGAAAGAAATCCCATCATTTCCTTCCCCACCGATTGTTATCCCCCCTTTTTAGGGATCTTGATCTTATCCCTTCGGGATATGATCTTATTCCTTCTAAGTGGGGATCTTGGTGCGCCTTGACCAGGGGTGTGGGGCCTTGCCCCCACTACCCACGTTCATGTGGGTACCCCCATGCAGGTGGGCCCCACTCCAGAACCTTCTAGAACCTTCCCGGTACAATACCGAAAAATCCCAAACATTTTCCGGTGGCCAAAATAGGACTTCCCATATATAAATCTTTACCTCCGGACCATTCCGAAACTCCTCGTGACGTCCGAGATCTCATCCGGGACTCCGAACAACATTCGGTAACCACATACAAACTTCCTTTATAACCCTAGCGTCATCGAACCTTAAGTGTGTAGACCCTACGGGTTCGGGAGACGTTGTCCGGTCAATAACCAATAGCGGGATCTGGATACCCATGTTGGCTCCCACATGTTCCACGATGATCTCATCGGATGAACCACGATGTCAAGGACTCAATCGATCCCGTATACAATTCCCTTTGTCTAGCGGTATTATACTTGCCCGAGATTCGATCGTCGGTATACCGATACCTTGTTCAATCTCGTTACCAGCAAGTCTCTTTACTCGTTCCGTAACACATCATCCCGTGATCAACCCCTTGGTCACATTGTGCACATTATGATGATGTCCTACCGAGTGGGCCCCGAGATACCTCTCCGTTTACACGGAGTGACAAATCCCAGTCTCGATTCGTGCCAACCCAACAGACACTTTCGGAGATACCTGTAGTGCACCTTTATAACCATCCAGTTACGTTGTGACGTTTGGTACACCCAAAGCATTCCTACGGTATCTGGGAGTTGCACAATCTCATGGTCTAAGGAAAAGATACTTGACATTAGAAAAGTTTTAGCATACGAACTACACGATCTTTGTGCTAGGCTTAGGATTGGGTCTTGTCCATCACATCATTCTCCTAATGATGTGATCCCGTTATCAACGACATCCAATGTCCATGGTCAGGAAACCGTAACCATCTATTGATCAACGAGCTAGTCAACTAGAGGCTTACTAGGGACATGGTGTTGTCTATGTATCCACACATGTATCTGAGTTTCCTATCAATACAATTATAGCATGGATAATAAACGATTATCATGAACAAAGAAATATAATAATAACCAATTTATTATTGCCTCTAGGGCATATTTCCAACACCTGGCCTGCCACATATCCGTAACCGAGATAGTCCTACACTGTCGTGATCAGCGCGGCTCTCATGTTGAAATACTCACCTTTGCTGGCGTCCCATGTCTTGGCCGGTGTTTTCCATAACGTGTCTAACTCCTCTTGAAGTAGCCCCAGATACAAATTAATATTATTTCCTGGTTGTTTCGGCCCTTGAATAAGCATGCTCATGTGAATGTACTTCGATTTCATGCATAACCAGGGGGGAGGTTGTACATCCATACAAACACGGGCCATGTGCTATGGTTGGTGCTCTGGTTGCTAAACGGATTCATGCCATCGGTACATGCGTCGAGCACGATGTTCCTTGCATCACATTCAAAATACCGATAGAAGCTGTTCAACGCTCTCCACTGGCTTTCATCCTTCACGTGTCTCAGCTTCGAATCATCTCCATCGTCGGGCTTCTTCCTCTCCGCGTGCCAGCGCATTAGCTTTGCTTCCTTGGGATCTACAAAATACCTCTGGAGATGGGGAGTGATCGATAAGTACCATACAACTTTCTGGGGACATTTCTTCCCGGCCTTCTTGTATCGAGAAGCATTGCACACCGGACAGCTTGTTTTTTCCGCGTGCTCCTTCCGATAAATTATGCAATCGTTGATGCATGCATGGTATCTAACGTGTGGCAGATCAAGAGGGCACACGATCTTCTTGGCCTCATCAACACTAGTAGGACATAGATTACCCGCGGGAAGAACATCCTTTAGGTACTTGAGATGCTCATCGAGGCTAGTGTCGGTCCATTTGTTTTTAGCCTTCGTCTTCAGGAGTTGGAGCGTGAAACTCAAGCGGGTTACCTCAGGATTGCAACCATCATACAATGGAGTGTTCGAGTCTACCACCAGTTGCTCCAGCTTAGCCTCCTCTCTAGAAGCAGCTCTCTCAGTACTCGTCTCCTTGCGAAGCAATGCTTGAACATGAGGGTCCCGCACAATTGAACTTAGTACCGACGAACTCTGCTGCGTGGAGTCCACATCATTCTCTCTGTCGCCATGTCCGGCGCCTTCTCCTCCGCCATGTCCGGCCCCTTCTCCGCCGCCATGTACGACCTCTTCCCTGCCGCCATTATCGATCATCTCTTCGTCTTGCCCCGTGTCATCATTGCCTGCCCCGTCGGCATCCTCAACATCGTCATCCTCATCTTCAATTATCCATCGAGTATAGCCATCCATGAAACCAGTCATGAGCAGGTGCGCTTCGACACGACCATCGTCATGGGGGTCGAGCCAAACTATTCCTGCATTTTTGACACGAACATAAAACCTCTGTCCGGTTATTTTCTTTCATGTCCTGCACCGCCGACCACAACCACCTGTCCACCATCGTTCCACTGACCATCGTCAACTCTGCACAGTAATAATAAAAAAATTGATTATAAAAATGCATGCATGCATCAAAGTCATAAAAAAATTTGGCATGACCTTCCCTAAAAATAGGACATATATGGATCTAGAGTTTGCCCGGAATTCGCCGAAACGGAAATAAATCGACATGTCGGCAAAACATAGGCAACTCAAAAGCATAATTTGGCGGCGTCAACTTATGCCACACACACACAATTTCCACAAGCATATCACACACACATAAACACATTTCCATTTTGCAAAAGCATGAAATTTTCATCACCTCTATCTCGATCGAGATCGAGCACACGGTGGAAATGATGTTGTAGGGAGATCAAAAGTGCACAAAGCTCTTCTTGACAAAGATAGATCTAGTTAGGGGGCAAATAGGTCACTTAACTAAATCCTACATCTACCTAGCTACCTAATTTGGGAGGAGACAACTTCAACTAGTGGAGGGGGAAGGAAAAAGAGAAAGGAGATGCATTAATGGAGGTGGTGTAGTTATGTAGGAGTAATGAAGAGAGAGAAAGGTGGATAGAAGAGAGAGAGTAATGGGGGAGAAGTATTGAGGAGAAGAAGAAGAGTGAGAGTGGGAGCATGTGGTAGAGGTAGGGGGAAGGGAAGAGAGGAGGGGGAGGTAGGGGGAAGGGAAAAGAGGAGGGGGGGGAGGGACTGGTGGGGAAAGGTGTTGGGTTGATGCGGGTTAGCAGTTGCGCGGGACCTAAAACGCGCTGCTGCTAAGGATTTAGCAGCAGCGCGCTTTGCGATACGGCGCTACTGCTAACTGGGACAAAAAATTGTGGCAATTTGAAACTTACCAGCAGCGGTCTCAGAAAAAGCGCGCTACTACTACATACTTAGCAGTAGCGCTATTCTTGCGACCGCGCTACTGCTACTTAGAGTTAGGTGAACACCGCCGGTCGATATTTGTAGCAGCGCGTTTTTGGCCGAGCGCGCTACTGCTAAATCCTTATCAGCAGCGAGTTTACATAACAAGCGCTACAACTAGTTAGCAGCAGCGCCCCATTTTGAACCGCGCTGCTGCTAAGATTCTGTGTATAGGCTTTTCCCTAGTAGTGATAAGTCTGCCACAATCAAAGCAAGAGTGAGGAATTTTTTCATAATGAAACGAGACAGGACTTTCAACACCCAGGTGCCCCTACACCCTCTATGAACAGTAAATTCAAAAAATTGAAAACAAAATTGAAACTTTGAAACATAAAACATGATCAAACTTTCGATGATCTTGCAAAGTTTCAGCTACAAATAACATTGAAGGAGCCCTCAGCCCCTCACCTAAAAAAACAAAACCATTGTTCAAAGTTTAAGTGCATTTTTGAGCAGTAATTTTGTTTGGGGGGGGGGGGGGGGGTGGGGCGAGGACTCAAAGAATGTTATTTGTAGCTGAAACTTTGCAAGAACATCAAAATTTTGATCATCTTTGATCCCTGAAAGTTTCATTTTTTTTGTTTTTTTCAATTGTTTACGAATTTACTGTTTATAAGGGTGTAGGTGGGACCCGGGGAGCTATTATACCTTTCTCTACTGAAACTCATAGCATGTTTCTTATTTGTCTTACTGTGAAGCCCTCAGAAAGATGCCTCTTGCCAAAGGTTCAAACAGAGGAACCCTCGCCCTATTCTGAAAGTATTTTCATCGTGCCCATCCTTCCTTGTCCACAACCTCCCCCCAACCAATTGCCTAGCACCTTGGCAAAAGAATCACATCTCCACTGAAGCCTCAAACACAATACGGCACAAAATAATATCTCTATGTTGAAGAGATCATCATGCAGTGAAATAAATAATTCGCAGTACACTACTAAAGATTGTTAGCTTACTGCCAAAGGATGTGAACAACATTCTTTGACAACCAATTATCAAAAAATAACTTGTTTTCATTATACCCATATTGTAAAGTATGCTATTAGCCGCAGTACAGACGTTTCCTAATGGATGACAATGAGATGTGGTTTTGCTTCTAGATAATCTTTTGAACCGCAATGCCTAAAGCTGGACCACAAAGAGGCCCATACATGTCCCCACGAAACCCTAGTATTCTTATCCTGTCATCCTCCTTTGGAATCAGGGGAGGACTCGGGTGAAGTAGTTTGTCTAGTTCAATGGCTCTTCCCAAGCACCATGGAGCAACACCATCTCAATCGGTCTCTCTCCCATAGTTGTGCGGTGTGAAGTAGTTTGTCCAGTTCAATGGCTCTTCCCAGGCACCATGAAGCAACACCATCGCAATCGGTCTCTCTTCCATAGAACTTAGATTACAGGTATCAATGTAAAATTTAATGTCTACTTTAGAAGTTAGCTTTTATTTCATTTATTGAGATCATTAATACGTCGAATGCATGCAAGAAAAATGAGTGGAGGAAGTAGTTCATTGTCATTATGACTGCATCCATGCAAGCATTAAATAGATTGCTAATACGAGAAAATATCATTAATTTTCTCTCAATTACTGTTGATGACCCTGTATAGATGCAAAATGTATATTTTATAGTGGCCTTGTACTCCCTCCGGTCCTTTTTACTCTGCATATTAGGTTTGTCTGAAGTCAATCTCATCCAACTTTGACCAAGTTTATATTAAAAATTATTGACATTTACATAACAACACCAACATCATTAGATTCATCTCGGAATATATTTTCATATTATATTTATTAGATATTATAGATGCTAATAATTTCTAATATAAATTTGGTCAAACTTAGCTAAGTTTGACTTTCGGCAAATCCAATGTAGAGAGTAAAAAGGACCGGAGATAGTATAAGTAAATGAAGGGAGTACACTGAACAAACCCAGCCGACCACTATCTGCCTTATAACCGTGAAGTCATCATATTCAGACACAGCCTTGGGCTCCCGTATCACGTCTCTCAAGATCAAATTCAAGGATACTTGATAACAACAACGAGTGAGGGTCCAGTAAAGGGAGTCCCCAACCAACGCAACAGGCATCATAGAAATTTCTGTGCCAAATAAGCTCATAAAAACCTAGCACTCCCGGCAAGACCCGAATGGAATCAGAGTTGAGATGGTGTTACCCCACACAGTCTCCCACGAGTAAAAGCAGGCGAACACTGCTTGTCCATGTTACCTGTTTGACAGTGTCCTGGACTAGGGGATATCAACCTAGTCGGCTCATAGTCCATGGGCCAAGCTTACGGCCCATCGTTCTTATAAGGAGAATCCGGAGGCCTCGCACTTCGGCGTGACCTAGGTGACTTCGCTTAGGACTTGACGTCTACTCCAAGGCCTGCATTGGTCGCTGGCATGTGTATCCTTAGATCGGTAACCCATCATGTGTAACCCTAGGTACCCCCAATGTCTAGATAAACTGACGGGTTTAGTTTGTAGAAATCACGGTCAGAATTACAACCATCTAGCCTTAGGGTTAGAGCACAACTTATCATCTTGAGGTAGATCAAGCTTGTACTCGATAAATCATCATCAATACAATCAAAGCAGGACGTAGGGTATTACCTCTTCGAGAGGGCCCGAACCTGGGTAAATATTGTCCCCTTCATCCAAGATTTTAAATTTAGGCCAGCACGACCAATATATAGTCCGATATATCACTTTTGGGGCGCTACCAAAATAAAATGAAAACATATCATCCGATATGAACCGAATTATCGACCGATATGGCCGATATCTAGCTTGATATGGATATAGAAAGATACGTAGATGACAACAATTCTTTATTAGAGAACAGTGAAATAAGATTATGCATTTACAACTTCATCATATATTATCGAAGCCATGCACAATGTTTCGCACAAATGCATTATATCATATTGTTTTTAATCAAAGAGTAAGGATTTTGTGAATCTTTCCTTAATAGTTTCTTAATCAACAAGTTAATAAACTAGGAATCTTAATGTGTTATGTTGAGGCATTGACGTCATACATTTTGTTTTGCTAAAAATACATGTTTTGAACAAGAATAATGAAAAATAGACATGTTTTCTCCAATATATCTACATATCGTCTGATATATCACCTGATATCCGACATCCGATATGTCGAAGCCAAACCGATATGAACCCAATATTCAATGTTTTGAAGCTTGCCTTCGTCTCTTGTTTACCCATAGATTCGAGATCCAAATCTCGGGAGCCCTTACCCGAGCTCTGCCAGTTTTAGTACCAGCACTATTGCTACAAAGACCATCTGGAAGTGTTGGATGTCTTCAGCAGCACGAAGTACCGCCCCGTTGATCTTGGTCTCCGGTGTATCGAACGGCACGGGAACGGCAACGCAGTGCTCATTGCGGGTGAAGGGTCCGACACAATGAACTCACACCGCATCTGATCATCGCCTAGCGGCAAGGAGAGGCGCCAGGAGGGGACACGATCAGGGGCCATGAGAGTGAGTACGAAGGAGATCTCATGAAATTTTCTCCCTCATACGTCGTAGATGCAGCTCCGCCTCCCCCAAATGTCATGGATTCATGATGTGGAGAGCCCAAAACTAGGCCCATGATGGGTGTTGAATTGATCAGTAATGCTAGAGCTACAGGCTTGTTTTACAGGGTTTATCGTACATGCTGATGTGGAGCAAACTGATTAGCTTAGGATTAGCAGCAGGGCCCCCACCCCCTGAAATCAGGGGGGCGAGCGAATTAACGAGAGGGGGTCCGTTACAGACGCGTAAAACACCTGTACGTCTAGGATTATTGTGAATTGATAGATCAAAACTGGCTGCGGAGGGTTGTGATTTCACTCAAGAGTTTGGCGATCATATTATCTTGCATGGCTGTGACTGTAGCAGCAACAATAATTAAAGGGAATATTTATTTCATTTTTAAAAAGGGGTTTTTTTAGGACCAAAAAAAAGGGGTTATTTTATCACTTCCGTAGTACTCATAATATAATGTTAGCTTGGCATCAATAATTGAAAACGGTGCCAAGGCTCATATGCTCCAACAGTATAATCGAAACAATTAGCCGAAAATTCTCAGTTTTTTACACATAATTTGAGAGAACTTTCTAGGTTCATGAAACTTTCGAAGCTGCTCGGACATTTGAGGAGCTCGTGTAAAAGAACAAAATCCGGCCAACACAGGTGTACGTTTTGGAAGTTTCTTTGACAAGCCAAATTTGTTAGTTTTGCCATGAACTTCTCAAATGTCCTAACACCTTGAAATTTGGTATGCGGTTACATGATTCTCTCAACTTTCATGTGTAAAAATTTCAGATTTTCTTGAATTTAGTTGCCATTTATTTCGATTTTATTATTCATCGGCGGGTGCAGCTGGGCCTGGGTGGAGAAACGCTGCACTCGTTTGGCATCCCGTTCACTGGATCACGGTAAAACGAACTACAAAATCTGTTTTGTACTAATTTTCCAACAAACAGTACTCCCTCCGATCGATATACGTGCTAGAAACATCCGCTTGAGCGACAAATAATATGAATCAAAGAAAGTAGCTTTTTTTAAAGAAGAAAAATATCACAAACGAAAGCACGTCACAGAAGCAAAAACAACATTTGCTGCTGACGAACACATAGCAATCCTTCTTTCATAAAAGAGTCCCGGAACCAAGGCGAAATGAACCTTGATCAGTCATGGTTCATAAAAGAGTCCCGGAACTAAAACAAAATGAACCTTGATCAGTCATGGATGATGAGGCTGGATGTGCTCAGTTTATTCCCCTCTTCCTGAAACTTGACGAGGATGGATGGATGGACGGGGGTCGCTCAGCTCACATGAACCGTAATGGGCAGAAACTGTCCTTTTTACCTTTGAGCAAAGAAGAATGACTTCTATGGAACATGAGCTCTAGCAGCAAGCATTACGATGTGTTTCGCTTCGGCAAAACATTTCAACAGGATTCTCGAAGTAGAGGCAGCCATCAATGCACAGACGCAGTTAATACTGATATCTCAATTCTTCAGAGGCCAACTCCCACAAGAATTCGAACGCCAGCAAACTCGTCCAGTTCCCCAGTAAGGACGTCCCTACCATTATTATCGATAACCGCTACACAAGTTGGACCAATATATCAAAGGAAGCAAAATATTTCGACATTCATTTACTCAAAAACACATACAAAATGGGACATAAGCAGAAAATATTTTAAACGGGCGCACACAATGCAAGCAAGACCAACTAAAAGGTAATGATTTATCCAAGCAAGTCGTTACGTCTTTATGCAAGTTGGCTTAGTTGTTACAGAAATTACACGATAGGTGCGAGTTAACAAAACAAGCGATAACTTCTTACAAGTCCGGTTCACCCCTGTTCAGTGCATGCTACACAACATGGAAGAACCTAGAGCAAGCAAAGCCATTCCTGCATATCCCAGCCAGATACCTTGAAGAAGGAGAGAAGTCAAACCAATTCGTAATAACCATTCATCAGAAAACAAGTTAAAACATCTCAAAATTTCGTACGATTCAAAAGGTAGACATTAGCGTGATACATTGTGGAAGTTGTACCAAAAGCTCAAAGTTGAATCATTTCAATATTACTGGACAAAACGAACATGAGAAAAAGAGAACATCAATAAGAGACTGTAAATTTGTAGTGGCACGCCTTCAAGTTCTCTTGTTAACATACTATAAATTTTCTTGCTCTGGTCTCAACAGAAGCTACATGATCAGTGGTTTAAGTAGCTCCCTTAGAGGCAAATACCGAACAAGCTAGCTTATCAGATCATTTGAAATATCATTTGTGTTTTTGAGGGAAGACGGCAGTTGTACTGCCAATGCATTTCCGAGGGGAGGCAAATAGTGTTCAGTTACAGATACAGGGATCAGGGCTCCCTAGGGCCCAAGAAAAAATAAAAAGTGACTAGTCAGGTTCAGGTTCTGGCCCGTTATCGTCGAGCATGCTCCATGTGATGCGGGTACCGGCAAGAAACATATCTTGCTTGATCAAATGGACGACCTGGTCAGCATTATCAGAAGCGTTGTCGAACACCCTCCTGTTGCGTTCCTTCCAAATATGCCAACACCCATAGATTGCAACTGATAGATGATAGGGAGGAAGATTGCAAGCCCTTTCCAGCCACCAGTCCGAGGGGGAGCAGGTTGAGCCAATTGGCAGGATGAGAGTTGGTTGGCCAAGCCAACCACCGATACCTGACGCGCAAAGGGGCAGCGCAACCGGAGGTGGGCTGGGGACTCAAGCACTTGATCACAGAGGTTGCAAACTCCATTATTAGGCAGATCACGCTGCTGAAGATTGTCATTGGTTAAGATTCTCTCTCTTAGCCATAAACAAATGAAGAACTTGCATTTGGGTTCCACCTTAGCTGCCCACACCTTCCTGAACTTAACCGTGGCGTATGCTCCGACAAATTGCTGAAGATAGGATGATTTTGCTGAATACATAGAATCAGCCGTCCAGCGCCAAGAGATAGAATCAGCCTCATCAGACAAATGCACATCTTTGATAATGAGCCAAAGGTTGATGAACTTCTGCAGCGGAGCCTCAGTGTTTATACCAAAAAAGGGTTTCCCCCGCTTTGTATACAAAGCAACCAACCAAGCCATACAAGGATAGGTGCTGGGGCGGAAGCAGCACAGTCACGCCCAAAAGAAAACGACAGAGAAAGAGCAAAAGAAACAAATGCCGACAACGGCGGATCAACAAAAAACGAAGAAGCCTCGCGATCGTTGCGCCCACCGGGATCTCCCACTAGGCTCCAAGACTCCGAAGTGCCGGCACCTATCAACACCTTCAAGAAGGATCGCGACGATGACGACGCTGCTGCCAAGGGTTTCCCCCGGTACACGACGAGGCGAGAGGAAGGGTAGCCCCCGACGCCCTCCCGGAAGGTCAGGTGGCACCCACAAGCGCCACTATGCCGGTGTCGGCCAAGCCGACAGGGGTTTCCCCCGATCCCAACCCGCACCTCGGCCGCTCCGGAGCCAGCCACCAAACCAACCACCACCCAGCGCCAACACAGTCAGGAGGCCCCCACGCCGTCTCACCACGGCAACGCGGGGTGAGGACAACACGACAAAGAATCAGAGCCGGGACTAGGGCATCAGCACCGTTGGCACGTGGGAGGGCCCCACCTCCACCGTCCGCGACGGTAGCCATCGGGACGCAATAGCAGGAGCACACCAGGCCTGTGGGCCCACAGGCCCGACCGAGCCCTCATGGGCTCGTAAAGCTCCCGCCTTCACGCTGCTGCCGGCACGCCGTTGGCGCCGCCGCCCTGTATCCGAGCCGCTCCTCCTCCTCACCGCGCCGCAGACAACGAGGCCATGCCAGGGAGCCGGCCCGCTAGGACCCAGATGGGGCCTGCCGGGCCCAGATCTGGGCTGGGGGAGCGACGACGGCCACCCAGCACCACCACGCCGCCCGCTGCCAAGGAGCGGCGCCGACACCACGCCTGCCGCCGGCCGCCACCGCAGGGCTGCTGGACCGCAGCAAGGCCGAGCAGCACCGCCGCCACCTCCCAGCCCTGGGAAGGGAGCGCGCACGCGCAGGGACGAGAAGGCCCGCCGCCGCCGGCACCACCCAGGCCAGCGCCGGGGGCGCCCGCCGGCGGCGGCGGGGGGAGAGACGGGGGAAGGGGGGCCCGTGGAAGAGGAGCTCGAGCTCCGCCCCGGCCACCTCCCGGGGAGGCGGCGCGAGGCGGACAGGATGGGGGGAGGGGGGAGGGGCGGAAGGGGGCGCGAGGCGGCGGCGGGAGGGCCGGCGGCGGCGGGAGGGGAGGACGGGGAAACCCTAGTCGCGGGTCACTCGCGCGGCGGGGGGCTAGTCTCTAATAGTCCCTCAGTGTTTATACGGTGGAACCCTCTCTTATCCAACCTTCTTGGGCAAGTCCAGCAGGCAAAGATATTGATTGGTTTGGACAAAGCTTGAAGAGGTCAGGCGCTAATCTCTGGGAGCCTTGCCTTGCAGCCAATGGGAGCACCAGAAGTTGGCAGTAGCGCCATTGCCAAGTGATACATCTGTGGAGGCTTTGAACAAAGCACCATCCCTATGATCACAGGGGGTTTTGGATCCAATCTATGGCCTTTCCCTATCAACCCATTCAAACCACAGCCAACGCAATCGCAAAAGCGCGACTAAAGCACTGCAGATCAATGATTCCTAGCCCTCCCAGCAGCTTGGGACGACACACCTGCTTCCAACTAACAAGGCAGTTGGCCCGGGTCGCTTCAGGATCAGCTTTCCAAAGAAAGTTTCTGCGCATCTTGTCAATCATCTTGATGGCCCAACGCCCAACCTTGAAGAAGGAGAGAAGATAAATAGGGATAGCCGAGAGGACAGAGTTTACAAGATTTAACCTGGCAATGTGGGACATGAGCTTCTCACGCCATCTCTGCAACCTAGCTCCGATTTTGTCCAAAGTTGGATGCAAATCACCCTTGGATAGAGTTTTATGATGCAGCAGCAGACCCAGATAGATGGATGGGAATTGCTTTATAGGCACTGGGAAGGATCGCAAAAGAGTAGGAACATCAATATGGTCGACACGGATAGGGTAGAAAGCACTTTTGTTGGTGTTAGCATGAAGCCCAGAAGCCTTGCCAAAACAGACAAGGATGGACTTGACGAGATAAACATTCATAGATGAAGGGTGGATAAATAAAGCGGCATCATCGGCATAAAGGCTAACCCTGAGTTTTGAGGGAGAAAGACCAAGAGGGGTTAGGAGCCCGGAATTTGCCGCGTTCTCGAAAATCCAATGCAGCGGGGCAGTGGCGATGGTGAACAACATAGGAGATTGAGGGTCGCCTTGGCGAAGGCCCTGACCGTGGATGAATCTAGCTCCAAGCGCCCCATTGGCAGGTATCCTGGAAGAAGCTGAACTCCAGAGCAGGGAGAGCATATCGCGCCAGCGGTTATCAAAGCCCAGGTGCCTCAGCAGGTCAAGAAGGTAGGTTCATGACCGAGTCAAAGGCTTCGGCAATGTCCAACTTAAGAAACATGGTGGGCTTGTGTTTCCTGTGAAACGAAGAAATAGCATTACGGACATACATGAAGTTGTCTGGAATATTACGCTGCTTGATGAAAACACTTTGGGGGTGGGGTATGATTATTTGAAGGTGAGGTGCGAGTCTATTAGCCAAAGCCTTGCAGATAATTTTGGAGACAGAGTGCATAAGACTTATGGGCCGAAAGTTCTTGAGCTTTGAGGCATCTTCTGACTTAGGAAGGAGAGTGATGTGCGCTGTGTTATGTTTGTTAGTTTGCATGTCTGCTACCCAGTGGCTGCTACCTGTCATGTTCCTCCGAGCTTCCTTAGTTATTTATGGATAACTGAAACTGTAGCATTTTCAATTGGAATGTGAGAGGTTTGAATAATCTAGCAAAGAGGAAAGTTGTGCGTGATATAGTCAGCCAAAGCAGAGCCTCCATTGTATGTTGCAAAAGTCCAAATTGGCAGTCGCCGTCGCCGATCGTAGTATTGTGGCTGAAACGCTGGGCAATGCGTTCTGTGACAACTTCATATTCCTGCCTGCTAATGGAACAAGCATAGTTTTAAATAGCGCGCTAAGCATCTTAGCGGCGGACCTCTTCCAAATGCTATAGCGTGCTATAGCGGAGCTATAGCGCGCTATTTAAAATGTTTGTTCATTTGCTCGGACCAAAGTCTCTTAGCGTAATACCTCTTGTAAATGCTATAGCGGAGCTATAGCGGGCTATTTAAAATAGTGGGAACAAGGGATGGTTTGATTTTGGCTGTTTCTCAGGACTTCTTCACCATTCAGAGCCACTCCTTCACTGAGAGTTCAATCACTGTCAATGTCTCAATGCGCACTAATGGGGTGCAGTGGAGCCTAACAACTGTCTATGCTCCACAGTCGGATCAGGATAAGCTGCTGTTCGTAGCTGAACTGAAGACCATCAAAGCCTCTGTCCTGCCGCAATGTCTTCTAATCGGTGACTTTAACCTGCTGTGCAGTGCCGCCGATGAGAATAATCCGAAGATCAATCCAAGATTACTCAACGTATTCAGAGTAGCCATCAATTTTTTGGAGTTAGCGGACTGCGCGTGCATGGTCGCCGATACAGCTGGGCTAGCACTTGCCAGCAGCAAACCAGGACCAAAATAGATCACACCTTCTCCTCACCGGACTGGAATGCTTTGTTCCCTCAATGTCATCTGACAGCGGTCACCTCTTCAATATATGATCATTGTGCATTCGTCCTGGCTGGCCAAGTGAACCCCAGAAAATTCAAAGGTTTCAGATTCGAGCCTTCGAGGTTTCCAAGAGCTTCTTGCCAACAGTTGGGGCACTCCCCGGTGATGAATGGGGAGGCCATGCGAGTTCTGCATATGAAGCTCTCCAGTTCTATGGGCTAAGGGCAAATCGTTTGCACCTGTTAAATATCATTTGTTATCATGCACATATCAGGGTCCCATGGAGTAGAAAACAGAAACATCAGGTTTCTACCCCATGGGCATCTATGTAGAATTATCAGAAAATACAAGTCAATTTATGTTTTCATAAAACCTTTGCACCTCATAAAGAACAAAACGTTCATCTCTAGGGTAGAATTGTAAGGTTTGGGACTCTTCTCTCAGCCCATGCATCGCTCTCGCCCATCCTCCCTCACACTTCTATGCGTTATCACTGGAGGAAGCCACTGGGCTAAGACGGCATGGCAGACAATGGCGGAGGGGCCTCTCCCCGTGGTCGGTAGTCCCCGTGAGCTAAGGTTTTTCGTGGTGGCAGTCCCCAAATTCGGCGCGGTGAGTGGCGGCGCTATGAGTGAGCAGCGACGCAATGACTTGGTTGTGCCCCGTTGGATCCTGGTAGTGGAGGGAACAATGACAAATGGTGGCGCGGGGCAGGTGGGCGTCCCAAGGACAGCAACATCAGTGGAAGGAACAATGACCGGTGGTGGCGCGGGGCAGGTGGGCGTCCCAAGGACGGCAACATCAGTTCTGCCCGGCATGTTTCCCAGAAATGGCTGGCAAGTAGTGGTGGCCCCACGGGCCTTGGCACTACGTTTGCCCATTATTAAATGCGATGATGAGCAGCTTCCCTTGCTGCGGCGGTAGCCCTCTCTGCCCACCTGCTTCCCATCTCAGGTCTGGCCCTACTACCGTTGTCATGGGGCAGGGGCAAAATCCCCTTCTGCCGATGGCCGTCACTGATCATGGTGACGTCGTCTGCGGGTGCTGTTACCTCCATGGAGGCGTTGTCATGGTCCTGACCAGGCCTTCCATCCTCCAGCAATGAGGAAAACCCTCCCCTAGGTCTAGTTCATCAGTCCAGGCGCTACCTTAGGTTCCCATGAAAATGTTGGCCTCCCAGTCTCATTGACGAGTCATGACGGCAACATATCACTCTGGCGCGGGCCATGAGGGCGCAATGTGCATTGTTGCAAGCCCTTCCTAAACTATATGTGTCTTCATCTGTTTCAGCCGGGCCCTAGCATCCACTCGCCAACTCCTCTTAGGCCCATAGGTGGGCGGTAAATTCACCCAAGCAGCAACAGAGTCGTTGTTGTGCTATGGAGGCGTCAGCCAATGTTGTGACATGACCTTGAGGCATCGAGTCTCGCCTCCTCGTCATTCATGGCTGGAGGGCGGCCAAGGCTAGGCCTTTGGCATGGCGGTCTGTAGCTGGTGGCGTCTTCTCACCTGTCGTATGCCATTTGCTAGGGATGCTGATGTTTCTTTTTTTTTCTCTTCTCTTGACCTTTCCATTGGCGGGTACTTTGAGCTTATTGTAAATCTTTGTAAAGTTGATCATTTGTGTTATCTTAGCGCCATGTGCATAATACAAAGGTGTGCATGTAGGCACGTACAACAAAAATAAAGAACAAAACTATAAACGGTACTTTTAATGATAATATAATATGAAATATAAAACAGTATAATATGGGTTGAAAGCAGTTTTGGGATGAATCAATGGTAACTCCACCATCTTGTTGCCGAAGGTACAATTCCGGGTTGACGGTGTCCTAGACTAGGGGATCCTAGCCCGGCTGGACTAATACATGGGCCGGACCACCAACCCATCAAGGATGTGGAGGGGAGGGGGGACTTCGAAGGCTTTCAGTCTGTCCTGCCCGAAGACTTGGCGTGTACTTCAAATATATCTGATTAGTTCGGCATGTAATCCCTAGATGACAACCGACCATGCGTAACCCTAGATATCCCCGATGTCTATATAAACCTGAGGGTTTAGTCCGTAGAGGATCATTCATACATCTGTCATCACACCCCTAGGGTTTAGACCACAACTTACAATCTTGAGGTAGATCAACTTTGTACTTTGATACTCACATAATATAAGTAAGAGCAGGACATAGGGTTAACTCCATAGAGAGGGCCCGAACCTGGGTAAACATTTTGTGTGTTCTCTCTTGTTACCCATCGATCCGATTTAACAGCTCAGGCCCCACCGAGGACTGCCGGATTTGACAACGACATTGGTGCTTTCATTGAGAGCTTGTTTGATCGTCGAGGGTCGATGGCTCATCTGCGGATCGATAGCAGTATTGGTTGTGGGGACATCTTCGTCCTTGGCCAGCTTTTCGCCTTCGGCAGCATCGTGCTACACATCGACCCAACCAGCCATCTAGGTCGTGTGGAAAATTTCGCTCCAAAACAAGTCATCTCGTTCGGAAGCCTGGAGTACACCGCGGATGCCGGAGAAGGTCTAGTCCTCTCAGGATGGACCTCGGATCGCTTAGATGACCCCACCGGCACCGCGGGCCAAGAGCTCACCTACGACGGGATCCTTAGATCCACCCTCTCCCCACAACTGACCCAGGAGATAGAGCCGGTGATCATCACATCCAGCTCAAACACTGGGCCATTGGGCGCTAGCCTGGAACCAAGCTCGTCTGCGGACCCAGAAGCAACGGTCACCTCTTCGGTGACCGATGTAGAAGCCACCCTCGATGGCCGAGATCTAGCCCAGGACGAGCAAAAGGGCGGTGCTGCGTCAAGTAGCCCGGACAAACTATTCCATATTAGTCTGGTTTATAGCCAGGCCCTGGACACCGAGGAACTCTTGCAAATAAATGAGGTGCTGGATCGAATCCAAAACCGATCTCATCCGCCATTTATGATCAGATCGAATCACTACTAGGGAAAACCTTATACACAGAACCTTAGCAGTAGCGCTGGACAAGAAGAGGCGCTACCGATACCATATTAGCAGTAGGGCGGCTCGCTAGAACAGCGCTACTACTAAAATTGCCGGACCATTCCCGCCACGCTAGGTTTAGCAGTAGCACGCCCCTTTTTACCGCTCTACTGCTACTTTAATAGTAGTAGCACGCTTTTTTTGCAGGGCGCTACTACTAAGTTTGAACCTGGCCACATGGCCGGCCCTGCTTAGCAGTAGCGCCTCTACCAGAAGCGTGCTACTACTATCATTTTAGCAGCAGCATGTTTCACTCCCCGGTGCTACCGCTAAACCGCAGCCACCACCTTTTTCCTCCCCCCCATCCTCTCTTCCCTCACTTTCCCCCTAGCTCCCACCTCCTCTCTCCCTCACTTTGTTTCTTCTCACTACTTCTTCCCCCCCATTACTCTCCTTCTTCTACCTATCTTTCTCTCTCTTTATTGCTCCTAGCTAACTACACTACCTCCATTAATGCATCTCCTTTCTCTTTTTCCTTCCCCCTCCACTAGTTGAACTTATCTCCTTCCCAAACTAGCTAGGTAGATCTAGCATTTAGTGAAGTGACCTATGTACCCCCCTAACTAGATCTAGCCTTGTCAAGAAGATCTTTATCCACTTTTGATCATTCCATAGGTGTGTCTGGCGACATCATCATCATCGTGCTCGATCTCAAGATAGGTGATTAAGAATTTGTGCTTTTACAAGAATGGAAATATGTGTATGTGTGCGATATGACATAATCGGGCGATATGATGGAAATTGTATGTGTGGCATGAGTTGCCACTGAATTGTGCTTGTGAGTTGCCTATGCTTTGCCGAAACGTCGGTTTATTTCCGTTTCGGCAAATTCCGGGCAAACTCTATATGTCCTATTTTTAGGGAAAGTCATGCCGAATTTTTGTATGACTTTGATGCATGCATGCATTTCTATAATCAATTTGTTTATTATTATTGTGCAGGCGTTCATGATGGTCAGTGGAACGATGGTGGACAGGTGATTGCGGTCGATGGTGCAGGACATGAAAGAAAATAACCGGACAGAGATTTTATGTCCGTGTCGAAGATGCAAAGGAGGAGTTTGGCTCGCCCCCTATGACAATGGTCGTGTGATGGCGCACCTGCTCATGACTAGTTTCATGTATGGCTATACTTGGTGGATAATTGAAGATGAGGATGATGATGAGGAGGACGCCGACGGGGCAGGCAATGACGACAGAGACGAAGAGATGACCGATAATGATGGAGGAGAACGGGCCCGACATGGCGGCGGGGAAGAGGCCGGACATGGCGGCGGAGATGATCAGGCCGGACATGGCGGCGGAGAAAACATGGACTCCACACCATAGACTTCGTCGCTGCTAAGTTCAATCATGCGGGACCCTCGTGTTCAAGAATTGCTTCGCAAGGAGACGAGTACTGACAGAGCTGCTTCTATAGAGGAGGCCAAGCTGGAGCAATTGTTGGTAGACCCGAACACTCCATTGTATGATGGTTGTGATCCCGAGGTGACCCGCTTGAGTTTCACGCTCGAATTCTGAAGACGAAGGCTAAAGACAAATGGACCGACACTAGCCTCGATGAGCTTCTCAAGTACGTAAAGGATGTTCTTCCCGCGGGGAATCTATGTCCTACTAGTGTGGATGAGGCCAAGAAGATCGTGTGCCCCCTTGATCTGCCGCACGTTAGATATCATGCATGTATCAACGATTGCGTAATTTATTGGAAGGAGCACGCGGAAAAAATAGTTGTCCGGTGTGCAATGCTTCTCGATACAAGAAGGCCGGAAAGAAATGTCCCCAGAAAGTTGTATGGTACTCACCGATCACTCCCCATCTGCAATGTTATTTTGTAGATCCCAAGGAAGCGAAGCTCATGCGTTGGCACGCGGAGAGAACAAAGCCCGGCGATGGAGATGATCCGAAGCTGAGACACCTTGCAGATGCAAGCCAGTGGAGAGCGTTCAACGGCGAATATCGATGTTTCACATGTGATGCAAGGAACATCATGCTTGGCACATGTATCGATGGCATGAATCTGTTTGGCAACCAGAACACCAACCATAGCACATGGCCCGTGTTCGTATGGATGTACAACCTCCCCCTAGTTGTGCATGAAGTTGAAGTACATACACATGAGCATGCTGATTCAAGGGCCAAAACAACCGGGAGATAATATTAATCTGCATCTAGGGATACTTCAAGTGGAGTTAGACATGTTACGGAAAATATCAGCCAAGACATGGGACGCCAGTAAAGACGAGTATTTTTATATGAGAGCCGCGCTGATCACGACGGTGCACGACTATGTCGGTTACGGATATGTCGCGGGCCAGGCGTGCCACAGATATTGCGAATGCACGCGGTGCATGGATGATACGACGTCTCAGCAGCTAACGTCAATGAAAGATGGCTGGTCTGGGAAAATCGTGTACATGGGACATCGAAGATGGCTCGATAAGGACGGCCCATGGAGAAACCGTGGAGATCTATTCAATGGTGAGCCTGAGCATCGAGGACCTCTGTAAGGGCATATTCCACCCTATGTGGTTTTGGTGATTGATGACAATGCATTTGCGGACTAATCGTGTGCATTGAGTATTTCAGATATCTCATGTCTAGGCACAAGATGATTCGGTGCCCCTCAGAGCCTAGTGAAGACGGCGTTTCTCTATGTTTCTTTTCGGTGGATTTGAGTCGTATGGAAGCTGTACTATTAAGAGGGGGTCCGCTTCGGAAAGGTTTGGGTGGAATCAACACGTACACGTTTGTCCCTTTGCACCACCTTTCCTTTGCTTCTTTGGAGCACCGGCCATTTACCCGTGTCTTTGCAAAATGAAGGACTCCAAGTGGCATTGTGATGTGTCATGCGGTAGTACTACTCGAGGGAGCAGTAGTACCGCAGTGGCCCACGGTAGTACCGGCCAGGGACACGGTAGTACCGCGCAATGCGATAGTACCGCTCCTCGAGCGCGGTAGTACTGTGGCCTCTAGCCCAGCACAGTAACACGCGTGAAAGTAGGGGCGGATGTAATTATTTACATACGCCCTACGCAATAGTACCGCTCCCTGTATGCGATAGTATCGTGTCGGATTTATGCACAGATCGAAACTCGGCGTAAGTAGCCACGGACGTAATTTTATTAGTAGGTGTCTTCCTAGCCTAGTCGAACCCTGCCTTGTGGTAGTACAGCAAGGATGCGCGGTAGTACCGCTCCGGCGGTTCTACCACTCGTTGCGTCAACGCAGCAGGGTCTCGTCTGGTCTTTGCCGCAGGAGCGGTAGTACCGCACCGCCTAGCGGTAGTACCGCAAGTTGGTGCGGTAGTACCGCATGTCGCGGGCTGAATAAGTGGGTAACGGTTAGATTTTTCCTCTCACTATATAAGAGGGGTCTTCTTCTCCAAGTGTACTACCTCTTACATCCCTAAGATCCATTGTTGCTCCAAGCTCCATTTTCGCCCGATCTCTCTCTCTGGCCAATCAAACTTGTTGATTCTCTAGGGATTGGTTGAGAAGACCCTGATCCACACTTCCACCAAGAGAAATTTGATTCCCCCCACTAATCCCTTGCGGATCTTGTTACTCTTGGGTGTTTGAGCACCCTAGACGGTTGAGGTCACCGCGGAACCATATTCCATTATGGTGAAGCTTCGTGGTGTTGTTGGGAGCCTCCAATTAAGTTGTGGAGATTGCTCCAACCTTGTTTGTAAAGGTTCGGTCACCGCCTCTAAGGGCACCAATAGTGGAATCACGGCATCTCGCATTGTGTGAGGGCGTGAGGATCATACGGTGGCCCTAGTGGCTTCTTGGGGAGCATTGTGCCTCCACACCGCTCCAACGGAGACGTACTTCCACTCAAAGGGAAGGAACTTCGGTAACACATCCTCGTCTCCACTGACTCCACTCTTGCTTATCTCTTTCACCTTTACTTGTGCAAGCTTATATTGTGTTGTATCCATTGCTTGCTTTTGTGCTTGTTGTTGTTGCATCATATAGGTTGCTCACCTAGTTGCATATCTAGACAACCTACTTTGATGCAAGGTTTAATTTGGTAAAGAAAAGCTAAAAATTGTTAGTTGCCTATTCACCCCTCCCCCCTCTAGTCAACTATATTGATCCTTACAATTGGTATCAGAGCCTCGTCTCTTTATTAAGGACTTTTCCATCCGAAGAGTATGGTTGACACCATAGACGGTGAGGAGGAGCACCCCGGTGTGAATCCATCCTCGTCTACAACCGATGGGGAATCCTCGTTCTCACGTGAGGAATTCAATGCGACTTTGAACACATTGAAACCTCCATGACGATCGAGGTCAAAGGCATGTTCAAGGAGTTTCTTGATGGTCTTAAGTTATCCACCGCACCGTTGGAAGTGGTCGATCCCACTACCAAGGTGGCGGATGCTAACTCCGTTAAGGGGGAAGCTTCTAGTGATAAAATTCATTTGCCTAGTGGTAGAAGTGGAAACGGCATCTTTGCCAATGTTGAACCACCTCTTACTTATGGAGGACCGGTTCCCTCCACTCATTTGAATCATGTTGGTCCTCCTCCTAAGTTTGTGAAAAATGAGGATTTTGCTTCTTGGGTCTACCGTTTCAAACGTCATTTAAATCATAGTTCTACTAATCTTTAGAGAATTATTGATCAAGGTTTCTACCCGCATGACCCAAGCAACCTCACTCCTAGAGAAGCCGCGGATCATCAATTCAATGAGTCCGCTCTCTTCATTATTCAATATGCAATCCCACCCGAAGATATTGCGTATCTCCGACCTTTCACCGTGGCCAAGGAAGCATGGCAACATGTTTCCATTTACAAGGGAAGCACGAGCATTCAATGCTCCAACTATGAAGTGGTGCAAGATGAAGTCGATGAGTTTGCGATGAATGAAGATGAAGAACCTCGTGAGCTCTACTAGAGATTAACCACTCTCGCGGTCTCACTCCGAGATCATGGGGGCAAGGATACGGATGACAATTGGATCAAGAGCAAGTTTCTCAAGGCCATGATGCCCTACCATAAGGCCATGTCATCCGTCATCCGTCAAAGGTCGGACTTCCATACCTTGTCCTCTAGTAAAGTGTTGGATTAGTTTGTTGCTATAAGAATTTTGGACAAGACCGCTGATAATGCGGTGATGCGCTCTCAACGGGCAAAGAAACCCAACCTTGCTTTGAAGGCCAAGGCTAGTATGGAAGAAGAGGATGAAGAGGAAGAAGAGGAGAGTAACCCCGAAGATACAAAATATGATTACCATGAGCACATGGCTCTCGCTTCAAGGCAATTTTGGAGCAAGAAGAACTCGAGGTCCAACTTCAACAAATTTTACAAGAACAACTCAAGTGGCACCAAGGGCAAGCAACGTGTGAGAACATGCTATAATTGTGGCAATGTGAGCCACTTTGTTGCGAAGTGCCCTTACGAGAAGCGGGAAGACAATGGTGGCAAGCTTATCCGAAAACACAAAGCCAAGTCCTTCCCCAACAAGAACAACTTCACCAAGAAGACTCCTCCCAAGGGGTTGGTGGCACAAGAGGAGTACAATGAGGATGATGATGATGATGATGAAGACCGAGAGACTATGCCAATGGCCTCCGTTGCCAATGCCCTCTTCGACTCACCCAACGAGAACATCACCGCCAAGTGCCTCGTGGCCAAAGCCACCAACAAGGTAACCCCCAACATCAAAACTACCATCACTTCTAATCCTTCTTTGATGGATTGCATTGATGAAAGTGAGGGGTCTAATGAGGAAGTAAATGAATTTGAGTCTTTTATGAGTAAGCTCAAGGGTAAATCCAAGAAGCACTTTGTTGCTCTCTTAGAACAATTTGGTGAAGCCAATGACATCATCGAGGCTCACGAAGAAACCATTTCTAAGATGGAAGGTCATAGTCGTGACTATGCTAATGAGATATCGGATCTCTCTAATGTGCTTGAGGAAGAGCGTGGTCATCGTTTGGCTCTTGAGGAGTCACACAACAATGATCATGCTAAATTAAACAAAGATCTTGATCATGCTCTTGTTGTATCTCGTGTGCTCAATTCCGAGATGGCTAAACTTGGGGTTGACCATGCTAGACTCAAGGAGGAGTTTGATATACTTGACAAGGCTCACAAGGCCTTGAAGGGTTCTCATGCTAGCCTCAAGGAGTCTCATGATCAACTCCAAGCGAAGCTAACGAAGGAGAAAGCCACTTTTCCTCATATGCTCTTAATTGATAATGCAAATGTTACTAACCCATGTTGTGAGCATGTGCATCTTGTGGAGGAGAATGCCAAGTTGAAGGAGCAACTTGAGAAAGGCCTTGTGTCTTGCATACAAGGTGAGAAGAACCTCAACAATCTTTTGAGCAATCAAAAGGAAGTTGTGGGCAAGGAGGGAATTGGGTTTGTACCAAGTCCAAGAACAAGAAGAAGAATGACAAGGCCAAACAACCTCTTCCTCTCAAGCAAACTTTTGTGAAGGAGGGAGAGGGTGCTCCTAAGGAGAAGAAGAAGAACAATGTGAAGGGTGGTGGTGTCAAGAAGGGCATTGCCACTCCTTCCAACAAAGCCGGTGACTTTAACCCTTCTTATGTGCTATGACGTGCTAGTGATGGACATGTTTATGCCAAATTTGTTGGTTCTCCTTATTAGTACATTGAATGGTATGTTTGGGTTCCTAAGACCCTTGTTACTAACATCAAAGGACCCATTACAAAATGGGTACCTAAAACCAAGCATTGATCTCTTGTAGGTGTTTGCTTCCGGTGGGGGATCATGGTTGCTCGATAGTGGAGCCACAAATCATATGACCGAAAGCAAGGACTTGGTGGTGGACATGCACAAGGTCTCATCTATGCCCACCAATGTCGAGTGGGATGATGCCTCATCTTCTAAGGTTGTCATTTCTCGTGATCTCACGATCGAGAAAGTCATGCTTGTTGAGTCACTTGCATACAATTTACTTTTTGTTCGTCAACTTGCACTCACGGGCTTTGCCACTTTCTTTGATATTGATACCGTGGCCCTCTTGTGGAGCAAGACTCTTAAAGTAGCCTTTGTTGGGCATGTCGAGAACGGTCTTTATGTGATTAACTTTTCGAAGCGACCCACTAAGACCGCGACATGCCTAATGGCTAAAGTTGACGTGGGATGGCTTTGGCATCGCCGTTTAGCCCACGTCAATATGAGATCTTTGCAAAGTCTTCTCAAGGGGGACCATGTTCGTCGGCTAACAAATGTTAGTTTTGTCAAAGATCGTGCTTGCAGTGCTTGTATCGAAGGAAAGCTACATGAGAAGGCTCACCCTCCCACGACTATCATCTACTCGAAGAGACCCTTGGAGCTCGTTCACTTAGACCTCTTTGGGCCTCCATCCTTTGATAGTCTTGAGGGTAGAAAGTATTGCTTGGTGATTGTGGATCATTATTGAAGATACACTTGGGTATACTTCTTCAAGAGGAAGAGTGAGACTCAACAAAACGTCATCGACTTTGCAAATGAAGCTCAACATCAACACAATGCAAAGATCTTGACAATAAGAAGTGACAACGGCACCGAGTTCAAGAACTACACCTTGGATGAGTTTCTTAGTGATGAGGGGATCAAGCATCAATATTCCGCACCTTACACGCCTCAACAAAATGGTGTAGCGGAGAGGAAGAACCGGACGTTGATGGATGCGGCAAGTCGTTGATGGATGCGGCAAGGACCATGATGGCGGAGTTCAAGTCTCCCTACAACTTTTGGGCCGAAGCCATCAACACCGCTTGTCATGCATCCAATCGGCTCTATCTCCGCAAGGGCTTGAACAAGACTCCATATGAGATACTTACCAGTAACAAGCCCAACCTCAAGTACTTCCGGGTGTTCTGTTGTAAGTATTTCGTTCTCAAGAAAGGTGTTCGTTTGTCTAAATTTGAGGCTAGAGCTCATGAGGGCATATTTGTTGGTTATGCTACAAACTCTCATGCTTACCGTGTCCTCAACAAGTCCACATGACTCACTGAGGAGACGTGTAACGTGGAGTTTGACGAGAATAATGGCTCCCAAGTGGAGCAAAGTGGTACTTGTGATGTAGGTGATGAAATTCCTCCCCAAGCCATAAGAAGAACGGGTGTTGGTCAGATCATACCCATTGAGGAACCCCTTGTGGCCGAAGAAGAAGGACAAAGTTCCACTCAAGTGGAGCCATCACCAACCCAAGACCCACACGCTTTCGAAGAACAAAGTGAAGGCCCTCAACCAAGTGAACATAATCAAGGGCAAGATCAATCTCAAGATGGTGGTGAACCACCAAGTGATTCCCAAGATCAAGTTCTCCTTCCTGAGCAAGTTCAAAAACAAGAGCTAGCTCAAGATCAAGAACAAGCTTAAGACGACGCTCAAGATGATCAAGTTTCCGCTCCTCAACTATCCTTGAGGAGGAATTGGAGCGTCATGCCGCCAAGATTGCTACCAAGCTCACTACCAAAGATCATCTTATGAAGAATGTGCTTGGAAGTTTGAGAAAGGGGGTAAGACTCGTAGACAATTAGCAAACTATTGTGAACATCACGCGTTTGTTTCTTGTGTTGAACCCCAAAAGGTCTATGAGGCGCTCGAGGATCCGGATTGGCTCAATGCCATGCATGAAGAACTCAACAACTTCGAGCACAACAAGGTGTGGAGATTGGTGCCAAGGCCAATGGGGAACCATAATGTCATTGGAACCAAGTGGATATTCAAGAACAAGCAAGATGCTCATGGAATTATCGTTCGCAACAAGGCACGTTTGGTAGCACAAGGCTACTCCCAAGTCGAGGGTATCGACTACGGTGAAACCTTTTCTCCCGTTGCTTGTCTTGAATCCATGCGTTTCTTGATTGCTTATGCTTCTCATCATAACTTCAAGTTGCAACAAATGGATGTGACGATTGCTTTTCTTAATGGTCCTATTAATGAATTGGTTCATGTCAAATAACCCCCGGGGTTTGAGGATCCCGAGTTCCCCAATCATGTGTACCAACTCGATAAGGCACTCTATGGCCTTAAACAAGCCCCACGTGTGTGGTATGAGCACCTTACCGAGCTGTTGCAAGATCGTGGGTTTGAAATTGGGAAAATCGACCCTACTCTTTTTACTAAGAAGGTCAAAGGGGAGTTGTTCGTATGCCAACTATATGTTGATGATATTAACTTTGGTTCCCCTAACAAAGCTTTCAATGAGGAATTTGCCGCTCTCATGACCTCGAAGTTCAAGATGTCCATGATGGGAGAATTGAAGTTCTTTCTCGGGTTCGAAATCAAGAAAAGAAGAGAGGGAACCTTCATCAACCAACCCAAATACACTCAAGACACGCTCAAGAGATTCAAGCTAAGTGATGTCAAGCCGGCTTCAACTAAAATGCCCATCAAATGCCAACTTGACTTGATCCCAATGGTAAAGCAGTGGATCAAAAGGTATATCGTTCCATGATTGGCTCCTTGCTTTACCTTTGTGCATCTAGACTGGATATCATGTTGAGTGTGGGAATTTGTGCACGGTTTCAAGCCGCCCCTAAGGAAAGCCACTATGTGGCGGTCAAGAGAATCTTTCGATATTTGGCTCATACCCCAAACTTTGGCTTATGGTACCCAAGAGGAGCCAACTTCAACCTTTTGGGCTATTCTGACTCGGATTGGGCAGGAGACAAAGTGGATAGGAAGTCAACCTCCGGAGGGTGCCAATTTCTTGGTTGCTCTTTGGTGAGTTGGTCTTCTAAGAAGCAAAGTTGTGTGTCTCTCTCATCCACCGAAGCAGAGTATGTGGCCGCCGGTAGTTGTTGTGCTCAACTTCTATGGATGAGGCAAACTGTAAAGGATTACGGTGTCATTTGTGACAAAGTGCCTATTTGGTGTGACAATGAAAGTGCCATCAAGATCTATCTCAACCCGGTGCAACACTTCAAGACAAAGCATATTGAGATTCGGTATCACTTCATCCGTGATCACATTAGGTGAGGGGAGTGATGGGGAACGTTGCAGAAAACAAAAATTTCCCTACTCGTTTCACCAAGATCCATCTAGGAGTTCATCTAGCAACGAATTATCGGATGCATCTACTTACCTTGTAGATCGCGTGCGGAAGCGTTCAAAGAACGGTGATGATGTAGTCGTACTCGACGTGATCCAAATCACCGATGACCAAGCACCGAACGGACGGCACCTCTGCGTTCAACACACGTACGGGACGGGAGACGTCTCCTCCTTGATCCAGCAAGGGGGGAGGAGAGGTTGATGAAGATCCAGCAGCACGACGGCGTGGTGGTGGATGCAGGGCGTCACAGAAGCAGGGCTTCGCCAAGACTCCGAGGGAGAGACGTAACGGGGAGAGAGGGAGGCGCCAGGGGCTGGTGTGTCTTCCCTCCTCTCCCCCCCCCCCCCGCACTATATATAGGGGTGCCATGGGGGGGCGCCGGCCCTATTAGATGAGATCTACTAGGGGGGGGGGGCGGCCAAGGGGAGGTTTCCCTCCCCCCAAGGCACCTAGGGGTGCCTTCCACCACATGGACTCTTCCATGGTGGAAACCCTAGGCGCATGGGCCTATAGGGGCTGGTGCCCTTGGCCCATGAAGTTCAAGGCGCACCGCCTACAGCCCATGTGGCCCCCCGGGACAGGTGGCCCCACCCGGTGGGCCCCCGGGACCCCTCCGGTGGTCCCGGTACAATACCGATAACCCCGAAACTTGTCCCGATGGCCGAAACAGCACTTCCTATATATAATTCTTTACCTCTGGACCATTCCGGAACTCCTCGTGACGTCCGGGATCTCATCCGGGACTCCGAACAACATTCGGGTTACTGCATATACATATCTTCACAACCCTAGCGTCACCGAACCTTAAGTGTGTAGACCCTACAGGTTCGGGAGACAAGCAGACATGACCGAGACGACTCTCCGGTCAATAACCAACAGCGGGATCTGGATACCCATGTTGGCTCCCACATGCTCCACGATGATCTCATCGGATGAACCACGATGTCGAGGATTCAATCAACCCCGTACACAATTCCCTTTGTCAATCGATATGTTACTTACCCGAGATTCGATCGTCGGTATCCCAATACCTCGTTCAATCTCGTTACCGGCAAGTCACTTTACTCGTACCGTAATGCATGATCCCGTGACCAGACACTTGGTCACTCTGAGCTCATTATGATGATGCATTACCGAGTGGGCCCAGTGATACCTCTCCGTCATACGGAGTGACAAATCCCAGTCTTGATTCATGTCAACCCAACAGACACTTTCGGAGATACCCGTAGTCTACCTTTATAGTCACCCAGTTACGTTGTGACGTTTGGTATACCCAAAGCACTCCTACGATATCCGGGAGTTACACGATCTCATGGTCTAAGGAAAAGATACTTTGACATTGGAAAACTCTAGCAAACGAACTATACGATCTTGTGCTATGTTTAGGATTGGGTCTTGTCCATCACATCATTCTCCTAATGATGTGATCTCGTTATCAATGACATCCAATGTCCATAGTCAGGAAACCATGACTATCTATTGATCAACGAGCTAGTCAACTAGAGGCTCACTAGGGACATGTTGGTGTCTGTTATTCACACATGTATTACGATTTCCGGATAACACAATTATAGCATGAATAAAGACAATTATCATGAACAAGGAAATATAATAATAATGCTTATATTATTGCCTCTAGGGCATATTTCCAACAGTCTCCCACTTGCACTAGAGTCAATAATCTAGTTACATTGTGATGAATCGAACACCCATGGAATTCTGGTGTTGATCATGTTTTGCTCTAGGGAGAGGTTTAGTCAACGGATCTGCTACATTCAGGTCCGTATGTATTTTACAAATCTCTATGTCTCCATCTTGAACATTTTCACGAATGGAGTTGAAGCGACGCTTGATGTGCCTTGTCTTCTTGTGAAACCTGGGCTCCTTGGCAAGTGCAATAGCTCCAGTGTTGTCACAGAAGAGCTTGATCGGCCCCGACGCATTGGGTATGACTCCTAGGTCGGTGATGAACTCCTTCACCCATATTGCTTCATGTGCTGCCTCCGAGGCCGCCATGTACTCCGCTTCACATGTAGATCTCGCCACGACGCTCTGCTTGCAACTGCACCAGCTTACTGCCCCACCATTCAAAATATACACGTATCCGGTTTGTGACTTAGAGTCATCCAGATCTGTGTCGAAGCTAGCGTCGATGTAACCCTTTACGACGAGCTCTTCGTCACCTCCATAAACAAGAAACATTTCCTTAGTCCTTTTCAGGTACTTCAGGATATTCTTGACCGCTGTCCAGTGCTCCTTGCCGGGATTACTTTGGTACCTTCCTACCAAACTTACGGCAAGGTTTACATCAGGTCTTGTACACAGCATGGCATACATAATAGAACCTATGGCTGATGCATAGGGGATCACGCTCATCTCTTCTATATCTTCTGCCGTGGTCGGACATTGAGCTGAGCTCAATTTCATACCTTGTAACACAGGCAAGAACCCCTTCTTGGATTGATCCATATTGAACTTCTTCAATATCTTATCAAGGTATGTGCTTTGTGAAAGACCTATGAGGCGTCTCGATCTATCTCTATAGATTTTGATGCCTAATATATAAGCAGCTTCTCCAAGGTCCTTCATTGAAAAACTCTTATTCAAATAGGCCTTGATGTTGTCCAAGAGTTCTATATCATTTCCCATCAAAAGTATGTCATCTACATATAGTATGAGAAATGCTACAGAGCTCCCACTCACTTTCTTGTAAACGCAGGCTTCTCCATAAGTCTGTGTAAATCCAAACGCTTTGATCATCTCATCAAAGCAAATGTTCCAACTCCAAGATGCTTGCACCAGCCCATAAATCGAGCGTTGGAGCTTGCACACTTTGTCAGCATTCTTAGGATCGACAAAACCTTCCGGCTGCATCATATACAATTCTTCCTTAAGGAAACCATTAAGGAATGCTGTTTTGACATCCATTTGCCATATTTCATAATCGTAGAATGCGGCAATTGCTAACATGATTCGGACGGACTTCAGCTTCGCTACCGGTGAGAAAGTCTCATCGTAGTCAACCCCTTGAACTTGTCGATAACCCTTAGCGACAAGCCGAGCTTTATAGATGGTCACATTACCATCCGCGTCTGTCTTCCTCTTAAAGATCCATTTATTTTCTATGGCTCGCCGCTCAACGGGCAAGTCAGTCAAAGTCCATACTTCGTTTTCATACATGGATCCTATCTCGGATTTCATGGCTTCTAGCCATTTGTCGGAATCCGGGCCCGCCATCGCTTCTTCATAGTTCGAAGGTTCACCGTTGTCTAACAACATGATTTCCAAGACAGGGTTGCCGTACCACTCTGGTGCGGAACGTGTCCTTGTGGACCTTCGAATTTCAGTAGGAGCTTGATCAGAAGTATCTTGATCATCATCATTAACTTCCTCTCTAGTCGGTGCAGGCACCTCAGGAACATTTTCTTGAGTTGCGCCATTTTCCGGTTCAAGAGGTAATACTTCATCAAGCTCTACTTTCCTCCCACTTACTTCTTTCGAGAGAAACTCTTTCTCTAGAAACGACCCATTCTTGGCAACAAAGATCTTGCCTTCGGATCTGAGGTAGAAGGTGTACCCAATAGTTTCTTTTGGGTATCCTATGAAGACGCATTTTTCCGACTTGGGTTCGAGCTTTTCAGGTTGAAGTTTCTTGACATAAGCATCGCATCCCCAAACTTTTAGAAACGACAGCTTAGGTTTCTTCCCAAACCATAATTCATACGGTGTCGTCTCAACGGATTTCGACGGAGCCCTATTTAAAGTGAATGCGGCAGTCTCTAAAGCATAGCCCCAAAAAGATAGCGGTAAGTCGGCAAGAGACATCATAGATCGCACCATATCTAATAGAGTGCGATTACGACGTTCGGACACACCATTACGCTGAGGTGTTCCAGGCGGCGTGAGTTGTGAAACTATTCCACATTTTCTTAAGTGTGTGCCAAACTCGTGACTCAAGTATTCTCCTCCACGATATGATCGTAAAAACTTGATTTTCCTGTCACGTTGATTTTCAACCTCACTCTGAAATTCCTTGAACTTTTCAAAGGTTTCAGACTTGTGTTTCATTAAGTAGATATACCCATACCTACTTAAATCATCAGTGAGGGTGAGAACATAACGATAGCCACCGCGAGCCTCAACACTCATTGGACCGCACACATCAGTCTGTATGATTTCCAATAAGTTGGTTGCTCGCTCCATTGTTCCTGAGAACGGAGTCTTGGTCATTTTTCCCATAAGGCATGGTTCGCACGTGTCAAATGATTCATAATCAAGAGACTCTAAAAGTCCATCTGCATGGAGCTTCTTCATGCGTTTGACACCTATGTGACCAAGGCGGCAGTGCCACAAGTATGTGGGACTATCATTATCAACCTTACTTCTTTTGGTACTCACATTGTGAACATGTGTAGCATCACGTTCGAGATTCATAAAGAATAAACCATTCACCATAGGAGCATGACCATAAAACATATCTCTCATATAAATAGAACAACCATTATTCTCGGATTTAAATGAGTAGCCATCTCGAATTAAACGAGATCCCGATACAATGTTCATGCTCAAAGCTGGCACTAAATAACAATTATTAAGGTTTAAAACTAATCCCGAAGGGAGATGCAGAGGCAGCGTGCCGACGGCGATCACATTGACCTTGGAACCATTCCCGACGCGCATCGTCACCTCGTCCTTTGCCAGTTTCCGCTTATTCCGCAGCCCCTGCTTTGAGTTACAAATGTGAGCAACTGCACCGGTATCAAATACCCAGGAGCTACTACGGGCACTAGTAAGGTACACATCAATTACATGTATATCACATATACCTTTTGTTTTGCCGGCCTTCTTGTCCGCTAAGTACTTAGGGCAGTTCCGCTTCCAGTGACCGCTTCCCTTGCAATAAAAGCACTCAGTCTCGGGCTTGGGTCCATTCTTTGGCTTCTTCCCGGCAGCTTGCTTGCCGGGCGCGGCAAGCTCCTTGCCGTCCTTCTTGAAGTTCTTTTTACCCTTGCCTTTCTTGAACTTAGTGGTTTTATTGACCATCAACACTTGATGTTCCTTCTTGACTTCTACCTCTGCTGATTTCAGCATAGCAAATACTTCAGGAATGGTCTTTTCCATCCCCTGCATATTGAAGTTCATCACAAAGCTCTTGTAGCTTGGTGGAAGCGACTGGAGGATTCTGTCAATGACCGCATCATCCGGGAGATTAACTCCCAGCTGAGTCAAGCGGTTATGCAACCCAGACATAGTGAGTATGTGCTCACTGACAGAACTGTTTTCCTCCATCTTACAACTGAAGAACTTGTCGGAGACTTGATATCTCTCGACCCGGGCATGAGCTTGGAAAACCATTTTCAGCTCTTCGAACATCTCATATGCTCCGTGTCTCTCAAAACGCTTTTGGAGCCCCGGTTCTAGGCTGTAAAGCATGCCGCACTGAACGAGGGAGTAGTCATCGGAACGTGCCTGCCAAGCGTTCATAACATCTTGTTCTGCAGGGAGAACAGGTGCGTCACCCAGCGGTGCTTGTAGGACATAATCTTTCTTGGCAGCTATGAGGATGATCCTCAGGTTGCGGACCCAGTCCGTATAGTTGCTGCCATCGTCTTTCAGCTTAGTTTTCTCTAGGAACGCGTTGAAGTTGAGGACTACGTTGGCCATTTGATCTACAAGACATATTGTAAAATATTTAGACTAAGTTCATGATAATTAAGTTCAACTAATCAAATTATTAAAGAACTCCCACTTAGATTAGACATCCCTCTAGTCATCTAAGTATTACATGATCCGAGTTAACTAGGCCGTGTCCGATCATCACGTGAGACGGACTAGTCAACATCGGTGAACATCTTCATGTTGATCGTATCTTCTATACGACTCATGCTCGACCTTTCGGTCTTCTGTGTTCCGAGGCCATGTCTGTACATGCTAGGCTCGTCAAGTCAACCTAAGTGTTTGCATGTGTAAATCTGTCTTACACCCGTTGTATGTGAACGTCTGAATAAAACACCCGATCATCACGTGGTGTTTTGAAACAGCGAACTGTCGCAACGGTGCACAGTTAGGGGGAACACTTCTTGAAATTAGTATGAGGGATCATCTTATTTACTACCGTCGTTCTAAGTAAACAAGATGCAAAACATGATAAACATCACATGCAATCAAATAATAAACGTGACATGATATGGCCAATATCACATAGCTCCTTTGATCTCCATCTTGGGGCTCCATGATCATCTTGTCACCGGCTTGACACCATGATCTCCATCATCATGATCTCCATCATCGTGTCTCCATGAAGTTGCTCGCCAACTATTACTTCTACTACTATGGCTAACGCGTTTAGCAATAAAGTAAAGTAATTTACATGGCGTTTCACAATGACACGCAGGTCATATAAAAGAATAAAGACAACTCCTATGGCTCCTGCCGGTTGTCATACTCATCGACATGCTAGTCGTGATTCCTATTACAATAGCATGAACATCTCATACATCACATATAGATCATTCATCATTCATCACAACTTTGGCCATATCATATCACAAACCACTTGCTGCAAAAACAAGTTAGACGTCCTCTAATTGTTGTTGCAAGTTTTACGTGGCTGAATTAGGGTTCTAGCAGGAACGTCTTCTTACCTACGTTAAAGCCACAACGTGATTTGTCAACTTCTATTTACCCTTCATAAGGACCCTGTTCATCGAATCCGCTCCAACTAAAGTAGGAGAGACAGACACCCGCCAGCCACCTTATGCAACTAGTGCATGTTAGTCGGTGGAACCGGTCTCACGTAAGCGTACGTGTAAGGTTGGTCCGGGCCGCTTCATCCCACAATACCACTGAAGCAAGAAAAGACTAGTAACGGCAAGAAAGTTGACAAATCCACGCCCACAACTAATTGTGTTCTACTCGCGCAAGAAGAACTACGCATAGACCTAGCTCATGATGCCACTGATGGGGAACGTTGCAGAAAACAAAAAATTTCCTACTCGTTTCACCAAGATCCATCTAGGAGTTCATCTAGCAACGAATTATCGGATGCATCTACGTACCTTGTAGATCGCGTGCGGAAGCGTTCAAAGAATGGTGATGATGTAGTCGTACTCGACGTGATCCAAATCACCGATGACCAAGCGCCGAACGGACGGCACCTCCGCGTTCAACACACGTACGGGATGGGAGACGTCTCCTCCTTCTTGATCCAGCAAGGGGGGAGGAGAGGTTGATGAAGATCCAGCAGCACGACGGCGTGGTGGTGGATGCAGGGTGTCACAGAAGCAGGGCTTCGCCAAGACTCCGAGGGAGAGACGTAACGGGGAGAGAGGGAGGCGCCAGGGGCTGGTGTGTCTTCCCTCCTCTCCCCCCCACTATATATAGGGGTGCCATGGGGGGGCGCCGGCCCTAGTAGATGAGATCTACTAGGGGGCGGCGGCCAAGGGGAGGTTTCCCTCCCCCCCAAGGCACCTAGGGGTGCCTTCCACCACATGGACTCTTCCATGGTGGAAACCCTAGGCGCATGGGCCTATAGGGGCTGGTGCCCTTGGCCCATGAAGGCCAAGGCGCACCCCCTACAGCCCATGTGCCCCCCCGGGACAGGTGGCCCCACCCGGTGGGCCCCCGGGACCCCTCCGGTGGTCCCGATACAATACCGATAACCCCGAAACTTGTCCCGATGGCCGAAACAACACTTCCTATATATAATTCTTTACCTCTGGACCATTCCGGAACTCCTCGTGACGTCCGGGATCTCATCCGGGACTCCGAACAACATTCGGGTTACTGCATATACATATCTTCACAACCCTAGCGTCACCGAACCTTAAGTGTGTAGACCCTACGGGTTCGGGAGACAAGCAGACATGACCGAGACGACTCTCCGGTCAATAACCAACAGAGGGATCTGGATACCCATGTTGGCTCCCACATGCTCCACGATGATCTCATCGGATGAACCACGATGTCGAGGATTCAATCAACCCCGTACACAATTCCCTTTGTCAATCGATATGTTACTTACCCGAGATTCGATCGTCGGTATCCCAATACCTCGTTCAATCTCGTTACCGGCAAGTCACTTTACTCGTACCGTAATGCATGATCCCGTGACCAGACACTTGGTCACTCTGAGCTCATTATGATGATGCATTACCGAGTGGGCCCAGTGATACCTCTCCGTCATACGGAGTGACAAATCCCAGTCTTGATTCATGTCAACCCAACAGACACTTTCGGAGATACCCGTAGTCTACCTTTATAGTCACCCAGTTACGTTGTGACGTTTGGTATACCCAAAGCACTCCTACGATATCCGGGAGTTACACGATCTCATGGTCTAAGGAAAAGATACTTTGACATTGGAAAACTCTAGCAAACGAACTATACGATCTTGTGCTATGTTTAGGATTGGGTCTTGTCCATCACATCATTCTCCTAATGATGTGATCTCGTTATCAATGACATCCAATGTCCATAGTCAGGAAACCATGACTATCTATTGATCAACGAGCTAGTCAACTAGAGGCTCACTAGGGACATGTTGGTGTCTGTTATTCACACATGTATTACGATTTCCGGATAACACAATTATAGCATGAATAAAGACAATTATCATGAACAAGGAAATATAATAATAATGCTTTTATTATTGCCTCTAGGGCATATTTCCAACAGGGAGATCCATCTCAAATATGTCAACACTCATGATAACCTTGCAGATATTTTCACAAAGCCCTTGGATGAAGCAACATTTCGCGAGTTAAGGCATGAGCTAAATATCATTGATTCGAGCAGTGTGGCTTGAACCCTTGCACACCCCACCATACTCATCTTGATATCTTGTTTAGGTGTAGGCATGGACATAGGGGGAGTGTTGTTCTCCCAATGAACCCTCCCTCCCCCCATTATGCATAAATTGATCAACTCTTTCACATTAGCCATTCTTGATGGTACTTGTGCTTCAAAGACGAGTTTTGGTCATGGACACAAGGATAATTCTTCGCGGTGCCATACCAATTGACTCAAACATAGGTGGCTCCGACCACCGCCCTCTCCTCTAGAGAGGTTTTGGTTCGTGTTTGGTCCTCGTTGTCTTTTGCCTTCTTGTTGAGTCGTGTTTGTGTTTGAGTTGCCTCGTGTGTGTGCTCGTGTGCGTGCCTGGTTGCTTGAAGATTGCTTTGCAAAGGCCGTGTTTCTCTGTTTTGTCGAAACATGCCATTTCTTGGGTTTATGGTACTACCGTGGCAAGCCACGGTCCTACCGCAGGAGATGGGTTTCCCTGTGCGCGCACAGGTGCATCCGAGGCACGGTACTACCGCATCCATCGCGGCAGTAATTTTTTACTGCCGCTGGAAGACCGGTACTACCGCCCTGTGTGTGGTACTACCGCGATGACCCGCGGTACTACCATGCTGTCGCGAGCGGGTGGGGTCTAGAGGGGCCACTGGAGTTCCAACTCCCCCATATCCATTCAACTCGTTTTCCCCACTTCGTCTCTCTCTCCTGCCCAAGAACTACGCCGGAGGACCACGCCGGATCTCCGTCTCCGGCCGCTCTCCTCGCATTCCGACCGATGGGATCGATCCCCACCTCGCCCTCTTGCCATGGAACAAGGTTTCTCCCTCAGTCCTTCTCTCTTTACCTCGTAGTTTTGCTTCTAGGTTTTGGGAGATGCATGTATTGTTCTTGAGATTTTTGGCTAAGTAAGTGCAAGAGGAGGGTGTAGGAGAGTGCTAGTGTTGTAGAGATGCTATTTGGTATGTTGCAACATGGTAATTTTGATCAATTGTAGTACCAATCCAAATTTACGGATGTGCCTAGATCCGTTCTTGTCAGATTCATCCGTGCGGTACTACCGCGCCTCTCATGCGGTACTACTGCTCTGGCGAGATCCGTCTAGTACGGTCCTACCGCTCCTCTGGAGCGGTACTACCGCTCGGCGTGCGGAAGTAAAAATTTACTTCCGCTCTAGGCGCGGTACTACCGTGCCATCCCGGAGCAGTACTACCGTGGCTAGAGCAGATGTAAATTTTTACGTTCGCTTCATGGTGCGGCACTACCTTGACATCTGAACTACCTTGTTGCGACTACTCAATCTTATTTCTACGTGTTTCGTTTGTTTTGGCCTTGGTCTTTGCAATGACCTTCCTCGTCCGTCCCGTGTGTTTTGTGTCATAGGTGGTGGCTCCAATGTCCGTCGCTCGAATCCCAGCCGCAACACGGGCTCTAAACGGCTTCGCAATCAAGAAGCACCTGAGGGCTCCAATGCCCAACAACGCAATGTCAAGAAGACTGCCAACAAGCTCAAGGAGCCAACTCTTGGCATGGACGAGATACCTCAAGCCGAGTTCATCATTCGAAGGAGGATTAACCCCTATGTGAACCCTCGTGAGAATGTCAGAGGGAATGAGTTGTTCTAGACCAAGCAGCAGAACTCATCTACATCGATGTGAATAAGTCCAAGCACAACATCTATGTTCCAATGCAGTGGATTGATATGAATCATCTAAGGAAAGACCGGGAATACTTTGGTGAGGCATTGGACTTGATGGAGTAGTTTGGCATTAAATACTTTATCACATTCCACATGGACTTTGACCTGGAGATCGTGGCTCAGTTCTTTGCCTCCGTCCACTTCCTCACGGATGGGGAGCGGACTATGACATGGATGACCAATGGGAAGAGGATGTCTGCTAATTAGAAGGAATTCATGGAGATGCTGCATGTTCGTGATCAGGGGCTCGATGTGCCCGTTGGTGCCCGCCCTCACGGCAACCCAGAGTCCGCAACAAGAACGAGCCTCAACCGTTCCTTGTGGAGAAGATGTTAGCCAATGGCACGCAGTCTTGGGTGCTCAACTCTTTCCTCGATGTCATGCACCGGATCTACCACAACACTCTCTTTCCTCGCATTGGTGACAATGATAAGGTGCGTGCTTATCTCCTGGATATGATGCTTCTGTGTGAGGAGCGTGTCATCATGCTACCCCACCACTGGACATCTCACATATCATGTGGGTTGAGCTCCAGTTTGCGGTCTACAATCGCAAAGTTCCCATCTATGGTCCATACATGCACCTCTTGATCTCAAAGACTTGGGAGAAGCTCTATCCGGAGGAAGACTTTTCTGCTCCAAACTGGGTCAACCACGAGCCTATCAAGCTGCGTCAGAAGAATAAGTGGGCCAATACCACTACCAGGGCTGAGGCTGCTAGGATGAATGTTGATGAGGACGAGGTTGAGGAGGAGGAGGCTGAGGACAGTTCTACGGGGTATGCTCCTCCATCTACTGAGCCCTCTTGGGCTAAGAAGCTGAAGGAAAAGATGAAGACCATGTTCTGCATGCAGGCCAAGGGGCAGTACAGGACCCATGTTACTTCCAAGGAGAGTCGCCAGCGCGACAAGAGGATCTTGAGGACATTCGGCGAGATAGTGGAGAGCGGGTCAGAGAAGAACATCACTCCTAAGGCTGACTGGATGACCAAGCAGGGCTATCAGTGGACCGAGTCAGAGGAGGAGTCCATTCCCTCTGCCGAGACTGATGAGGAGCGTGTTGGGTGATCTCTACAGAGGATGCTACCACCTGTGTCGTAGGTGTCCTCTCTGCCTTTTTGGTGTCTCGATGCCAAAGGGGGAGAGAGTGTAGGATTTGCGAGTCATGCCTCTTTGTTTTTGTTTCATTGGACCTTCGTTTGTGTTGCTTTGGTTTGTTGGTTTGCATTTGTGTTCGTGAGTCCCAGAGACTATCATATGGTGCAAGACATATGCACTCAAGCTTATCTTATTGTCTATAATGCTTAGTAGTCCGTGAGCCTATGCTATCTTGTGCCCTTTACTTTATGCTCATATTCATTGCCTTGCCTCCATGCTTAGTGTCATTTATATTGTTGCAAGGATTGCCTTGTCTATAAAATATAGGGGGAGTGTTGATCCTACTATGTGTGTCGTGCAGTCCAAAGCATTTATTGGCCCTCTTCTTGCTTCACCTTAATTCCAGCTAAGATCGATCGATTCTTCAAGTGCCTTACTGGAATCAAAGTTAGTTCCAGTTACAGTGGGAAGATAAGCAGATTTCTAAACATGAAGAAGAAAAGGTTCAGCGGGATGAAGTCCTATGACTGTCATGTGATGATGACGCAGATACTACATGTTTCCCTTGGAGGGATAATGGACAAGCACGTCCGTGACACGCTTATTGGTCTCTACAACTTTTCGACGCCATCTCTGAAAGTCGATCAGTTTGAAGCAGCTCCGAAGGCTACAGGAAGAGATCGTTGTGATACTAAATGAGCTTGAGATGTACTTCCCACCCGCGTTCTTTGACGTCATGGTGCATCTGTGTGTCCATATTGTGGACGACATAATAGACCTGGGGCCGTCATTCCTACAGAACATGATGTCGTTCGAGAGGATGAATGGGATCATCAAAAGTTTCATTCGTAACATGTCCCATCCGAATGGAAGCATCGTCCAAGGCTATCTAACACAATAGTGCATCTCTTTCTAAGAGAATTTTCTATATGGCGCAGACCGGCCGCCTGGTGTTGGTTTGCCCGTTAAGAAGAACGTTGAGAGGCTCGAAGTAGAAGGTCATTCCAACGGTCGCAGGGCACTGCATGTGGCCTACTAAGATCGACGCAACGACTTTGACAGAGCAAACTTGGTAGTGCTACAATACCTATACCAGGTAGATCCTTTAGTGACACTGCACAAAGAAACTATTGCAAAGAAGTATCGTGACCGGAGGGTATGCAGGACGGACGCTGAAGTTACTAGAGAGCACAACTCCACTTTCCTGGATTGGTTCAAAGAGCATATTCTTGCTAATCCCTCGGAAGAGGGCTCTAACGACGGATTGCTCATATACGCCTTAGCACATGGCCCCTCGCCCAACCTTGTCACCTATCAGGCATACGATATCAACGGATACACGTTCTACACGGAGGTCAAAGATATGAACAGTGACTTTCAGAACTCAGGGGTGACGATGGAATGCATGACCGGCAGCGACAACGGCGCAACTGAGAGATTTTACGGAAGGGTCAAGGAGATCTGGGAGCTTGACTACTCTGGACTGCACAGCGCGAGATGTTCCGTGTTAAATGGGCTAAGAATGTCGAAAGGGAAAACCGATATTTCACTACCATGACTATACCCGACGCCAAGAGCGTACCATGAAGGCCATCGCAAAAAACGAGCCATGGGTACACGCTAAGCACATGACACAAGCTTCTTCATAACAGACCCGAGCAATCCGTGCCGTGTCGTCGTGAGGAGAGGCAAAAAGAACATCATTGGAATGGATGGAGTCGCCGACGAGGAAGACTATGACCAATACGGCAACCCAATGAGGGAAGATGACGATGACAATGAAGTATACGTCAAAAGAAGAATCAATACTACATTACCTAAGAAAGATCGTACTTCATGGAAAAGGAAAAGTCACAATGAGGGGCTCAATTATTCGTCAACGAACAAGTGAAAGAAGCTCACTCAAACAAAACGTCAACGTTGAGATGTAATATATACTCCCTTCGTTCTTCAATATTTGTCTTTTTATGTGTACGGAGGGAGTATGATGTAATATATATGTTCCCATTTTGTATGTACACTTAACCGTTATGGGTCAAATGATGCAATATATATCGCCTTAGTTATATACATTGTACCACCTTCCCTTGGTTCCGGCTCTCGGAAAAAAATGGAAAAGAAAAGAAAAGAAAGAACGCAAAAAAGAAAAGAAAAGAAAGAAAAGACAGAAAGCAAAAAGAAAAAGGAAAAGAAAAGAAAATAGAAGAAACAAAATGGAAAGGAAAAGAAAAAAAGTAAGCAAAAAATAAAAGTAAAAGAAAAAATGAAAACAATAGCAGGAGCGCTGGTTGAATAAAAGCGCTATAGCTACTTCATATAGCAGTAGCGTTGTTGGAGGAAACACGCTATAGCTACTTCTTATAGCAGTAGCGATGTTGGAGGAAACGCGCTAGAGCTACCTTAGCTATAGCGTGTTTTCCAGAACAGCGCTACTGCTATTTTCACATAACCCCCGACGCGGGCTTCCCTCCCCTGCTTCCTCCCCCAATTCCCCCACTCTTTTCTCCCCCTCATCACCGCCGTCGAAGCCCCTGCCCTCACCCTTGCCGGAGCCCGAGCACAGACGCCGACCCCGACGTCGAACGCCTCCCTCGCCGTCACCCGGCCCCGACCCTGACGCCGCACACCTCCACCCCCGGCTCCGGCCCCGACCCCAACGCGGCACGCCTCCCTCCTCTGCTTCCTCCCCTCCCTACCTCGGATGTCATCGGGCTTGCCTCCTCGCCCTGCACCCTCTGTAAGCCTCCCCACCACTCCTCTCTCTACTTTAGGGTTCTAGCTAGGGTTCTTAGGTTAATTTACTTAGGTTTTAGTTAGGGCAGTAAGTTAATTAGGTTATCTATTTAGTTAGGGCAGTAGGTTAATTAGGTTCTTAGGTTAATTTACTTAGGTTTTAGTTATGGCAGTATGAAACCTAGGTTTTAGTTATGGCAGTATGAAACCTAGGTTTTAGTTATGAACCCTAGGTAGTTTTTTTTTGCAGTGATGAATTTAGTTATGAACCCTAGCTAGGTATCAAATTTACTTATGAATTTAGCTAGGTATGAACCCTAATTATGAATTTAGCTAGGTATCAAACTAGGACAGAAATTTTATTCAAGGAATTTTCATGTAGACATGTGATTTGGACCCTATATGAATTTAGCTATTGTTGCTATATGAACCCCATATGATATGTGGACGTGTGATTCAAACAGGGCCGTGGTGGAACAACCCCCCACTAGCTAGCTTATATTTGAAGTGGACATGTGATATTTGGAAAATGATGCTTATGTGCACGGTAAATGATCCGAGTAGCCTATCTTTCACCGGAATGTTGATTCATTTCCATTTCGGTGAATTTCAGGCGCTCGATATGTCCACTTTTAAGCAAAGGTCATTCCAAATTTTCTCGTGAATTTTGGCATGACTTGTGCTAGAAAGTAGGCATATCGAGTGTCGGGATTTGCTGCGACGGGAATGAAACGACATTCTGGCAAACCATAGAACTTTTTATGTCATTTCTCATTTTATTATAGTTTAAGACTTAAACGAGGAGACTTAATCGTAGGAAACATGTCAAACAACGAAGAAATCGGGCCTTCTGACCATGATGCAGACGAGATGGATTATGAGGATGAACAAGAGTACCTCGACTATTTGACTGCTAAGCAAGGTTTGCAGGTCGGCCTCGATGATGGTACTGACGCTGACATTGACACCGACAGCGCCGGCACAGATGGCGGCGCCGAGACCGGCGGGGAAGGTACTGGCGCTGATGCCACTACCAAAAAGAAGAAGCAGAAGAAGCAGAGGATACGAAAACCTAACAAACTAGGGATTTGGTGACTAGTGATCACAAAGATGTGTTGGAAATATGCCCTAGAGGCAATAATAAAAGGATTATTATATTTCAATGTTCATGATAATTGTCTTTTGTTCATGCTATAACTGTATTATCCGGAAATCGTAATACACGTGTGAACACTTAGACCCAATGAGTCCCTAGTGAGCCTCTAGTTGACTAGCTCGTTATGATCAATAGATAGTCATGGTTTCCTGACTATGGACATAGGATGTCGTTGATAACGGGATCACATCATTAGGAGAATGATGTGATGGACAAGACCCAATCATAAGCATAGCATAAAAGATCGTATAGTTCGTTTGCTAGAAGCTTTGCCAATGTCAAGTATCTATTCCTTCGACCATGAGATCGTGTAACTCCCGGTTACCGTAGGAGTGCCTTGGGTGTATCAAACGTCACAACGTAACTGGGTGACTATAAAGGTGCATTACAGGTATCTCCGAAAGTATCTGTTGGGTTGACACGGATCGAGACTGGGATTTGTCACTCCGTATAACGGAGAGGTATCTCTGGGCCCACTCGGTAATGCATCATCATAATGAGCTCAATGTGACCAAGGTGTTGGCCACGGGATCATGCATTACGGTACGAGTAAAGTGACTTGCCGGGTAACGAGACTGAACAAGGTATTGGGATACCGACGATCGAGTCTCGGGCAAGTAAACGTACCGATTGACAAAGGGAATTGTATACAGGGTTTGATCGAATCCTCGACATCGTGGTTCAACCGATGAAATCATCGAGGAGCATGTGGGAGCCAACATGGATATCCAGACCCCGCTGTTGGTTATTGCCCGAGAGTCGTCTCGGTCATGTCTGCGTGTCTCCCGAACCCGTAGGGTCTACACACTTAAGGTTCGGTGACGCTAGGGTTAGTAGGAAGTCAAGTATGTGACTACCGAATGATGTTCGGAGTCCCGGATGAGATCCCGGACGTCACGAGGAGTTCCGGAATGGTCCGGAGGTAAAGATTTATATATGGGAAGTCCTGTTTCGGGCATCGGGACAAGTTTCGGGGTTATCGGTATTGTACCGGGACCACCGGAGGGGTCCCGGGGGCCCACCGGGTGGGGCCACCTGCCCCGGGGGGCCACATGGGCTGTAGGGGGTGCGCCTTGGCCTTCATGGGCCAAGGGCACCAGCCCAACATAGGCCCATGCGCCTAGGGTTCAAGGGGGCAAGAGTCCTAGGAGGGGAAGGCACCTCCTAGGTGCCTTGGGGGGGAGGGAAACCCCCCTTGGCCGCCGCCCCCCTAGGAGATTGGATCTCCTAGGGCCGGCCACCCCCCCCTTGGCCCTCCTATATATAGTGGGGGAGAGGAGGGACTTCAGACCTTGAGTCCTTGGCCTTTGGTTGCCTCCTTCTCCCTCCCCAACACCTCTCCTCCTTCGTTGTGTGCTCGGCGAAGCCCTGTCGGAGTACTGCTTCTCCACCATCACCACGCCGTCGTGCTGCCGGTGGAGCTGTCTTCCTCAACCTCTCCTTCCCCCTTGCTGGATCAAGAAGGAGGAGACGTCGCTCATCCCGTACGTGTGTTGAACACGGAGGTGCTGTCCGTTCAGCACTTGGCATCGGTGATCTGAATCACGTTCAAGTACGACTACATCATCACCTTGCAAGCTTCCGCACGCGATCTACAAGTGGTATGTAGATGCAAACTCTCTCCCATGACTCGTTGCTTAGATGAACTCATAGATGGATCTTGGTGAAGCCGTAGGAAAATTTTAATTTTCTGCAACGTTCCCCAACAGTGGTATCAGAGCCAGGTTTATGCGTAGTTCTCTAATGCACGAGTAGAACACAATTTGTTGTGGGCGTTGATCTTGTCATCTTACTTGCCTCTACTAGTCTTTTCTTGCTCAACGGTATTGTGGGATGAAGCGGCCTGGACCAACCTTACACGTACGCTTACGTGAGACCGGTTCCACCGACTGACATGCACTAGTTGCATAAGGTGGCTGGCGGGTGTCTGTCTCTCCCACTTTAGTTGGAGCGGAATCGATGAACAGGGCCCTTATGAAGGGTAAATAGAAGTTGACAAAATCACGTTGTGGTGATTCGTAGGTAAGAAAACGTTCTTGCTAGAACCCAATCGCAGCCACGTAAAAGATGCAACAACAACTAGAGGACGTCTAACTTGTTTTTGCAGCGATTGATCATGTGATGTGATATGGCCAGAAGTTGTGATGAATGTTGAATTGTGATGTATGAGATCATGTTCTTGTAATAGGATTCACGACTTGCATGTCGATGAGTATGACAACCGGCAGGAGCCATAGGAGTTGTCTTTATTTTTTTGTATGACCTGCGTGTCATTGAAGAACGCCATGTAAACTACTTTACTTCATTACTAAACGCGTTAGTCATAGAAGTAGAAGTAGTCGTTGGCGTGACAACTTCATGAAGACACGATGATGGAGATCATGATGATGGAGATCATGGTGTCAAGCCGGTGACAAGATGATCATGGAGCCCCGAAGATGGAGATCAATGGAGCTTGATGATATTGGCCATATCATGTCACAACCATATAATTGCATGTGATGTTTATTATGTTTATGCATCTTGTTTACTTAGGACGACGGTAGTAAATAAGATGATCCCTTACAAAATTTCAAGAAGTGTTCTCCCCTAACTGTGCACCGTTGCTACAGTTCGTCGTTTCTAAGCACCACGTGATGATCGGGTGTGATGGATCCTTACGTTCACATACAACGGGTGTAAGACAGTTTTACACAGCGAAAACACTTAGGGTTAACTTGACGAGCCTAGCATGTGCAGACATGGCCTCGGAACACGGAGACCGAAAGGTCGAACACGAGTCGTATGGAAGATACGATCAACATAAAGATGTTCACCGACGATGACTAGTCCGTCTCACGTGATGATCGGACACGGGCTAGTCGACTCGGATCGTGTAACACTTAGATGACTAGAGGGATGTCTAATCTAAGTGGGAGTTCATAATTTTGATTAAGAACTTTATTATCATGAACTTAGTCTAAAACCTTTGCAAATATGTATTGTAGATCAATGGCCAACGCTAATGTCAACATGAACTTCAACGCGTTCCTAGAGAAAACCAAGCTGAAAGATGATGGCAGCAACTATACGGACTGGGTCCGAAACCTGAGGATCATCCTCATAGCTGCCAGGAAGCAATATGTCCTAGAAGGACCGCTAGGTGCCGCTCCCGTCCCAGAGAACCAAGACGTTATGAACGCTTGGCAAACTCGTGCTGATGATTACTCCCTCGTTCAGTGCGGCATGCTTTACAGCTTAGAACCGGGGCTCCAAAAGCGTTTTGAGCATCACGGAGCATATGAGATGTTCGAAGAGCTGAAACTAGTTTTCCAAGCTCATGCCCGGGTCGAGAGATATGATGTCTCCGACAAGTTCTACAGTTGTAAGATGGAGGAGAACAGTTCTGTCAGTGAACACATCCTGAAGATGTCTGGGTTGCACGCACGTATGACCCAGTTGAACATTAACCTCCCAGATGAGGCGGTCATTGACAGAATCCTCCAGTCGCTCCCACCAAGCTACAAGAGCTTTGTGATGAACTACAACATGCAGGGGATGGTAAAGACCATTCCTGAAGTGTTCTCGATGCTGAAGTCAGCAGAGGCTGAAATCAAGAAAGAACATCAAGTGTTGATGGTCAATAAGACCACTAAGTTCAAGAAGGGCAAGGGTAAGAAGAACTTCAAGAAGGACGGCAAAGATGTTGCCGCGCCCGGTAAGCCTGTTGCCGGGAAGAAGTCAAAGAATGGACCCAAGCCTGAGACTGAGTGCTTTTATTGCAAGGGGAAGGGGCACTGGAAGCGGAACTGCCCCAAATACTTAGCGGATAAGAAGGCCGGCAACACCAAAGGTATATTTGATATACATGTAATTGATGTGTACCTTACCAGTACTCGAAGTAACTCCTGGGTATTTGATACCGGTGCCGTTGCTCACATATGTAACTCACAGCAGGAGCTGCGGAATGAACGGAGACTGGCGAAGGACGAGGTGACGATGCGCGTCGGGAATGGTTCCAGGGTCGATGTGATCGCCGTCGGCACGCTGCCTCTACATTTACCTACGGGATTAGTTTTAAACCTCAATAATTGTTATTTAGTGCCAAGTTTGAGCATGAACATTGTATCTGGATCTCGTTTAATACGAGATGGCTACTCATTTAAGTCTGAGAATAATGGTTGTTCGATTTATATGAGAGATATGTTTTATGGTCATGCTCCGATGGTCAATGGTTTATTCTTGATGAATCTCGAGCGTAATATTACACATGTTCATAGTGTGGATGCCAAAAGATGTAAAGTTGATAACGATAGTCCCACATACTTGTGGCACTGCCGCCTTGGTCACATTGGTGTCAAGCGCATGAAGAAGCTCCATGCTGATGGACTTTTAGAGTCTCTTGATTATGAATCATTTGACACATGCGAACCTTGCCTCTTAGGCAAAATGACCAAGACTCCGTTCTCCGGAACAATGGAGCGAGCAACCAACTTGTTGGAAATCATACATACCGATGTGTGCGGTCCAATGAGCGTTGAGGCTCGCGGAGGATATCGTTATGTTCTCACTCTCACTGATGACTTGAGTAGATATGGGTATGTCTACTTAATGAATCACAAGTCTGAGACCTTTGAAAAGTTCAAGGAATTTCAGAGTGAAGTAGAGAATCAACGTGACCGAAAGATAAAGTTCCTACGATCAGATCGTGGGGGAGAATACTTAAGTCACGAATTTGGTACACACTTAAGGAAATGTGGAATCGTTTCACAACTCACGCCGCCTGGAACACCTCAGCGAAACGGTGTGTCCGAACGTCGTAATCGCACTCTATTAGATATGGTGCGGTCTATGATGTCTCTTACCGATTTACCGCTACCATTTTGGGGATACGCTCTAGAGACAGCTACATTCACTTTAAATAGGGCACCGTCTAAATCCGTTGAGACGACACCGTATGAATTATGGTTTGGGAAGAAACCTAAGCTGTCGTTTCTAAAAGTTTGGGGATGCGATGCTTATGTCAAGAAACTTCAACCTGAAAAGCTCGAACCCAAGTCGGAAAAATGCGTATTCATAGGATACCCTAAGGAAACTGTCGGGTATACCTTCTACTTAAGATCCGAAGGCAAGATCTTTGTTGCCAAGAACGGATGCTTTCTGGAGAAAGAGTTTCTCTCGAAAGAAGTAAGTGGGAGGAAAGTAGAACTCGATGAAGTACTACCTCTCGAACGGGAAAGTGGTGCAGCGCAGGAAACCATTCCTGTAATGCCCACACCAACTGAAGAGGAAAATGTTGATGATGATCAAGGTACTTCAGATCTAGTTGCTACTGAATTTCGAAGGTCCACAAGGACACGTTCTGCACCAGAGTGGTACGGCAACCCTGTCATGGAAATCATGTTGCTGGACAACAATGAACCTTCGAACTATGAAGAAGCAATGGCGGGCCCGGATTCCAACAAATGGCTTGAGGCCATGAAATCCGAGATAGGATCCATGTATGAAAACAAAGTATGGACTTTGACAGACTTGCCCGATGATCGGCGAGCGATAGAAAATAAATGGATTTTTAAGAAGAAGACGGACGCGGATGGTAATGTTACCATCTATAAAGCTCGACTTGTCGCTAAGGGTTATCGACAAGTTCAAGGGATTGACTACGACGAGACATTCTCTCCCGTGGCGAAGCTTAAGTCCGTCCGAATCATGTTAGCAATTGCCGCATACTATGATTATGAGATATGGCAGATGGACGTCAAAACGGCATTCCTTAATGGACATCTTAAGGAAGAGCTGTATATGATGCAGCCGGAAGGTTTTGTCGTTCCTCAGAACGCTAACAAAGTATGCAAGCTCCAGCGATCCATTTATGGACTGGTGCAAGCATCTCGGAGTTGGAACATTCGCTTTGATGAGATGATCAAAACGTTTGGGTTTACGCAGACTTATGGAGAAGCTTGCGTTTACAAGAAAGTGAGTGGGAGCTCTGTAGCATTTCTCCTATTATATGTAGATGACATACTCTTGATGGGAAATGATACGAAACTCCTGGACAGCATTAAGGCCTACTTGAACAAGTGTTTTTCAATGAAGGACCTTGGAGAAGCTGCTTATATATTAGGCATCAAGATCTATAGAGATAGATCGAGACGCCTCATAGGTCTTTCACAAAGCACATACCTTGATAAGATTTTGAAGAGGTTCAAAATGGATCAGTCCAAGAAGGGGTTCTTGCCTATGTTACAAGGTGTGAGATTGAGCTTGGCTCAGTCACCGACCACGGCAAAAGATAAAGAAGAGATGAGTGTCATCCCCTATGCTTCAGCCATAGGGTCTATTATGTATGCCATGCTGTGTACCAGACCCGATGTAAACCTTGCCGTAAGTTTGGTTGCAAGATACCAAAGTAACCCCGGCAAGGAACACTGGACAGCGGTCAAGAATATCCTGAAGTACCTGAAAAGGACAAAGGACATGTTTCTCGTTTATGGAGGAGATGAAGAGCTCGTCGTAAAGGGTTACGTCGACGCTAGCTTCGACTCAGATCTGGATGACTCTAAGTCACAAACCGGATACGTGTATATGTTGAATGGTGGAGCAGTAAGCTGGTGCAGCTGCAAGCAGAGCGTCGTGGCGGGATCTACATGTGAAGCGGAGTACATGGCAGCCTCGGAGGCAGCGCATGAAGCGATTTGGATGAAGGAGTTCATCACCGACCTAGGAGTCATACCCAATGCGTCGGGGCCGATCAAACTCTTCTGTGACAACACTGGAGCTATTGCCCTTGCCAAGGAGCCCAGGTTTCACAAGAAGACCAGGCACATCAAGCGTCGTTTCAACTCCATCCGTGAAAATGTTCAAGATGGAGACATTGAGATTTGCAAAGTGCACACGGATCTGAATGTCGCAGATCCGTTGACTAAACCTCTCTCGCGTGCAAAACATGATCAACACCAGAACTCTATGGGTGTTCGATTCATCACAATGTAACTAGATTGGTGACTCTAGTGCAAGTGGGAGACTGTTGGAAATATGCCCTAGAGGCAATAATAAAAGGATTATTATATTTCAATGTTCATGATAATTGTCTTTTGTTCATGCTATAACTGTATTATCCGGAAATCGTAATACACGTGTGAACACTTAGACCCAATGAGTCCCTAGTGAGCCTCTAGTTGACTAGCTCGTTATGATCAATAGATAGTCATGGTTTCCTGACTATGGACATAGGATGTCGTTGATAACGGGATCACATCATTAGGAGAATGATGTGATGGACAAGACCCAATCATAAGCATAGCATAAAAGATCGTATAGTTCGTTTGCTAGAAGCTTTGCCAATGTCAAGTATCTATTCCTTCGACCATGAGATCGTGTAACTCCCGGTTACCGTAGGAGTGCCTTGGGTGTATCAAACGTCACAACGTAACTGGGTGACTATAAAGGTGCATTACAGGTATCTCCGAAAGTATCTGTTGGGTTGACACGGATCGAGACTGGGATTTGTCACTCCGTATAACGGAGAGGTATCTCTGGGCCCACTCGGTAATGCATCATCATAATGAGCTCAATGTGACCAAGGTGTTGGCCACGGGATCATGCATTACGGTACGAGTAAAGTGACTTGCCGGGTAACGAGACTGAACAAGGTATTGGGATACCGACGATCGAGTCTCGGGCAAGTAAACGTACCGATTGACAAAGGGAATTGTATACAGGGTTTGATCGAATCCTCGACATCGTGGTTCAACCGATGAAATCATCGAGGAGCATGTGGGAGCCAACATGGATATCCAGACCCCGCTGTTGGTTATTGCCCGAGAGTCGTCTCGGTCATGTCTGCGTGTCTCCCGAACCCGTAGGGTCTACACACTTAAGGTTCGGTGACGCTAGGGTTAGTAGGAAGTCAAGTATGTGACTACCGAATGATGTTCGGAGTCCCGGATGAGATCCCGGACGTCACGAGGAGTTCCGGAATGGTCCGGAGGTAAAGATTTATATATGGGAAGTCCTGTTTCGGGCATCGGGACAAGTTTCGGGGTTATCGGTATTGTACCGGGACCACCGGAGGGGTCCCGGGGGCCCACCGGGTGGGGCCACCTGCCCCGGGGGGCCACATGGGCTGTAGGGGGTGCGCCTTGGCCTTCATGGGCCAAGGGCACCAGCCCAACATAGGCCCATGCGCCTAGGGTTCAAGGGGGCAAGAGTCCTAGGAGGGGAAGGCACCTCCTAGGTGCCTTGGGGGGGAGGGAAACCCCCCTTGGCCGCCGCCCCCCTAGGAGATTGGATCTCCTAGGGCCGGCCACCCCCCCCTTGGCCCTCCTATATATAGTGGGGGAGAGGAGGGACTTCAGACCTTGAGTCCTTGGCCTTTGGTTGCCTCCTTCTCCCTCCCCAACACCTCTCCTCCTTCGTTGTGTGCTCGGCGAAGCCCTGTCGGAGTACTGCTTCTCCACCATCACCACGCCGTCGTGCTGCCGGTGGAGCTGTCTTCCTCAACCTCTCCTTCCCCCTTGCTGGATCAAGAAGGAGGAGACGTCGCTCATCCCGTACGTGTGTTGAACACGGAGGTGCTGTCCGTTCAGCACTTGGCATCGGTGATCTGAATCACGTTCGAGTACGACTACATCATCACCTTGCAAGCTTCCGCACGCGATCTACAAGTGGTATGTAGATGCAAACTCTCTCCCATGACTCGTTGCTTAGATGAACTCATAGATGGATCTTGGTGAAGCCGTAGGAAAATTTTAATTTTCTGCAACGTTCCCCAACAAGATGGTCCCTGGCAAGTTTAATCCATTAGAGCAGGAAGAACCTCGCAAGTGCTATGGGAACCAAGTCAGATGCATCCTACGAGAATGCGTTAGCATCAACGACGATGACTTAAGCGGTAAAGAACATTTGAGGCAGTTGCTCCTGATGAAGTTGCACCAGAGATTCAAGTTCCCCGACCGAGATGACAGCATAGAACAACCGTGGGATAATCCGAAGATGAAAAAGATTAACAATCACACCATGGGCATGTTCAGCAATGATTTGGCCTCCTGGAAAAGGAGGGTGAAACGAGCTATTGAGGCTGAGGAACCCCTGTCCAAGATTCTGGAGGAAAATCCGACACTTATGGAAGAGGAGTTCCAAAAGTTCAAGGACACTTGCGCTACCAAGGCAGCCAAGGCTAAGGCTGCGAAATTCAAGAGCCTTCAGCAAAGGAACACGGGAAAGCAACGCCTTGGAAGCCATGGCTACGTTGCCAAAAGGCCCATATGGGATAAGGAGGACGCGGAACATGAAGCCACGGGTCTCCCAGACCCCTTTGCCAAGTTCACCAACCCCTTGGAGCGTTACTTCATCAGGGCCAGCTACAAGTGGGACAAGGAAAATAAGGTTTTTTACACGAACCTGGTCACGAGGAAATTGATTAGAATACTGGTAACTATTCTTTTACCACCTTACATTTAGCTTCTGATCAAGTCGACTACACATTCGTAAACGGTTCACGTTCCTTCTGCAGGAGAAGCAACACCAGCTTGCAGCCGAAAGCCACTCCTTATCGATGAGGCCCAAGTGGGACACCCCTCTCAACTGGGCCTTGAACGAACTTAAGGGACTCCCTTTGGACCAGCGGCCGCCATATGGACGTGTGCACGGCGCCGGAGACGACGCCACGTGGAAGGTCTTTTACAACGACGGCCCAAAGGCCAAGAAGCCGAAAAAGAAGTTTAGTCAGGCAGACATCGACGAGAAGGTGAAGCTTGCATTTGAGAAAAAAGCAGCCAAGGACGCGAAAAAAGCAACTGAGGAGAAAAATGAGTTGGTACAGCAGGTAGTTGCTGCAGCTGTACATGCCTGCAGAAATGATTTCGCTACTAACTTGATCCCGGCTATCATCAACTGGACGAAGGAAAATCCAGACAAGACGGTAAATGATTTCCCCATGCCCAGTTTCGTCGGGAGCAACTCGGTGAACAACACCACCGCACCATCACCCGCTCACACAACCACGCCTGCTCCCACACCCGCTCATAGCAGCCCGTCCTCGGGTCTCTGGCGTGCTAGGCGGGCCTTCGTCTTTGGCTGAGCTCGACGCCCTCATGGTAATTACATGTCGCACCAACATATATCTAGAATATTTCATTTTCGTTGCCTTTCGGATGTTTTACGCCGCAGACATGTGTTTGCATGCTCGACGCCCTCACGGTAATTACATGTCGCACCAACATATATCTAGAATATTCCGTTTTCATTGCCTTTCGGATGTTTTATGCCGCAGACATGTGTTTGCAGGCCAACGAAACCCCGTGCACCATACTCTACTTGATCAAAGGCCAGAAGGTGGACGTGGGAAAGGCAGTGATAACGAAGCCCTTGGAACTCACGTTCGACGTCCAGCCGATGCCCCGTGAGCACTTCAAGGTTACCTTGTCGAGTGTGAAATCGGGCCATAAGGATTTGCCTCCTCCAGTACGGCTAGGGGGAGAGGACGACGAGACCCCGCCACGGCATGGAAACTGCAAGGATTGGGTGCTACTATGGCCGAAGAATCTTCTTCGTCTGGAGCCGGCCGAGAGCACACCAATAACCACACATCAGCAAGCAGGTATGAACACCACCCCGCCTACGGAATTACCAGCGCCTGTAGTGCCGGGTGAGAGCGGCGGACGACGCGAGGAAGGGGGTCCAATAGTGGCTCATGTAATTGCCCCCGTAGAACAAAGAATGGATGATGAGATAGACGAGGATGACCCTCTTCGGTTACTCAATACAGGCGCCTATGACGACTTAGATATGATGCGCCAGCAATATGACAACTCGGGCTATCAACATGTTGATGAGGAGATGGTTGATCTGCCCGGGCAGGAACGTCCTAGCAGGGTTGATTGCAAGAAGTCTCTCTTCATGCAATGCTCACAGGACACGCCTGAAGATGTCGCCTCAACACAGGCTCAACTAGCCGAGGGTCGTACAATGCTTAGCCCGACAACACTGGGAAGGGGTTAAGGAAGGGTCTGGAAGGTGAGCCCAAGAAAACGGAGAGGAAGATACCAGGGAAGAGAGGCTCTGCTGGTAGCACTTTGTGTTAATCCTAGGCAACGGAGGCCAATGCAGAAGATTGAGACAGCCTTTGTATTGTACCTCAACAATCGAGTTATTGACTCAAGTCAAGTGCTTGATGTCTCTAAGGGACGCGGAGCAAAGCTGAAGGTTCCATGAGTTACCTGACCTACTGTAGGTGCCTTGGAAATCTTCATTGAAGAGCTTCTCGAGGTCCTTCCAGTTCGGGATGTATCCCGCTAGGAGGCTGGTGAACCAAGCATGCACAAACACTGCAGGTGCAGGGAGGAGTCCCTTCCGGACATGTAGTAGCCCCGACCCTCTCTATGGATTTGAGATGGCAAATGCTGGCAATGCCATCAAACGACAACGAATTTGTTCAGTAGGATGTGCGAGAAACGAATTGAGATGGCAAAGCATGGGACAGGGATTTTACCCAGGTTAGGCCCTCCTTGACGAGGTAAGTCCCTACTCATGCCTTTGATATTTGGATTGCTCAATTGCTTGCCGATGATCAAGGAGATCGCTGAGGAGCTTTATTTCTTAAGTTACAAGATCTCGGCCTGGCAATGAAGACGTGGAAGGAGGTCGTCGGTAAGAAAACCTAATCCTAGAGGTCTCCCCTGCTTGCCTTGTGTATATGGTCAAGTCAGGGTTACATGGTTCGCATTACAGTTGGAAGGTGCGTGCTCCTTGGCCCCATCGGACCACATCCTACTTGCTCGTTCCGAGTCTCTTGATCCTCCCAGGATGGTTTTTAGCATGTTCTCCTTACTGAGATGAGAAACCTTCTCGGGCCACCATTTAGCTGGCAATTCTATGAAGCACATCCTCGCTCTTCAATCCTCATGTTTCTTGCCCTTGTCTAAGCACAAGCTACATGATCAGTGGCCTTAGCGACAAAACACCGAACAACCTATCTTATTAGATAATTTGAAATATTATTTGTGGTGATGTGCATGACTACGAGGGCCTTATGAGTGCATTCTCATCTATGAGGAGGAACGAACATACAAATAGGGAATGGAGAAGGGTCCCAAGTCATCGGTCATCTGAGAAGCTAGAGGAGGAAGAGCTTGCACTATAAAAGGGGACGGAGAACCAAGCATGAAGTAAACCGACAACAAGGCAATATGATACTAGAAGGGAGGGAAAGCGAAAGAGCACATCTAGTAGCCAGTTGAAGGCATGACAAAGGGAAATGAAAGCTCGAGCATGAAGCAGACTACATGAGAGCATGATGGAAGGTCAACTATTTCACAAAAGGTCATATAGAGAATCTGGGGGCTCGTCTCTTTCCATTTGGTACTTGTAAAAGGAAACCGATTTTTTATAAGAAAAATTATATTTCAGATGCCTCAACTTACATGCAGAAGATAAGCTTACCTGATCAACCAATACATCATGATAGTGTATCTGACAAGCCAGTCATCCTATGCATTGTGCAAAAAGTTCAGCTCGGCCATGTTCACCTCCAACATCTGTTCTAGAATGATATACAGTCAAATAACCAATGATATACCAAAAGAAAACACTAGGTATGAGAAGGAATCAAGGAGATATTAAGATAAACCTATGAGTGTAATTCTAGAAAGAAAAAATATTTCAGGGTTGAAACAACATTAGATATAGGTAGACAAAACCACACTCGTCAACTTTGAGGAATATCCCTCAAAACAGCATATACTCATTAATACCATAAAAACAAAGAACATGCAGTCTCAGACTATTAGATAATCAAAAAGAGAAGTTATCTATACTAAGTTTAAGCTTGTTTCACGCCATATCAAACACAATAAATATGCTCATATTACAAATCCTAGCATCAGAAGTAATCATGACAACTCAGATTAAGATTATCTGTAAATCAATCTAGGCTGAAAATATGAAATGATTGAACTTTTTAAAAATGCTAGTGCCAATGGACTTGCTACTCATAGCAGGACTTTCCTCCAAGTGATAAAATGAACAATTGTTTCATAAATTTTAAACCAAGTCATCTTTATGGATTTACGAAATTTAAAATATCAGCAGGGATAACAAAAGTTGAACGACATAAATGTATCTAGCATTAAGCTTCCAACTATACGTATTAAAGCTATATGCATTTGACACTCTAGTTCTTCATGTAGTTGTCTTCAACTTCCAACTGTTACGTATCTGATCTTGTGGAAAAATTTGCACTGCAGCTATACACTAGCACTACCATGTAAATTTCTTGCATATGTCAATAGGCAGGCAACAATGACATTATTTCATTTATTATGCGGATAATTTTCAAATCTTAGTGTTGACTGTTTTATAGTACAAATATTCATGTGCTAAACTGGACAGACAAAATGTCTGCTAGACTTAAACCACATAGTCCAATGGTAGTAACAATAATAGTAAAAGCAATAATGTGAGAAAAATCGAAACAATGTTGCTACATAATGTTCGACGAGAAGGAACCCAACCCCCTCTGCCTCAATCACAGAAACCATGCCACAGTAGAACAATGACAACCTGTCACCCGGCTATATAAGAACTGGTCACATAAACAGAACTAGATACCACTATCAAAAAAAAAAAACCAGATCAGAACCATTACATAAAAAGCCACCACAGAAGCATCGACACAAAACACTACAGAACAATATCGCTATATAATGCAAAGATCAAGAAGCAGAAAAATAATTAATTGATATGACACTTCTAAGAATTGTTAGCTTAGTACCAAAGGATGTGAACAACATTCAGTCAACCAATTCTCCAAAAATAACTTGTTCGCCATACCCGAATTGAAAAGGCATGCTATTACCTGACGTACAGACTCTTTCAAATGGATAGTAGTGGGGTCTTCCGTTGGTTTCGGGAAGATTTTTCAACTCCAATGACTGAAGATGGACCGCATAGAGGCCTTTCAATGTCCTTAGGAACACCATATTATTTTCCTCAGCAAACCCTACTATAAATATGTTGTCCTTCCCTTCCTCCACGGGGAGCAATTTGCCCAGTTCAATAGTTCTTACCAGACTACATGAAGCAAGAACATCGCAATTGGTCTTCGGCTTATATAATTGCACCGTGAAGTCTGCCTCTGACATGTAGAGGAAACCCAGCCCGCCGTTATCTGCCCTTATAACCTTGAAGTGATCATTAGGCACATGGGGAACCCTTGTAACAGCCAGGCTCTGCGTCTCAAAATTAAATTCAACGATGCTTGTTGAACAAGTGGTAAGAATCCAGTAAATGGAATCACCAACCAGCACTGCAGGCTCCCTAGAAATTGTTCTGAAAGATAAAATCCGAAATAACGCTATGCTGGACCCAGAAGGAATTGGGGCTGCGACGGGGTTACCCCATTCGCCGGTCTCCGACGAGTAAACGCAGGCGACCGCTGCTTCTCCATGTTGTATGTCGTCGCAGCGTGTTGCCACACAGACCACCTGGAAGTGCTGGACGTCTCCCGCGGCACGAAGCACCGCCCCGCTGATCTCGGTCCTCTTCGGATCGAGCCCCGCGGGGACGGCGACGCGGTGCTGGTCGTCGGTGACGGGGTCCCACACGACGAACTGGCGCCGCGTCCAGTCGGAGAGCAGTACAAGGCCATGGCGGCAGTCGAGTAGCATGGAGCCCTTGCCGTGCTTGAACTGCAAGGAGAAACGCCCGGGCGGGACACGATTGGGGCCCTCCAAAGCAGGTAGGAAGGAGATGCCGTCAAGCTGTTCGACGAAGCAGCCGAGGAGGGGAGGGCTGCGGCGGTGGTGGATGCGGAAGCGGCGGAGGAAGCCCGGGTCGGAGACGAGGCTGCGCCAGCGCTTGCAGACGAGGGAGGCGCGAGGGAGGGAGGACGGCTGCGGCGGGAGGCGGAGGAGGATCTCGGGGAGTAGGTTTCGTCCTCCAGCGGCGCCGCCGACGAGGAGCCGTGGCGGCGGCGGCGGCTGCTCATCTCGCCCTACTCACTCTCAAGGACGCGATGCGATGCGGGATGTGTGCAGTGTTCTGGATGCAATCCGTAGTAAGCAGGCCGTGTAAGTGACAAATGTGGAGGACCCAGAACTGGAGAAGATGTGGAAGGCCCAGAATCTAATGATTTCGAGCCCAGTAGCCGACCACCTCTGAGTGCAACAAGAAAAGAAAAAAGACACAACTCTGAAAACTGGTTTTAGAGGACTATTTTGCTGATGGCAAAGCATTTCTTTCATTTTGTTAGTGTCTCTCGCCACACCAATTGCCTTCCTTCTCCGCTTATTTTTCTGAGTGAAGTCTAAAATAAACCCTAAGGTTGTAGAGGCCGACACAAATAAACCCTCACCTTCAAATCCCTGAAGTTGATACCCTATAGTTACAGATCCCGGTTAATCCCGATCCTGCGTAAGTAAAATCTTGTTTCCTGGTCCCACCTATCTTATGCATCTCCTCATGAGTTCACTCCCAACTAATTAGGTTCATGGTAGCGGTGACCGACAGCGGCGCCCCAGCGCCCGACGTCTTGCAGACTGCACTCACGTACTGTATTTTTTGTTTTGACTATCTTCACTCGCATATGTTTGCGTGTTGCTCGCTGACCACGCCGGCACGCCGCCGTTTCCCTCGGCTCGCTGGCAGCCACGGGCCGTGCCCGACGCCACCTGCTTCCTGCAGTTGCTCGCAGCTACGCACGGCCGGTGCTGCCAGGCTTGCCTGCGCACCGCCGCTCTAAGCGGTTATCAATTTGACGCCATCATCATGACCCCGTGTTCGTTGAACAGCCCGCATGGCCGAATTGCGTCAGTCCTCGTCCCCGCGCAAACCTCGACTACGCTATGAGCTGCAGGTGCCGCGTGATAGCCCGGCTACCGCTGGCCACTGCGTGCCGCGGCTCCACTGATCACGCACGTCATCGGACGGCTCGCCCGCGCGTCACCATGCTTACCGTGGTCGAGCCGCATGCAAGCCGCCGCGATGCCCCAGCCACAGCCGCATGACGCGCCGGCCAACTGGCCGTGTTGCACTCTGCCGAGACCCTGCCCTCGCCGCCACCACCCTGTCTAGCCCCACCGTCCGAAGGTCTCCAACTGCCGCCACCTCCTCTGGTCGTCGGCCGCACGAGTCGGCTCGGCCGTTGACGCCAACCAGTTCGCGGCTCGGTCAGCCTCGTAGGAGAGGAAAGAGGAATCAGTTCGCGGTTCGGTCAGCCACGTAGGAGAGGAAAGAGGAATCGGTAGTGGAGAGGGAAAGGGGAGTTGGGAGCTGGAAAGTAAAAGGGGATCGGGGGAGGAGAGGATAGAGGAAGAAGATAAGAGGAGAAAGATGAATCTGACTTCTGGGTCTATACTGTCAGCGAGAGTAGCTGATGAACCCGGCTGGGGTCATTTCTTTTCCCAGTACGCCAAACATGTCTAGGGTTTGAAAAGACCGGGATCGAAGAGGTCAGGTTATCAATTTTAGGGATTTAAAGGTGAGGGTTCATTTGTGTCTGCCTCTACAAAGATAGGGTTTATTTTAGACTTTACTCTATTTCTCTTGTTCTATCTTTTTTTACCTTTTGCCGCAGCGGAAAGAAGAATTGTTTCCTCTTTTGTTCTGATGATTTACAATGTTAAATAGGAAGCAACCAAACCAATTTCCTCTCTCCTTAAAAGATTATATATGCAGGAGAGAAGTCCGTCCCATGTGTGACGGTTAGGTCCCGTGCCTGGCGACCCCCCAGGCGATCTAGGGTTTTTCCGCCGCCGCCACCACATCCTACACCCCGACCATATCCTCGCCGGCGACCATCGCGGCCCTGCCGCCCCGGCTGAGGTCTCCCCTCCCCACCACCAAAAGCCTTTCGCGCGACCCCTAGGCGCGCGATCATAAAACACTGGTTCCCTGGGGTTCTGTTTCGTTCTGTCTTGTCTCACCCGGCGTTCAACCCGGGGCGGAGGCTTGATCCAGTCGTAAGATGGAGAAGGTTGAAGGCCTGCTGAAGGATCTGAAGTTGACGGAGAAGGAGAGGAAAGGCGTAAAGATCGGATGGTCCGGATCAGGTAAGGCGGGGGTTGTTGAACCACAAGCGCTAGCCAAACTGCTTTCAGAGAAGCCGGCCTTCAGGGAGGCAATGGTAGAAACCCTGGGACGGATCTGGTGTCCTATACGTGGTGTGGATTGCGAGGAGGTCAGTGAGAACATTTTCCTATTCACATTTAGGCAGGAGTCGGGGAAGAAAATGGCGCTGGAGGGAGGACCGTGGGAGTTTGGGAACGATCTGTTGGTGCTAGAGGATTACGTGCCCAAGAAGCGAATAGATGATTACGAGTTTGACTCCATCCTGGTCTGGGTGCGCATCCTGCGGCTGCCCCTTGGACTGATGAATAAAGAGGCAGGTGAAGCCATTGGTGCGCTGATCGGGGAGGTCTTGGATGTGGAAGCGCGGGCGGATGGGCGCGCCATAGGGAAGTTCTTACGAGTTAAGGTGAAAATGAGCATCAAAACACCACTGATGAGAGGCTTTACCCTACAAGAAGAGGAGGAGGATGGGGGTGAGAAGGTGGCAAAGGAGGGAGAAGGGAATACGAGCGAGGAGGAAGAAGGGAAGAACTGGTGCCCGTTTGAATATGAGTACCTGCCGGATTTTTGCTACATTTGTGGTTTGATCGGCCATGTAGATAGAATGTGCAATGAGAAAGCAGTAAGAGGATCGCGCAAACAATTTGGGCCATGGCTCCGGGCCTATATGGAGAACAGAAGGTGGGGGGGTGGTAGAGTCAAAGGTAGGGAGGGCCGCGCTAACTCGGGTGGAAGGGGTATGGGAGGCAGAAGTTCGGGCTCGGGAAGGAGTGGCAGTCGCTCAGGCAGTAATGCACCATCCTGGCGACAGAAGGAGGCACGAGGGACTGAGATCATTGCAACAGAGGAGAGGGAACAAGAAGTTACCAGTCCGCTAAAGAAGAAGATTACGGGGGATAAACCTGAGATGCAGAAGAGGTTAACTTATCCCACAGAGGTGGGGAGCACCAGTGGCACTGTGGATGCGTCACGAAGCAGCCAACCAAACAGCCAGGAGCACATGGTGCCAGCTAATGGATCAGGGGTGTCAGTCCGATCCCCCTCGGGATTGGGACGAGACGAGGGACAGACCCACACAATAAACGCGTCTCCACATGCAGCCTAGATGCGGACAAACAGACCCGGCGACGGGAATATTATAGGCACAGAGGGGGAGGTGATACCCGTAGCCTCGATCCCAAGAACGGATCCCTACAAAGACCGTTGTAGTGCTGAACAGTGTCATGAGGGTGGGCATACCGAGGCCATGCACGCATGCATGCAGATCGACGTACCAACTTTGAAGGGCCACAACGAGACAGCGGAGGAAGAGGGAAAAAAGCAAGTTGGACCGGGCTACAAGGGGAAAACCTTCAGGAGAAAGGAGAGGAAAAACCCAGGGGAAGTAGCAGTAGGGGAAGACCTAGGTAGGGGGCTGGGGGAGAAAAGGGGAGCGGACCAAATGGAGGTTGATGAGGAGGGTGAGGAAAGTTTGAAGAAGAGGAAGATGGTGTTGACACCAGATTTTGGCACGGTCAATAACTTATTTAAGATGGTCTCAAATGGAGAAGTGATCTTCATGAAAGCGTATTGTCGATATGAACATCTTTAAAGTTTGGGTCATCGCAGTCCGATTTCATCTCGAAGGCCGAAACTATGCTCAAAGTACTAAGATCTTATATTCAGAGTACAGTTTGGCTGATTAAGCCCCCAAGACGACCTCAAATGGAAAAATTATCTGCACGGATTGTCTTGGTCTCGTTGAAACGATCGATTTTGATATAAAAATCGTTCCAATCCGAGTTCGTATGCAAAAGTTAGAGCCATCAGAATACAGCCCGAAGCAAAAACTAGCGCGCCCCACCAGACACCATGTCTGATGGGTAGCGCGAGGGATAGCCTGTTTTGCGCGACCGATTTGACCCTCAAGATGACCTCTGATCAAAAAACGTTCAACATAAAAGTTGTTCGCCTCGTCGAAGCGCTCAAGATTGCTTTTGGGCTCGTTTCTATCCGAGATCGTTTACCACCACAAAAAAGACCCGCAAGGTGCAGCCAGTTTAAACCGAAAAGTTTTGGAAAGTTCGGACAAAACCAATCCGAATTTGACTAGAGTTTTGGACGTGAATCCAAGCTTTTTCCTTGCACGGGAAGTCTAGCCGCCTCTTATATACCTAAGGGGTGACGGCCGATTAAACAACACACAATCGATCAATTCATCTACCACTTTTTATCTTTTATCTTTTCTCCTTAACCCTAGTTTTTCTTCTTCCTCGTTCTTCGTCTATTCTTCTTCATTGCAGGGCGGCAAACCTCGAGGCCCTGGGGGCGGTCAGGCCGACCTAGGGCAGCCCATAGTCGCCGCGCTCCCTGACGGGGTCCCTCCCGGGCGTGTGGGCTTTCGGGTCCTCAAAAGCATCCGCCGGATTGCCTGCGTACCGCGCTTCTGGACGGGTCTCCTTCGATGTGAGCTGCGGTGCATCACCCTCGGCGTTGGAGGTACACGTTGACGTGTTCGTGTGCGAACACACTTTTGGGTGACTCCGCCGGGGACGAAGCTTTGAACGGTCTCCATCCCGTTCTTGTTACGAAGAGATCGTCATCAAGTTGCTGCAATCTAAAAAGGTAATATGAATTCCCAATTCCCCTTTGTAGATGCAAATAATCCATATGTTGTTGCTGGATCACCTATTGAGCATAATGTATCGGCTAGCCCTAGTCTGATCAATCATGCATCTAATTATGTGCAAGGGCCGATGCAAAACAATCTTTATGTTTCAAATTCTTATAAATTTAGCAACATGCAACATATGTATCCCAACTCTCATGCATCGGCAACCCCACAAATTCATATGCCGATGAGCAACATGATGAGTTCGATTAATCAATATGAAACACCCCAAGTTAGAATTTCCAATGCCATACAAGAAAGTGTTTCACCCTTTTATTCATCGGCGGCTAATGTGCAATATAGTAATCCAACCGTGCCGATGAATGAGAGAATTGGCCATGCTACTAATGGCTATTTGGCCAGTTACTCTGAACCGTCATATGCTACACCTCATGTTAGTAATCCTTCGGCACCATACACAACTGTAGATGCTCATAATTCGGCTTCACACCTTCCTGGTTATAGCCGAATGAATGTAAATTTTACAGGAGCGGTTGTGCCCAACATTGTAGAAGATGAGTTAGTGGTGGCTGCATTGAAGAGTTTATCCCAAAATAAGAGAATTAGTGCTCTTTGCCTTGAACAACATGAAAAGGGGCTATTTTCTGATTATGCCGCAATAAAAGCTAGAGTTTTGCAAGAAGATGAATCTTTTCCAATTGATAAAATTGGCAAGCAAAAGTATGGTCTTACAACACTGCATATGCCTTCACCTAGTACTACATCATATTATACACCCCCTACACAATTGCAAAATTTCGGCAACACCCGTGTGTCATTGCCGAAAGAATCTAAAAGCATTGGGGGGCAATCATATCCGGAGTGGGCTGAAATTGAGAAAAAGCTTAAAGCTAATTTTGCCGCTCGCCGTCGGAAACAAATATAAAAAGAATTGGCTCAGATAAAAGAAGCATTGCCAATTGGCACTATCAATGAAAAGAAGGATGATTCAGAACATGAAAGTGCTTCGGTTGAAAAAGCCGAATCAAGTAGTATATATTCTGAATCCATCAAATCCAACGAGGCAAGCATTATTGAGAAAGGGCATGGCAAGCGTAGGAAAACAACGGTGCTTGATTTTTCTGAAGTTAATGGAACCTACTTCCTGCCCTGTGTGTTCCGTGCCGTAGAAATAGACAAGCTTCAAGGACAAGAACAAGTAGCCGAACAAAGTTAGGCCGACAAAAATCTTCAAGGCAATGATGCACGGATTCAAGAAAAAGATGATGACAAGGTGTTGGGGAGCCATCCAAAGACGGAGCAAGATGTTCTTCAAATGGCACCAGTATCATGCTCTCCCAACATATTTGAAGATGTATGCATAGCGAGTAATTTACCTATTTTCAGATTTGGTCGCAACTTCATTATTGATGTATCTATAAGAAATATTCTCATAAGTAATTTTGAAAGAACAATGAGGAAGGGTAATTTACTTATTAGCAGTAAAATTGTTATGGAACATATCGGTCCACCCATTGCACCATTTATAAAGACCGATAATGACTTATTGTTACAGCCAAAGCTTTTCCCGTTGCTTTATCTAAAGTTCATATCTAGTTGGGTAGCTTTGCTTATTTCTTACTTGGCTTACACTTGGTCTGAACTGAGACATGTATGTTCTAAATATCTTCGTTTCAGAAATTTAAAGCCAAAGTTAAATTTTATTGAGAAAACCGATGCTAATATAATATCATATCCAAAGACATCGGAGATAGAGTGGAAAACACAATGCATAGACGGATGGGGAGATTCCAAATCTGAACCATTCGTTTGCTTACCTCCAAAGCCGTTCAAACAGCAAGATCAGCTAGGAAACAAGAAGTATACTTTCAATTCAAGCATGTGTGATAAAATATTTGATTTGTTGCTGAAAAATAATTACATTATAATTCTTGATCACCATGTTAAGCCATCAATCCAAGGACGAATGTATTGTAAGTTGCATGATTCGTCCAAGCATAATTTTGAGGATCGCAACATGTTTCGTCAAATAGTTAAATCGGCCGTTGAAAAAGGACGATTGAAGTTTGTTGAAACACTAAGAGATGACCAGTCTATTCCGATTGGTCCCGATGGCAAAAAGTTTTTACATCGGCTGCTTCAAGCCGATCCATTTAAAAAGAATGTAAAAGTTGCAGGTGATGGGATCAAGATTTCAAGTAAAGAAGTTGTTGAAGAGCATAACGAGCATAATCTTGAGGGCGGGAGTTCCATCGAAGCTACAATGGAGACGCCAAGGACTGGGGGGCAGCAAGCAAATCTAATGATCGATGGAAGCAAACCAAAAGAAAACAAAGGCCGGAATAAGCGCAAGTGTAAGAGATCAAAAATCACCTTTGCTGAACTATTGGATAAATATCAAAAGAAGAGTGAAGAGAAGAATGCTTATCGGCCAAATCATGCAAAGAAACCAAGATCACCCCCAAGGCGCAAATATGAGGATCGGTATTGGCAAAGTGATAATTTTAATGTAACATATTTATATCCTTATTTTGGGCCGCCGATGCCAATGCCGTGGATACCTCCCTATGCTCATATAGATACATATTCATCATGGGACAGGTATGATACAAGGGTACATTCTCCATCTTATTCTAGACCATCTCACCAATACTATGCAGCTCCAAGGAGATCAACATTTGAACAATCACGCGTCAAAGACCGTTTCAATCATAAGGAATCGGTCCAGAGCTCAAGAAAGAAGAAAGAGGTGGTAAAGCAAGTTTACCGCGTGAAAAGAGATGGTCGTAAGAGTGCAATTTCAGATTTGATCTCAAGCGAAAAAGAGCCAATTAAAGTGTTGACATTGGCTACTAAAGGCAATGAGACAAAACAATCAATTGATAAAAATCAGAGTGCCAAATCTGAAAAAAAGAAGTTAAGGGTGCACAAGGCCCAAAAAGAGTTGCCATTTGTTGAAACAAAATCACAGCCGAGATGCCCACTCGGTTTATCGTATTGGCGAAAGAAGGAATTACAAAAACTTAGTGCACAAGAGCTGAAAAAGAAGAACATGGCATGGGTTCCGAAGAGGAGCAGTCAAAATGAAAGTGATGTGCAACCTTCTATTGCAACAAGTGTTACAAAATTGAAGAAAGAGAAGGATGGAAGCCAAAAACAGTTAAGCGGAAGGTTTGCATCACCTCATAAAAAATCTTCGGTTAGCACATCATCCATATTCTTCAACCATAGCATTGATGCCTTTGCCATGGAATTCATCAGGTATGATAAATTACCCTCCCTGGATTTATTTTAATCCATGGAAGCGACATAATTTTCTGCATCATGAGAGCGTATTACCAAATCTCTATACATTTTATTAGCTACATTTTTTCTTGCTAATCCAAAGGGCCGAAATATTTGATTGCTATTTTATTTGTTTATTTCGGCTATACATGATTTGGTGAATGAATTCTACATGGGCATTATGTTGATGGCCGATATTTATCTATCGCCCTAAGAATATGTCAAAGCATGACTGATGTAGTATCCTAACATCGTCCTCAGTTCAATTAGAGGCCAAAACGAGGTACATGTTCATTGATATTGCCCTTGTCTTTCTAGTACTATGGAGATTATTTTCGACGGTAAATTTGTGGCAATGTACAAGGTGTTGGTGTTGCTTATTTATCTTCATATGGTGCTATTTTGTGAAGCCTCGGGCCGCTTATAATATTTTTGCACAATCATCAAAGCCGAATATGCATTGTCATTCGGATTGGAACTTTGCCTTGATATAGGTGCTATACATACTGAGGCTTCCGGTGATTTGTTATTAGTAGTGCAACAAATATCCAAGGGTTATCAATGTTTTGACGGATCACTTATAGTTTATCTTTTGGTATGTCTAGATGCAAGATTTACCTTGGGTTACTTTGAAATTGTTCTTATATCTAGGCATGAAAATTCGAAAGAGTTGGCACAGCAAGCGTCCGCTACTATGTTAACCATGGTGTATTGCATTTCTATCAATAGCCGATGCTAGGTCTTGTCAACATAGGTAAGGCTGAATCGAAGCCCACCACTTCGGCCACTAATGAAACTTTTATGCAGGCGAAGTAAGGATTGAATGAAGTTCATTCTTGATTATCTGCAAAATCCTAGCGAAAGGATGAACAATATGGTTCGGAGGATGGTTTTGATCTATGGAACCTTATCACCGGATTATTATAGAAGTTGAGAAGTTTTCACCCAAGTTTGCATCAAGAGGTTCAAATAAGTAATGGCCGATATATACTTGTCGTCCTAAGAACATGCAAAATGACCGATGGAGTGTTGACATCGTCCTTAAAACAAGCTATGCGGAAGTTATTTTTCGGCACACAAACTTTGCCGAAAAACAGGGGGGCATGTGTTGACACCAGATTTTGGCACGGTCAATAACTTATTTAAGATGGCCTCAAATGGAGAAGTGATCTTCATGAAAGAGTTCTGTATTGTCGATATGAACATCTTTGAAGTTTGGGTCATCGCAGTCTGATTTCATCTCGAAGGCCGAAACTATGCTCAAAGTACTAAGATCTTATATTCAGAGTACAGTTTGGCTGATTAAGCCCTCAAGACGACCTCAAATGGAAAAATTATCTACACGGATTGTCTTCGTCTCGTCGAATCGATCGATTTTGATATAAAAATCGTTCTAATACGAGTTCGTATGAAAAAGTTAGAGCCATCAGAATACAGCCCTGTCAGGAGGCAAAAACTGGCGCGCCCCACCAGACACCATGTCTGATGGGTAGCGCGAGGGATAGCCTGTTTTGCGCGACCGATTTGACCCTCAAGATGACCTCTGATCAAAAAACGTTCAACATAAAAGTTGTTCGCCTCGTCGAAGCGGTCAAGATTGCTTTTGGGCTCGTTTCTATCCGAGATCGTTTACCACCACAAAAAAGACCCGCAAGGTGCAGCCAGTTTAAACCGAACAGTTTGGAAAGTTCGGACAAAACCAATCCGAATTTGACTAGGGTTTTGGACGTGAATCCAAGCTTTTTCCTTGCACGGGAAGTCCAGCTGCCTCTTATATACCTAAGGGGTGACGGCCGATTAAACAACACACAATCGATCAATTCATCTACCACTTTTTATCTTTTATCTTTTCTCCTTAACCCTAGTTCTTCTTCTTCCTCGTTTTTCGTCTGTTCTTCTTCATTGCAGGGCGGCGAACCTCGAGGCCCTGGGGGCGGTCAGGCCGACCTAGGGCAGCCCATAGCCGCCGCGCTCCCTGACGGGGTCCCTCCCGGGCGTGTGGGCTTTCGGGTCCTCAAAAGCATCCGCCGGATTGCCTGCGTACCGCGCTTCCGGACGGGTCTCCTCCGACGTGAGCTGCGGTGCATCACCCTCGGTGTTGGAGGTACACGTTGACGTGTTCGTGTGCGAACAGATGGCAGAGGAGGGTGCTGGTGTTACGGGTGAAATAATAAGCGTTGGGCTGCTGGATCAGCTCGGCGGGGCCAAATGAAAGTAATCGCATGGAACTGCCGGGGTTTGGGGAATGGCCCGGCGGTTCAAGGTCTTCTGTCTTTACAGAAGAAGGAGGACCCCGACATTTTGTTCCTGTCGGAAACAAGACTAGACAGGGCCAGAATGGAAAAATTCAGGAGCAAGCTTGGTTTACATAACTTGTTGGTGCAAGATAATAAGTGAAAGAGCGGCGGTCTTGCGTTGTTTTGGAGGAGGGGGATTGATGTGTCCCTGAGATGGATGGGGCGTATGCATATTGATGTTACGGTAAAGGAGAAGGATGGCTTTGAATGGAGGCTCACCGGGATATACGGCGAATCGAGGATGGACAAAAAGGTAGACACATGGAGGCTACTGAGAACCCTCCACCACCAATCCTCTCTGCCCTGGGTCTGTATGGGTGATTTCAATGAGGTTCTGTTTAACCATGAGAAGCAGGGTGGTGTTCCCCGTGGACATGCGTTCCTACAAAACTTCCGTGATGCCTTACAATTCTGCAACATGAACGACCTGGGCTTCGAGGGTGATGTGTTCACTTGGAGAAACAACAATTTTCGAGTGGATGGCTACATCAGGGAGCGTTTGGATAGAGTGGTCACCTCCCCCACGTGGTGCGCCCGTTTCCCTCACTATAAGGTGATCAATGGCAACCTAGAGCACTCAGATCACAGACCGGTAGTGTTGTGGGTTCATGGGGACAGAGCGGCAAGGCGGACCTCCAGCAGAACACAGTCTAAACGTTTTGAGGCCCGGTGGTTGCTTGAGGAGGGTTGCGAGGAGTTGGTGCAGCAAGCATGGGCTGAGGCGGATGGCGGCTCCGTGGCTAGGAAGCTAGCTCAAATCCAGGAAGCATTGCACTTGTGGAATAGAGATGTCCTGGGGGATCTTCAAAAACGCGCCCTCAAACTGCGTAAGGAGCCGGAAGAAGTCCGAAGGCGACCTCTGTCCCATGGCCAGATTAGAAAGGAGCAAACTGTCGAGACTCAGTTAAATAAGCTGGAGGAACAAATTGACTTGGCGGCGAAGCAACAAGCCCATGTTGACTGGTTAGCAAAGGGCGATCGGAATACCAAGTTTTTTCAAGCCTTTGCCTCTGAACGGAGAAGGAAGAATACCATCACAAAGTTGAAGAGGGAAGATGGGGTGGAGGTGTCTGGGGAGGAGGGCTAAAAGGCCCTCGTAACTAACTATTTCTCTAGCTTGTTAACCCCCGTGGCAGGTTCGGATGCAGCGGATATCCTTCACCATATTGCTCCCAAAGTCACTTCACAAATGAATGACTATCTCATAAAGGATTTTACTGCAGACGAGGTGAAGGAGGCCCTGGACTCCATCGGTGACCTCAAGGCGCCGGGCGTAGACGGCCTCCCGGCAATCTTCTACAAGCATTTTTGGCAGTTGGTGGGAGAGGAAGTTGTACATGAGGTTTTGCAAGTATTACACGTGCAGCATACCAGAGGGATGGAACGACACCTTAGTGGTGCTTATCCCGAAGGTTCAGAACCCTGAAAGTCTGAAAGACCTACGCCCGATCAGCCTGTGTAATGTTGTTTACAAGCTCGTGTCAAAAGTCCTCGCCAACCGGCTAAAGGATATCTTGGGGGAGATTATTTCGCCGAATCAGAGTGCCTTCGTACCGGGACGGCTCATTTCTGACAATACCATCTTAGCCTATGAAATGACGCACTATCTGAAGATAAAGAGATCGGGGGGAACAAGTTTTGGCGGCGCTGAAGCTGGACATGAGCAAAGCCTACGACCGCGTCGAGTGGCCTTTCCTGGAAAAAGTCATGGGCCAGCTGGGTTTTGCACCAGCTTTCATAAACCTTATCAGCAAGTGTATGAGGACTGTCAAGTTCTGTTTTAAGATCAATGATACATGTACTGATACGGTGATCCCAGGACGGGGGCTGTGACAGGGATGCCCTATTTCTCCCTATCTCTTCCTGATCTGTGCGGAAGGGCTGTCGGCACTGCTGAATCAAGCTGAAGAAACAGGAGAGCTAAAGGGTATAAAAATCGCCCCAGCTGCCCCATCGGTGACGCACCTACTGTTTGCTAATGATTCCCTCCTGCTCATGGAGGCTACCGAGGAAAGTGTTCAGGCGATCAAGGATATCTTGGCAGTGTACGAGCGCGGCTCAGGCCAGACGATCAATCGGGATAAATCGGCAATCCTTTTCAGCAAAAACACTTCGTGCCAGAGAAAGGATCAGCTCATCCAAATGCTTGGCCTACGGGCCGAGGGCCACCATGGCAAATACTTGGGCTTGCCGGCCTATGTGGGCAAGTCCCGCCAGGCATGTTTTGAATACTTGCGTGACCGCATTTGGGAGCTATTGCAAGGCTACAAAATAAAGCTCCTGTCAAAGAAAGGTAAAGAGATTCTAATTAAAACAGTGCTTCAAGCCATTCCAGCCTACGCTATGGCCTGTTTCGATTTGACGAAATCCCTTTGTGAGAGCATCAGCCAAATGATCTGCCCGTTCTCGTGGGCTAATCAAGAGGACGAGCACAAGCACCACTGGGTTGGCTGGAAGAAAATGACACTCCCAAAGGAGGAAGGTGGCATGGGGTTCAGTGACTTACATTCGTTCAACATGGCTATGCTAGCCCGCCAAGTTTGGAGACTACTGCAAGCCCCGGATTCACTTTGTGCCCAGGTGTTAAAGGCAAAGTATTACCCGACGGGAGACTTACTCTCATCAGTTGCTGTCCCTGGGATTAGCTATGTTTGGCGAAGCATTCTTCAAGGGGTGGCAATTATCAAGGAGGGTATGATCTGGCGAGTAGGGAACAGTGATCATATACGTATATGGCAAGATCCATGGCTCCCTTCTGGCCGGGTGAGGTTCCCAAGATCGCCCCGTGGTAACAACCTACTCACCAGCGTTGCTGAATTGCTTGATCCAGAATCCCACACCTGGGATGAGCAGCTCGTTCGTCAAAGCTTCAGCGCGGAAGAGGCCACCACCATCCTTGCGATCCCTATATTTGAACATCATGAGGATTTCATTGCATGGCATCCTGACAGCAAAGGGATGTTCTCGGTCAGATCGGCCTACCGTGTGCATGTTGATCTTCAGAAACGTCAGAGCAACCACCCACCAGGAGATAGTTCCAGCGGTGTTCATGAGGACAAGAAAATGTGGCTGAAGCTCTGGACTATCAACTGCCCAGGAAGGATCCATCATCTTTTGTGGCGTATGGCACACAACAGCCACCCTATGCTACGAAATATCCAACGCATTGGTATGGTGCTCGATACAAACTGTATCATGTGCAAGCGACTCCCTGAAGATGGTGGGCACTTGTTTCTAAGGTGCAAGGAAGTGAAAAAGATGTGGCGTGCTTCGTGACTGGAGGACTGCAGACTGAAACTACTAGAATGTCGATCTCCCCACCAGCTCCTACACTCTGTCTTCTCCCTCCCAGAGGAAGCCATGCTAAAAGTCATTTTCCTTCTTTGGCTGTGGTGGACGGAGGGAAATAAGGTCAAGCACAAACAAGCTAGGGCGTTTGCGGATCAATTCCAACTGCTCATGGACAAGGCACTGTCAGAATGGTGGGATTTTCACTCGAAGACACCGCAAATCAAGCATCAGCCTACCCCAAGATGGTCTAAACCCGCTCAAGATGTGGTGAAGATAAATGTTGAAGGGGCATTTACTCCAGAGAGGCATCAAGCTGGTTGGGGCTGTCTTGCTCGCGATCATGCTGGGGACGTCTTATTTGCTGCGGCAGGAGTTCTACAACATGTCACTGAAGCCCTTCATGCGGAAGCTCTTGCTCTTCTACAGGCCATTGCACTAGCAGAGGCGCATGGGGGGCATGTTGTTTTTGAAACGGACTGCCTGGGCCTTGTTACTGCCATCACCACTGACGCTCTGGATCGTTCAAGCCTCGGCGCAATCTTCAGAGAGGCGAGATTTCTCCTCCATTTTGGCTTCATCCAGTGGACCATCGCCCACTGCCCTCGCTCCTGTAACACTCCAGCACATGAGCTGGCCTCGCTAGGTAGACAGGGCATGCATGGGAGCCAATATGTTTGGCTCTCGAACTTTCCCCCCAATGCAACCGATGCTGTGACCGCCGATTTGGTCGGTCCACCGTAATCCACGGAATGCAAGGTGTTCCAATTCAAAAAAAAAGATTATATATCAGTCCCCCTCTATGTACTGAATTGTATGAACCCATTATCACCTTCAAGTTGAACAGCAAAAGGAATAATAGTCCACACTTTGCTCCACTGATTGCACAAAAGTTCATGTTAAACATGATATACAATATGACATCTCAGCTTCCTACCAGACCAATTGTGATCTTGTATGATCCTACACAACATGATCACCGAGAGGGATATTCCAAGCCAAATGATCGTCGGGCCGTGCTGGAATACAAACTGCATTCAAGTGTTTTTTTTTCTTTTGTTGTACCGAAAGATTGAATTCAAACCTCCCATGGTCAGTTCTAAGAGGATCTTACTAAGCCAGCAAGCCTAATTGGCAACTAGCTGAGAGATAGTGTGTTTACATTTCTTTAAAATTCATTTATTTTAACAGACAATTTGTTTCATTAGATTATTTGTTGCATTCAGATTATTCATTAATTTGGACTATTTGTTATATTCGGATTAATTGTTTGTAATATTTTTTGTCGAAATGTTGAATCTAAATTGGAGTAGCAGGATTGATAGAAAAAATGAAAAAAATAATAATGAAGGCAGCTCTAAGGCGACTTTGTATTTGCGTACAGCTTCTGCAACCTCAAAATAAATATGGAACGCGCTTTATATTACTAAACAGTATAACTCAACTTGCTACGAGCCTCCACAGCATTTCGACGCTCAAAGCCGTTCGATCACTCTCATCTACGCACGAGGTTTGTTCGACCCAGTTGTGAACGCGGACTACTGAAAGCACCGATTTCTGGGCCAGTGCTCCGGGGAACGAGTTACACTAATTATCCCTAATCGGACCATTTGGTAGAAGGCCCACGAGCCTCTAACAGGCCACGTCTCCAAGCCTAAAATCGAGCTGTCCCCCCCTTCTTGGCGCTGCGCCGCCACCGTCTTTCGTCTTCCGTCTAGGCAGCGAGCTTCTACTTCTTGTCTGCCTCGGCATCGATGCCCTGTACTCGCCTTCTACTCTTCCTCCGCAAGCCCCCACGGCCGGTCTCTTCTTTCCCATGTCATGGCCAGCAGAGTTCTTCCATGGTGGCTGCAGCCTGCAGGTCAGAGCACGTGCCACCAGTGACGAATGAGCAACTGGAGGATTAGGGCATCTCCAGCCGTTGGCCCCCCAGGAGGGGCAAAAAATCGCCCCCTGGGGGCGCACCGGCGCTAAACCGCGCACTGGGGGCGTGATGCCCCCCAGTCGCGGCGCCCACGGTATTTTAAAAAATTTAAACATGGCACAAACACGGCGCAAATTCATTGCAAACTTCGGCGAGTTCGTTCAAACTTAAACATATTTTACAAAAAAAAAACCGGCGGGCTACTCCCGCCGTCTCCCTCGCCGCCCGCCTCGCCGCCAGCCCACGCGGCTACATGCCGAGGAGGCTGTAGAACCGCGTGTAGTCGCCGCCGTCGTCGACATCGTCGTCGTCGTCGTCGTCGTCGCCGCTGCCGACCCCGCCTAAACCTCCGCCATCCCTGCTGCACCCCTCCCCCGGTTGGCGCGGCGGGTTGGAAGGTCCGGGGGCGTCGTCGTCGTCGCTGTCGAGGATCACGACGCCGTGCTCGTCCTCGCGCCCACGCTTGCGGGCGGCGATCTCCTCCAGGGCCCGGCACTGCCGGACCATCTCCTCGCGGAGGTAGTCGTCCCGCGCCCACCGCATGGCGTCCTCGTCGGAGAAGCCGCGCCGGGCTATCTCCTCGTACTCCGCGGGAAGGTCGGGCTCCTTCTTGGGCTGGACGAGGCCGGGCTCCGGCTTGGGCTCGACAAGGACAAAACGGCCGGTGGGTTGCGAGGCGGGGGCGCCGATACGGACGCCGGAGCTGAGGGTGCGCGCGGCCACAGGCGTGTCCTGGGGCTCCGGCTTGACGGGGCGGAGGCAGGGCGAGCCGCCGGACGAAGAGGAGGACCCCCCGGTCTCCATGCGCCTCGGGGTCCAGGAGCTTCCCCGGCGGCGTGAAAAGGAAGGGGGAGCGGGGTAGTCGAGGCACGGCGTGTTGCCGCCCTCGATGTACTCGAGGACGGCGTCCAGCGTGCGCCCTGGCACGCCCCACCATCGACGCCGGCTGGCAGAGTTTTGCCTGCCGGAGGGCACGACGCCGTTGGTGGCCTCGAGCTGCTGGGCGTGACGGCGGCGGAAGTACGGCTCCCACAACGGGCTGTCGGGGGCGTACCGTGTCGCCTCCCTCGCCGCAGGCGGCAGGTTCGAGCGGATGCGGGCGATCTCCGCACGCCGCACCGCGCCGGAGGGTACCGGGGGCACCGGCACGCCGCCCGCGCTGATCCTCCACGCCCCGGGCACCCGCATGTCCGGCGGGACCGGGTACTCGGCCTCGTAAAGGAGGCGAGCCTCGTCTTCATGGAGATGGCGGCGGCCGAAGCCGTTCGCCGCCGCGCCGTCGCCTGGGAAACGTTCGGCCATTGGTTTTGAACTGGAGACGGCGAAAGGAGGAGAGGAGAGGGAGGAAGGAGCGACGGTGGAGGGGAAGTGTGAGACGACCGAGCGCGCCGGGGCGCGGCATATATAGGTCGACGCGCCGCCCACACGCGTGGCACCGTGCGTACGCGTGGCGGGCGAGGCGAGGGCGAGGGACGCGCGTCGTCCGGCCTTCACTGCGCCGCCCGTGAAGCATCAATGGCGCAGGCTGACCGGCGCGGCAGCGTGGCAGCTTTGGCATTGATTCGCCGCGGGAAACGAGGCGATGAGGACGACGAAGGGCCGAGAAGTAACCCGGTCGCTGACGCGTCGGGCCCGCGGTTTCTTCGCGCCAAAAAAGTTCGCCCGGCGCCCCCGAGCGCCCCCCAGCGCGCCGGGTTCGGGCTGGGTCCGCCGGCGCTGTTTTCGGCCCAAGCCGGCGAAAATCGGGCTCCTGGGGGCGCGACTGGGCCGTTTTTTCGGCGCCGGCGCGAAAAAATCGCCTGGGGAGGCCTTCTTGGAGGCGTGGCTGGAGATGCCCTTAAGGCCGCGTGTATGTGGGTGCCATTATGCCACCACCATCTTGAGTGTCACCTTGGCACCAGCAGCTCAAGGAGAAAGAGGACAGCGACCTCTCATGGGTAAGAGGAGCGCATCTACTCATTGGTCAACACGGCGCAAACAATCCCAAGGCCAGGTGAGCTCTTCCCTTTGGTGATTTTATTTCTCCACTCCCACTCTGTGCTTATGTCCAGTTGTTTGTTGCAGGTTTTCCCTAGATATTAAGTAATTTTTTTGTACTCATTGAATTATAGGAAGTTCTGACCTGATATTTCCAGTTCACAGCTTCCTACGCATGGCGGACATTTTCTGTCAACAAGTGAAAATTACAGTAATGACGCCTAAAGTATTTGTAACCAAACAATTGATGTAGCAATGTCGTTCATGTTAAGGAGATAGGGCTTTCTTTTGAGCTATACCTTCATCTTTCTCTTCTGATAGATGTATGTAAAGATAAATTATACTTGAATCTCTGAGGAAACTGGCCAAGCAAGGCAGTTTCAGCAGCACGAATCTTTGTAGGCGTTTTTGCATGTTACCCAAGAAATTTGTAAGCATGCAAATCAGTTACTTACCTTAGGTTATCCTAATCATACCTACTTAGCATAGCATATCTTTTACATGCATATCAACTGCAGAAGATGCGCACAAGGAAGTTCAGGAAACTAGCACTGAAAAGCATCCTGAAAACTGATTTGTGGTGGCACTTGCTACAGAGATGTTATAAAGTATTTTCTTTGACAGATCTTTCTTTCTAGACTTGTCCGTGGTTATATACAATTCTTAACTTCTAATTTCTTTTTTAAGTTAAATTTTGTATTCGAAGCTTGGAATGTTGGTAAGGATCCTGATTTTCCATATCATTTGTGCTCGGCTCCAGCATGCCCATTTTAACTAAGATAACTAATCCTATTGAGATATTCCACCGAAGAACTCTCGGAAAGTTCAATTATGTGCAAGAGTAAACAAGGTGAAGATAAAATGTTGTATTACATTTTTTGTTATGTCTATTTCTTGACCATTCCGATGATTGTAATATAAGACAAACATGAGCAGATGATTCGTGGTTAGTCGATCAGTTCTAATCAATGGTTGAGAATTATACTTCAGCACCTATAATGAAACATCATAATTTAAATCATTAAAATTTTATCAAATGTTTATATTTTTCTTAAGGATAAACGGGCGCGGCAACGTGCGCCTTCATGGTCTAGTGTGTTATGAAGGCCGCGGGTATGACGAATCTGCTAGGCTTGCTCTCAGTTAATAAGATTTTCTTTCTATGAATACGAAACTGGATTACAGTTTTACCCAAATACATTTTAGACCAAGTGATTATTTTTTTTTTAATTTTTTGCTTTTGGAATGGTGTATGGCTCTTTCTTGTACATGTAATTTTTAATGTACATTATGTTTACATATGGGACGAGATAAAAATTCAACTGCTTTGAAAAAATTTCAAGTCACACGCATAACAACAATTAAGTGCATGTACTCACGTCACAAGCATTGCATAGTCTAGCTTTCACCGAAGGATCTCGATCGATGCTCGCCATCAAAAGATATGGGTCTAGCTGCTGCCCTAGCCGGAAAGAATGGGAGAGTGAGCCCCACGCAGTGAAACAATCTGATTTGCGCTAGTTTAGAGAAACACTGGGAGAATAGAGTGTAGGACCAGCCCTAACATTATGGAGGCCCTGGTCCAATTGAGGTACAATTGACCTAACAACTATAACATACTAAGATTTCACTAGCATATATCGTATCATGAAAATCATTATAAAGGCATAAACAACAACAACAACAACAACAACAACAACAACAACAAAGCCTTTAGTCCCAAGCAAGTTGGGATAGGCTAGAGGTGAAATCCATAAGATCTCGCAAGCAACTCATGGCTCTGGCACATGGATAGCAAGCTTCCATGCACCCCTGTCCATAACTAGCTCTTCGGTGATACCCCAATCCTTTAGGTCTCTCTTAACGGACTCCTCCCATGTCAAATTCGGTCTACCCCGCCCTCTCTTGATATTCTCCGCACGCTTTAGCCATCCGCTATGCACTGGAGCTTCTGAAGGCCTGCGCTGGATATGCCCAAACCATCTCAGACGATATTGGACAAGCTTCTCTTCAATTGGTGCTACTCCAACTCTATCTCGTATATCATCATTCCGGACTCGATCCTTCCTCGTGTGGCCACACATCCATCTTAGCATACGCATCTCCGCCATACCTAACTGTTGAACATGTCGCCTTTTAGTCGGCCAACACTCAGCGCCATACAACATTGCGGGTCGAACCGCCGTCCTGTAGAACTTGCCTTTTAACTTTTGTGGCACTCTCTTGTCACAGAGAATGCCAGAAGCTTGGCGCCACTTCATCCATCCGGCTTTGATCCGATGGTTCACATCTTCATCAATATCCACATCCTCCTGCAGCATTGACCCCAAATACCGAAAGGTGTCCTTCTGAGATACCACCTGACCATCAAGGCTAACCTCCTCCTCCTCACACCTAGTAGTACTGAAACTGCACATCATGTACTCGGTTTTAGTCCTTCTAAACCTAAACTCTTTCGATTCCAAGGTTTGTCTCCATACACTACTAGGGAAAACCTTATACACAGAACTTTAGCAGTAGCGTGTGTCAAAGAAGCACGCTGGTGCTAAATAGCACCAGCGAGCTTGCCGAAACCGCACTGCAGATAGGTTCGTAGTAGTAGCGCGTCTCGCAGAAAACACGTTACTACTAAAATTCTCACGGCTTAGCCCATATGGTACACATAGTACTAGCGATCTACACGGAACCGCGCTACTGCTACTTTCTTTGTAGCAGCGCGTTTTGCTCTAAACTCGCAACTACTAAATGATATAAAATTAAATGAAAAGCAAATAGTCAAAGGTAATTGAGAATGAAAGAACTCGAAGAAGGTGAAAGGAAAAAAATAAAATGTGAAGAAAAATAAGTGGAAGAGGGAAAAAGGAGAAAGTTGTAGCAGTAGCGCGTATCGCAGAACGCGCTGTAGCTAATGTAGCAGCAACGTGTTTCTGGGAACACGCTACTGCTACTTCTGACTTAACCACCGCGTTCGTCCTTCCCCACGGCCACTTCCCCCAAATCTCACTACTCCGCTCTCGCCGCCGCCGTCGCCCGTCGGTCGCCGCGCGCTCTCCGCACACCCTCTACGCCGCCCCCGCCCCCGGATTCAACGCCGCCCCCGCCCCCGACCTCAACGCCGCCCCCGACCTCAACGCCGCCCCGGATGCCGCCCCAAGCCCGACCTCGATGCCGCCTGCCCCTCTCTCGCCGCAGGCACCCGATCGAGGTGAGCACGCCTGCTCCTCCCCCTCCCCTACCTCTGCCTAGATAGAGTTCTTCAAATTTTAGTTGCATCAAATAGTTAGGGTTCATCTGTGGGTGGAAATGAATTGGATAGAGATGCGGCTGGGATTTTTTCTTAGGTGACGTTTTCTTAGATGATGAATAAACACTAGTGTAATGCATAATAAAACGAGTAAAATTTGACCTTCTTCTATTTAGTTAGTAAGAACTAGTTAGTAAGAACTAGGTACTAATTAGGTGATTTTTTAGTTAAAGCAATTTTTCCCGCCTCGACGTGGACGATGCCTATCCCGCATCCTCGTCGTCGAGTCAGCGGAGGACGACACCTGCTTGACTAGATCGGCCATGTCCGGGACTAGGCTCCGCCGGGGTGGTACTGGGAGGCGCTACCTACCGGGGGGCGCAGGTTGGTGAGGAGCCAGCCTGTCGTTGACCCGAACCTTCTTTGGTGGCGGTCGCGTGGGCCAGTGACAATCCAGAGGCTCGAGGACTCCGCGGAGGTGGTGCGTCACCGTGTCAGTGAGGAGGACGCACACGTCCGTCGCTACTTGTTTGCGTTGGAGCACAGGTCGTTCTCCAATACCTGGCAGGTTCTCCGGGGATCTCACTGGAGCTATGATCCTGTGATGGTGCCTTCTCTGTGGGTGTCCACCGCCCGCGCCGATACCCGTCGTGTGCTAGAGTTTTAGTTGTATTAGTGATGTTATATGTATGACACTATTCGTGATGTATTAGTGATAATATTCGACGATGTACTGAGGCATGAGATGATCTACTTTTGCTTATTGAATGCATGAGATGATCTACTTTTGAAATGTATATCTTGTGTTGCTCAATATCCAAGTGGCCGGTCATGTTTGCAGGTTACACCTTCGAGTGGCCTATGTTTTGCCGGAGTGTTGATTCATTTCTGTTCCGGCAAATTTCAGGCACTCGATATGTCCTATTTTAGCAAAGGTCATGCCGGATTTTTTCGTGAATTTTGGCATGACTTGTGCTAGAATATGTAAGAAATATCGAGTGCCCGGATTTGTGTGTTGAGTATCTTGATAGTTGTCTTCGATCGATTTTCAATTAATGTTTTAACTATGAACATAGGAAATGTCTGACGACGAGAAGGATTTCGGTATTTGCAAATACTGCGAAGACGAGCGCGGCCTGTGCGACGGAATCTTCCTAGATGATGATAGGTGCTTCAGCATCAAGCTGGACGAGAACTTCGAAGTGGATACAGTAAGTCACAACGACAAGTCTTTTTTCGTAATTAAGCATGACATCTGCTTCATTTGCTTCAACTTATATTTTTTTACTATTCTACTAGCGTATCCCCTGCCATGCAAGAGTTTTTGTATTGGATAAGATAGGTTTCAGTCATAGTATGGAGGAAAAGAAAGTTTACTTGAAGACCGAGCATGGTTATATTTTCCATGCGAAGTTATACAATTCAGACGACTACACCTATTTTAGATGCAAAACATGGCGAGCACTATGCAAGACTTATGCATTTGAGCCTGATATGGTTATCACCTTTGATATTCGTCCAGAAGATGATATTGAAGGTAATACCGACATCTGGGTTAATGTGCAAATGCCTCCAGTTATACCATTATGTAAGTTTCTCAACCATATTTATGTCTTTGATATTATTTATTCAAAATTAGTTGACAACTAATTTGTATTGTCAGCTTATTTCCGTGCAAGCAAACATGTCCAGCGCTTGGTAGACAGGACCGTATACTGTCCTGGGGCTGAACTCAACTGCGAGGAGCTGAGTCATTATGTTTCATGGCTTGAGGATCTTGATACTGTCAAGACAAATTTTCTTCCTGCATTTAGAAATGTTAGTACTGAAAATGTGCGACCAATAGTGTTCGTAATGAACTACGGTCACATCCATTTGGGAAGGATGGTAAGATTTTTACTTTTTGTCCTCACTGCATCTTTTCCATACATTATTTTTGAAGCTAAACTTCATTGCTAAGTATGTTACCATACGATGTTCTTCAACAGGGACTCCCGATGAATGTTGTGCCTTATGGGATCGAGACTAAAGGTATCATGAGTATTATCAACTTACGACCAAGATATCCTACAGCTTAGTTAGTGCATTCAAGATTAGCGACCGATGCTTAATAGTGCAAGACTGGACCAAATATGTGTTGGGGGAGCGCATAGAAGTACTAGGGAGCAGCAAACAGAGGCGCCTTCCACGATTAGGAGACAGGTTCATCTGCATGCTCCAATTTGATCAAGTAGGAGAGCTACACATGTTTTATGTTCTTTTACCTAAGAGAGAGCAGCAGGAGTGAGTAGCTGGCTAGAAATGAGTTTCAAGATGATGATGTGCTACACTATTACTATGATGATAAAATAGCTAGTGTTGGTGGTAATGACTATGATGATTATTATTAGCTAGTGTTAGTGGTGATTAAATAAATACTGTTGGTGGTAATGACCATGATGATGATTAAATATCTTGTGCTGGCGGATTAGATTCAAGTGGAGGCAACATGTGGTGCACATCGAAAGTACTACTAGTCCAAACTAGATCAAGTTTGGATTAGTAGTATACTTTTGACATGCACCACATATTGCCTCCACTTGAACCTAATCCACCTTCATTTAATACACTGTTATTGATATAATGATGTAAACCTCATAACAGCTGGTATTGTACCAATATTTGTATGATGGCGCATAAATACACTAAAAATAAAAAAAATAAAAAAAATATACTAGTAGCGATGGAAAGAAAACAAGCTGCAAGTAGATACCTTAGCAGTAGCGCGGTAGTGAACAAGCGCTGCAGCTATTTGTCCTAGCAGTAGCGCGTGATGGCACGCGTTACTGCTAAGCAATAGCTGTAGCGCCTTATTAGTAGCGCGGCCACCCGCGCTACTAGTGGGCACAAAACACGCGCTACTGCTAGGGTTTTCCCTAGTAGTGATAACTCTAACTTCCTATTTAACCCCTCCCGACTATCGTCAACTAGCACCACATCATCCGCAAAGAGCATATACCATGGGATATCTCCTTGTATATCCCTTGTGACCTCATCCATCACCAATGCAAAAAGATAAGGGCTCAAAGCTGACCCCTGATGCAGTCCTATCTTAATCGGGAAGTCATCAGTGTCGACATCACTTGTTCGAACACTTGTCACAATATTATCGTACATGTCCTTAATGAGGGTAATGTACTTTGCTGGGACTTTGTGTTTCTCCAAGGCCCACCACAGGACATTCCGCGGTATCTTATCATAGGCCTTCTCCAAGTCAATGAACACCATATGCAAGTCCTTCTTTTGCTCTCTATATCTCTCCATAAGCTGTCGTACCAAGAAAATGGCTTCCATGGTCGACCTCCCAGGCATGAAACCAAAGTGGTTTTTGGTCACGCTTGTCATTCTTCTTAAGCGGTGCTCAATGACTCTCTCCCATAGCTTCATTGTATGGCTCATCAGCTTAATTCCACGGTAATTAGTACAACTCTGAGGTATAAAGGCATAAACATCAAAATAATTTAAATTAGCAAATGAAAGTCTTGATACATCATGTACATGTGATTATATGATACACACAATGATTATAAGATACATGGACTCATCCATAAATAACTATTGAATGTTGAATGGGGAGGGGGGGCTGCACACTTGCTGACGTTATGTATGTTCTGTAAATCACATTTTTGTAATTTATTTAGGCATGTAGATTTCTGTAAATCACACTTGCTAACGTTATGCTCTATACACCCATGAATCTTGGCTTGAACTAGGTCTTCCCAATTAAACTGTCCACAGCACTACCCCACCAGTAATTTGATATGTAGCTCGCTTAATCTTTTTGCAAGTCTTCTTTGAGAGTGGAAAATAATTGTGTGTTTCCTATGAGAGATTGCAATGCAGCGACTACGCCATCAAATGTTTTTGAATTATTTTCAGTACTACATCCCTTTATTTTCTACTGTTTCTATTATTACAACGCAATTTAGTTTCTACTGTTCCTATTGGCATAGGTAAAAATGCAATGTATGTCTGTGTAGAATAGGATTAGGTGGTCTACACACATTGCAGTAACAAATGTTATTCTTTGTTACATATGCATAGTGCCAGCCATAGGCTGTAGAAGAGGGTGCTTCTGCTCCTCATCACTTGTGATAGTTTCATATAATCATTCCTTCAAAGGGTTATCTCTTCGCTGAGCTTCTCCAATCTATAGCTTCTTGATCATATTTCCATGAACTTTCCATTGTTGTGGTGTTCTACGTTGTCACTACTTGAATCCATCCCAATTCTATCAGTATGTGACAAGGCGTAGCACCGATTAGCTTCCAGTTACAAGGCTGGCAAATCATCCATGTGTCGTATACAATATGTGCTCGACAAGTTTTGTGTCCCATGTATTTCCTAGGACACTGTGTTGTCGGCTACATTTCGGTGTTGTGGAGTACTCTGAAATCGTGCAATTTCCGAAGGCAAGGCCTCAGTTGGAGTTGGGTGGTCTGTTTCGTCAGGCCTCATTCTATCACTTTGATGAGAGGACGAAGGTGGAGAGTTAGAGTGGAGACAAAGTATTCCCTTCCCGACATCTACTATTTCTCAAGCTGGCCTTTATTTTTTTTCCTTTTCCTCAACGTAACAACTGGAGGATGAGACGTTGAACCTCCGGTCACTCTAAAATCCGAAGCACGGAGAGAACACACCCATTCAGGGATCAGACCTTATATTTCTTCTATTGCATCTGCTGACAATTTGCATATGAGCAAAAGGTGTTGAATGACTCATGAAGGATGAAAGAATGTGCTCTATCAGTTTGCGGTCCTATATAAATTTTTGGTTGCGTGGGGTGTAGTTGTTGAAAACATTTATCTCGAATCAATTCCACATGATATCTTTGTACGGAAAGGTCTTCACCATTGATGGCAACCTCCTACATGTATGATTTAGTGAAAGAGATAAATGTACCATTAGTCGCACAACTCTCGCGAGATGAGTACTTTGTTCACACTTCTTCTGAGTTCTGAAATGTCAGGCACAAAGTGTTTCTTCATAAACATCTCCACAAAAAAAAGTTTTAAAAACTTAAAGCAAAGTCAGTCAGCGATGTGTAGAGGTGAAATCCATGCTATTATTATATTTATGCAGGTGCAGTTCCACAAGCGGGAGCTGCCTCATTAAATACTGAAGCGGTTCAACATTCATCAATCAGAACAAACTTTCAAAAGACTGAGCTCAGAACCACAATGGGGCATCATGGAACACAAGCAAAAATAGTGGCGCAACCTAACTAATTGATGCAACACACAAGATAACCAAGCCCATGCACGCTTGCGCACACACCAATATGCAAGCAGGATGAGTTCATATGTGAACTTGCTAAACATGCTTGCTTGGAAAGCAGCAAATTAAAGGAAACACAAGTTACGTACCAATTTTCAGAGCACACCATATGTACCTTGAACCTTCAAGCCTACATAGAGAGACAATCTCCGGCTTGAACATACAAAACAGAAGAACCTACACTCAACAACACATTTTTCTTCATTTCAGTCACCGGAATGTAACCTGCGAGGCAAGCAATATCATCAGTCAAATGATTTCACATCATTCTTCAAGGAAAAGATATTAATTGGAGCTATTCTCATAAATATGTATGACACAAAACAGTAAACATTAGCTTCAACATTGCTGAATTTGTGTCAGAAGCCCCAAAGGTGATCATCTTATCATTATTACTTTATTAGACAAAACCAACACTGGTGGGTAGTGGGGGCTCAAGCCCACCTTTGGTGCCCATCTTCTGGTATATTAGGTCTTTTGACCTAGAAAAAATAAATCAAGAGAGGACTTTTTCGTGACGGAATGCCTCCGTCTCAAGGAGGAACTTGGGCAGGAGCACTTTTGCTATGATTAGATTGTTACCTTAATTCTTCTTTCGTAGTTGCGGATGCTTGCGATGGGGTTAATCATAAGTGGAAGGCTTGTTCAAGTAAGAACAGCACCCAAGCACCGGTCCGCCCACATATCAAATTATCAAATTAAGTAGGGAACGTGAATCAAACCAACATGATAAAAGTGACTACATGAAATTCCCGTGTGCCCTCAAGAACACTTTGCTTATTATCTGAGATGGTTTCGGCCTGTCCTTTGCTATAAGAAGAATTGGGTGACCTTGCTGCACTTTTGTTACCATTATCGTTACTTGATCGTTACAAATTATCTTTATATCAAACTACTTGTTACCGACAATTTCAGTGCTTGCAGAAATTACCTTGCTGAAAACCGCTCCTCATTTTCTTTTTCTCCTCGTTGGGTTCGACACTCTTACTTATCGAAAGGACTACGATTGATACCCTGTACTTGTGGGTCATCAGGCGGCGATCTCTCCCACTTTCTCTCACCGTCGGCGCCATGCTCCACCTCCAAAGCTGCGTCCCCACCCACCTCCTATCTTCTCTGGCCATTCATCCATTCCCCTCTCTCCACCGCCTCCTCTTCGCGGCCGTGCACGTCGTCTCCCCAAGCCCCTGTTCCACTGTCCAAGACTACCTCGTCGACACCTGCGGCCTCACCCGAGCGCAGGCCCTCAAAGCCTCCACCAAGCTCTCCCACCTCAAGTCACCCGCCAATACCGACACCGTCGTCGCCTTCCTCGCCGGCCTCAGCCTCTCCCGTGCCATTGTCACCACACTCATCGCCAGTGACCCAAAGTTCCTTTGCACCAGCGTCGAGAGAACCCTGTCGCCGAACGTCACCTAGCTCACCGACCTCAGTCTATCGTGTTTTCAGATTGGGCGCATCCTCTCGGTCGCACCCCACAACTTCCGCCACAGATTTGTCTTCTCTAGACTGCAATACCACCTACACCTCCTTGGCTCCTTTGAAAACTTTCTCCGACGCTCAAGAACAACAGGTGCCTTCTCCCGTCCGATCTAGAGAGGGTGGTCAAGCCCAATGTTGTGTTACTGCGGGAGTGCAGACTAGGCACTTCCGATATTACAAAGTCCTGCCTCGCTGTGCCATGGCTGATCGACGCCAGCCCGAAGCACGTCCGAGAGGTGGTGGCGTGCGCTGAAAGTCTCGGTGTGCCCCGTGGATCGAGGATGTTTAGGCACAAGCTAAAGGTTGTTCAATTCCTCAATAGGAAGAAGGTCACCGCCAAAGTAGAGCAGTTGAAAAACACATTCAAGTGGTCGGATATTGAGGTGGGGTAGCTCGTGCTCCGCTCCCATCATCGTGCCCTCAGGGTCCGATGCCGAGCAGCTTCCCCATGGCGTCCCCGCTTATTGACAAGCGTCGAGACGGACGCCCGCCATCCTGCCGCAGGAATGTGAATACATTGCAGGAGGGCATCAAGGGCTGCCACCGCCAAAGCCCACTGTCTCGCCTAAGAGCAAGTGTGTGCCACCCGACGCCTCGTTGGGCTCCTCCTCCACCTCCTCTGACTCTGACGACCCCTCAAACGATGACTCTTAGAGCGTGTTGTTGGGGAATGTAGCAGAAATTTAAAATTTTCTACGCATCACCAAGATCAATCTATGGAGTAATCTAGCAACGAGGGAAAGGGGAGTGCATCTACATACCCTTGTAGATTGCTAAGCGGAAGCGTTCAAGTGAACGGGGTTGATGGAGTCGTACTCGTCGTGATCCAAATCACCGATGATCCTAGTGCCGAACGGACGGAACCTCCGCGTTCAACACACATGCAGCCCGGTGATGTCTCCCATGCCTTGATCCAGCAAGGAGAGAGGGAGAGGTTGGGGAAGACTCCATCCAGCAGCAGCACGACAGCGTGGTGGTGGTGGAGGAGCGTGGCAATCCTGCAGGGCTTCGCCAAGCACCGCGGGAGAGGAGGAGGACTTGGGAGAGGGGGAGGGCTGCGCCAGAACTTGGGTGCGGCTGCCCTCCCACCCCTCCACTATTTATAGGTGGGGAGAGAGGGGACCGGCCCCCCTAGATCTCATCTAGGGTTGGGGGCGGCGGCCAAGTGGGGAGGAGTGCCTCCCAAGTCAAGTGGAGGCCCTCCCCCTTAGGGTTTCCCCTCTCCCATGCGCATGGGCCTTGGGGGGTCTGGTGCCCCTGGCCCATTAAGGCTAGGGCGCCCCCTTACAGCCCATGTTGCTGTATTGGACGTGGTGGAACATTTTCCGGACCTCGAACAACAACTTTCCATATATAAATCTTTACCTCCGGACCATTCCGGAACTCCTCATGACGTCCGGGACCTCATCCGGGACTCCGAGCAACATTCGGTAACCACGTACATCTATTCCCTATAACCCTAGCATCATCGAACCTTAAGTGTGTAGACCCTACGGGTTCGGGAGACACGTAGACATGACCGAGACAACTCTCGAGCCAATAACCAACAGCGGGATCTGGATACCCATGTTGGCTCCCACATGTTCCATGATGATCTCATCGGATGAACCACGATGTCGAGGATTCAATCAATCCCGTATTCAATTCCCTTTGTCTAGCGGTATAGTACTTGCCCGAGATTCGATCGTCGGTATACCGATACCTTGTTCAATCTCGTTACCGGCAAGTCTCTTTACTCGTTCCGTAACACATCATCCCGTGATCAACTCCTTAGTCACATTGTGCACATTATGATGATGTCCTACCGAGTGGGCCCAGAGATACCTCTCCGTCACACGGAGGGACAAATCCCAATCTCGATTCGTTCCAACCCAACAGACACTTTCGGAGATACCCGTAGTGCACCTTTATAGCCACCCAGTTACGTTGTGTCATTTGGTACACCCAAAGCATTCCTACGGTATCCGGGAGTTGCATAATCTCATGGTCTAAGGAAATGATACTTGACAATAGAAAAGCTTTAGCATACGAACTACACGATCTTTGTGCTAGGCTTAGGATTGGGTCTTGTCCATCACATCATTCTCCTAATGATGTGATCCCGTTATCAACGACATCCAATGTCCACGGTCAGGAAACCGTGACCATCTATTGATCAACGAGCTAGTCAACTAGAGGCTTACTAGGAACATGGTGTTGTCTATGTATCCACACATGTATCTGAGTTTCCTATCAATACAATTATAACATGGATAATAAACGATTATCATGAACAAGGAAATATAATAATAATAACTAATTTATCATTGCCTCTAGGGCATATTTCCAACAGTCTCCCACTTGCACTAGAGTCAATAATCTAGTTCACATCGCCATGTGATTAACACTCACATGTCACATCGCCATGTGACCAACATCCAAAGAGTTTACTAGTGTCACTAAACTAGTTCACATCATCATGTGATTAAGACTCCATGAGTTCTGGGGTTTGATCATGTTTTGCTTGTGAGAGAGGTTTTAGTCAACGGGTCTGCAACATTCATATCCATATGTACTTCGCAAATCTCTAGGTTATATTGTAAATGCTGCTTCCACGCTCCACTTGAAGCTATTCCAAATGGTTGCTCCACTATACGTATCCGGTTTGCTACTCAGAGCCATTCAGATAGGTGTTAAAGCTTGCATCGACGTAACCCTTTATGCCGAACTCTTTATCACCTCCATAATCGAGAAACATGTCCTTATTACTCCAAGGACAATTTTGACCGCTATCTGGTGATCCACTCCTTGATCACCTTTGTACCCTCTTGCCAGACATGTGGCAAGGCACACATCAGATGCGGTACTCAGCATAGCATACTGTAGAGCCTACGTCTAAAGCATAGGGGACGACCTTCGTCATTCTCTCTTTTCTGCCGTGGTCGAGCTTTTAAGTCTTAACTTCATACCTTACATCTCAGGCAAGAACTCCTTCTTTGACTGATCCATCTTGAACACCTTCAAGATCATGTCAAGGTATATGCTCATTTGAAAGTACCATTAAGCGGTTTTTGATCTATCCTTATAGATCTTGATGATCAATGTTCAAGTAGCTTAAACTAGGTTTTCCCTTGAAAAACGCTTTTAAATAACCCTATATGCTTTACAGAAACTCTACATCATTTCTGATCAACAATATATCAACAACATATACTCATCAGAAATTCTATAGTGCTCCCACTCACTTCTTTGTAAATACAAGTTTCTCATAAACTTTGTATAAACCCAAAATCTTTGATCATCTTATCAAAGTGTATATTCCAACTCCGAGATGCTTACTCCAGTCCATGGAAGGATCGCTGGAGCCAGCATACCTTTTAGCATCCTTAGGATCGACAAAGCCTTTCTGATTGTATCACATACAACCTTTCCTTACGAAAACTGGTAAGGAAACTCGTTTTGACATCCATCTGCCAGATTTCATAAATGCAGCTAATGCTAACATGATTCTGACGGACATAAGCATCACTACGTATGAGAAAATCTCATCGTGGTCAACTCCTTGAACTTGTGAAAAACTCTTCGCCACAAGTCGAGCTTCATAGACGGTGACATTACCGTCCACGTCCGTCTTCTTCTTAGAGATCCATTTATCTCAATGGCTTGCCGATCATCGGGCAAGTCCACCAAAGTCCATGCTTTGTTTTCATACATGGATCCTCTCTCGGATTTTATGGCCTCTAGCCATTTGTCGGAATCCGGGCCCACCATCACTTCTCCATAGCTCGTAGGTTCATTGTTGTCCAGCAACATGACCTTCGAGACAGGATTACTGCACCACTTTGAAGTAGTACGCATCCTTGTCACCCTACAAGGTACGGTAGTGACTTGATCCAAAGCTTCATGATCACTATCATAAGCTTCTACTTCAATTGGTGTAGGCACCACAGGAACAACCTCCTGTGCCCTGGTACACACTAGTTGAAGTGACGGTTCAATAACCTCATCAAATCTCCACCATCCTCCCACTCAACTTTCCGAGACAAACTTTTCCTCGAGAAAGGACCCGATTCAAGAAACAATCCCTATTGCTTTCGGATCTGAATTAGGAGGTATACCCAAATTTTTTGGGTGTCCTATGAAGATGCATTTTATCCGCTTTGGGTTCGAGCTTATCAACCTGAAACTTTTTTGACATAAGCGTCGCAGCCCCAAACTTTTAAGAAATGACAACTTAGGTTTCTCCAAACCATAGTTCATACGGTGTCGTCTCAACGGAATTACGTGGTGCCCTATTTAAAGTGAGTGTGGTTGTCTCTAATGCCTAACCCATGAACGATAGTGGTAATTCGATAAGAGACATCATGGTACGCACCATATCCAATAGGGTGCAACTATGATGTTCGGACACACCATCACACTATGGTGTTCCAGGAGGTATTAATTGTGAAACAATTTCCACAATGTCTTAATTGCGTGCCAAAGCTCGTAACTCAGATACTCATCTCTATGATCATACAATAGACATTTTATCCTCTTGTCACGATGATCTTCAACTTCACTCTAAAATTACTTGAACCATTCAATAATTCAGACTTGTGTTTCATCAAGTAAATATACTCAGTATCTACTCAAATCATCTGTGAAGTAAGAACATAACGATATCCACTGCGTGCCTCAGCACTCATTGGACTGCACACATCAAAATGTGTTACTTCCAACAAGTTGCTTTCTTGTTCCATTTTACTGAAAACGAGGCTTTCAGTCATCTTGCCCATGTGGTATGATTTGCATGTCTCAAGTGATTCAAAATCAAGCGAGTCCAAACGGTCCATTTGCATGGAGTTTCTTCATGCATATACACCAATAGACATGGTTCACATGTCTCAAACTTTTCAAAAACGAGTGAGTCCAAAGATCCATCAACATGGTGCTTCTTCATGTGTTTTATACCAATATGACTTACATGGCAGTGCCACAAGTAGGTGGTACTATCATTACTATCTTATATCTTTTGGCATGAACATGTGTATCACTATGATCGAGATTCAGTAAACCATTCATTTTAGGTGCAAGACCATTGAAGGTATTATTCAAACAAACAGAGTAACCATTATTCTCCTTAAATGAATAACCGTATTGCGATAGACATAATCCAATCTTGTCTATGCTCAATGCAAACACCAAATAACAATTATTTAGGTTTAACACCAATCTCGATGGTAGAGGGAGCGTGCGATGCTTGATCACATCAAGCTTGGAAAACTTCCAACACATATCGCCAGCTCACCTTTAGCTAGTCTCCGTCTACTCCGCAGCCTTTTATTTCGAGTTACCAATACTTAGCAACCGAACCGGTATCTAATACCCTGGTTCTACTAGGAGTACTAGTAAAGTACACATTAACATAATGTATATCCAATATACTTCTATCGACCTTGCCAGCCTTCTCATCTACCAAGTATCTAGGGTAATTCTGCTCCAGTGGCTGTTCCCCTTATTACAGAAGCACTTAGTCTCGGGTTTGGGTTCAACTTTGGGTTTCTTCACTAGAGCAACAGCTGATTTGCCGTTTCATGAAGTATCCCTTCTTGCCCTTGCCCTTCTTGAAACTAGTGGTTTCACCAACCATCAACGATTGATGCTCCTTCTTGATTTCTACTTTTGCGGTGTCAAACATCGCGAATATCTCAAGGATCATCATATCTATCCCTGATATGTTATAGTTCATCACGAAGCTCTAGCAGCTTGGTGGCAATGACTTTGGAGAAACATCACTATCTCATCTGGAAGATCAACTCCCACTCGATTCAAGTGATTGTTGTACTCAAACAATCTGAGCACAAGCTCAAAGATTGAGCTTTTCTCCCTTTGTTTGCAGGCTAAGAAAATCGTCGGAGGTCTTATACCTCTTGACGTGGGCACGAGCCTGAAATCCCAATTTCAGCCCTCGAAACATCTCATATGTTCCGCGACGTTTTGAAATCGTCTTTGGTGCCTCAACTCTAAACCGTTTAACTAAACTATCACGTAGTTATCAAAACGTGTATGTCAGATGTTCGCAACATCCACAGACGATGTTCGAGGTTCAGCACACTGAGCGGTGCATTAAGGACACAAGCCTTCTACGAAGCAACAAGGACAATCCTCAGTTTACGGACCTAGTCCGCATAATCGCTACTATCAACTTTCAACTGAATTTTCTCTAGGAACATATCTAAACAGTAGAACTAAAGCGCGAGCTTACGACGTAATTTGCAAAGATCTTTTGACTATGTTCAGGATAATTAAGTTCATCTTATGAACTCCCACTTGGATAGACATCCCTCTAGTCATCTAAGGGATTACATGATCCGAGTCAACTAGGCCGTGTCCGATCATCACGTGAGACGGACTAGTCAACATCGGTGAACATCTTCATGTTGATCGTATCTTCCATACGACTCATGCTCGACCTTTCGGTCTTCCGTGTTCCGAGGCCATGTCTGTACATGCTAGGCTCGTCAAGTCAACCTAAGTGTATTGCGTGTGTAAATCTGGCAAGGTGTTGTAGTATCCTCCTCGTCGAGATACTCGATTTTCCCCCGGGATTACTTCACTGATATCGATTTTGGCCTAAGCACGGCCTCTAGGTTAGTTCAAAGTGTAACAGACCGCCGGTGTTAAGCCGGAGGAAGGAGAGGATGAGGCCAAGTCATCATTCCCCTTATGCCCTGAAACTGGGGGCTCTTTGTCTAAAGGAAGGGCAAAGTCAACAGGCCAATCCCAGTTTCAGAATTGGAAGAAGCAGTAGGAGGTTCACCATCAGAAAGGCATGGGACAACAAACTCTCTTAAAGCTTTCTTCGAATAAGTATTTCACTTGACTTGGCTCAACGGCTTTAGTTTAGTAAATGCTTTAGTATGAAGCTTGAGTCAAGTCTAGTCTCATGCAGTGAAGATCGTCAAGCAATCATTGCTCGTCTCTCCGAAACCTATTGATAAGGAACACGTTCAAGTGTATGGAATAATCAAACCTTTCACGTATTTGTTAACATAGCATTGGACGATTGATTCCTCTCTTTCTCCATGGCCTACTTCCCATAACTGGCCTTACTAAAACTTATGAAATGCTAATTTGACCTAAATTTCTGGTTAACTGCTTACTTTATTTGCTAGCTCACCTGAAACTCTGTCTTCAGGAGGAAAGCTTGCTTGAGTACCTTACTTGAAAACAAACCGCTTGAGTTGTAACCGAAACAGAAAGGTTTGATGAGCCGCTGCTTTCTCTCTAACTGCTCTTACCGCTTCTTCTTCTTGACCTCTGCTCACTGCTGCCAATGCTGTGACTGCCGCCCCTATCTCTAAAGCTGCGGATTACAGCTCCTGATTCAAGCAGTTTTTTTTCTGAAGTATGAGTCTTGTTTATGACATTCAATTCCAGAATGAACATTCAAAGGAAAAGTAGTATGGGACGCTGCTTGCTATTACTGACTGCGGCTGCCGACCGAAGAACTGAAGATGTTCAATCTATGTTTGAGTGCTCTTGCGAAAGAAAATAATTTCGAATGCAAAAATGACTTCAAAAATAGGATAGGATCGCGGATTCCATATATTATTATAGAAAGAAAGATACTGTACTCCGCATCTTTACACCGAATCCTTAAAATCCATTTAATGTCTTCTTGCCTCCCTTCAGTTCATGCCTTCAGGCTGGCCTGCTCTTGCCTATGAATGAGATGCCTACTTCCCATTAAGTCAAAATACCTCATAGACATGCATATTTTTAAGAATACTTAGTTAGTTAAAGAGAAAGATGGCTTTTGAAAATTTTGTTAGTCCCCTCGTTCCCGAGCAAGAAAACGGATGCGCTAACGTGCAATGGCTTTCGCGCTAGTTGCTCAATCCGTTGCTTGTTCAGAAGAATCCGCAAATGAATATTCTTTATTTCCTCTCGGACAGGCCCTCTTTTTTCATTCGAATGTACATCTTTTTCGGTAATGATCATCTACAACTGAAAGACTGATGTCTTCCTCTACTCGATCCTTAGTTATACAATCTCCCTCCACCTCAATTTTTATGATCCTCATAGCCTTTTTTATTCGCGTCCTCCCCCTGGATCTATTCCTGCCGCGTCCACGTCCTCTGCCTCCAGCAACTAGAGCTGCATCATCTTGTTCATTATTGAGAATAGGCCTCTTCTCACACCGTACCAGTTCTTTTTGCAGTTGAATCTTTGATCTGAGTCAACTAGGCCGTGTCCGATCATCACGTGAGACGGACTAGTCAATACCGGTGAACATCTTCATGTTGATCGTATCTTCCATACGACTCATGCTCGACCTTTCGGTCTTCCGTGTTCCGAGGCCATGTCTGTACATGCTAGGCTCGTCAAGTCAACCTAAGTGTATTGCGTGTGTAAATCTGGCTTACACCCGTTGTATTCGAACGTTAGGATCTATCACACCCGATCATCACGTGATGCTTCGAAACAACGAACCTTCGCAACGGTGCACAGTTAGGGGGAACACTTTTCTTGAAATTATTTCGAGGGATCATCTTATTTAAGCTACCGTCGTTCTAAGCAAATAAGATGTAAAACATGATAAACATCACATGCAATCAAATAGTGACATGATATGGCCAATATCATATTGCTCCTTTGATCTCCATCTTTGGGACGCCATGATCATCTTCGTCACCGGCATGACACCATGATCTCCATCATCGTGTCTTCATGAAGTTGTCAAGCCAACGACTACTTCTACTTCTATGGCTAACGCGTTTAGCAATAAAGTAAAGTAATTTACATGGCGTTCTTCAATGACACGCAGGTCATACAAAAATGAAGACAATTCCTATGGCTCCTGCCGGTTGTCATACTCATCGACATGCAAGTCGTGATTCCTATTACAAGAACATGATCATCTCATGCATCACATATATCAGTCATCACATCCTTAGGCCATATCACATCACAAAACACTTGCTGCAAAAACAAGTTAGACGTCCTCTAATTGTTGTTGCAAGTTTTTACGTGGCTTCTATAGGTGTTCTAGCAAGAACGTTTCTTACCTACGTAAAACCACAACGTGATATGCCAATTTCTATTTACCCTTCATAAGGACCCTTTTCATCGAATCCGCTCCAACTAAAGTGGGAGACACAGACACCCGCTAGCCACCTTATGCAACTAGTGCATGTCAGTCGGTGGAACCTGTCTCACGTAAGCGTACGTGTAAGGTCGGTCCGGGCCACTTCATCCCACGATGCCGCCGAAGCAAGATAAGACTAGTAGTGGCAAGAAAATTAACAACATCTACGCCCACAACTGCTTTGTGTTCTACTCGTGCAGAGTAACTACGCATAGACCTAGCTCATGATGCCAATGTTGGGGAACGTGGCAGAAATTCAAAATTTTCTACGCATCACCAAGATCAATCTATGGAGTAATCTAGCAACGAGGGAAAGGGGAGTGCATCTACATACCCTTGTAGATGAAGGAAATATGCCCTAGAGGCAATAATAAAGTTATTATTTATTTCCTTATTTCATGATAAATGTTTATTATTCATGCTAGAATTGTATTAACCGGAAACATAATACATGTGTGAATACATAGACAAACATAGTGTCACTAGTATGCCTCTACTTGACTAGCTCGTGAATCAAAGATGGTTAAGTTTCCTAGCCATAGACATGAGTTGTCATTTGATTAACGGGATCACATCATTAGGAGAATGATGTACATTGACTTGACCCATTCCGTTAGCTTAGCACTTGATCATTTAGTATGTTGCTATTGCTTTCTTCATGACTTATACATGTTCCTGTAACTATGAGATTATGCACCTCCCGTTTACCGGAGGAACACTTTGGGTGCTACCAAACGTCACAACGTAACTGGGTGATTATAAAGGAGTACTACAAGTGTCTCCAAAGGTACATGTTGGGTTGGCGTATTTCGAGATTAGGTTTTGTCACTCCGATTGTCGGAGAGGTATCTTTGGGCCCTCTCGGTAATGCACATCACTTTAAGGCTTGCAAGCAATGTAGCTAATGAGTTAGTTACGGAATGATGCATTACGGAACGAGTAAAGAGACTTGCCGGTAACGAGATTGAACTAGGTATTTGATACTGACGATCGAATCTCGGGCAAGTAACATACCGATGACAAAGGGAACAACGTATGTTGTTATGCGGTTTGACCGATAAAGATCTTCGTAGAATATGTAGGAGCCAATATGGGCATCTATGTTCCGCTATTGGTTATTGACCGAGAATAGTTCTAGGTCATGTCTACATAGTTCTCGAACCCGTAGGGTCCGCACGCTTAACGTTACGATGATAGTTTTATTATGAGTTTATGAGTTTTGATGTACCGAAGGAGTTCGGAGTCCCGGATGAGATCGGGGACATGACGAGGAGTCTCGAAATGGTCGAGACGTAAAGATCGATATATTGGACGACTATATTCGAAGTTCGGAAAGGTTCCGAGTGATTCGGGTATTTTTCGGAGTACCGGAGAGTTACGGGAATTCGTATTGGGCCTCATTGGGCCATACGGGAAAGGAGAGAAAGGGCCAAAAGGGTGGCCGCACCCCTCCCCTTGGACTAGTCCGAATTGGACTAGGGAGGGGGGGCGCCCCCTTCCTTCCTTCTCCTTCTCTCTTCCCTTTCCTTCTCTCCTACTCCTACTACATGGAAGGGTTCCTAGTTCTACTAGGAAAGGGGGAATCCTACTCCCGGTGGGAGTAGGACTCCCCTAGGGCGCGCCATAGAGAGGGCCGGCCCTCCCCCTCCTCCACTCCTTTATATACGGGGGCAGGGGGCACCCCATAGACACACAAGTTGATCAACGGATCGTTCCTTAGCCGTGTGCAGTGCCCCCCTCCACCATATTCCACCTCGGTCATATCGTCGCGGAGTTTAGGCGAAGCCCTGCGCCGGTAGAACATCATCATCGTCACCACACTGTCGTGCTGACGGAACTCATCCCCGACACCCTGCTGGATCGGAGTCCGGGGAACGTCATCGAGCTGAACGTGTGCTGAACACGGAGGTGCCGTACGTTCGGTGCTTGGATCGGTCGGATCGTGAAGACGTACGACTACATCAACCGCGTTGTCATAACACTTCTGCTTTCGGTCTACGAGGGTACGTGGACACACTCTCCCCTCTCGTTGCTATGCATCACCATGATCTTGCGTGTGCGCAGGATTTTTTTTGAAATTACTACGTTCCCCAACAGTGGCATCCGAGCCTAGGTTTTATGCGTTGATGTTATATGCACGAGTAGAACACAAGTGAGTTGTGGGCGATACAAGTCATACTCCTTACCAGCATGTCATACTTTGGTTCGGCGGTATTGTTGGATGAAGCGGCACGGACCGACATTACGCGTACGCTTACGCGAGACTGGTTCTACCGACGTGCTTTGCACACTGGTGGCTGGCGGGTGTCAGTTTCTCCAACTTTAGTTGAACCGAGTGTGGCTACGCCCGGTCCTTGAGAAGGTTAAAACAGCACTAACTTGACGAACTATCGTTGTGGTTTTGATGCGTAGGTAAGAACGGTTCTTGCTCAGCCCGTAGCAGCCACGTAAAACTTGCAACAATAAAGTAGAGGACGTCTAACTTGTTTTTGCAGGGCATGTTGTGATGTGATATGGTCAAGACGTGATAAGATATAAGTTGTTGTATGAGATGATCATGTTTTGTTGAAGTTATCGGCAACTGGCAGAAGCCCTATGGATGTCTCTTTGTTGCATAAGATGCAAGTGCCAAATAATTGCTTTACTTTATCGCTATACGATAGCAATAGTTGCAAGAACAATAGTTGGTGAGACAACCATGTGATGACACATTGATATAGATCAAGATGATGAAGATCATGGTGTCGTGCCGGTGACGATAGAGATCATGACAGTACTTTGGAGATGGAGATCAAAGGCGCAAGATGATCATGGCCATATCATGTCACATATTTTGATTGCATATGATGTTTATCTATTAAACATCTTATTCTTGCTTTGATTGACGGTAGCATTTTAAGATGATCTCTCACTAATTATCAAGAAGTGTTCTCCCTGAGTATGCACCGTTGCGAAAGTTCGTCGTGCCCAGACACCACGTGATGATCGGGTGTGATAAGCTCTACGTCCATCTACAACGGGTGCAAGCCAGTTTTGCACACGAGGAATACTCAGGTTAAACTTGACGAGCCTAGCATATGCAGATATGGCCTCGGAACACGGAGACCGAAAGGTCGAGCGTGAATCATATAGTAGATATGATCAACATAGTGATGTTCACCATTGAAAACTACTCCATCTCACGTGATGATCGGATATGGTTTAGTTGATTTGGATCACGTGATCACTTAGATGACTAGAGAGATGTCTGTCTAAGTGGGAGTTCTTAAGTAATATGATTAATTGAACTTAAATTTATCATGAACTTAGTCCTGGTAGTATTTTGCAAATTATGTTGTAAGATCAATAGCTTGCATTGTTGCTTTCATATGTTTATTTTGATATGTTCCTAGAGAAAATTGTGTTGAAAAATGTTAGTAGCAATGATGCGGATTGGATCCGCGGTCTGAGGTTTATCCTCATTGCTGCACAGAAGAATTATGTCCTTAATGCACCGCTAGGTGACAGACCTATTGCAGGAGCAGATGCAAACGTTTTGAACGTTTGGCTTGCTCGATATGATGACTACTTGATAGTTTTGTGCACCATGCTTTATGGCTTAGAATCGGGACTTCAAAGATGTTTTGAACATCATGGACCATATGAGATGTTCCAGGAATTGAAGTTAATATTTCAAGCAAATACCCGAGTTGAGAGATATGAAGTCTCCAACAAGTTCTATAGCTAAAAGATGGAGGAGAATCGCTCAACTAGTGAGCATGTGCTCAGATTGTCTGGATACTTCAATCGCTTGAATCAAGTGGGAGTTAACCTTCCAGATAAGATAGTGATTGACAGAATTCTCTAGTCACCATCACTAAGTTACTAGAACTTCGAGATGAACTATAGTATGCAAGGGATGACGAAAACGATTCCTGAGCTCTTCGTGATGTTGAAATCGACGAAGGTAGAAATCAAGAAAAAGCATCAAGTGTTGATGATTGACAAGACCACTAGTTTCAAGAAAAGGGCAAAGGGAAAGAAAGGGAAACTTCAAGTAGAATGGAAAACAAGTTGTCACTCCCGTGAAGAAGACCAAAGCTGGACCAAAGCCTGAAACTGAGTGCTTACACTGCAAAGGAAATGGTCACTGGAAGCAGAAATGCCCTAAATATTTGGTGGATAAGAAGGATGGCAAAGTGAACAAGGGTATATTTGATATATAGGTTATTGATGTATGCCTTACTAGTGTTTATAGTAGCCCCTGAGTATTTGATACTTGTTAGGTTGCTAAGATTAGTAACTCGAAACAGGAGTTACATAATAAACAGAGACATGTTGAGGGGAAGTGACGATGAGTGTTGGAAATAGTTCCAAGTTTGATATGATCATCATCGCACACTCCCTATACTTTCGGGATTAGTGTTAAACCTAAATAAATGTTATTTGGCGTTTGCGTTGAGCATGAATATGATTTGATCGTGTTTATTTCAATACGATTATTCATTTAAAATCAGAGAATAATTGTTGTTCTGTTTACATGAATAAAACCTTCAATGGTCATACACCCAATGAAAATAGTTTGTTGGATCTCGATCGTAGTGATACACATATTCATAATATTGAGGCCAAAAGATGCAAAGTTAATAATGATGGTGCAACTTATTTGTGGCACTGCCGTTTGGGTCATATCGGTGTAAAGTGCATGAAGAAACTCCATAAAGATGGATTTTCGGAATCACTTGGTTATGAATCATTTGATGCTTGCGAACCGTGCCTTTTTGGCAAGATGACTAAAACTCCGTTCTCCGGAACAATGGAACAAGCTACTGACTTATTGGAAATAATACATACAGATGTATGCGATCCAATGAGTGTTGATGCTCGTGGCAAGTATCGTTATTTTCTGACCTTCACAAGATGATTTGAGCAGATATGGGTATATCTACTTGATGAAACATAAGTCTGAAATAGTTGAAAGGTTCAAAGAATTTCAGAGTGAAGTGAAAAAATCATCGTAGCAAGAAAATAAAGTTTCTGCGATCTGATCGCGGAGACGAATATTTGAGTTACGAGTTTGGTCTTCAATTAAAACAATGTGGAATAGTTTCATAGCTCACGCCACCTGGAACACCACAACGTTATGGTGTGTCCGAACGTCGTAACCGCACTTTATTGGATATGGTGCGACCTATGGTGTCTCTTACTGATTTATCACTATTGTTTTGGGGTTATGCATTAGAGACAGCTGCATTCACGTTAAAAGGGCACCATCTAAATCTGTTGAGACGACACCATATGAACTGTGGTTTAGCAAGAAACCCAAGTTGTCATTTCTTAAAGTTTGGGGCTGCGATGCTTATGTGAAAAAGTTTCATCCTGTTAAGCTCGAACCCAAATCAGAGAAGTGCGTCTTCATAGAATACGCAAACGAAATTGTTGGGTACACCTTCTATCACATATCCGAAGGCAAGATATTCGTTGCTCAAAATGGATCCTTTCTAGAGAAGGAGTTTCTCTCGAAAGAAGTGAGTGGGAGGAAAGTAGAACTTGATAAGGTAACTGTACCTTCTCCCGTATTGGAAAATAGTTCATCACTGAAATCAGTTCCAGTGATTTCTACACCAATTAGTGAGGAAGCTAATGATGATGATCATGAAACTTCAGATCAAGTTACTACAGAACCTCGTAGGTCTTCCATAGTACGGTCCACACCAGAGTGGTACGGTAATCTTGTTCTGGAAGTCATGTTACTAGACCATGATGAACCTACGAACTATGAGGAAGCGATGATGAGCCCAGATTCCGCAAAATGGCTTAAGTCTATGAAATCTGAGATGGGATCCATGTATGAGAACAAAGTGTGGACTTTGCTGGAGTTGCCCGATGATCGGCAAGCCATATTGTATAAATGGATCTTCAAGAGGAAGACGGATGTTGATAGTAGTGTTACTATCTACAAAGCTCGACTTTTCGCAAAAAGGTTTTTGACAAGTTCAAGGTGTTGACTACAATGAGATTTTCTCAACTGTAGCGATGCTTAAGTCTGTCTGAATCATGTTAGCAATTGCCACAATTTATGAAATCTGGCAAATGGATGTCAAAACTGTATTCCTTAATGGTTTTCTCAAAGAAGAGTTGTATATGATGCAACCAGAAGGTTTTGTCAATCCTAAAGGTACTAACAAAATGTGCATGCTCCAGCGATCCATCTATGGACTGATGCAAGCATCTCGGAGTTGGAATATATGCTTTGATGAGTTGATCAAAGCATATAGTTTTGTACAGACTTACGATGAAGCCTGTATTTACAAGAAAGTGAGTGGGAGCACTACAACATTTCTGATAAGTATATGTGAATGACATATTGTTGATCGGAAATAATGTAGAATTATTCTGCAAAGCATAAAGGAGTGTTTGAAAGGAGTTCTTTAAAATAAAGACCTCAGTAAAGCTACTTACATATTGAGCATCAAGATCTATTGAAATAGATCAAGACGCTTGATAAGATTTTCAATGAGTACATACCTTGACAAGGTTTTGAAGTTGTTCAAAATGGAACAGTCAAAGAAGGGTTCTTGCCTGTGTTGCAAGGTGTGAAGTTGAGTAAGACTCAAGACCCGACCATGGCAGAAAATAGAAAGAGAATGAAAAGTCATTCCCTATGCCTCAGTCATAGGTTCTATAAAGTATGCTATGCTGTGAACCAGACCTATTGTATACTTTGCCCTGGTTTGGCAAGGGAGTACAATAGTGATCTAGGAGTAGATCACTGGACATTGGTCAAAATTGTCCTTAGTGGAATAAGGATATGTTTCTCAATTATGGAGGTGACAAAAGGTTCGTCGTAAAAGGTTACGTCGATACATGTTTTGGCACTGATCCAGATGACTCTAAGTCTTAATCTGGATACATATTGAAAGTGGGAGCAATTAGTTAGAGTAGCTCCGTGCAGAGTATTGTAGACATAGAATATTTGCAAAATACATACGACTCTGAATGTGACAGACCCGTTGACTAAACTTCTCTCACGAGCAAAACATGATCATACCTTTGTACTCTTTGGGTGTTAATCACATAGCAATGTGAACTAGATTATTGACTCTAGTAAACCCTTTGGGTGTTGGTCACATGACGATGTGAACTATGGGTGTTAATCATATACAGATATGATTATTGGTGTTAAATCACATGGCGATGTGAACTAGATTATTGACTCTAGCGCAAGTGGGAGGCTGAAGGAAATATGCCCTAGAGGCAATAATAAAGTTATTATTTATTTCCTTATTTCATGATAAATATTTATTATTCATGCTAGAATTGTATTAACCGGAAACATAATACATGTGTGAATACATAGACAAACATAGTTTCACTAGTATGCCTCTACTTGACTAGCTCGTGAATCAAAGATGGTTAAGTTTCCTAGCCATAGACATGAGTTGTCATTTGATTAACGGAATCACATCATTAGGAGAATGATGTGATTGACTTGACCCATTCCATTAGGTTAGCACTTGATCGTTTAGTATGTTGCTATTGCTTTCTTCATGACTTATACATGTTCCTGTAACTATGAGATTATGCAACTCCCGTTTACCGGAGGAACACTTTGGGTGCTACCAAACGTCACAACGTAACTGGGTGATTATAAAGGAGTACTACAAGTGTCTCCAAAGGTACATGTTGGGTTGGCGTATTTTTTAGATTAGGTTTTGTTACTCCGATTGTCGGAGAGGTATCTTTGGGCCCTCTCGGTAATGCACATCACTTTAAGCCTTGCAAGCAATGTAGCTAATGAGTTAGTTACGGAATGATGCATTACGGAACGAGTAAAGAGACTTGCCAGTAACGAGATTGAACTAGGTATTGGATACCGACGATCGAATCTCGGGCAAGTAACATACCGATGACAAAGGGAACAACGTATGTTGTTATGCGGTTTGACCGATAAAGATCTTCGTAGAATATGTAGGAGCCAATATTGGCATCCAGGTTCCGCTATTGGTTATTGACCGAGAATAGTTCTAGGTCATGTCTACATAGTTCTCGAACCCGTAGGGTCCGCACGCTTAACGTTACGACGACAGTTTTATTATGAGTTTATGAGTTTTGATGTACCGAAGGAGTTCGGAGTCCCAGATGAGATCGGGGACATGACGAGGAGTCTCGAAATAGTCGAGACGTAAAGATCGATATATTGGACGACTATATTCGGAGTTCAGAAAGGTTCTGAGTGATTCGGGTATTTTTCGGAGTACCGGGGAATTACGGGAATTCGTATTGGGCCTCATTGGGCCATACGGGAAAGGAGAGAAAGGGCCAAAAGGGTGGCCGCACCCTCCCCTTGGACTAGTCCGAATTGGACTAGGGAGGGGGGGCGCCCCTTCCTTCCTTCTCCTTCTCTCTTCCCTTTCCTTCTCTCCTACTCCTACTACATGGAAGGGTTCCTAGTTCTACTAGGAAAGGGGGAATTCTACTCCCGGTGGAAGTAGGACTCCCCTTGGGCGCGCCATAGAGAGGGCCGGCCCTCCCCTCCTCCACTCCTTTATATACGGGGGCAGGGGGCAACCCATAGATACACAAGTTGATCTACGGATCGTTCCTTAGCCGTGTGCGGTGCCCCCCTCCACCATATTCCACCTCGGTCATATCGTCGCGGAGTTTAGGCGAAGCCCTGCGCCGGTAGAACATCATCATCATCACCACACCGTCGCGCTGACGGAACTCATCCCCGACACCCTGCTGGATCGGAGTCCGGGGAACGTCATCGAGCTGAACGTATGCTGAACATGGAGGTGCCGTACGTTCGGTGCTTAGATCGGTCGGATCGTGAAGACGTACGACTACATCAACCTCGTTGTCATAACGCTTCCGCTTTCGGTCTACGAGGGTACGTGGACACACTCTCCCCTCTCGTTGCTATGCATCACCATGATCTTGCGTGTGCGTAGGAATTTTTTTGAAATTACTACATTCCCCAACAGTAGATTGCTAAGCGGAAGCATTCAAGTGAACGGGGTTGATGGAGTCATACTCGTCGTGATCCAAATCACCAATGATCCTCGTGCCGAACGGACGGCACCTCCGCGTTCAACACACATGCAACCCGGTGACGTCTCCCATGCCTTGATCCAGCAAGGAGAGAGGGAGAGGTTGGGGAAGACTCTGTCCAGCAGCAGCACGACGGCGTGGTGGTGGTGGAGGAGCGTGGCAATCCTGCAGGGCTTCGCCAAGCACCGCGGGAGAGGAGGAGGACTTGGGAGAGGGGGAGGGCTGCGCCAGAACTTGGGTGCGGCTGCCCTCCCACCCCTCCACTATTTATAGGTGGGGAGAGAGGGGGCCGGCCCCCCTAGATCTCATCTAGGGTTGGGGGCGGCGGCCAAGTGGGGAGGAGTGCCTCCCAAGTCAAGTGGAGGCCCTCCCCCTTAGGGTTTCCCCTCTCCCATGCGCATGGGCCTTGGGGGGGCTGGTGCCCCTGGCCCATTAAGGCTAGGGCGCCCCCTTACAGCCCATGCTGCTGTATTGGACGTGGTGGAACATTTTCCGGATCTCGAACAACAACTTTTCATATATAAATTTTTACCTCCGGACCATTCCGGAACTCCTCGTGATGTCCGGGATCTCATCCGGGACTCCGAACAATATTCGGTAACCACGTACATCTATTCCCTATAACTGTAGCATCATCGAACCTTAAGTGTGTAGACCCTACGGGTTCGTGAGACACGTAGACATGACCGAGACAACTCTCCAGCCAATAACCAACAGCGGGATATGGATACCCATGTTGGCTCCCACATGTTCCACGATGATTGTCGGTGTCAAAACCGGCGGATCTCGGGTAGGGGGTCCCGAACTGTGCGTCTAGGCGGATGGTAACAGGAGACAAGGGACACGATGTTTTACCCAGGTTCGGGCCCTCTTGATGGAGGTAAAACCCTACGTCCTGCTTGATTAATATTGATGATGTGTATTACAAGAGTGGATCTACCACGAGATCAAGGAGGCTAAACCCTAGAAGCTAGCCTATGGTATGATTGTTGTAATGGATGTTATGTCCTACGGACTAAAACCCTCCGGTTTATATAGACACCGGAGAGGGCTAGGGTTACACAGAGTCGGTTACAATGGTAGGAGATCTACATATCCGTATCGCCAAGCTTGCCTTCCACGCCAAGGAAAGTCCCATCCGGACACGGGACGGAGTCTTCAATCTTGTATCTTCGTAGTCTTGGAGTCCGGCGGACGATGATAGTCCGGCTGTCCGGACACCCCCTAGTCCAGGACTCCCTAAGTAGCCCCTGAACCTGGCTTCAATGACGATAAGTCCGGCGCGCATAATGTTCGGCATTGCAAGGCCGGTTCCTCCTTTGAATAATCCATAGAAGATTGTGAACGCCTGGATAGAGTCCGGCTCTGCAAAATAAATTCCACATTCCGCCGTAGAGAGAATATCATGTACACAAGTTCAATCTGCTGACGTATCTTATAGCGTGACGTCATGCCACTACCAAGCCTTTACTTGAATCATTTTTTATTATACCACCTCAGCGCATTTAGCGAAGCGGTTTCCTTGGCACATCTTGTCGAAGCAGAGATCGTGTTCCCCTTATTCCGGGATTCTCGTCAATACGGACGTGGGTAACCCAACCGCGCCATTGATGGTGGCGCTTGGGAGATAAGCGAGTTTTACCAGACCGGTGGGGACGTATAGTCTTCATCCGCCTATATATAAGGGGATAAGGATCCACCTTTTTACCTACGCCTTCTTCCTCCTTTGCTTATCCATCTCCGTGCACTCGAGCTCCAGCGCCCAAGTTCGCGCATGTCATCTCAACCTTCTCCGACCATGTCCGGAGCGGGAGGTAAATGGTTGGCCTCCACCGTTAAGGAGGAGCACATCGTCAAACTGCGCAGCGCCGGATACCTTTCCGGCGACATCGCGCACCGGCTGCCCGACAAGGGGCAGCTCATCCCCACCCCCAGGCCCCATGAGAGGGTCGTATTTCTCCCCCACTTCCTCCGCGGACTGGGCTTTCTACTTCACCCCTTTGTCCGGGGGCTCATGTTCAACTACGGCCTGGATTTCCATGATCTGGCGCCGAACTTCATCCTCAACATCGCGGCGTTCATCGTCGTGTGCGAGGCCTTCCTCTGCATCCAGCCCCACTTCGGCTTGTGACTCAAGACCTTCAATGTCAAGCCGAAGGTGGTAAAGGGCACGCAGGCGGAGTGCGGAGGCGCCATGTTGGGCAAGATGCCGAACATCCTCTGGTTCGAAGGGGCCTTCGTGGAATCCGTCAAGGGGTGGCAGTTGGGGTGGTTCTACATCACCGAGCCGTGCGACCCTAAGTGGGCGGCGGCCCCCGAGTTCAGATCTGGTATCCCTATGCAACTCACCTCCTGGAAAGAGAAGGGCTTGCTATGGGGTAATTCAAAGGAGCTGACGGGACTCCAAGCCTGTATCCAGAAGCTGGTGAACAAGAAGCTCAGGCTTGTTAATGTGGTCCAAGTCATGATTGTTCGCCGGATTCTCCCATGCCAAGAACGGGCATTCAACCTGTGGGAGTTTGATCCGGCACAGCACCAGGCGCTGAGCGGGCTCTTCGACACGACGTACAAAGGCGCCTGGAGGGTGCTGTTTAAGGGCGTCGAAGCCCCCGCATCTGCGACGGAAGATCGCGGATTTCACTCGCAGCGTCCAGCTGACGAGGTAAGTGATTCTACCCCTTTACGGGACACTTGTTGTTAATAGTTCATCCCTAAGCGGGTTTCAATCTCCCTTTTCCTTTGACAGGAATGGATGAAGAAGGCCGAGAAGCTCATCTGCCCGGCTCCCATGCTAGAAGACCCAGTGGACGCCCGTCTAGCAGGGCTGCTGGTTCCGGCACCGCACGTGGTGCCGGAGAAGAAGGCCAAGAAGGTGGCCACGGGCACTCGAAAGAGTTCCCGTTTTCAGGTGTCCGACGACTCCGAGGCGGATTCATCCCCCGAAGATGAGGAGGAGGAAGAAGACTCTCTCCTAGGGGAGGGAGAGAGAAAGAGGAAGGCCTCCCCAACAGGGGAGGCCGAAGAGTCCAAGAGGGGAAGAACTATTCCCCCGGACAGCTCCGCCAACACCAACGTTGGCGAAGAAGAGTGGCCCTCAAGGGCCAGGCCTCCGGCGAGATCGTAAGTATCCGGATTCCTGAATGATTTATAATTTCTTTTCATGTCACATAGTGTCCTTCTAATGCCGCATACTGCCTGCAGTCTGGCCAACGATGATCTCCCTGCTTCGTCGAGCGAGTCGTTGGCTGCGTCGGATGTGGATTCCATTCCGACTGCCTCCACCCCTCGCGCCGCTGAGGACGCCGAGGTGGGATCCCAGGAGAGGACTCATCAGGAGGAGGCTCCGGAGGCGCCGCAAGGCAGCCTCCCGGACTTTGCGCCGGACTCTACGCCGGAACCTGCAGTGGTTCCAGAGTCTGGCAGGCGGCCCCTTCGCAAGAAGGGCAAGACCGTGACACCGGCGGCCCCCGTCCAACCGGAGGCGCCGACAACTTGTTGGAGGCTCTCAAAGGCGCTTCCATCGAGGAAGAACACCGCACTATCATGAGTGCGGTGATTCAGAAGGTTCAGCTCGCCAAGAGCGGGCTGACCGAAGCCTGCAACAGCCTTCTAATAGGCTTTGAGGTAAGAAGTTGAAATTATGTAATGTAATACCGCATAGACAGTAGCCCCTGATGCTCGGTTCGGTGTTCGGAAAGAAAAGCCGGACTGAGGATCTAATAAGATATACGCAGGGTTGCTAAAAAGTATGTCAATATGGGTTTGCAGGCTGCGCTGCTGACCTCTGCCGCACTGACTGCGGAGGTCGGTGCATTAAAGCAGGATCTTGAGCGGTCCGAGCAAGAGCTCGGCCATGCCAAGAAGCAGCTCGAGGACAAAGAAGGTGAGTAACACCACTTTGAAAATTTTACCTTACAGAAAAGGATTTAGGTTGCAATAAAAATAACAAGGATATCGTGGGTACTGCAGGGGCCACGAACGAGGTGGCAACCCTGAAGGAAGCTGTGTCCGCGGCCGAACGCAATGCGGCCGCGGAACGGTCAGAGCGAGAGAAGCAGGAGGCGCGGGTGGCGGAGGTGCGGCAAGAGCTCCAGGCTCTCATGGACAAGCATGAGAGTTTGGAGCGCGACTCAAAGACTCGAGAGTCCGAGCTTGCCTCGGCTCTCGAAAGTGCCAAAGCTGCCAAGGCCGAGGCCCATAAGGCCCTTCAGGAGGTTGAGGATATGAAGAAAATAGCGGCGGGTAAGGCATTTTTCATGCAAAGCAAGCATGTTAATGTAAACTACCTGACACTTACCCGAATTCGGAGCTCTCCAGGGGCGTTTGCAGATCTGCCTCGTAGTATATCCGATGCCGCCGCATTCTACCGTGGTGAGGAGGGGAGCTCAATGGAGAAGGTCTTCTGGTCTTAGTACGCTGAGGCCGGCCATCCGGTGCCCCCTAGCGACCAGCTGAAGCAGCTGGTCGAGCTCCACAAGGTGGCGAAGGAGGCCATGAAGAGCCTCATAGTCCAGCTGTGGCCTGGAGGGGCCATGCCTGGGAGCTACTTCGGCCTCGTGCGGCGGCTGGTGGATGCGTGCCCCTGGGTGGAGGTCATCAAGCGCTCCGCCTGTATTGAAGGTGCTCGTCAGGCCCTTGCCCGCACAAAGGTGCACTGGGGCAAGATGGATGCGGAAAGGCTCATCACTGACGCGCCACCAGCGGGCAAGGGGTATCGTACGCCCGAGATGTACTATAAGACTGTCCTGAAGGGTGCCCGCAAGATTGCGGATGAGTGCCCCAAAGATGTAATCATTGAGTAAACTCGCTATGTATTATCCTGTGCGCTGAAAACTTTGTTCATATGCGCTAAGCAACGCTTGTTTGATTTAAAATATTACCTTATGTGTGGTCGTTTAGAAAATCTGAGAGATGGCAAGTCGTCGGCTTCAGCCCCCAAGCCACGAGTGCTGGGGTGTTCGGGATAAATTTGAGCACTCTTGTTCCCATTTTTGGGTCCATCTAGGGAGGCGCTCAACACAACGAACAAGGCAACCGGACTTATAATGCTTGAACACTCTCACTTAGCCATAGAATTCTATAATTTTAAATTTCGGCGAAGCCCCTAGTATTCGGAAGACCGAGTTCGGGGCGCTATCCACGCCCTGGCCGGACATTATCCGGTTCTTTGCTTGACGCGGCATAAGTCTTTAAGGACTCGAAAAGACCTCTCGAACAGCGACCAGTCTCTCGCCTTATCATGACAGTCAGTTTTAGCTTTCTCCACTGAGGCGCTCGCCCAGCTCAACCGGGGCGCAATCGTAGTGGTTCTCCCAGTGCCACCTTAGCCGACAGAACGGAACGTAAGGTACCAAAACGTGGGAGCCGGGCAAACCCAACTATTGACCCAAGACATGATTCGGAGCCGATTCATATAATGCTATAAGTTCGGGGTGCCGCACTTGTGAAAGTGTTCAGACTTATCACACCATAATGTGGGGAACATAAGCCCCTGGTGTATTCGGCCGTACCAAAATATACGGGCGCAAGATGTCATTAGTGAACATATATGTAAAGTAATGCAATAACAGGCAAAAAGTGCTGCATTGTTTATTCAAGGGGTTCTGCTATGAGTGCGGAATGATACAAATAATGCGGTAAGCGAGGGATTGGACTAATTAAACATGTCCCCCTCCAGGGGTGGGCTGCGGACTGGTGTATATAATCAAATTTAATGCTCGTAATGGAGACCACCTGAGTGTTTGTCGCAGCCTTCTTCCCTCCCTGGCTGTTGCATCGTGAGTTCGGCGGGTTCACCGCTGGACAGGTCCTCTGGTGAACGGAGTCCTGTGTATACAAAGAAGGAAAATAATAAAAAAAAGAGCGACACACTTGTGAGCCCCTGGTGTGGTCTAGCCGCACTTTGGGTCTGTTGTGGTCGTGCCCCTCCCCCTACGCCCATGGTATCTCCAGAGCGTAATGATGTACGCGGAGGGTTGGTCTTGCAATTATGCAAGGGCTGGGGTTGGGGCCGCATTGCTACGCGTGCTCGGATCGTGCCAGGTGGTCTTGGTTTATGTTGCTTTGGGCGCGTTTGGCCGTATCCGGCCGTTTAACGGCCGGACTCGAAAATTGCCTTAGAAGGCTGCTCTGTACTTCTGCAGCGAGGGCCGCTGTGTGTTCCTCCGTTCGGAGGGAGCGTTCCGTATTTCCGTTGACCATAATGACTCCGCGAGGGCCTGGCATCTTCAGCTTTAGGTTTGCGTAATGCGGCACCGCGTTGAACTTTGCGAACGCGGTTCGTCTGAGCAGAGCATGATAGCCGCTGCGGAACGGGACTATGTCGAAGATTAACTCCTCGCTCCGGAAATTGTCCGGGGATCCGAAGACCACTTCCAGTGTAACTGAGCCTGTACAATTGGCCTCAACACCTGGTATGACGCCTTTGAAGGTCGTCTTTGTAGGTTTAATCCTTGAGGGGTCTATGCCCATCTTGCCCACTGTATCCTGATAAAGCAGGTTCAGGCTACTGCCGCCGTCCATCAGGACTCTCGTGAGGTGAAATCCATCGACTATTGGGTCTAAAACCAATGCGGCGAATCCGCCATGGCGGATACTGGTCGGATGGTCTCTTCGATCGAAAGTGATCGGGCAAGAGGACCATGGATTGAACTTAGGGGCGACTGGCTCCATCGCATATACGTCCCTTAGTGCACGCTTCCGCTCCCTCTTGGGTATATGGGTTGCGTATATCATGTTTACCGTCCGCACTTGTGGGGGGGAAACCCTTCGGTCCTCTACTGTTCGACGGTCGGGTCTCTTCCTCGTCGTCGTTGTGCAGCCCCTTGTCATTGTTTTCGGCAATTAACTTGCCTGCCTGCTTGAATACCCAACAATCTCTGTTGGTGTGATTAGCTGCCTTTTTGGGGGTGCCATGTATCTGGCATGAGCGGTCGAGTATTCGGTCCAAATTGGACGGACCCGGAGTGGTTCTTTTGAATAGCTTCTTCCGCTGACCAGGTTTAGAGCCTCGGAATCCGGTGTTAACTGCGTATCCTCCTTGTCGTCGCCGTTAACGCGGCGTTTGTTTTTGCTTCGATGCGACCTGCCATTGTGGTCCTTGGACTACCAGCATTTTTGCTGAGGTTGTTGCTGCGAGCTAGCCAGCTATCCTCTCCCGCACAGAAGCGGGTCATCAATGACGTGAGGGCTGCCATGGATTTCGGCTTTTCCTGTCCTAGGTGCCGGGCTAGCAACTCGTCGCGGATGTTATGTTTGAAGGCTGCGAGGGCCTCTGCATCCGGACAGTCGACGATTTGATTTTTCTTTGTTAAGAACCGTGTCCAGAATTTTCTGGCCGATTCGTCTGGCTTCTGGATTATGTGGCTTAGGTCATCGGCATCTGGTGGCCCCACATATGTGCCCTGGAAGTTGTCGAGGAATGCGGCTTCCAGGTCCTCCCAACACCCAATTAACTCTGCGGGTAGGCTGTTAAACCAATGCCGAGCTGGTCCTTTAAGCTTGAGTGGGAGATATTTGATGGCGTGGAGATCGTCACCGCGGGCCATATGGATGTGAAGGAGATAATCTTCGATCCAAACCGCGGGGTCTGTCGTGCCATCGTAAGATTCAATGTTTACGGGTTTAAACCCTTCAGGGATTTGATGATCCATTACTTCGTCAGTGAAGCATAGCGGGTGTGCGGCGCCTCTATATTGAGCAATATCACGACGTAGCTCAAGGGAGCGTTGTCTGCTGTGTTCGGCCCGGCCGGAGTTGTTGTATCCGGCTCGATGGTATTCGTCGTGGGTCGTGGGGCGCCCACGTGATCCATAGATAGATCTAGATTTTCTTGCCTTATCCTCCAATATGTCCTGCAAGTCCGGCGCGTTCCCTCGTGGCTTCGTACTTTTTGAGCGATGCCGGGGTACGGTCTTGATGGAAGGCCTGGATGCCTCTCTGTCGCGACCACGGGGTGGTCGGTCGGCCGTATTGTGCACTGGTGATGAAGGTATGTATGCTTCCTCCTCTAATCGGGGGAGCAACTTACGTTTTGGGTAGCTTTTGGAGGGGCATTCGAGTTCATACTCTTCGGCCGCGAGGACCTCGGTCCATCTGTCGGCCAGCAGGTCTTGATCAGCTTGAAGCTGCTGCTGTTTTTTCTTTAGGAAATTTGCTGTGGCCATTAGCCTGCGTTTGAAACGCTCTTGTTCGACGGGATCCTCGGGCACGACGAATTCGTCATCGTTGAGGCTTGCCTCGTCTTCGGAGGGAGGTATGTAGTTATCATCCTCGACCTCTTCGTCTGCCGCTCTCTCGTGAGGGCTTGCTTCTGCATCCTCCTGCGCTGAATCTTGCAGGAGGGGATTGTCTTCGGCACTCTCTGGGGTATTATTATCTCTTGTGCCGGAATCTCCATTCTCGCTGGGCGGGATTTAGAGCGGCGCCGCTGACGCCGGCACTTGGGCTATTTCTTTAAGGAATCTGCCTCCACTGCTTCTTCGCCGTCCCCATCTTTTGGGGTGTCCACCATGTATATGTCATATGACGAGGTGGTCTTCCAGTGCCCTGTAGGCGCTGGTTCTTGTTCGTCTCCGGCATCGTCGTCCATACCGTCGATGTCTTCGGAGTCATAGTCTAGCATGTCGGTGAGATCGTCGACAGTGGCTACAAAGTGGGAGGTGGGTGGGCTTTGAATTTCTTCGTCGTCCGCATCCCAACCATCCTAGCCATAATCCGGCCAGGGCTCTCCGGATAGCGAGAGATGCTTTAGCGAATTTAGAATGTCGCCAAAGGGTGAGTGCTGAAAGATGTCCGTAGCGGTGAACTCCATGATCGGCGCCCAATCGGATTCGATTGGTAGGGGCGCGGGAGGTTTGGAGTCCGGTAGGGAGTCCGGCACCTCGGAGTCACGAGCTTTATAGGGGACAAGGTCAGCGTTCGGCTCCATTGCCACGGAAGTTGCAGCCCCCGAGGCGGTGTCCAGCCACCGGTCCTCGATCTGGGCGATCGGCTTCGGACTGAGGGCCGGAGCGGATTCGTTTGCGGCCGCCAAGGCACTGTCCTGCGGCAGAGCTAAATCATGCCCATCGTGACAGTGCGGCACGCCCGGCTGTGGCTCGAGTCCGTCGAAGATCAAGTCCCCGCGGATGTCGGCCGTGAAGTTTAGGCTTCCAAATCTGACCTGATGGCCAGGGGCGTAGCTTTCGATCTGCTCCAGATGGCCAAGTGAATTGGCCCGCAGTGTGAAGCCGCCGAATACGAAGATCTGTCCGGGGAGAAAAGTCTCACCCTGGATGGCGTTGTTGTTGATTGAAGAAGCCATCGAGCCTATCGGTGACGACACAGAGGAACTCTCAATGAAAGCACCAATGTCGGTGTCAAAACCGGCGGATCTCGGGTAGGGCATCCCGAACTGTGCGTCTAGGCGGATGGTAACAGGAGACAAGGGACACGATGTTTTACCCAGGTACGGGCCCTCTTGATGGAGGTAAAACCCTATGTCCTGCTTGATTAATATTGATGATGTGTATTACAAGAGTGGATCTACCACGAGATCAAGGAGGCTAAACCCTAGAATCTAGCCTATGGTATGATTGTTGTAATGGATGTTATGTCCTACGGACTAAAACCCTCCAGTTTATATAGACACCGGAGAGGGCTAGGGTTACACAGAGTCGGTTACAATGGTAGGAGATCTACATATCCGTATTGCCAAGCTTGCCTTCCACGCCAAGGAAAGTCCCATCCGGACACGGGACAGAGTCTTCAATCTTGTATCTTCGTAGTCTTGGAGTCCGACGGACGATGATAGTCCGGCTGTCCGGACACCCCCTAGTCCAGGACTCCCTCAATGATCTCATCGGATGAACCACGATGTCGAGGATTCAATCAATCCTGTCGTGGTTTTGTCACGGCAGATGTCCTTAGTGTCAGGACTTAGTCGCGAGGCCAACGCATCTATGTGGTAGCTTGAGAGGGGTTGAGCGGAATCGAGAGACGCAACACAAGACAGGGATTTAGACAGCTTCGGGCCCCGGGAAACATCATCCGGTAAAAACCCTACATGCTGTTTGAGGCTAGGTCTCATTATCATCACGAGGGAGTCGCCGTAAACCGGCTCTCCTCTTTGTGTCTAGCCCTAAGATTGTTTCTTCTTGCTTGTATCTTGTCCCTCTTTGGGGAGCCCTACCCCTCCTTATATATGTTGAAGAGGCGGGTTACATATAGAGTCCAATTCGGACTTAAGACTTAACTATTCTAACTTATCTTCATGGGCTTCTTAACATCTCGGGCTTCATAACCCCTGACAAACCAGTTATCACTGTTTGCCGGTTTAACATTGTCTGCCGGTTTAACATTGTCTGCCGGTTTACCGTCTGTCTTTAGCCATCTGTCTTGGCTCTCTGTCTTAACTCTCCGTCGGTTTACCATCCGCCGGTTTACCAAGTCCCGGACGGTTTACGACTCCGACCGGGTCATACCGTGGGGTATATCCCCGACAAATCCCGTATTCAATTCCCTTTATCTAGCGGTATAGTACTTGCCCGAGATTCGATCATCGGTATCCCGATACCTTGTTCAATCTCATTACCGGCAAGTCTCTTTACTCGTTCCGTAACACATCATCCCGTGATCAACCCCTTGGTCACATTGTGCACATTATGATGATGTCCTACCGAGTGGGCCCAGAGATACCTCTCCGTCATACGGAGTGACAAATCCCAATCTCGATTCGTGCCAACCCAACAGACACTTTTGGAGATACCCGTAGTGCACCTTCATAGCCACCCAGTTACGTTGTGACGTTTGGTACACCCAAAGCATTCCCTACAGTATCCGGGAGTTGCACAATCTCATGGTCTAAGGAAATGATACTTCACATTAGAAAAGCTTTAGCATACGAACTACACGATCTTTGTGCTAGGCTTAGGATTGGGTCTTGTCCATCACATCATTCTCCTAATGATGTGATCCCGTTATCAACGACATCTAATGTCCATGGTCAGGAAACCGTGACCATCTATTGATCAATGAGCTAGTCAACTAGAGGCTTACTGTCGGTGTCAAAACCGGCGGATCTCGGGTAGGGGGTCCCGAACTGTGCATCTAGGCGGATGGTAAAAGGAGATGAGGGACACGATGTTTTACCCAGGGTCGGGCCCTCTCGATGGAGGTAAAACCCTACGTCCTGCTTGATTAATATTGATGATATGGGTAGTACAAGAGTGGATCTACCACGAGATCAAGGAGGCTAAACCCTAAAGCTAGCCTATGGTATGATTGTTGTAATGTATGTTGTCCTACGGACTAAAGCCCTCCGGTTTATATAGACACCGGAGGAGGCTAGGGTTACACAGAGTCGGTTACAATGGTAGGAGATCTACATATCCGTATCGCCAAGCTTTCCTTCCACGCCAAGGAAAGTCCCATCCGGACACGGGACGGAGTCCTCAATCTTGTATCTTCGTAGTCTTGGAGTCCGGCGGACGATGACAGTCCGGCTGTCCGGACACCCCCTAGTCCAGGACTTCCTCAGCAGCCCCTGAACCAGGCTTCAATGATGATAAGTCTGGCGCGCATAATGTTTGGCATTGCAAGGCGGGTTCCTCCTTTGAATAATCCAGAGAAGATTATGAACACCAGGATAGTGTCCGGCTCTGCAAAATAAATTCCACATTCCACCGTAGAGAGAATAAAATGTACATCAGTCCAATCTGCTGACGTATTACGCGGCATGACATCACACTGCTACCAAGCCTTTACTTGAATCGTTTTTTATTATACCACCTCAGCACGTTTAGCGAAGCGGTTTCCTTGGCACGTCTTGTCGAAGCAGAGATCATGTTCCCCTTATTCCGGGATTCTCATCAATAAGTGTGTGGGTAACCCAACCGTGCCCGTCGCCACGCCTCCTCTATCGAAGGTGAATCCCAAACGGTCACGGAGACGGCTCTTGGTATTTTTCCCCTTTATAAGAGGACCAAGGCTCATTCTTTTTCTTCAATCTCGCATCGAATCTCTTCCTCGCTCCCAGTTCTAACACCTAGGGCCTCAGATTCGAGCGCTTCGGATTCTCAACCATGTCCGGCTCCGACCTCCAGGGCCAGTGGATGCCCTCCTCCGTCACGGAGGAGGACATATTGAAGTTACGTGAGGCCAAGTACCTGGCCTATGAGATTTTGCACAAGTTGCCTGTCCAAGGGCAGGCCGTGCCCGCCCCCGAGCCCGGCGAATACGTTGTCTTCGTATCCCACCTCCGTCGGGGTTTAGGCTTCCCGACGGACCCCTTTGTGAGAGGGCTCATGTTCTACTACGGGCTGGATTTTCACGATTTGGCTCCGGACTCCATCCTCCATATCTCCGCATTCATTATCGTCTGCAAAGCCTTTCTCCGCGTCACTCCCCACTTCGGCCTGTGGCTGAAGTCCTTCAATGTGGAGCCGAAGATGATCGGGGGGCGTCAAGCGGAGTGCGGCGGGGCGGCCATAAGCAAAAAGGCCGATGCCCCGTGGCCCGAGGGTTCCTTCCAAGAGGAACTCGGACTGTGGCAGCAGGAGTGGTTCTATATCACCGCTCCGAAGGGCAGCAAGCAAAAGCCGCCGCCTTCATTCCGCCCGGGACCTCCATGCCGACTGATGTCGTGGGTCAACCAAGGGCTCAATTGGGGGTTGTCCGAAGACGTGCCCTTATTGCAGGGCCGGATTTGAGACCTCCGGGCGAGGGAGATCAATCTGGTTGTGGTGATGCAGGTTATGCTAATCAGGCATCTTCTGCCCTGCAAACGCCGTCCTCTCCGTCTATGGGAGTTCAACCCGGAGGGACCTCGGATTCTCCAACACTTCATGGGTGCGACACCCGTGGAGATGTACAAGTTGTTCTTCAGACCGCAGGTGGCGTGTCCGGAATGGGCCGAGGACGCAGGCCTAAGCTGCAATCGCCCGGATACTCAGGTAAATAGCTCAGAGTTCGGACGTTCTGTTTATCTGCTTTTCTAGAGTTCGCCTCCTAACCCATTACTCTTCACAGGAGTGGGTGGCACGATCGAGGCTGATAAGGTGTCCGGCCCCCCTCCCAGAGACCGCACTGGAGCCCGTGCTGGTCAGAATGTTGGAGGTCGCACCCATAGAAGGGAGCGATGGGGAAAATAGGGGAGCTATTATTTTGCCCAAAGGGGCGTCTGAAGAGGGGGGAATCAAAAACCCCTCCTTCCAGGGGGAGAAGAGGACTGCCTCCGAGGATCCGGAGGCCAAAGCCCCTAAACCGGGGAAGAGATCTTCCCCGAGGGGTCCGGCGTCCGGGGAGAATCCGGACGCACAATCATCGCCGTATGAAAAGGGGATTTCATCAGTAAGAAAATACCTCCATTTGTGCTTCTGTGGGTAACCGAAATTTTTATCCTGCAGTTCGGATTTGCAGCCTTCTCAAATGAGTTCGTCTTCGGGGGACCTTCTTCCGGAGATGATGGAGAGCGAAACGCCTCCGTCTGCTGCGCCGTCATATAAGGCAGACGAGCCTGAAGTATCGTCACGGAGGGTATCCCCGAGTCCAGAGGGGCCGGAGAGTTCGGCGCCCACTGGTATCCGGCCGGGAGAACTAAAGAATCTGCTTGAGAGGGCGTCCATCTCAGAAGATCACCGTGCGTTGATGCGCATGGTGATTGGAAGGATTTCGTCCGCCGAGAGCGGATTGCATAATGCCGCTATGAGTTTGCTGGCGGGATTTGAGGTACGCGAAAATGACGCACCTTCTATTTTTTTTGACAGTTTTGCACATAAAAGTGTGCCCTGTATAGATAGTAGCCCCTGAGACTCGGTAGGTTGTCGAGAATGACAGCGTGCCGAGGATCGAAATCGCAAGTAATGAATGTCGCCGTTCCTATGCAGGTGGCGGATAGTCCGAGGGCTAGCTGGACTAGTGGAGTTGCCGAATTAATGCGGCAAATTGACGCGGCGGATGCGGACATCGCACTTGTCAACCGGCGACTTGACGAGTCACAAGGTAAATGAGTTCTCCACAGTCGCTTTATTAATGGGGTCAAAGCCCTCCTCTGATAAATTATATGTTGTTATGCAGACGGTGCTGCTGCTGTGGAGAGCCTTCGGGCCGAACTTGCTCAAGCTAAGGAGCAAGCCCGAAGGAGTGACACGGCTGCCTCGAGGGCGGCCGAGGAGTTGAAAGCCGAAAGGGCTGCTCACTGCCTAAGCAGGGAAGAGGTGGCCGAATTGGCCGTGAAAGTAAAAGATGCTGCCGACCATAATGAGGCTCTTCAAAAGGAGCGCTTATCGGAGCGGGAAGACCTGAGGAAGGCCACCGCCGAGGCCAAGGATGCCCGCTCTGCAATGCGGGCCATGAGGGAGGAGCTGCGCCAGGCCGGAGATATCGTGGCTGGCAAGCCTTATCTGCTGCGTCGCCGGTTTATGGATCAAAAGTATGCTCAATTTGATCGGCTGTGGAGTCCAGAGGATCCGTATATGGACTTAGCGGCAAGTGCGGCTGATGCCGTTGAGCACTTCCGGAGCCAGAAGGATCACAAGACGGAAGAGCTATTTTGGTCTCAATTCCATAGTCCGGATCGCTCACTTCCGTTGACCGACCGGTTGGCCGAATGGGCCGAGCTAAATAGATTGTCCGGACTTGCCATGACTGACATCGTGGCTCATGTTTGGCCAAAGAGGCCCAAGGCGACGAGCTACTTCGGCTTACTGCAGCAATTCCTTGGAGCGGTGCCGCATATCAAGGAGATAAAGCGGTCGGCCTACATCGAGGGTGCGCGGATGGCTCTTGCCCGTGTGAAGGCACATTGGACAGAGATGGATGCCACCGCTGTTGCCGCCCAGGGTTCGGATGAAAGCCGGCTCCCCGCCGAGCACTATTTCGGGGAAGTTATGCGTGGCGCTCGTGTAATAGAGTCGCAGTACTCAAAAAATGTCACGTTCAAATGAACGGTTTAGCTTGTAAGACGATGATTATGCTATAGCTGCTTTTTATACTTGTGCGTCCCAAGTAGTGAAACTTCTCCTATGCGGCCGTTTGCGTATACTTTTGTATAACATGAAAGATTGCAGTCTTCGGCTTCAGCCCCCACGCACAAGGTGCGGGGGTGTTCGCAAAAATAGCGCGTTTTCACACTTAATCCAACGTCTCGGTCCTGTTAAGGAGGTGGTAGCGTAGCGAACGAGGCAATCCGGACTATAATGCTTTATCACTTTCACTTAGCCAGTGGAGTTCGAGGGTGGGGCTACGATATAGCCCCTGGGGGCACCGCACTTCTCCGATTTCGGGGCGCGTGTGTGCCTGACCGGGAAACGGTCCTTCGTCAAAGCGGGGAATTCTAAACATTCCGGTAGTCGATCGAGTGGTTGACCAGTCTCTCGCTATATCATGACAGACAGTTTTCGGCTTTCTCTACTGAGGTGCTCGCCCAGCCGAACTGGGGCACAATCGCAATAGTTCTCCTGGTGCCGCGTTAGCCGATGATACGGAACTTAAGGCAGCAAAACACAGGAGCCGGGCAAACCCAACATTTGACCAAAGACATGATTCGGAGCTGATGCACATAATGCCTAACTCGAGACGCCGAACACTCCCTAAGGTGTTCGGTCTTTATGATAATGGGCAGAATAACGCCCTAAGCCCCTAGTGTCCAGGTACGGGCATGGTCTTCTGACGCGGCCGATGCCAAAACGTCAGGCTCCGCATTGGTTATAGGAGGAAACCAAGGGAGAATAACAACAAGCGACAGTAAAAAGGTTTACGCAGGGTCTTAATCTGAAAAGAATCCTCGCAACGGGTCCCTACTGCACGTCTGCGCCTGTGTCTTCGTTGTGCCGTTATCCTGGACGGGTATGCACGTTGTTCATCTGTGAAAAGAGAGGAAAGTTTAGTTTGAAAACAATTCGTGCGAAAAAAAGGTATGTGTGAAAGAAAAAATATAAACAAGCAAAGCGGGGTTTGAATGAACCCGCGGTTGAGTGTGCGCGCAGCCCCTTGTGAAGGGGTGTGCGGCTAGGGAGCCCCTAGCCTACTGATGCCGGACTCGTCTATCCGTGTCCGGGGTCTTTGGGTGACCCTCGCACTGAGATGATGCCACGCGGACCGGGCATCTTGAGTGTAAGAGACGCGTAATGTGGTATGGCGTTGAAACGGACAAAAGCCTTTCGTCCCAAGAGTGCTTGATATCCACTTTTAAATGGGATGATATGAAAAAATAGTTTTTCGCGCCGAAAGTTGTTCGGTGGTCCGAACACGACTTCTAGTAATAGGGAGCCTGTGCACTTGGCATAAGGGCCTGGCGTCACTCCTTTGAAGGAAGTGCGGCTGCGTCGAAATTTTGGTAGGGTCTATCCCCATCTTTCGGATTGTGTTTAAATACAGCAGGTTTAAGTCGCTGCCTCCGTCCATTAGGACTTTAGTAAATTGTAATCCGTCGATTATGGGATTCAATATCAGGGCAGTCCGTCCCGCGTTTCGAACGCTTTTGGAATAGTCCAGGTGGTCGAAAGTGATTGGTTTTGATATCCAATCTCTATGGTCTGCTGGGTTGGACCGTGCGAGGCTCTTTATAGGAAGTGCCGCACTATTTTTCCGTATTATCACATGAAGTGAGTTTACTGCTTTGACCCCTTGTGGGAAAGTCTTTTGTTTTCCGGTGCTCTGCTGGTGGGGTTTATCATCTTTGCTTGATGCGTCGAGCCCCTTGTGTTCGGCGTTTAGTCGGCCGGACTATTTGAAAACCCAACAATCCCTGTGGGTGTGGTTTGCAGGCCTTCCGGGGGTACTGTGGATTTCACATATCCGACCCAAAATCTTGTTTAAGTTGGACAACTCATCGCTGTCATCCTTAAGAGGCGGTGTTTTGTTGTTTGGCCGCGAGCTTTTGAATCCGGCGTTGACTGCCGTGCTCTTTGGGCTTTTCTCTTTATTCCGGCGCTGCTCTTTTCTGCGCCGTGATTTTCCGTTTCCATCTCTTATCTCGGATGTACTTGGGTCGCTGGTGCTGCATCTTGCTAGCCAGCTATCCTCTCCCGCACAGAAGCGGGTCATGAGGCTTGTTAGTGCGGACATTGTCCTCGGTTTCTCTTGGCCGAGGTGCCTGGCAAGCCATTCGTCTCGGACATTGTGTTTAAAAGCTGCTAAGGCTTCGGCATCCGGACAGTCGACTATTTGGTTCTTTTTGGTGAGAAACCTGTTCCAGAATTTCCGCGCTGACTCTCCGGGCTGTTGAGTTATATGACTTAGATCATCTGCGTCCGGAGGGCGGACATAAGTCCCTTGAAAATTTGCTCTAAACGCGTCCTCGAGCTCTTCCCAACTTCCAACAGTGTTTTCTAGGAGGCTTTTAAGCCAATGACGGGCTGGCCCTTTGAGCTTGAGGGGTAGGTATTTTATGGCGTGGAGATCATCTCCTCTGGCCATGTGTATATGTAGTATATAATCTTCTATCCAGACTCCAGGGTCTGTTGTTCCATCGTAGGCCTCTATGTTTATGGGTTTAAATCCTGCTGGGAATTCATGGTCCAGCACCTCATTGGTGAAACATAGTGGGTGTGCGGCGCCCCTGTATTTGGGTGTGCCACTCTCTTCGGACACTTGACGTGTTGCCTTGCTTCCTGGGGCCTTCTTCTTTGGCCCGTAGATGGACCTGGCTGGGCCATCTGTCCTTCCAAGTCCATTGGTTGGTTTATGTGTGGCGCCGCTTTCAGAATTTGGCTTGTCATCCGGCCGTCTATCCAACCAGTCGGCCTCTTTATTTTTTGACTGTGGGGGCTCTATGGCCTCGTCGTCGAATTCTGGTAGCAGCTTGCGCTTCGGGTAGCTCTTCGATTGGTGACCATTGCCGTATTTATCTGCGGTTATGAGTACTTTGCTCCACCTCATTCTGAGTGTGTCTTCCGCTGTTTTGAGCTTCCGCTTTTCCTTCTTCAAGCTTCTTGTAGTGTTGACGAGTCTTTTCCGAAGGTTTTTACCTTCCGGCGGCGTGTCCGGCGTGAGATCGTCCGAACCGTCGTTTTCGCCGGGCCTGGACTGATTATCTGACTCGTCCTGTTCGGACGGTTGCTTATCTGCATGTTCGTCGTCCACTTTTGTGCCCTGCTGTATTGCGGGGTCTTTAGGAGCGTTGTTGTTGTCGAGGCGGGGCTTAGGGCGGCGTCTGCGCCGCCGTTTTGGTTGTTCATCGGCGGGGTTATCCTCTGCCGCGGCCCGTTGGTCCTCGTTATCGCTCTCTTTTGGGGTATCCACCATGTATATGTCGTATGACGAGGTGGTCCTCGTGTGCCCTATAGGCGCTGTTTCTTGTTCGTCTCCGGCGTCGTCGTCTATACCGTCGATGTCTTCGGAGTCGTAGTCTAGCATGTCGGTTAAATCGTCGACAGTGGCTACAAAGTGGGTGGTGGGTGGGCTCTGAATTTCTTCGTCGTCCGTATCCCAACCATCCTGGCCATAGTCCGGCCAGGACACTCCCGATAATGAGAGATGCTTTAGTGAATTTAGGATGTCGCCAAAGGGCGAGTGTTGGAAGATGTCCGCGGCGGTGAATTCCATGACCGGCGCCCAATCCGAATCGATTGGTAGGGGCGTGGGAGGTTCGGAGTCCGGCAAGGAGTCCGGCGCCTCGGAATCACGAGTTTTGCGGGGGACAAGATTGGTGTTCGGCTCCATCGCCGTGGAAGTTGAAGCCCCCGAGGCGGTGTCAATCCACCGATCCTCTATCTGGGCAGTCGGCTCAAGACTAATGGCCAAGCGGATTCGTGTGCGGCCACCAAGGCACTGTTCGGCGGCGGAGCTAGATTATGCCCATCGCAACAGTGCTGCGCGCTTGGCTGTGGCTCGAGTCCGTCGAAGATCAAGTCTCCGCGGACATCGGCCGTGAAGTTTAGGCTTCCGAATATGACCTGACAGCCAGGGGCGTAGCTTTCGATCTGCTCCAGATGGCCAAGCGAATTAGCCCGCAGTGCGAAGCCGCCGAATTCGAAGATCTGTCCGGGGAGAAAGGTCTCACCCTGGACAGCGTCGTTGGTTGAAGATGCCATCGGGCCTATCGGTGATGACACAGATGAACTCTCAATGAAAGCACCAATGTCGGTGTCAAAACCGGCGGATCTCGGGTAGGGGGTCCCGAACTGTGCGTCTAGGCGGATGGTAACAGGAGACGAGGGACACAATGTTTTACCCAGGTTTGGGCCATCTCGATGGAGGTAAAACCCTACGTCCTGCTTGATTAATATTGATGATATGGGTAGTACAAGAGTGGATCTACCACGAGATCAAGGAGGCTAAACCCTAAAGCTAGCCTATGGTATGATTGTTGTAATATATGTTGTCCTACGGACTAAAGCCCTCTGGTTTATATAGACACCGGAGGAGGCTAGGGTTACACAGAGTCGGTTACAATGGTAGGAGATCTACATATGCGTATCGCCAAGGAAAGTCCCATCCGGACACGGGACGGAGTCTTCAATCTTGTATCTTCGTAGTCTTGGAGTCCGGCGGACGATGACAGTCCGGCTGTCCGGACACCCCCTAGTCCAGGACTCCCTCACTTACTAGGGACATGGTGTTGTCTATGTATCCACACATGTATCTGAGTTTCCTATCAATACAATTATAGCATGGATAATAAACGATTATCATGAACAAGGAAATATAATAATAATAACTAATTTATTATTGCCTCTAGGGCATATTTCCAACACGTGTTTGGTTGCCTGCATATGGCCCAGCCTGGCCCGCGCGGGAAAGATTGAGCCCGTTTGGTTGCCTGTGTTTAGTGTGCAGCCCGCATGGCACGAAACTTAAAGCACACTTGGGCCTGGCTCACTAGAAACGCTCATCAAATCGGCAGTTTCTAGCGAGTCAGGCTGAGGCGAGCGCACATGGTGGGCCACTTGCATGAGGGGAGATGGGAGGGATACGAGCTGGTACGCAACCTGTGCGTGCTTATCTTCTCCTACCTCCATTAAACTTCTATCTAGTCTCCTCTCTTCCTTGTCCCTCTGATCTACACAGCGGTGCTTCGATTCGAGGTAAGCTCTACACGAAAAACATGCACCTTGATGCTACGGTTCCATTCAGGCGATCTATTCATAGTTTCGTCGGCCGTAAGTTCTTAATTTCGTGTTCCTGTTTGAAGCTATTCTGGAAGGATTTTGTCAGATTTGTCGCGCACGATCGCTCATTTGAAATTTCCTTTGACCAACAGTCTAATCTCGCAGTTCCTCACAACATTCATGTTGTAAGTTTTTGGTTTCGACGATCGTAGCTTCATCTCTCTTTGAACAGCAGTCCACTGCACTGACGCCGCCATGTCGAGCTCCTCTGTCCTTTGCTTAGAGCCCTCCATTCGTCCTTCTAGACGCCGACGCCATTCCCCTTGATCTCCTTGCCCACGTCCTACTACAATAGAGTCGTTTCCGGTGTCACTCATCTCGGCCTACTCTCTATCGTCCTCCTACAGCAGTGACGCTGCAATGATGCGCACACTGCTTTCTTGTGTCATCTGCCTCCGTGCACATCGCAGTTCCCCGCGCCGCCGACGGGGTCGGTCATCTTGGCCTCCTCTCTCTCGCCCTACTACACTGGAGTCGTTTTCGACGTCGATCATCTCGGCCTCCTCTCTCGTCCACTGCACTGACGATACCATGCATGAGCACTGCATTCTTCTCCTCTGTTGACTGTCTTTGCGCGAGCACCACAACTAGTTCGCCGACGATGTCGCTCGCCGTGCCGCCGACGGGGTCGCTCGTCCACGACTCCATGCTCGTCATGTCGGACACGGCGCCACGGCCACTATCCACCGCAGGCGCGGCCCACACTGCATTTCTTCTCCCCCTCCCACTGCTAGTTCTTAACCCTGTGTGCTAAGTGCAAGTGCTAACTCTTAATCATAACTCATGCGTGCAATCAAACACCGTGTTCATGTGCCGTTTGGGCCAATGCAGGCAACCAAACAAAATGCACTTGCGTAGTACCTAATGCAGGGACACTAGATGCAGGCAACCAAACAATTTGCAAATGACGCATTTGGGGCTGTTTTTGCTCAATCAGGCTGGGTTGAGATGTGTATGTAACGCAGTTAGTGTTCACTACTGCAACCAAACACGCCCTTATCTCGTCTTCACTATGTACTACTGCCGTCCCCGGAGATGACAAGGGGAAGGGCAAAGGCAGGGCGAATCAGTGAAAATCTTCTCCTTTGCAAGTTAAAATCGTACTCCCTCCATCCGAAAATACTTGTCATTGAAATGGATGTATCTAATGTATTTTAGTTCTAGACATATCCATTTTGATGACAAGTAATTCCGGACTAGTAGGACGACTCACATTGAAATTATCCAGACCATTAAAACATTTGTTTCTCCTTTGCATTGCCCACTTCGCTTGCTTCGCACAGCACACACCACATCACACCGCGCTCACTCCCCAGCCCTAATCCCCATTCCTCTCCACCCCCGGCGGCCGTCGATCGGCCGGCCGCCCGCCATGGCCGCCACCTCAAGACACCTCGCCGACGAGATCCTGGAGGAGATCTTCATTCGCCTGCCCACGCCGGCCGCGCTTGCCCGCGCCTCCACCGCCAGCCCCCGTTTCCGCCGCATCATCACCGACCGCCCCTTCCTCCGCCGCATCCGCGCTCTCCATCCGCCGCCACTCCTGGGATTCGCCGTCGACAAGCGCGCCTTCCACCACGCGCAGGAACCTCATCCCTCCGCCCCGCTTGCCCGTGCCCTCGCCGACGGCTCGGATTTCTCCTACTCCTTCGTTACCACGCCCCAGCCCAGCCAGGAGTTGCTCAGCCCCTGGTACCACCGTGACATCCGCGTCCTCCTCGAGCGCAGCTACCTGTTCGGCGCGGGTGCAGCCTTCCCAGACCTCGCGGTGTGCGATCCCGTGTCACGGAGGCACGTGCTGCTCCCGTCCATACCCGAGGATATGGCCGTCCAGCAAGAGCGCCTTGTCGAATTCGGGCCCATGCTCAGTCCCGCTGCCGAGGATGAGGATGAGACCTCATTCTCGGTGATCTGCACGGCGTGCTACAACAGCAAGTTGCTCACATTTGTCTTCTCTTCGGTCACCGGACAATGGCGTGTAGCTGCATCTCCCAGCTGGAGCTCTTTGGGCACAGCTGCGCCCACTTGGAAAGGCATTTCCAGCTTCAGCTACTTGCGTGGCTGCTTCTACTGGGGAGCTCTCTGGCAAGACAAGTTTCTCGTGCTGGACACACGCACAATGGAGTTTTCCACACTGAACATTCGCACAGGCTACCATATGCAGCTTCTAAATCAGCCTGGCCAGGACCCATGCAGTCATACCATTGCTGGTGGTGCAAAAGGAGCGCTCGAGATGTTTACTCCTGTCGGTGATTACCATTCTACCTCACTGTATCATACCACTCAACAAAACAACGGCGAATCATCCAATGAGTGGAAGCTAAAAAAGGTTATAGTGTTGCCTCCCAGATCGCTCTATTTTACTGTGGGTGCAACTGAGGGATTCTTATTCCTTCGAGGAGCTCAGTTGGTTGATGATTCATATGGGTTCTTGCCCGTCGATTTTTATTCTCTGGATGTCAAAACTGCAGAACTTAAGAAGGTCTGTAGGACAACAACACACTTTGATCGTCCCAATGTAGTTCACTCATACTTTGGCTTCCCACCATCACTGTCCAAACCGAGTCTATGAATTACAAAGCGGTAAGCCTCTTCTTATAGTAGTGTTTATACTGTTGGGGATTCTCTCCTATAAAGTTGCAAATGGCAAGCTTATATTTTTGTATTTCTGAATTATGGTGCTTTACTGTCCTAATTTGTAACGCATAAAGTTAACGTTTCATGCTACTGGGAGAACTTATCAAACCAGGAAATGTTGCATGTTCTGTTTCTGTATTGATCACCATTGTCATGTAACTGCACAAATAAAGATGAAACAAGTTCATGTGAATCTGTGAAAATAAGTAGTACAGAGTACGTAAAAATGATTTAAGGGTTGGTTTTGTCTAATAAAGTAACGATGCTAAGATGATTCGCCTTTGGGGCTTCTGACACAAATTCAGCAATGGTGAAGCTAATGTTTACTGTTTTCTGGGTCATACATATTTATGAGAATAACTAAAATAGCTTTTCCTTGAAGAATGTTGCAAAATCGTTTGACTGATGATATTGCTTGCCCCGCAGGTTACATCCTGATCCTGGTGACTGAAATGAAGAAATGTGTTGTTGGGTGCAGGCTCTTCTATTTTGTATGTTCGAAGTGGAGATTGACTCTCTATGTAGGCTTCAAGGTTCAAGGTACATTGGTGTGCTCTGAAAATTAGTACTTAACTTGTGGTTCCTTTAATTTGCTGTTTTCCAAGCAAGCATGTTTAGCAAGTTTACATGTGAACTCATCGTGCTTGCATATTGGTCTGCGTGCAAGTGTGCATGCTTTTGGTTATCTTGTGTGTTGCATCAGGCAGTTAGGTTTCAACCCTATTTTTGCTTATGTTCCATGATGCCCCCATTGTGCGTATGTGTGTGCATGGAATTTCCATCTGGTTGTGAGCTCAGTGTTTTGAAAGTTTGTTCTGATTAATGAATGTTGCACCGTTTCAGTATTTAATGAGGCAGCTCCTGCTTGTTCAGCTACACCTGCATAAATAGTTGTTTCAGTGCTATCTTACTTTCTTTGAGATGATCAGGACAGGCATGGGTAAATCAAAGCCAAAGCAACATTAGCATGGATTTCGCCTCTACACATGGCCGACTTGCCTTTACTTTAAGATTCTTAAACTTTCTTTTTACTCCGGTGGTCTGCATGGAAATGTTGCATGTTCTGTTTCTGTATTGAACTATTGATCAGCACTGTCATGTGACTGCACAAATAAAGATGAAACAATTTCATGTGAATCCGTGAAAATAAGTAATACGGAGTACGTAAAAATGATTTAAGTGTTGGTTTTGTCTAAAAATAAAGTAATGATGCTAAGGTGCCTTTGGGGCTTCTGACACAAATTCAGCAATGTTGAAGGCTTGAAGCTAATGTTTACTGTTTTGAGTCATACATATTTATGAGATTAACTCCAATAGCTTTTCCTTGAAGAATGTTGCAAAATCGTTTGACTGATGATATTGCTTGCCCCGCAGGTTACATTCTGGTGACTGAAATGAAAAAATGTGTTGTTGGGTGTAGGCTCTTCTATTTTGTATGTTCAAGCTGGAGATTGACTAGCATGCACCGGTCAGCTGTGAAGCGCACTTGTAGGAATTAGTTGCTTTATCTGATAACCTCCGTCTATTATCTGATTTCCATGGGCACCTGTGAACTGGCATGAAGGCTGAACGCGCATGGACGTGCTCCGAAAATCAGTACTTAACTTGTGTTTCCTTTGATTTGCTGATTTCTAAGCAAGCATGTTTAGCAAGCTCACATGTGAACTCATCCTGCTTGCATATTGGTGTCATGGTGTGTGTGCAAGTGTGCGTGCGCTTGGTTATCTTGTGTGTCGCATCAGTCAGTCAGGTTCTGAAGCTATTTTTGCTCGTGTTCCATGATGCCCCATTGTGGTTCTGAACTCAGTCTTTTGAAAGCTTGTTCTGATGAATGAATGTTGAACCGCTTCGGTGTTTAATGAGGCAGCTCCCGCCTGTTCAACTGCACCTGCATAAGTAGCAGTAATAGCATGGATTTTGCCTCTACACATCGCTGAGTGCCTTTGCTTTAAGTTTCTTAAATTTTCTTTTTTACTCTGGAGGTGTGTACGAAGAAACACTTAGTGCCTGACGCTAACTTTGTAAAAGGAATGAGCTCTTCAGATTTGAGTGGTAATAGTATTATTAGCTCTAGTTTTATCTGCACAAGGTCTCTGAGTGCTATACCAGTTGCTTCAGCTCTGGCACTGGCAGCCGCAAACTCCGGTTGTAGCCGGGAGAAAAACAGGAATGCAATGCGGTTGAGCAGAGCTTAGATAATGAACGGAGGGAGTAGATTTGAAATCTCAACCTGACACAACATGGGACAAAAGAAATAAGGGAAAACTTTGTTTTTGCCACTCTAGTTTTTGCCAACTTCACTTATGCCACTCTAGAATTCAACATCTCACTTCTGCCACTCTTAGATTTTGACAATATATCACAAATGCCATTCCGTTACACATCCGTGAGTTGACCGTTTACTCTAGCCAGTTGACCAAGAAAGAACCTGTCAGTATTTGCAAAAATGACATTAGTTGCCCTTACTGACTTGTGGGGCCGCTTTGCAAGTGACCCACACACAAAACTCTACACACACACACGAAGCACACCCGTCCCGATTCCGATTCCAATCACTATCCAGAGAATGACCTAGCCGCATCCATCCATGCCATCGCGTCCGTATGCCCCGGCAGGCACGCCGCCGCATCCACACCCCGTCGTCCGCCGCCGCATCCACGTCCCCTACAACCCCTCCGCGACGCCCTGAGCTTGCCTCGCCGACACAACCCGCATCCATGGTCTCCCCTCCGAGGGGACCTGCTCCGGAATCGCCGACGCTTCATGCATCTGCGGCCTCCCCTCCGCGGCTCCTTTCATCGGCCTCCCTCCCCGACGCAGTCCACATCGGCGACCCCCCCTTCCTCCTCCTTCAGCGGCTCACACGGGATGGAGGGAGTTGCGCCGCCGGCCATGGCGGCAGGGGCCTTCCTCCCCGATGCGGTCCACATCGGTGACCTCCCTCCCCCCCTTCAGCGGCTCATACGGGATGGAGGGAGTGGTGTCGCCGGCCATGGTGGCAGGGGCCTCCCTCCCCGACGCGGTCCACATCGGCGACCTCCCTTCCTCCCCCTTCAGCGGCTCACACGGGATGGAGGGACTCGCGCCGCCGGCCATGGCGGCAGGGGCGGCCCAGAGGACCTCAAACCTACTGGTTCCTCTCCCTGATGGGCAAGTGTTCAATTCCTCAAATACCTGATGTGTAGCATTTGATCTGTTAGAAGTAACTTTCTTGTTGTGCTCCTGTTACTCATTGGAGTTTGATTAGTTCATGGGGCATATCTGCTGGTTTGTCTATTGTACACATGCCCCGGTTCATTAGTGCATAATTAGACAATGGCATTGGTACATATCTGCTGGAAGTTGCTAGTAGGGGATATTGCAAGCAGAGTTCCTCTAAAATAGATTGCAAGATGCTAGTCTGGTCATGGCATTGGTACATATATGTCATACATACATGTGATTGCTTAGTGTAGCACTAGATAATGGAACAATGCGGAAAAAATATTATTTTGATCAGTTTTTTCCATGTCATATATGTTGATGGCTTAGCTAGCTAGCCTAATTCCACACTTTTTTTATGTCCAATTTGTGTCAATGTAGGTCGGAGCTGCCACCTTATAAGCTGATTGTGACATACGGGGCACGTTCTTACAAGAATTACAAGGGCGACCAGTGCATGATGTCTTCTTGGAGCTGGGACATTCGTGTAGAGAGGCAGACCAGTTATGATCAACTTATGGGGCTGATGCAGAGTAAATATCCATGGGGAAATGATGAGGGTGTTGTGTTTTCAAAGTGGAATAGTAGCAACCAATATTTTGTGCTAGTTCGCAATGATGAAGATGTGGTCAGCATGTATGATGAGAATGAGGAAGACAAGATTATTAAGATACTTGTTCAGTTCTACCAGAATGGTGAGGAGGAGAAGTTTGCTCAGAGTTTCCTTCAACCAATCCGACCTTCTCCAGCAAAGGAAGTGCCAAAGCTCATAGTGGAAGATTTAACTCAGAAATCTGAATATTGAGATACCCGAGGAGAACTTGACAAGGCAAGAAAAATCTAAAGAGGGCTATGAAGGGGAGGATCACGTTGGAATAGATGAGGAGGACCAGTACCTTGATGGCGACGAGCAGGAAAATGGAGGTGAGCAAGCCAAAGATGCTGACCATAAGGCAACCGAAGATGTTTCCCAAGATGTCGAGGAGGATAGTGATGAGCATGAAGAGGATAGTGATGATCATGACGAGGATAGTGAAGGAGGGGGTCTGTTAGTGATGAGGATAGTGATGGGGGCATAGTGTACGATATTCTAGAAATTAGTTATGACAAGGATGATCCACCTATGACAAAAGGGGCATTATTTCCCTCTATTGAAGAGTTCAGAGTTGCACTTGCTACACATGCTATTGTCAATGAGTTCAGTTATAAAATTGATAAAAGTGATCAAAAGAGGGTGAGAGTTTCTTGTTCTTATGAACCACCGGAAGGGAGAAACCCATGCAAGTGGAGGGTGAATGGTTCTACCTTATATGATGACAAAACAGTAATGGTGAAGAATGAAGCCAAGATGCACACATGCCCCAGCACACAAAGAGATGGCAAAGTAAAGGTTGCTAAGAGGAAGTGGATTGCTGCTAGAGTGACTGATTGGTTGAAGGGTGATCCAAGTATGACTAGCATTGCTTTGAAGAAACGGTTGCTTGAGAAATACCATGTCGATATCGATTATTAGAGAGTGCTTGCAGATAGGCGCATAGCCTTGGACCAGATATTTGGCAAGTGGGAGGACAGTTTTGAGTGCTTGCACAACTGGCAGGCTGAGGTGCTTAGGAAGTGCCCAACAAGTATTGTAGTGATAAATCACAAAGAGATCGAAGGGCAGCAATGCTTCACAAGGGCATTTGTGTGTTTTAGAGCTTGCATTGATGGATTTCTGTTAGGATGTAGACCTTACTTGAGTGTTGATGCCACTGCCTTGAATGGGAAATGGAAAGGACAGCTTGCGGTTGCTTGTGGTGTTGATGGACACAATTGGTTGTATCCAGTGGCTTATGCTGTATTTGATTCAGAAACTAAAGAGAACTGGGATTGGTTCATGGAGAATCTCGAATCAGCTATTGGCACACCAGAAGGCTTAGTCATATGCACAGATGCATGCAAAGGGTTGGAAACAGCAGTGCATACTGTATTCCCAACTACTGAACATAGGGAATGCTTTAGACACATGATAATGAACTTCAGAAAGAAATTCCATGGCAAGGTTTTTGAAGAAAATCTATGGCCAGGGGCGTACACATATTCTCCTGCCAAGCACAATCACCATATGGACAAAATTATGGAAGCCAATTCGGAAGCTATCGTATACCTTGATGAGTGGCATTCTAATTTGTGGAGCAGAAGTAAGTTCTCTACAACATGCAAATGTGACTATGTCATGAACAACATAGCTGAGTCATTCAATTCGATGATTAAGAAATTGAAGGGGTTCCCTGTTCTTGAATTATTGGACTCTTTGAGAGAATGGCTAATGGTCAGATTTGAAATAAGAGCTAAAATAGCGAGAAGATTTGTACGCGGACTTCTGAAAATTCTGCCAAGGATCACCAACATGATGAACAATAGATCAAGGGGGATAGTGTTAGTTGGGATCTCTAGAAGTGATGACTTGAAATAGGAGGTCACTATATGTTGGGGAACGTTGCAGAAAACAAAAAAATTCCTACTCGTTTCACCAAGATCCATCTAGGAGTTCATCTAGCAACGAGTTATCGGATGCATCTACGTACCTTGTAGATCGCGAGCGGAAGCGTTCAAAGAACGGTGATGATGTAGTCGTACTCGACGTGATCCAAATCACCGATGACCAAGCGTCGAACGGACGGCACCTCCGCGTTCAACACACGTACGGGACGAGAGACGTCTCCTCCTTCTTGATCCAGCAAGGGGGGAGGAGAGGTTGATGAAGATCCAGCAGCACGACGGCGTGGTGGTGGATGCAGGGCGTCACAGAAGCAGGGCTTCGCCAAGACTCCGAGGGAGAGACGTAACGGGGAGAGAGGGAGGCGCCAGGGGCTGGTGTGTCTTCCCTCCTCTCCCCCCCACCCCCACTATATATAGGGGTGCCATGGGGGGGGCGCCGGCCCTAGTAGATGAGATCTACTAGGGGGGGGGGGGGGGGGCGGCGGCCAAGGGGAGGTTTCCCTCCCCCCCCAAGGCACCTAGGGGTGCCTTCCACCACATGGACTCTTCCATGGTGGAAACCCTAGGCGCATGGGCCTATAGGGGCTGGTGCCCTTGGCCCATGAAGGCCAAGGCGCACCCCCTACAGCCCATGTGGCCCCCTGGGACAGGTGGCCCCACCCGGTGGGCCCCCGGGACTCCTCCGGTGGTCCCGGTACAATACCGATAACCCCGAAACTTGTCCCGATGGCCGAAACAGCACTTCCTATATATAATTCTTTACCTCCGGACCATACCGGAACTCCTGGTGACGTCCGGGATCTCATCCGGGACTCCGAACAACATTCGGGTTACTGCATATACATATATTCACAACCCTAGCGTCACCGAACCTTAAGTGTGTAGACCCTACGGGTTCGGGAGACAAGCAGACATGACCGAGACGACTCTCCGGTCAATAACCAATAGCGGGATCTGGATACCCATGTTGGCTCCCACATGCTCCACGATGATCTCATCGGATGAACCACAATGTCGAGGATTCAATCAACCCTGTACGCAATTCCCTTTGTCAATCGATATGTTACTTGCCCGAGATTCGATCGTCGGTATCCCAATACCTCATTCAATCTCGCTACCGGCAAGTCACTTTACTCGTACCGTAATGCATGATCCCGTGACTAGACACTTGGTCACTCTGAGCTCATTATGATGATGCATTACCGAGTGGGCCCAGTGATACCTCTCCGTCATACGGAGTGACAAATCCCAGTCTTGATCCATGTCAACCCAACAGACACTTTCCGAGATACCCGTAGTCTACCTTTATAGTCACCCAGTTACGTTGTGACGTTTGGTATACCCAAAGCACTCCTACGATATCCGGGAGTTACACGATCTCATGGTCTAAGGAAAAGATACTTTGACATTGGAAAACTCTAGCAAACGAACTATACGATCTTGTGCTATGTTTAGGATTGGGTCTTGTCCATCACATCATTCTCCTAATGATGTGATCTCGTTATCAATGACATCCAATGTCCATAGTCAGGTGACTATCTATTGATCAACGAGTTAGTCAACTAGAGGCTCACTAGGGACATGTTGGTGTCTGTTATTCACACATGTATTACGATTTCCGGATAACACAATTATAGCATGAATAAAGGCAATTATCATGAACAAGGAAATATAATAATAATGCTTTTATTATTGCCTCTAGGGCATATTTCCAACAGTCTCCCACTTGCACTAGAGTCAATAATCTAGTTACATTGTGATGAATCGAACACCCATGGAATTCTGGTGTTGATCATGTTTTGCTCTAGGGAGAGGTTTAGTCAATGGATCTGCTACATTCAGGTCCGTATGTATTTTACAAATCTCTATGTCTCCATCTTGAACATTTTCACGAATGGAGTTGAAGCGACGCTTGATGTGCCTTGTCTTCTTGTGAAACCTGGGCTCCTTGGCAAGTGCAATAGCTCCAGTGTTGTCACAGAAGAGCTTGATCGGCCCCGACGCATTGGGTATGACTCCTAGGTCGGTGATGAACTCCTTCACCCATATTGCTTCATGTGCTGCCTCCGAGACCGCCATGTACTCCGCTTCACATGTAGATCCCGCCACGACGCTCTGCTTGCAACTGCACCAGCTTACTGCCCCACCATTCAAAATATACACGTATCCGCTCTGTAACTTAGAGTCATCCAGATCTATGTCGAAGCTAGCATCGACGTAACCCTTTACGACGAGCTCTTCGTCACCTCCATAAACTAGAAACATTTCCTTAGTCCTTTTCAGGTACTTCAGGATATTCTTGACCGCTGTCCAGTGCTCCTTGCCGGGATTACTTTGGTACCTTCCTACCAAACTTGCGGCAAGGTTTACATCAGGTCTGGTACACAGCATGGCATACATAATAGAACCTATGGCTGATGCATAGGGGATGACGCTCATCTCTTCTATATCTTCTGCCGTGGTCGGACATTGAGCTGAGCTCAATTTCATACCTTGTAACACAGGCAAGAACCCCTTCTTGGATTGATCCATATTGAACTTCTTCAATATCTTATCAAGGTATTTGCTTTGTGAAAGACCTATGAGGCGTCTCGATCTATCTCTATAGATTTTGATGCCTAATATATAAGCAGCTTCTCCAAGGTCCTTCATTGAAAAACTCTAATTCAAATAGGCCTTGATGCTGTCCAAGAGTTCTATATCATTTCCCATCAAAAGTATGTCATCTACATATAGTATGAGAAATGCTACAGAGCTCCCACTCACTTTCTTGTAAACGCAGGCTTCTCCATAAGTCTGTGTAAACCCAAACGCTTTGATCATCTCATCAAAGCGAATGTTCCAACTCCGAGATGCTTGCACCAGCCTATAAATCGAGCGTTGGAGCTTGCACACCTTGTCAGCATTCTTAGGATCGACAAAACCTTCCGGCTGCATCATATACAATTCTTCCTTAAGGAAACCATTAAGGAATGCCGTTTTGACGTCCATTTGCCATATTTCATAATCGTAGAATGCGGCAATTGCTAACATGATTCAGACTGACTTCAGCTTCGCTACCGGTGAGAAAGTCTCATCATAGTCAACCCCTTGAACTTGTCGATAACCCTTAGCGACAAGCCGAGCTTTATAGATGGTCACATTACCATCCGCGTCTGTCTTCCTCTTAAAGATCCATTTATTTTCTATGGCTCGCCGCTCAACGGGCAAGTCAGTCAAAGTCCATACTTCGTTTTCATACATGGATCCTATCTCGGATTTCATGGCTTCTAGCCATTTGTCGGAATCCGGGCCCGCCATCGCTTCTTCATAGTTCGAAGGTTCACCGTTGTCTAACAACATGATTTCCAAGACAGGGTTGCCGTACCACTCTGGTGCGGAACGTGTCCTTGTGGACCTTCGAATTTCAGTAGGAGCTTGATCAGAAGTATCTTGATCATCATCATTAACTTCCTCTCTAGTCGGTGCAGGCACCTCAGGAACATTTTCTTGAGTTGCGCCATTTTCCGGTTCAAGAGGTAATACTTCATCAAGCTCTACTTTCCTCCCACTTACTTCTTTCGAGAGAAACTCTTTCTCTAGAAACGACCCATTCTTGGCAACAAAGATCTTGCCTTCGGATCTGAGGTAGAAGGTGTACCCAATAGTTTCTTTTGGGTATCCTATGAAGACGCATTTTTCCGACTTGGGTTCGAGCTTTTCAGGTTGAAGTTTCTTGACATAAGCATCGCATCCCCAAACTTTTAGAAACGACAGCTTAGGTTTCTTCCCAAACCATAATTCATACGGTGTCGTCTCAACGGATTTCGACGGAGCCCTATTTAAAGTGAATGCGGCAGTCTCTAAAGCATAGCCCCAAAAAGATAGCGGTAAGTCGGCAAGAGACATCATAGATCGCACCATATCTAATAGAGTGCGATTACGACGTTCGGACACACCATTACGCTGAGGTGTTCCAGGCGGCGTGAGTTGTGAAACTATTCCACATTTTCTTAAGTGTGTGCCAAACTCGTGACTCAAGTATTCTCCTCCACGATATGATCGTAAAAACTTGATTTTCCTGTCACGTTGATTTTCAACCTCACTCTGAAATTCCTTGAACTTTTCAAAGGTTTCAGACTTGTGTTTCATTAAGTAGATATACCCATACCTACTTAAATCATCAGTGAGGGTGAGAACATAACGATAGCCACCGCGAGCCTCAACACTCATTGGACCGCACACATCAGTCTGTATGATTTCCAATAAGTTGGTTGCTCGCTCCATTGTTCCTGAGAACGGAGTCTTGGTCATTTTTCCCATAAGGCATGGTTCGCACGTGTCAAATGATTCATAATCAAGAGACTCTAAAAGTCCATCTGCATGGAGCTTCTTCATGCGTTTGACACCTATGTGACCAAGGCGGCAGTGCCACAAGTATGTGGGACTATCATTATCAACCTTACTTCTTTTGGTACTCACATTGTGAACATGTGTAGCATCACGTTCGAGATTCATAAAGAATAAACCATTCACCATAGGAGCATGACCATAAAACATATCTCTCATATAAATAGAACAACCATTATTCTCGGATTTAAATGAGTAGCCATCTCGAATTAAACGAGATCCCGATACAATGTTCATGCTCAAAGCTGGCACTAAATAACAATTATTAAGGTTTAAAACTAATCCCGAAGGGAGATGCAGAGGCAGCGTGCCGACGGCGATCACATTGACCTTGGAACCATTCCCGACGCGCATCGTCACCTCGTCCTTTGCCAGTTTCCGCTTATTCCGCAGCCCCTGCTTTGAGTTACAAATGTGAGCAACTGCACCGGTATCAAATACCCAGGAGCTACTACGGGCACTAGTAAGGTACACATCAATTACATGTATATCACATATACCTTTTGTTTTGCCGGCCTTCTTGTCCGCTAAGTACTTAGGGCAGTTCCGCTTCCAGTGACCGCTTCCCTTGCAATAAAAGCACTCAGTCTCGGGCTTGGGTCCATTCTTTGGCTTCTTCCCGGCAGCTTGCTTGCCGGGCGCGGCAAGCTCCTTGCCGTCCTTCTTGAAGTTCTTTTTACCCTTGCCTTTCTTGAACTTAGTGGTTTTATTGACCATCAACACTTGATGTTCCTTCTTGACTTCTACCTCTGCTGATTTCAGCATAGCAAATACTTCAGGAATGGTCTTTTCCATCCCCTGCATATTGAAGTTCATCACAAAGCTCTTGTAGCTTGGTGGAAGCGACTGGAGGATTCTGTCAATGACCGCATCATCCGGGAGATTAACTCCTAGCTGAGTCAAGCGGTTATGCAACCCAGACATAGTGAGTATGTGCTCACTGACAGAACTGTTTTCCTCCATCTTACAGCTGAAGAACTTGTCGGAGACTTGATATCTCTCGACCCGGGCATGAGCTTGGAAAACCATTTTCAGCTCTTCGAACATCTCATATGCTCCGTGCCTCTCAAAACGCTTTTGGAGCCCCGGTTCTAGGCTGTAAAGCATGCCGCACTGAACGAGGGAGTAGTCATCGGAACGTGCCTGCCAAGCGTTCATAACATCTTGTTCTGCAGGGAGAACAGGTGCGTCACCCAGCGGTGCTTGTAGGACATAATCTTTCTTGGCAGCTATGAGGATGATCCTCAGGTTCCGGACCCAGTCCGTATAGTTGCTGCCATCGTCTTTCAACTTAGTTTTCTCTAGGAACGCGTTGAAGTTGAGGACTACGTTGGCCATTTGATCTACAAGACATATTGTAAAATATTTAGACTAAGTTCATGATAATTAAGTTCAACTAATCAAATTATTAAAGAACTCCCACTTAGATTAGACATCCCTCTAGTCATCTAAGTATTGCATGATCCGAGTTAACTAGGCCGTGTCCGATCATCACGTGAGACGGACTAGTCAACATCGGTGAACATCTTCATGTTGATCGTATCTTCTATACGACTCATGCTCGACCTTTCGGTCTTCTGTGTTCCGAGGCCATGTCTGTACATGCTAGGCTCGTCAAGTCAACCTAAGTGTTTGCATGTGTAAATCTGTCTTACACCCGTTGTATGTGAACGTCTAAATAAAACACCCGATCATCACGTGGTGTTTTGAAACAGCGAACTGTCGCAACGGTGCACAGTTAGGGGGAACACTTCTTGAAATTAGTATGAGGGATCATCTTATTTACTACCGTCGTTCTAAGTAAACAAGATGCAAAACATGATAAACATCACATGCAATCAAATAATAAACGTGACATGATATGGCCAATATCACATAGCTCCTTTGATCTCCATCTTGGGGCTCCATGATCATCTTGTCACCGGCTTGACACCATGATCTCCATCATCGTGTCTCCATGAAGTTGCTCGCCAACTATTACTTCTACTACTATGGCTAACGCGTTTAGCAATAAAGTAAAGTAATTTACATGGCGTTTCTCAATGACACGCAGGTCATATAAAAGAATAAAGACAACTCCTATGGCTCCTGCCGGTTGTCATACTCATCGACATGCAAGTCGTGATTCCTATTACAATAGCATGAACATCTCATACATCACATATAGATCATTCATCATTAATCACAACTTTGGCCATATCATATCACAAACCACTTGCTGCAAAAACAAGTTAGACGTCCTCTAATTGTTGTTGCAAGTTTTACGTGGCTGAATTAGGGTTCTAGCAAGAACGTCTTCTTACCTACGTTAAAGCCACAACGTGATTTGTCAACTTCTATTTACCCTTCATAAGGACCCTGTTCATCGAATCCGCTCCAACTAAAGTGGGAGAGACAGACACCCGCCAGCCACCTTATGCAACTAGTGCATGTTAGTCGGTGGAACCGGTCTCACGTAAGCGTACGTGTAAGGTTGGTCTGGGCCGCTTCATCCCACAATACCGCTGAAGCAAGAAAGGACTAGTAACGGCAAGAAAGTTGACAAATCTACGCCCACAACAAATTGTGTTCTACTCGCGCAAGAAGAACTACGCATAGACCTAGCTCATGATGCCACTGTTGGGGGACGTTGTAGAAAACAAAAATTTTCCTACTCGTTTCACCAAGATCCATCTAGGAGTTCATCTAGCAACGAGTTATCGGATGCATCTACGTACCTTGTAGATCGCGAGCGGAAGCGTTCAAAGAACGGTGATGATGTAGTCGTACTCGACGTGATCCAAATCACCGATGACCAAGCGCCGAACGGACGGCACCTCCGCGTTCAACACACGTACGGGACGGGAGACGTCTCCTCCTTCTTGATCCAGCAAGGGGGGAGGAGAGGTTGATGAAGATCCAGCAGCACGACGGCGTGGTGGTGGATGCAGGGCGTCACAGAAGCAGGACTTCGCCAAGACTCCGAGGGAGAGACGTAACGGGGAGAGAGGGAGGCGCCAGGGGCTGGTGTGTCTTCCCTCCTCCCCCCCCCCCCCACTATATATAGGGGTGCCATGGGGGGGCACCGGCCCTAGTAGATGAGATCTACTAGGGGGGGCGGCGGCCAAGGGGAGGTTTCCCTCCCCCCCAAGGCACCTAGGGGTGCCTTCCACCACATGGACTCTTCCATGGTGGAAACCCTAGGCGCATGGGCCTATAGGGGCTGGTGCCCTTGGCCCATGAAGGCCAAGGCGCACCCCCTACAGCCCATGTGGCCCCCCGGGACAGGTGGCCCCACCCGGTGGGCCCCCGGGACTCCTCCGGTGGTCCCGGTACAATACGATAACCCCGAAACTTGTCCCGATGGCCGAAACAGCACTTCCTATATATAATTCTTTACCTCCGGACCATTCCGGAACTCCTCGTGACGTCCGGGATCTCATCCGGGACTCCGAACAACATTCGGGTTACTGCATATACATATCTTCACAACCCTAGCGTCACCGAACCTTAAGTGTGTAGACCCTACGGGTTCGGGAGACAAGCAGACATGACCGAGACGACTCTCCGGTCAATAACCAACAGCGGGATCTGGATACCCATGTTGGCTCCCACATGCTCCACGATGATCTCATCGGATGAACCACGATGTCGAGGATTCAATCAACCCCGTACGCAATTCCCTTTGTCAATCGATATGTTACTTGCCCGAGATTCGATCGTCGGTATCCCAATACCTCATTCAATCTCGCTACCGGCAAGTCACTTTACTCGTACCGTAATGCATGATCCCGTGACCAGACACTTGGTCACTCTGAGCTCATTATGATGATGCATTACCGAGTGGGCCCAGTGATACCTCTCCGTCATACGGAGTGACAAATCCCAGTCTTGATCCATGTCAACCCAACAGACACTTTCCGAGATACCCGTAGTCTACCTTTATAGTCACCCAGTTACGTTGTGACGTTTGGTATACCCAAAGCACTCCTACGATATCTGGGAGTTACACGATCTCATGGTCTAAGGAAAAGATACTTTGACATTGGAAAACTCTAGCAAACGAACTATACGATCTTGTGCTATGTTTAGGATTGGGTCTTGTCCATCACATCATTCTCCTAATGATGTGATCTCGTTATCAATGACATCCAATGTCCATAGTCAGGAAACCATGACTATCTATTGATCAACGAGCTAGTCAACTAGAGGCTCACTAGGGACATGTTGGTGTCTGTTATTCACACATGTATTACGATTTCCGGATAACACAATTATAGCATGAATAAAGACAATTATCATGAACAAGGAAATATAATAATAATGCTTTTATTATTGCCTCGAGGGCATATTTCCAACACTATAAAGATCCATGGCTATAATTGGAAGCACTGTGTAGATTTGGAGAAGTGGGAATGTAGTAGACGTTGGCAAGTAACTGGACAACCTTGCCTACATGCCATTGCTTTCATCACAAGTATTAGAGGAGATCGAGAGATAGATGACTATGTGCATGAGTACTACTCTATGAAATCATTCAGCAATGCATATGCGAAAAATGTGCCCACCATGACCGATAAGAAGCAATGGCCAATGGTCGATGTTGGGTTCAAATTGCACCCTCCCGTGTTGAAAAAGGCTACTGGTAGACCTAGGACACAAAGGATAAAGTTAGCCTTTGAGAGCATATCAAAGAGAAGACACAAGTGCAAAGAATGCAAAGAATTTGGGCATATGCTGAAGACATGTCCAAACTCTAGCAAAGAATTATATATATGCATGTGAACTTGTTGTTCAGATTTTTGGTGGTCCATATGCTTGTGAACATTGCTGAGTTAAATCTGCTGATCTAGAATAGTACATATACATGTGAACCTGCTATACAAATCCATCATGTAGTCTAAATGCAATGAAATGTATAGTCTTAACTTAATTCTCTATCTGAAAACTGCTAGGAAACGAAAAAATGTTGAGCCTCAAGAAATAGAAGACATAGAATCCAATGCCATAGATGCTGAAACTCTCGGCACCAGCAGGTAAACATTCTTGTTTTGCTTCAAACAGTCCATAGTGGTCTAATTTTTCCTATTGCAAATCTGCATTTCAACACTCTTGTTTTCATTCATTCTCAATTCTAAAAAGCCGAGAAAAGGAGGTGGTAAAAAGGCAAAGCCTAGCCCAGTTTCTGAAGCATCAAAGAAGACTTCTGCTACACATGATAGTCCAGCAAAGAACACAAGAAGCAAACAGTGTCCTCCGTCGAAGAGCACAAGAAGCAGAAAGAAGTTGTGAACCTTCCTGTGCAACTACATGTTATTGTGGAGCACTATGCATATGGAACCTTGTTGTGTAGTTGTGTAGCTGATGCAATTGTAGGTTATTTTGTGAAGCACCATGCATATCTGAGCCTTGTTGTGTAGATGCAACTACATGTTATTTTGTGGAGCACCATGCCTTGCTGTGTACTATGTTCATCTTGTCATGTGGCTAGACCTTGCTGTACTTTGCTCAATTTGTGTGGAGCTTGCCTTTTGGGTGGTCAATATGCATGCGAACCTTGCTGTTTAGATTAGATGATGGATTTGTACTCCTATGAAGTAATTTGTTGGTATTTATAATGGCCTAACCTCTTTACTATGCTACCGGTCATGATGTTATTATTGTGCTTACTTCTGATCAAATAGTGTATTTATGTGTAATTATGTGCATTGTTATATTTTTAAATAGGTCATGCCAAAATTTGTAACACATCAGCTTAGTGTATTTAGATGCTGTCATGGCAAAAGTAATATTTGGCAAAAACGGGAGTGGCAAAAGCAAAACAAAAAACCTAGGGCAATATGGTCTTTTTCCTGCTCTGTTTGGTCAAAACGTCCATTGACCTAACAGAATGGCATTTGTGATATATTGTCAAAATCTAAAAATGGCAGAATTGAGATGTTGAATTCTAGAGTGGCATAAGTGAAGTTGGCAAAAACTAGAGTGGCAAAAACAAAGTTTTCCCAAGAAATAAGCATAGATTCGACCACAAGTACTGCATGCATGCTGACAGGTGAAGGAACTGCATCAACGTGCTTGCTTCCTCCGAAGAAGCAAAACGAACCCAACGCTAACTGGCAGGGTTACGCACTGACCATTAACCCAAGGAAGCCACCGTGTGTACATTCCGGTTGCCCAATGCGTAGAGAGATTAGATAACAGACACTAAGGCAGCAAATTAAGCGACGAGGTTCTACGAGCCAGACTTCACAGTTGACCGTTACAGAGGGTCGATTTCCACGTGGAGCACAGCGTACAGAACAGATGAAACCACAAGCACGCTGCCCATTTCCGCATCTCTCAGCGAGCATCAGTGGAGAAGTCGCTGAGGTTTTATCGACGACTCAGACAACAGTAAGCTTCACTAGTCGATAGAAATTGGGCCAAAAGCTCCAAAACTGAATCGTCTCTGCATTATTGGATAAACCCAACATTAGAAACAGAGAACAGCTTCAGGATAACAGATAGTTTAAAAATTACTGCCATGCCTTCGACTCTTAGTGTTAGCATATTCTTAAGTTTTGCCCGCATCTGGTATTCTGTTCTCAGCGAAGGCTAGAAGATTAGCTCTTCAAATAACAACATTTCAGGAAAGTAGCAGACACCCCAAGCATCCTAGCTTTTCGAGTAAATTGCAAAAAACCATCACAATTGAGGACCCTAAATCAGAAAACGACCACCATTCGGGTTTTTTTTTCAAAAAACCACCACCATTGTGCAGACAATTTTCAGAAAACGCTGATCATTGGATTAGACACGTTTGACAAAAAAACTGACCACTGGGTCCCATTGTTAGGTGCCACGTGACCGGAGCGAGTTAACGTCGCTAGTGGACATAATTCGCCAAAAAAAATGTGGTGGTCAACCTCTCCTCTTCCTCCTTGGCATTTTGCCAAACACATAGCAGCCGCACCAGATTGGCAGCCGGTGCATCCCGCCGGCCGCTGCCCCAACGCTGCGTATGGCTGCTGCTCGCCGCCGGCCGCTGCCCCAGCGCTGCATACTGTTGTTTCTCGCCGCTGGTGCATACCGCTGGCCGCTGCCCCAATGCTGCGTACTGCTGCTGCTCACCGCCGGTGCTTGTGCTCGCCACACGTCCACCTCGCCGCCCCCGCACTGTAGAGGATGGAGAGAGCAACCTCGGTGGCTCCCTCGGGGAGAGCTCGGCCGTGCTCTCGACGCCCTCGGGAATCCCGGCACGCACCGAAGGCGGAGCAGGGCCATGGCCATCGCGTCGGCTGTCGATCCCAGCATGACCTCGATTTGGTAGGCGCCTCCGAACAAGCTCAGCCCTGCCGGCTCCGACCAGCCCGACTGCCGGCCAACGAGCCTCCCAGCTCCGCGCCGGCGAGCTGTCCGATGGCGTCGATGGCGTTGTTGGGATGGCGCGCGGACGATGCCGCTCCTCGCGCCCCTGCCCCCGCTGCGGTGCGCCCATGCTCTGGAGGAGACGGCGTGCGCGGCCGGTGCTGCTGCTCGCGCGCCCGTGCGCGGACATGGCTACTGTCGCTGCTGGCACCCGTGCGCGGCCGGTGCTGCTGCTCGCGCGCCCATGCGTGGCCGCCGCTGCTGCTCGAGTCCCCAAGAACGGTTGGGCGGCGGCGGATTGACTCGCCGGCGGCGACCGGCGGCTGTCGTGTGGATCAGGATTGGGAGGAGGACGCTGTGACTGAGTTGTACGTATTTTTTAATTAGATCGATATAGAGAAAGATCACACTGACAATACGGGCCCATGTCTATTTGAACGGTCAACTAAACTTTAGTCAAACGCCGTTAGTTTCAGTTGCCAAGTCATCGCTTACGGTGGGACCTATTTGTCAGTGTTACAATCAGCAAGTGTTTATCTGAGCAATTAGTGTTTTCTGAAAACTGTCAGCATAATAGTGGTGGTTTTTAAAAAAAAATCTGAATGGTGGTCGTTTTCTGATTTAGGGTTCTTAATTGTGGTGGTTTCTTGCAATTTACTCTAGCTTTTCGAGTCATTTGAAATGTTCCTTGTTATCTTGGGCATATGAGGCCCATGGATTAGCAAAGCAGTATCATCTGTTTCTAGCTTACGGATGTAAGTACTTTTTAGAAATGTACGAGGTAGCTAGCCACTAAACGAATTAAATTAAAATCACGCAGTTGAAAGCCACAATAGATCATGCATCATCGTATTCATAGACACAATTCCTTCAGCCAAAAATAGAGGCCATCTTCTTTTCCACTTGCCACACAGCATAAAAAATAATGCCTGGACCAATACTTTTCATGATAATACTAACATGTTAGTAAAAAAACTATAAAAAATATGTGTGTGTGGGGGGGGGGGGGGGGGGGGGGGGATTTACAGGCGAAGGAGGAGCCAGAGCCACCTTCATTTTGTGTGCTACCTTGTTCCATCCCGATTCCTAGTGTTTGTGACAAGACGTACCAAAAAATTGCTTCCAGCTACAGGGCGAAACCTTACGCCACGAGGCTGGCGAGCCATCCAGGTGACGGGCACATAATGTGCTCAAGTTTCGCGTGGCATGCGCTTCCCAGGACGGTGTCTGTTGGAGGCGATGCTGGCTCCGGGAATCAGAGTAAATGATAGATACCACATTCAACCCTGACAACCACCCCCTGCCACCATGTTCACTTCTTCAGGCACAAATTTCTACGCGCAATGCGTGCACGTACGAAACAGACAAAAGGAACATCATAGGAGAAAGCATAAGCAGACAGAGATTTGGATTTGAAATCACAACCTGACACAACATGGGACGAAACATAAGCATAGATTCAACTACTACACCCTCCGTTCCGATTTACTCGTCGTGGTTTTAGTTTAAATTTGAACTAAAACCACGACGAGTAAATCGGAACGGAGGGAGTAGATTTTAAGCAAACGGTACAGGTGCAGGCACACGCAAGCACTACATGCATGTCTGACAGGTGAAGGAACTGCATCAACATGCTTATTTGGAAGGAGCAAAACGAATCCAAGGCCACACTAACCATTAATCCTCCATACATTAGTCGAGCAACCAATTCCATCAGTGGACAAGTCGTCGAACTTGTATCTACTCAGACAACAGTAAGCTTCGCTGGTATTGTAGAAACTGTGCCAAAAGCTCCAAAACTGAATCTGTCTCTGCATTATTGGATAAAACCAACATTAGAAACAGAGAACAGCATCAGGATGACGGATAATTTTTACTGCCACACCTTCCATTCTTAGTGTTAGCACATTCTTAAGTTATGCCCACATCTGGTATGTTCTCAGTGAAGGCTAGAAGATTAGTGCTTCAAATAGCAACATACGAGGAAAATAGCAAACATCCTCACTTGTTGAGTCATTTTAAATATTCCTTGTTATCTTGGGCATATGAGGCCCATGGATTAGCAAAGCAGAACCATCTGGTTCTAGCTTTTTTTTTTCAAAAAGGGGGACTCCCCGGCCTCTGCATCAGAACGATGCATACGGCCACATTTATAGATAAAAGAGGTTCAACAAGGTCTTAAGGTCTTGAAACAAAATAAAAAACGGCAAGCTCACACAGAGCCACAACGCCAAGAACAAAAGGCCCAAAAGACACAACCGGCTGGCATAACAAAAGATAGGTAAACTAATCGTCTATCCCATTAAATTTACAGATATACTTTTTAGAAATTTACGAGCTAGCTAGCCGCTAATCAAATTAAATTTAAATCACGCAGTTGAAGCCACAAGGGATCATGCATCATCTTATTCATAGAAACACTTCCTTCAGCCCAAAATAGATGCCATCTTCTTTTTGACTCACTACAGCATCAAAAATAATACTTGGACCACTATTTTTCATGATAATACTAACTTTTAGTAAAAAAAAATGCAATTCCATGTAATAAAGGAAATATGAAACAAATGTTCATGTATTGTCAGTTATCAACTACGTATGTAGAGGCAACAACATATAAATCACACTAGGACTTTGATAGATCCATAGCCATGAAGAACCAATCAAAGGCAAGTAACAACTGATAGAAGTAAAAAAAAAAAACCATGAAGAACCCGAAAGAGTACGCATTTCATTATGTTACCATTTAACATATGCACAAAAAAAGGAAGGGTCCTCGGTCGTCTGAGGAGCTAGAGGGGGGGAAACCACACTAACAGAAGAAACAGGAGTAACTGGAAAGCAAGGCAACCGAAAACAGGAGTAACTGAAACCACACTAGCTGGCTGGATGGACGTGAAAGGCAACCAAAAGAGCACGTCCAATAGTGAGGGGGTAGAACATCAACAAATAATAGAGAAGGTAGATGGGCGAAGGCATGAACATGATGAGGAAGCAGGGCCAGATGGGGAAGATGAGCTTACCTGCTCAACCAGTACATCACCATAACATATTTAACCGGATAATCATCTTATGCACTGTTCAATAGATCAGCTCCCTCATGTTCACCACCAATGTTTTTTTCTGGAAGCATAAGAAGGCAAAAGGCCAATGACATTTCCAAAGAAAAGCCAAATAGATACGAGGAGGCATCAGCAAGATGCTTAGATAACTTACAGCTGTAGTTTGAAAAAGAAAATCATTTTTATACAAGATTAGGAGTAGAAAAAAGAACACGCCTATGTTCAAATTTAATGAATATTCTGGAAACAGTATAAAGTGATTTATTATTGTAGAACTTAAGAAGATGCACAGTCAGACTATTAGCTAGTCAGAAGAGAGGTTATCCAGAATCACTAAGCTCATTCCAAACCACATCGGCATAAATAAAAAAGGCATAGTAATAAATCCCACCAACAAAAGTGATCAAGACAATTCATATTTTGATTATCTTCAAATAAATTAAGCCTGAAAAAGTAAAATAAATAAATGGTACTAAAAAATCCTAGCAACAAAGGTGAACACGACTATTCAGATTTAAATTATCTTCAAACAAATATAGCGTGAAAAATGAAATTAACTCAAAACAAATGGAACTGCTACTCGCAATACAGACTCTCCAAGAAGTGATAAAATGAACAATTATTCGCCGATTACTGTATGGATAATTGGATATTGATATAATAAACTGGTAAAGACAGTTTGCTAACTCTGACTTGAACAACAAAACTTGCAGAAATAAAGCTAAGACTAGACCAACCCACCACCTGTCTACAGTAAATAAATAAATAGATATCAGTAATCACTAACAGATTTGTTTTTTCTATATCATAATCGTTACATAAAACACCACCACACAAGAATCAGAACGAAAATACTACCTAACAAAATTGTTATATGCTGAAGAGGTCATCAAGCAACAATAGAAACAAGTGATACGATGCTACTTAAAACTTGTAACTTAACACAAAAGGATGTGAACCGTAATTCCATCAACCAAAAGTTGACTTGGTTTTGTTATAACCAATATGCATGCTATTACCTGCAGTGTAGACACTTTCGAATGGATGATAGTGAGACTCGATGTTAGCCTCAAAAAGCTTCTTGAACTGCAATGACTCGAGATGGACCATAAAGAGGACGCAGGCTATCCGCACAAACACCACATTATTCTCGTCAGCAAACCCTAGTATCATTTGCCACCCGTTTCCTTTCGGAGAAAGTAGCTTGTCCAATTCAATGGTTCTTCCAAGCCCCCATGAAGCGACACCATCACAACCAGTCTTCCTCTTCCATAACTGAAACCCTTGGTTTGTTTGGAAAAGCAACCCAAGACCACCACCCTCTGCCCGCATAATCCAGAATAGATAACGGCCCTCTTCAAGCATATGCACCGGCACCCATATCACATCTAGGCTTTGCCTCTCCAAATCAAACTTAAGAATTCCAATAAAATCCCCAGCAAGAATCCAGTAAAGACAACCCCCAGCCAGCACAGCGGGCTTTCCCGTGAAAACCGAGGTGGTATCGCTAACCATAAGAACTGAGGTGGGGGCTGAGGATGGAACCGGTGTTGATATGGGATCACCCCATAAGCCGGTCTCCGAAGAGTAAACCTAGGCGAGCGCTTGTTTGTGTTTGTCAGAGTTTTCTACCACTGTCAGGACCACATGGAACTGTTGGATGTCGCCTGCGAAACACAGCTCCATTGAATGTTGTCTTCTTCGCATGTGTCGCGAGCACCGGAGGAATGTCAAGGTGGTGCTGGTCGCCGGTGACGGGGTCCCACACCAGGACCTGCTTTGCTCGTACCTTGTAGATGAGTACAAGGCCATGGCGGCATCCAAGGGAGAAGAAGCGGTCGCTCTCGCCGTCGTCGCTCTACAAGGAGAAGCGCTCGGGAGGGACACGATTGGGGGCCTCGAGAGTAGGTACGAAGGCGAGGTTGCGGTCTAAGTTGAAGAAACCGAGTAGGGGAGGGTTGCGTCGGTGGAGTAGGCGGAAGCAGCGGAAGAATCCGCGGTCGGAGATGAGGCGGTGCCAGCACTTGCAGACAAGGGAGGCGCGCGGGAGGGAGGACGGCTGCGGGGGGAGGCGGAGGAGGATCTCCGAGAGGAGGTCGTCGTCCTCCAGTGGACCCGCCGCCGGCGAGCGGTGGTAGTTTTGGCTGGTCATCTTGCCCTCCTTGCTGGTGCCTGTAGCAATGGAGGAGCGGTCAGTGGAGGAGCAATCGGGGGAGGCGAGGAGCGGCCGGGGAAGGGGTGGCGGCGCTATACCCTAGACGCGCGCGTGAAAGGGGAGGGGTGTCCGGGGGAGGAGCAGAGCGACGGGATAGGAGCGGGCGGCGGAGTGGCGGTGGCGGTGGCCGTCGATGTCGCCGGCGCTAAACCTAGATCGTGGGTGTCACCGTGACGGGGCGGGAGGGGAGCGTGTGGCCGTGCGTAGTGGAGTGAACTGAATTTGAGGATGGCTGGCGAGCCTCCTGCCCCTTTTTCATTCGGAATACTATCGCGAACATTCGCTTGGGGCGAAATCCGAGAGAACGACCGAGAGCCGTCTGATCGGAATCAAACGGTGGCAGTTTTATACAAAAATTCCCATGATTTAAACGAACTGCCGTGATAGTTTTGCAAATTTTTACTCCCGCTGCAGAAACTGCCAACTGCGCTGTTTGTGTTTGAGATCGACAGAACAAATGATCGAACTATCTCTTTGCATTAGATGAAGTGCTATATATAGCACTGGAACAAGCGTTTACATAGGGGGTGTCGGTTCAGACAGAACCGACGCAACGGTTGGAGAAGTAACCGTCAACGGTTAATACAAGCAGGGATTAATCCCGTAATTACTATATTAATTAATCTTAACACTCCCCCTAATGCATGCTTGTCAAGCTAGCATCATCATCTTGAAAGAGACTCCTCCAAAAACCCTGTGGGAAAAATATGAGGAGTATAGAGTTTGATATGTTGCCAAAACTCCTTCAAACCCAATGAGAAAATAAGGAGAGAATAATGCAACATATAATGGTTATTGTCTCTTTTAACTCAATACGAGAAAACCAATAGAGTTCAAAGGACAATAAATATGTCATATACTTTCTCAAAAACCCCGGTGGCGAAAACAGAAAGTATGACATATGACCTCATGTTGATATTACCTCATTAAAAACCTTTATGAGAACCTTTATAGTAAACTCATGAAGGGAAAAATAGTATAATATGATGCATTGAATAGGAACAATTTAGGAAGATACTCCCCCTGATTCTTGCATATTCCGAAGTCGTCATATACCAATTCCATTTACACATGACTGATTTGTTCACCAAGTCTCTACCAACTTTTACATTCCAGGAATGTGTAAATGGAATTGGTATATGACGACTTTGGAATATGCAAGAATCAGGGGGAGTATCTTCCTAAATTGTTCCTGTTCAATGCATCATAATAATCATAAACTATTGGAATTGCTGATAGTTTCGGTTTCAACCCAATGTCTCGATGACCAAGGTGAGTATGCCAAGTTTTTCATGTACAAGACATTTTGGAAAACTATCTTGGGTGCAACATGTGCTACGGGTTTTGTAGTATGTGTAGTACTATCCAGATGATACATAGAAAATGTGCTTGCCATGTCTGTTGCATATGGTAAAGAGAATGTATTTCTCTTTCTTGTCAGCATAAGTTTCGCTATGGAAACCATGTTGACGAATATCTTTATAGCTTAGTAGGGTATGAGTTAAACTTGGGAAGCAATGAAGCATCCTGACGTTACTCGAGTACCCACCGGGATAGTAAATATGACTCGAGTTGAGCCAACAAATACCTCATCGCATCTAGCGATTTAAAATATCTCCTTCTCTCAATGAAAGTGGAAACATTGGACTTCCCCGAGTATAGAGTCTGCGGTGCATATGCCCATAGGGCACATATCATTTTTCATCGAATTGAATCCCGTAGAAATCTATATATAGACATGAAGATTCTCAAGAAAATCACCGTTGGATATATATAGAATACATACAAATGAATTTGTACCAAAGTGTTGATACAATATATTGTGATATATAATATATGATGACAACAATACTTATGTTGTTGTTACAACATTGTAAATAGACATTAATTATATTGACCACTCAGGAGATTGAAAGACTATTCATAGTCTCCAAACATGTTGGTTGAGGCATATTCAACCATCACATTCTCTGTGCCCGTAGGGTCCCGTCACAGCTGGTGATGTCGGATTGAAGGTTGAAGTAAGATTCAAACCTTTGCCCTTGAGGTTCATTGTATCCCAGGAATTGCTACAGAATAACCAGATGATGTGATCTGGTCTAATGCCTTATGATTATAAGACACCATTTTTCTATTAGCGGTGTCATCCTGACCAGAGGTGCTTCCAGGATTGCACATGTTATCCCACGAGACACAAGAGCGGTCATGATGTCCATGGCCCATATAGGGCAGTGGTGGTCATTAAGGGCGAATGCCTCAAACTCTATAGCCATATGTTACCTCTATGGGTAAACCAGAGATAATTAATTTACAACCAGTAAATTAAATACCATCATGGTTGATGTTGTAATGAACTTAGCAAAATCAATGGGTATTTCAAGAAGTTATCTTGAAACCATTAGTGTGAATCTCAAATAGCTAAATATGACATCTTGAAGATAATCTCCAAAATGGAGTAGATCTCACAGCACCTAGAGAGTATAATCTGATGGAATCAGTAGATACGCACTCGTAATGCCTTATGCCATGACTTAGTAAAATGTGTAGGAGAGCACTTTGTAAAGCAATTATAATGTCAAAATGACAAAATATAGGCTTTAACAGTAGTCATTGACAATCTGCGAAGTCAGTAGATCTAAATGACTACCTTGTGATCCCAATACATCAATTTGGAGAAATCACTTTGAATTTTGCATTCTTATTTGCAAGAAATTAAAAATCTCAATTGCAAATAGACGTATTAATCTCAACATGTAGCGAACATGGAGATACATACATTCCGGAATACATCGTACTCAACAGAAATACACCACTATTATAATAAATAGTAATGATGTTGCAAACTTGATGTTAAGTGAAAAACTTGAATTGTACAGATCTCAAATTAAATGAGATGATCCTGTATCAAGTTGCAAGATAATTCAGCTGGGTGAATTAATATTTTGCCAGAGAAAATTAATCTCAATCGCTATGAGATTGTTTTGCGAAAAAACTTAATCTCGATCGCAAAACAATGTCATTATAGTAATGAGACATGTTATAGAGATTGCTGAACAGCAAACATATTGAACATGCCACATAATGACCATATATTTTCTGGAATGTTAAAACTCAACAGAAAAAGGGCTGAAAAGCGGTGGCCCAACCTTATGCAAATGGGCCACGCTGGGGAAGCCAGCCTCGGGCCGGCCTTGTCAGTCGATTGGATAAGCAGCAAGCGGCCAGGGATAGCGATCCCCAGCCAGCATCCATCCCCAATCCCCACTACCGACGCGGGCGGCGACTGCCATGGCCGGTCGGCCGTTTCTCCGGCAACTCGTGGAGAGACCACGACCCGGGCGGAGTGCCGCCGAGCCTCGCGTTGGAGGCCGGAGAAGGCTGCGCCAGAGAACTCCGTGGAGGGCGTGCCGGCCCGATTGGGCACAGGCGAAGACGCCCACGGCCGGTCGGCCGCACCACCGGCGGCAAGAGGATCTCCCGCCCCGCTCGTCCTCGGAGTAGGCGCGACGCCGTTGGAGGCGCCATTCAAGAGCCCGAGTGCCTCTGGGCTCCATGTGCCAGAGCGACTGGAGCGACGCGACGCGGACCGGCGCGGGCGCTCCACACGGGCGAGCGCGACGCAGTGGCCGCATCCAACGGCGCGGGCGGACGCAGTGCGGTGGCCGCGCCCTGCGGCGCAGTGGCCGTTCTGTCCCGTGGAGGAGCAGCCAAGGCGCATGGTTGGGGCACCGCTAGGGATGTTGACGAAAAACAGCAGCAGTTGCCGCTCGATCCGGTGCAAGAGGAATTGAAGAACGCATGGTACCCTTTTCCTTTTTGCATCACTGAATTGATGGGAATCCGTTGGTGTTCGTTGTTGAGGCCTTCAATTCTTGAATCGATGGAGATCCACAGCCTCTGTTCCTTCTCATTCTGCCCTGACCTGTGAAGAATCGCTCGGGAACAGTAGATCGAAAGACGCACACCGCCTGACGCGATATGGTGGGAAGCGCCACACCGCCATGCAGGTCAGAACCGCCGCTCCAAGCGCTGGCCGTTGGTCGCTCCTGTGAACGCGTTGCCGGGAGCCGCGGTCACGCTTGTGCTTCCCAGGCCGCGTGCCGCGCGTGGGCGCCGCCTTCCGCCGGGAACACCTCGTTGCCGCGGAGTAGTCGTGATGAAATTGAGCGTGCTGATAACGTGTTTGAGATCGACAGAACAAATGATCGAACTATCTCTTTGCACTAGTAAGCGTGCACGTGCAACGCACGTTCGACAATGCAATCCATTTTCCGAATTCCACCTTCGTCTGCACATTTTCTTTTCAAATAGGTAAAGGAAAAATGCAAGGAGATTTGTAATGAATAACCATCATTTGGGATGATAAGTGCAATATTTTGCAAAATTAATTGTTTGAAACGAATAATCTAATAAATATTTTCAGTCAATGTTTAGATCATACGTAGTGTTGTGGAAATCCCACCAGTACAATGCTCAAATCATCAAATAGCATCTAATCGAACAGATGTATAAAATCAGGTAGTACATTTGTACCAGCAAGGTGGACAACCTGTTCCTCTCTACATGCTTGCTTCTTTAGATACAGAGTCCATCAAAAACAGAAGTCTTCCAGCCTACATGTGATAGGCTAGAATGTCAACAACTTAGAAATGCATAATAATCATCAGAAGAAAATTAAAAGATCATAATCACATTTTATTTTCACACATTGGTGCCACTTGTCTACTATATCACTAAGTTCCTAGGCCTGGAGGCCTCTCATTGAATTGAGGACATTGATTTTGGATTGGGTTCCCAATTTTGACTTGGTAAACTATTTTTGAAGTAGCTTTACAGGTGTTTAATTTTGAATTTCCTTCGGTTTTGACTGGTTAATGATTTCTGAAAGCAACAACCAACAACCAGCTTATAAAAATATATACATCAGTCTTGCGCACCCTCTCATCACCTTCTAAATAAATAAATGCCAACATGCGACATTGTAACACCAATATAATAGATTATACATGCGGTCATTACATACGTGTGGATTAATTTGCAGATAACATATAATTATACCCCAAGAAGGAACCCATCATATTTCCCACACGCCAAACCATTATTTTTTATGAAATCCCAACAACACCAACCATGCAGCGCGCTTCCAAGCCTTATAGTTTGGGATTAATTTAACACCAAAATAATTGCTCTGACATTACAGTGGACATTTGTCTAAAAATAAAATCAAAAGGCAGCAATAGTCCAATCCAAATATCTTTATAATATGTTAGTGAAAATTGCAACTTCCTATAAACGATTTACAGAACATGTCAATTATATTCCAATGCTTGCCAGATCTCCTGTACAAGCAATGCAATCTCTCATTCCATGACCAGAAAATATGGCAGGTCATATAATAGGATCAAAGTAATAATAAATGACTTTAAATAGGACTATCGGGTTCTCCTTTGATATTCACATAGAAATTAAAGAAAAAACAAGCTGCTACTGAACCAGAATTTTTCATATACTCCATTTCATCTGCAGTTTATAAGAATCGATTGTGATCAGATAGCTTGTGTACATAAGAAAATCTGCACAAACAAACGAACTTGCAGTTTGCTTGGAGTTACATAAAAAATGTTGATAACAAAATCTGCACAACCAAACATTAGAATTATCAACTCAGGACATGAAGCATGTAAATATAAATGTATGAACGTAAGTGCAATCAATTCTTATAATTTTACGACAAGTTAGAGGTCAACTTCTGAAGACTAACTACACATATCTGTTAGAACACTGAACTAACTATATTTGATCTTCCATTGTGGTATCTTCAAATCGAGCTCAAAGATCATAAATACTAATCACAAATCAGGAGGAAGATGGAACAATTAGTCAACAAGGTCAAGAAGAAGCCTCTCCCTCCAAAGAGGGAAAAAGAAAAGAAAGAAAAATGGATTACGGGGAGCTTTAGGGGTCGGCTGTGAGACACTAACGGAGCCAGGCCATGATTAACCGCGCAGAACCCTAGGTCGTGAGTCAGGTGAGAAATGACACATGGAAAGCTTGCTTTGTTAATAACTATTGTTGTGCACTGGTGCAGTGCTTATGTTGCTCCAACTGCATCTAAAGTCCTATCAATAAAAACCCTAAACTCGAACTCTATCACATAAATAAAAACTCTAAAGTCGTAGCAACATATTTGATCGAACAGTGAATATGGACTTGAAAATGCTATTGAGAGTACATCAAACAGAAATATTAGTTCCTTCAAAATTCAACGCCGAAGCTCTATATATGTTCTATGTCGTCATGTATCCGTCTATCTGTTCCACATTCCAAAAGGAAATAAGCACGTCGAAACTCTGCTCTCCATACAATCTGGTGTATCTGTCCTACCTGTTCCATTGCCCATTTACGTTTTACATGGTCTTCTGTTTACCACAGTAACTAAATCATGCCCAAAGAACTCAGTCCTCTTAATTCACAACTTGGTACACACAAAGCTTGCATCCTGAGATAAAAAAAAGCAACTGAGCGAGCATAAAAAAGCAAACAAGCAGCTATCTTAATTAGGTAGAAGAACCATGATCCGACCCTTAGATCATACTGTATTAAAAAAAAATAAGCGAGCACACTTGTAGGCAAAAGAAGCAAGCGAGCAGCCATCTTAATTAATCAGCTGGACCAAAGTGATTACCTGCAGGCTTGCTACATGCTGAAGCTTTGTGGGTGCAGATAAGTTGTGCGGAGGCGCCAGAACGCGAGGATCATGGCGGACCTGCGGCCAGTTTTCAATAAAGACGGGTTATCCAGTTCAGTTAGTACCTTGGTGTCGTCTAGACCGTGGCCTGAAGCTCCATTGGCACATGTGTCGTGGCCGGTGCGTCGGCATGAAGGTGAACGACGAACAGAGGAAAGTTACCGGCTTCTCCCGCTCATGGATCAGGTCAGCGGCCACGCGTGGGACGATAGATGGGGGCGTCCGCGTTCGTGGGGCAGTAGAGGAGGAGCGGCCGGTAGCCTGCGCTTGCGTCCATCAGAGGAGGAGCGGCTGGAGGCGGCGGTGGCTGCGAGCGCTCGCGTCGGTCAGAGGAGAACGGCTGGCGGCGGCGGCGGTCCGAGCGGCAGGCTGTGACCAGCGATAGCGTCCTTCAACAGTGAGTTCGTGGTCGATGCCTTCTGGCGAGAGACGGCGTGCTCGATCCGTGGCTGAGGACGGCGGCCGCCAGTAGGAGGTTGGAGGTGGAAGGTGCCAAGGCTGGCGCCGAGAAAATTGGGGGTGGGTGGAGAGTGGGAGGATCTGCGGCAGCTCATCCGATCAGATCGTGTGGGGCGGGTAGTCATGTACAGAAGAGGAAATCATGTGCGCGATTTCAGGATCGGGACCGTAACCTCATCAGATCAGTTCGTGGGGGCGGATAGCGATGCACATGGTGGCAGACGACGGCAGAACAGATGCTATGGCAAACCATCAAAGTAACGTAGACTCTTGGATTTCATTAGGTGGGAATGATCCAAGGGTACTGGTTGATCTGTGTACACTATTGTTGGTGGCTTTAGAAGAATTCTAGTTTACTTGTTTTACAGTAGTGGAGATTAGATGAAGTGCTATATATAGCACTGGAACAAGCGTTTACAAAGGGGGTGTCAGTTCAGACAGAACCGACACAACGGTTGGAGAAGTAACTGTCAACGGTTCATACAAGCAGGGATTAATCCTTCATCCGTGCTGTTAAGTGCTTCAACATCCTTGCATGGACGGTGCATTGTGTGCTAATCAATGATAAAATCCCACTACCCCATAATTCAAGTATCTGAGATTAGTGCTAGCAAGAGCTAAATACTAAAAATCACAATTTTGAGTAAACAGAGGCTACCAAGACACCCCTTTTTCCCATCTCTATATTAACAACAATTCAATAAGCAAGTAAATGAGCAACTAACCATTGGACTCTTCGATGTTGTAGCAAGTTTCACAATACAGAAGCATGGCAGGTCCATGCACCCTAACTCAGCAGGAACTTGCATAACCGGATAACCCAGCTCTATTCATTAACTCATAAATGAGCAGGCTTCAAAAAGGCTATCTCGAGCACAACCCAGGGGCGGAGCCAAGGGGGGACGAGCGGGGGCCAGGCCCCCCCCAACGGCCGCGTCGTACACGAAGTATGCAATTGTACGCCAGGTAGATTACGCTACGTGAAACAGACTTAGGACTAAATGGCCCCCCCTAACAATGCGCTCAAGGCTTGAAGCCCAGGAGCTTTCCTAGTTAAAGCCCATATGTATTTCTTGGTCAGCCCACACTAGAGAAAACAAACAGCCAGGTAATTCTGGAATCTGAGGAGGCCACGAACCCACGATCGAGGGCATCTATCGTTCGTTTCGGCGCCGAGCCGCCGTCCGCCGACACACCAGGCGCACGCGCTCGCTTCGCGTAGACGCCTAGGAAGTTCGACGATGGCATCTGCAAAACATATCAACACCGGCGCTGAAGGCAGAATAATCCTGCGGTGAGTCTCCTTAATTCTTTTGTTGATTTATACTGTGAAATATTGATGATGAAGTGATCCGCATCTGGCTCCAGAAGACTTGAAATTTTTTGCTTTAGATGGAATTAATTAGGTGTAGCAATTTCTTGTTTTATTCTCACAAATAAGTCCTGTATGCACTGATTTCATCATTCGAGTTTAAAATTTCGCCCTTAGTTTTAAATTTCACCCTTAGGACAACATAGCACGACTCACGTCAGATCTAAGGTATATCACCGGCTCATCTCAAGGCTATCACAAGTTACTATTATTATTAGATATGCACAAATTGTTAGATGCTTGTTTGTATTTTTGGGATGATTATAAATCTACCAGTTTGTATGCATGATGGCTAGAATGTCAAATTAGTTGATACACAAACTACCGATCAAATATTCTAGCACCAGTAAATTTAGTTAACAAGCTAGAATTTCCATATAGGATTATCAACTTTATTTTATGTGTTTTAGGTGTAAGAGCCACATTCAAACTAATGAACAAAAATACAATTTTCTAACTGCAAAATACATATTATTTTGTGTTCCTTTATGTATGGTCATTTTCAGAAGAAAAAAAACTTTTATGTGTTCATTGTCTTCTTCGCCCCCCCTATGGTCAAATCCTGGCTCCGCCCCTGGCACAACCTCCATGAAACTTGAGATGAAGGCGAACCATCGGTCAATCTTTTGCGCCACCTTCTCCACATCCTCTCCTCCCTTGGCAACCGCCATCGACTGCTGCACCTATGAGCGTGTAGAGCGCCGCCTCACCTGTGCAAAATATTTGGTCCCAACTGACCCATGTGACAAGGGGTTAAAGCAATGACGACCAACGAGCGTCTTAAGTAGAACAGGGAACATCATGGGACAAAAAATAAGCTGAGATTTAGAGATGAGATCCCAAATGGACACACGGGACAAAAGCAAACAAACAATACTGCAATGAGGCGCGCACACAAGTACACAACTGACAGGTGAACTGCATGCCTCAAGTGCTTGCGCGGAAGGAGCAAACACATCAAGATTAACCTGACATAGTCAACACTAATCACTAATCCAAGCAAGTCACTGTGTCTTCAGGCCAGCAGACTAAGGTCTACATAACTTTGATGACAGTAAGTTATTGAATTAAGGGAGTCAGACTTCATAATTGACCATTACAGAGGCCCAATTCCCGGGTGGAATGCAGCGTGCAAAATGGAAGAACCAATTTCTGCATCTCAGCATTGGAACGTAAAAGAAAAACTAAGTATTAGTCAGAGTAAATTACCATCAGTTAGCTAGTGACTTAAGTTGCACGTCTAATTGCTCACGAAAATGTGTAGACATGAACAGAAAACAGAGAAATATGTTACAAATCGGTTATCAACTCCAGAAAAAATTTAATGGCATGCATGGTTGAGTCGTAAACATAATTGACAGGTTACATAGCTCCTCGAGCATTTGGGGGGTTTGCTGACAAAATATAAGAAATTGCATGCATTGGTTGCTGCTAAATTCAGCTGTCTGACTGAACAGCAGCTTTGTTGCCCAAATATTTCAATAACCCATTCCATAACAGTGCTCATAGATGTAGAGTAAAAATTGCTCTAGTGTGAAAGTAAATTATCATGCAAGTATCAGGTTCAGTGTTGATATTTGTAGTAGAAAGCCAGAAACTAACATCATTAACCATTTAGCCTTTTTTTAAACAGATCTCCAAATTTTCATTGTATTTGACTCGATATGGCATTGCAGAAAACTGAAGGCGCATCTCCGTTGATTTATTGTTGATTGCATTAAAATGTTTTCTTGAAGATCGAAGATGGGGTTAGCTGCTGCTTCCCTTGCTACAAATCCCCAACAGATAGCCCCATGTACATAGCTAAAAGGTCACTCGTCCAGCCAAAGCCCAAAGACCATTATCCCCTGCCAATCCAGAGTGTTGAGTATAATGTATACTAGGAAGTATAGAATAGACTAGGATTTGTTCCTACCTTGTCTTGTGCTCCAAGTTGGTCATTGTACTCCTATATATATGCACACGAGGCTCAAGCAATACATAAAACTATTCCATCAATCCCTCTCTCCCTTCTAATATGGTATCTATCGCAAGTCGATCCTAAACCCTAGCCGCCGCCGCTTCCGCACCTATGCGCCGTCCCCGGGGCGGTCGGCCTCCATGACCGCCGCCGGGGGCCGCGCCGCCCGTACCTAGGGCTCGTCCGCCGGGCGTGTTGGCCAGCTGCCCTAGAGAATCTTTTTTCCCCGATCCTTTGATTCGGGTTTTCTCTCTCTCGCCGGTCCTTTGATCGGCGTCTACTTTTTGGTTTTCCGGTCTATGTAATCCGGTTTGCGTCGCCCACCGCCGCCGTTGACCCCGTGCGCCTCTACTCCAACACCGGCGCGATTGGCCGGCTTCTTCACCGACCCGGCGGCCTCGCGCGTCGTCCGCGCGTCTGCCCGTCGATCGCCCCGACTAGGCGGCCTCGCGCGTCGTCCGCGCGTCGGCCCGCCGGTCGCCCCGACCCGGTGGCCTAGCGTCATGCGGCGGCCCTTCACCGTCGCCGTTCGCGCAACGGCCCGCCCGTCGATCTACGACGGCCGTCACCGCCCTGCTCCGACCGGGACTCCTGCATCACCCCGACCCGGCGGCCTCGCGCCATGCGGCGGCCAATCATAGCCGCCCTGCCGCCCGCTGCCGCCGGCTTCATCTCGGACTGCACGGCCACCACGCCTCCACCGAGCGGCGTCCTCGACCTCGCGCGCGATCGGCTTGATCACCCGCTTGCCGCCGCGATCCGCCTCATCTACGCCGCGCGACCGACCTGGCCCGTCGGTCACACGCGCCTCCGCAGGTCCCGTGAAGATCGTCCCCGAGTTCAGCGCGCCTCTCCACCGATCGAGCCTCGGGCTGCTGCTGCGTCGCCCCGTCGGGCTGCAGCGCCGCCGCCCCATGGTTCTTCTCCCGGCCGCACCGACCCGCGTCACCGCTGTGTCGCCCCTTCGGGCCATAGTGCCGCGGCCCGCGGTCCCCCGCCGCCCCGAGGGCGTCCGCTCTAGGACGTCCCGTGGCTGCATCGACCCTCGCGCCGCCGCTGCGTCGCCCCGTCGGGCCGTAGCGAGCGTGGCACGCGGTCCACGCCGCCGTCCTGAGGCCGTCCCTGCGGTTGCACCGACTCGCGAACCGCCGTTGCGTTGCCCCTTCGGGCCGCAGCGCCGCGGCCCGCGGTCCCCGCCGCCGCCCCGAGGTCTTCCCGCCGTCGCCCCGACCCACCTGCTGCCACTGCGTCGCCCCTTTGGGCCGTAGCGCCGCGTCCCGCGGTCCACTCCATCGTCACCGCGCGTCGATCCCCCGTGGTATGCGCCGTGCCGTCTCCCTTGGCGCGGGAACACCACCATCCGCGTCGGTCTTCGTCACGCTGTCAGGGTTCTTTGCCTACTTCGAGCACCGCCGCCGCACTCCTAACCTAGCCGCCGCCGCCGCCTTCAGGCCGCCGCTGCCGCTCTTCTTTGGCTGCCGCCGCCGCTACCTTCGTAGCCGCCGCCGCCGCCCGTCTACCCTCTTCGTCTTCGTCCAGCACCAGCTCGTCGCCAGGGTCGTCATCATCTACCCCGACCGCTTCATCTACTCCGACAACCGCGGGCGACATTGGCCCCGCGCCGATTGGCGCCGCAACCGTCGTCGAGTTCTTCTCTGCTGGCCCCTCCGACTTCTCCGACATGGCGTACAGCTCGTGCAGGTCCCTCGTCTACGCATGCCCGGTGCTGGCAACACCGATGTGTGCCTTCATCCACGACGTGTCCCCGGGCCTGGCAAGCCTGGTCGGCGCTCCGTCAACTTCGTCTTCGTCCGCCTACGCATGCCCGGTGCTGGCAACACCAGTGCGTGCCTTCGTCCACGATGTGTTCCCGGGCTTGGCAAACCCGCCGCGACGCGTCGTCAACAACATCTTCTTCCCGGCGCACCACTACTTCGACATCACTGCGCCTATGACTAACACGGCGCCTCCTTGCGCCCGCTGCTCCACGGCGACTTCCTCGACACCGGCTACCCCGACTCGACATCGACCACGGCATTCTTCGCACGGCTACCTCGACCACGGCTCCACCACCTACGCTCTCGGCTACCTCGACAACGTCACAAAGGGCTACCGTCTGCTTGAGCAACCTCATCGGTTTTCACTCCAGCCACGACTCCGCGATGCGTCGACCGTTCCGACTGTGGGGGGGTGTCCGTCGGCTTGCCTTCGGATTCTTCTCCAGTCTCACCGTCTGTGTCGCTACCGTTGTGACTGCGGGGGGATGTTGAGTATAATGTATACTAGGAAGTATAGGATAGACTAGGATTTGTTCCTACCTTGTCTTGTACTCCAAGTTGGTCATTGTACTCCTATATATATGCCCACGAGGCTCAAGCAATACATAAAACTATTCCACCAAATTCCTCTCTCTCCCTTCTAACACAGAGGCAACAAGAGACCAAGGACTCCGAGGAAACCAACCAAGTAACTGTACCTGCATACAACATAGGAGGCTCGGGTTTTTTACCAGCCAGAGAATTTGCCAATTTTGAGAGGTGGGCCATCTACAGAAATGCTACTGTTGCATTATTCAGTTTTGAGATCAGTTGTCTCTAGTGTTGAGTATATTGTGTACGTGTATATGTGTGTGTAGGGCCCACCTCCTGTTTACCTTGTATAGTTGAGGTTGTGGCCCACCTCTGTACTTATATATACGTGCCTGGTGCACCGATCAATACATCGCGATTGCACAGCCCATAACTTGTCCTTCTACATGGTATCTATCGCAGCAAGATCCTAACCCTAGCCGCCGCCGCCGCCGCCGCGCCCCCGCGCCGCCGCCGCCGCCGCTGCCTCACGCCGCCGTCACCAGCCGCCGCCGCCGCCGCCCCTGGTCACCGCCGCCATCACCCACCCGCTCGTCGCCACCGCCGCCTCCTGTCCCGAAGCCGCCGCCAGCACCGCTTCCGCTCCCTCTCTTCCCCGCGCCGCACCTCTCTCCCATCCCCACCCGCATCGCCCACCATCCTCCCAACCCGCGCCGCTCCCGCTCCCTCTCTGTACCCCGCGCCGCGCCCCAACCCGATCACCGCCGCCACCATGAGCTCCTCCTCCTCCACCGTCTCCAACCCGTTCGCCGGTCCCGACGTCACCCTCGTCCGCGACCTCAACATCAATGAGCGCATCCCAGTCAAGCTTGACCACACCACCGCCTCCTACTCCGCGTGGAAGCGGTACTTTTCGCTTGTGTTCCGTGAGTACCTCCTTCACGGCCACGTGGATGGCACCGTGGACTCCGCGCTCATGATCCACGACGAGGAGTGGATGATCCTCGACGCCACCATCATCCGCTGGTTCTACCTCACCATCTCCAGAGACATCTTCCACACCGTGGTGAACGACAAGGACGACGCCTATGCGGTCTGGACCAAGCTCAACGGCCTCTTCACCGACAATCGGCTGCAGCGCAAGGTCCTCCTCTATGGTGAGTTTACGGGTGCCAGCAACTTGACTCGTCCATCGATGATTTTTGCATGCGTCTCAAGAAGCTCGCCGACGAGCTCCGTGATCTGGGGGAGAAGATCGGCGACGAGCTCCTCATCAGCACCCTCTCCGGCGGCCTCAACGAGGACTTCGGGAATGCCGCCTCCAACCTCACCCTCATCCCGGAGCCCACCTTTGGCAAGGTGGTCGCGTACCTCAAGCTGGAGGAACGCCGGATGCGGGCGGCCAGGACGCGCGCCACCCACACCGCCCTTGTTGCCGGCACCCGCGGGGGTTCGGCCCCGCAACAGCCCCGCCCGACGCTGCCCCCGCAGGCGGCGCCCGCCTTCCCGCTGGGCTTCCCGCCCGCCCCACCCGCCCCCTTCCCGCCGCCCCAGCCGGCGGCCAATGGAGGAGGCCGTCGCGGCGGCCACCGGGGTGGCCGCAAGCAGGGAGGCGGCGGTGGCGGTGGCGGTGCTCAGGGAGGAGCACCACGCCAGCAGCAGCCGGCGCCTCAGCCGGCGGCCCCGTAGTACGCCGGTCAGAACCCGTGGACCGGCGTCGTCCACGCCTACTCCATGCCGGTTCCACGGGCTCCTACTCCGGGTCTTCTCGGCACTCGGCCTCCGTCACACCAGGCGTATTATGCCGCGCCGCAGCCTTATGCGGCGCCCTACGGGCAGCAGCCGCCGCCAGGCGGGCCGCCGCTGTTGCCCCTGACGTCTGCGCCGTCTCTTCCGCCGGCGCCGTGGGACCCGGCTCTCCTGGCGGCTCTCCACACCGCCCCTTCTCCGTCCAGCTACATCGGCGGCGGCGATTGGTACATGGACAGTGGCGCCACCGCTCATATGGCGGCGTACCCCGGTAACCTCCATACTGCCCACCCTGTCCACACCTCCAACCGCGTCACCGTCGGTGACGGTTCTTCTCTTCCTATCACCATTATTGGACATATATATTTTCCGTCTAACTCCACTCCTATATCCATGTCTAATATTCTTGTTTCTCCTGATCTTATTAAAAATCTTGTTTCCGTTCGTTCTCTTACACGTGAAAATCCGGTGACCGTTGAATTTGACGAATGTGGTTTTTCTGTTAAGGACGCTCGCACGCGGATGGTGCTCCACCGATGTGACAGCCCCGACGAGCTCTACCCGGTTCACTCCGCCGCCTCCACCACTTCCGCCGCCCCTGTCGCTCTCGCCACCGGAGTGGATCTCTGGCACGCTCGCTTGGGTCATCCTAATCCTGCCACCCTTCGTCACATACTTCGGAGTTTTTCTTTCACGTGTAATAAGAACGAGGATCACTCGTGTCATGCATGCCGCCTTGGCAAACATGCTCGTCTTCCGTTTAGGGCTTCTTCCTTTGTTGCATCGTACCCGTTTGAGTTGATTCATAGTGATGTTTGGACATCTCCTGTTGCAAGTAATACGGGCTTTCTTTATTACCTTGTCATCCTTGACGATTTTTCGCATTATGTGTGGACCTTCCCGTTGCGCCGCAAGTCGGACGTTATCTCCACTCTTGTCGGTTTTTACTCTTATGTTCGCACGCAGTTTGGACGGCCCATTCTCGTGTTGTAGACAGACAACGGGAAGGAGTTTGACAACACCGCTGTTCGTAACCTTCTCGCCACACATGGCACGATTTTTCGTCTCACTTGCCCATACACCTCGCAGCAGAACGGTCGTGTTGAGCGCATCCTTCGCACTCTTAATGACTGCGTTCGGACTCTCCTCTTTCATGCCAATGTGCCACCGCGCTTTTGGCCCGACGCTCTAGCCACCGCTTCTCTCCTCATCAACATCCGTCCATGTCGTACTCACGGGAACTTTACACCTCACCACCTTCTCTTTGGTGCACCCCCCTCTTATGAAGGGCTTCACATTTTCGGCTGCCTGTGCTACCCTAGCATCGCTGCCACTGCGCCTCATAAGCTCGCACCCCGCTCCGTCGCATGCATCTTTCTCAGCTACCCACCTAACACTAAGGGCTACCGCTGCTACGATCCCGTCTCTCACTGTGTTTTCACTTCCCGACACGTTTACTTTGATGAGATGGTCTTCCCGTTTCAGCAGCAGGCACCCCTCGTCGTCTCGTCACCGCCGACCACCGGCGGCCCATCGACAACCTCGTCAGGTGGACGAGCACGCCTGATTCGTGGACCGCCTCCGGGCTTTGGCAGTCCACGGGTCCCACTGCCGGCGCCCTCCTCGGCTGGCCCTGACGGTGCGGACGGCACCCCGCCTTCACCCGCCGCCCCCGACTCGGGCGCCGCGGGGTCGGGCGCCTCCTCCGCCGCCTCGACGCCGGCCGCCTCGCCGGCCGCCTCGTCGGCCTTGCCGCTGGCCGCCTCGCCGGCTCCGTCGCTGGCCGCCTCGCCGGCTCTGTCGCCGGCCGTGACACCGACCGCGTCACCGGCTGGGACGCCGGCCCCCTCGCCGGCCACGTCGCCCGCCGCCTCGCCGGCTGCCTCGCCGGCACCGGTGGCCCCGTCTGGCCCCGTCACTCGTGCTCGTGCCGACATTCACTGCCCGAGTCTCCGGTACTCGCGTGACGAGTACGTCCATGCTGCCTCTGCCGCGGAGCCGTCACCCATTCCTGCGTCCGCCCGCGCCGCCCTCCGTGATCCTCACTGGCTTGCGGCGATGCAGGAAGAGTTCGACGCTCTCCAACGGAACCGCACCTGGACTCTGGTTCCCCGGCCTCCTCGCGCCAACGTCATCACCGGCAAGTGGGTCTTTCGTCACAAGACCCGCTCAGACGGTTCACTTGAGCGCTACCGGCAAGTGGAGTTGATTTCACCGAGACGTTCGCCCCGGTTGTCAAACCAGGCACGATCCGCACTGTCCTCCAGCTCGCCGTCTCTCGCGGCTGGCCTGTTCACCAGATGGATGTCTCCAACGCCTTTCTCCACGGCCATCTTGAGGAGCAGGTGTTTTGTGAGCAACCCACCGGCTTCATCGACGCCTCCTTCCCCGGCCATGTGTGCCTGCTATCGCGCTCTCTTTACGGGCTCAAGCAGGCACCCCGCGCCTGGTACCCGCGGATCGCCGGGTTTCTTCAGACACTGGGCTTCAGCGTCACTCGCTCGGACGCCTCACTGTTTGTCTATCGCCACGGTGACACAACTGCATATTTGCTGCTTTACGTCGACGACATCATCCTGACGGCCTCCTCCGCAGCCGTTCTTCAGCAGATTACTCTCCGGCTGTGTGACGAGTTTGCTATCAAGGACCTGGGTGCTCTCCATTATTTCCTTGGCATTGAGGTCGTTCGGTGTCCGGACGGTTTCTTTCTTCATCAACAGAAGTATGCCCATGAGCTTCTTGAGCGCGATGGCATGCTCAACTGCCATCCGGTTGCTACTCCTGTTGATACGAAGGCCAAGGTTTCTGCTCTTGAGGGTTCGCCTGCGTCGGATGCTCCGTTCTACCGGTCTATTGTCGGTGCTCTACAGTACTTGACTCTCACCCGACCGGATCTTCAGTATGCTGTCCAGCAGGTGTGTCTCCACATGCACGCCCCTCGTGACTCTCACTGGACTCTCGTGAAGCGGATCCTTCGCTACATCCGCGGCACGATGTCCCTTGGGTTGACACTCACGGCGTCCACTTCTCTGGAGATGGTGGCTTACTCCGATGCAGACTGGGCCGGCTGCCCCGATACTCGTCGGTCCACCTCTGGCTACTGCGTCTACCTCGGTCCTTCCCTCGTCTCGTGGTCGTCCAAGCGACAACCCACGGTTTCGCGCTCTAGCGCCGAGGCTGAGTACCGAGCTGTGGCCAACGCTGTCGCCGAGTGCACCTGGCTTCGACAGTTACTTCAGGAGCTACATCACGATGTCTCCCAGGCTACGGTTGTCTACTGCGACAACGTCTCTGCGGTGTACCTGTCCGCCAACCCCGTTCATCATCGTCGGACGAAACACATCGAGCTGGACATTCACTTTGTGCGCGAGCAGGTGGCTCTTGGACGCATGCGGGTTCTCCATGTGCCGACCGCTCAGCAGTTCGCTGATGTGATGACGAAGGGACTGCCGACTTCCACCTTTGAGGAGTTTCGTTCCAGTCTCTGCGTCACTGGCGCCGCTTCGACTGCGGGGGGGGGGGGGGGGGGGTGTTGAGTATATTGTGTACGTGTATATGTGTGTGTAGGGCCCACCTCCTGTTTACCTTGTATAGTTGAGGTTGTGGCCCACCTCTGTACTTATATATACGTGCCTGGTGCACCGATCAATACATCGCGATTGCACAGCCCATAACTTGTCCTTCTACATTTAGAACTACAGCCAGTTCACAAATACAAGAGAAACAACTGATACAAAGTACAAACTAGTAACCATGAATTGGTTTAAGAACAGTAATTTCTTCAAACAAAAATATTCCAAAAAGAATGAAGATTTTCAACTTAGGAAATTAGAGCAAGCGATCAACAAACAAGATCAAAACCGCATCCTTGGCAGCTATCAACATATTGTGGCCTTCATGGTTCATGGCCAAACTGAGATCCGTCTTTCATGTGAGTGAGTGTGTGTGTGTGTGTGGGGGGGGGGGGGGGGGGGGCTTCTTTGATGGAAAGATATACTAGAAGGTTAAACTGAAAACTGCAAACTCCATTTGAGAACATATAGATATCAAGTGTGCATATATTGTACTCACTAATATGTTCGATCATTTGCTGAATGACCTGATCGACTCTCTTAGCTCCAATATATATCTTTCATGTGTTTTAACATGGAAAAACTTTGACTCGTCGATCCCATAGAATAATATATATCTTGGTATGGAACAATACGAGTCGATAGTTATCACTCTTGCATAATTGCACAATCACAAGTTCACAACACAGAAATGCATCGCTAGACACAGCAACTTGCTTCTTATGGGGTGGACAACACCCATAAGGTGCTAGTGTTGTGCTTGTGGAAAGGCTTATAGCTCAGCTATAAGCAACAAAATGGGTAGAACTTTGCAGATTTATGAGGTTATCAAATCAACAAGTTTGCTGGCAAATATACATGTAACTTTTGTGAATGGATACAATTTCATGCCATCTCTATAGGTTTAGTTCTGACGATTTAGGACATACTGTGCAAATGATAAGACTAATTCATTTGTTGGTCATGCTTAAGTCTCAGATAGGTCAGCTTTTCACAATTAAAAGTTCCTCAGGAAAGTTCAAGTATAGATTTAGGAATACAGATAATCGATCTTTGAAGGGTACAGGGGGGTAAGCAAAAGGTAAACATACACCCAACAGAAATATATTTTCTAAATAGTCTAAATTTGAACTGCAATCTTAGTACTAACTGACATATGATGGAACAAATAAGATGATGAAATGAAAACATAACATGCTAATAAAATTCTGCATACAAGCAGACCATACTAATATTTTTAATGAAAACCAACGTAGGGTAGTTCTTTTGCTTTCTGGTTCTTTGGGTCCTGGTTTCAACAGGAAATTGAACCACCCCACACCCAGTTTCAATGATCTTAAACATAAGTCGGAAACACAAATATATTCCAGGGCCTATCATTTTCAGAGATTGCATGTGATGCTTTCTTCCCTACCAAATAAGACATCAACTCGTTGGGGTTCAGAAGTCAATAGGAGACAACAGACATCCAGTTAGGAAGGCAAAGAACAGTGAGACAAAAATTACCAGCTTACAACACAGAGTGTAGACTTTGTCGCGCCATATGCAGTTACCAAATCTCATAGCCCTTTCTTGGTTCATGCAAATCTGAATCTAGTGGGCACTTGCCCTTTGCAAGCGTCAGCATAGTCTTCAGCGAGGCGCGGAGCAGCTTCCTTGTGTGGGCATATGTACTTCTCCATGAAAACATTCTCGCTCATCTTGACACTTGTACAGTAGTCCCAATCGCGGTCTAGCAATCCATTTTCCTTAAGAAACCTCATAACATAGTATCGAGGCCTGAGCCGGCCCTCCAGACTATAACTCAGCATCACCAGCCGATGAGCAATGTATGCCGGTTCCAAGCCCACCTCCAAGATAAGAAACTCCGATTTGCTCTGCAGAGTGTTCTTAGACTTCGTCAGCACCATCGGAAACCTAGAAACAGCAATGCCCACCTCAGCATTCGACCACCTGAACGTGTTCTTCAGGTACTGCACTTTGATGGCAATCGTCTCCTCGCTGAGGCTTGCCACAACATGCAGCGCTTGTTTGAACATTCCAGAGCAGCGGGGCACGCCTAAACCTTCCGCACGTGCCGCCAACGCCCGGGCGCGCTCCAGATTAGTGGAAAGAATCCACTTGTTGCGGCACAGCCTGGCGATATCACAATCACCAAGCCCGCACTCCCGCAGGAAGGCAACATTGGGCTTGACCACCTTGTCATTGCTGGATCCGAGGAGAAAAGGGCTGCACTTGAGCACCCGGAGGAGGTTCCCGTGGGAGCCGAGGAGAGACTGGTAGTACTGTAGCTTGGAGACGATGGATCTACAGCGGAAGGAGTGGCCGGCGACCAAGACGAGGTGCGCGATCTGAGGGCATGACAGGCCGAGGCCTGCGAGCCCTGCGACGTTGGGGGCCAGGATCGTCTCCACGCCGGCGCAGAGCAAGTGCGGGTCCCTGCCGACGGCGGCGGCGATGTCGGCCGTGGAGAGGCCGAGTGTCACGACCGAAGTATACACTCATTCAGTTAACTCTGCCGAGATTCAGAGAAGGGGTGTAGCTGTTCCGACAATACCGTTTCAGTCATTGAACGGCCACGATGGCTCCCTTGGGCGGATCGCCACCGTTGGATCAAGGTCACTAAACTGTAGCGTTTATTTCCGTTTCCGTTCTCTGTTAGTTGTCATTGGCCAGCCTATAAACAGCCGGGATGTGGATGGAAGGGATCATTATCGATTTTCCCCATTTGCCTTGCGAGCTACGGCTTGAACAAGAACCCTATATTTACTTTCCCTTAATACAGATGTGATCTGGCTCTCCTTTCGATAATTCTTCCCTAAATAGCTATAGAAATCGTTCCTCCCTCATCGGGTCCTGACAAATTGGTATACAGAGCCATCGTTCCTTGGAGCAATTTTTTTCCTCTCTCAGATCTGGGATTCCCACCCTTTCCCTTCCCCTTCTTCGACGATCGGCGAAGAGACACGGCGGCGGAGATGTGGTAGTTGGCGACGGTGTGGGGGCGCAGGCGGCGGTGCTTATTTGGGCACAAATCGGTAGAGCAGAGGCGGTTGTTTGAGCAAATTGCTTGATCTGTAAAATTCCGTGCTCTAGCACCGATCCGTGTGCCAAGGAGGCGTGGAGCGCGGCGGCGGCAGGATCGGGAGTAGGAAACGGGTTGCTGGGAGTCCAGTAGTAAAATTCCTTACTCCTGCTTCAGATCAAGGAGATGGGGCGTGGCAAAGGAATTGACGAGGCCGATTTGCTCGAGGTGCTCTCACTGCGCGATGATTTTGGAGTACTGCAAAAAGAGAGTGCTCAAGTCCAGTCCCAAGTGTCGCAATTACAGACAGACGTGCAAGCTATAGGTTCCAAACAAGGGGAAATTTCAGCTACTGTAGGAGAGGTTGAAAAAGTGGTACTAGATCTGGGTAAACAACTGTCTGTGATCAGTGGTGTTCTGCAGACACTGGTCAAAATGACTCAACAAGCTCAGCATTCTGATCAACCTGCTAGCTCTATAGGAGTGCCCAAATCTCCTACACTGAACCAGGATCACACACATGAACAAGAAACTAGATTGGAACAGCTTAGAAAGCAACTGGCCGCAGAGAAGGAGAAATCCAAGCAGAAGGAGGACAGTCAACTTCAGAATCTCCCTCCTATCCACACAAATCAAACAAATGGACCACCTGGTTTTGTCCAACAGAACAGACAAGAGGCACACAATTCTGGAGGTACTCCACTAACAGCAAGACACAATGCTCAGACACCTGCATTCAACCATTTCTATCAGAACAACAGAGATAGACAAATGTGGCAGGGATATCACAGAACATATGAACTGGATATGCAAGCCCAATTCATGAGATCTCTGACTAAAGGGCCTAAACTAGAATTTCCTAGATTCTCTGGTGAAGATCCAGTGGGTTGGATTAGACAGTGCAACAAGTATTTCCAAATGTCAGCTGCACCTGAGGAATACAAGGTGTCACTTGCCCAAATGTACATCATTGGAGAAGCTGATACATGGCTTAGAAGATCAGGACTGCTAAAGAAACAACTATCTTGGACTCAATTTGGAAAGGAGGCCATTAAAACATTTGCAGAGCATGGATCTTATGATCTTACAGAGAAATTCAACTCACTGAAGCAAGGAAATAATTCAGTCTCTGAATATACAAAGAGCTTTGAAGATCTCATGGCAGATGTGCTAGAGAAGAAACTCCTGAATTAAGTGAGCAGTGGTTTATCAGATGCTTTGTCAATGGTCTAAGAGAGGGAATTAAATTCCAAATCAGACCACTCAGGCCACAGTCACTCACAGATGCTTTTTGTTTGGCCAAAGAAGTTGAACCAAATCATCCACCAGTACAAAAGAAACAATCCAGCTCCTTTGTCAATTTTTATCAGAAAAACAGTAGCAGTTTTCAGAACAGGAATAGTAATACAGTGATTGTTCCTCAACAGAGTGGACAAGGGAAACAGCCTGAAAACACTAACACCAACAACTCTCAGAAAATTAGGAAAGTGGGAGAATGTTGGAGATGTGGGGACAAATGGATGCATGGTCATAAATGCAAACTTATACCTAATATCCATTTGTTGTAACAGGAAGTGGATGAGCTACAAGAGGACACAGAGGATACCCCTCTTCAAGAACAGGAAGAAATTCAGGATGCAGAAGATCAGGCCATGTTTATCACTGTGTTTGATGGATTTTTGTACGCACTAAGACTATATTATTTGTATAAGCCAGGGTAGACCGGCATACAAATAAATACGAGTGTATATGTGAAAAGATAGATATAACTTTGATTTATGAAAGTGCCACCCTATGGCGTGTGGGTCCCACGTGCCAATAAATTCAAAAAAAAAGGAACAGGTCAAATATTACACTCTATTTGTTGAGTTCATCACGTAGATTACAATGGTGCAAATAGTTTGATGGTTTGCATTTTGATTTAAGAGAAAAGATTATCAGAAGAGAGAAATATGCACGTACAAAGCTAGCCAGATTTGCAATCACGAGAGTACGTTATATGGCCTCGTGCAGTTTCCAACTATCGGCTTAATTAAGAAATTAATTAGTTCCTTTGGCCGGTTGCCTAAATACGTGACAGACAAGACCCATATTGCCACGCTGCCGGTGATTTACTTGGAGCAGCAGTAATCCGTTTAGATACGATTTTGCATGAGAAAATCATGTACGTAGACACCAAGTCTGCTGAAGATAGAATCCTGGCTAGTTTAAACTCAAACGGCTTCAACAAACCGACGTGATGGAAGCCACGGCCGGTCCCTATATAAAGCATCGCCAGCCCTCGTTCTGGAGGAGGCACGCAGAAAAAGGCACAAGGCCCCCGTCCTTGGCAACTCACGCACACATCCATCCATACATCAACCACGCACGCACAAAGCAAGGCCGGCCCTTGGCAACACGGCCAAACATCCACCACGGAGGCATGCTAGAAGGAGAGGGACAAAACGCATCACGCCGACAGGCTCCACGCACACCAGCCAAGGCTCTCGCCCTCAAGCACGCCGCCAACTCCACGCCCCTTTTTCCCCTTCTCGATCTTCACCGTAAAAGTTTCGCCGACCGCGGACGACGCCGAATCTTCATCAACATGCTGATCTTTACCAAAACCATTGGCCTTGATGGTAAGTTATAAGATCTGGTCGCATCAGTGAGATTTGTGTGATGGAAGAAGAATGATGTGTACTTGACTATTCCATAAATCTTTATCATGGCACGACCGCCTCATCAAAGTCGCCCATGTAAAAAATATACAACCATGGCACGACCGCCTCATCAACGTCGCCCATGCGGAAATTTACATCCATGGCACGTCCGCCTCATCAAAGTCGCCCATGTAAAAAATATACAACCATGGCACGACCGCCTCATCAACGCCGCCCATGCGGAAATTTACATTCATGGCACGACCGCCTCATCAAAGTCGTCCATGTAAAAATATACAACCATGGCACGACCGCCTCATCAACGTCGCCCATGCGGAAATTTACATCCATGGCACGACCGCCTCATCAAAGTCGTCCATGTAAAAATATACAACCATGGCACGACCGCCTCACCAACGTCGCCCATGCGGAAACCTACGACCATGGCACGACCGCCTCATCAAAGTAGTCCATGTAAAAATATACAACCATGGCACGACCGCCTCACCAATGTCGCCCATGCGGAAACCTACGACCATGGCACGATCGCTTCATCAACGTCGCCCATGCGGAGTAGATGAAAATCCTCACAAAAATACATCGTCGATTGCTTCATCTATATCGGCGGTGTGCAACCCCTGATTATTAAAATAAAGGAGAAAAGACATGCTCTATCAATGGTCTATCTCAAATCTATGGCCTAATCCCCATGAGGTTATGGTCAAATCCATCATACCCATCTCATGTCTAGTGCCGACAAGGCTAGACAAAATCATGTCCAACACGGCCAGGTCACTATAATCCATTAACATGTCACAATCCCGACCGGGATCGGACACTTCGTTGCTGGGCACCGATGAGGCGAAAGCAACATATACATGTTCATGTTCGATGAATTCTTGGGTACATGACTGGGCACTGACAAGGCAAAGGTCACCATCTTCATCAACAAATTCCGTTCTAAATACCGACATGGCGATGGCGTATCGTGACCGGGTTCAGGCAAAACAAAGCCACCCGCACCTACGTATCACCACCATCTACATCTTTTCTCCAAACATCACACATGCTTTATGGATGAGAAAATTTCACGACGACGACCGCGCGCAGCTTAATCAGAGGTTTTCTGTAGGCTTGACCTGCAGATGTAATTAACCAGACGCTTCGCAAAAGCACCGGGAATCAGCGGACTACACGCAATCTTCCAAGTCAGATACTCCTTAAGCATAGTCGCAGAAGGCAAAATAGGCAAACTCCAATGGGAGCATGTAACATTCATGTATTTGTAGTCGTACGATGATGAATAAAATACAGAGTTCCCATAATTTATTTCCGCGTTTGTCATGTATTTTTGTTTTCGAAACAAAATGGCACGCCCGGTGGGACCTGATTCTCCTCCCATCTTTGTTGCGCTTCGAAGGTCGTCAAAATTCTTGGTTTTGTTGCTCATTTGAAGTTACGGCGTTGAGACGTTGCACACAAGTTTAATGTTCCGCTCAAAGCACATGGCTTTATACGTGCAAAATACAACAAAACAAATCCATCACGTTGATGGATAAGTTGCTCTCTTAACTTGACTCTTCATTTTCGCCGATGAATATACATGGCGAGATACTGATCGATTGATTCCCTCCATGGTGAATCCTTTCCTTATCATTGTTGTTGGTAAGGAAAAACATGTTCCGGTGTCACCATTCTGAAGGCTCTAGTTCCGATCGCAGCCCAAATGCTGGTTCGGAGCATCACGTTAACAATTTCAAGGCAGATCCAAGTGTCAGAATCCAACATTACTCTCGGCAATGTTATACGCCATAGTTGCTTGCTCAAGAGAGTTATGTGAGGAAAGTAGAAAGCTTTGGATGCATCGAGTTCTCGGAAGATATATACATGTAGGCCTCTCCACTAGTGCTCTTTGTACTCGTAAAAAAAAGCATGAGCATGCCTTCCATCCTTGGCACACTTCTCCATAGTCATCCTATATGAGGCCTTGCTTGGAGAAAGAAGAAATTATCAAGCTTCTGTTGACCAGTGCTAGTAAATGAGAAATAGAGTAATATATATACACGTATATACACTCAGATGAAGCAGATTTTTGTAAGCTTGTATCTGAGTAATGCAATTTCAGTGTTCTTTATCATTTGAAATCAGCGTGCGTGAAACAGATGGCAAGCTTTCCATCCGCCGCTCCACATGGCAATGTGTGAGTCGTTGGCTACTTAAAAAAAGTATATCCAAAGTTCAAGCCTTGCTTCTCAAAAGTATATCCACGATCCGTGTCGATAAACTAAGGTGCGAGCTATACATCTGCATACAGTATGAGCTAGTAGTACTCGTGCTTGCTCAAACAAGCTTGTACTTGATGGACTCACTGACAGTCTTATTCATGCAAATACAAGGTCCGAGAATATATTGCAACTCTTTCATCTGACAACTGCAAACAATCCATATGAAGTCCTGGATTTTGCAAATGTTCGGATGATCATGCTTCAGCAGAATGAAACTTTGTTGGGCGAAAGAGTATTCCCCTTGCTCTGCTCACCTTGCGTCGTCACATTATGTTCGGTGAAATAAAAGTTTGTCAATCCAAATTGACTAGGCCGGTAAAAAGAAACATGGGTGATGTATATCTCGTCAGTTCTCTATGTCCTACCAAAAATGCATGGGGGCAATCTCTCATTTTTGTTTGTGGGTTGCTTAAGCCCATAATATTTGTCATCGTTCGCTCTAGCAAGCGTCGTTCCCTATTTCCTCGGATCTTGGTTCTAAGGATACTTGCACAATGTGAGATGAATATGCCAAACTATGAAACAAGGAATCTCACGCCCATATCTTCAAGGGCATTCAACATTTTCTCGCCTAGGTCACAATACACCAGGCGATGCTTCTTAAAAAAAATCATTCCATGACAGGAGTTGAGTTGAACAAATCCCATTTTTCTAAGCCCATTTGCTTTTGAGAGGCTTTGAAATCACAAATACATCAAGCCTAGATAGCTACAAGAGCGGGTCGTGCCAGCCAACAATTGTGGATTTCTTTACATAAAGATGTGTGAAGGCATGATTTTTTGCCTCAAAATACTCCTTGTTATATGATCTATAAACCTTCACAAGGAAGAGGTTTCTTTATTCAGAATTCAAAATGGTGGTACACTTTAACTGCCAGGAGACCCGCCACCTATCGTCAATGAATGTTTGTGATTGATCTTGCTTACAAACAACCAACACACATCACATCAAAGACCCATGTCAAGTGGAGGCAGTCAAAGCTTGTGGAGGACTGACTCGGTCTTATCCAAGGTGACAAGTCTACTATTGGTGTTGCATCTTCAGTAGTTTAGCCGGGAGAAACTATAGGCAAAAGAGCAGAGAAGGCTACCTGTAGCAACACCGGTTGTTTCAGTGTGCAGCTTCTTGCCACCCCGGTGAAGCATAAACAAGGGCCTATATAAAATGCCTGCGAGGGTTCTAGTTTCCACAGAGGTGATTGGCTATCATCCAAGTTCTAAAAGTGGAGAAAATATGGAAGAAGGTCTATCAAAAAAGTTCATGAAATCCTACAAAGAGGAAATCTCATAAAATCAATGAAGTTCAAACAGTCCTCTCACAAGAGGAGACAAAGTCATGGCCATTGAAGCAGTTCTCCAAATTGAAGAGGAGATGGCCCCATAACATTCAAAGAAGCGACATCAATCGAGAAGCCCAATCAAGCAGTAATGTACCCACATGAAAGAAGGCGGATGATAGCTACTCACCATCCCTCAGCAAAAGTAATGGCACATTTCCAATAGCCTTTACTCCCACAAAATACCATATCAAACAGCCTTATCCTAAGTCCCTCGGGACAGGAGGTGCAATGCCAATGGGAAGCTCTAACTAAAGAGACAACTCGAAGAAGTCAACATAGCTTTGAAAAAGCCCCGTAATAGCATGGTGTTTCGTACACACACAAAAAAAATCTATGAAATATAGACCATCACGATCATTTATTCCTTTAGGTGGTTGAGTCTTCCTACAAGTCTACCTAAACCTTTTCCATATTCTTGCTACATACGAAGTTTTGCTATGCATGTGTTGTACCAAAACTGTGTAGTGGAGGATGTTCCTTCAAACATGTTAAAAATTTCAAAGGCCTATATCCAGGCCTATAACATAAGTGAAGCATGAAATTATTCACTACTATTTTGTCCTCTATATGTACTTTTAATACATGAGAGCTCAAGGTTGGCTATGCGCAATGAGCGACATGTAAGGCCATCTACGTAGTCATTTTGTTGATTTGTGACAACTCAGCTCCAGTCATGCTTGCGACTGGAGGCAAGATATTAACGGAAATACTCACTCCAGATGCTATGTTTGTGTTCATGTACATGACGGTGACTATATAAACCCCATATTGTCTCATCTCATGCCCGACCTCCTTTTCGGCATGAACAGTTCTATATGGCACGACTTCCATCGACCATCAAATTTTCCTATGTGACGGAGACTACCAGTACAATATTAACATCTTGGGTTTGTACCACGAGCTTTCGGTGAAACATATTCAATTCAGCATGTGGCATGAACATTTGCTACACATACAAATCACTTTCCACTTCCTCAATGTGGCATGATATTGGTCGGAATATTGGATTTTTGTTTCTGGCATGAAGATACACTACATGATACAACTTTGGTTGACTTGATAATCACATTTGTCATCAAACACTTCCACAAGGGGGCGAATTTATCCCTTGGATGAGTATCGTCGAGGACATTCCGATGCCTAAAGTTCTAGATCAACATATGCATCGTCACTGGTGGCATCGCCCTGACGATCACAATAAATGACACCGGGGGCAATACCATCCCCTGATTTTATCATACTATCGACAACATTCCGACGCCAACAGTTCTAAATCAACCTATACATCGTAACTGGTGGCATCGCCCTGACGATCACAACAAATGACACCGGGGGCAGTATCATCACCTAGTTTTACCATTGATAACATTCTGACGCCTAGCTATATTCTATGCCAATTTACACATCATCATTGGTGGCGTCACTGCCCGATGATTACAACAAAGGACACCTGGGGCAACACCATCCCCTAGTTCCCTCATAGTGTCGACGACATTCCAACATGATTTCCACTACATTGAAGTGTCGCTCTAGTGCATTGACACTTCATATTTTATGGGAGCAGTGAAGCACGTCAGTGCGGCTAGTGCGAATCTGTGAAACCCTTCAAGTCTTGATGGCTGGCACCGTGCAGTTTTACGGTCGCATCACACTTGATAAAAATTCCATGCCAGTGACAATCTCTTGATAAATCGGAGGCATTAACCACTGGCTGGCACCATCATCACATTTGGTCGCAGTGGGAATGAGCAAAAGCATCTTTTACCTAGCAAGTGGTATAAGTTTTCTCCGTATCTAGTGTGATTATATTCATCCTCGCAGATGTATATTAAACGATAGCATGGATATTCGCTACAAAAAAAATTGCCTGGCAAATTTTTTTTTCCGATGTGTCCATCAGTGCTGGCATACTTCATATTTATATGTGTATTTTCTATCCCAACAGGCAAGATCATCAGTTATCTTATAACTGCAGTAAAATGTCTTCCAATGTCAAGTTTCTGTGGCATCATGTGCCTGATACGCATGAACTTAACTCTACTCCATGGGGGCATTACCCAATATTCTTCTCGATATGAGCTTGACCACAATATACATATATATGTTCATTGTATATGAGCCTGACCTACAAGAAATGAAGCAAGGCATGTATACACGTCATTTTTGCCAGTATAAAAAATTCTATGAAGAGAAGGCCCTTTGAACCTTGTCGAGGCAATTCCGCATCAACACCACCTTTTGTCTAAAAAAAGGAGTCGCTTTATCCAGTAACTTGTACTCTCTCTCTCTCTCTCTCTCTCTCTCTCTCTCTCTCTCTCTCTCCAACCCAGCACCGCTGCCGTCAATCTCCAGCTTCGGTCGGCCATCCGCCTCGTTCTACATCTTTACACGACATCCTCGTTTATACTTCTCCTAGCCACCTCCACCGCAAGCCTCGGAAGGGAGATCCAAGTCCCCTCGGCTAATCGAGCAAGTTGATGCGGGAGGAGCCGTGCAGCTCGCCGGAGTCAGTGGCTGCCGCCATAAACCCAGAGAACGAGGTTCAACCAACTTTCCTTTAGGCGAACCGGGTACGAGCTTACTTGTGATAAGTTGGTCTGTCTGAGATACCGAGAAAGAATCTCTTTGGCATGATGAACTAGACATATTATTTTGGCTATTGTTGTCGGAAGCCTCTAACGACCCAAAATGATTGTCCATGTCCGCCCGGATGTCATCAAAAAAAATTCTATTGGAAGGGTGGACGTATCATCACTAGTTGTATACAGTCTGATGTTTAATTGGTCGGGTGTTGCATCAAGGGTAATTTTCTCCACGGGACTATGACACAATGGTACAGTCAGTCTCTACGGTTATTCTAAAGTCAATGAGGCCTCTTTCTTACTGCTTTGTCCAAGGACTGCATGTGCCATTGCGAAGGGTTTTTAAGACCTTCCCAGCTTATTATTTTGATGCGCTAGCGTCTTCTCTTGAGGATTCACATATTTGAGTTGATTGTCGTAGGCAAGGGAAACAACTATGTTTTTTCTGCCTCTCTGACGATTTATCTGATATGATGGCTATCTGCTTGGATTGTCCACATCAACCTTGCTCACTTTACCTACACACACATACACACACACATACACAAATGTGTGAAAAGAAACACACAATGTCTGCACAAGATATGCATCAGCTTGAAACACAATCCCTTGTTGAGTGCTTACCTCCAAGAGGACACGTCATAGGCTATTGCCATTGGAGGGCACCTGACCCTTGTGAAAGAGAACAAACAAGTACGATGGCTAGCATCATAATCACATCACGCTTGATAAAAACCAAAATTAAGCCAGCGACGGTTTCCTGGCCAATCTCGCTTCAAGGTTGGTGGCTGGCACTATAGTTGTTTAACAGCCACACCAGACTTGATAAAGTTTCATCACTTCGATTCAATGCTCAGGATTGAGTGGAACAACATAGCTATTGTTAGCGCCAACATAAATTTGGTCACAGTAGAATTCTGATATCCATTGGCTGGCACGAACAAAATTTGGTCGCAATGGAGCTTTTTTCCCTGTGCATTCTCCTCCTTGGCTGGCACCAACAAACTTGGTCGCAATGGAGCTTTTTCTCCCCTACGCATTCTCCTCCTGGGCTGAAACCAACGTGGTTGCAATGGAGAAAATAAGGATATTACCCATCAAAATAGTTAAGACAACCATGCCATAAAATGTTTGGCATGGTTTCTCAAGGATGTTCTAGCATTTCGCCAATATTTTTGTAAAGTCCTGGTACGAGCTTTCGCCACACTTTACATTCCAAGTCGTACCATGATAGTGCGCATCCGAAACATGGCTATACAACTTCCGAGCATTCACTAATAAAATTCAAGTATGGACCGCAACAAATTGTTATTGAATTGATCAATGAATTCTTTCGCCGAGTCTAGCCCCTGTGCTTCGCCCATGAACTTCACTCGGCGGGGGGCATTTGTTTGACGGGTTTTTGTACCAAAAAATTTTAATTTATTTGTTCGAACCGTGGTGGACCGGCATGCAAATAAATACAACCGGATATGAGAGAGAATATACCTTTGATGTAGCAAAGTGATACCATATGACGTGTGGGTCCCACACATTGATGAAAATTCAAAATAAACGAATATATTTAATATTATACTCTATTGGTAGAGTTCATCACGTAGAATACAGTGGTGCAAACAGATTTAAGTTCTACACTTTAGTTTAAGAAAAAAACAATTGCTGGAGAGAAGAAATAGGTGTGTGCAAGCTAGCACAATATTCTAATTAGCGCACACCATGTATGGCTGGCAACATGACAAGCTAAGGACAATACGTGGGGCTGGCTGCCTTCGGGTGATTGGCTGGCCATGTTGTTTTATTAGCGTACGGCTCATTAATTAAATTGCTGCCCACGCAATGGATTCAACATTAGATATGGTTTGTTCAGATTTGAACGGACCGCACACGTTTTCTCAACTGACTTGATCCTCGGCGTATGCCCTATATAAAGGCAGCCTCCCGTGCAGCCGTAGGGGGAGAGAGGAGAATCAATCTGACTTTGCTATGTAGGGCAGAAGGCACGCCGGCCGTGAATCCATATAGCTCGGTGACAGAGAAACCGGTTACATATGGTGCCAGCTTGGTGATAGAGAAACCAGCTTTACGGCGAGGCGCTGCCAATGCTTATAGCCACCTATTAAACAGATTATCCATGAGCAAAACAAGGAGATGAATCATGTTACATCAGTCGGCACGATGACGATTCTCCATGGCCGACGGCGCTGAGTTCTTCCTCATCGGGTGTCAATCTGTACGAAGGTGAGTTATAAGATGAGAAAAGAGCAATATGTTGATGGGAAGATAGTAACAAATACTGGTTTTGGTCCCATGAAGAAAGCAATCCACGCATAGCTGTTCTTCTAGAATCGGCTGTGCATATACACAACCATGGTACAACTGTTTCATCCACGTTGACCATGCGGAGAAAATACTACTGGTTCTATGTCCGCCACTCTGGATCATCCAAGTGGGATGATAGAATTGGGCGTACATGCATCTATACAAACATGACACTACTGCCTCACCAATGTTTGTCATGAAGAAAACATGAGCAGCACGTGGCAAAGCTCAAATTGGCGGACGCCAGCCAGGCCACGGCAAAGATGAGAAGAAACAACAAGCCCTAGGCTGCGCGTCCCAAACACCGAGAAGGACTTGCTCGAGAGCCGGCCGAGAAGCAAGAACACGCCGAGGCTCCCGTCAAGTTTCTCATCTAATCTCACCTAAGCACTCGCTCGGAGTACGCCGATTCACTAAACAAAACAGCGACGCCGTAATACCGCGTAGATGCCGAGGTAACTTCCATATACATATCAACCTTGCACCTATCCTCTAAAAAAAAGGCCAGCCGCGAGAAGGGCACGACGAAACAAGAAGCCCAGGCTGGTCGTCTCACACATTGAGAACTTGCACCCAATCTCACCTAAGCACACGCCGGGACAACGCCGATTCGCTAAACAAGACAGCGACGCCGTAATACCGCGTTGATGCTATGGTACACAGAGAACTTGCACGGGAGCAGGCCAGAAGCAAGAACATGCCGAAGCTCTCGTCAAGTCTCTCGCACATATCTCACTTAAGCTCATGCCGGGAGTACGCCGATTCGCTAAACAAGACAGCGCCGCCGTTATACCGCGTAGATGCCGAGGTACACCCCATACATATTGATCTTGTGCCAATCTCTTCAAAAGTCCGCGCCGCAAGAGACATCATCTAATAAACCAAGAAAGAAACACTATAGTGATTTCTCATGGACTACATGGTGAACCAAACCACGCTCATCTCCTTCGTTGGTAAGCAATCCCATCAAACCTTGTCATCTTGATCTAAGAAATCTTTCCAAATCTTCGTCTTCTTGATCCTCTTTTCTGAAGACATATACTATGGTAAATCGATCCGGTGAACATGGTAGCACCTAGAACTGTACCAGTGAGCATCAAATCCTCCATCAAAGCGAGTATAAAACCATTGCTTCATGCAAACTGTGACTGAGCGTACGTGGCTATGGCCAAGTACGAGGGAGTCAAATACATACACATTAATTTTGTAGTATCATGATGTGACGAGATTAATAAAATATTATATCAATTTCCCCCTTGTGAGGAGGCGAGGTTACAAATTATACATTGGTTTTTCTCTCGCAAGAGAAAGAGATAAATAAAGTATTACTCTTTTTCGCCCCTCACGAGGAGGCGACGTCCATACAGTTCCACATTGATTTCGCTCCTGCGGGGAAGTGAGATCGATTTCGTTTTATTGGCAAGCATCATCAAATGCATCTGTGATATATTCCACATCGACATCTTGGCTGAGTATCGACGAGACAAAAGGCTATGCCTACCATTATCTCCATCATACGTCTAGTGCTGACGAGGCTGGATGAAATTCTGGCCAAGTGCCGACGAGGCCGGGTCACCACTCTACCGACATGTCACAAACCTACCGGATTCGATACACCGTTGCTGGGCACCGACGAGGCGATAGCAACATACACATGTCTGCGTCTGATGAAGTCAGGGCATCACATGACTGGGTACCGACGAGGCAAAAGTCATCCCCTTCATCGACACATCCTGTTGGTCACATCAACATGGCGATAGTACTCGTGACTGGGTTTCGGCGAAACAAAGCCACCCGCACAAATATCCACATAAAATATCACTTGCATATGGATGAGCAACACATGACGACGACCATCAGCGCAGCTTAATCGGAGGTATTCCATGGGATTGACCCCATGGATGTAATTAACCGGTTGCTTGCAAACGCACCGGGAATCGGTGAACTACACAATCTCTTCAGTCAGATACTCCTTCAGCGCGACGCAGAAGGCAGAAGGATAATTCCTATGGAGCTTGTACAATGTATTTGTATTCAATACAATGATCAATAAAGTGCAATGTTCCGTATATGTATTTGTCCCTTATTTTTCTGTCTATTTATTTCTTGTTTTCATAAAACAAGTGGCACGCCCGCAATTTTTACTACTTGTACGCATTAGGAAATACCCTACCTAAAAAGGGGAGCAGCGCATTTCTTTTCGGCGAAACAAAATTTATACGTCATTTTGTACGTCGGTTTGTTGAAGCCGTTTGAGTTTAAACTAGCCAGGATTCTATCTTCAGCAGACTTGGTGTCTACGTACATGATTTTCTCATGCAAAATCGTATCTAAACGGATTACTGCTGCTCCAAGTAAATCACCGGCAACGTGGCAATATGGGTCTTGTCTGTCACGTGTTTAGGCAACCGGCCAAAGGAACTAATTAATTTCTTAATTAAGCCGATAGTTGGAAACTGCACGAGGCCATATAACGTACTCTCGTGATTGCAAATCTGGCTAGCTTTGTACATGCATATTTCTCTCTTCTGATGATCTTTTCTCTTAAATCAAAATGCAAACCATCAAACTATTTGCACCATTGTAATCTACGTGATGAACTCTACAAATAGAGTGTAATATTTGACCTGTTCCTTTTTTTTTGAATTTATTGGCACGTGGGACCCACACGCCATAGGGTGGCACTTTCATAAATCAAAGTTATATCTATCTTTTCACATATACACTCGTATTTATTTGTATGCCGGTCTACCCTGGCTTATACAAATAATATAGTCTTAGTGCGTACAAAAATCCATCAAACAAATGCCCCCCGCCGAGTATATTTCATGCGCGAAGCAGTAGGGAATAGACTCGGTGAAAAAATCTGAGTTATAGGCATATATACCGCTGCTTGCAACCTGGATTAGAGTTTAACCCGAGCAAGAATTGTTTAAAATCCGCAAGAAAGTCCTCTGCGGGGAAAAGATGTATTAGTATTGGACTCAAACAATGACAAGGAGCCTGGTTGCGTATACTCCCTTTATATGGAGACGCCCTCTGTTTGGTTGTTTCTCAAACATTGTCATTGTTTCTAGCATACCGTTGACACGCGATGGCCGGGCCACCAAAGGAAAAGCAGCGCCACCAACCGTCCCACATTGTGACATGAAGAAGAGAGAAAAGAAAAGAGAGAGAAATGGTAGCGAATATCCGTGCTATCATTCAATTACACTTTCGAGTAAATGAAAACAGATAGACTAGAATATGATGAAATGACCATACCATATGCTAGAGAGAGAGAAAAAGAATCTTCCACTGCGACCAGATATATGGTGCCCGCCAATGGTTGAAACCTTTGGCGTTTTCTTCTTGTAGAAATTGCCGCCGGCCAAGAAATCTTTATCAAGTTTGGTGCGACCTTAAAGCTAAAAGGTGCCAGCCATCACACTTGAACGGTTTCACAGATCGACACTGACCGCACTGGCGTGCTTCACTGCTCCCGAAAATTGAAGTGTTGATGCACTAGAAATACATTACTAGCTCACTTCTAGAATGTTGAGTCGGAATATCATCGACTATGTGAACGGACTAGGAGGTAATGTTGCCCCCAATGTCATTTTTGCGATTTTTGGGGAGATGATGCTCCGAGTGGTGATGCACATATCGGTATAGAACGTCGAAATGCCATCGGCGATTCTTGTTTAGGAAATTTTGCCCCCATGACGGGATGCTTGATGATAGCTACACAAGGTCATTAGGAGAAAAAAAGCAACCTCAAAAAACTAGCCAAAATTAAAACAACGCAAAAAAAGGCTTTTTTTTTGTTTTGGAATGTTGGCTTTCCCGTTTAACGCTAGCTATAATCATGACATCAGAAAAGGCAACCAAAGGGCTTAGTCATCAGGAATCGTCGAAAGGCCATGACGATTATAACTTAGCTTCGATTAGTGTGTGTGTAAAACAACATGCTTCCATGATGCTCTCAGGAGACAATGGGAATTCATACCCTAGACTTCATAGGACTGAGTAACCCCACGACTCCACCATGCCCCCCGCACATGTCCCAAGAACTCAGAGACATAGGTGAGGGTAATTTAGGAAATTGGGTTATAGGAGAATGGCTTGGCGATTTTTCATGCCCATGTTGAGGGGTGGAACACAACTACTCTCCTCCTTCTTTCCAGTGGTTCCACTAGCGCGATAAGGACTTGCATCTTGGAGACTTGGACTTCAGGAATTTTGGTAACTTTCCTCTTGTTTTGTCGAAGGATTATTTGCACTTCTTGAACTTTTCAGTGGACTTTCTCTTTATATATTTTTTTTGAATATATCGCAGTTCACGTCATAGCTTCTTTGGTGTTTGCTAGGGAACCCACCTTCAGAACTCGGAAAGTAGTTGCACGCCTTTGTGGACTAAGTAAACCCTCAAAGGCATATTTTGGCTATGGTGGAACACCCTGGAGGTGTCAAGACGCTCTACACTGAAAGCAACTTCTGTTGACCAGGTAGGCTCTTCTTGCTCTTTTCCCTATAGTTTTCCCCAGGGTGTTGTGCCCTTGTGAACTCAAAACATGGTAGGGAATCATGAGGAGTATGGGGACTCAGTACACGGAAGTAGCCCAAGTAATTTTCCCCACGCCTTCTGAAAGAATACACTTGGCATGTGTTGTGTGTTGTGTGGGTATGGCGCCGCTCCACTTTTTATGCCTGACACAAAGTGTCGCCTTCAGACCAGCCCTAAGGCAACCTAGTCTTCAATCACTAGCATGGCGTGTTTCGGGGAAAGCCGTTTTAATGTAGGATGATTGCGTCCATGGTTTTGTAAAACACTTTTTTAAGAGAGAAACAAAAAAAATCAAAGGAAAGAAACGAGAGAGAAAAATGCGGAAGTGGTCACGCATAGTATTTCTTCAGAAACCTCCCGTTAATAGGGGGCATGGGGCGAACTCCATGTCGGTCAATTAGCTGATATGGTCCGCCATCATAGACTTGCTCGATAACAAATGGCCCTTCCCATTTAGGCTCAAGTTTTCCTTTAGCTTTACCTGAAACGACAATGGGGTGCCTTAGTACAAGCACCAATTCTCCTTTTCGAAAAACTCGGTGTTTAACTAGTTTATTATATGATCAAACCATGTTTCTACGATATAGCTCTATGTCTTGAAGAGCATTCAGTCTATCTTCTTCCAAGGAATTTAGCTGCTGAAACCGTAACCGGATTTGCTCATCTTGGGTAATCTCGTCATGGATAGCCACTCTTAGAGAGATGGGAGCTCCACCTCAAGAGGAAGGACAGCCTCACTCCCATAGACTAAAGAGTACGGCGTGGATTGAGTTGGTGTACGAACTGTAACACGATATGCCCATAGGGCTTCATAGAGACGATCATGCTAGTCACGATGATGCTTGTGAACTGTCTTTTTCAAGATCTGACCAAGTGTTTTGTTAAAAGCTTCAATCAACCCATTAGCTTGTGGATAGTATCCCGTGGAATAGTTCCATTGGATTTTATATTTGGACATAAATTTGATCATTTTGTTTGATTTAAAAGCCTTCGTATTGTCAGAAGTAATGCGGTGTGGAACCCCAAAGTGATAAATGATGTTACGCTCTAGAAAGTTTATAACATTGTCACTTTTTACCTCTCTTAAGGGCACTGCCTCTGCCCATCTGGAGAAATAATCCGTTGCCGCTAGGATAAAGCGGTGCCCTTTCAAGGATGGAGGGTCAAAAGGACCAACAACATCTATACCCCATGCATCGAATGGCCATGAAGGCATTGTCGGGTGCAATGGAACTGGTGGTTGATGTTTTATAACACCATGAATTTGGCAACTATGGCATGATCGTGCCACCCTGAGGCAGTCTGTCATTATTCCTGTCCAATAGTAGCCGCTTAACCGTATGCTATGGTACATCTTTGGCCCACTTTGGTGCCCACCACAAACACCATGGTGGACCTCTTGCAAGACCTGTTCTGCTTCTTTTCTGGATACACAGCGTAACAGGAGCTCTTGTCCAAAGCAGCATCGGTACAAGGTCCTCGCTTTAAATATATAGGAAGGGAGTCGTCTTTGCAACCTCCTCCTCTCAACTGAATCATCTGGAAGTATCCCATGATTAAAGTAATCAAGGAATGGCTTGCGCCAGTCATCTTCATTGCCCCCGACAATGTTCGCCATGACATGGTATACTTCAGGTTCTTGCGGGACCAATTCGAGAACAGCTGGGAGAAGCCATCTCTCTTCTATTTTGACTTGAGCGGGCTTCCCATCAGGAAGCACAAGCGCTGCTGCAAGTTTAGCCAACGCATGAGCACAAGAATTCTTACTTCTTGGAACATGTAAGATTTGAATATTTTTGAATTTTTTCATGAGAATTTGAGCCGCCATGTGGTATTGTACCAATTCAGGTTTGCGTACCTCATATATATCATTAACTTGACGGACAATGAGCTGAGAATCACCATATACTAATAAATTTTGCACATCGATAGAAAGTGCTAGTAGAAGGCCAAAGATGAGAGCCTCATATTCTGCTTCGTTGTTCGAACATTCTTCCTTGAGAAGGGAGAAAGAATGATGAATGGTGCCACCTTGAGGTGTTTTGAACACCAATCCTGCACCTACCCTTCTTTTTATTTCACCATCGGGATCCGTCTCAGTGCGAGAGGCTCCGTCAAAATATAGCTCCCATTGAGATTCTATGTCGACGGTAAATACGTCCTCGTCGGGCAAGTCGATCACCAATGGAGAGTCATTGGGGATAGGATGAGCTGCAAGAAAATCAGCCAATGCTTGACCTTTAACCGCTTTTTGTGGCACATAGGTAATATCATACTCCATCATGGATACAGCCCATTTACCAAGACGACCCATGAGTGCAGGTTGATTTAACACATACCTTATAGGATCAGCTCGTGCCACTAGTTGTATTAGATGTGCTAGCATATAATGCCGCAATTTTTTCAGCGCAAATATGAGTGCCAAACACAACTTCTCTATGGGTGAGTAGTTGTGTTCAGCTCCGACCATAGTACGGCTGAGGTAGTAGCATGCCACCTCCTTTCCATCATCATTGTGTTGAGTGAGAAGTGCGCCGACCGAATGAGGCTGCGCAGCAATGTAAAGAATAAGTGGTCGTCCTTTGATAGGAGCTGCTAGAACAGGGGGGTTAAGTAAATAGCGTTTAAGACTTTCAAATGCATTTTGACATTGTTCATCCCACTCAAAGGAAATTCCTTTTCTCATTAGTCTTGTGAAAGGTTGAGTACGCCCTGAGAGATTAGAGATGAATCGTCGTATGTATGCTAAATGACCTTGTAAAGATTTTAGCTCTGTAATATTCGTGGGTGGAGGCATCTTTTGTATTGCTTTGATGCTCTTTGGTGTGATTTCAATTCCACGATGATGGACAATAAAACCCAAAAACAGGCCTGATTGTACATCAAAAGCACACTTAAGAGGATTCATCTTGAGCTGATGCTTCCTCAAGGGATTAAAAACAACGCGTAGATCATCCTGATGCTGCAGGCGATCTTTGGTTTTTTACAACCAGGTCATCAATATAACATTCCACAGAATTATGAATGAGATCATCCAGTACCGTGGTCATTGCCCGTTGGTACGTTGCACCAGCATTTTTTAGTCCAAAAGGCATTACTGTGTAACAGAAATTACCTTTCAGAGTTCGAAAAGCGGTGTCTATTGCATCATTTTCGTTCATCTTGATTTGGTTATAACCTGATGACCCATCCATGAAGGATAAGGCACCATAACCTGTAGTGGCAGCAACGACCATCTCAGTGATGGGTATAGGAAAATCATCTTTGGGACAAGCACGATTTAAATCTCTAAAATCAACACAGATTCGCAATTGTCCATTCCTTTTTATAACAGGGACAATATTAGCTAACCAGCGTGGGTATTGTACCTCTTTCATGAATCCGGCGGCGATAAGCCTATCCACCTCGATAATAATGTCATCCTGTAGTTCTGGGCGAAAGCGGCGCGGATGCTGCTTTACTGGCCTGAACTTAGGATCAATAGCGAGTTTATGTGTGGCGACTCGAGGGTCAAGCCCTGGCATTTCTTTGTAGGTCCATGCGAAGCAGTCCCGAAACTCCATCAAGAATTGTCGGTAACTTTCCCTTTCTTGTGATGTGAGGGTGGCACTAACAAAGGTAGGACGTGGATCCTCCTATGTACCAAGATTGATTTCAACTAGCTCATCAATAGTACATTGCCCACCGTCTTCAAACTGCGAAGGGGCGGGCGCAGCATCAAGTACCTCTCCCTGTTTAATTGTCATGGCATTATGAACCTGAGATAGAAGATAGTGTTCATTTCTCATTTCATAATGTGCATTTGCAGCAGCATAGAATGAACGAAACTGATGAGAATTTTGATATATATAATTGCCATCATCCTCATCAGATGTTGGTTCTTGCTCTTCCCTACCTTCGCCATGACTTATGTGCACCATATTACACATAAATTTGTGCTTATCATCACATTCGTCATCCTCGCTTTCAGAAGATTCTGAGCGGACATAGCCCAAACCGTACTTCGGTTGGCTTTTCTTATTCTTCTTTTTAATGAATCTTTCTGCTTGATCCCACCACACCTCGCAAATGGCGGGCGGTGATGGTAACCTGCAATTTTGAAGTTTAATTCCTGATTGCTCTAATAAGCGAACCATTCTAGGTTCAACTTTCATAGTAATCAATGTTTCCTCGGTATTGAAACAAGAGGGGTAGAAATGGATTATAGAGTCGTAAGGTTGTACTCGTGGTACCTTATAAAAAAGTGTAGGGCAAGAGTTCTTGTATTGACCTGGGATCAAGCGAACCTCCAATGGTATTGAGACGGATACATACATTGATGGGGGTTGTTTAAGCACATCTCCCTTTGTTTTCTCTATTTCGTCCACCCTTCTCTTTACTCTCCCCTCTGCTAGTGTCACCTTTTCGACAAGAGGGTTTGCAGGTGCATGTAATACCTCAGAGGGAGACACGTCACTTGTACTAGTAAGGAGTTCAAGAACTCCTGCAGATGGAGAATTAAGATTAATTATATTTTGAAGTGCCATAGGTGTTAGAAGAGATAAAGATTCATTATTTTTTCTATGAGTCTCGGTAGAGGGCTCAGATACAGACCTCAGTAAGAGTGGAGTTGGAGTAGTAGTCTCCGCATTTGATGATAATTGCGGGGTTTGTAATGTGGTGGTGGTGTATCCCTCCTTCCCAAAAGGGAAGGGCTCATATCGACGGGTCATGGAAGGTCTTCCTATTCCACGACCCCTTCCTCCATGTGAAGGCATTCTCCTTGAAGAGTGTTTGGTGTATGAGGGTTCTGTCTCTGACAACGGCATAGAGCCGGGTGTGATGAGTATATCCGCTGGAGGCGCTACTCGTCCTTGTTGAGTGTGTGGCTCTTCACTTGGGAAGTAGTATTTCGCATCGGCATGATGTGCCTCCTGAATGGTATATGGATTAACATTACCGGCTATTCGGTGTTGCTCACCACTTTCATCAGCAAATTTCAGGCGTTGATGTAGTGTCGAGGGGACCACTTGGTACTTGTGTATCCATGGTCTACCCAATAATGCTGAGTAGGAGGTGTTTGCCTCTATAACAAAGAAGCGTACCTTAAAACTGAAAGATGACATTTGGATTTTCAATGTGATAGAACCTAATGCTGATCTTCCCTGATTATCAAAACCACATATCACCACCTCTGTTGGTTCTAGGTCATCAGTGGTGAAGCCAGCGCGAGTCAAGCTACGAACTGGGAGAATGTTGACAGCGGAACCAGGATCAATGAGGATGCGTCTCAAGTGAGCGTATCCAATGTTCCCTTCTTATGTAAAGTGGGCGATTATGATTGTCATCCATCACCACTTTATCTTCTTCAGAGAAGGTGATCTCATTTGCACTCAACTCATTGCACAATATTCTATGCTTTGCCATTGTTACTTCAAATAATTCTGGATTTTGTAATGCTTGAACGAGAGCATGTCGTAGTTCAGGCACCAACATTAGTGCATCATAAACACTTAAAAGTGCTGGAATACATTTCAAGTGTGCTACTATGTTGTAATCTATTTTGGGAGATGCACCCTCAGCATCTCCTGGAGCTTCTTGCGCGATGTCATCTTGGGCGGTGCCATTTTTTGGATCATCCATTTTTTCTCTTAAAACCCTTTTAGGTTGGGTCTTATGAGGGTCAGGTAGAACTTTTCCTCCTCACAAGTTCATATGGACTTCAAGTTCAGACTCATGAGATGAGCTTTTTGCTTGTAGGACTTCTCTTTCAAGTGGCGTTACTGCGTCCTCGGATGAGGAGCTACTTGACGTAGCATAGTTTAGCACAACATTGCAAGAAGCCTTGTTAAAGGACGACACAGGAACTACCTCCTTTGTTTCCTCCTCCATCGTGGGGCCAACTCTCTGCCCCCAGTTACGGGGCATGAATTGCTCTAATGAGGGAAGTGCACGGCCTGGTCTAGGGAATGACTCATCTCCCTTGGACTCGGGCACAAATCTTGGTGGCATGCGACGCATGCTCGGATTATGCCACTTGGCTGACATCTTTGTAGTATGTTGATAATAGGGCACAAAACGTGGTCCCTGCTTGGGTAGCTGCTTTGATGAAGCCCCATAAGGTCTTGCCTCTCGCGCTACTCTTTCTCTAGCCCCAAAGGTCCGATGAGTGACCCCTAGACCAGTGAACCTCTCTTCAACATGGGATAACGACAACCATAGATCCTCTTCCTGGGTGGAACGTGAGTCTGTAATTACTACATTCACAGCATGGTAATTCGGGTTTATAGCATCAGGCTGTATTTGGAGTCTTTTTTCATTAATGGCTCGTTGGAGCCATTCCTTGAAAGCAACACAGTCCTCAATGACGTGCCCTACATATTGATGATATGGACAGTATAGAGCATTGTCCTTCATAGATACTTGGTCAGGACGTTTTGGTTCTGGGAGGTTTAAGTGGTTATGGGCCACCACTTGATTGAAGAAACCTTTGATCATCTCTCGGCGGAATATGTATTGCTTTCTAAGAAGTTCTTGGATGGAAGGTCGTTGTCTTGCCCCTGCAGATTCATTTCTTGTGCCTAGCATGGGCACATTACTTTGTTGTACTGCTCTAGTGGTGTTAGCCTCATTGGAATTTTTAGGCTTAGCCACATTGTTATTTGGTTTTGTTGTTGCGTTAAATCTCCTGGTATGATCATGTGTGCTAGCATTCTTATACAACTCCATGATTTGAGGAGACTTCTCAAATTCTAGCTTGGTTGCTGCCACAGCTGAGCTGAGTGCACTAAATGTTTTAGGTTCACGCCGAGATACTTCGAGCGACCAATGTTGTTGCATTCCATGGACGCACATTTCAATGGCATCCTCAGTATGCATTTCTCTTGCAAGGCGCACAAAGCTATTGCGAAATCTTACTATATGGTCGTCAATCTTTTCATCATGCCTCTGTCGAACTTGGGCCAGCTCGATCACTGATGAATCCTTTTTCATTATGACAAACTGAGCTTTAAAGATATTTTTCATGCTTTTCCAATCAGGAATAGAGCCCACAGGGAGGCGACTATACCAATGAAAGGCAAGACCGGTCAAAGAACCTGAGAATTGCCGCAATAGTAGTGAGGGGTTGCGAGCAGTATCTCCACATGTTGCCTCAAAATAGGCTAGGTGCTCTCTTGCATCTCCGGTTCCATCAAACTGACGGAACTTGGGTGGATGCCACCTCGCGGGGAAGGCGATGAGATCATGCCATGATTCATATGGTTTGTCAAGCTCGCTCTCAAAAGTTTGAGGGGCTTGTTCTGCAGCAATTTGTTTCATTTTTTGGTTAACCATGTCCTCAATGATGCTATGATAGCCTCTCAACATATCTGGCTGAGTTGAAGGACTATTAGCTAGAACAGCGGTACTAGCAAGAATTTGTGGAGCATTCCTAGTGGCCTCTGTTGCCCTCTGAGAACGAGCAGCGGCTTCCAATTCCTCCACCTCTGGATCAATGACCCTTTGGGTGGGAACTCGAGGCAGATTCTGACCCGAGCCAGTAAAGAGATCAAATAGTTGATCAAACTTTAATGTTAGTTGATCCAATTGTTGTTGTTGTGTTCGTAGTTGCATCTCTATATGTTGGTCACGCGACCCTGATGCAGTTGTGTTAGTACTAAGTTTCCCAGCATGCAAATTTCCTATTTCTTCCCCATCTTTTGGTTCACCCTCTTGTGTTCCAGCACCGTCCACATGTGTCATGTGAGCCGGCACAATGTTTTCATCTTCAGGTTCACTTTCATCTTCCGAGACAATGGAACGTGCAAGTTCAGAGTAGGGAGGTGACCGCGAGAGTTCCTGCAATGATGAGCTAGAGTTTGTATCGGAATCTTCACTTCCATAGTCTTGATCTTCTGAATGAGGAGGACCATTATAAATTCTTTGTGAGGCGATTGATTTCAAACGAGTCGCCATACCTTGGCACTCTAGATATTCTCGAAGCAAGACTGGGTCTTGTGGAAGGCGTGATGAAAGAATAACATAAGGTCGAGAATAACTTCCCGATTCTTGTTGTGGCTGCTCAGTAGAAGGAGTGGACTGTCCATCTGTAATAGGAAAACAGGGTGCAGTCGAGGATGATGCCATTTCCTCATTACCTTCCTCCTTTTCAGAACCTTTAAACCAACCACGGACCTTCCCTAGCTGCGGCAGGAAATTCTTAGAAAATGATGCCTTTGGGTTCGGCATGATCTCTTCATCGGAAGGATAAGAGAAATCTTTTTAAACTGGAGGTGGAACCCAGTTTTCACGACTATCATGTTCAGCATGCACTGTCAAGGTGCCACACATCACTGTGTCCTTTGCACCCTTGTTTCTATCCTTTGAAGTTTCGTCCATGGAGTGCGGACTTCTTTCCACATCACCTTCATGAGGGGATGATGTCGAGTTATGTTTTGGTTCTATAGTCTCTGCTATGACATTATTGTTTTGGTCAATTTCCTGTGGGGGGCTTGTCGAACTATCTTTCTTTTCATCTGTCTCCATGTGATCTATTGATGATTGTGATTTTAATTCAGTAGTGCCCTTAAGAAGGGCTACTGTAGATGTTTTCTCATGAGTGCCTTCTGAAGGGGTCGGAGTAGAACTTTCAACACGTGCTTCTCGCCCTTGGCCTATTGTGTCACCTTGTTGTCGTGACTTTGGTATAAGACGCTCAACTAGGTAGTTGTACCTCTCATTTTGAAGTAATGTTGGGGAGAGTTTCAAAGTAATTTCGTCATAGAATGGGTGCACACGGCCATCCGACCTGACTCATACATGAACATTGCCGAGCACAAGTTCTTGCAACTCTTGATAGAGTGCTCGACGATTTCTTCTGCGCTTATCGCTCTTGTATTGGTTGGCTCCACTAGGGTATGGAGCTCTTGGTGGAATAGTTGGAGTCGGAAGAAGCGGTGCAGCTTCTTGAGAATTTATCAAGGATGGTGTTAAAGAAGGCGACACACCGATTTTTGTGTTTGCGAAGATTGAGGTGGAGCGGGCACTTTCTTTTCTTGCCCCCTGCTTTCACTTGGCCATGATGGACGTACATTGTTCTCATGGAGGTGTTCATGAGGAAATTGCTCCCGTCTCGGGGACACCGGTCGCCATTCTTGGCGTGACCAAGCGTTCCAACGAGGGGGTAGCTCTAGTTGTCTTGGTCGATAGGACGAAGTAGTGGGCGAGCTGCCACGAGGTGCCCAAGTATTGCGATCATGTTGTGGACGATAACTAGGAACATGGCGTCTAGCTTCACCCTGCTGCGATGATTCAGGTGCTTGCACAAAGTTTCCACGAGCTTGAAACCTTGACCTAACCCCATCACGAGATGGAGGCTGAGGTTGGAATTGGTATTGGTCAGGAGCATGGTGTCTTGGCGCGCCCCCGACATGCGAGGGTGGCTGATTTACTTGTTGTTGTAGCATTCTCAGTTGAGATTGCAGCTGCTGCAATTGGCGTTGAAGATCATTAGAGCGAGGCGCTGGTGCCTCATTGGATAGTACATCAAACTTATTTTCACTTTTGTTATCGCCAGTTGTAATGTGACACGCCGAGACTAGCACAGCTGGATTGAAATGATACAACTTATTGACAATGGATGGGTTACATCCTGGAAAGCTAGTGGCACGCTTTAGAGTGCGCGTCCAGAACTCGTTCATGATCGCTTGCCTAACAAGCTCTTTCATCCGATGTGGTCTGTTGATCCACTGAACCGGGGAAAAGACATAGGGCTCATTTACTGGATCTGGATATTTTGTTTCATCCTCCAGTGATGAAGTATCAGTTTCTGCAAAATCATCGCTCAACTGAGCATGTAACTTTTTGATTTGACTACGCTTGCGTCGATAGTTGCGCAGTGAGTTAGCATTTTTGTTTGATCTTGCATTGCGCACAGACCAAGACAAGCGATAAGTAGCCATATCGAGCCTCTCCAAGAGCTTAATTTTCTTTTCTTGCATGAGTGTGGAAGGCGAGCTTGGCGTATTGGCGGCAGTGTTTTTTAGCAAATTGCAAGCCTCAATGATAAGAGCCTGGCGTTCTTCCTTATCCTTAGCAGCAGCATATTTTTTGGCCTTCTTAGTTTCAGCGGTATGGAGGAATGTCGGGTCGAGCGTCGGGTGATAGTGAGTCTTGCTTCCATGTTCGATGCCTACCATAGGAGGTAGCGATCCAAACTGGAGTACACTTGGAGTCGAAGTTTGTCTCATGGCCTGCTCCATGGTGATGACAGGGAAGGACTCACCTACAAAAGGGAATCCTTCCATTAGTATGCCTTTGTAATATACATGCTCATCAAAACATTATATAAGCAAGAACTGATCATATCAATCAATTGCTTAAGTACAAGACAAATATTCTTTCCCACGGGTATTCTTGGGCCCCCTTTTTTTTATTACCCATCCATATTGAGCATAGCTTCAACATAACAACATCCATCTCAGTACGGATGTTGATTGATGATTTTTTTTAAAGATTATCGTGTGCACTTCTTTAAGAAAATAGAGCACCGACGAGGCATAGGTGTCTGACCAAGACTTTTTTTTTATCAGCACCAGCCAATATTCATGAGTAATGGAATTTCTTTCTCGAGCCAAAGTACCATCGTGTGATATTTTGGATGGTCAGGTCGAAGACAAGACACGAGGATAGATGGAAAAGTTTTGTGCCATGCAAGGTTTAGTACATACATGGAGCATTAAGATGGTACGTGTATGATTCGTGTACGCGCATGATGCATGCATACATGCTAGATGTTTAGACAAGTATCTCATCTCTTTCATTTTACCATAGGGAATAGAACTTTATTTCAGACACAAAATGTCTTATGTATGATAATTTAGACAGAGAGAGAAGAATAGAAGTTCTGTGTCATCAGGCATTTCTTTCAGCATTGAGAACCATAGCAGAGAAGGGAAGGAAGGTCCGTGAGTGTGCATGCATTTTTTTTAAAGTAGATGCAACACAAGAGGGACGAGTGCATGCCTATCAGAACCAGGCCTGTGCACATCCGTTTTGTTTTAAGGACCACTCTTAGTACTTCTAGGATTTCTCTTTACTGTTTCTTGCTTCATCGAATAGAACTTGTAGCAGACCTCTCACACAATACATTCTGAATTTCTCTATTTTTATCACATCAAAGAGAACTTGCAGATCGGTTCATGCATCAAACCAAATTTTGCTTCCGGCCAGCAAAAGAGAGCAAGAGAAGTTGGACGACGATCAGAGCGCAGCGAAGATGGGAGGAGAATCAGGTCCCACCGAGCGTGCCATTTTGTTTCGCCGAAAAGAAATGCGCTGCTCCCCTTTTTAGGTAGGGTATTTCCTAATGCGTACAAGTAGTAAAAATTGCGGGCGTGCCACTTGTTTTATGAAAACAAGAAATAAATAGACAGAAAAATAAGGGGCAAATACATATACGGAACATTGCACTTTATTGATCATTGTATTGAATACAAATACATTGTACAAGCTCCATAGGAATTATCCTTCTGCCTTCTGCGTCGCGCTGAAGGAGTATCTGACTGAAGAGATTGTGTAGTTCACCGATTCCCGGTGCGTTTGCAAGCAACCGGTTAATTACATCCATGGGGTCAATCCCACGGAATACCTCCGATTAAGCTGCGCTGATGGTCATCGTCATGTGTTGCTCATCCATATGCATGTGATATTTTATGTGGATATTTGTGCGGGTGGCTTTGTTTCGCCGAAACCCAGTCACGAGTACTATCGCCATGTTGATGTGACCAACAGGATGTGTCGATGAAGGGGATGACTTTTGCCTCGTCGGTACCCAGTCATGTGATGCCCTGACTTCATCGGACGCAGACATGTGTATGTTGCTATCGCCTCGTCGGTGCCCAGCAACGGTGTATCGAATCCGGTAGGTTTGTGACATGTCGGTAGAGTGGTGACCCGGCCTCGTCGGCACTTGGCCAGAATTTCATCCAGCCTCGTCAGCACTAGACGTATGATGGAGATAATGGTAGGCATAGCCTTTTGTCTCGTCGATACTCGGCCAAGATGTCGATGTGGAATATATCACAGATGCATTTGATGATGCTTGCCAATAAAACGAAATCGATCTCACTTCCCCGCAGGAGCGAAATCAATGTGGAACTGTATGGACGTCGCCTCCTCGTGAGGGGCGAAAAAGAGTAATACTTTATTTATCTCTTTCTCTTGCGAGAGAAAAACCAATGTATAATTTGTAACCTCGCCTCCTCACAAGGGGGAAATTGATATAATATTTTATTAATCTCGTCACATCATGATACGACAAAATTAATGTGTATGTATTTGACTCCCTCGTACTTGGCCATAGCCACGTACGCTCAGTCACAGTTTGCATGAAGCAATGGTTTTATACTCGCTTTGATGGAGGATTTGATGCTCACTGGTACAGTTCTGGGTGCTACCATGTTCACCGGATCGATTTACCATAGTATATGTCTTCAGAAAAGAGGATCAAGAAGACGAAGATTTGGAAAGATTTCTTAGATCAAGATGACAAGGTTTGATGGGATTGCTTACCAACGAAGGAGATGAGCGTGGTTTGGTTCACCATGTAGTCCATGAGAAATCACTATAGTGTTTCTTTCTTGGTTTATTAGATGATGTCTCTTGCGGCGCGGACTTTTGAAGAGATTGGCACAAGATCAATATGTATGGGGTGTACCTCGGCATCTACGCGGTATAACGGCGGCGCTGTCTTGTTTAGCGAATCGGCGTACTCCCGGCATGAGCTTAAGTGAGATATGTGCGAGAGACTTGACGAGAGCTTCGGCATGTTCTTGCTTCTGGCCTGCTCCCGTGCAAGTTCTCTGTGTACCATAGCATCAACGCGGTATTACGGCGTCGCTGTCTTGTTTAGCGAATCGGCGTTGTCCCGGCGTGTGCTTAGGTGAGATTGGGTGCAAGTTCTCAATGTGTGAGACGACCAGCCTGGGCTTCTTGTTTCGTCGTGCCCTTCTCGCGGCTGGCCTTTTTTTTAGAGGATAGGTGCAAGGTTGATATGTATATGGAAGTTACCTCGGCATCTACGCGGTATTACGGCGTCGCTGTTTTGTTTAGTGAATCGGCGTACTCCGAGCGAGTGCTTAGGTGAGATTAGATGAGAAACTTGACGGGAGCCTCGGCGTGTTCTTGCTTCTCGGCCGGCTCTCGAGCAAGTCCTTCTCGGTGTTTGGGACGCGCAGCCTAGGGCTTGTTGTTTCTTCTCATCTTTGCCGTGGCCTGGCTGGCGTCCGCCAATTTGAGCTTTGCCACGTGCTGCTCATGTTTTCTTCATGACAAACATTGGTGAGGCAGTAGTGTCATGTTTGTATAGATGCATGTACGCCCAATTCTAGCATCCCACTTGGATGATCCAGAGTGGCGGACATAGAACCAGTAGTATTTTCTCCGCATGGTCAACGTGGATGAAACAGTTGTACCATGGTTGTGTATATGCACAGCCGATTCTAGAAGAACAGCTATGCGTGGATTGCTTTCTTCATGGGACCAAAACCAGTATTTGTTACTATCTTCCCATCAACATATTGCTCTTTTCTCATCTTATAACTCACCTTCGTACAGATTGACACCCGATGAGGAAGAACTCAGCGCCGTCGGCCATGGAGAATCGTCATCGTGCCGACTGATGTAACATGATTCATCTCCTTGTTTTGCTCATGGATAATCTGTTTAATAGGTGGCTATAAGCATTGGCAGCGCCTCGCCGTAAAGCTGGTTTCTCTATCACCAAGCTGGCACCATATGTAACCGGTTTCTCTGTCACCGAGCTATATGGATTCACGGCCGGCGTGCCTTCTGCCCTACATAGCAAAGTCAGATTGATTCTCCTCTCTCCCCCTACGGCTGCACGGGAGGCTGCCTTTATATAGGGCATACGCCGAGGATCAAGTCAGTTGAGAAAACGTGTGCGGTCCGTTCAAATCTGAACAAACTATATCTAATGTTGAATCCATTGCGTGGGCAGCAATTTAATTAATGAGCCGTACGCTAATAAAACAACATGGCCAGCCAATCACCCGAAGGCAGCCAGCCCCACGTATTGTCCTTAGCTTGTCATGTTGCCAGCCATACATGGTGTGCGCTAATTAGAATATTGTGCTAGCTTGCACACACCTATTTCTTCTCTCCAGCAATTGTTTTTTTCTTAAACTAAAGTGTAGAACTTAAATCTGTTTGCACCACTGTATTCTACGTGATGAACTCTACCAATAGAGTATAATATTAAATATATTCGTTTATTTTGAATTTTCATCAATGTGTGGGACCCACACGTCATATGGTATCACTTTGCTACATCAAAGGTATATTCTCTCTCATATCCGGTTGTATTTATTTGCATGCCGGTCCACCACGGTTCGAACAAATAAATTAAAATTTTTTGGTACAAAAACCCGTCAAACACACTGCACATGCAATGGGTCAACAGTTAGCAGTACCTACACCTACTGTGATAATCCATATAAATGGAAAAAGGGCTATAGCTTTGTTGGATTCTGGAAGCTCTTCCTCCTTCATTAATCAGGAATTTGCTGTGAAAGCTGGCTGTCACTTAATTCCAGTTAAACCTAGAGCAATAGCTGTGGCTGGAGGGGGTAAATTAACATCTGATGCTGTGGTTCCAAACTGTGCTTTTCAGTTGGCAAAAACAACATTAACACACAGTTTTAGAACTCTGACACTTCCCAGTCATGATGTGATACTAGGATATGATTGGTTCACACTCATGAGTCATGTGTCTTTCAACATACCAGGTAACAATTTCAGTTTCACCATGGAAGGAAAGAGAACATTAACTGCTGCCATATTCAATACTCCTGATAAAGTTAAAGAAGTTTCAGCAGAGAAGGTGGGCAAGTTATTGGATAAAGGAGCAGAGGGTTTTTTACTGCAAATGCATAACATTGTCATGGAAGCACCTGCAGGGTTTACCACACCCCCTCAGTTACAGAAGTTACTGTTAGAGTATGCTGACCTATTTGAGGAGCCCCATACCCTCCCTCCACATAGGGACTGTGATCACACTATTCCCTTACAACCTAGAGTTGAACCTCCTCATTCCAGGCCCTACAGAGTACCACACCACCAAAAACAAGAAATGGAGGATCAAATCAAAAAGATGCTGGCTGCACATTTTATCAGGCACAGCCAGAGTCCCTATGCAGATCCTGTCATTTTAGTGAAGAAAAAGGATAATTCCATGAGGCTATGCACTGATTTCAGGAAGCTAAACTCTGTTACTGTGAAAAACAAGTTCCCCATACCAGTCATAGAAGATTTACTTGATGAATTACATGGAGCCCAGTATTTTTCCAAATTGGACTTGAGAGCAGGATATCATCAAATTAGAATGCACCCTGATGACATACACAAAACAGCTTTCAGGACATTTTTAGGACACTTTGAGTATTTGGTGATGCCCTTTGGACTGTCTAATGCACCAGGCACCTTTCAAGCACTAATGAATAGCATTTTTGGCCCTTATCTGAGAAAGTTTGTATTGGTTTTCTTCGATGATATACTGATCTACAGTAAATCCCTCAAAGAGCACATGGAGCATATTGAACTAGTGCTCAAAGTACTGAAGGAGAATCCGTTATGTGCTAAACTATCTAAATGTGTCTTTGCAGTTCAACAAGTAGAGTATCTTGGACATGTAATTTCTGCAGAAGGAGTAGCTACTGATCCACATAAAGTCAAAGCAATTGCTGACTGGCCCACACCTGAGAATGTAACTACGTTGAGAAGTTTCTTAGGATTGGCAGGCTACTACAGGAGATTCATTAAAGGTTATGGAATTATCTGCAGGCCCTTGCATGATTTGTTGAAGAAAGGTCAATTTTCCTAGAAGGAGGAGCATGACAAAGCTTTTAGTCAACTTCAACAAGCTCTCATCACAACACCAGTCCTGGCATTGCCTGATTTTTCCAAACCATTCATACTAGAAACTGATGCTTCTGGAAAAGGAATAGGGGCAGTGCTAATGCAGCAAGGCAGACCTTTGGCATACTACAGTTCCCCTCTGTGTCCTAGAAATGCTGCTCTGTCCACTTATGAGAAAGAGGCTTTAGCTATCCTAGAAGCACTTAAGAAATGGAGGCATTATCTATTAGGCAATGAACTGATCATTAAGACTGACCAACAATCTCTCAAATTTATAACTGATCAGGAAATTACTGAAGGAGTCCAGCACAAGTTAATGATGAAGTTGTTGGAGTTCAACTTCAAAATTCAGTACAAGAAAGGTATACAAAACAAGGTGGTTGATGCCCTCTCTAGGTTACTTCCTTCCTGCATGGCTATCTCTGTAGCTACTCCAGTGTGGGCACAAGAACTGTGTGAAGGTTATCCTAGAGATCCAGTTACTAAAAATCTCATGGAGCAACTGCTGTTACAAAAAAATCACACCATGTCTGATTATAGCTTGACACCTGGTATCATTAGGTACAAAGGGAGAATCATGGTAGCAGATGTGGCTGAATTGAGAACAAGACTTATTAGTTCCCTACACTGTTCTCCAGTGGGAGGTCATTCAGGAACAAGGGCTACATACTAGAGGGTCAAAAGCATATTTTATTGGCCTGGGATGAAAGCAGCTGTGGAAAATTTCATTGCTGAATGTCCTGTCTGCCAGAGAGCTAAGCATGAAAATTGTTTGCAACCTGGTTTGTTGGAACCCCTCCCTATGGCTGACATGGCTTGGCAACATATCTCCATGGATTTCATAGAAGGACTACCTAATTCTCAAGGCAAGGAGGTCATATTGGTAATAGTGGACAGATTCACTAAATATGCTCATTTCATTCCATTGTCACATCCATATACAGTAATGAGTGTGGCTCAAGCATTTGTAGACAATATCATCAGGTTGCATGGACCACCTAAGCTTATCATTTCTGACAGAGACAGAATTTTTACTAGCAAGCTATGGAAGGATATCTTTACTGCTCTCAAGAGTGAATTGAGGTACATCACTGCTTACCATCCTCAAACAGATGGTCAAACAGAGAGGGTCAATCAGTGTGTGCAAACTTATCTAAGGTGTATGACTACTGATCAACCAAAAAAATGGGCCTCTTGGATTTCCCTAGCTGAATTCTCGTATAACACTACTTATCATACTGCTCTGAAGATGTCTCCCTTCCAAGCTTTATATGGTTTTCCCCCACCACTAATTTCTGAACTTGCTATACCTGGGCCTGAAGATGAAGAAGCACAGTCCTTCTTAGCAGAGAAACAACATATGTTGGAAAACCTCAAGACAAATTTGCAGCAAGCTCAGAACAGGATGAAAAAGTATGCAGACATGAAAAGAAGTGAAAGAGTATTTGCAATGGGAGATATGGTGTATCTTAAAATGGCTCCCTATCGACTGGCAGCATTTGGATTTCGTGGTGCCTTGAAACTCCAAAACAAGTTTTATGGTCCATTTATGATCACCCAGAAAGTAGGCAAGGTGGCTTACAAGTTACAGTTTCCTGCTCATGTGAAAATCCACCCTGTGTTTCATGTTAGTCAGTTAAAGAAGCACATTGGTTCAAAGGCCATTCCTAGCCCTAACCTACCAATGGTCACAGGTGACGGCACAATTAAGACTGGTCCTGCAACAGTTCTTCAAGTCAGACAGGTCCCTCGACACAATCTACCAGTGGTACAGTGGTATATCCAGTGGGAAAACTTGGCGCCAGAAGATGCAACATGGGAGGATGCGGATTTCATAAAGTATACATTCCCTGAGTTCTTTCGAACAACTACACAAGAATAGAGAGCGCAAGAACAAATGTCATGAGGACATGCCGTGTCTCAAGGAGGGGGTAATGTCACGACCGAAGTATACACTCATTCAGTTAACACTGTCGAGATTCAGAGAAGGGGTGTAGCTGTTCCGACAATACCGTTTCAGTCATTGAACGACCACAATGGCTCCCTTGGGCGGATCGCCACCGTTCGATCAAGGTCACTAAACTGTAGCGTTTATTTCCGTTTCCGTTCTCTGTTAGTTGTCATTGGCCAGCCTATAAACAGCCGGGATGTGGCTGGAAGGGATCATTATCGATTTTCCCCATTTGCCTTGCGAGCTACGGCTTGAACAAGAACCCTATATTTACTTTCCCTTAATACAGATGTGATATGGCTCTCCTTTCGATAATTCTTCCCCAAATAGCTATAGAAATCATTCCTCCCTCATCGGGTCCTGACACCGAGGCCCGCGAGGAAGGCGAGGACGGCGTCGGGCTTGGAGGGGGACTTGAGGTGGGAGAGCTTCGCCGAGGACTTGAGCGCCTGGGCTCGGGTGAGGCCGCAGGTCTCGACGAGGTACTCCTGTACCGCAAACACGGCGCGTGGGGGAACGGCCGCGGAGAGGAGGCGGTGGAGTGGGGAGCGGGAGGTGGGTGGATGAGGGAGGCGGTGGGGAGAGGTGGCCGGAGAAGAGAGGAGGTGGGCGAGGATGCGGCTCCGGAGGCGGAGCATGGCGGCAGCGACGAGGGGAAGGGAGGGGATGGAGATTGACGGTGGCCGCCGTCCACCGTCCGCCAGATTTGGTTCACTTCAGCCGAGCAACAAGGTGACCCCACGCGTCAGTCATCTCTCGTGGTGCCATACAATGGACCAGACTCGACTGAGTAATTCGTGCCATGGAATTTCATTTTCCTTCTCCCCTTTACCAAACTGAGATTGCATTAGGTGTCACGACTAGACTAACATATAGTTTTTTTTCTTCTGCGAAATGACTAGATATAGTCTAAGGTGAGCACCAAGTCTCTAGCCAAGCCGCCACCCCCGTCGTTGCTGCTTCGTCCCCCTTCCTCTTCTCCGACCGTTCGGCCTCGTCAGCGGCAAGAGGAGTGAAACCCGTCCATCTATTTCGTATTTTTTCCTCCTTAGTTTTTGTTATCTTGGCGACATAGGCGAGGTGGGGGTGTTTCTCCTTGCCTTGACGACATCCAATCATGCGCCGGGAAGGACCTATGAATGTTTGTGTCCCCGGATTTGTTGCCTCTCTTCAGATTGTGGCAGCTGGTGTTTCCTTCAAGTAGAGAAATTGGTTGGCCAATGGCGCAACGACTTTGAAAATTTCTTTTTTCTATTCTGCGGCATAGTTTGATTTCTCCAACCCTCAAATCGGTGGCGACGGGTTGCAAGGCTATATTGCATGGGATGATGCTTCAACCGATGCTTTCTTCGGCAACATTTATATCTTGTTTCAAGAAGCAAGTAACTATTGCAGTATTTGAATTTTTTTATGGCGAAGGCGTTTGCAGGTGTTCCTTTTTTCTTTGCAGTTGATTCAGTACAATTTTTTATCTCAGACGACATATAGTCGAAGGAAGAGCAAGACTAGTATGTCTTGTTGGGGAACGTAGTAATTTCAAAAAAAATCCTACGCACACGCAAGATCATGGTGATGACATAGCAACGAGAGGGGAGAGTGTTGTCTGCGTACCCTCGTAGACCGTAAGCGGAAGCGTTATGACAACGCGGTTGATGTAGTCGTACGACTTCACGATCCGACCGATCTATGTACCGAACGTACGACACCTCCGAGTTCAGCACACGTTCATCTCGATGACGATCCCCGGGCTCCGATCTAGCAAAGCTTCGGGGATGAGTTCCATCAGCACGACGGCGTGGTGACGATGATGATGTTCTATCGGCGCAGGGCTTCGCCTAAACTCCGCGACGATATGACCGAGGTGGAATATGGTGGAGGGGGGCACCGCACACGGCTAAGGAACGATCCGTAGATCAACTTGTGTGTCCTAGGGTGCGGGACAGCCGGACTATCATCGTCAACCGGACTCCAAGACTATGAAGATACAAGATTGAAGACTTCGTCCCGTGTCCGGATGGGACTTTCCTTGGCGTGGAAGGCAAGCTTGGCAATACAGATATGTAGATCTCCTACCATTGTAACTGACTCTGTGTAACCCTAACCCTCTCCGGTGTCTATATAAACCGGGGGGTCTTAGTCCGTAGGACAACACGACAACCATTACAACAATCATACCATAGGCTAGCTTCTAGGGTTTAGCCTCCTTGATCTCGTGGTAGATCCACTCTTGTACTACCCATATCATCAATATCAATCAAGCAGAAGCAGGGTTTTACCTCCATCGAGAGGGCCCGGACCTGGGTAAAAACATCGTGTCCCTCGTCTCCTGTTACCATCCGCCTAGACGCACAGTTCGGGACCCCCTACCCGAGATCCGCCGGTTTTGACACCGACATTGGTGCTTTCATTGAGAGTTCCTCTGCGTCGTCACCGATAGGCTTGATGGCTTCTTCAATCAACAACAACGCCGTCTAGGGTGAGACTTTTCTCCTCGGACAGAACTTCGTATTCGGCGGCTTCGCACTGCGGGCCAATTCACTTGGCCATCTGGAGCAGATCGAAAGCTACGCCCCTGGCCGTCAGGTCAGATTTGGGAGCCTAACCTTCACGACGGATATCCGCGGAGACTTGATCTTCAATGGATCCGACCCGCAGCCGAGCGCACCGCAGTGTCACGATGGGCATGATCTACCTCTGCCGCTGGACAGTACCTTGGAGGCCGCACACGAATCCGCTCCGACCCATAGTCCGGAGCCGATCGTGCAGATCGAGGATGGGTGGCTGGACACCGCCTCGGGAGCTGCAACTTCCACGACGATGGAGCCAAATGCTGACCTCGTCCCTTATAAAGCTCGTGACTCCGAGGTGCCGGACTCCCTGCTGGATTCCGAACCTCCTGCGCCCCCGCCAATCGAATCCGATTGGGCGCCGATCATGGAGTTCACCGCTGCGGACATCTTCCAGCACTCACCCTTTGGCGACATCCTAAATTCACTAAAGCATCTCTCGCTATCCAGAGAGCCCTGGCCGGACTACGGCCAGGAAGGTTGGGATGCGGATGACGAAGAAATTCAAAGCCCACCCACCACCCACTTTGTAGCCACTGTCGACGATCTAACCGACATGCTAGACTACGACTCCGAAGACATCGACGGTATGGACGACGATGCCGGAGACGATCAAGAACCAGCGCCTACCGGGCACTGGAAGACCACCTCGTCATACGACATATACATGGTGGACATCCCAAAAGATGGGGACGACGGAGAAGCAGCGGAGGCAGATTCGTTAAAGAAACAGCCCAAGCGCCGACGTCAGCGGCGCCGCTCTAAATCCCGCCACAATAAGAATGGAGATTCCGGCACAGGAGATAATAACACCCCAGAGAGTGCCGAAGACAACCCCCTCCAGCAAGATTCAGCGCAGGAGGATGCAAAAGCAAGCCCTCACGAGAGAGCGGAAGACGAAGAGGTCGAGGATGATAATTACATACCTCCCTCCGGAGACGAGGCAAGCCTCGACGACGATGAATTCGTCGTGCCTGAGGATCCCGTCGAACAAGAGCGTTTCAAACGCAGGCTAATGGCCACAGCAAATAGCCTAAAGAAAAAACAGCAGCAACTTCAAGCTGATCAAGACCTGCTGGCCGACAGATGGACCGAGGTCCTCACAGCCGAAGAGTATGAACTCGAACGCCCCTCCAAGAGCTACCCAAAACGCAAGTTGCTCCCCTGACTAGAGGAGGAAGCATATCACCAGCGCACAATACGGCCGACCGACCACCCCGTGGTCGCGACGGAGAGGCATCCAGGCCCTCCATCAAGACCGTACCCCGGCATCGCTCGAAAAGTATGAAGCCATGAGGGAACGCGCCGGACTTGCGGGATATATTGGAGGACAAGGCAAGACAATCCAGATCTATCTATGGATCACGTGGGCACCCCACGACCCACGACGAATACTGTCACGCCGGATACAACAACTCCGGCCGAGCCGAACACAGCAGACAACGCTCCCTTGAGCTACATCGTTATATTGCTTAATACAGAGGCGCCGCACACCCACTATGCTTCACAGACGAACTAATGGATCATCAAATCCATGAAGGATTTAAACCCGTCAACATTGAATCCTACGATGGCACAACAGACCCCGCGGTTTGGATCGAGGATTATCTCCTTCATATCCATATGGCCCGCGGCGACGATCTCCACGCTATCAAATATCTCCCGCTCAAGCTTAAAGGACCAGCTCGGCATTGGCTTAACATCCTGCCCGCAGAGTCAATTCGGTGTTGGGAGGACCTGGAAGCCGCATTCCTCGACAACTTCCAGGGCACATATGTGCGACCACCAGACGCCGATGACCTAAGCCACATAATTCAGTAGCCATATGAATCAGCCAGACAGTTCTGGACACGGTTCTTAACCAAGAAAAATCAAATCGTCAACTGTCCAGATGCAGAGGCCCTTGCAGCCTTCAAACATAACATCCGCGACGAGTGGCTAGGCCGGCACCTAGGACAGGAAAAGCCGAAATCCATGGCAGCCCTCACATCACTTATGACCCGCTTCTGTGCGGGAGAGGACAGCTGGCTAGCTCGCAGCAACAACCTCAACAAAAATGCTGGCAGTCCGGATACCAAGGACCACAATGGCAGGTCGCGTCGAAGCAAAAACAAACACCGCGCTAACGGCGATAACAATGAGGATACGGCAGTCAACGCCGGATTCCGAGGCTCTAAACCCGGTCAACGGAAGAAGCCATTCAAAAGAACTACTCCGGGTCCGTCCAATTTGGACCGAATACTCGACCGCTCATGCCAGATACATGGCACCCCCGAAAAGCCAGCTAACCACACCAACAGAGATTGTTGGGTATTTAAGCAGGCAGGCAAGTTAATTGCCGAAAACAATGACAATGGGCTGCACAGCGATGACGAGGAAGAGACCCGGCCACCGAACAGTAGAGGACAGAAGGGTTTTCTCCCACAAGTGCGGACGGTAAACATGATATACGCAACCCATATACCCAAGAGGGAGCGGAAGCGTGCACTAAGGGACGTCTACGCGATGGAGCCAGTCGCCCCGAAGTTCAATCCATGGTCCTCTTGCCCGATCACTTTCGATCGAAGAGACCATCCGACCAATATCCGTCATGGCGGATTCGCCGCATTGGTTTTAGACCCAATCGTCGATGGATTTCACCTCACGAGAGTCCTGATGGACGGCGGCAGTAGCCTGAACCTGCTTTATCAGGATACAGTGCGCAAGATGGGCATAAACCCCTCAAGGATTAAACCTACAAAGACGACCTTCAAAGGCGTCATACCAGGTGTTGAGGCCAATTGTACAGGCTCAGTCACACTAGAAGTGGTCTTCGGATCCCCGGATAATTTCCAAAGCGAGGGGTTAATATTCGACATAGTCCCGTTCCGCAGCGGCTATCACGCTCTGCTCGGACGAACCGCGTTCGCAAAGTTCAACGCGGTGCCGCATTATGCATACCTCAAGCTCAAGATGCCAGGCCCTCTTTTTATTTTATATTTTCCTTCTTTTTATACACAGGACTCCGTTCACTAGAGGCCCTGTCCGGCGGCGAATCCGCCGAACTCACGATGCAACAGCCAGGGAGGGAAAAAGGCTGCGACGAACACTCAGGTGGTCTCCATTACGAGCATTAAATTTGATTACATACACCATTCTGCAGCCCACCCCTGGTGGGGGACACGTTTAATTAGTCCAATCCCTTGCTTACCGCACTATTTGTATCATTCCGCACTCATAGCACAATTCCTTGAATAAATAATGCAGCACTTTTTGCTTATAATTGCATTACTTTACATATATGTTCATTAATGACATTTTGCACCCGTATATTTTGGTACGGCCGAATACATCAGGGGCTTACGTTCCCCGCATTATGGTGTGATAAGTCCGAACACTTTCACAAGTGCGGCACCCCGAACTTATAGCATTATATGAATCGGCTCCGAATCATGTCTTGGGTCAATAGTTGGGTTTGCCCGGCTCCCATGTTTTGGTACCTTACGTTCCGTTCTGTCGGCTAAGGTAGCACTAGGAGAACCACTGCGATTGCGCCCCGGTTTTGCTGGGCGAGCGCCTCAGTGGAGAAAGCTAAAACTGACTGTCATGATAAGGCGAGAGACTGGTCGCTGTTCGAGAGGTCTTTTCGAGTCCCTAAAGACTTATGCCGCTTCGAGCGAAGAACCGGATAATGTCCGGCCAAGGCATGGATAGCGCCCCAAACTCGGTCTTCCGAATACTAGGGGCTTCACCGAAATTTAAAATTATAGAATTCTATGGATAAGTGAGAGTGTTCAAGCATTATAAGTCCGGTTGCATTGTTCGTTGTGTTGAGCGCCTCCCTAGATGGACCCAAAAAATGGGAACAAGAGTGCTCAAGTTTATCCTAAACACCCCAGCACTAGTGGCATGGGGGCTGAAGCCGACGACTTGCCATCTCTCAGATTTAATAAACGGCTGCACAAAAGGTAATATTTTAAATTAATAAGCATTGCTTAACGCATATGAACAAGGTTTTCAGCGCACAGGATAACACATAGTGAGTTTACTCAATAATTACATCTTTGGGGCACTCGTCCGCAATCTTGCGGGCACCCTTCAGGACAGTCTTATAGTACATTTCGGGCGTACGATACTCCTTGCCCGCGGGCGGCCCGTCAGTGATAAGCCTCTCCGCATCCAGCCTGCCCCAATGCACCTTTGCGCGGGCAAGGGCCCGACGAGCACCTTCAATACAGGCGGAGCGCTTGATGACCTCCACCCAGGGGCACACATCCACCAGCCACCGCACAAGGCCGAAGTAGCTCCCAGGCATGGCCTCTCCAGGCCACAGCCGGACTATGAGGCCCTTCATGGCCTGCTCGGCTACCTTGTGGAGCTCGACCAGCTGCTTCAGCTGGTCGCTAGGGGGCACCGGATGGCCGGCCTCAGCGTACTAAGACCAGAAGACCTTCTCCGTTGAGCTCCCCTCCTCAGCTCGGTAGAATGCGGCAGCATCGGACACGCTGTGAGGCAGATCTGCAAACGCCCCTAGAGAGCTCCGAATTCGGGTAAGTGTCAGGTAGTTCACATTAACATGCTTGCTTCGCATGAAAAATGCCTTACCCGCCGCTATTTTCTTCACCGCCTCAATCTCCTGGAGGGCCTTATGGGCCTCGGCCTTGGCGGTTTGGCACTTTCGAGAGCCATAGCAAGCTCGGACTCTCAAGTCTTTGAGTCGCGCTCCAAACTCTCATGCTTTTCCATGAGAGCCTGGAGCTCTTGCCGCACTTCCGCCACCCGCGCCTCCTGCTTCTCTCGCTCTGATCGTTCCGCGGCCGCATTGAGTTCGGCCGCGGACACAGCCTCCTTCAGGGTTGCCACCTCGTTCGTGGCCCCTGCAGTACCCACGTTATCCTTGTTATTTTTGTCGCAACCTAAATCCTTTTCTATAAGGTAAAAATTCAAAGTGGTGTTACTCACCTTCTTTGTCCTCGAGCTGCTTCTTGGCATGGCCGAGCTCTTGCTCGGACCGCTCGAGGTCCTGCTTCAAAGCACCAACCTCCGCAGTCGATGCGGCAGAGGTCAGCAGCGCAGCCTGCAAAGCCATATTGACACAATTTTTAGCATTCCTGCGTATATCTTTTTTAGATCCTCAATCCGGTTTTTCTTTCCGAACACTAAACCGAGCATCAGGGGCTACTGTCTATGCGGTATTACATTACATATTTTTTCTTACCTCAAAGCCTGTTAGAAGGCTACTACAGGCTTCGGTCAGCCCGCTTTTGGCGAGCCGAACCTTCTGAATCACCGCACTGATGATAGTGCGGTGTTCTTCCTCGATGGAAGCGCCTTTGAGCGCCTCCAACAAGTTGTCCGGCGCCTCCGGTTGGACGGAGGACACCGGTGTCACGGTCTTGCCCTTCTTGCGAAGGGGCCACCTACTGGACTCCGGAACCACTGCGGGTTCCGGCGTGGAGTCCGGCACAAAGTCCGGGAGGCTGCCTTGTGGCACCTCCGGAGCCTCCTCCTGATGGGTCCCTTCCTGGGATCCCACCTCGGCGTCCTCAGCGCCGCGAGGGGTGGAGGCAGTCGGGATGGAATCTACATCCGACGGAGCCAACGACCCGCTCGACAAAGCGGGGAGATCATCATTGGCCGGACTGCAGGCAGTGTGCGGCATTAGAAGGACACTATGTGACACAAAAGAGAAATTATAAATCATTCAGGAATCCGGATACTTACGATCTTTCCGGAGGCCTGGCCCTTGAGGGCCATTCCTCGTCGCCAACGTTGGCGTTGGCGGAGCTGTCCGGGGGAATAGTCCTTCCCCTCTTGGACCCTTCGGCCTCCCCTGTTGGGGAAGCCTTCCTCTTCCTCTCCCCTTCCTCTGGGAGAGAGTCCTCTTTCTCCTCCTCGTCTTCAGGGGAGGAGTCTGCCTCGGAGTCATCGGACGATGAGTTCGATAGCACCTAGCGCCGGGAACTTCTTCGAGTTCCCGTGGCCTTCTTCTTGGCCTTCTTCTCTGGCACCACATAGAGTGCCGGGACCAGCAGCCCCGTTAAGCGGGCGTCCGCTGGGTCTTCGGGAAGGGGAGTTGGACAGTCTACCTGTCCGGACGTCCTCTTCCGGTCCTGTCAAAGGCATTGGGAGTTTTAGATCCCACATAGAGTCAAACTATGAAAGAAAACAACCGTCCCGTAGAGGATGACGAAGCTTACCTCACCGGCCGGGCGCTTGGTGCTGAATCCGCGATCTTTAGTCGCGGACGCGGGGGCTTCTCCGCCCTTGAACAACACCCTCCAGACGGCTTCATACGTCGTGTCGAAGAGCCCGCTCAGAGTCTGGTGCTGTGCCGGATCGAACTCCCACAGGTTGAAGGGCCGTTGTTGGCAGGGGAGAATCCAGCGGGTGAGCATGACCTGGATCACATTGACAAGCCTAAGCTTCTTGTTCACCAGGGTCTGGAGACAGGACTGGAGTCCTGTCAGCTCCACCGAACTGCCCCATAGCAAGCCCTTCTCTTTCCAGGAGTTGAGCTGCATCGGGATACCAGATCTAAACTCGGGGGCCGCCGCCCATTTTGGGTCACACGGCTCGGTGATGTAGAACCACCCCGATTGCCATCCCTTGATGGACTCCACGAAGGCCCCTTCGAGCCAGATGACGTTGGGCATCTTGCCCAACATGGCGCCTCCGCACTCTGCTTGGATGCCCTTCACTACCTTCGGCTTGACGTTGAAGGTCTTGAGCCACAAGCCGAAGTGGGGATGGATGCAGAGGAAGGCCTCGCACACGATGATAAACACCGAGATGTTGAGGATGAAGTTTGGCGCCAGATCGTGGAAATCCAGGCCGTAATAGTACATGAGCCCCCGGACAAAGGGATGCAACGGGAAGCCCAGTCCGCGGGGGAAGTGGGGAAGGAATACGACCCTCTCATGGGGCCTGGGGGTGGGGATGAGCTGCCCCTTGTCGGGTAGCCGGTGCGCGATGTCGCCGGAAAGGTATCCGGCGCTGCGCAGTTTTGTGATGTGCTCCTCCGTAACGGAGAAGGCCAACCATTTGCCTCTCGCTCCGGACATGGTCAGAGAAGGTCGATACGAGATGCACGGACTTGGGCGCTAGAGCTCGAGAGTGCGCGGAGATGGATAAGCAAAGGAGGAATAAGGCGTAGGTAAAATGGGTGGATCCTTATCCCCTTATATATGGACGGACGAAAACTATGCGTCCCCACCGGCCTGGTAAAACTCGCTTATCTCCCAAGCGCCACCATCAATGGCGCGGTTGGGTTACCCACGTCCGTATTGATGAGAATCCCGGAATAAGGGGAACACGATCTCTGCTTCAACAAGACGTGCCAAGGAAACCGCTTCGCTAAACGCGCTGAGGTGGTATAATAAAAAACGATTCAAGTAAAGGCTTGGTAGTGGCGTGACGTCATGCTACAAGATACGTCAGCAGATTGAACTTGTGTACATAAAATTCTCTCTACGGTGGAATGTGGAAATCATTTTGCAGAGCCGGACACTATCCTGGTGTTCACAATCTTCTATGAATTATTCGGAGGAGGAACCCGCCTTGCAATGCCGAACAATATGCGCGCCGGACTCATCGTCATTGAAGCCTGGTTCAGGGGCTACTGAGGGAGTCCTGGACTAGGGGGTGTCCGGACAGCCGGACTATCATCTTCAGCCGGACTCCAAGACTATGAAGATACAAGATTGAAGACTTCGTCCCGTGTCCGGATGGGACTTTCCTTGGCGTGGAAGGCAAGCTTGGCAATATGGATATGTAGATCTCCTACCATTGTAACCGACTCTGTGTAACCCTAACCCTCTCCGGTGTCTATATAAACCGGAGGGTTTTAGTCCGTAGGACAACACGACAACCATTACAACAATCATACCATAGGCTAGCATCTAGGGTTTAGCCTCCTTGATCTCGTGGTAGATCCACTCTTGTACTACCCATATCATCAATATCAATCAAGGAGGAGTAGGGTTTTACCTCCATCGAGAGGGCCCGAACCTGGGTAAAAACATCGTGTCCCTTGTCTCCTGTTACCATCCGCCTAGACGCACAGTTCGGGACCCCCTACCCGAGATATGCCGGTTTTGACACCGACATAGGGTGTCCCCCGCCCCCGTATATAAAGGAGAAGGGGGGAGGCCGGCCGGCCCTAGAGGGCGCGCCAGGAGGAGGAGTCCTCCTCCTAGTAGGAGTAGGACTCCCCCTTTCCTACTCCTACTAGGAGGGGAAAGGAAGGGGGAGAGGGGGAAGGAAAGAGGGGGGCGCCCCCCCCCTAGTCCAATTCGGACCAGAGGGAGAGGGGGCACGCGGCCCACCCTGTGTAACACCACAAAAATTTAACCAGGTTTTAGTTATTAAAATTTTGCTAAGAGTTTAAATTTTTTTGCCTGCAAGAATATCTCTGTTGATTTCAAAACTTTTCTTTTAATATTAAGGAGTTTTTCCCAAGTGGATCCTTCCAAAACATATTGGACTTATTTTCCCTCTCATTTAAAAAAACATCTCTCAATCAGTAGATTTATTTATTTAATTATTTCACCCTGAGCTTTATTCATTAAATGACTTGTTTTGAGTTTTGGAGCTCTTTTTTGTACTACAACCAGTTGATAGATATATCTAAAAATCTAACCAAAATTTGCAGATGTTATGTGATGTCTCTAAATCACTTTTGTGCAATAATATATTTAATTCATTGCATATTTTGAGTGCTACACCTGTTTTCCTTCTCTGGTCCAGTGGGCAGTTTTGCACTACAACCCTTTTAAATATTTGTTTCTAGCTTCCACCAAAATTTTGGGATGTCAGTAGGAGCATATCATTCCATTATATGAAAAAATCGAGGGTTGTTCTTTGAAAATTTTGAGTGAAACAACCTCATCTTCATTCTGGTCCAACATGATGGTTTGTACAACAACCATATTTTTTCTTGCTCTTTAGCCCCTGATTCTTTCTCCTACTTGTAGTCCTCCATGTTAAACTCCTAAGTCCAGGAGCATGCAACCATTGGCATATTTTTGGTTCATGAAATAATGCCATTCACCTCCTGTCCAGATTTGGAGTTCTGCAAAACTTGCACTAGCAAGTTTGTGCTTTCCACCAACTAACCTCACCACCCTCTTGTGCATGCAAAGAGACACTGATCTGGAAGATTTGGCCCCTCCAAGAAATGCCTAGGTGCCTATGGCATTTTGTCAAACACCTAGACTGCATGATCAGATTTGACATGAATGGTTGCTTGCATTATGAACTTGACCACCTGACCGAACCACCTTGTCTCTTGAGTTTCCCTCTATCTCTAACCTAGTCATGTTGCTTGCGAACCTCACCTATGACCTGTAGCATGCCACGGCATTGTATCGAACACCTTCCGTGCGTGCACTGGACGCGCCCAGAGCGCGCGTATTGCACGAACCACGCCTGAGCCGACACGCTGGCCCTTGGTTTTGGCCCGTTCCGCAGCGCCACGCCACGCACTACCCTCCTCGCAGCAACGCGCCAAGCCGCCCTGGCAGCCAACAGCGCCACCGTCAGAGCTTTTGGCGGCACGCCGGCGTCCGCAGCACGCCTCTGCCACGGTCGGCGCCGCCAAAGCCACCCCGGCTCGCCACCTGCCCCTGGGAACAGCGCAAGCCTATCCCCTCGCTCGTCGGCTAGCTCCCGTCGTCGCCACGTCGCCATTGCTACAGGGAGGCGGTTCGCTGTCGTCCTTATCGCCAGCCGCCTCAGAACCGACCTCCACCGCGTATATAAGGACCCTGGAGCTCAAACGAGACCTTGAGCAACCTCATATGATCCTCCTAGTGCTGCCTTGGCCAGCAGTCGAGAGAGGGAAGGCCTTCTTCCCCGAGTCTGGCCGGTTCGGCCGCCGCCAGGTTCCGGCCGATTCCATCGCCACCAGTGCCTCTCCCTGTCCATTCTCTCCACCAAGAGCTCTCCCTCCCTCTCGTGAGTGCAACCCCACGCTCGATTTCGGTCAGAGACCACCGCAGCCACAAACTCACTATCCACCCGAACGCCTCCTCCGCCGCGAAACTCGTCGTCGGCGACTCCGTTCACGTCGGCAACCATGGCGGGTACCCACGGATTCGTCTCGACCCCCTGAGCACACCCATGTCCTCAGATCACCAAGGGATGCCCCCGTTCGCCGGCAAATCCTCGCCGGAGCTCCACCTCTGTTCGGTCGGAGGGGAACGACACGCGCCTGGCCGGTCAAACCTGACCAGTGGGCCAGGCGGGCCCACCGTCAGTGATCCAGCGCCTGTCCACGCAGGAGTAAGTGGAAGTTCCTTTCCAGAATACGCCTTCGACGTGTTTTTCTTTTAAACGTTTTCTTTTCTGTTTTATTTTAAAAACAGATTTTGAACAAACTTTGACCTGATGTATCTTTTTAAATATAACTCCAAATGAATTAATTCTTTTTCCTTCCTCTCTCAAATATTGTCTAGTTTATTTTAAGATTTATTTGAAAAAAATTCAGAACAACTTTTTGTGCTGTTTTATTTTGTGTGTTAATTCAAGAGTTTGAAATGCACCCTGCCTTCCCGTGACCCGAAGGCAAGCATTCTGAACCACGGCATAATATTTTTGTGTGTTCGATGACACGTTTATAACATCACCTCACTTTGAGAAACTTGTTATTTCATGTGATATGATCATATGCATGGGTGCATGTTATTGATTTCCATGCTGTTGGAAATGAACACGCTTGTGATGATAATCATCCTCATGTGCCTTGTATGCATACCGGCAGGAACCCGGGAAAACCTCTGCCTTGGGTAGGCATGAGTTTGTCGCCGGTCTCCGTCGGGACGGTTATGTCTGGTATGGCATGGTAAGGTAATATGAGCGGTGACTTTGTTCGTTGAAATATATTCGTTATGCTAATCATGTAGGGAATACTTAAACCTCCTGAGTCGACTGTAGATCGAGTCTTGTGCCAGTAACCCCCATACTTGTTTCGTACTACCACTCGTCTCTACAGCAAGTAGAGTACGGTTCATTAAGTTGTCAACCTCTTTCTAGCACACACCATACAGAGAGGCCAGAGTGGAAGATACCGGTTGTAGCTGGTAGGCAGGCCACCTGGTCCGGGGGCATGGGTGTTTCCGGTTGAGACCAAGAGGGGAGGCCACCCCGTAGAGCTCTAGATATAAATTTGATCCCATGCTACGCGAGGTTGTAGCCTCCCTACTTAGAGTTTGCTTGACAGGTGTCGTGGGTGATTCCAGACACGTGTGAGTTAAGCTGGTGTGTGCAAGTTAGGTGTGTTTTCAACAAAAAGAACATAGACGGAATTAGTCCCGATGGACTAAAGAAATCCGTTACTCGTGGGTAAAGAGTACACCCTCTGCAGAGATTAAACCTATTCGAATAGCCATGTCCATGGTTAAGGATTACAGTCTGGGATGGGTCAAGTGTCGGTCTTAGTGTCGGTCTTCGGAGGTGATAATTGTTAAACCAGAACTGGAATACTACTGGTGACTTGTGATAATTATGATTATTATTATTGTGAACTAACCCGTGATATTATTGTTATTATCGAGTATCTCTGGGATGGTTCTACCTCCGGGATATTCACTATGATTGTTATTTTAAAGCCCTTTATATGGTGTCGCTCAGACGCCCTACTGTGGCATTTCTTTTAAAGCCCTTTATGTGGTGTCGCTCAGACGCCCGACTGTGGCATTTCTTTTAAAGCCCTTTATGTGGTGTCGCTCAGACGCCCGACTGTGGCATTTCTTTTAAAGCCCTTTATGTGGTGTCGCTCAGACGCCCGACTGTGGCATTTCTTTTAAAACCCTTTATGTGGTGTCGCTCAGACGCCCGACTGTGGCATTTCTTTTAAAGCCCTTTATGTGGTGTCGCTCAGACGCCCGACTGTGGCATTTCTTTTAAAGCCCTTTATGTGGTGTCGCTCAGACGCCCGACTGTGGCATTTCTTTTAAAGCCCTTTATGTGGTGTCGCTCAGACGCCCGACTGTGGCGTGCTTGTTATTTATTTCATAATTTTTGATAATTCTATGACATTGCATATTCATATATTACATGCTTACACACATCAGAGTTATATTTATCTTTTGTGACTGACGTCATGAGTATAAAATATTTTCAGCACATCGTTGTTATATTATACCCGTGTTCATAATGTTTGCGAGTACATTCAAAGTACTCACTGGCTTGTCCCTGGCTATTGTCTTGGCCAGATTTCTGGCGTGGAAAGGAGCGACCGTGTTGACAGCCCCGGAACCCACACAATGGAGATAGTAGCCTCGCGAAGATAGGAGTTAACCTGGTCAGCTGTTCCCGTGGGAAATGGAGTCCCATAGACACTGATGTTTCACAACCCGCTTCCGCCATCAACCACTAGAAACCATTTGTTGTACTCACAGGCCAGAATGGTATTGTACTACATATTTTGTATTTTTCTTGGAATTTCTGTATCAAGTTGTAGCCTCATCAGCTAACAGTAATCCTGGGGCTGATGAGCACGACGGTCTTTTTTTCTAGGAATTAACACCCGGAGAACCGGTCACCACAGACTTGGTATCAGAGCTAGGCTGACCATTGGGTAATCCTATCTTAGCCAGGTCGAAAAACTTAGGCAAATCAACCCACCAAACCTTAACCAAACCCAGCCAAGCTTCTCGTGCAAGATAGCCACACAGTGACCCCGACACTTTTGGCAGTCGGTGCCCAACCTATCAACCTAGCCTATCGATCACGCGCTAGTGACCAGCGCCCAAGATGTCTACTTCACAAGCGTGCGAAAGAAGACTCCGTCCCCTTTTTCTATAAAAAGGGCACGCTAGCCCCAACCCAGCACAGCCTCTACCCCAAACCGAGCCAAAATGCCAGGCCCCATAGTGCACAATGAGACCACAGCGACAAACCTCGGAGGTTTTGTGACCATACTCGCAAACCTCACCCGTCGTGCCTATGCGTTAGAAGAGCCCCCCAGAATATGTTGTGTACCAAGGGTCCATGAGCGGTGAGAGCCGTCAATTCTGGGCCACCGTGCACATCTACGGTAGGGGTCTATCGCCAGAATGCCCCTACAGGTTCACCGGAAGGACAACTTCCTTCGAGCCACAAGCCATACAGCTAGCCGCTCGAGAAGCTATAGTTCAACTTCGGCAGTTGTCTCCCAGAGTTAACTGTCGCTCGTTCTACTACTACCCCAGGCGTGAAGGGTATGGTAGACCACCCCAAGTTGCCAACGGAGATCACGAGACGGATCCTGCATTGTTGCACCTAGTGCGCTATGTAAGTGCACTAGAGGCATTGTTTGACCAGCTCACCATTGATCTGATCGCAGCTCGTGGAGAGCTGGTCGCTGAGCCCCGGCAAGCAGGGAAGACGAGCCCGACGCCGACAACCCAGTCGTGCTGTTTGGAAACCCAATCGAGACCCTGAGGTCAGCTTCAGCTGTCAACAGAGATGCCTTGATGACCCCAGAAGTGCTTCGTCGCCTTTTGGGAACACACTCCAACGGGATTGTGTCCAACAATCCCCGCGATGGTCATCATCGCTACCCCGACCCTGTAGTTCCTCCACCATCTCCGACTAATCCCGGCAGTGAGACACGTGGACAAGCCTCGACATCCACCAGGCACGCCCGTTTAGAAATAAACGAGGTAGACTAAGTCGTACGAGTAGTACCGAGTCTCAGTGTATCCTCGCTTTGTAATCGTGCGACCGTGTATATTAGCGCAGCCTGTCGTTGTGCCTCTACTTTAATGGTAGCCTTGCATATTTTCTTTGTCAGCGCATAGTTGCACATTTTACGGGCACAACTACCAAAACCAACCCCGACGACACCTACCGTAACACGTCTCCTTATGAGATATGTGTATCTCTCTCACTGACCCCGACCTTTGGAGGTGATCTGGCAGTTTTATTACCTTTCACCACGGTAAATAAACTAGCCCATATGCTATATAAGAAGGCCACCTTGTGACCTTACCCAGCAACCCTCACCTCGTGCACCATTCTCACAACCATTTCTTGCCATGCCGAGCCCTTGTATTTATCGGAGAACCCCAGATGCCACCCCAGGTAGCTTTGTCAAAACATTGTGGGATTTTACCTGCAGTACCATGGGTTCTACCCAGCCACGCCAGTACGAGCTGTTCAAATCAAGAATCACCCCATCCACCTCGGAATATTGGGCAGCAGTACACATTCCTCCTGTAGACCCCAACCAAGATCCAACAGAGGTTTCCTTCGTAGGGAAATCTATGCCGACCCCACGCTTGGCCATAGAAGCTACTGCGAACGAAGCAATTGCTCGTCTTCGATCCGCAGTACCTTATGCCCGCGAACGAGGATATTATTATTTTCCAAGCCGTGCAACACCCGGAGGAGTGACATCTTTTCCCGGTGGACGGATTGAGAGAGACCCAGTGCTAGCCAATCTTATCCAGTACATCATCGCTCAAGAGCATTTGAACCAGCGAGTGATGGATTATCTCCAGAGTCTCGCTGATTTGAATCCTCAGATTGCCATCGGCAGACCACTGAGGCCCGACCCGGAGAGACTCATACATCGACTGGTCAATCCACTCCCTCCGATAGAAGAAGAGTGTATCCCTTTACCAGGGACATTTTATCGGGACCCCGTCCAGTTACCGTTTTTATTTTAGACGTCACTACTGTATTTATTTTTGCAGCATTTATATTTGCGTTGTAACTTATGCATGGTACCTCAAATTTGTGCGATGAGTCGTGTATTTAGTTCCTACTATTATGAGTTGTTTTCTTCGTGATTAGCTGGTGTAACCGCGAAAAATCCTAGTATGAGTTTTCTTTTTACTGAATTGCTGCATCGATTATCCCCACACTACATGGATTACTTTTATTTACGCACACCACGGCAGCAGGCTCACAACCGCTCGAACACATATCGAACTTTTGTTTTTCACAACGGCTCTTAGCAAATTTCGAGGACGAGATTTTTTCTTAAGGGGGGTAGTAATTGTAACACCCCAAAAATTTAACCAGGTTTTAGTTATTAAAATTTTGCCAAGAGTTTAAATTTTTTTTCCTGCAAGAATATCTCTGTTGATTACAAAAGTTTTCTTTTAATATTAAGGAGTTTTTCCCAAGTGGATCCTTGCAAAACATATTGGACTTATTTTCCCTCTCATTTAAAAAAACATCTCTCAGTCAGTAGATTTATTTATTTAATTATTTCACCCTGAGCTTTATTCATTAAATGACTTGTTTTGAGTTTTGGAGCTCTTTTTTGTACTACAACCAGTTGATAGATTTATCTAAAAATCTAACCAAAATTTGGAGATGTCATGTGATGTCTCTAGATCACTTTTGTGCAATAATATATTTAATTCATTGCATATTTTGAGTGCTACACCTGTTTTCCTTCTCTGGTCCAGTGGGCAGTTTTGCACTACAACCCTTTTAAATATTTGTTTCTAGCTTCCACCAAAATTTTGGGATGTCAGTAGGAGCATATCATTCCATTATATGAAAAAAATCCAGGGTTGTTCTTTGAAAATTTTGAGTGAAACAACCTCATCTTCATTCTGGTCCAACATGATGGTTTGTACAGCAACCATATTTTTTCTTGCTCTTTAGCCCTTGATTCTTTCTCCTACTTGTAGTCCTCCATGTTAAACTCCTAAGTCCAGGAGCATGCAACCATTGGCATATTTTTGGTTCATGAAATAATGTCATTCACCTCCTGTCCAGATTTGGAGTTCTGCAAAACTTGCACTAGCAAGTTTGTGCTTTCCACCAACTAACCTCACCACCCTCTTGTGCATGCAAAGAGACACTTATCTGGAAGATTTGGCCCCTCCAAGAAATGCCCAGGTGTCTGTGGCATTTTGTCAAACACCTGGAGTGCATGATCAGATTTGACATGAATGGTTGCTTGCATTACGAACTTGACCAACTGACCAAACCACCTTGTCTCTTGAGTTTCCCTCTATCTCTAACCTAGTCCTGTTGCTTGCGAACCTCACCTGTGACCTATAGCATGCCACGACATTGTATCGAACACCTTCCGTGCGTGCACTGGACGCGCCCAGAGCGCGCGTATTGCACGAACCACGCCCGAGCCAACACGCTGGCCCCCTAGTTTTGGCCCGCTCTGCAGCGCCACGCCACGCACTACCGTCCTCGCAGAAACGCGCCAAGCCGCCCTGGCAGCCAACAGCGCCGCCGTCAGAGCTTTTGGTGGCACGCCGGCATCCGCAGCATGCCTCTGCCACGGTCGGCGCCACCAAAGCCACCCCGGCTCGCCACCTGCCCCTGGGAACAGCGCAAGCCTATCCCCTCGCTTGTCGGCTAGCTCCCGTCGTCGCCACGTCGCCATTGCTACAGGGAGGCGGTTCGCCGTCGTCCTTATCGCCGGCCGCCTCGGAACCGACCTCCACCGCGTATATAAGGACCCCGGAGCTCAAATGAGACCTCGATCAACATCATATGATCCTCCTAGTGCTACCTTGGCCAGTAGTCGAGAGAGGGAAGGCCTTCTTCCCCAAGTCCGGCCGGTTCGGCCACCGCCAGGTTCCGGCCGATTCCGTCGCCACCAGTGCCTCTTCCTGTCCATTCTCTCCACCAAGAGCTCTCCCTCCCTCTCGTGAGTGCAACCCCACGCTCGATTTTTGTCAGAGACCACCGCAACCCCAAACTCACTATCCACGTGAATGCCTCCTCCGCCGCGAAGCTCGTCGCCAGCGACTCCGTTCACGTCGACGACCATGGCGGGTACCCACGGATTCGTCTCGACCCCCTGAGCACACCCATGTCCTCAGATCACCAAGGGACGCCCCCGTTCGCCGGCAAATCCTCGCTGGAGCTCCGCCTCTGTTCGGTCGGAGGGGAACGACGCGCGCGTGGCCGGTCAAACCTGACCAGTGGGCCAGGCGGGCCCACCGTCAGTGATCCAGCGCCTGTCCACGTAGGTGTAAGTGGAAGCGCCTTTCCCGAATACGCCTTCGACGTGTTTTTCTTTTAAACTTTTTCTTTTCTGTTTTATTTTAAAAACAGATTTTGACCAAACTTTGACCTGCTGTATCTTTTTAAATATAACTCCAAATGAATTAATTCTTTTTCCTACCTCTCTCAAATATTGTCTAGTTTATTTTAAGATTTATTTGAAAAAAATCAGAACAACTTTTTGTGCTGTTTTATTTTGTGTGTTAATTCATTTATATTGCTAAAATAGGATTTTTGAAGAGAGGAGAAATATTTCAAGAGTTTGAAATGCACCCTGCCTTCCCATGACCTGAAGGCAAGCATTCTGAACCACGGCATAATATTTTTGTGTGTTCGATGACACATTTATAACATCACCTCACTTTGGAGAAACTTGTTATTTCATGTGATATGATCATATGCATGGGTGCATGTTATTGATTTCCATGCTGTTGGAAATGAACACACTTGTGATGATAATCATCCTCATGTGCCTTGCATGCATACCGGCAGGAACCCGGGAAAACCTCTGCCTTGGGTAGGCATGAGTTTGTCGCCGGTCTCCGTCGGGACGGTTATGTCTGGTATGGCATGGTAAGGTAATATGAGCGGTGACTTTGTTCGTTGAAATATATTCGTTATGCTAATCATGCAGACAATACTTAAACCTCCTGACTCGACCGTAGATCGAGTCTTGTTCCAGTAACCCCCATACTTGTTTCGTACTACCACTCGTCTCTACAACAAGTAGAGTACGGTTCAGTAAGTTGTCAACCTCTTTCTAGCACACACCGTACAGAGAGGCCAGGGTGGAAGATACCGGTTGTAGCTGGTAGGCAGGCCACCTGGTCCGGGGGCATGGGTGTTTCCGGTTGACACCGAGAGGGGAGGCCACCCCTTAGAGCATGCGATATAAATTTGATCCCATGCTACGCGAGGTTGTAGCCTCCCCACTTAGAGTTTGCTTGACAGGTGTCGTGGGTGGTTCCAGACACGTGTGAGTTAAGCTGGTGTGTGCAAGTTAGGTGTGTTTTCAACAAAAAGACCGTAGACGGAATTAGTCCCGATGGACTAAAGAAATCCGTTACTCGTGGGTAAAGAGTACACCCTCTGCAGAGATTAAACCTGTTCGAATAGCCATGTCCATGCTTAAGGATTACAGTCTGGGATGGGTCAAGTGTCGGTCTTCGGAGGTGATAACTGTTAAACCAGAACTGGAATACTACTGGTGACTTGTGATAATTATCACTATTATTATTGTGAAATAACCCGTGATATTATTGTTATTATCGAGTATCTCTGGGATGGTTCTACCTCCGGGATATTCACTATGATTGTTATTTTAAAGCCCTTTATGTGGTGTCGCTCAGACGCCCGACTGTGGCATTTCTTTTAAAGCCCTTTATGTGGTGTCGCTCAGACGCCCGACTGTGGCATTTCTTTTAAAGCCCTTTATGTGGTGTCGCTCAGACGCCCGACTGTGGCATTTCTTTTAAAGCCCTTTATGTGGTGTCGCTCAGACGCCCGATTGTGGCATTTCTTTTAAAGCCCTTTATGTGGTGTCGCTCAGACGCCCGACTGTGGCATTTCTTTTAAAGCCCTTTATGTGGTGTCGCTCAGACGCCCGACTGTGGCATTTCTTTTAAAGCCCTTTATGTGGTGTCGTTCATACGCCCGACTGTGGCATGCTTGTTATTTATTTCATAATTTTTGATAATTCTATGACATTGCATATTCATATATTACATGCTTACACACATCAGAGTTATATTTATCTTTTGTGATTGACGTCATGAGTATAAAATATTTTCAGCACATCGTTGTTATATTATATCCGTGTTCATAATGTTTGCGAGTACATTCAAAGTACTCACTGGCTTGTCCCTGGCTATTGTCTTGGCCAGATTTCTTGCGCGGAAAGGAGCGACCGTGTTGACAGCCCCGGAACCCACACAATGGAGATAGCAGCCTCGCGAAGATAGGAGTTAACCTGGTCAGCAGTTCCCGTGGGAAATGGAGTCCCATAGACACTGATGTTTCACAACCCGCTTCCGCCATCAACCACTAGAAACCATTTGTTGTACTCACATGCCAGAATGGTCTTGTACTACATATTTTGTATTTTGCTTGGAATTTGTGTATCAAGTTGGAGCCTCATCAGCTAACAGTAATCCTGGGGCTGATGAGCACGACGGTCTTTTTTCTGGGAATGAACACCCGGAGAACCGGTCGCCACACCCTGGCCGCCCCTCTCTCTTTCCACTAAGTCCCATGTGGCCCATTATCTCTGGTTTTCTCCGAAAACGTCCTGAACACTTCCGGTGTCCGAATATAGTCGTCCAATATATCAATCTTTATGTCTCGACCATTTCGAGACCCCTCGTCATGTCCATGATCACATCCGGGACTCCGAACAAACTTTGGTACATCAAAACTTATAAACTCATAATGAAACTGTCATCATAACGTTAAGCGTGCGGACCCTACGGGTTCGAGAACTATGTAGACATGACCTAGAACTATTCTCGGTCAATAACCAATAGCGGAACCTGGATGCCCATATTGGTTCCTAAATATTCTACGAAGATCTTTATCGGTCAAACCGCATAACAACATACGTTGTTCCCTTTGTCATCGGTATGTTACTTGCCCGAGATTCGATCGTCGGTATCCAATACCTAGTTCAATCTCGTTACCGGCAAGTCTCTTTACGCATTACATAATGCATCATACCGTAACTAACTCATTAGTTACATTGCTTGCAAGGCTTATAGTGATGTGCATTACCGAGAGGGCCCAGAGATACCTCTCCGACAATCGGAGTGACAAAACCTAATCTCGAAATACGCCAACCCAACATCTACCTTTGGAGACACCTGTAGTACTCCTTTATAATCACCCAGTTACATTGTGACGTTTGGTAGCACCCAAAGTGTTCCTCCGGTAAACGGGAGTTGCATAATCTCATAGTTACAGGAACATGTATAAGTCATGAAGAAAGCAATAGCAATATACTAAACGATCAAGTGCTAGGCTAACGGAATGGGTCATGTCAATCACATCATTCTCCTAATGATGTGATCCTGTTAATCAAATGACAACTCTTTTGTCCATGGCTAGGAAACATAACCATCTTTGATAAACGAGCTAGTCAAGTAGAGGCATACTAGTGACACTATGTTTGTCTATGTATTCACACATGTATTATGTTTCCAGTTAATACAATTCTAGCATGAATAATAAACATTTATCATGATATAAGGAAATAAATAATAACTTTATTATTGCCTCTAGGGCATATTTCCTTCAGTCTCCCACTTGCACTAGAGTCAATAATCTAGTTCACATCGCCATGTGATTTAACACCAATATTCACATTTGTATGTGATTAATACCCATAGTTCACATCATCATGTGATCAACACCCAATGGGTTTGTTCACATCGCTATGTGATTAACACCCAAAGAGTACTAAGGTATGATCATGTTTTGCTTGTGAGAGAAGTTTAGTCAACGGGTCTGTCATATTGAGAGCCGTATGTATTTTGCAAATATTCTATGTCCACAATGCTCTGCACGGAGCTACTCTAGCTAATTGCTCCCACTTTCAATATGTATCCAGATTGAGCCTTAGAGTCATCTGGATTGGTGTAAAAGCTTGCATCGTTGTAAGTTTTTACGACGAGCTCTTTTATCACCTCCATAATCGAGAAACATCTCCTTAGTCCTCACTAAGGATATTCTTGACCACTATCCAGTGATCTACTCTTAGATCAAAATTGTATTCCTTTGTCAAACTCAGATCAAGGTATACAATAGGTCTGGTTCACAACATAGCATACTTTATAGAACCTATGACTGAGGCATAGGGAATGACTTTTCATTCTCTTTCTATTTTCTGCCGTGGTCGGGTCTTGAGTCTTACTCAACTTCACACCTTTGCATCACAGGCAAGAACTCCTTCTTTGACTGTTCTATTTTGAACTATTTCAAAAATTTATCAAGGTATGTACTGATTGAAAAAATCTTATCAAGCGTCTTGATCTATCTATATAGATCTTGATGCTCAATGTGTAAGCAGCTTCACCGAGGTCTTTCATCGAAAAACTTTTATTCAAGTATCCCTTTATGCTATCCTGAAATTCTATATCATTTCTGATCAACAATATGTCATCTACATATAGTATCAGAAATGCTACAGAGCTCCCACTCACTTTCTTGTAAATACAGGCTTCACCACAAGTCTGTATAATACTATATGCTTTGATCAACTTATCAAAGCGTATATTCCAACTCTGAGATGTTTGCACCAGTCCATAGATGGATCGCTGGAGCTTGCACATTTTGTTAGCACCTTTAGGATTGACAAAACCTTCTGGTTGTATCATATACAACTCTTCTTTAATAAATCCATTAAGGAATGTAGTTTTGACATCCATTTGCCAAATTTCATAAAATGTGGCAATTGCTAACATGATTCGGACAGACTTTTAAGCATCGATACCAGTGAGAAAATCTCATTGTATTCAACACCTTGAACTTTGTCAAAAAAACCATTTTCGACAAGTCTAGCTTTGTAGATAGTAACACTACTATCAGCATCTGTCTTCCTCTTGAAGATCCATTTATATAATATGGCTTGCCGATCATCGGGCAACTCCACCAAAGTCCACACTTTGTTCTCATACATGCATCCCATCTCAGATTTCATGGCCTCAAGCCATTTCACGGAATCTGGGCTCATCATCGCTTCCTCATAGTTCGTAGGTTCATCATGGTCTAGTAACATGAATTCCAGAATAGGATTACCGAACCACTCTGGTGCGGATCTTAATCTGGAAGATCTACAAAGTTCGGTAGTAACTTGATCTGAAGCTTCATGATCATTATCATTAGCTTCCTCACTAATTGGTGTAGGAATCACTGGAACTGATTTCAGTGATGAACTACTTTCCAATTCGGGAGAAGGTACAATTATCTTATCAAGCTCTACTTTCCTCCCACTCACTTCTTTCGAGAGAAACTCCTTCTCTAGAAAGGATCCATTTTAGCAACGAATATCTTGCCTTTGGATCTGTGATAGAAGGTGTACCCAACAGTTTCCTTTGGGTATTCTATGAAGACGCACTTCTACGATTTGGGTTTGAGCTTATCAGGATGAAACTTTTTCACATAATCATCGTAGCCCCAAATTTAAGAAATGACAACTTTGGTTTCTTGCCAAACCACAGTTCATAAGGCGTCGTCTCAACGGATTTTGATGGCGCCCTATTTAAATGTGAATGCAGCTATCTCTAATGGATAACCCCAAAATGATATTGGTAAATTGATAAGAGACATCATTGATTGCACAATATCCAATAAAGTGCGGTTACGACGTTCGGACACACCATAATGCTATTGTGTTCCAGGTGGTGTGAACTGTGAAACTATTCCACATTGTTTTTATATGAAGGCCAAACTCGTAACTCAAATATTCTTCTCCATGATCAGATCGTAGAAACTTTATTTTCTTGTTGCGATGATTCTTCACTTCACTCTAAATTTCTTTGAACATTTCAAATGTTTCAGACTTGTGTTTCATTAAGTAGATATACTCATATCTGCTCAAATCATCTTGTGAAGGTCAGAAAATAACGATACCCGCCACGAGCATCAACACTCATTGGACCGCATACATCGGTATGTATTATTTCCAATAAGTCACTAGCTCGTTCCATTGTTCTGAAGAACGGAGTTTTAGTCACCTTGCCCAAAAGGCACGGTTCGTAAGCATCAAATGATTCATAACCAAGTGATTCCAAAAATCCATCTTTATGGAGTTTCTTCATGTGCTTTACACCGATATGACCCAAACGGCAGTGCCACAAATAAGTTGCACTCTCATTATTAACTTTTGCATCTTTTGGCATCAATATTATGAATATGTGTATCACTACGATCGAGATCCAAAAAACTATTTTCATTGGGTGTATGACCATTGAAGGTTTTATTCATGTAAACAGAACAACAATTATTCTCTGACTTTAAATGAATAACCGTATTGCAATAAACATGATCAAATCATATTCACGCTCAACACAAATGCCAAATAACATTTATTTAGGTTTAACACTAATCCCGAAAGTATAGGTAGTGTGCGATGATGATCATATCAATCTTGGAACCACTTCCAACACACATTGTCGCTTCACCCTCAACTAGTCTCTGTTTATTCTGTAACTCCTGTTTCGATTTACTAATTATTAGCAACCGAACAAGTATCAAATACTCAGGGGCTACTATAAACACTAATAAGGTACACATCAATAACCCGTATATCAAATATACCCTTGTTCACTTTGCCATCCTTCTTATCCACCAAATATTCAGGGCATTTCCAGTTCCAGTGACTATTTCCTTTGCAGTGTAAGCACTCAGTTTCAGGATCTGGTCCAGTTTTGGTCTTCTTCATGGGAGTGACAACTTGTTTGCCATTCTACTTGAAGTTTCCCTTTCTTTCCCTTTGCCCTTTTCTTGAAACTAGTGGTCTTGTGAATCATCAACACTTGATGCTCTTTCTTGATTTCTACCTTCGTCGATTTCAACATCACGAAGAGCTCGGGAATCGTTTTTGTCATCCCTTGCATACTATAGTTCATCATGAAGTTCTAGTAACTTAGTGATGGTGACTAGAGAATTCTGTCAATCATTATCTTATCTGGAAGATTAACTCCCACTTGATTCAAGCGTTTGAAGTACCTAGACAATCTGAGCACATGCTCACTAGTTGAGCGTTTCTCCTCCATCTTTTAGCTATAGAACTTGTTGGAGACTTCATATCTCTCAAATCGGGTATTTGCTTGAAATATTTAACTTCAATTCCTGGAACATCTCATATGGTCCATGACGTTCAAAACGTCTTTGAAGTCCTGATTCTAAGCCGTTAAGCTTGGTGCACTAAACTATCAAGTAGTCATCATATTGAGCTTAGCCAAACGTTCATAATGTCTGCATCTGCTCCTGCAATAGGTCTGTCACCTAGCGGTGCATTAAGGACATAATTCTTCTGCGCAGCAATGAGGATAAACCTCAGATCACGGATCCAATCCGCATCATTGCAACTAACATCTTTCAACACAATTTTCTCTAGGAACATATCAAAATAAACATATAAAAGCAACAACGCGAGCTACTGATTTAAAACATAATTTGCAAAATACTACCAGGACTAAGTTCATGATAAATTTAAGTTCAATTAATCATGTTACTTAAGAACTCCCACTTAGACAGACATCTCTCTAGTCATCTAAGTGATTACGTGATCCAAATCAACTAAACCATAACCGATCATCACGTGAGAAGGAGTAGTTTTCAATGGTGAACATCACTATGTTGATCATATCTACTATATGATTCACGCTCGACCTTTCGGTCTCCGTGTTCCGAGGCCATATCTGCATATTCTAGGCTTGTCAAGTTTAACCTGAGTATTCTGCGTGTGCAAAACTGGCTTGCACCCGTTGTAGATGGACGTAGAGCTTATCACACCCGATCATCACGTGGTGTCTGGGCACGACGAACTTTGGCAATGGTGCATACTCAAGGAGAACACTTCTTGATAATTTTAAGTGAGAGATCATCTTAAAATGCTACCGTCAAACAAAGCAAGATAAGATGCATAAAGGATAAACATCACATGCAATCAATATAACTGATATGATATGGCCATCATCATCTTGTGCTTGTGATCTCCATCTTCGAAGCACCGTCATGATCACCATCGTCACCGGCGCGACACCTTGATCTCCATCGTAGCATCGTTGTCGTTACACCATCTATTGCTTCTACGACTATCGCTACCGCTTAGTGATAAAGTAAAAAAATTACAGGGCGTTTGCATTTCATACAATAAAGCGACAACCATATGGCTCCTGCCAGTTGCCGATAACTTCGGTTACAAAACATGATCATCTCATACAATAAAATATAGCATCACGTCTTGACCATATCACATCACAACATGCCCTGCAAAAACAAGTTAGACAACCTCTACTTTGTTGTTGCAAGTTTTACGTGGCTGCTACGGGCTTAGCAAGAACCGTTCTTACCTACGCATCAAAACCACAACGATAGTTCGTCAAGTTAGTGTTGTTTTAACCTTCGCAAGGACCGGGCGTAGCCACACTCGATTCAGCTAAAGTGAGAGAGACAGACACCCACTAGTCACCTTTAAGAACGAGTGCTCGTAACGGTGAAACCAGTCTCGCGTAAGCGTACGCGTAATGTCGGTCCGGGCCGCTTCATCTCACAATACCGCCAAACCAAAGTATGACATGCTGGTAAGCAGTATGACTTGTATCGCCCACAACTCACTTGTGTTCTACTCGTGCAGATAACATCAACGCATAAAACCTAGGATCGGATGCCACTGTTGGGGAACGTAGTAATTTCAAAAAAATTCCTACGCACACGCAAGATTATGGTGATGACATAGCAACGAGAGGGGAGAGTGTTGTCCATGTACCCTCGTAGACCGTAAGCGGAAGCGTTATGACAACGCGGTTGATGTAGTCGTACGTCTTCACGATCTGACCGATCCAAGTACCGAACGTACGGCACCTCCGAGTTCAGCACACGTTCAAGTCGATCACGATCCCCGGGCTCCGATCCAGCAAAGCTTCGGGGATGAGTTCCGTCAGCACGGCGGCGTGGTGATGATGATGATGTTCTACCGGCGCAGGGCTTCGCCTAAACTCCGCGACGATATGACCGAGGTGGAATATGGTGGAGGGGGGCACCGCACACGGCTAAGGAACGATCCGTAGATCAACTTGTGTGTCCTAGGGTGCCCCCCCGCCCCCGTATATAAAGGAGAAGGGGGGAGGCCAGCCGGCCCTAGAGGGCGCGCCAGGAGGAGGAGTCCTCCTCCTAGTAGGAGTAGGACTCCCCCTTTCCTACTCCTACTAGGAGGGGAAACGAAGGGGGAGAGGGGGAAGGAAAGAGGGGGGCGCCGCCCCCCCCCCCCCCCTCCTAGTCCAATTCGGACCAGAGGGAGAGGGGGCGCGCGGCCCACCCTGGCCGCCCCTCTCTCTTTCCACTAAGGCCCATGTGGCCCATTATCTCTCCCGGGGGGGGGGGGGTCCGGTAACCCTCCGGCACTCGGGTTTTCTCCGAAAACGTCCGGAACACTTCCGGTGTCCGAATATAGTCGTCCAATATATCAATCTTTATGTCTCGACCATTTCGAGACCCCTCGTCATGTCCATGATCACATACGGGACTCCGAACAAACTTCGGTACATCAAAACTTATAAACTCATAATGAAACTGTCATCGTAACGTTAAGCGTGCGGACCCTACGGGTTCGAGAACTATGTAGACATGACCTAGAACTATTCTCGGTCAATAACCAATACCGGAACCTAGATGCTCATATTGGTTCCTACATATTCTACGAAGATCTTTATCGGTCAAACCGCATAACAACATACGTTGTTCCCTTTGTCATCAGTATGTTACTTGCCCGAGATTCGATCGTCGGTAGCCAATACCTAGTTCAATCTCGTTACCGGCAAGTCTCTTTACTCATTACGTAATGCATCATACCGTAACTAACTCATTAGTTACATTGCTTGCAAGGCTTATAGTGATGTGCATTACCGAGAGGGCCCAGAGATACCTCTCCGACAATCGGAGTGACAAAACCTAATCTCGAAATACTCCAACCCAACATCTACCTTTGGAGACACCTGTAGTACTCCTTTATAATCACCCAGTTACATTGTGACGTTTGGTAGCACCCAAAGTGTTCCTCCGGTAAACGGGAGTTGCATAATCTCATAGTTACAGGAACATGTATAAGTCATGAAGAAAGCAATAGCAATATACTAAACGATCAAGTGCTAGGCTAACGGAATGGGTCATGTCAATCACATCATTCTCCTAATGATGTGATCCCGTTAATCAAATGACAACTCTTTTGTCCATGGCTAGGAAACATAACCATCTTTGATAAACGAGCTAGTCAAGTAGAGGCATACTAGTGACACTATGTTTGTCTATGTATTCACACATGTATTATGTTTCCGGTTAATACAATTCTAGCATGAATAATAAACATTTATCATGATATAAGGAAATAAATAATAACTTTATTATTGCCTCTAGGGCATATTTCCTTCATGTTTTGCAATGTAATTTGATTTTAAACTGGTTGGTTTGTGTCCAGTTGCCTTTTCATCGTACTGGCTATTGTTTTCCTTGATGAATATGAGATGTAAGGTGCCATTTGGACGTCTATTTCAATTAAAAGAATACTAAGATTGCATGCCATTTTTCCTTAGAAGAAATAGAGGTGGCATTTATTTATTTATTTGCCTTTTTGTAATTACAAATAAATTTGTTATGACGTGCGCACAAGAACACACCTCGCTAGAACCAGCGAAGATTGATGTAAATGGACAAAAGGTCAAGTGAAGAAAAAGTTGATTCATCTCTAAGAGGAATAATACCCTATGGTGTGTTATGGAACAGTACACAAAGCAAGGTTTTCCATCTGTGCTATGTTGTTCGCTTGATACTTTCGGTTTGAACTTACCAGAGGTTTGCCGAAAGAGCCGCGGTTTTTACCGAGGCCATGTAGGTCGGATTGTGAAACGAGAATCACACCAAGCTGCCGCTTGTCAAATTGTTGAACTACACAAACGAGTAACGAGTTGATGTTGGAACAACTATGCATGGGTCTGCCGAGCTCAAGCAGCAAGGGTATAGTTGGTTCGTCGTGCGATTATAATGCCCTCTTGTTTTTTCATATTTTAAATATGAGTTCATCAATGTTGTTTTCTTCTTAACTCTTTATTCTTCATGATTATGAATTTTTTTTGTAATATCAGTTCACAAAATTACTGATAAAAGTTTTCATTCTTTTTAATCAACTTGTCCATAGGTATGTGACATTGTGTTTTATTTTTACATTTAGGGTATTACTTTGGTTGTTCTGCTTGTATTTTTTTATATTTTTGACGTGTGTTCTGCTCGTTTTTGAAAAGCATGTATTGGATTTTTACTACTAAATAATTATTCTTATATATTTATTTGTTCTGATCTTCGTTCCATGAAGCATAGCCGTTTGGTAGATAATTATCTTTGCAAGCAAATTTGTACAGACCGAGTTTTTAGTCTTCAACCCTTCGTCATGCATGGCAAACCATTTAAAAAGAGATGCAAGCTGAAAAATACAATGGCATAGACTGATAGACATCTGATGCTATCAAACTCAAGTACACTTTGCAAGCTAGAAAAAAAACATATGTCATGCAAGCAAGACATTAATACGAATGCAGCCTGTGTCAATCTTTTCAGATATAAACTTTTATAAGACATTTTGGGTCACAACTTGCCAAAACAAGGCTGCATGATTTTCGCCACTCGACATGAAGTTTGAAAACTTCATCATCATCGCATAAGCCAACCAGGCCAGCAACTGTAAAAGATAATACTCCCAACATAATACTTGCTTATCTACTGTAAACGTATTTGGCATCTACAGACCTCTGCTGTTGCTTTCCTCCAATACTCTGTAGGCAGGGTGAATAGATAGACGTTCGTGTTTCCCCCCATTAATTTGCTACAAGTTTGACTTCATCTGAGGGCATTGAATTTGAAGATGTGGAACCGAGAGCAGAGGCACTATCTCTTGTGGCATGATCTGGATCAAATTGCTCGGCGCATTCACGTAGCTCGGCTTCCAGCGACTGAGAGTGTAACCTATATATTTCTCCAACTCGCGCAATCCAAGAATTGGCCCGCCTTAACTTGTCTTGAGCAACCTTATGCTGTTCCTCTAATGCATGTAACTGGTTTGCTTTTTCTTGCGGGCATTCTTGGCTATAATGTAGTATTTGTTGATGCTGGGCTCTTTCAGCTTCACAATTATCACACACACTCCTCCTGGCTTCTGCGAGCTCTTTCTTCTTCTGCGCTCTGCGAAGATGCTTTTTATGCTTAAACTTCAAAGCACCCAGTTCTCTGTCCATGTCGCTCAGCTTGTCTTCCAGCTCAACAATATACTTCTCTCGTTCAGCAAGCTGCCCCTGTAAAAATTCTTCGTTCGAGGTTTCCGCGTTAGGCCTCTTCTTTTTCTTCTTCTTCTTCTTAAAATCCATTGCCATATAAGTATTGTCGCCCCCTTTAGAATTCGTCAGCATGTGCCTCATAACCCTAAAGACCGGGCCCCGGATCATCTCAGAAAGATGCATCTTATGGGATGGCGGGTGGTAAGAGCGAATGTCGTGAAGTTGCTTCGCTTCCCTCATCCGCACGCACATTATCCTGGCCTCTTTGGCAACGCCCACCATGGCGGCGATGGCGGCAGCAGATTCAGGAGGCCCTGCCGTCATGTCCATAAAACTCAGCGCACAGTGGCGGATGAGGTTGCATAATAAGATTTCATCGTCGGTGGCTCTCGCCCCATGGTCCAGCAGCTCAGACGCCAAAACTGCCTCGTTGGCAATACACACCAAGCTAGCTGCAGCAGTTTCAAAGAATTCTTGGCTCTTGCCATTGATGATGAGACGAGCTCGCTCCTGTATCATTTGGCTTAGATGTTTGACGTTGCTCACTCGCCGGTTCTTCCACGCGGACATGAACCGCGACTTCATGTCCAGGCAAAACTGGGCGGCATCAACAAGGGACCCATTCGGGTCGAACTGGGCGTCGTCGTTCACCGCTTGCGACCTGAGCGGCCACTCCTCGGGCTTTGAGTTGCCAGCGGCGGCCGCGGCGACGACGTAATCCATGCGATTGCGCTTGTGATACTCCTTCAGGTAGTCCAAATACATGGCTACCGAGACACCGCAGTGCGGCAGTAGCATGTCCCATCCCCAGGCGTCCTCGAAGAGATCTGTGTACCGGAAGATCTGAACCGGCGGCACCCATTGGATAACAGCCGGATCTTGACGGTTCCTCCTGATTTGACTCCTGATCCACGAAGCGAAATACTCCCTTTCATCGTCATCTTCGGAGGAGGTCGCAATATCCATCCAGCGGGACTTCTCCCACCAACGAAACTAGTCTGTATCGATCGTCGTCGATCTGATCTAGGGTCTCATGAACTGATGGGGAGAAAGGGAGCGTGCGTGGTGAGAATAGAGATACGGATGGCTATTTTGGAGACGAGGATCAGATCGAGGACGATAAGGAGTGGATTCTGTGGAGAGCTCCTACCTATACCGTGCATAGCGAACGGGATAGCGAGCAAATTTTATTTTTTTGAGGGGTGGATAGCGAGCAAATGCACATTAAGTTTTGTGCAGGGAGATAAATGCGTCAGGTCTATAAACCAGATTTTCTTTTCTTTTTAGACCGCCGAATCGTGGCGCTCGGTGAGCGTCATGTAGTTCCACATCGTGGGGTTACCCGTGTCTCCGACTCTCCGCCGGCCTACTGCAGATAACACAGCGCGACTGCAGATTTCCTCTTCTTACGCCTGCGGACCTCCCCCATCGCCGGAGTCTCATCGCCCTACTACTCTACTCTCCGGCCATAACATAAATAGGCCTCCCGATCGATCAACCGCTCCGCCGCCGCCATAATGGCCGCCCACTCCATTCCTCGCGCCCTTCTGCTGTGCTGTGCACATCAATCAATCTCTCTCTTTCTAATGCACACAACCACGCAACCTCAACCGCTCCGCCAATTCAACCGCGCCCACCGTCCGTCCCTCCTCCTTCCTCTCCGTCTCCGGTCGGTCACCGTTCTGCGCCTCCATCTCACAAACAACAAATTCAGTCGTTGCTCGACGCCGGAGAAGCTCTCCTTTTTTAACGCCGCCCAGCCCAGGCCAGGCCAGGGGACATGAATCATCGAAACGCCATACGCGCACACCATGCGTCCAAGGGCATGACCGTCCTTGGTCTGCTCCCGCCCGCTCCCGGCCCGCATGGAGCTGTCTATGATACTTTCGGTTTGCTACGTTGTTTGCTTTGATACTTTCGGTTTGAACTTACTAGAGGTTTGCCGAAAGAGCTGCGGTTTTACCGAGGCCATGTTGGTCAGATTGTGAAACGAGAATCACACCAAGCTGCCGCTTGTCAAACTGTTGAACTACACAAACGAGTTGATGTTGGAACAACTATGCAAGGGTCTGTCGGGCTCGAGCAGCGATGGCATAGTTGGTTCATCATGCGATTCAATGCCCTCTTGTTTTTTCATATTTTAAATATGAGTTGACCAATGTTGTTTTCTTCTTAACTCTCTATTTTTCATGATTATATAATTTTGTGTAATATCAGCTCACTAAATTATCGATAAAAGTTTTCATTCTTTTTAATCAACTTGTCCATAGGTATGAGACATTGTGTTTTATTTTTACATTTTATGGAGTATTACTTTGGTTGTTCTGCTTGTTTTTTTTTTTTTTGACGTGTGTTCTGCTCGTTTTTTAAAAGCATGTATTGGGTTTTTACTACTAAATAATTATTCTTATATATTTATTTGTTCTGGTCTTCGTTCCATGAAGCATAGCCGTTTGGTAGATAATTATCTTTGCAAGCAAATTTGTACAGACAGACTTTTTAGTCTTCAACCCTTCGTCATGCATGGCAAACCATTTAAAAAGAGATGCAAGCTGAAAAATACAATGGCATGGACTGATAGACATCTGATGCTATCAAACTCAAGTACACTTTGCAAGCTAGAAAAAAAAAACATATGTCATGCAAGCAAAGACATTAATACGAATGCAGCCTGTGTCAATCTTTTCAGATATAAACTTTTATAAGACATTTTAGGTCACAACTTGCCAAAAAAAGGCTGCATGATTTTCGCCACTCGACATGAAGTTTGAAAACTTCATCATCATCCCTTAAGCCAACCAGTCCAGCAACTGTAAAAGATAATAGTATCGATCCCAACATAATAGTACTTGCTTATCTACTGTAAACGTATTTGGCATCTACAGACCTCTGCTGTTGCTTTCCTCCAATACTCTGTAGGTAGGATGAATAGATGGACGTTCGTGTTTCCCCCCATTAATTTGCTACAAGTTTGACTTCATCTGAGGGGATTGAATTTGAAGATCTGGAACCGAGAGCAGAGGCACTATCTCTTGTGGCATGATCTGGATCAAATTGCTCGGCGCATTCACGTAACTCGGCTTCCAGCGACTGAGAGTGTAACCTATATATTTCTCCAACTCGCGCAATCAAAGAATTGGCCCGCCTTAACTTGTCTTGAGCAACCTTATGCTGTTCCTCTAATGCATGTAACTGGTTTGCTTTTTCTTGCAGACATTCTTGGCTGTAATGTAGTATTTGTTGATGCTGGGCTCTTTCAGCTTCACAATTATCACACACACTCCTCCTGACTTCTGCGAGCTCTTTCTTCTTCTGCGCTCTGCGGAGATGCTTTTTATGCTTAAACTTCAAAGCACCTAGTTCTCTGTCCATGTCGCTCAGCTTGTCTTCCAGCTCAACAATATAGTTCTCCTGTTCAGCAAGCTGCCCCTGTAAAAATTCTTCATTCGAGGTTTCCGCGTTAGGCCTCTTCTTTTTCTTCTTCTTCTTCTTAAAATCCATTGCCATATAAGTATTGTCGCCCCCTGTAGAATTCGTCAGCATGTGCCTCATAACCCTAAAGACCGGGCCCCGGATCATCTCAGAAAGATGCATCTTATGGGATGGCGGGTGGTAAGAGTGAATATCGTGAAGTTGCTTCACTTCCCTCATCCGCTCGCACATTATCCTGGCCTCCTTGGCAACGCCCATCATGGCGGTGATGGCGGCGGCAGATTCAGGAGGCCCTGCCGTCATGTCCATAAAACTCAGCGCGCAGTGGCGGATGAGGTTGCATAATAAGATTTCATCATCGGTGGCTCTCGCCCCACGGTCCAGCAGCTCAGACGCCAAAACTGCCTCGTTGGCAATACACACCAAGCTAGCTGCAGCAGTTTCAAAGAATTCTTGGCTCTTGCCATTGATGATGAGACGAGCTCGCTCCTGTATCATTTGGCTCAGATGTTTGACGTTGCTCACTCGCCGGTTCTTCCACGCTGACATGAACCGCGACTCCATGTCCAGACAAAACTGGGCGGCATCAACAAGGGACCCATTCGGGTCGAACTGGGCGTCGTCGTTCACCGCTTGGGACCGGAGCGGCCACTCCTCGGAGCGGCCATGCTGGACGACGTAATCCATGCGATTGCGCTTGTGAAACTCGGAGTGATGAAGTGATCCGCATCTGGCTCCAGAAGACTGGAAATTTTTTGCTTTAGATGGAATTAATTAGGTGTAGCAATTTCTTGTTTTATTCTCACAAATAAGTCCTGTATGCACTGATTTCATCATCCGAGTTTAAAATTTCGCCCTTAGTTTTAAATTTCACCCTTAGGACAACATAGCACGACTCACGTCAGATCTAAGGTATATCACCGGCTCATCTCAAGGCTATCACAAGTTACTATTATTATTAGATATGCACAAATTGTTAGATGCTTGTTTGTATTTTTGGGACGATTATAAATCTACCAGTTTGTATGCATGATGGCTAGAATGTCAAATTAGTTGATACACAAACTACCGATCAAATATTCTAGCACCAGTAAATTTAGTTAACAAGCTAGAATTGCCATATAGGATTATCAACTTTATTTTATGTGTTTTAGGTGTAAGAGCCACATTCAAACTAATGAACAAAAATACAATTTTCTAACTGCAAAATACATATTATTTTGTGTTCCTTTATGTATGGTCATTTTCAGAAGAAAAAAAACTTTTATGTGTTCATTGTCTTCTTCGCCCTCCCTATGGTCAAATCCTGGCTCCGCCCCTGGAAACTCCTTCAGGTACTCCAAATACATGGCGACGGAGACACCGCAGTGCGGCAGTAGCCTGTCCCATCCCCAGGCGTCCTCGAAGAGATCTGTGTACCGGAAGATCTGAACCGGCGGCACCCATTGGATAACAGCCGGATCTTGACGGTTCCTCCTGATTTGACTCCTGATCCAGGAAGCGAAATACTCCCTTTCATCGTCATCTTCGGAGGAGGTCGCAATATCCATCCAGCGAGACTTCTCCCACCAACGAAACTAGTTTGTATCGATCGCCGTCGATCTGATCTAGGGTTTCATGAACTGATGGGGAGAAAGGGAGCGTGCATGGAGAGAATAGAGATACAGATCACTATTTTGGAGACGAGGATCAGATCGAGGGGATTGTGTGGAGAGCTCCTACCTATCGCGTGCATAGCGCACGGGATAGCGAGCAATTGTGGGGTGGATAGCGAGCAAATGCACATTAAGTTTTGTGCAGGGAGATAAATGCGTCAGGTCTATAAACCAGATTAAACCAGATTTTCTTTTTAGAATAGATAAAAAAATTAGGTTTAGAAAAATAAAAAACCAAATGATAAGTGTCAATTGTGTGGGCTTGACGTTTTTTACAACTAAAATTGTCATCCGAAAAGGAAAAACAAACCTAAAAAAGACATCCGAAAAGAAATTTGTCATGCTTGACAACTAAATAGTTCACTGTTTAGTTCATCATTTAAAAATAGTTCAATTCAAAAAATGTTCACTGTTTCTGAAACATGTTCCTGAATTTTATGAAATGTTAACGAATTTTTTAAAAAGAGTCAAAAAATTAAAATGTTCAGGTATTTGAAAAATATTCGTGAATTCATACATATTAGTGGTTTTTGTGAATTCACATGGTGAATTTTAAAATTGTTCTTGAGTATGAAAAATATTTATGAATTTCAAAAACATTCATGAACTTTGTAAATTATTTGCCAATTTGAAAAAAAAATCATGGATTTAAAATTGTACATATGTGAAGACTCAGTTGTTAGATCACATGTGAAGACTCCATTGTTAGATTATATGATCCATGGATGTTGTTAACACGATTCGACTGGTGTTTTATACCTGCGTGGATGCCTATTATTGATTCCAACGGTAGATTTGAAGATCCATGAGATCATACATCACATCGGATTATGCACCGGCCCTCTTTCGACCGTGACTACACTAATCTTTGCACGTCAACAGTCATATTAAACTATGACGTTGCTCTCATATGAAAGTCACAGCAACTGAATCATTTCCTACTACCGTCTTCTTATGCCATGTTCGGTTCATGCAAATCTAAATCCAGTGAGCACTTGTCCTCTGCAAGTGTCAAAATATATACTCCCCCCGTCCGGTGAAGAGTGTATGTTTGGATTTAAAATTTGTCCACAAAAGAGTGTACTTCTATCTTCCCAATGCGCTTTAAAGTAGAAAAAAAATACTTTTCTCTCATCACATGGTAATCAAGACCAATAACACTCTAGACATGGTTTCCTTAATTTCTATATGCACTTAGCTCATTGGGGGTTGGGTAATTAGAGAGAAGAGAGATAGTGGCTTGCATCTTCCAATGCATATTTTACTCCACTTTATAATTTGTCCTAAAAATTTATATATACACTTAACGAGAAGGACACCACCCCGACGATTTCTATCTTCCCAATGCGCTTTAAAATAGTTAGAAGAAGGATCATCATGAAACTTGCAAAAGATCGAAGGAAGTCAACTGACAAAAAAAATTAGGTGCCTGATATTTAGCAAATGCAAAAATGATCTGTGAAGGTGGCGGTTGGCTGATTTAGCATGTCGACGGCGAGGCGGCGATGATCAGATAAACCATGAACTCCAACGAGACGATAGCGGGTGCCACCATGGAGTTGAAGAACACGAATACGAAGTCCGTTGGTCAAAACAGTGGGCGGAGAACGTGCCAGCGACCCTTTGGCAGGCGGTCATAGACCACAAAGCGACAACTACAAGCACTAGAACGAGCCGAAGGCGCGCCGCCGTCATCGCCCCTCCCTCATTGGAGCCGAAAAAGCATTATAGTAGCAGTCGAAAAATCATCGTGCTAAGACCTCATAGGACCAGTGATGAAGAGAAACCTAGATTGGAAGGATCCAACCCACAGACACATAGACATAGACGAATTAAGACCAGATCTAAACGGATCCACCGAAGACAAACACCAACCAGATCCCATGAGGCCCGCCGGAGACATGCCTCCACACGTCCTCCGACCACGTTGAACATACTTCCTTAGTAAATAAATATAAGATGTTCCCTGTAAAATGAAATAGAAGACGTTTTAGATCACTACTTTGATGGTCTATAATTAAGAGTAATCTCGCATGGCCTTCGATAGACTTGTAGTAATAAATATAATAAGATCAAGACATCTGCCTCTCGTGCCATATGTTAGCAGCATGGAATTATTTCCTTTTCGGCTGTGAACACCGTGTTTGGACACGACGAATAATTGAAGCGTACAGTAGTTGTGTCCATCGATTGGCATGCAGCAGCCAACGCTTTGCTTGTTCAGATTGGACAAGCCGGAGCTACTATATATTGCCACTCAAATATGAAGAGCTGGTTTTCTTAACAAAGTAGACCTGGATTACCATGGTAGTTATAAAATGTACTCCCTCCGTTCCATAATATAAGAACATTACGTTCTTATATTATGGAACACAGGGAGTACTAGCTTGCATCATCACAGTAATGATGTACTCCCTCTGTCCTGAAAAACATGTCGCGGCGACATTTTTGCAAAAAAAACCTCTAGTTTTTCCCGACCGAACCCGCGATCCTCGTCCTCGTCCTCCGACAGAAGCAGCAGCTGTGCTGCTCTCCGCCGCGGCAGCCTCGCTGCTCCCCGCCGCCGCAGCTGCCCTTCTCCACACCGCCGCAGCTCCCCCGCTCTCCTGCCGCACCTGCCTCCTGCTCCGCCGCCGCAGCTGCCGCTCGCCTGCCTCCCCAAGCTCCCCCCTTCCTCAAAAAAAATCTTGGATTTCCCCAGCTACCGCCGCGCTCTGCTCCGGCTGCGTCGGAACCGCCGTCGGAGAGCCCGGAGGCGCCGGATCCGGACCACCACCAACAACCTAAAGTGATGCGGAGCATCCCTCGACTACTCGCACCGACACTCCATCACCACCGCAAGCACCAAGTGGACCAATGACACGAGCACGTGCACGCGCCATCGAGAACGAGGTGAACTCTTTCCTATTCAAGTCTCGTTTGGATTCGTGTGAGGATTGGATTCTACCTCAAATGGAAACATTGCTCACTCTTAGGTACGAGGAAGTTGATCGTGAGAAGGAGAAGACGGAGTTGCGAGCCTCCTTGGAGCAAGAGAAGGAGGGAGAGAGCGAGAAGAGTGAAGAAGGATGAGAAGGGGAAAAACCCGCTGGACGCCCCGGGTGCCCGGCACCTGCAGCCCCCGGGTGCCCGAGCTCCTGCCAGCCTACAGCCGCGCCCCCGGGTGCCCGGCCCCCGCTCCCCCAGCCGCTGGGCGCTGCCCCGGGTGCCCGGGCTTGAGGCCCCGAGTGCCCGGCCACCCCGCCAGGCAACCTCCAGCGCCACCCCGGGTGCCCGGGACTTGGGCCCCCGGGTGCCCGGCCACCCGCCAGCCGGCCCCTGAGCAGTCCGGATGCCCGGCCCCCTTCGTCCAGCCGCACGTTTATGGCCCTTTTGGCCTTGTACCCCTCTCTTCTTGACTTGTTTCGCCCCTAGACTATATAAGGACACCTCCTAGGCCTTTGTAGGGTTAGCAAAGTATTAGACCAAATATTGTGAGCTTTGCTCCTTGTATCCCCTCCTCTTTGGAGATCAAGCCCCACCTAGGGAAGAATCCTTTGGATAGTCAAGGCCTCCTCTTAGAGAAGATCATCAAGACCTCACCTAGTGGGAAGAACTTACCTAGTGCTACTCTCCTTGAATTGATCTTGTAATCTTGTGGATCTCATGTATGCTACTCTAGTGGATGTGATATTTTGGTTTGTTTGAGAGTTTGGTTCTTGGTGTTCTTGGGTGTTTTTCCTCCTTTTCCCCCTCCAAGTGTGAAAAGATCCCACCTATGGTTTGACCCTACAACATCTTGGTATCATGAGCAAGGTTTATTCACATCTTGGAGTCCCATCCCCCCATTTGCTAGCTTGAATTTGTTGTTTTTCGTCCAAATCCGAAAATCCGCACAAAAATAGCCCCAAAAATTTTTCTTGCAATTTGTTGGATCTTGTGAGATTTGGTTGTTTTGGTCCATGGATTTGATGTTTGGCAAGTGGATCTAGCCCCTACCCAACAATCCCCACCCTTCCCACAACGAAATTCACGGAATTTTGCTTTTCCCCCAAATTTTCCGCCCATCCCGAAGACCACCGGGTGCCCGCACCTCGAACCCCCGGGCACCCGCACGTCGCCCAGCCACCCCCGGGCACCCGCACCTCACACCAACGGGCGCCCGCACCCCCCCAAATCAGCCCACTACCAACACCATTTTGGCCATAACTTCCACCTCCCAAGTCCGTTTTTCGTGTTCTTTAGCTCGTTTAGAAGCTCTTGACATCCCCCATCCACTCATCCCACTACCACCACCATTAGCCCCCATCCAAAATATCATCACAAAAACTCCCACCTTCCGCATTTGACCGATTTTGCATTGCCTTTTTCGTTTCCTAAGGTGTTTCGGCTACTTAGGAGCGTGTGACATCTTCGTCACCATCATCGACTCGGAATCATCTTCATCGCTAACCATAAGAAAGGACGGTAACCTCGACGACACTTACTCCTTACCTTGATTTTGCATTGATAGCCCGAGCCACTTTGCGTCGCTTACCCATTGAGACTAGCAAGTTGAGAATTGCTGGGCCACTCTATTGTGCACCGTAGTGATCGTGTTATCATCTTTGTGCCATAAGTCTCTCCCGTGCATATCATACATACTTGTCTCATATCATACTCGGCTCGAGCATCAAGCATAGAAAAAGAAGAAGAAGAAAAGCTTTTAAGCAAAAGAGGAGAAACAAAGAGCTTGTAAGCAATAGAGTTGAGCCACTTGCATACCTATATCATCTTGGTCATCGCATATATACCATAGTTGGGATTGAAGACGGCACGGTGCTCTCATAGGTAGGTGCACAAGCGTATCTTTCCCATTTGAGCAATCAAGCTAGTGTCTCTCGAGCATTCGCACAACAAGAGCATTTTCCGTGGTTGCACATTTTGAGCTGACTCCTTGGTTGTGCGGATCCCATCTATCTTTCGTGCGTGTGTACCTAGTGATACCTTTGGGTTTGATCTATTTGATTTACTTGCATTTTTATGAACCTTCTCAACCTTATCGATATCTTGACTAACATTTGCTTGAAATTTTTGCCACCATCCTAACCGAGCTACTCCATAAGCCTCTTACTTGTAGGTGTGAGAAACAAACCCGGTTCCAATTCTCCTATTGTGGCATTACATTGAGTGACACTTGTTACATCTTCAATCCTTGGAGAAGGTAACTTTGGTATTGTTCTCTCATTTTCCTACTCACCCCACTTGGTTATGATGGATAGGCCAAACTCGTCGTCGAACCCACTTTTCGAGGAGCAAGGTGATGATTCCGGCTTCGTATCCAAGAACCACTTCTTCATCGCGCAACGAGCGCTTCATCAAGAAAACGTCGCATTGGGTGAACGCTTGGAACAACTTGCCTCCGATCTCCGTCAAAACATCGATGACAAATTCAACACACAAATGGAAGAGCTCCGCAACATGATCGTACGACGCCCGTCTTCCTCATCGGCTTCTTCAAGACGGCGCCACTCAAGTCACCGTACAAGTCGGCAATCTTCGGACTACTCCTCGTATGATGCAAGTCAGCCATGAGCTCTCCCTCCTCGACATGATCATCATCAAGACCACCAAGCTCAAGAAAATCCATTCCATGGCAATGGCTTACACGACCGAGTTCGAGCACGTGAATGGATGCGACACCAAGTCCCTCATGGAGCAATGGAGCAAGAGCAAATACCTCCACAAGTACCACGTCAAGCCCCTCAAGACGGTGATGCACTTCGACAAGCACAAGAGCAATGTGAAGCACAAGCCCTCGACCGTGAAGCGCAAGCACTTGAAGCACAACAAGCTCTACGCGAGGCCACTAGAGCCGTTGAAGACCGAAACCGCCAAGTGCGAGAACAAGAGGAAGCTCTTCGTCGTGAGATACAAGAAGAAGCCGCCCGATGCGAAGAATAACAAGAAAGGCGCAACCAAGCGCACATTCCTCGCCCTCCTCCAAGACAAGAGCGACACCAAGTGGAACAAGTGCTTCAAGACCCTCCTCCACGCCAAGAGCGACATCACGAGGAACGAGCATTTGAGGACTTTCCAAGGCAAGAGCGATATCACAACTGCTATCAAGATGAAGAACTCCGCTACGGCAAGCTCAAGTTCACCATGCCAAAGTTCTCCGGAAGCAATGATCTCGAAGAATATCTCTCTTGGGCATTGAAGGTGGACAATATTTTTCGCCTCCACAACTACGATGAAGAAAAGAAGATCGCCATGGCCTCCCTCGAGTTCCAAGACTACGTCCTCATTTGGTGGGAACAAGTGATCGAGCGACGGCATACAAGAGGCGAACCACCAATCACAACTTGGGAAGCCATGAAGGAAGTCATGAGAGCCCGCTTTGTGCCTACTCACTACACTCGAGATCTTTTCAAGAAGTTGCAACTCCTCAAGCAAGGCACCAAGACGGTGGAAGAATACTACCAAGAAATGGAGATTGCCATGATACAAGCCAATGTCAAGGAAGATGACGAGCAAACAATGGCACGCTTCTTGAACGGCCTCAACCACCCAATCAAGCGGATCGCCAACTTCCAACCATACTCCAACCTTCTTGAGCTAGTTCATCAAGCGACCAAGGCCGAGCGACAAGTGCAAGATGACTTCAAATACACCAAGTACTCGTCCAAGACCTACGGCTCCTACTCTCAAGCCCCCGCGACTTCGGCACCTCCTACATCAACTCGAGCATCACCAAGTACCGGCGACAAGTCAAGTTCCAAGCAAGTGGCACCTTCCTCGACTCGTCCTCCGTCAAGCACCTACAAATCCAAGACTCCTTCATCTTCGGTGCCTCCCGATGACCCCATCAAGACAAGTTCAATCAAGTGATTCACATGTGGCGGCCGAGGACACAAGTCCTTCCAATGCACCAACAAGCGAACAATGATCTTCAACGATGGTGGCACATACGACTCAATGAGTGACGAAGAAATGTAAGCCATTGAGCACGTGGCCATGCACCGGCGTGTGAACAAAGATGAAGATGGTCAAGTCTTTTGTGACAACGATTCAAGTCCCTCTCTCGTGGCCTCCAAGGTCTTGACGCTCCAACACCACCAAGACGAAGACCAACGGTGCCACATCTTCCACACCAAGGCCGGCATCAATGGGCGCTCCGTCAAGGTCATCATCGATGGAGGTAGTTGCCACAATTTGGCAAGTGAAGAACTATGCTCCAAGCTTCAATTGGTCAAGAGGAAGCATCCGCACCCTTACAAGGTTCAATGGCTAAGTGACCCCGGCACTATCCGAGTTGAGCATACGGTCCAAGTCTCCTTCAAAAGTGGAGCATATGAGGACACTTTGGAGTGTGATGTGGTCCCAATGACCGTTTGCCACCTCCTTCTTGGTCGACCATGGCAATTCGACCGTGGTGTCATCCACAATGGGAGTACCAATCACTATAGCTTCAAGATGAAAGGGAAGGAATATGTGCTATGACCTATGTCTCCTAGTCAAGTGATAGCCGACAAGCAAGCCACCCATCATGGAGAGAAGAGTGAGAAAGTGATCCACCCAAACGTGAGTGAGAGCCACAAGCCAAACTTGAGCGCCTCTTCGCCTAGAGAGAAAAACCTCATTCTATTTTCCACAAAAAGTGAGATGAGAGAAATGTGTGAGAACCCATCGAGTGTGATGCACTTTGTCCTTGTGTGCAAGGATGGAGAACCAAAAACTAACACCTCTCACGAGCTACCTTTGGTGTTTCAATCTCTTTTGCAGGAATTTCAAGATGTTTTCCCTGATGAGCTACCTCCGTGTCTACCTCCTCTTTGAGGCATTGAGCATCGAATCGATCTCATCCCCGGCGCACCTCTTCCAAACAAGGCTCCCTACCGCGTCAACCCCGAAAAAACAAAGGAGATCCAACGGCAAGTACAACAACTCATCGACAACGGTCATGTACGTGAAAGCTTAAGCCCTTGTGTTGTCCCGTTATACTTGTGCCCAAGAAAGACGGTAGTTTTCGCATGTGCACGGATTATAGACCTATCAATGCTATTATACCGTTCATTATAGGCATCCCATTCCTCGCTTAGATGATATGCTTGATGAACTTAGCGGTGCCACCATTTTCTCAAAAGATGATCTTAAAAGTGGTTATTATCAAATCCGCATACAAGAAGGTGATGAATGGAAAACCGCTTTCAAAACTAAATTTGGCTTGTATGAGTGGTTGGTTATGCCTATGGGTTTATCGGAAGCTCCCAGTACTTTCATGCGTCTTATGCATTTTGTGCTTCGACCTTACATTGGAGTTTTTGTTGTGGTTTACTTTGCTGATATTCTTGTCTTTAGCAAATCAATGAAAGAGCATCTAAGTCATGTCAGGGCTGTTTTACAAACTCTTTGCAAGGAACGTCTTTATGCCAAGATGAAAAAGTGCACGTTTGGTGTTGACAAGCTTGTTTTCTTGGGATTTGTTGTTTCTTCCAAGGGTGTACATGTTGATGAATCTAAAATTGAAGCAATTAAAACTTGGCCCCAACCCACCAATTTGCAACAAGTGCGAAGTTTTCTTGGCCTTGCGGGTTTTTATCGTCGCTTTATGAAAGATTTTAGCACTATTGCCGCTCCTTTGCATGCTTTGAGTAAGAAGAACGATCCTTTTGTTTAGGGACCTTTGCAATCAACCGCTTTTGATGAGCTCAAATCTTTGCTTACACATGCTCCGATTCTTTGCTTTACCCAACTTTGACAAAACTTTTGAGGTCCATTGCGATGCAAGTGGTACCGGAATTGGTGGAGTTTTGATGCAAGAAAAATGAGCTATTGCATATTTTAGTGAAAAACTTTCTGGTGCTCAACTTAACTATCCCATCTATGACAAAGAATTGTTTGCTTTAGTGCGTGTGTTACATGTGTGGGAGCATTACCTTAGACCGCATGAGTTTGTCATACATACCGATCATGAAACACTTAAATACCTCAAAGGTCAAACCAAGTTGAATAAACGGCATACTAAATGGAGTGAATTCATTGAATCTTTTACCTATGTGATAAAGTACATTAAGGGCAAAGAAAACATGGTGGCGGATGCCCTTTCCCTCAAATGCATGTTACTTGCTCAACTTGAATTGAATGTCATTGAATTTGATCATATCAAAGATTTGTATGAGGGTGATGTGACTTTTGCTACTCCTTATGCTAAGTGTGTGACGCATACTTCTTGGGAAAGATATTATATCAAAGATGGTTATCTTATGAGAGCTAACAAACTATGCATTCCCGAGTCTTCTCTTCGTTTGCTCCTTTTGCAAGAGGCTCATGGAGGCGGACTCATGGGACACTTTGGACGCGACAAGACTTCCTCCACGCTCTCCAAGAACTATTATTGGCCCAAGATGTTTCGCGATGTCGCCCGCTTCACCAACCGGTGCTCTACATGTTGCAAAGCTAAGTCACACTCTCAATCCCATGGTTTACATATGCCTTTACCTATTCCACGTCAACCTTGGGAAGACATTAGCATGGATTTTGTGCTTGGATTACCTAGAACTCAAAATGTCAAGGATTCCGTTTTTGTTGTTGTGGACCGTTTCTCTAAAATGGCTCATTTTACCCCATGCAATAAGATAGACGACGCTTCACATGTTGCCAATCTCTTTTGTAGGGAAATCTTGATGTTTCATGGCGTGCCAAAGACAATTGTGTCGGATCAAGATGTCAAGTTCTTAAGCTACTTTTGGAAGACACTATGCGCCAAGCTCGGGATCAAGCTACTATTCTCCACGGCATATCATCCTCAAACCGATGGCCAAATGGAAGTCACCAACTGGACGCTTGTGACTCTCCTACGTGTGTTGATCAAGAAGAACATCAAGGAGTGGGAGGAGTGCCTACCCATCGCCGAGTACGCCTACAACCGCGCAAGACACTCTACAACCGGCAAGTCCCCCTTCGAGGTCATCTACGGTTTCAACCCTTTGTCACCATTGGACATACTTCCTCTACCGCTTCAAGAACGAGCAAACATGCACACAAGTGCAAGATCCGCCTACCTCAAGAAGATGCATGAAGAAACACGTTCCACGGTCGAGCGCCAAGTGCAATGCCTCACCGCCAAGCTCAACATCAACAAGTCCCCGATGGTGTTCCAACCGGGTGATCAAGTATGGATACACCTCCGCAAAGACCGCTTCCCCAAGGAACGCAAGTCCAAGCTACTCCCAAGAGTCGACAGGCCGTTCAAGGTGATCGCACGCTACAACAACAACGCCTACAAGGTCGACATCCCACGCGACAAGTACAACGTTAGCGACATCTTCAACATCAAAGACTTGGCCAAGTACCATGGTGATGAAGAGCATGATCCGTGGACGGATATTTCCCAAGGGGGGGAAGATGATGCGGAGCATCCCTCGACTACTCGCACCGACACTCCATCACCACCGCAAGCACCAACTGGACCAATGGCACGAGCACATGCACGCACCATCGAGAATAAGGTGAACTCTTTCCTATTCAAGTCTCATTTTGATTCATGTGAGGATTGGATTCTACCTCAAATAGAAACATTGCTCACTCTTAGGTACGAGGAAGTTGATCGTGAGAAGGAGAAGACGGAGTTGCGAGCCTCCTTGGAGAAAGAGAAGGAAGGAGAGAGCGAGAAGAGTGAAGAAGGAGGAGAAGGGGCAAACCTCCTTGGACGCCCCGGGTGCCCGACACCTGCAGCCTACAGCCGCGCCCCCGGGTGCCCGGGCCTTGGCTGGCCGGGTGCCCGGCCCCCGCTCCCCCAGCTGCTGGGCGCTGCCCTGGGTGCCTGGTCTTGAGGCCCCGGGTGCCCGGCCACCCCACCAGGCCACCTCCAGCGCCACCCCGGGTGCCCGGGACTTGGGCCCCCGGGTGCCCGGCCACCCGCCAGCCGGCCCCTGAGCAGTCCGGGTGCCCGGCCCAAGTTGCCCGGGTGCCCGGCCCCCTTCGTCCAGCCGCACGTTTATGGCCCTTATGGCCTTTTACCCCTCTCTTCTTGACTTGTTTCGCCCCTAGACTATATAAGGACACCTCCTAGGCCATTTGTAGGGTTAGCAAAGTATTAGACCAAATATTGTGAGCTTTGCTCCTTGTATCCCCTCCTCTTTGGAGATCAAGCCCCCACCTAGGGAAGAATCCTTTGGATTGTCAAGGCCTCCTCTTGGAGAAGATCATCAAGACCTCACCTAGTGGGAAGAACTTACCTAGTGCTACTCTCCTTGAATTGATCTTGTAATCTTGTGGATCTCATGTATGCTACTCTAGTGGATGTGATATTTGGGTTTGTTTGAGAGTTTTGTTCTTGGTGTTCTTGAGTGTTTTTCCTCCTTTTCCCCCTCCAAGTGTGAAAATATCCCACCTAGGGTTTGACCCTACAACATAAAGGCAGCTCGGCCAACATCAAGAGCTTGCAGGCCTCCTCGTCGCGGGCTCTCCACACTGCATCTCAGCCATCGCCGTCCCCGTGGTGTCTCGCTGACCGTCGCCGCCGCCGCATCGCCGGATGTCGAGAAGGAGCCCTCCTCATCGCTCCCTCCTCATCGGGCTCACGACCCACGGCATCGAGCTGTTCGAGAAGACCCAGCCCGACGGCCGCACACACCAGGTCTTCTTCTTCGACCCTGACGGTGAGTGAGTGAGTGAGGGATTCCTCATTATCTTCATTGGGTTCCTATTCTCTCACCATTCTTTTAGATTTCTACACTGTTAATCCAACTTTCTCTGAATCTCTGTTGCTTGATCTATGCTTGCTGTGATATTTGAGATGTATCGTGTCCAATTGACGAAATTCCTACTTGTTGCTTGCTGTGTTGCAACTGCAACCTGCCCTTAGAGAGAGGATTCCTGCCCTGTTGGAGCATTATTCAGGTTGAGTGATGGAGGGCTGCCAACCTGACACTTGTTTGCTTCATCACAATCCATCACCTGTGCTATTTGTGAACTTGCAGTGTGCTTGTGGTGATCTTCTTCAGGCAAAGATCAGAGTTGTTGGGTTTATGCATCGTCCATGTCCTCTTGATGCACATTGTTTCTTGAAATTCACTGCTATGTTGCTACTAGTACCAGGTGTTCCTGCATTACTAATTTCGGTTTGCTTGTTGTTCAGGTTTTCTAGTGTTTTTTTGGTGGGACTTCTAGCCACTTATGGTTACATTGTCCAAAGTCATGAAGACTCGTGGTGTACGTGGAAAGTTTAGTTTTAGGGATTATATTGGAAAACAGTGAACTGTCAGTGTTTTGCAACAGATGAGGTTTGCAGTTTTTCAGTTCAATCTTCATTCTACTAATACCAGATATTCTTCCATTCATCATAAATGTTATTGTTTATTATTTTAATGGTGTATAGGATCTTCACAGGAATAGCTTGCACCCCTGGAGCCAATTTATATAATAGGGAGCAGTAGCAGTCTGAAGGTAATGCATTTCAGGGCATGTGCAGTTTCAAAAAGGCATTAAGATGCATTTTGTTTTTAGTAAGATTTTTACTGTCTCTAAATTCAGTCATGAACTATGAACTCTAAAATTAGTACTGTCTCAATAGCATTTGAAATATTCAAGTTAGGACTGCACTTTTAAAGTTCAAGATACTCCTGTAAATTTAATTAGTGCATTTCTAAAATGGCAAAGATTATGGCACAAAGATTAGTTACATTACATCAAGCATGCCGTGCCATCTTTGATTCTGTTTTTGATGGAGTACTAGGTAACCTTGTGAAGTGAATAATCAGCATGGGCAATAAATATCCACTACTACTCCCACATTATGTTTTTGATTCTGTTTTTGATGGGGTACATTTGCATGGCATTGAATCTTGAAAATACTAGCAGGAGTAATACTAGCCCCTAAATTTGCAAGAGTTTTGCTTCATTTTTTTTTCTTTTGACAGTACATGTCCAAACCTATATTGACAATAGATGTTCTATTTTTCTATTGTTGATCAGATCCATATTGTCCTAAATTGCAAAGTAAGTTAGCACAAATCCAGTTTTAATCCAAATTATTCAAATAAATCCAAATATTTTAAATTAATTAAAATAAGTAAAATTAATCCAAATCAATTCAAATAAATTCAAATAACCCAAATTAATTCAAATAATCCAAATTAATCCAGTTAATCTAAATAACCCAGATAATTCAATTAATCCAAATAACCCAAATTCCAATAAATTCCAACAAGGAGTTGATATACAAGGATTAGACAAGGCATACACAAGGACATGACATAAGGGCCTCTTTGTGCCCTCTTGACACAAGATTACACAAGACATACACAAGGAGCACCTGACTACATGACATAAGGGCCTCTTTGTCCCCTCTTGACTACATTCTTTTCCTTTCTCTGGCCACTTCTTCCCTTCCATTCCCTTTACTTTTCTTTCTTTTCCCTTCTCTAGCCAATTCTTTCCTTTCATTTTCTTTTCCTATTGCAATTTCCATTTCTTCTATAATGGCCCTAGTATCAACAACTACCTGACTGTCGCAATATACATTGGTTGTTTCCAGTCCAGCATTCTGAAAGCAATCCTTGTGCAAGTGGGGCAACTTATATTCATTTCCTCCTTTGTCTTTGATAACTTCAAACATAACTGCTTCTAATATGATAAAGCTTCTGTGCAACTTGTTGGGATCGTAGTTCTCGAATTCCTCTTCCACACCCTGTACCAGTTCCTGGAAGTTTGTAGGTGACCTGCAATCGGTTAGAGACTGGAGAGAGTTATGAAAGAAGAGGTCCAAACAATTTAACTCAGGGCTATTTGGGGGCTGTTGTAGCAATCGGATGTCAAGATCAGTTTGTTCCATAGCTTCTCGAAAAGCTACATTATTGGAAAGGACATGAGGCTTTGTCTTATCCTGTTGGATGAATATTGTTGCTCCCTCATCATCAATAGGACACTTATCCTGAATTGTCGGGATAACCTTATTGATTAGATAATCTCTGCACACAGGCCTAGTTACTTTCACTGATGTCAACACTTTTGTTCCCTTTGTTCTGTTTGACATGTCCGCTTCGCCTCAGTCTCTTCGACGAATGCCCAAATGCCGATCTTCCCATCGAATGTTAGCTCCCCTTCATTGTTATATTGAGGCCTGGCAACAGCTATTAGGAACATTACCTTCCCAATGCTGTGAGTGTTTGACACAATGCGCTTTGCTTCAGGTTCTCCTAGAAGTACATAGTAACTATTCTTCACTCTCATCATGTCAAACCAATTTTCATCGATGTGAACCATATTCGTCATGGGTTTGAACATAGCCCGAGAAGTTGAGATCGAATTGTCATCGACCATGGACATACAAAATTTCAATCTCGCAAGCTTGTTCTCTAGCTTGAGGTGAGGCTTCACGGTGCTTGTGATGCGGTTGAGCTCATTCAACTGGAACCTCTGTTGGGGAATGTTGCAGAAAATTAAAATTTTTCCTACGGTTTCACCAAGATCCATCTATGAGTTCATCTAAGCAACGAGTCATGGGAGAGAGATTGCATCTACATACCACCTGTAGATCGAGTGCGGAAGCGTTCAAGGGAAGGGTGATGATGGAGTCGTACTCGCCGTGATTCAGATCACCGATGACCAAGTGCTGAACGGACAACACCTCCGCGTTCAACACACGTACGGGACGGATGATGTCTCCTCCGTCTTGATCCAGCAAGGAGGAAGGAGAGGTTGAGGAAGATTGCTCCAACGGCAGCACGACGGCGTGGTGGTGTTGGTGCAGCAGTACTCCGACAAGGCTTCGCCAAGCACGTAACGGAGGAGGAGAGGTGTTGGGGAGGGGAGGGGCTGCGCCTTGGGTTGTGTCCAGCAGCCATCCCCTCACCCCTCTATTTATAGGGGAAGGGGCAAGGGGGGCCGACCCCTCTAGATGGGATCTAGAGGGGGGGGCGGGGCGGCGGCCAGGGAGGGGGGACTTGCCCCCCAAGCAAAGGGGGCGCCCCCCTTAGGGTTTCCCCCCAACCCTAGGCGCATGGGCCCAAGGTGGGGGGCGCGCCCAGCCCTCCAGGGGTTGGTTCTCTGCCCCTTGCAGCCCATGTGGCCCTCCGAGAGGGGTGGCCCCTCCCGGTGGACCCCCGGAACCTCTCCGGTGGCCCCGGTACAATACCGATATGCCCCCGAAACTTTTCGGTGTCCGCATAACAACTTCCCATATATAAAACTTCACCTCCAGACCATTCCGGAACTCCTCGTGATGTCCGGGATCTCATCCGGGACTCCGAACAACATTCGGTAATCACATACAAGTCTTCCTAATAAACCTAGCTTCACCGAACCTTAAGTGTGTAGACCCTACGGGTTCGGGAGACATGCAGACATGACCGAGACGACTCTCCGGTCAATAACCAACAGCGGGATCTGGATACCCATGTTGGCTCCCACATGTTCCACGATGATTTCATCGGTTGAACCACGATGTCGAGGATTCGATCAAACCCCATATACAATTCCCTTTATCAATCGGTACGTTACTTGCCTGAGACTCGATCGTCGGTATCCCAATACCTCGTTCAGTCTCGTTACCGGCAAGTCACTTTATTCGTACCGTAATGCATGATCCCGTGACCAACCACTTGGTCACTTTGAGCTCATTATGGTGATGCATTACCGAGTGGGCCCAGAGATACCTCTCTGTCATACGGAGTGACAAATCCCAGTCTCGATCCATGTCAACCCAACAGACACTTTCGGAGATACCTATAGTGCACCTTTATAGTCACCCAGTTACGTTCTGACGTTTGATACACCCAAAGCACTCCTACGGTATCTGGGAGTTACACGATCTCATGGTCTAAGGAAGAGATACTTGACATTGGAAAAGCTCTAGCAAACGAACTACACGATCTTGTGCTATGCTTAGGATTGGGTCTTGTCCATCACATCATTCTCCTAATGATGTGATCCCGTTATCAACGACATCCAATGTCCATAGCCAGGAAACCATGACTATCTGTTGATCAACGAGCTAGTCAACTAGAGGCTCACTAGGGACATATTGTGGTCTATGTATTCACACGTGCATTACGATTTCCGGATAATACAGTTATAGCATGAATAAAAGACAATTATCATGAACAAGGAAATATAATAATAATACTTTTATTATTGCCTCTAGGGCATATTTCCAACAGTCTCCCACTTGCACTAGAGTCAATAATTTAGTTACATTATGATGAATCGAACACCCATAGAGTTCTGGTGTTGATCATGTTTTGCTCGCGAGAGAGGTTTAGTCAATGGATCTGCGACATTCAGATCCGTATGTACTTTGCAAATATCTATGTCTCCATCTTGAACATTTTCACGGATGGAGTTGAAGCAACGCTTGATGTGTCGTGTCTTCTTGTGAAACCTGGGCTCCTTGGCAAGGGCAATAGCTCCAGTGTTGTCACAGAAGAGTTTGATCGGCCCCGACGCATTGGGTATGACTCCTAGGTCGGTGATGAACTCCTTCACCCAGATTGCTTCATGCGCTGCCTCCGAGGCTGCCATGTACTCCGCTTCACATGTAGATCCCGCCATGATGCTCTGCTTGCAGCTGCACCAGCTTACTGCTCCACCATTCTACATATACATGTATCCGGTTTGTGACTTAGAGTCATCCAGATCTGTGTCGAAGCTAGCGTCGACGTAACCCTTTACGACGAGCTCTTCATCACCTCCATAAGCGAGAAACATGTCCTTTGTCCTTTTCAGGTACTTCAGGATATTCTAGACCGCTGTCCAGTGTTCCTTGCCAGGATTACTTTGGTACCTTCCTACCAAACTTACGGCAAGGTTTACATTAGGTATGGTACACAACATGGCATACATAATAGATCCTATGGCTGAGGCATAGGGGATGACACTCATCTCTGCTTTATCTTTTGCCGTGGTCGGGGACTGAGCCGAGCTCAATCTCACACCTTGCAACACAGGAAAGAACCCTTTCTTGGACTGATCCATTTTGAACCTCTTCAAAATCTTATCAAGGTATGTGCTTTGTGAAAGACCTATGAGGCGTCTCGATCTATCCCTATAGATCTTGATGCCTAATATGTAAGCAGCTTCTCCAAGGTCCTTCATTGAAAAACACTTATTCAAGTAGGCCTTAATGCTGTCCAGAAGTTCTGCATCATTTCCCATCAGAAGTATGTCATCTACATATAATATGAGAAATGCTACAGAACTCCCACTCACTTTCTTGTAAACGCAGGCTTCTCCATAAGTCTGCATAAACCCAAACGCTTTGATCATCTCATCAAAGCGAATGTTCCAACTCCGAGATGCTTGCACCAGCCCATAAATGGATCGCTGGAGCTTGCATACTTTGTTAGCGTTCTTATGATCGACAAAACCTTCCAGCTGCATCATATACAGTTGTTCCTTAAGATGTCCGTTAAGGAATGCCCTTTTGACGTCCATCTGCCATATCTCATAATCATAGTATGCGTCAATTGCCAACATGATTCGGACGGACTTCAGCTTCTCTACGGGAGAGAATGTCTCGTCGTAGTCAATCCCTTGAACTTGTCGATAACCCTGAGAGACAAGTCGAGCTTTATAGATGGTAACATTACCATCCGCGTCCGTCTTCTTCTTAAAGATCCATTTGTTTTCTATCGCTCGCTGATCATCGGGCAAGTCTGTCAAAGTCCATACTTTGTTTTCATACATGGATTCTATCTCGGATTTCATGGCTTCAAGCCATTTGTTGGAATCTGGGCCCGCCATCGCTTCTTCATAGTTCGAAGGTTCACCATTGTCTAACAACATGATTTCTAGGACAGGGTTGCCGTACCACTCTGGTGCAGAACTTGTCCTTGTGGACCTACGAAGTTCAGTAGCAACTTGATCCGAAGTACCTTGATCATCATCATTATTTTCTTCTTCAGTTGGTGTAGGCATCACAGGAATATTTTCCTGAGCTGCACCACTTTCCCGTTCGAGAGGTAGTACTTCATCGAGTTCTACTTTCCTCCCACTTACTTCTTTCGAGAGAAACTCTTTTTCCAGAAAGCATCCGTTGTTGGCAACAAAGATCTTGCCCTCGGATCTTAAGTAGAAGGCATACCCAACGGTTTCCTTAGGGTATCCTACGAAGACGCATTTTTCCAACTTGGGTTCGAGCTTTTCAGGTTGAAGTTTCTTGACATAAGCATCGCATCCCCAAACTTTTAGAAACGATAGCTTAGGTTTCTTCCCAAACCATAATTCATACGGTGTCGTCTCAACGGATTTAGACGGTGCCCTATTTAAAGTGAATGTAGCTGTCTCTAGAGCGTATCCCCAAAATGATAGCGGTAAATCGGTAAGAGACATCATAGACCGCACCATATCCAATAGAGTGCGATTACGACGTTCGGACACACCGTTACGCTGAGGTGTTCCAGGCGGCGTGAGTTGTGAAACGATTCCACATTTCCTTAAGTGTGTACCAAATTCGTGACTTAAATACTCTCCTCCACGATCTGATCATAGGAACTTTATCTTTCGGTCATGTTGATTCTCTACCTCATTCTGAAATTCCTTGAACTTTTCAAAGGTCTTAGACTTGTGTTTCATTAAATAGACATACCCATATCTACTCAAGTCATCAGTGAGAGTGAGAACATAACGATATCCTCCGCGAGCCTCAGCGTTCATTGGACCGCACACATCGGTATGTATGATTTCCAACAAGTTGGTTGCTCGCTCCATTGTTCCGGAGAACGGAGTCTTGGTCATTTTGCCCATGAGGCATGGTTCGCATGTGTCAAATGATTTATAATCGAGAGACTCTAAAAGTCCATCAGCATGGAGCTTCTTCATGCGCTTGACACCAATGTGACCAAGGTGTCGGTGCCACAAGTATGTGGGACTATCGTTATCAACTTTACATCTTTTGGCAGTCACACTATGAATATGTGTAATATTACACTCGAGATTCATTAAGAATAAACCATTGACCATAGGGGCATGACCATAAAACATATCTCTCATATAAATAGAACAACCATTATTCTCGGATTTAAATGAGTAGCCATCTCGTATCAAACGAGATCTAGATACAATGTTCATGGTCAAACTTGGCACCAAATAACAATTATTAAGGTTTATAACTAATCCCGTAGGTAAATGTAGAGGTAGCGTGCCGACGGCGATCACATCGACCTTGGAACCATTCCTGACGCGCATCGTCACCTCGTCCTTCGCCAGTCTCCGCTTATTCCGCAGCTCCTGCTGTGAGTTACAAATATGAGCAACGGCACCGGTATCAAATACCCAGGAGTTACTACGAGTACTGGTAAGGTACACATCAGTTACATGTATATCAAATATACCTTTAGTGTTGCTGGCCTTCTTATCCGCTAAGTATTTGGGGCAGTTCCGCTTCCAGTGACCCTTCCCCTTGCAATAAAAGCACTCAGTCTCAGGCTTGGGTCCATTCTTTGACTTCTTCCCGGTAAGTGGCTTGCCGGGCGCGGCAACATCCTTGCCGTCCTTCTTGAAGTTCTTCTTGCCCTTGCCCTTCTTGAACTTAGTGGTCTTATTGAGCATCAACACTTGATGTTCTTTCTTGATCTCAACCTCTACTGACTTCAGCATTGAAAATACTTCAGGAATGGTCTTCACCATCCCCTGCATATTGTAGTTCATCACAAAGCTTTTGTAGCTTGGTGGGAGCAACTGAAGGATTCTGTCAATGACCGCCTCATCAGGGAGGTTAATATCTAGCTAGGTCAGGCGGTTGTGCAACCAGACATTTTGAGTATGTGCTCACTGACAGAACTATTTTCCTCCATCTTACAACTATAGAACTTGTTAGAGACTTCATATCTCTCGACCCGGGCATGAGCTTGAAAAACTAGTTTCAGCTCCTTGAACATCTCATATGCTCTGTGATGCTCAAAACGCTTTTGGAGCCCCGGATCTAAGCTGTAAAGCATGCCGCACTGAACGAGGGAGTAATCATCAGCGTGAGACTGCCAAGCGTTCATAACATCTTGGTTCTCTGGGACGGGAGCGTCACCTAGCGGTCCTTCTAGGACATATTGTTTCCTGGCAACTATGAGGATGATCCTCAGGTTCCGGACCCAGTCCGTATAGTTGCTGCCATCATCTTTCAGCTTGGTTTTCTCTAGGAACGCGTTGAAGTTCATGTTGACATGAGCGTTGGCCATTTGATCTACAAGACATATTTGCAAAGATTTTAGACTAAGTTCATGATAATTAAGTTCATCTAATCAAATTATTCAATGAACTCCCACTCAGATTAGACATCCCTCTAGTCATCTAAGTGTTACACGATCCGAGTCGACTAGGCCGTGTCCGATCATCACGTGAGACGGACTAGTCATCGTCGGTGAACATCTTCATGTTGATCGTATCTTCCATACGACTCGTGTTCGACCTTTCGGTCTCTGTACTCCGAGGCCATGTCTGTACATGCTAGGCTCGTCAAGTTAACCCTAAGTGTTTTGCATGTGTAGAACTGTCTTACACCCGTTGTATGTGAACGTAAGGATCTATCACACCCGATCATCACGTGGTTCTTCGAAACGACGAACTTTAGCAATGGTGCACAGTTAGGGGAGAACACTTCTTGAAATTGTTGTAAGGGATCATCTTATTTACTACTGTCGTTCTAAGTAAACAAGATGCATAAACATAATAAACATCACATGCAATTATATAGTAGTGACATGATATGGCCAATATCATATAGCTCCATTAATCTCCATCTTCGGGGCTCCATGATCATCTTGTCACCGGCATGACACCATGATCTCCATCATCATGATCTCCATCATCGTGTCTTCATGAAGTTGTCACGCCAACGACTACTTCTACTTCTATGGCTAACGCGTTTAGCAATAAAGTAAAGTAATTTACATGGCGTTCTTCAATGACACGCAGGTCATACAAAAAATAAAGACAACTCCTATGGCTCCTGCCGGTTGTCATACTCATCGACATGCAAGTCGTGATTCCTATTACAAGACCATGATCTCATACATCACAATATATCATTCATCATTCATCACAACTTCTGGCCATATCACATCACATGACAATTGCTGCAAAAACAAGTTAGGCATCCTCTAATTGTTGTTGCATCTTTTACGTGGCTGCAATTGGGTTCTAGCAAGAACGTTTTCTTACCTACGAATAACCACAACGTGATTTTGTCAACTTCTATTTACCCTTCATAAGGACCATTTTCATCGAATCCGCTCCAACTAAAGTGGGAGAGACAGACACCCGCCAGCCACCTTATGCAACTAGTGCATGTCTGTCGGTGGAACCGGTCTCACGTAAGCGTACGTGTAAGGTTGGTCTGGGCCGCTTCATACCACAATACCGCTGAAGCAAGAAAATACTAGTAGTGGCAAGCAAGTTAACAAGATCCACGCCCACAACAAAATTGTGTTCTACTCGTGCAATAGAGAACTACGCATAGACCTAGCTCATGATGCCACTGTTGGGGAACGTTGCAGAAAATTAAAATTTTTCCTACGGTTTCACCAAGATCCATCTATTAGTTCATCTAAGCAACGAGTCATGGGAGAGAGATTGCATCTACATACCACCTGTAGATCGAGTGCGGAAGCGTTCAAGGGAAGGGTGATGATGGAGTCGTACTCGCCGTGATTCAGATCACCGATGACCAAGTGCTGAACGGACAGCACCTCCGCATTCAACACACGTATGGGACGGATGACGTCTGCTCCGTCTTGATCCAGCAAGGAGGAAGGATAGGTTGAGGAAGATTGCTCCAATGGCAGCACGACGGCGTGGTGGTGTTGGTGCAGCAGTACTCCGACAGGGCTTCGCCAAGCACGTAACGGAGGAGGAGAGGTGTTGGGGAGGGGAGGGGCTGCGCCTTGGGTTGTGTCCAGCAGCCCTCCCCTCACCCCTCTATTTATAGGGGAAGGGGCAAGGGGGGCCAACCCCTCTAGATGGGATCTAGAGGGGGGGCGGCGGCCAGGGAGGGGGGACTTGCCCCCCAAGCAAAGGGGGCACCCCCCTTAGGGTTTCCCCCCCAACCCTAGGCACATGGGCCCAAGGTGGGGGGTGCGCCCAGCCCTCCAGGGGCTGGTTCCCTGCCCCTTGCGGCCCATGTGGCCCTCCGAGAGGGGTGGCCCCTCCCGGTGGACCCCCGGAACCTCTCCGGTGGCCCCGGTACAATACCGATATGCCCCCGAAACTTTCCTGCGTCCGCATAACAACTTCCCATATATAAAACTTCACCTCCGAACCATTCCGGAACTCCTCGTGACGTCCGGGATCTCATCCGGGACTCCGAACAACATTCGGTAATCACATACAAGTTTTCCTAATAACCCTAGCGTCACCGAACCTTAAGTGTGTAGACCCTACGGGTTCGGGAGACATGCAGACATGACCGAGACGACTCTCTGGTCAATAACCAACAACGGGATCTGGATACCCATGTTGGCTCCCACATGTTCCATGATGATTTCATCGGTTGAACCACGATGGCGAGGATTCGATCAAACCCCATATACAATTCCCTTTGTCAATCGGTACGTTACTTGCCCGAGACTCGATCGTCGGTATCCCAATACCTCGTTCAGTCTCGTTACCGGCAAGTCCCTTTACTCGTACCGTAATGCATGATCCCATGACCAACCACTTGGTCACTTTGAGCTCATTATGATGATGCATTACCGAGTGGGCCCAGAGATACCTCTCCGTCATACGGAGTGACAAATCCCAGTCTCGATCCGTGTCAACCCAACAGACACTTTCGGAGATACCTGTAGTGCACCTTTATAGTCACCCAGTTACGTTGTGACGTTTGATACACCCAAAACACTCCTACGGTATCCGGGAGTTACACGATCTCATGGTCTATGGAAGAGATACTTGACATTGGAAAAGCTCTAGCAAACGAACTACACGATCTTGTGCTATACTTAGGATTGGGTCTTGTCCATCACATCATTCTCCTAATGATGTGATCCCGTTATCAACGACATCCAATGTCCATAGCCAGGAAACCATGACTATCTGTTGATCAACGAGCTAGTCAACTAGAGGCTCACTAGGGACATATTGTGGTCTATGTATTCACACGTGTATTACGATTTCTGGATAATACAGTTATAGCATGAATAAAAGACAATTATCATGAACAAGGAAATATAATAATAATACTTTTATTATTGCCTCTAGGGCATATTTCCAACAACCTCTTATGTAGGGTTTATCGGGCCACACCTAGAGACCGTGCCATAGATCGAATTGTCCTTCTTTTATTCAGTGGGATTGTTGAGGTCCTCTCTAGATCCAGCTCCTTTCTCTTTCGGCCAGATCTTCCTGGCTTCTTGCTTGAGACATCTACTTCTTTGCCATCGGCAATTTGCTTTTTGGCTTCTTCCCAGATTCTTCCAATAGATCATACATTTATGTTCAACAGGTTTGAGACTAGCAGCTTGTCGTCTGGTTGAATAGACCCATCTCTGAGCTTGATTACCAGCAAAGCCAAGTAAACACCATGCCTCTCCTTATCTGACAATTCTCTTCTCTTCTCTTGAAGTATCCAATTCATAACTTCATCCTCTTCCTCTTGAGCTTCATCCTCTTTCCCTTCATCTTCTTGAGGAATCCAATTCATAGCTTCATCGTCTTCCTCTTGAGGCATCAAGTTCAAATCCATAGTTCCATTCTCTGCCACTTGAGGTTCCTCCTATTCAGGGATCCAATTCAAATTAATACCTTCATCATCTTCCTCTTGGCATCAAGTTCAAATCAATAGTTTCATGTTCTTCCTTTTGAGGCATCAAGTTCAAATCCATAGTTATGTTTCCTGCCATCAGTGACAAAAGATGAGTACACCATGGTACCATAACAAGAATATACACACACAAAATGAGTATGCAAGTCAAACAAGAAATAGGTGCCATGGCACCATTTCTAGTTTGGTTGCCACGGTAGCCAAACAAGAAATGCTGCCATGGCAGCCTTTCTACAAATGGCTGCCATGGCACCATTTCTACAAATGGCTGCCATGGCACCACTTATAGAAAGGCTACCATGGAAGCCAAACACTTTGCTCTAACCATAAGCCATTTTCTCTAGTTAGAGTAGTTAACAGAATTTTACTCTAGTTAGAGTAGTTTTGCTGAATTTTACTTGCTCATAGTACCATGCCTATGGTAGAAAAGTGTCAAGAAAAATATACTCCTGTTAATAGAATCAAAACTGATTTATTACCTTTGCATATAAACTACTCCTAGTGAATTAGCATCAATAATTATAGTTTAACTGAATTTTACAAAATCTGACCAAATGTGTAGTTAGTCAGTGAGCTACAGATCATTTGCACTTGAAAATGTTTGTGACCATTTGCTTTTACAAAATCTGAACCAATGTGGCTCTACAAATCATAGCAGGAAGTACTCTGGCTCTACTAAAAATTGTTTCAAACAGGAAAATGGATCATAATTGTTTTGAATTTGTTGGACTCTTGTTGACCAGATTTACCAAGTGTTAATGTTCAGTTTTCAATTTACTGGAAACTTTAGACTTGCTGTTAGTGGATCAGAACATGCCGTTAGCAACTCTAAATTTACTCAAGGCCTTGGTATTAATGCATGTTTAACTGAATTTACTCAAGTCCTTTGTTTAACTGAATTTCCCTTTTGTTTAACTGAAAGCTTTTGTTTACACACAGTTACAATAGTTTAACTGAAATTTAACACCGCATCAGCACATTAAGCAAGCAACATCAGCAGATTAAGCAAGCAAGCAACATCAGTAGATCAACAAATTAAGCAAGCAAGCAACATCAGTAGATCATCAAATTAAGCAAGCAACACAAGTACTCCATGATCAGCAGTAGTTTCTTCAATAATTTTCAGTTAACAACCATCATGATTCTGTTCACAATGATCAGCAACATTTTCTGTATAATGAATGTACTCCATAAATTTTAAGTTAACAACTGAATTTACTCCATGATTGGCATTGTCATGATTCCTTTAACAGTAAACCATTTCACTAACTTTCAGGTAGCAGTATTCTGATGGACTACCTTCTTCAGAGTACAGACGAGCACGGCACGGCTTCACTTGGATCAGCAGCAGCAGCACAGGCAGAGGAACCCAGTTGTGCAAACGGAGGAGCACGGGCAGAAGATCAGGTTCGATGCAGAAGAACCCACGAGCAGAAGATCAGGTGCGACGCAGAGGTTCAATTTCAACCCAACTGTGCGCTTGGGTTCAGGTTCAGGTTCTCCCACAGTGCAGAAGATCAGCAGCAGCAGCACGACAGAGGAGCAATTGTAGCAGCACGTAGAGCTCCACCCGTGGCAGGGGAGAAGCAGCTGCGCGGGCACGCGGGCAAGCGAGAAGGAGCAGCACGGCGACACGCGGGAGCTCGAGGAGGACTCACAGGAGATAGAGGACGAGCGTGAGCTCCTCGTCCACCGAAACGTGGAGGCAGGGGCAATTTCGTTTCGATCTCCGCCTCCTATGCTCTTTGATCGTTTCGATCGACCAGAACCAGGGGCAATTTCGTCCTAAACAATATGTCATATGGGCCCATACGTGGAGAAGTAGCAAAAAGGTAGATTTGTGCTATTTTGTACAACTACCAATTAAAGGTGTGCTATTTTATCTAATAAAAAGAAAAGTGTGCTATTGAAGCAAAGTCCCAGGAAAGGTGTGCTATTTTATCAAATTGCTCGCGGATGAAAGCGTGGTGAGACTTAGCCCCATCGGTGCTAGATAAAGGAAAATATATTTTTTTCACACACCGCAAAAAATCTCTTGATACATTAATAATTAAAAAAATGGCTTTTTTTTACCAATTTAACTCTTTTTTTTTGAGTAACAGCATGCATTTATTCAAAGTTCATAAAACGAGGGATACAAAGGTGAGCTGGTGGATCATCCAGCCAAACATGTCTGCCCACATCTAAGTAAGTAGCTAGCTTGGCTAATCTATGTGGTTCACTATTGGATTCACGCTGTTCATGTCTAAAGGAGACATCTTGCAGTACCTCTGCCCGGGTCTGAATATCCCTGAGAATCATGCAGTAGCGGCCGAAGTTTGTGGCGTCTTGAAGCTCGTTGATGACTCTCAGATAGTCCGTTGCAACATTAGCTTTGTTTACATGCAGGTCGTCCGCCAAGGCAATGGCTTCTCTACATGCATGTGCTTCGAGAGTAGGAGGATCAACCACCCCATCAAAAATCACTGCCGACGCACCCAGGAAAACACCGTTCTCATCCCGGCATACAGCAGCGACCACGCCGCGGTTCAGGTTCTTTGCAATGGCACCATCTGCATTTATTTTAACCTTGCCCTGATCCGGCTGAATCCACCTAGGTCGTTTTTGTCTAGTTGTAGGAGCAGCTTCAATAGTCGTTAGGTTCCTGCACAACTCAATTTCGTCCAAGTATCTTCGGATAAATAGATGTGTTGTTAATGGACTCTGGAATTCCTCCTCATGGATGGCTCGTCGACGTGCCCACCATATCGCCCAAAGGGTGACCAGGATCTCCACAAACCTGCCATTGTCAAGAGTTTTTCTTAAACTGAACAACTAAAGCTTCGCGTCCGGAGTTTCGTCGCTGAAAAACGGAAGAGCGACATCGTCGCCGCGACGCGACCAGACACTCTTTGCCATATCACAGTCGAGCAGAGCATGCCTCCATGAATCAGACGCATTGTTGCATATTGGGCAGGCTGCAGACTCCGACATCTTTCGCCTCTTCCTCTCTTCTCCGGTGGGCAGAGATGCCCTTGCCAAACGCCAGGCAAAAACATGTAGTTTTGCTAGCACTTTAACCTTCCATAACTGCCGCCAATTGTTCTCTTCTTCTTTAGTATTTGACGTTTCTGGAGCACCCTCCAGCCACATCTCACGTTGGACTTTAGTTTCCATCAACATCCTATAAGCAGACCGAACTGAGAAACACCTAGATTTCTCATATTGCCATGCCCAGAAGTCCTCACGTGCCTCAAAACTAAGTGGAATTTGCCTGATTACCTCGACATCCATCGGCAACATATACTCTTCTAGCTTCTCTGTATTCCATGTCTTGGTTTCGGCCTGAATGAAGTCAGCAACCAGCAACGGGGGATCATTTTTCAAAGCACACGTGGGGCGTAGCCTGAACTTTCTGGGCAGCCAATTGTCATTCCATGCATTCGTCTTTGACCCATCCCCGATGCGTTTGATCAGCCCAACTTTCAAAGTATCTCTGCCTTCACACAAAGACCTCCATACTTTAGATGGATTCGGTCCCCACTCGGCTTCAAGCACATTGGTAGTGGGGTAATAGGCAGCCTTCAAAATTTGAGAGCTCAGCGAGGTAGGGTCCTGTAGTATTCGCCAAACTTGCCGTGCTAGCAGTGACAAGTTGAACAACTCCATATCTCTGAACCCGAGGCCCCCTTTATACTTTGGCATACACATCGTCTCCCACGGCACCCACGCTGTTTTCCTCTCGCCCGACTTACTGCCCCACCAAAATTTACGTATGAGCGATGTTATGTTCTGGCAAAGTCCTCTCGGCAGCTTGAAAACTGCCATTGAGTACGTGGAGATAGCTTGCACTACGGACTTGATCAATACTTCCTTGCCGCTACCAGCTAGGGTCATCTCCATCCATCCCTGCACATTTTTCCAAACTCTATCTCTCAGATATGCAAAAGTTCCATTAACAGATCTACCCACCTCTGAAGGTAGACCCAAATATTTCTCAGCGAGTGTCTCATTAGGAATTTGAAGGAGCCCTTTGATCAGCACCCTTGATTGCTTGGAGCACTTTTTACCAAAATAAACCGACGACTTCTCTGGATTGACACATTGGCCCGAAGCTTGACAATATGAATCTAGTGTCTCCTTCAGTCGTGTTACATTTGGTTCTATTGCCTTACAAAACAGCAAGCAATCGTCCGCGAACAATAGATGATTTACTTGAGGTGTCGTGGGTGCAATCATGATCCCCTCGATTTTACCGAAGTTCGCTTCATGCTTCAACAAACATGACAGACCTTCCCCTGCCAAGAGAAACAAGTAAGGGGAGATGGGATCCCCCTGCCTGATTCCCCTAGTCGGTGCAAAGTCTCGTGTTCTTCCTCCATTGAAGAGAACCGAGAAGGACACAGATCTTACTCCTCTCATAACTGAATCAACAAAAGAACGGCAAAAGCCCAGCTTGAGCATAATAGCTTCCAAATATTCCCACTCCACTCGATCATATGCCTTCTTCATATCTAACTTTACTGCACAATGGGTATTTCTCTTACTTCGATTTTCTTTTCATGAAATGCAGGCACTCAAAGGCCGTAATTACACTATCAGTAACGAGGCAGCCAGGAACAAACGCTGACTGTTCTTCGGATATTATCTCAGGGAGAATCTGCTTCAGACGGTTAGCGAGCACTTTTGATGCGACTTTGTAAATCACATTGCACAAGCTAATAGGCCGGTACTGAGCAAGATATAATGGATTTATTACCTTGGGGATGATAACAATGAACGTCCTATTGATCTCCTTTAGGGAGTCTTCGCCCTTCAAAATCCGAATCACAATCTTTGTCACTTCCTCTCCACACAGATGCCAATATTTCTGAAAGAAATGCGCCGGAAAACCATCCGACCCCGGTGCCTTTGTTGGGAACATTTGAAAGAGAGCCTCCTTAACTTCTCTCTCGGTATAAGCTTTACTCAGATTTAACTCTATTCATGGTCTGATTGAAGTCGATGGCAGTCAGACTAGATTTTTGGAGAAATATTTCCACTTCAAATTTTCATCGCATTGATTTCTTACGGGCTTCCCATAATATACACTCCCTCCGTCCGGAAATACTTGTCACCAAAATAATAAAAAGGGATGTATCTATATGTATTTTAGTTCTACATACATTTCTTCTTGTCCATTTTGATGACAAGTATTTTCGAACGGAGGCAGTACTAGCTTACAGTGTACTCCCTCTGTTCGAAAAGTTGTCCCTCAAATGGATGTATTTAGCACCAAGTTATAAAGTTAGTGCTAAATATATCCATTTGAAAGGGAAGTTTGGGACAAATTTTTTCAGACGGATGGAGTATAATTTTTATTTCATACAAGTAAAATAATGTACCGTTATACCTTTATTTCTTTATGTTTTCTACAGTGATAGCACTGCAAGATTACAAAACACAAGTTCTTCCAGAAAATAATTTTTTTACTGATAAAGTGATAATCTTAATCTAAGAAAGGACTTTTTTATCTTACCATAAAAAAGAGAAAACTGGTAATCATCTTATAACCAGCATCGCCCATGAATGATCTTGTCAGTGAGACACATCAACATAGAAGGTTGTGCCACTACATTTTTTTTTCTCGGCTAGCACAGAGCCAACTGGTATCATAGCTTGTGTAGATAAAGCTGGAGGATGATCTCAAATTTGAAGAATCCACTTGCTTTACAAAACAGATCTGGGGCCTTTTTTGGACCACTGAATTGGCATGTTAAGCAACCGGCAAATGATGAACTCATCAACTCACAGAATGCATGGCCATCAAGCAAGTAATCACGCACAACTATTTGGCTGAAGCAAAGTCAGTCTATCTTATCATGCCCAGAGGTAAGATAACAGAGGGAAGTTAGCATGAAAAACATTTCAGTTCGTTAGATTACTACTCAATTTTGAAGAAACATGTACACGTGTGCTTTAACTTTGGGAAATATGAGTTATGCTCCATCACACCACTCATGCAAAATGTCTGCGAGTCTCAGAGCAAAGGTTATTGAATCCCCTAGGAAAAAAAGGTTATTGAACCTAAAAAGTTTGGGAAGTATGAAAACTTTGGTGTATTGAATCTCAAAGCAAAGGTTATTACATCACAACACTGTAATCCGCATGTAAGCCACGTGGAATTGATCATGCGTGGGTAGTTGGGTAATCGATACATTTTTAAATACTTAGTTTTTTTAAGAGAAAAAGTACTTACACTTTTTTTTGTGAGAAAACTTGTGATGTATACATTCTCGGTCATGGCGGTACAACAAACATCGTAAATACTAAAATCTATATCCAGATCCGTAGACCACCTATCGACGACTACAAGCACTGAAGCGAGTCGAAGGTGCACCACCGTCATCACCCCTCCCTCGCCAAAGTCGGGCAAACTTATTGTAGTAGACAGTTGGGAAGTTGTCGCGCTAAGGTCACATAGGACCAGCGCAGCAGAACAGCAACCGCCGCAGATGAAGAGTAGCGTAGATGGGAAGGATCCCACCTGAAGACACACGAGCGTAGATAAAACTACGACCAAATCCGAGCAAATCCACCAAAAACAGAACTGCCGGATACACGTCTCCACATGCCCACCAACGATGCTAGACACACCATCGGAACGAGGGCGAGGCGGAGAGAAGCTTATTCCATCTCCATGGAGTCACCGCCTAGGGCCTCACGAGTGTCTACACGACACATGACCCGTCTAGTTTTCTTGATATAGCTCAATAGGCTTAATATAGGTCCAAAATAGCCCAATAGGCTGAATTCTACATGAGTTGGCGTGTCAAAGGGGCCGTCGTGCCGGCCCATGTAACATAGGGGTCGTGTCTGGGCTAGGGAGGGTAGCATGTGTGTCGGCCCGGCACGGACCGTGTACTTGCCGTGGCGTGCCTGACTCGTATAACCGGGCCATGTCGTGTGAAACATGGCAACTTTCGTGCTTTAGTTTATTTTTGACACGAACTTGTTATGTGTTACTAGAATTTGTCATACTTAGAGCATCTCTGGTCGCGCCCAACAAGCCCCCCAAGGCCCTTTTTTATCGCCGCCGCAGTCAGCCCAGTCACGCCCCCAGAAGCCCACTTTTTATCAGTTAGGGCCAAATTTGGCGCCGACGGACCCAAGTCGAACCCGCCGCGCCGGGGGACGCACGGGGAAACGGTTAAAACAAGTGAGCCCGCCAAGTCAGTGACTCGGCGTCTTCGTCGTTCTCATCGCCTCGGTTCCTGTGGGATTAAATATTAAGGTTGTCGCGCCGGTCAGCCTTCCATTGATGCCTCACGGGAGGCGCAGTGAAGGCGCGACGACGCGCATCCCACCTGCTCCTGCCATGCGTACACACGGCGGCCGCCCTCTCGCTGCCCACCCATGACTATAAAAGCCGACCCTCCCTCGCTGGTGAACGCACACTCCCTCGCCATAGAACCCCCCCTCTCGCCGATGAACGCACACTCCCTCGCCGCCGACGCCCCTCTGGACCTCTCACCGCCGACGCGCGTCTTTTCTTTCTCCCCCGCCGACGACCATGGCCGAGTGCTATGATGTCTACTACACAACCTTGTTCTTGTAGATGTTCTTGGGCCTGCAAGTGCACAGGTTTTTAGGACAGTAGCAAATTTCCCTCAAGTGGATGACCTAAGGTTTATCAATCCGTAGGAGGCGTAGGATGAAGATGGTCTCTCTCAAGCAACCCTGCAACCAAATAACAAAAAGTCTCTTGTGTCCCCAACACACCCAATACAATGGTAAATTGTATAGGTGCACTAGTTCGGCGAAAGAGATGGTGATACAAGTGCAAAATAGATGGTAGATATAGGTTTTTGTAATCTGAAAATATAAAAACAGCAAGGTAACAAGTGGTAAAACTGAGCGTAAACAGTATTGCAATGATAGGAAACAAGGCCTAGGGTTCATACTTTCACTAGTGCAAGTTTTCTCAACAATAATAACATAGATAGATAATATAACAAGCCCTCAACATGCAACAAAGAGTCACTCCAAAGCCACTAATAGCGGAGAACAAACATAGAGATTATGGTAGGGTACGAAACCACCTCAAAGTTTTTCTTTCGGATCAATTTATAAAAGAGTTCGTACTAGAATAACACCTTAAGATACAAATCAACCGAAACCCTTATGTCACCTAGATACTCCATTGTCACCTCAAGTATCCGTGGGCATGATTATACGATATGCATCACACAATCTCAGATTCACCCAACCAACATAAAAGTACTTCAAAGAGTGCCCCAAAGCTATTACCGGAGAGTCAAGAACGTGTGCCAACCCCTATGAATAGGTTCCCAAGTGTCACGAAACCTGCAAGTTGATCACCAAAACATACATCAAGTGGCACATGATATCCCATTGTCACCACAGATAATCACGGCAAGACATACATCAAGTGTTCATAAAAGACTCAATCCAATAAGATAACTTCAAAGGGGAAACTCAATTCGTCACAAGAGAGTAGAGGGGGAGAAACATCATAAGATCCAACTACAATAACAAAGCTCGGGATACATCAAGAGCGTGCCATAGAGGAACACGAGAGAGAGAGAGAGATCAAACACATAGCTACTGGTACATACCCTCAACCCCGAGGGTGAACTACTCCCTCTTCGTCATGGATAGCGCCGGGATGATGAAGATGGCCTCCGGTGATGGGATCCCCCTCCGGCAGGGTGCCGGAACGGGCTCCCGAGAGGTTTTTGGTGGCTACAGAGGCTTGCGGCGGCGGAACTCCCGATCTATCTTTTGTTCTAAAAGTTTTAGGGTACACAGGTTTATATGGGTGCAAGGGGTATGTCGGTGGACCTCCGGGGGGCTCACGAGGTAGGAGGGCGCGCCCAGGGGGCGCCCCCCACCCTCGTGGGCAGCCCGGGGATGCCCTGAAGTGCACTCCAAGCCCATCTGGTTGGTTTCCTTCCAAAATTAACTTCTCCAGTTGATTTCGTTCCGTTTTGACTCCGTCTGATATTCCTTTTCCTCGAAACACTGAAATAGGCATTGTTGGGGAACGTAGTAATTTCAAAAAATTTCCTACGCACACGCAAGATCATGGTGATGCATAGCAACGAGAGGGGAGAGTGTTGTCGACGTACCCTCGTAGACCGTAAGCGGAAGCGTTATGACAACGTGGTTGATGTAGTCGTACGTCTTCATGATCCGACCGATCCAAGCACCGAACGTACGGCACCTCCGAGTTCAGCACACGTTCAGCTCGATGACGATCCCTGGACTCCGATCCAGCAGGGTGTCGGGAATGAGTTCCGTCAGCACGACGGCGTGGTGATGATGATGATGTTCTACCGACACAGGGTTTTTCCTGAGCACCGCTACGATATGACCGAGGTGGAATATGGTGGAGGGGGGCACCGCACACGGCTAAGGAACGATCACGAAGATCAACTTGTGTGTCATGAGGTGCCCCCCTGCCCCCGTATATAAAGGAGCAAGGGGAGGAGGGCCGGCCAAGGAGGAGGAGGCGCGCCCAAGGGGGGAGTCCTACTCCCACCGGGAGTAGGACTCCTCCTTTCCTTGTTGGAGTAGGAGAGAAGGAAAGAGGAGGAGAGGGAAAAGGAAAAGGGGGCCGCACCCCTTGTCCAATTCGGACCAGAGGGGGGGCGCAGGCCTCCTTCCTTTTGGCCTCTCTCCTCTATTCCCGTATGGCCCAATAAGGCCCATATACTCGCCGGCGAATTCCCGTAACTCTCTAGTACTCCGAAAAATACCCGAACCACTCTGAACCTTTCCGAAGTCCGAATATAGTCGTCCAATATATCGATCTTTACGTCTCGACCATTTCGAGACTCCTCGTCATGTCCCCGCTCTCATCCGGGACTCCGAACTCCTTCGGTACATCAAAACTCATAAACTCATAATATAACTGTCATCGAAACCTTAAGCGTGCGGACCCTACGGGTTCGAGAACAATGTAGACATGACCGAGACACGTTTTCGGTCAATAACCAATAGCGGAACCTGGATGCTCATATTGGCTCCTACATATTCTACGAAGATCTTTATCGGTCAAACCGCATAACAACATACGTTGTTCCCTTTGTCATCGGTATGTTACTTGCCCGAGATTCGATCGTCGGTATCTCAATACCTAGTTCAATCTCGTTACCGGTAAGTCTCTTTACTCGTTATGTAATGCATCATTCCACAACTAACTCATTAGTTACATTGCTTGCAAGGCATATAGTGATGTGCATTACCGAGAGGGCCCAGAGATACCTCTCCGACAATCGGAGTGACAAATCCTAATCTCGAAATACGCCAACTCAACATGTACCTTCGGAGACACCTGTAGAGCTCCTTTATAATCACCCAGTTACGTTGTGACATTTGGTAGCACATAAAGTGTTCCTCTGGTAAATGGGAGTTGCATAATCTCATAGTTGTAGGAACATGTATAAGTCATGAAGAAAGCAATAGCAGCATACTAAACGATTAAGTGCTAAGCTAACGGAATGGGTCAAGTCAATCACATCATTCTCCTAATGATGTGATCCCATTAATCAAATGACAACTCATGTCTATGGCTAGGAAACTTAACCATCTTTGATTCACGAGCTAGTCAAGTAGAGGCATACTAGTGACACTATGTTTGTCTATGTATTCACACATGTATTATCTTTCCGGTTAATACAATTCTAGCATGAATAATAAACATTTATCATGAAATAAGGAAATAAATAATAACTTTATTATTGCCTCTAGGGCATATTTCCTTCAGTCTCCCACTTGCACTAGAGTCAATAATCTAGTTCACATCGCCATGTGATTTAACACCAATATTCATATTTGTATATGATTAACACCCATAGTTCACATCGTCATGTGACCAACACCCAAAGGGTTTACTAGAGTCAATAATTTAGTTCACATCGCTATGTGATTAACACCCAAAGAGTACTAAGGTGTGATCATGTTTTTCTTGTGAGAGAAGCTTAGTCAACGGGTCTGTCACATTCATAGCCGCATGTATTTTGCAAATATTCCATGTCTACAATGCTCTGCATGGAGCTACTCTAGCTAATTGCTCCCACTTTCAGTATGTATCCAGATTGAGACTTAGAGTCATCTGGATCGGTGTGAAAGCTTGTACCGATGTAACTCTTTACGACGGGCTCTTTTATCACCTCCATAATCGAGAAATATTTCCTTAGTCCTCACTAAGGATATTGAGGGAGTCCTGGACTAGGGGGTGTCCGGACAGCCGGACTATCATCGTCCGCCGGACTCCAAGACTACGAAGATACAAGATTGAAGACTTCGTCCCGTGTCCGGACGGGAATTTCCTTGGCGTGGAAGGCAAGCTTGGCGATACGGATATGTAGATCTCCTACCATTGTAACCGACTCTATGTAACCCTAGCCCTCTCCGGTGTCTATATAAACCGGAGGGCTTTAGTCCGTAGGACACAACATCCATTACAACAATCATACCATAGGCTAGCTTCTAGGGTTTAGCCTCCTTGATCTCGTGGTAGATCCACTCTTGTAATACACATCATCAATATTAATCAAGCAGGACGTAGGGTTTTACCTCCATCAAGAGGGCCCGAACCTGGGTAAAACATCGTGTCCCTCGTCTCCTGTTACCATCCGCCTAGATGCACAGTTCGGGACCCCCTACCCGAGATCCGCCGGTTTTGACACCGACATTGGTGCTTTCATTGAGAGTTCCTCTGTGTCGTCACCGATAGGCTCGATGGCTTCTTCAATCAACAACAACGCCGTCCAGGGTGAGACTTTTCTCCCCGGACAGATCTTCGTATTCGGCGGCTTCGCACTGCGGGCTAATTCAATTGGCCATCTGGAGCAGATCGAAAGCTACGCCCCTGGCCGTCAGGTCAGGTTCGGAAGCCTAAACTTCACGGCCGACATCCGCGGGGACTTGATCTTCGACGGACTCGAGCCACAGCCGAGCATGCCGCACTGTCACGATGGGAATGATTTAGCTCTGCCGCCGGACAGTGCCTTGGTGGCCACACACGAATCCGCTCCGGCCCTCAGTCCGGAGCCGATTGCCCAGATCGAGGACCGGTGGCTGGACACCGCCTCGGGGGCTGCAACTTCCGCGGCGATGGAGCCGAACACTGACCTTGTCCCCTATAAAGCGCGTGACTCCGAGGTGCCGGACTCCCTGCCGGACTCCGAACCTCCTGCACCCCTACCAATCGAATCCGATTGGGCGCCGATCATGGAGTTCACTGCTGCAGACATCTTTCAGCACTCGCCCTTTGGCGACATTCTAAATTCGCTAAAGCATCTCTCGCTATCCGGAGAGCCCTGGCCGGATTATGGCCAGGATGGTTGGGATGCGGACGACGAAGAAATTCAAAGCCCACCCACCTCCCACTTTGTAGCCACTGTCGACGATCTAACCGACATGCTAGACTATGACTCCGAAGACATCGACGGTATGGACAACGATGCCGGAGACGAACAAGAACCAGTGCCTACAGGGCACTGGAAGACCACCTCGTCATATGACATATACATGGTGGACACCCCAAAAGATGGGGACGGCGAAGAAGCAGCGGAGGCAGATTCCTTAAAGAAACAGCCCAAGCGCCGACGTCAGCGGTGCCGCTCTAAATCCCGCCACAGCAAGAATGGAGATTCTGGCATAGGAGATAATAACACCCCAGACAGTGTCGAAGACAATCCCCTCCAGCATGATTTAGCGCAGGAGGATGCAGAAGCAAGCCCTCGCGAGAGAGCGGCAGATGAAGAGGTCGAGGATGATAATTACATGCCTCCCTCCGGAGTCGAGGCAAGCCTCGACGACGACGAATTCGTCGTGCCCGAGGATCCCGTCGAACAAGAGCGTTTCAAGCGTAGACTAATGGCCACGACAAATAGCCTAAAGAAAAAGCAACAGCAGCTTCAAGCTGATCAAGACCTGCTGGCCGATCGATGGACCGAGGTCCTCGCGGCCGAGGAGTACGAACTCGAACGCCCCTCCTAAAGCTACCCAAAACGCAAGTTGCTCCCCCGATTAGAGGAGGAAGCATACATACCCTTATCACCAGCGCACAATACGGCCGACCGACCACCCCGTGGTCGCGACAGAGAGGCATCCAGGCCTTCCATCAAGACCATACCCCGACATCGCTCGAAAAGTACGAAGCCACGAGGGAACATGCTGGACTTGCGGGACATATTGGAGGATAAGGCAAGACAATCCAGATCTATCTATGGATCACGTGGGCGCCCCACGACCCACGACGAATACCGTCGAGCCGGATACAACAACTCTGGCCGGGCCGAACACAGCAGACAATGCTCCCTTGAGCTACGTCGTGATATTGCTCAATACAGAGGCGCCGCACACCCGCTATGCTTCACTGACGAAGTAATGGATCATCAAATCCCTGAAGGGTTTAAACCCGTAAACATTGAATCCTACAATGGCACGACAGACCCCGCGGTTTGGATCGAAGATTATCTCCTTCACATCCATATGGCCCGCGGCGACGATCTCCACGCCATCAAATACCTCCCGCTCAAGCTTAAAGGACCAGCTCGGCATTGGCTTAACAGCCTGCCCGCAGAGTCAATTGGGTGTTGGGAGGACCTGGAAGCCGCATTCCTCGACAACTTCCAGGGAACATATGTGCGGCCACCAGACGCCGATGACCTAAGCCACATAATCCAGCAGCCAGACGAATCGGCCAGACAATTCTGGACACGGTTCTTAACAAAGAAAAATCAAATCGTCGACTGTCCGGATGCAGAGGCCCTCGTAGCCTTCAAACATAACATCCGCGACGAGTGGCTAGCCCGACACCTAGGACAGGAAAAGCCGAAATCCATGGCAGCCCTCACATCATTAATGACCCGCTTCTGTGCGGGAGAGGATAGCTGGCTGGCTCACAGCAACAACCTCAACAAAAATGCTGGTAGTCCAGACACTAAGGACCACAATGGCAGGTAGCGTCGAAGCAAAAATAAACGCCGCGTTAACGGCGACGACAAGGAGGATACGGCAGTCAACGCCGGATTCCGCGGCTCTAAACCCGGTCAGCAGAAGAAGCCACTCAAAAGAACCACTCCGGGTCCGTCCAATTTGGACCGAATACTCGACCGCTCATGCCAGATACATGGCACCACCGAACAGCCAGCTAATCACACCAACAGAGATTGTTGGGTATTCAAGCAGGCAGGCAAGTTAATTGCCGAAAACAATGACAAGGGGCTACACAGCGACGACGAGGAAGAGACCCGACCGCTGAACAGTAGAGGACAGAAGGGTTTCCCCCCACAAGTGCGGACGGTAAACATGATATACGCAACCCATATACCCAAGAGGGAGCGGAAGCATGCACTAAGGGACGTATATGCGATGGAGCCAGTCGCCCCTAAGTTCAATCCATGGTCCTCTTGCCCGATCACTTTCGATCGAAGAGACCATCCGACCAGTATCCGCCATGGCGGATTCGCCCCATTGGTTTTAGACCCAATCGTCGATGGATTTCACCTCACAAGATTCCTGATGGACGGCGGCGGTAGCCTGAACCTGCTTTATCAGGATACAGTGCGCAAGATGGGCATAGACCCCTCAAGGATTAAACCTACAAAGACGACCTTCAAAGGCGTCATACCAGGTGTTGAGGCCAATTGTACAGGCTCAGTCACACTGGAAGTGGTCTTCGGATCCCCGGATAATTTCCGGAGCGAGGAGTTAATCTTCGACATAGTCCCGTTCCGCAGCGGCTATCACGCTCTGCTCGGACGAACCGCGTTTGCAAAGTTCAACACGGTGCCGCATTACGCATACCTCAAGCTCAAGATGCCAGGCCATTGTGGAGTCATCACGGTCAACGGAAATACGGAACGCTCCCTTCGAACGGAGGAACACACAGCGGCTCTCGCGGCAGAAGTACAAAGCAGCCTTTTAAGGCAATTTTCGAGTCCGGCCGTTAAACGGCCGGATACGGCCAAACGTGCCTGAAGCAACATCAACCAAGACCACCTGGCACGATCCGAGCACGCGTAGCAATGCGGCCCCAACCCCAGCCCTTGCATAATTGCAAGACCAACCCTCTGCGTACATCATTATGCTCTGGAGATACCATGGGCCTAGGGGGAGGGGCACGACCACAACAGACCCAGAGTGCGGCTCGACCACACCAGGGGCTCACAAGTGTGTCACTCTTTATTATTATTATTTTCCTTCTTTGTATACACAGGACTCCGTTCACCAGAGGCCCTGTCCGGCGGTGAACCCGCCGAACTCACGATGCAACAGCCAGGGAAGAAAGAAGGCTGCGATGAACACTCAGGTGGTCTCCATTACGAGCATTAAATTTGATTATATACACCAGTCCGCAGCCCACCCCTGGAGGGGGACATGTTTAATTAGTCCAATCCCTTGCTTACCGCACTATTTGTATCATTCCGCACTCATAGCAGAATTCCTTGAATAAATAATGCAGCACTTTTTGCCTGTTATTGCATTACTTTACATATATGTTCACTAATGACATCTTGCACCCATATATTTTGGTACGGCCGAATACACCAGGGGCTTATGTTCCCCGCATTATGGTGTGATAAGTCCGAACACTTTCACAAGTGCGGCACCCCGAACTTATAGCATTATATGAATCAGCTCCGAATCATGTCTTGGGTCAATAGTTGGGTTTGCCCGGCTCCCACGTTTTGGTACCTTACGTTCCGTTCTGTCGGCTAAGGTGGCACTGGGAGAACCACTGCGATTGCGCCCCGGTTGAGCTGGGCGAGCGCCTCAGTGGAGAAAGCTAAAAGTGACTGTCATGATAAGACGAGAGACTGGTCGTTGTTCGAGAGGTCTTTTCGAGTCCTTAAAGACTTATGCCGCGTCAAGCGAAGAACCGGATAATGTCCGGCGAAGGCGTGGATAGCGACCCCAACTCGGTCTCCCGAATACAAGAGGCTTCACCGAAATTTAAAATTATAGAATTCTATGGCTAAGTGAGAGTGTTCAAGCATTATAAGTCCGGTTGCATTGTTCGTTGTGTTGAGCGCCTCCCTAGATGGACCCAAGAATGGGAACAAGAGTGCTCAAGTTTATCCCGAACACCCCAGCACTCGTGGCTTGGGGGCTAAAGCCGACGACTTGCCATCTCTCAGATTTTATAAACGGCCGCACAGAAGGTAATATTTTAAATCAAACAAGCGTTGCTTAGCGCATATGAACAAAGTTTTCAGTGCACAGGATAATACATAGCGAGTCTACTCAATAATTACATCTCTGGGGCACTCATCCGCAATCTTGCGGGCAACCTCCAGGACAGTCTTATAGTACATCTCGGGCGTACGATACTCCTTGCCCGCTGGCGGCGCGTCAGTGATAAGCTTCTCCGCATCCAGCTTGCCCCAGTGCACCTTTGCGCGAGCAAGGGCCCGACGAGCACCTTCAATACAGGCGGAGCGCTTGACGACCTCCAACAAGGGGCACGCATCCACCAGCCACCGCACGAGACCGAAATAGCTCCCAAGCATGGCCTCTCCAGGCCACAGCCGGACTTTGAGGCCCTTCATGGCCTGCTCGGCTACCTTATGGAGCTCGACCAGCTGCTCCAGCTGGTCGCTAGGGGGCACCGAATGGCCGGCCTCAGTATACTGAGACCAGAAGACCTTCTCCGTCGAGCTCCCCTCCTCGCCACGGTAGAATGCGGCGGCATCGAATACACTGCAAGGCAGATCTGCAAATGCCCCTGGAGAGCTCCGAATTCGGGTAAGTGTCAGGTAGTTTACATTAACATGCTTTCTTTGCATGAAAAATGCCTTACCCGCCGCTATTTTCATCACATCCTCAACCTCCTGAAGGGCCTTATGGGCCTCGGCCTTGGCGGCTTTGGCACTTTCGAGAGCCGAGGCAAGCTCGGACTCTCGAGTCTTTGAGTCGCGCTCCAAACCCTCATGCTTTTCCATGAGAGCCTGGAGCTCTTGCCGCACTTCCGCCACCCGCGCCTCCTGCTTCTCTCGCTCTGCCCGTTCTGCGGCGCATTGCGTTCGGCCGCGGACACAGCCTCCTTCAGGGTTGCCACCTCGTTAGTGGCCCTTGAAGTACCCACGTTATCCTTGTTATTTTTATTGCAACCTAAATCCTTTTCTGTAAGGTAAATTTTCAAAGTGGTGTTATTCACCTTCTTTGTCCTCGAGGTGCTTCTTGGCACGGCCGAGCTCTTGCTTGGACCGCTCGAGATCCTGCTTCAATGCACCGACCTCTGCAGTCAGTGCGGCAGAGGTCAGCAGTGCAGCCTGCAAACCCATACTGACATAATTTTTAGCAACCCTGCGTATATTTTCTTTAGATCCTCAGTCCGGCTTTTATTTCCGAACACCGAACCGAGCATCAGGGGCTACTGTCTATGTGGTATTACATTACATAATTTTAACTTCTTACCTCAAAGCCTGTTAGAAGGCTGCTGCAGGCTTCGGTCAGCCCGCTCTTGGCGAGCTGAACCTTCTGAATCACCGCACTCATGATAGTGCAGTGTTCTTCCTCGATGGAAGCGCCTTTGAGCACCTCCAACAAGTTGTCCGGCGCCTCCAGTTGGACGGGGGCTGCCGGTGTCACGGTCTTGCCCTTCTTGCGAAGGGGCCGCCTGCCGGACTCTGGAACCACTGCAGGTTCCGGCGTAGAGTCCGGCGCAAGGTCCGGGAGGCTGCCTTGCGGCGCCTCCGGAGCCTCCTCCTGATGGGTCCCTTCCCGGGATCCCACCTCGGCGTCCTCAGCGGCGCGAGGGGTGGAGGCAGTCGGAATGGAATCCACATCCGACGCAGCCAACGACCCGCTCGACGAAGCAGGGAGATCATCGTCGGCCGGACTGCAGGCAGTATGCGGCATTAGAAGGACACTATGTGACACAAAAGAAATTGCAGATCATTCAGGGATCTGGATACTTATGATCTCGCCAGAGGCCTGGCCCTTGAGGGCCACTCTTCATCGCCAACGTTGGTGTTGGCGGAGCTGTCCGGGAGAATAGTTCTTCCCCTCTTGGACCCTTCAGCCTCCCCTATTGGGGAGGCCTTCCTCTTTCTCTCTCCCTCCTCTAGGAGAGAGTCTTCTTCCTCCTCCTCATCTTCGGGGGAGGAATCCGCCTCGGAGTCGTTGGACACCTGAAAACGGGAACTCTTTCGAGTACCCATGGCCACCTTCTTGGCCTTCTTCTCCGACACCACGTGCGGTGCCGGAACCAGCAGCCCCGCTAGACCGGCGTCCACTGGGTCTTCTGTCATGGGAGCCGGGAAGATGAGCTGCTCGGCCTTCTTCATCCATTCCTGTCAAAGGAAAAGTGAGATTAAAACCCGCTTAGGGTCGAACTATTAACAACAAGTGTCCCGTAAAGGGGTAGAATCACTTACCTCGTCAGCTGGATGCTGCGAGTGAAACCCGCGATCTTCCGTCGCGGATGCGGGGGCTTCGGCGCCCTTAAACAGCACCCTCCAGGCACCTTCGCACATCGTGTCGAAGAGCCCGCTCAGCGCCTGGTGCTGTGCCGGATCAAACTCCCATAGGTTGAATGCCCGTTCTTGGCATGGGAGAATCCGGCGGACGAGCATGACTTGGACCACATTAACAAGCCTGAGCTTCTTGTTCACCAGCTTCTAAATACAGGCTTGGAGTCCCGTCAGCTCCTTCGAACTACCCCATAGCAAGCCCTTCTCTTTCCAGGAGGTGAGCTGCACAGGGATACCAGATCTGAACTCGGGGGCCGCCGCCCACTTAGGGTCGCGCGGCTCGGTGATGTAGAACCACCCCGACTGCCACCCCTTGACAGACTCCACGAAGGCCCCTTCGAACTAGAGGACGTTGGGCATCTTGCCCAACTTGGCGCCTCCGCACTCCGCCTGCGTGCCCTTCACTACCTTCGGCTTGATGTTGAAGGTCTTGAGCCACAAGCCGAAGTGGGGCTGGATGCAGAGGAAGGCCTCGCACACGACGATGAATGCCGCGATGTTGAGGATGAAGTTCGGCGCCAGATCATGGAAATCCAGGCCATAGTAGAACATGAGCCCCCGGACAAAGGGGTGAAGAGGAAAGCCCATTCCGCGGAGGAAGTGGGGGAGAAATACGACCCTCTCATGGGGCCTGGGGGTGGGGATGAGCTGCGCCTTGTCGGGCAGCCGGTGCGCGATGTCGCCGGAAAGGTATCCGGCGCTGCGCAGTTTGGCGATGTAGTCCTCCTTAACGGTGGAGGCCAACCATTTACCTCCCGCTCCGGACATGGTCAGAGAAGGTTGAGATGAGATGCGTGAGCTTGGGCGCTGGAGCTCGAGTGCGCGGAGATGGATAAGCAAAGGAGGAAGAAGGCGTAGGTAAAAAGGCGGATCCTTATCCCATTATATATAGGCGGACGAAGACTGTACGTCCCCACCGGCCCGGTAAAACTCGCTTATCTCCCAAGTGCCACCATCAATGGCGCGGTTGGGTTACCCACGTCCATATTGATGAGAATCCCGGAATAAGGGGAACGCGATCTCTGCTTCGACAAGACGTGCCAAGGAAACCGCTTCGCTAAACGCGCTGAGGCGGTATAATAAAAAACGATTCAAGTAAAGGCTTGGTAGTGGTGTGACGTCATGCCGCAAAATACGTCAACAGATTGAACTTGTGTATATATTATTCTCTCTACTGTGGAACGTGGAATTTATTTTGCAGAGCCGGACACTATCCTGGTGTTCACAATCTTCTCTGGATTATTCAAAGGAGGAACCCCCCTTGCAATGCCGAACATTATGCGCGCCGGACTCATCGTCATTGAAGCCAGGTTCAGGGGCTACTGAGGGAGTCCTAGACTAGGGGGTGTCCGGACAGCTGGACTATCATCGTCCGCTGTACTCCAAGACTACGAAGATACAAGATTGAAGACTCCGTCCCGTGTCCGGATGGGACTTTCCTTGGCGTGGAAGGCAAGCTTGGCGATACGGATATGTAGATCTCCTACCATTGTAACCGACTCTGTGTAACCCTAGCCCTCTCCGGTGTCTATATAAACCGGAGGGCTTTAGTCCGTAGGACACAACATCCATTACAACAATCATACCATAGGCTAGCTTCTAGGGTTTAGCCTCCTTGATCTCGTGGTAGATCCACTCTTGTAATACACATAATCAATATTAATCAAGCAGGACGTAGGGGTTTTACCTCCATCAAGAGGGCCCGAACCTGGGTAAAACATCGTGCCCCTCGTCTCCTGTTACCATCCGCCTAGACGCACAGTTCGGGACCCCCTACCCGAGATCCGCCGGTTTTGACACCGACAGATATTCTTGACCAATGTCCAGTGATCTACTCCTAGATCACTATTATACTCCCTTGCCAAATTAAGAGCAAGGTATACAATAGGTCTGGTACATAGCATAGCATACTTTATAGAACCTATGACTGAGGCATAGGGAATGACTTTCATTCTCTTTTCTATTTTCTGTTGTGGTCGGGATTTGAGTCTTACTCAATTTCATACCTTTGCAACACATGCAAGAACTCTTTCTTTGACTGTTCCATTTTGAACTACTTCAAAATCTTGTCAAGGTATGTACTCATTGAAAAACTTATCAAGTGTCTTGATCTATCTCAATAGATCTTGATGCTCAATATGTAAGTAGCTTTGCCGAGGTCTTTCTTTGAAAAAAACTCCTTTCAAATACTCCTTTATGCTTTCCAGAAAAATTCTACATCATTTTTGATCAACAACATGTTACTCACATATATTTATCAGAAAGGCGGTAGTGCTCCCACTCACTTTATTGTAAATACAGGCTTCACCGCAAGTCTATATAAAACTATATGCTTTGATCAACTTATCAAAGCGTATATTCCAACTCTGAGATGCTTGCACCAGTCCATAGATGGATCGCTGGAGCTTGCACATTTTGTTAGCACCTTTAGGATTGACAAAACCTTTTGGTTGCATCATATACAACTCTTCTTTAAGAAAACCATTAAGGAATGCAGTTTTGACATCCATTTGCCAGATTTCATAAAATGTGGCAATTGCTAACATGATTCGGACAGACTTTAAGCATCGCTACAGTTGAGAAAATCTCATTGTAGTCAACACCTTGAACTTGTCGAAAACCCTTTTGCGATAAGTCGAGCTTTGTAGATAGTAAAACTACTATCAGCATCTGTCTTCCTCTTGAAGATCCATTTATACAATATGGCTTGCCGATCATCGGGCAACTCCACCAAAGCCCACACTTTGTTCTCATACATGGATCCCATCTCAGATTTCATGGCCGCAAGCCATTTCGCGGAATCTGGGTTCATCATCGCTTCCTCATAGTTCGTAGGTTCATCATGGTCTAGTAACATGCCTTCCAGAACAGGATTACCGTACCACTCTCGTGCGGACTGTACTTTGGAAGACCTACGAGGTTTTGTAGTAACTTAATCTGAAGTTTAATGATCATCATCATTAGCTTCCTCACTAATTGGTGTAGGAATCACAGGAACTGATTTCTGTGATGAACTACTTTCCAATTTGGGAGAAGGTACAAATTACCTTATCAAGCTCTACTTTCCTCCCACTCACTTCTTTCGAGAGAAACTCCTTCTCTAGAAAGGATCCATTCTTAGCAATGAATGTTTTGCCTTCGGATCTGTGATAGAAGATGTACCCAACAGTTTCCTTTGGGTATTCTATGAAGACGCACTTCTCCGATTTGGATTTGAGCTTCTCAGGATGAAACTTTTTCACATAAGCATCGTAGCCCCAAACTTTAAGAAACGACAACTTGGGTTTCTTGCTAAACCACAGTTCATATGTTGTCGTCTCAACGGATTTAGATGGTGCCCTTTTAACGTGAATGCACCTGTCTCTAATGCATAACCCCAAAACGATAATGGTAAATCAATAAGAGACATCATAGATCGCACCATATCCAATAAAGTGTGGTTACGACGTTCGGACACACCATAACGTTGTGTTGTTCCAGGTGGCGTGAGCTGTGAAACTATTCCACATTGTTTTAATTGAAGACCAAACTCGTAACTCAAATATTCGTCTCCGCGATCAGATCGCAGAAACTTTATTTTCTTGTTACGATGATTTTTCCACTTCACTCTGAAATTCTTTGAACCTTTCAATTATTTCAGACTTATGTTTCATCAAGTAGATATACCCATATCTGCTCAAATCATTTTGTGAAGGTCAGAAAATAACGATACTTTGCCACGAGCATCAACACTCATTGGATCGCATACATCGGTATGTATTATTTCTAATAAGTCAGTAGCTTGTTCCATTGTTCTGGAGAATGGAGTTTTAGTCATCTTGCCCAAAAGGCACAGTTCGCAAGCATCAAATGATTCATAACCAAGTGATTCCGAAAATCCATCTTTATGGAGTTTCTTCATGCGCTTTACACCGATATGACCCAAACGGCAGTGCCACAAATAAGTTGCACTATCCTTATTAACTTTGCATCTTTTGGCATCAATATTATGAATATGTGTATCACTACAATCGAGATCCAACAAACTATTTTCATTGGGTGTATGACCATTTGAAGGTTTTATTCATGTAAACAGAACAACAATTATTCTATGACTTTAAATGAATAACCGTATTGCAATAAACATGATCAAATCATATTCATGCTCAACGCAAACGCCAAATAACATTTATTTAGGTTTAACACTAATCTCGAAAATATATGGAGTGTGCGATGATGATCATATCAATCTTGGAACTACTTCCAACACTCATCGTCACTTCCCCTTCAACCAGTCTCTGTTTAATCTGTAACTCCTGTTTCGAGTTACTAATCTTAGCAACTGAACAAGTATCAAATACTCAGGGGCTACTATAAACACTAGTAAGGCACACATCAATAACCTGTATATCAAATATACCCTTGTTCACTTTGCCATCCTTCTTATCCACCAAATATTCAGGGCATTTTGCTTCCAGTGACCATTTCCTTTGCAGTGTAAGCACTCAGTTTTAGGCTTTGGTCCAGCTTTGGGCTTCTTCACGGGAGTGACAACTTGTTTGCCATTCTACTTGAAGTTTCCCTTTCTTTCCCTTTGCCCTTTTCTTGAAACTAGTGGTCTTGTCAATCATCAACACTTGATGCTCTTTCTTGATTTCTACCTTCGTCGATTTCAACATCACGAAGAGCTTGGGAATCGTTTTCGTCATCCCTTGCATACTATAGTTCATCATGAAGTTCTAGTAACTTAGTGATGGTGACTAGAGAATTCTGTCAATCACTATCTTATCTGGAAGATTAACTCCCACTTGATTCAAGGGATTGAAGTACCCAGAAAATATGAGCACATGCTCACTAGTTGAGCGATTCTCCTCCATCTTTTAGCTATAGAACTTGTTGGAGACTTCATATCTCTCAACTCGGGTATTTTCTTGAAATATTAACTTCAATTCCTGGAACATCTCATATGGTCCATGACGTTCAAAACGTCTTTGAAGTCCCGATTCTAAGCCGTTAAGCACGGTGCACTAAACTATCAAGTAGTCATCATATTGAGCTAGCCAAACGTTCATAACATCTGTGTCTGCTCCTGCAATAGGTTTGTCACCTAGCGGTGCATTAAGGACATAATTCTTCTGTGCAGCAATGAGGATAAACCTTAGATCACGGATTCAATCCGCATCATTGCTACTAACATCTTTCAACACAATTTTCTCTAGGAACATATCAAAATAAACATATGAAAGCAACAACACGAGCTATTGATCTACAACATAATTTGCAAAATACTACCAGGACTAAGTTCATGATAAATTTAAGTTCAATTAATCATAGTACTTAAGAACTCCCACTTAGACAGACATCTCTCTAGTCATCTAAGTGATCACATGATCCAAATCAACTAAACCATGTTCGATCATCACATGAGATGGAGTAGTTTCAATGGTGAACATCATTATGTTGATCATATCTACTATACGATTCACGTTCGACCTTTTGGTCTCCGTGTTCCGAGGCCATATCTGTATATGCTAGGCTCGTCAAGTTTAACCTGAGTATTCTGCGTGTGCAACTGTTTTGCACCCGTTGTATTTGAACGTAGAGCCTATCACACCCGATCATCACGTGGTGTCTCAGCACGAAGAACCTTCGCGACGGTGCATACTCAGGGAGAACACTTCTTGATAATTAGTGAGAGATCATCTTATAATGCTACCGCCAATCAAAGCAAAATAATATGCATAAAGGATAAACACCACATGCAATCAATTTAAGTGATATGATATGGCCATCATCATCTTGTGCTTGTGATCTCCATCTCCGAAGCACCGTTGTGATCACCATCGTCACCGGCGCGACACCTTGATCTCCATCGTAGCATCGTTGTCGTTTCGCCACCTATTGCTTCTACGACTATCGCTACCGCTTAGTGATAAAGTAAAGCAATTACAGGGCGCTTGCATTTCATACAATAATGCGACAACCATATGGCTCCTGCCAGTTGCCGATAACTTCAGTTACAAAACATGATCATCTCATACAATAAAATATAGCATCACGTCTTGACCATATCACATCACAACATGCCCTGCAAAAACAAGTTAGACGTCCTCTACTTTGTTATTGCAAATTATACGTGGCTGCTACGGGCTTAGCAAGAACCGTTCTTACCTACGCATCAAAACCACAATGATAGTTCGTCAAGTTAGTGTTGTTTTAACCTTCACAAGGACCGGGCGTAGCCACACTCGGTTCAACTAAAGTTGGAGAAACAGACACCCGCCAGCCACATGTGTGCAAAGCACGTCGGTAGAACCAGTCTCCAGTAAGCGTACGCGTAATGTCGGTCCGGGCCGCTTCATCCAACAATACTGCCGAACCAAAGGATGACATGCTGGTAAGCAGTATGACTTGTATCGCCCACAACTCACTTGTGTTCTACTCGTGCATATAACATCAATGCACAAAACCTAGGCTCGGTTGCCACTGTTGGGGAACGTAGTAATTTCGAAAATTTCCTATGCACACGCAAGATCATGGTGATGCATAGCAATGAGAGGGGAGAGTGTTGTCCACGTACCCTCGTAGACCGTAAGAAGAAGCGTTATGACAATGCGGTTGATGTAGTCGTACGTCTTCACGATCCGACCGATCCAAGCACCGAACATACGGCACCTCCGAGTTCAGCACACGTTCAGCTCGATGACGATCCCCGGACTCCAATCCGGCAGGGTGTCGGGGATGAGTTCCATCAGCACGATGGCGTGGTGACGATGATGATGTTCTACCGACGCAGGGTTTTGCCTAAGCACCGCTACGATATGACCGAGGTGGAATATGGTGGAGGGGGGCACCGCACACGGCTAAGGAACGATCACGAAGATCAACTTGTGTGTCATGAGGTGCCCCCCTGCCCCCGTATATAAAGGAGCAAGGGAAGGAGGGCCGGCCAAGGAGGAGGAGGCGCGCCCAAGGGGGGAGTCCTACTCCCACCGGGAGTAGGACTCCTCCTTTCCTTGTTGGAGTAGGAGAGAAGGAAAGAGGAGGAGAGGGAAAAGGAAAAGGGGGCCGCACCCCTTGTCCAATTCGGACCAGAGGGGGGGCGCAGGCCTCCTTCCTTTTGGCCTCTTTCCTCTATTCCCGTATGGCCCAATAAGGCCCATATACTCCCCGGCGAATTCCCGTAACTCTCCGGTACTCCGAAAAATACCCGAATCACTCGGAACCTTTTCGAAGTCCGAATATAGTCGTCCAATATATCGATCTTTACATCTCGACCATTTCGAGACTCCTCGTCATGTCCCCGATCACATCCAGGACTCCGAACTCCTTCGGTACATCAAAACTCATAAACTCATAATATAACTGTCATCGAAACCTTAAGCGTGTGGACCCTACAGGTTCGAGAACAATGCAGACATGACCGAGACACGTTTCTGATCAATAACCAATAGCGGAACCTGGATGCTCATATTGGCTCCTACATATTCTACGAAGATCTTTATCGGTCAAACCGCATAACAACATACGTTGTTCCCTTTGTCATCGGTATGTTACTTCCTCGAGATTCGATCGTCGGTATCTCAATACCTAGTTCAATCTCGTTACCAGCAAGTCTCTTTACTCATTATGTAATGCATCATTCCGCAACTAACTCATTAGTTGCATTGCTTGCAAGGCTTATAGTGATGTGCATTACCGAGAGGGCCCAGAGATACCTCTCCGACAATTGGAGTGACAAATCCTAATCTCGAAATACGCCAACTCAACATGTACCTTCGGAGACACCTGTAGAGCTCCTTTATAATCACCCAGTTACGTTGTGACGTTTGGTAGCACACAAAGTGTTCCTCTGGTAAACGGGAGTTGCATAATCTCATAGTTGTAGAAACATGTATCAGTCATGAAGAAAGCAATAGCAACATTCATACTAAACGATCAAGTGCTAAGCTAATGGAATGGGTCAAGTCAATCACATCATTCTCCTAATGATGTGATCCCGTTAATCAAATGACAACTCATATCTATGGCTAGGAAACTTAACCATCTTTGATTCACGAGCTAGTCAAGTAGAGGCATACTAGTGACACTATGTTTGTCTATGTATTCACACATGTATTATGTTTCCGGTTAATACAATTCTAGCATGAATGATAAACATTTATCATGAAATAAGGAAATAAATAATAACTTTACTATTGCCTCTAGGGCATATTTCCTTCAGGTATAAAACAACAAATCTGGGTTGGGCCTCCGGTTAGTAGGTTAGTCCCAAAAATAATATAAAAGTGGATAATAAAGCCCAATATTGCCTAAAACAGTAGATAAAGTAGCATGGAGCAATCAAAAATTATAGATACGTTGGAGACGTATCAAGCATCCCCGAGCTTAATTCCTGCTCGTCCTCGAGTAGGTAAATGATAAAAAGAATTTTTGATGCGGAGTGATACTTTGGCATAATTTCAATGTAATTCTTCTTATTTGTGGCATGAATATTCAGATCCGAAAGATTCAAGACAAAAGTTTATATTGACACAAAAATAATAATACTTCAAGCATACTAATCAAAGCAATCATGTCTTCTCAAAATAACATCGCAAAAGAAAGTTCATCCCTACAAAATCATATAGTTAGGCTATGCTTCTTTTTCGTCACACAAAGATGTTCCCAACTTCTATACCCCCGATGACAAGCCAAGCAATTGTTTCATACTTAAATAATCTCAAACTTTTTTAACCTTCACGCAATACATGAGTGTGAGCCATGGATATAGCACTATGGGTGGAATAGAATATGATGACGGGGATTGTGTGGAGAAGACAAAAAAGGAGAAAGTCTCAGATTGACGAAGATAATCAACGGGCTATGGAGATGCCCATTAATTGATGTCAATATGAGGAGCAGGGATTGCCATGCAACGGATGCACTAGAGCTATGAATGCTCAACAAAAGAAAACTAGTGGGTGTGCATCCAACTCGCCTGCTCATGAAGACCTAGGGCATTTGAGGAAGCCCATCGTAGGAATATACAAGCCAAGTTCTATAATGAAAAATTCCCACTAGTATAAAAGACAACTTATGAGACTCACTACATGAAGAACAAGGTGCTACTTTGAAGCACAATATATGAGACTCACTACATGAAGAACAAGGTGCTACTTTGAAGCACAAGTGTGGAAAAAGAGATAGTAGCATTGCCCTTTTCTTTTTTTTGGGCCTCTCTTTTTTTTGGCCTTTCTCTTTTTTTTGGGCCTTTTTTTGACCTTTCTCTTTTTCTTTTTTATTTGGGCAATGCTCTAATAATGATGATCATCACACTTCTATTGATTACAACATAAGGATTACAACTCGAAACTTAGAACAAGATATGACTCTATATGAATGCCTCCGGCGGTGTACCGGGATGGTGCAATGAATCAAGAGTGACATGTATGAAAAATAATGCATGGTGGCTTTGCCACACATACGATGTCAACTACATGATCATGCAATGGCAATATGACAAAAGTAATGTATGTCATGATGATGATGGTGGAAGTTGCATGGCAATATATCTCGGAATGGCTACGGAAATGCCATGATAGGTAGGTATGGTGGCTGTTTTGAGGAAGATATAAGGAGGTTTATGTGTGATAGAGCGTATCGTATCACGGGGTTTGGATGCACCGGCGAAGTTTGCACCAACTCTCAAGGTGAGAAAGGGCAATGCACGGTACCGAAGAGGCTAGCAAAGGCGGAAAGGTGAGAGTGCGTATAATCCATGGACTCAACATTAGTCAAAAGAACTCATATACTTATTGAAAAAATTTAGAAGTCATCAAAAACCAAGTACTACGCGCATGCTCCTAGGGGGATAGATTGGTAGGAAAAGACCATCGCTCGTCCCCGACCGCCACTCATAAGGATGCACAAGCCAGGTACACTTCATGTTTCAAATTTGTTACACAACTTTAACCATACGTGCATGCTACGGGACTTGCAAACTTCAACACAAGCATTTCTCAAATTCACAATTACTCAACTAGCATGACTTTGATATTATCACCTCCATATCTCAAAACAACTATCAGGCATCAAACTTATCTTAGTATTCAACGCACTCAAAAGAAAGTTTCACATATCTTGAATACCAAGTATATTAACATTAAGCAAACTACCATGCTATTAATGACTCTCAATATAATATAAGTGAATCATGAGAGTTCATCTATTTCTTCAAAATAAAACCACCATTGTGCTCCAAAAGATATAAGTGAAGTACTAGAGCAAAAACAAACTACTCCGAAAGATATAAGTGAAGATCAATGAGTAGTCGAATAATTATGAAACTATGTGAAGACTCTCCCATTTAATAATTTCATATCTTGATACTTTATTCAAACATCAAGCAAAGCTAAAGAAAACTACATAGCAAGGATAGCACAACTCATGTGAAGAAGCAAAAACTTAGGCTCAACAGATACTAACCGATAGTTGTTGAAGAAGAAAGGTGGGATGCCTACTGGGGCATCCCCAAGCTTAGATGCTTGAGACTTCTTGAAATATTATCTTGGGGTGCCTTGGGCATCCCCAAGCTTGAGCTTTTGTGTCTCCTAAATTCCTCTCATATCATGGTTTCTCTTTTTATCATAAGCTTCATTCACAACAAACTCAACAAGAACTCGTGAAATAGGTTAGTATAAACCAATGCAAAACCTTATCATATTCTACTGTAACAAAAAACTAAATTTATTATTCCACATTGCATACTAAATGTATCTGCATATTTAATACTCCTATCGTCAAATAGAATCATTAAACAAACAAACATATGCAAACAATGCAACCATAACAGCAATCTGTCAAAACAGTACAGTCTATAAAGAATGCAAGAGTCATCACACTTCCCTAACTCCAAAAATTATGAAATAAAATTCCCACTGTCATAAATTTATCAGAGCTCAATATTCAAAAATATTCAACATTATACCACTCTCTTACTTTTCTAGGGAATTTTTGCAACAACGGTAAACTTTCTGTTTTCAAACAGCAACATGTAAACTAGCAAAATAAGCATGGCAAAGGCTATCCTTGACTTCTTTATTGAAACTAAAGATGCAAAACATTATTCTAACTAACAGCAATCAAAAACTAACGAAAGGAAATAACGCTCCAAGCAAAACACATATCATGTGGTGAATAAAAATATAGCTCCAAGTAAAGTTACCGATGAACGAAGACGAAAGAGGGGATGCCTTCCGGGGCATCCCCAAGCTTAGGCTCTTGGTTGTCCTTGAATATTACCTTAGGGTGCCTTGGGTATCCCCAAGCTTAGACTCTTGCCACTCCTTATTCCATAGTCCATCGAATCTTTACCCAAAACTTGAAAACTTCAACCACACAAAACTCAACAGAAAACTCGTAAGCTCCGTTAGTATAAGAAAATAAAACAACCACTTAGGTACTGTAATGAACTCACTCTAAATTCATATTGGTGTAATATCTACTGTATTCCAACTTATCTATGGTTCATACCTCCGATACTACTCATAGATTCATCAAAATAAGCAAACAACACATAGAAAACAGAATCTGTCAAAAATAGAATAGTCTGTAGTAATCTGTATCAAACATATACTTCTGGAACTCCAAAAATCCTACCTAATTAGGAAGTCCTAGGAAACTAATGTACGAATCCAGAGCAAAAATAATCAGATCATAAGCACGTTTCTGTGAATTAACAAAACTAATTTACTGGGTGCAAAAGTTTCTGATTTTCAGCAGGATCAACACAACTATCACCGTAAGCTATCCTAAAGGTATTACTTGGCACTTTATTGAAACAAAAGCTATAAAACATGATTACTACAGTAGCATAATCATGTGGACACACAAAAATAGTAAGGATAAATATTGGGTTGTCTCCCAACAAGCGCTTTTCTTTAATGCCTTTCTAGCTAGGCATGATGATGGCAATGATGCTCACATAAAAGATAAGAATTGAAACATAAAGGGAGCATCATGAAGCATATGACTAGAACATTTAAGTCTAACCCACTTCCTATGCATAGGAATTTTGTGAGCAAACAACTTATGGGAACAATAATCAACTTGCATAGGAAGGTAAAACAAGCATAACTTCAAGATTTTAAGCACATAGAGAGGAAACTTGACATTATTGCAATTCCTACAAGCATATATTCCTCCCTAATAATAATGTTCAGTAGCATCATGAATGAATTCAACAATATAACCAGCACCTAAAGCATTCTTTTCATGATCTACTAGCATAGAAAATTTACTACTCTCCACATAAGCAAACTTCTTCTTTATAGCATACGTATCATCACAATAATCATCATAGATAGGAGGCATGCTTTCATCATAGTAAATTTGCTCATCAAAGCTTGGGGGACAAAAAATATCATCTTCATCAAAAATAGCTTCCCCAAGCTTGTGGCTTTGCATATCATTAGCATCATGGATATTCAAGGAATTCATACTAACAACATTGCAATCATGCTCATCATTCACATATTTTATGCCAAGCATTCTATGTAATTCTTCTTCTAGCACTTGAGCACAATTTTCCTTCCCATCATTTTCACGAAAGACATTAAAAAGATGAATCATATGAGGCATCCTTAATTCCATTTTTTGTAGTTTTCTTTTATAAACTAGACTAGTGCTAAAACAAGAAACAAAAAGATTCGATTGCAAGATCTAAAGATATACCTTCACTTACCTAGCCTCCCCGGCAACGACGCCAGAAAAGAGCTTGATGTCTACTACACAACCTTCTTCTTGTAGACGTTGTTGGACCTGCAAGTGCACAGGTTTGTAGGACAGTAGAAAATTTCCCTCAAGTGGATGACCTAAGGTTTATCAATCCGTAGGAGGCGTAGGATGAAGATGGTCTCTCTCAAGCAACCCTGCAACCAAATAACAAAAAGTCTCTTGTGTCCCCAACACACCCAATACAATGGTAAATTGTATAGGTGCACTAGTTCGGCGAAAGAGATGGTGATACAAGTGCAAAATAGATGGTAGATATAGGTTTTTGTAATCTGAAAATATAAAAACAGCAAGGTAACAAGTGGTAAAACTGAGCGTAAACAGTATTCCAATGATAGGAAACAAGGCCTAGGGTTCATACTTTCACTAGTGTAAGTTCTCTCAACAATAATAACATAGATAGATAATATAACAAGCCCTCAACATGCAACAAAGAGTCACTCCAAAGCCACTAATAGCGGAGAACAAACATAGAGATTATGGTAGGGTACGAAACCACCTCAAAGTTTTTCTTTCGGATCAATCTATAAAAGAGTTCGTACTAGAATAACACCTTAAGATACAAATCAACCGAAACCCTTATGTCACCTAGATACTCCATTGTCACCTCAAGTATCCGTGGGCATGATTATACGATATGCATCACACAATCTCAGATTCACCCAACCAACATAAAAGTACTTCAAAGAGTGCCCCAAAGCTACTACCGGAGAGTCAAGAACGTGTGCCAACCCCTATGAATAGGTTCCCAAGTGTCACGAAACCTGCAAGTTGATCACCAAAACATACATCAAGTGGCACATGATATCCCATTGTCACCACAGATAATCACGGCAAGACATACATCAAGTGTTCATAAAAGACTCAATCCAATAAGATAACTTCAAAGGGGAAACTCAATTCGTCACAAGAGAGTAGAGGGGGAGAAACATCATAAGATCCAACTACAATAGCAAAGCTCGGGATACATCAAGAGCGTGCCATAGAGGAACACGAGAGAGAGAGAGAGATCAAACACATAGCTACTGGTACATACCCTTAGCCCCGAGGGTGAACTACTCCCTCCTCGTCATGGATAGCGCCGGGATGATGAAGATGGCCTCCGGTGATGGGATCCCCCTCCGACAGGGTGCCGAAACGGGCTCCCGAGAGGTTTTTGGTGGCTACAGAGGCTTGCGGCGGCAGAACTCCCGATCTATCTTCTGTTCTGGAAGTTTTAGGGTACGTACGTATATATGGGTGCAAGGGGTACGTCGGTGGACCTCCCGGGGGCTCACGAGGTAGGGGGGAGCGCCTAGGGGGGGGGCGCTCCCCACCCTCGTGGGCAGCCCGAGTATCCCCTGACGTGCACTCCAAGCCCATCTGGTTGGTTTCCTTCCAAAATTAACTTCTCCAGTTGATTTCGTTCCATTTTGACTCCGTCTAATATTCCTTTTCCTCGAAACACTGAAATAGGCATAAAACAGCAAATCTGGGCTAGGCCTCCGGTTAGTAGGTTAGTCCAAAAAATAATATAAAAGTGGATAATAAAGCCCAATATTGCCTAAAACAATAGATAAAGTAGCATGGAGCAATCAAAAATTATAGATACGTTGGAGACGTATCATGCTACGTCTTGAGCTTGCGTTGGTTTTCCTTGAAGAGGAAAGGGTGATGCAGCAATAGTAGCGTAAGTATTTCCCTCAGTTTTTGAGAATCAAGGTATCAATCCAGTAGGAGGCTCCTCAAAAGTTCCACGCACCTACACAAACAAACAAAGAACTCGCAACCAACGCAATAAAGGGGTTGTCAATCCCTTCACGGCCACTTGCGAAAGTGAGATCTGATAGAGATAATATGATAAGATAAATATATTTTTGGTATTTTATAATATAGATTGGAAAAGTAAAGATGCAAATAAAAGTAGATTGAAAGCTTATATGATAAGAGATAGACCCGGGGGCCATAGGTTTGACTAGTGGCTTCTCTCAAGATAGCATAAGTATTACGGTGGGTGAACAAATTACTGTCGAGCAATTGATAGAAAAGCGAATAATTATGAGATTATCTAGGCATGATCATGTATATAGGCATGACGTCCGTGACAAGTAGACCGACTCCTGCCTGCATCTACTACTATTACTCCACACATCGACCACTATCCAGCATGCATCTAGAGTATTAAGTTCATAAGAACAGAGTAACGCATTAAGAAAGATAACATGTTGTAGAGGGATAAACTCATGCAATATGATATAAAACCCATCCTTTTATCCTCGATGGAAACAATACAATACGTGCCTTGCTGCCCCTGCTATCACTGGGAAGCGACACCGCAAGATTGAACCCAAAGCTAAACACTTCTCCCATTGCAAGAAAGATCAATCTAGTAGGCCAAACCAAACTGATAATTCGAAGAGACTTGCAAAGATAACTTAATCACACATAAAAGAATTCAAAGCAGATTGAAATATTTCTCATAGATAAACTTGATCATAAACCCACAATTCATCGGATCTCGACAAACACACCGCAAAAAGAGTTACATCGAATAGATCTCCAAGAAGATCGAGGAGAACATGGTATTGAGATCCAAAAAGAGAGACGAAGTCATCTAGCTAATAACTATGGACCCGAAGGTCTGTAGTAAACTACTCAAAACTCATCGAAGGGGCTATGGTGTTGATGTAGAAGCCCTCCGTGGTCGATTCCCCCTCCGACGGAGCGCCGGCGAAGGCTCCAAGATGGGATCTCGTGGATACAGAAGGTTATGGTGGTGGAAATAGTTTTTCTTGGTCGCATTTGATGTTCTCGGGGTACGTGGGTATATATAGGAGGAAGAAGTAGGTCGGTGGACGCCCGAGGGACCCATGAGATAGGGGGCGGGCCCTCCACCCTCGTGGCCGCCTCGACTGCTTCTTGACTTGCACTCCAAGTCCTCTGGATCACGTTCGTTCCAAAAATCACGCTCCCGAAGGTTTCATTCTGTTTGGAGTCCGTTTGATATTCCTTTTCTTCGAAATACTGAAATAGGCAAAAAAAATAGCAGTACGGGTTGGGCCTCCGGTTAGTAGGTTAGTCCCAAAAATGATATAAATGTGTAAAGTAAAGCCCATAAACATCCAAAATGGGTAATATAATAGCATGGAATAATCAAAATTATAGACAATCATCCCCAAGCTTAATTCCTGCTCGTCCTCGAGTAGGTAAATGATAAAAACAGAATTTTTGATGTGGAATGCTACCTAGCATAATTATCAAGGTAATTTTCTTTATTGTGGCATGATTGTTCAGATCCAAATGATTCAAGATAAAAGCTTATAAAACATAAAAAATAGTAATGCTTTGAAGCATACTAACAGATAATCATGTCATATCAAAATAGCATAACCAAATAAAGCTTATCCCTACAAAATCATATAGTTAGCCCATGTTTCATTTTCACTACACAAAATACTCCCATCATGCACAACTCCGGTTTTAGCCAAGCAATTGGTTCATACTTTTTAACGCGCTTCAGCTTTTTCAACTATTACGCAATACATGAGCGCAAGCCATGGACATAGCACTATGGTGGTATATGGTGGTGGTTGTGAGGACAAAAAGGGGAGAAGATAGTCTCACATCAACTAGGCGTATCAACGGGCTATGGAGATGCCCATCAATAGATATCAATGTGAGTGAGTAGGGATTGCCATGCAACGGATGCACTAGAGCTATAAATGTATGAAATCTCAACAAAAGAAACTAAGTGGGTGTGCATCCAACTCGCTTGCTCACGAAGACCTAGGGCGTTTTGAGGAAGCCCATCATTGGAATATACAAGCCAAGTTCTATAATGAAAAATTCCCACTTAGTATATGAAAGTGACAACATAAGAGACTCTCTAGCATGAAGATCATGGTGCTATTTCAAAGCACAAGTGTGGAAAAGATATAGTAGCATTGTCCCTTCTCTCTTTTTCTCTCATTTTTTTTATTTTTTTATTCGGCCTTTCTCTTTCTTTTTTATTTGGCCTTTTTTATTATTTGGTGGGCTTTTTGGCCTCTTTTTTTTTCTTTTTTTTCTTTTTAGTCCGAAGCCTCATCCCGACTTGTGGGGGAATCATAGTATTCATCATCCTTTCCTCACTTGGGACAATGCTCTAATAATGAAGATCATCACACTTTTATTAATTTACAACTCGAGAATTACAACTCAACACTTAGAACAAAATATGACTCTATATGAATACCTCCGACGGTGTACCGGGATATGCAATGAATCAAGAGTGACATGTATGAAAATTATGAGGGTGGTCTTGCCACAAATACAATGTCAACTACATGATCATGCAAAGAGCAATATGACAATGATGGAGCGTGTCATAATAACGGAACGGTGGAAATTTGCATGACAATATATCTCGGAATGACTATGGAAATGCCATGATATGTAGGTATGGTGGCTGTTTTGAGGAAGGTAAATAATGGGTGTATGATACCGGCGAAAGTTGCGCCGTATAATAGAGGCTAGCAAAGTGGAAGGGTGTGCGTATATCCATGGACTCACATTAGTCATAAAGAACTCATATACTTATTGCAAAAGTCTACTTGCCCTCGAAGCAAAGTACTACTACGCATGCTCCTAGGGGAATGGTTGGTAGGAGTTAACAATCGCGTGACCCTGACCTCCACGCATAAGGAAGACAATTAAAAGAGCACCTCATGCAACAAATTTGTCACACAACTTTTACCATACGTGCATGCTACGTGACTTGCAAACTTCAACACAAGTATTTCTCAATTTCATAATTACCCACTAGCATGACTCTAACATTACCACCTCTATATCTCAAAACAATTATCAAGCATCAAATTGATCCTAGTGTTTTATGCATGCTCATCATTCTAGGACCAAATTAATAACCATAGCAAATACCATGTTGTTCTAAAAGACTCTCAAAGTAATATAAGTGAAGCATGAGAGATCAACAATTTCTTCAAAATTATGCCACCGCCGTACTCTAAAAGATATAAGTGAAGCACTAGATAAAATTGGGTTATCCTATAGGTTCTACTTGGCACAAGCACTAACAAAAACACATCTAAACAGAAGGTAGATGCAAAATTTATTACTAAACAGAAACGAAAACAAAAAACACAAATAAAATTGGGTTGCCTCCCAACTAGCGCTATCGTTTAACGCCCCTAGCTAGGCATAAAAGCGAGGATAGATCTAAGTAGTGCCCTCTTTGGCATTTATCTTTTTAATGGAGTTATGCTCAAGTCCGGGAGGTTCCTTGAGTTTCACTTCATGCTCGGAGATCTTTTGATCTAAGGCATCCAACCGCTTATTGCAAAGTGTAATCAAATTACTCATGCGGTTGATATTCCCACCAATATTCTTAAGTGGTTCAACAAATTTTTGCAATTCACATAATTTCTCTAGAATTTGGGTTCCTTCACGAGAAACGGGTGATCCTTTTTGTAGGGTAAGTACTCCTACTATTCCCCCCTATAATTTCATAAGCAGAACTAGGATCAATTTCAATAAAACCCCCTTTTGTGGCAAAATCAAGGAGTTGTCTATGGGGTAAGGTTAACCCAACATAAAAATTGCCAAGCAAAATCTTGAAATCTCCTTCTATAGTGCAACTACGATAAAATTCTAACATCCTAAACCAATCATCTCTTAAATTTTCTCCTCGTCTTTGTTTGAAGTGGAGAACTTCAAAGTCCGGAGACGAAGGGATAAAGACTGAGCTAGCCATAACGACGAACACACACAAAAGGGCAAGCAAAAGAGAGAGGAGAAGGTTGGGAAAGAGAGGGCGAATAAAATGACAAGGGTGAAGTGGGGGAGAGAAAAACGAGAGGCAAATGACAAATAATGTAAATGCGAGGGAGATGAGTTTGTGATGGGTACTTGGTATGTCTTGACTTGAGCGAAGACCTCCCTGGCAACAGCGCCAGAAATCCTTCTTGCTACGTCTTGAGCTTGCGTTGGTTTAACCCGAAGGTCTGTGGTAAACTACTCACAACTCATCGGAGGGGCTATGGTGTTGATGTAGAAGCCCTCCATGGTCGATTCCCTTTCCGGCGGAGCACCGGCGAAGGCTCCAAGATGCGATCTCGCGGATACAGAAGGTTACGGTGGTGGAAATAGTTTTTCGTGGTCGCCTTTGATGTTCTCGGGGTACGTGGGTATATATAGGAGGAAGAAGTAGGTCGGTGGACGCCCGAGGGACCCATGAGATAGTGGGCGCGCCCTCCACCCTCGTGGCCGCCTCGACTGCTTCTTGACTTGCACTCCAAGTCCTCTGGATCACGTTCATTCCAAAAATCACGCTCCCGAAAGTTTCATTCTGTTTGGACTCCGTTTGATTTTCCTTTTCTTCGAAATACTAAAATAGGCAAAAAAAAACAGCAATACGAGCTGGGCCTCCGGTTAGTAGGTAAATGTGTAAAGTAAAGCCCATAAAACATCCAAAACGGGTAATATAATAGCATGGAACAATCATAAATTATAGATACGTTGGAGACGTATCACCGAGCGCTACCCAGGCGACAGTATGGTGGCCAATGGCTTCGGCCGCCACCACCTGCACGAGGACGAGGCATGCCTCCTCTACGAGGCCGACTACCCAGCGCCGCCGGACATGCGCTGGTGGAGGCTGAGCACCGGTGGCGTCTCAATATCTCCGGCGCCCACCGGTGCTGATTGGCGCGCCGAGATCATGCGCATTCGGTCATCGTTGCCGAAGCAAGCGCTGAACCAGCCGATGTACGCCCGCGACATCCACATGTTGTGGATGGCGTACTTCGACCGCCGCCACGAAGACCAGCTCGCCTCCACGAACGGCGTCGAGTCCCGTGGCCGCCTCAACTCCTAGGGGAAACGCCAATGGTGGGGCGTCCCTGGCCGCACCCTCGAAGTCATTCTTGAGCACATCGAGGCCGACAACATGCCGCGGTTGGAGTACCCGGCGCCTCCTCCTTCTCTCGCCGCCGCGACAGCTCCTGAACGCCGCGACAAATGGAGACGGCGACCTCCTCATTATCGGGCTCCCTTTCCTCCGGATCACCGACTCTCCGCCCCGTCAAGTCGGAGCCACAGGAGACGCTGCTTGGGCGCCATTGTCATCAACGAGGGCGGTCGTGGCCCCTCTTCTCCCTCTTCCCGCCTAGTCAGGCCCAAGACTGAGGCGAGGTTGCTCCGTGAACAAGGAGCATGAGGCCATGGCCGCCGCTGACGAGACCGCCGTCAAGTGGGCGCGGGAGGACTATGTCCGCGAGGAGATGGTGCGCCAGCGCCGCGCCTCGAGGAGATCGCCGCTCGGCGCCACAGATGCGAGGAGGGTGGCGTCGTCATCCTCGACGACATCGACGAGGAGGCGCCCGGGCCGTCCAACCCCTCGCGCATCGGCGACGCTGGTCAGGGGTGCAGCAGGGCCGACGGTGGCAGGCAGGATGGCGACGACGACGACAACGACGACTACACCAAGATGTATAGGCTGCTCGGCATGTAGAAGGCGGGCGGGCGGCAGCGGCGCAGTAGTAATATTTAGTTGTCGTTTTAGTTAGTTCATCAATTTTTTTATAAATATCAATGAAATGCCTAGTTTGGCCGAGTTTGGTTTTCAAAAAAAGGGCGTCCAGGGGGCCGAACGAGTTGCGAAAACGACCGTCCCCCCGCCGATTTATTCGCCAGCGCGCCCCGTGGGGCCGAACGAATGGAGATGCTCTTACGTGACTAAATTGTTATGGAAAAACTTTATGGCCGGAGTGCCACACACCTGATGAGTGTCACTTATCATTGAAAAAAAATCGATAAAAGAAAAGGTCCTTTATCGCGTGAAAAAGGGGATTTACTAGAGCAGAGTCACCTGGAAAAGAAAAATGTGAAAAATCCAGCGCGGATTTGGTGTCCGTCCGATCTGCGGGTGATTGGTGCCAACCAAACACTGGCTTGGCGGCCGGCGGCGGGACTCGGAACACAGAGGAGAGAGCAGCAGAGTAGAAAGAAACAGGGGAGGGAGAGAGGGAGAAGAAGCAGAGCAGAGACCGCCAAATGGCGCGGCCGGGAAAGGCGGGCGGTTCTGCCGGAGGTGGCGCGCCCGCGACCGCGGCCGCGGGAGGCTGCCCTCCACCCCAGCGTCGTCGTCCCATCTCAGGCGGAGGTCGAGTGGTGAGTGCTCTGTCTGTACTCCGTACCTTAGCTAGGGTTTCTGAATTGGGCCGGCGTGGATGGAGCGGGGTGGCAGATGTCCCCTGCTCCAAGACAAAAATGCTGCAGCCGCCATTAGTGCGAGGACAGGAGGGGCAGGCAGCGTCTCCGCCCGCCATGTGCTCTTCAGGAGCTTCTTGAGTAGCCGAGAAGATATGTTGGTCTCCTGATTCCTGATTTCCCAGCAGGAGCAGCAAAGCAATTAGGGGAGGAGAATGGGGGATACTTTCTTTTTCTATTAAGTACGCATCCTGTAGCTTGTATTTTTTCATCTATAATTAAACCAATCAAACCATGTCCCATTATAAAACAAGGGGAACAAATCTCCTCCCCAAAAATTCCCATGTGTAATCCCCATTTATTTGTTTTAACCAAATGAAGCGTATATGCATTGTCCAATAACATAAGGACTGTGCTAACGACCAGTCGACTGGTCGTTAGCAACAGATCCGCACGATTCCACCCACGTACGATCGCTCCGATTTTCCTGGCGCTACATCGATCCACCGCGTTTTTTTTTGTAGCGTAATAAAAACAATTGGCAGAAGTGGGATTTGAACCCACTACATCTTGGTAGCCCACGGTAGCTTGCAACCACTCGGTTTAGATTGAGCTAGTGATTAGACTTAAACATTTGTTTCCTACGTATAGTAGGAAACATGCTTTTTCAGTTTTTTCCTTCGATTTATGTACTGCACAATTTTCACGGATGGATATATGGTGTGTCCATGCCGTTCATGTTATACTAGTTATCTAGAATTTATCGGGGGATGTTTCTACACTTATTTTAACTGAAACAAAAGTTACCGGGATGTTCATACGTAAGTTATCAAGTGTGTGATGTGTAAATTATCATGTTATTGGGGTATATTTTTAATAAAAAAAATCCTTGAGTCAGAATTATCAGGAGGCTTGCGCATAAGTTATCAGGTCTGTAATGCGTTAAAAAAGCCATAACACACGGCAATAACTCTCTATAAAGAGCGTGGTAATATATACGCCACCAACCTGATAACTCGCCCACAGACACTGCGGTAACTTTGGGCCCAGAGAAAAAAAAATTCTGGGAAAAAAATTATCCCCCCGTGCCGTCTGCGATGTGCGAGTTACCATGCTATTCATACAAAAAGTTATCGAAGGTATATTTACACTAGTTTTTTTGGGTGAAAAAAGCTACCACGATATTTGTACATAAGCTACCAGGTCTATGATGTGTGAGTTACCATGCTATTGACACAAAAGCTATCGAGGGGATATTTCATCAACACCCCGACCCCTCGTTGGCAAAGTTACCAAGATATGGTGCATAAGTTATCAAGTATGTGATGGGTGAGTTACCATGCTATTCACACAAAAGTTCGTCAACTCTCCCCTTTCCCTTTGGTCGCCAAACTTATCAGGACAGGGGTACATAAGTTATCGGGCCTGCAATGTGTGAGTTATCATAATATTCACACAAAAATTACCGGGAGATATTTAATCAACTCCTCAAAGAAAAAAGAAGAAGGAAGCAAACAGGGAATGGTCAAATAGTATGATGTGCATTCTTTTGCACAACAAATAGTCCAGCTGAGCTGGTTAGTGTGTTCTCCGTTACCTGCTTGACGTGGGTTCAAATCCCATATTCAGCATTATTTTTATTTTTGACTAAAAATGTAACCAGGGTGTGCCAAATAGATCTAGCACCCAAAAAAATGACAGATCCAATCCAGAGAAAAAAAATCACGGCAGTCAATGCCATAGTCCCGGAATTCTTCCCACTAAATTCGCCATCAAGTTAGCAAATCATTCACGTTTTAAATCTTGAGCAAAGAGCCACTATGCAATACATTCATACTCTGGCCGCTTTTGACAACAACAAAGACTGGGTTAATTGGTTAATGTGGTGGTGCACCTGCATGAGGTCGGGGGTTCGAATCCTGTTTTGGTCGCCCTTTCTTCCCTTTCTTTTTCTCGCGACCGCGCGACGGGAATCGAACGAGGCGCACGAATCGTACGTGCCTGTCGCTAACGAACAGTCGGCAGGTATTTAGCTTTGTCAATAACATAAATGCATGCAGGTCGGGGGTTCGAATCCTGTTCTGGTCGCCCTTTCTTCCCTTTCTTTTTCTCGCGACCGCGCGACGGGAATCGAACGAGGCGCACGAATCGTACGTGCCTGTCGCTAACGAACAGTCGGCAGGTATTTAGCTTTGTCAATAACATAAATGCATGCAGGTCGGGGGTTCGAATCCTGTTCTGGTCGCCCTTTCTTCCCTTTCTTTTTCTCGCGACCGCGCGACGGGAATCGAACGAGGCGCACGAATCGTACGTGCCTGTCGCTAACGAACAGTCGGCAGGTATTTAGCTTTGTCAATAACATAAATGGTGTGCTTTCTATTCATGCATTTGGATGTAATATATGTCCAATAACATACATGGCGGGCTTTCTATTTATACATTTGGGCAAAATATATGTCCAATAGCATACATGTGGACTCTGTCACAGGACAGCAGAAATCCACCAAATATGAATTCATGTGCATTCAGGACAAACTCATCAGAACCACTCCATGAACTTCAGGAGACGGCCCTCCATAGCCGTAGTTGTCTGGCACACCCAGCATCTGAGAATCCACCATTAGCGCATCCGAAAGATAACACAATGTCCAAGGGCTCAACAAGACAGGCGAGCTGTCTAAGCAACAGAAGCTACAACTAGTTAAAATGCCAACCTGATACTCAAAGCATACTCCAGCCCTGTCCTGAGCAAGATTAACCCTGTCAAGGCACCAGCATCCCCCGTCGACTTCTTTGGCGAAAGACACCAATTGCCACCAGCGATGACAACCTCGTCCGCAGACGCTGTTTGTTTCGTAGGCCTTGGTTCTGAAAACCAGTACAGAAGACAACGATGTTAAGAGTTAAACACGGCAACGTTGTAACATAGCCTGAGTAGGTTTAGACTACCGAGTCCTACATGGCCTAGTCTACTATTCCTCGTATAAATATACATGTATCTGCACCCCTGAAACTAGAGACGTGAATTGAATCAATAAATGCAAATAAGGCTCGAGTCAGCTCTCTGTGTGCGTGTACTACTACTAGTAGATCGAGAGAATTGATCAGCAAGCCGTAGTTGTACGTATTGCTTGCTCTGAACGTACGCATCCCGCTGGCCGTACGTATCAATCAGAGGCTAGCTTTGCACTGCGGTGCATCTCAGCGTAAAGGAATTTCGTCGAGATAGCGGCCAGTAGAAGCTTTGTCATCGTCGTTGGTCGTTGCGTGTCGCATGAAGTACTCGGCGTCAGGATCGGGCCAACAAACCAAGGTAACAGTTGAAAAACCATACTAGACTTGTATATCTCAAGAATATCACTTCCTAACTCCGCCCCAGTTCTACTAGCTACATCCCTAGGAGAAGCATTGGAAGAATGTAAGACAACTGGAATCTGTAAATTACCTTGGTGGCATCTTCCATCTGCTGACCCTCTAAACCCGCCATTCCTTCCATCTCCTCCTTAGAACTTCCCTTGTTCATCCGATCTGTCACCTGAGCGCTCAGATCATGTTTCTTAGCAAAATATTTTGCATCCTTGGTGTTAGCAAAATATTTTCCTTGTTCATCATCATGTTGACCACCATCAACATGTACTACACAATGAAAATTGCCACATGTGTGCATGAAGAGGGAGTATATATAACTCAACACCAATATTGGATCAAAGTACAAGCAATTAAGCGACACAAGAAGATGCATATCACTGAATTACCAGACTCGCCAGTAGAAATGGCATCAGTAGGTGATGGCACAGGGCTCTCAAAATTCTCCGCAGGCTCCCGTTCGACATCAACCTCGTCGGCCGTCGTATCAGTAGCTATTGCTGCAGGGCTAGCTTCTGCAGCAGGCTCGCTTTTCATTAGTTCCTGATCATCAACCATCCCAGAAGTAACACCTTGTGTTGCACAAAAATAAGAACGGAATGGCACATGCATACATGAACAGAGAGTATATACAACTCAACACACCCCAAGAATTAACCGAAGTAAGCGAAACACAAGGCCATCACTTAATTACCAGTCTCTTTAGTGGTCACATTGGGCAGCGTTGTCACTGATAACGTCGTATAAGTAGCTGCTGCTGCAGGTTCCCTCTCCACATCAACCTCTTCGACTGTTGTATCAGTAGTTGTTTCTGCAGGGATAATTTCCGCAGCAGACTCACTTCCCATCGGCTTAGTCTCAACAAACAAGAGCTTGGGACGTCTGGGGTGGTTCTTTGTTGCTCCTTTCCACTCCTGTTTTGTTTCATCACTCACTGCATCAGGTAGGGCGACCTCTTTAAGACGTGGCAGGGACTGGATTGTGCGGCTAAAGCCATTTATATCCTTACATAGCAGCTGGAGGAACTCGAGGCGAGGCAGAGCTCCCTCTTGTATTTCCAGCTCGGTTACGACTTCTGCCACGACACATAGGTGTCGCAGGCTTCTGAGTGCATGGCCTTGCCTGATGCCGAGTTTGTCCAGTTGAGTTGCAATCAGCTTCAGGTACTCCAGGCCGCGCACTCTGCTCAGGGCATCTAGAATGTTATCACTCAGCTTATGATGACCAAGGAATGATAGGCACAGCTTAGTGAGACCACCCAGCATGGTAACAAACAGAGGCAGCTGACTGCATATGATGTCCCCTTGTAGCTTTAGTGAGCTAAGGTAGTAGGAGTAATCCTTCTCCAAGGAGAAATCCAACAAGTCTGGACACCATTCATCATTGATGTTCAGTGAGAGTGAATGAGCTTCGTTCAGATCGGTGCTGCTCTGGATGAACCCCTTGATTGACTTTGAGAGATGTCTTGAGTTGCTGCTGTCATGTGCGGTGAACTCGCACCATATTTTTACCTTGGTCAAGTGCTTCATATGCTCCATGATCTGTGTGAATCCTTGGCTATTGTTGTCCACAACAAATCCGGCTAGAGTTTCCAATTTACTTCTCTCTGACAGCCAAGTCTGTAGCTTACTCATTCTCCGGCTTCCTACATCTTGTTGGAGCTTGAACTTTCCAAACAGATGAATTAAATGTGGCAATTCCATGACTTCTATGGTCAGAATCTCTATACTGGTTCCTCTTAAATCTAGTGTTTCCAAAAGTTGAAGCTTCTTGATCTGTTTTGGAAGAACTGTAACTCTAGAAGCACCCCTGAGGCTTAGGTACCTGAGCAGCGACATGTTGCTGCATATCTCCTTGAGATGCTTGTCTCCCAAGTGTTCATCGCACTCTTCTAAATCCAAAACTCTAATCAGTTTGTACTTGGAAAAGTCCAACATTGAATTGTGCGCTTCACCAAAGATTGTCAGAGAACGGACAAGACTTAGATCCTTTGGATCCATTTTGGATCTTGCATCAGTTTTATGCTGCAGAGAAATCCAACGAATTTTACTCCCAGGTGGGGGATCCTTATCATATAACAAGGTAACAAAGTTCTCGGACATGGATCTGTGCAGAATGAACTCAAGCATTATACCGTGAGTTTTGCATGTCTTCACCTCTGCACTGCCGCTGCCGCTGGCATCAATAGGCTGGATGATGCTCTTGTCGACCAGCTCATTGAAACTGGCAACAGCAACCTCAAGGGCACTGCGTTTAGGCTCTGCTGTGATGAAACCTTCGGCTGACCATCGCCTTATCAGGCTTCCTCTCCTGATTGGGCGACCACTTGGGTAAATACCAAGATAAAGCAAGCAGATCTTGATATCTTGCTTGCTTAGGTTGGTGTAGCTACGGACGAGCACACGCTTCATATTTGCTAACATATGATGTGTCTCCAGATGGCTGCCAAGGTTATTTCCCAGATCTGCCCATTGTCGCCGTCTGTGATCACCGTGCAACAACCGTGCTGTGGTAATAAGAGCAAGGGGCAGACCATCACATTTCCTTATTACTTCTGAACTTAGCTCCGTATCACGGACTGTTGGTGGATACACCAAGGAAGCTTTCTCACAGAACAATTGTTTCGCGTGTTGCTCAGCAAGAGTTCTCATTATGTACACATGACCATCACGACAGCTGCTTTTTATTGCTATGGTCTGAGTGGCTGTTGTGACAATAACTCTACTGTTGACCCCAGGAACCACAGGGAAAGCATCTTTTATATCGACCCAAAAGTCTCTCCGCATGTCATCAATTACAATGTAAAACCTATAATAGATAAAAAGAAGTCAGAATAGAACACATTCACTCTTCACACAAATCATGTTTCAGATAGCATGCATTCAAACAAGGAAATCGGTCGCCCAAGGGATTCTGACACTCTTCTAACAGTCTCAAATCAATAGGATCCTCGAACCGTTACTCTCCACATGAACCTAGAGTTGAAGAAGGATTACTTTCTATTCCTTTCATGATTGTACCTTTCTTTTGATTGGATTCCTGCGGTAGGACTTCTTTTTTAGTAGGGTTTCTTGTAGCACAAGGCTTGTGAATCCTAGTCACCGTGTTTGAAGTCCTTGATTTGCAATCGATCTTATCAGGAATTATGTCGTGAGTTTTGTAGCTGTGCATAAAGTCGTTTTTCTACTAATCTGGCTATTATACCTCCGGCTTGTGTACTTTGTTTTCTATTATGAAGGGAATACATGTGGATGGAGGAAAACAGAAGAAGACATTGGTAACTTGGTACTCTTAACTATGCATATGGCTTAGTTAGTACTGTCTCATTTACTTGAGCTTGTGTAATCTGAATTCTGAAGGCATGCATGCCAACATGGCCTAATTGTCTGCATGTACGCCAATGGCCAGCTTAGGAATCTTTGACCATGCATATGTTTTTTAATTCAGTAATCAAAACCTTAATGGCTGGGAGAATCAAATTGAATGCGCTAAAGTAAAAGATGCATTTTATTAGCTATACCGATGATATTGTAGTACGGAGGCCGGTAATGGGCTGTATATATGTTGTGGACTCCGAGAGAAAAATGAGTAGAAAAAACAACAGAAACGGCATAAAAAGCTAGGGTAGAAAATATATTGTATACCTCTTGGTCCCAAGGCACTCTCTGAGGCTTGCACAGAGCATGTTATTGCTGGGACGGCAGGGGCTGCCTGCACTTCCACTACTACTACTAATGGTGGAATGCATTCCAAGTTGCCGGAGTATCTCCTTGAGAACATCTCTTGAGCCTCTCTCTGCAGCACAAACCCAAGCCCGTGCTTCGTATTCGCTCTCAGTTGTGTTGTACACATGCTTGGCGAGGAGAGTCTTCCCTATGCCACCGAACCCAACAAGGGAGATCACCTTGAGCTCCATGGGTTGTTGGCCTTGCGGCGTTTCCCTTATCAGCTCCATGAGCTCGTCGTGGGGCGCATCCATACCCACGGCGGCCACCGAGGTGTCCGTTTCATCAGATGGTGCCTCTGACTCCAAAGTGTTGGATCCGCCGCCATACTCACTGGTGCTGTAGCTTGTTCTCAGCTTTGATGCGTCCTCGGATTTCTTCCTGAGACGACGGATCGCTGCAGCAAACTTGTTACGGGCATTCCTCGTCTTCATCCGGTGAAATTTCTTACTGATCCATGACACATCAGGCTTGAGTGTCACGCGGTGCGTGAAGCGGTCGATGCAGTCTTCGATATCATACGCCAAGTCACGCACCATAGTGATCCAGACCTTATGCACGGGGTTGTTGCTCCACGGTGGACGATCACCATCTTGTTGAATGGCAGCAGAAATCATCAAGGACTCGCTTCTGATGTAACTGATGTCATGCTTCAGCTCTGCCCGCAGCTTGCGATTTTGTACCAAGTAATCCCAGAGCTTAGGGGCATTCCTGCCGGCCACACTGCCAGCCAGGTTGGCAGCCACGACTAATTCTGCCATCTCCACACCACCTCCTGCCTCTTGATTGATCAGACCATTACTGATACTGAATTTTGCCTTCGCTTCCCTCCCTTGCCTGGATACAGAGAAAATGGGTTCAGCAACTCAACAGCAGCTATGGCCGCATAAATCCAGGACATTATCTATAATTTTATTATCAGTAATGTTAAACTGTCACGTCACGTTACATCAGACACAGATTTTTTCAGGGAAGAAATCAGCCACATAGAATTTTCTTGGATATCACATCGGACATAGATTTTCTTTTTCTTAGGGAGGACATCAGCCACATATAATTTTGTTGGGTAAGATATCACACACAGATTTTTTTTTTGGGAAAACAACAGCCGCACAGAATTTTCTTAGGGAAGATATGGACACAGAATTTTTTTAGGCAAGACATCGCAGCCACATAAATTAATGGAAGAAACAAGGCGGCTGGATAGCAGGTTTATCTTACTTACAATTAATTTTACATACATGAGTCAAGTCGCAACCGTGGCCATCCAAACCCTGTGGCATTAGATTGTTTATCCTCATGGCAGCTCATTTTTCTCTGCATATTTTCGACCACATATTTTGCAACAGTGTTTTTTGCCATGGTGTCCCCTCAGCATCCGTCCGTTTAGACGCTACGATCAAAGGCAGAAGCTGAGAGATGTTTGAGGGTCCCAATAGTCATATCGCTTGGTGCCATGGGATCCCAGCTTCTTTGGGAGCTCAACATGCCCTTATCTGATGCAGGCTGCCTAGCAAAGAGGGATTAAGGCCGGATGCAGGTACCCTGCTTCAAAACACTGTTTTCTTTGGTATGAGGGGGACGCGGGGGGAGGGGGGGTTGAGTATACGCAGAAATTAGAGTGGTAATTGAGTAGAGGGGTACCTGGTTCTGATTAATTGACGGAGCACCTGCGAGAGCTCAAGGAGGAGGTGGAGATCATGGAAGAGGAGGAATCTCCTGAGGCGCACAAGAACGTCGTCCTCTCAGATCCAACTCCTACCAGTGGTGAGGCCCTTTCACTAAGTAATCCCATGCAGGACTACTTAACTTGTTTTCTTTCGATGGGCATAAGAATGAATAATTGTCGTGCCATATCTGCATTGTGATCACAAGATTGTCGTCTTGTTTGGATTGCTTGTTCCTTATTAAATTCCTCGTGGGTGCCTGATTTCAACATCGTGCATTTTGCTTTATCACACAGTTAATGGTTGCCTTTCTATAGTATACAGGGCACATCGTACGCACTATTCATTAGTTAATTTTACCTTTGTTTATGTGCCTGTGTTTAGATGTTTTGATCCGAAGCAGAGGCAGAAGCAAAGTCAGGGAGACAGGGGCCACTATCAGTGCTTCGTTGGGTGCCATGAGACCCCTTATTGGGAAATTGGACATGCTTCTCCTTAGGGATGCTCCTCAGAGATGCTGCTCCAAGAGGATCAAGGACAAGATGCACTTCCTCAAAGATGACGTTCAAAAGATAAGTTCCTACCTTGATGAACTATCAGAGGTGGAAGACCCTCCGCCAATGGCCATGTGCTGGATGAATGAGGCACGTGACCTGTCTTACGACATGGAGGATTACGTCGACAGCTTATTATTTGTGCCGCCTGAAGATCCCTCCCTTTGTGCCAACAAAATCAAGGCCACCAGATCCCTCCGCAAATGGTCCAGTCGTGTCAAGACTTCCCAGACTCAGGTTATTACTGCGGAAACATTATCAGAATTCAGGAAGTATGTCCAGGAGGCCATTCAACGGCACCAGAGGTATAATCTCCATTCTTGCAGAACCTTGAGGCATAGGTTTGTGTCCCATGGCCCTATGGTTCTTCCAAGGCCATATGAAGAAATGGCAGACATAGTAATCAATGACCGGATGAATGAATTTATCAACTCACTGACTACCGATGGGGACCAGCAGCTCAAGGTGCTTTCTGTTCTGGGATCTGCTTGTCTTGGTAAAACCACACTTGCTAGAGTGTTGTACAACAGATTTAGGAAGCAATACAATTGCCGAGCTTTCATTCGAGTATCCAAGAAGCCTGATACGAAGAAAATTTTCTGTGACATGCTCTCGCAACTCAAGCGGCAACATCCTCCGCAACATTGTAGGGAAATTGATCTCATTAACGATATCAAGCAATATCTACAAGATAAAAGGTAGTGCCTTTTTTCTTCATTCAAGATATATCAAAATTCCCATGGTCCCTAAACCCTTAGAGTTGATTATCTGTATGCAGGTATTTAATTATTATTGATGATGTATGGGCTACATCAGTATGGGATACTATTAATCATGTTTTTCCAAAGGGTAATCATGGCAGCAGAATAATAACAACTACACAGATCGAAGATGTTGCATTAACATGTTGCTGCTATCAGTCAGAGTATGTTTTTGAGATGAAACACCTAGATGATGATCATTCTAGAAAGCTTTTCTTTAACAGACTATTTTGCTCTGAAAGAGATTGTCCTGAACAGTTCAAAGATGTTCTAAATGAAATTGTTGAAACATGTGATGGTTTGCCGTTAGCCACAGTTAGCATAGCAAGTGTTTTAGCAAGCCAGCCTTTCATGTCAATTGATCTTTTGACATACATCCATCAGTCGTTAAGCTCTTGCTTCTCGGCATCAGAAAGAACTAGACAAGTACTGAATCTGAGCTTCAACAGTCTTCCTCAATATTTGAAGACATGTTTGCTTTATCTTAGTATGTATCCAGAGGGCTACACAATCTTGAAGGATGATTTGGTGAAGCAATGGGTGGCTGAAGGTTTGATCTATACAACAGAAGGGCAAGACATCGGGAAAGTTGCAGAAAGCTATCTCGATCAACTTATTGGTAGAAGATTCATCCAACCGATATGTGTCAACTACAACAATGAGGTGTTATCCTGTGCAGTGCATGACATGGTACATGATCTTATTGCACACAAATCTGCAGAAGAGAATTTCATTGTGGCAATAGACTACAGCCAAAAGAATGTGGTACTCTCTCAAAAGGTCCGTCGACTATCTCTCCTCTTTGGTAATGCAAAATATGCCAAGACACCAGCAAACATCACAAAGGCACACGTTCGGTCACTTGGATTTTTTGGATTACTCGAGTCTATGCCTTGTATTACAGAGTTCAAGCTTCTTCGTGTCCTGAACCTTCAACTGTTCGGTCATGCTGGTGACGACGACGGCCCTGTAGACCTCACTGGAATTTCAGAAATGTTTCAACTGAGATATATGAAGATTGCAGGTAATGTCTGCATAAAACTGCCAAACCATGTGCTACGATGTTTGGAAATACTGGATATTGCGTATGCAAGAGTTGCTTGTGTTCCACGAGATATCCATTTACCAAACTTGTTACACCTTGGTCTTCCTGTTGATAAAAATCTGCTGGATTGGATTAACAGCAGGGTGTTTCTCAGTGTGGAGAGAGTACACAAGCTGCAGGATCTTCACCTGACCAGATCTTCTGCACTTTCTTCTGACCATCTGAATAGAAGCATGAGTTCTATTTTATCTTTACTTGGAGGACATGGCAACCTGAAAACTTTAGTAGTGGCTCATGGCTCATCGGCTAAAAATGCTCTTGGCGTTTCAGACGTCACCCTGTCATGGGATCTGCTGGCACCCCCACTTCTCCAGAGATTTGAATTCTCGCCACATAGCCATATCTTGTTCTCACGAATTCCTCTGTGGATTGAGAAACATGGCAACCTAAGAATTTTGAAGATTGCAGTGAGGGAACTGCAGATGAGTTGTGTTGATATCCTCAGAGGTTCGCCTGCCCTCACTGCTCTCTCTCTGTATGTGGAGAAGGCGCCCTACGAAAAGATCATCTTTGACAAGGCTGGGTTCTCGATTCTCAAGTACTTCAAGTTGAGGTTCACGAGTGACATAGCTTGGATAAAATTTGAGAAAGGTGCAATGCCTAATCTCTGGAAGCTCAAGCTAGTTTTCAATGCCATCCCCTCTTTTGAAAAAGATGGTACTGCACTCATCAGCATCGAGCATATGCCAGGTCTTAAAGAGATCTCCACAAAATTTGGGGGTGAAGCTCCTGATCTAGAGTATGCCTTGAGGACCTTGGTTAGTAATCATCCGACCAATCCTATAATTAACATGCCATCAAATAAGACTCTGGGGGGAGAACAACGACATAGGAATCTGGAGCAAGAATCAGATGAGATTCTGAAGGAAGACCCATATAGGAATCTGGAGCAAGAATCGGATGAAATTCTGGAGGAACAAGAGCCAGATGAATACGATGAGAGATTAGAGAGGCGACAGGCTGATAAAAGGTACTACAAATGTTCCTTGTAAGCACAACGAAATATGCCCTCCTTTACTTCAACTTCTATGAGGCTGGGTGCACCCACTTGGTGCGGACGCCTCAATCGATAAAATCTTTCTTTTTAAGAAAAACATCAATGTCGATTCTTCAGTTAACCTGATATAATTCTTATATGTTCTAACGAAGCTAATGGTTATTGTAATCAATCAGGATTTCAAGGTCATCAGATCCATCTCCGCGTCTACATGTTCCAGGTACATGTCCTGTCAACTGGTGGTAATATAAATGTTTCGCCATCAAGTTAATAAAGTCACTTCAAGAGAAAACCAAGCAGCTTGTTCTATGTGATAAATTTTTTGTCCCGGACTACCAATTCGGAAACGATTAATTTCTCCAACCGCTTGAGCGGAAACCGGTGACCGTAGCCAACCCATCTACTCCCTCCATCCCATAATGTAAGATGTTTTTCAACACTAGCGTAGTGTCAAAAAACGTCTTATATTATGGGACGGAGGGAGTAGTTTAGTTGCATCCGTCTGTCCATGACGTTGGCCTCTAGTTACAAATGAGACTTTGATCCTGTGCCAGCCGAATCAGAAAAGAATCCTTGATTGCACGTAGCCTGGATTTCAACCTCCTATTTTGTCTTGCACTTTCTTGTTTCGTTGCTTGCTCAAGCGAGATGCATCTTCCCCTATTTTCTTGCCCCCAACCAATCACATTCACGGCTTGGACTGCAGCATGCACACCATGAAAACATGCCTAATTTCCGGTCCTATCTCTCTTCACTTTGCACGTAAGTTATGTGCTAAAATAGCATGCTTTATCAGATTAAAAAATAGCATGCTTTATTGTTATACAAACTAATTCCTCTTTTTCTTCGTAATTGAGTTGCATATCTCTTCACACAACATCACTAACGATAGCAGGGGTATGCGTAAGCGAAGCCACCGTATCACTTTCCTGACAAAAAGACGTTGGGACATCTGGGGTGGTTCTTTGCTACTTCTTTTCAATCAGGTCGTGTTTCATCTCTCAGTTGACCATGGAGAGCAGTCTCCTTTCTTAGTTGCTACTTTGGTTAATTCTTGGGGGCGTGTTGGGTTATATATATACTCTCTCTTCATGCAGGCACATGACATTTTATTTTTATTCTTATTAAGCAGTACCAGTTGGTGCTTCTGAGATGGGAAGTGAGCCTGATGTGGAAATCCCTGTGGCACCAACTACTAATGATAACACGATGTTGTCGGTCAATCTCGAAGCATTTGATAGGGAAAATTATCCGAGCACTAACTTGGAAAGTTCTGTAAAGGAGATGGAAAGAGTGGCAAGTTTAGAGGATCATCAGATGGAAGATAGCACACAGGTAATTTACACATTCCAACTGTTTTGAATTCTTCTGATCCTTCTTAGGGACGTAGCTACTAGGATTGGGGTGAAGTTAGGAAGTAATATTCTGAGGTAAATAAATATATTTAAGTGACTAGTATGGAAGCTGGTAGATCCGCCTTCGAGCCTTGGGTTCTACAGGGTGTGTGCCTAGATTGTTTCTTCCAAATTAAAATTCTACAAGGGTAGTGATTTTATAGCTCACAAGAGAAGTCTAACAATGTGCCTGGGGAACCAAAACAATTTTTTATTTTAACTCTAAGGCTATCCAGGATTTACTCGCAGATGAGTATGGGGTTGATTCAGAAAATGTTAGATAGCTGTGTTAGAAGTTTAGCTTGTTCAAGTAGACCTAAATGGTAGGACGTGGAGTATCTACTCCCGAGGTCAAATGCTCCCTGATGAACAGTAAATTCGAAAAAAATAGTCCACAAATTCTGAATATTTTTTCTGGTAAACTTTGACAAATATTTTGTGCTTTGCAAATTTATAATAACAGGACATTCGTGGAAGTCATGGCAAAAAAACAAAATCGATGCTCCCAAAATGCTATTTTTGAAAGCATTTTGGAGTATTGTTTATTTTATTTTATTTTTGCCATGACTTCCACGAATGTTATTTCGTGATGAAAATTTTCAAGCGTACCAAACATTTGTCAAAGTTTGTCACATTTTTTAGAATGTTTCAATTTTTTTTATTTTACTGTTCATCCCGAGCTCAATGAGCTCGGGAGCAGAAGAGGACTTCTGTAAATGGTAAAGGTGCTTTTGTTGGCGGTAGGAGAGGTACAGAAGTGATAATTCAAAATGGCTCCCAAGAGCACATGCTTCTGGCTGCAAAAACTAATTTTTCGGATGTCCAAAAAATGAATAAAAAAGGATGTCTACTTTTTTGTGTCCTTTGTGTACATGTAAATTTTCATGAGAAAACAAAACTTCTGTGCCCCGTGTATGAAAAAACAATTTTGATGCTTCAAGAAATGCTTCTTAGAGCACTTTCTTGCTTCAAGAAATGCTTGTGGGAGTAGTATTTTAACTAAGTACAATATTATCAAAAGGGGCTGGAAAGGTAAAACTGAATGTAGCTATACCCATATTAAAAGCACATGTTATGTTTCGATCATTTTTATCTCAGCCATCAACGGCATTTTCCAGGAGTATCTCAGCCACAACTGGCTTTTCCTTGTATTACCGAGAATTAAATTTGGATGGAAAAAGAGGGAGACAAGTCCCACACTCTCGATACGGCGATACCGCTATGAGTTTGTGGAAATTACCCACAAACTGGGTTTTGGTTAGCGGGCGGTAAATTCGGTTGCCGCCTGGCCAGTAACCGCGTTTCTTGCCCCCCCCCCCCCCCCCCCCACTGGGTAAATGGACTTTCCGGGCAAAAAATCCTAGATATTTTGAATGAATTTTCCGCGGACTCAAATTTCATTAGAAAATCGTGCTTTTTGGTAACCATGGTAACCAGGAACCCCCCCCCCCCCCCCCCCCCTCCCTGGTCTTCGTTAGTGAATATGTTGGAAATGATATGCATAAACTGTTCCAATCTTTTTACTAACTCCAGGGGCAGTAGTACTAGTAAAATCATGCTCATTCCTGGGCCTGCAGCTAGTGATTCTGTAGAATGGCTTCTTATAGCAGGACCTAGTACAGCCACCAGATTCCAGAGCTGTCAACGTGGGGACAGGAACCACAACACGCCAGGTTTGCTGGACTAGCCGTTGATTTTTGCTGTGGAATCTGGGTGCTTGGGGATGAAAGAGAGGTTGATAGTGAGAACTGCCTGTCCTAATCCTTCGTGTCACTGTCACGGCGGCTTCCGTGTGAGCTTCCCCAGAGACAGATGGCGTCGTTCAGTTTGCAGAGAAATCGCACTCATGTTGTCTAGGATGCTGGAGTTTCCAATGAGGTGTTTACTATGCAAAATCGCAATCTTTTGGTTTCTAGAACTTCTTTTAGAAAGTTCAAAACCTCTTTATGAGCTTTTCTTCTCACTTTTTCTTTTTGCGGGGTGCTTTTATTCTTACTAGCCTTGCTATGGTAAACAAACAAGCTTTTCACATAGGGCCTAGAATAACGCTTTTTTATCCATCTTTAAAAATGATCAGAGTATAGAAATTTTACTTAGCCGGACGAGAAAATAAGACATCACAAATATTGCGGCTTTCGAAAGTGAGCTTCTCTTCTCACTAGACTTGTCATATAGACAAGCTTTTCATGTAGCACACCACTTCTTTTTGGTGGCTATAGCCGGTTTTAACTTTTTTAAGATGATTGGTTGCTTACCGTAGCAGAGAGGAGCCGGGACTTGCATTTTCCGCAGTATTTTCATCTAGCTGAATCAGTAGTGGATGTGTGGGTGGATTCGGCGCCGTCTTGCGCCTCCCAAACTGGATCATGCCGTTAGCGTGAAAAGCTTTGACCTTGGGATAGAATACCAGTTTTGCAGTCTCAGTAGAATCCTCTTAAAATTTAAATGATTGTAGAGGGCTTTAATTCTTAAGAATCTTACTACAGGTTTGTTTGATTAAGATAGATTGCAATTGTACGTTTATTTTTGTCTACACATCCTATGTATGTATGTACATGGTGCCTTATTGTGCACTATGTATATTTTTTCAAGCCGTTGACCAATTATGCCAAACTGCCAATTTTGCCAGCCATTTATCCTGGTACTGTAATGCTTAATTCCAGAAAAAGCAGAGCAAAGATGAGGCGGACGAAGACTCATCCATCCACTCACCCCGGCGAGGGAGCCCTACACCGCCGCTGCTGTTGAAGAAGCCGGGAAAGATCGCTTTCCCCTCCCACGAGTCCACCATGGGCAGATTCCTGTAACCTCAAACCCTCACCCCTCTTCTTTCGCCATTTTTGTTTTCATTGGATGTATTGCTCTTGCAGTCGTGCTGATTGATTTGATTTCACACGGGGACAGGATGCAGATCGGGATGTTCAAGGACGGCGACGGCAACCTGCTCGTCAACAAGGACAGCCTCCGCATCACCCCGCAGACCGAGGAAGGCGAGGTAAGCCACTAAAACATGACCGGGCACCCAAGATGAAAAATTCCTCCATGCGTCTGGTCTTAGCCGTTCATAGGAAAAGAACGTAGGGCTGCGCTCGGCATATTGGTAGTTGTATTGGTTTTCGTAATTTCATTGATGACATGAACAGATTTAGATATTAGGATGTGTGGTTGGATTAGCAGGTACGGAGCAGGGGTTTCGTATTCTTTTCCAGAACAACAATTTAGGACAGATGATACTATGTACTTCCTTCGTCCGGGATTAGTGCTCAAATGGATCTATCTAGACGTATTTCAATGCGAGATACATCCGTTTGTGCGTCAACTAATTCCATGCGGAGGGAATACATAGGTGATTTTCATGTGGGATATCCGCAAATGCAGTTGTTGCAGAAATAATTTATGATGTATCCAATGGTTAAATTTATCCTGAATGCCGATGCTCACTTGCTTATAGTGGAAGATTGCTGTCTAACACCATTTCTTGTGGGAATTGTCTAATTACATTGTTGTTCTTAACTTGTTATGCTCTTCATTCATCTAACTTGTGTCTCGCCTTCTTTCCGTTGCCATACTCGACTTCTCTAGGCTCCTCCTATAGAGCCGTTAGATAACCATCAGTTGAGCATACATGATCTGGAAGTAATCAAAGTGATTGGGAAAAGTAGTAGTGGAACCGTGCAATTGGTGCGCCAGAAATGGACTGGCCAGTTTTTTGCTCTCAAGGTATTGCCCCAAAAATAAATTATTTGATGATTTATAATTTTGGTTCCTTCTATTTCTTTCTGTAGAAAGTAGAAACTATAGTGGTAGTTATAATCTCTGATATTTTGCCTAGGGTCTTTACCCCCATTCATGTACTGTCATGTTTGCAGGTTATACAACTCAGTATTCAGGAAAGCATACGCAAGCAACTTGCCCAGGAGTTGAAAATAAGTTTGTCAACACAGTGCCAATATGTTGTCACATGCTATCAGTGTTTCTATGTCAATGGTGTTATTTCTATTGCTTTGGAGTATATGGATGGAGGCTCTCTGGCTGATTTCCTGATGACTGTTAGAACCGTTCCAGAGGCCTACCTTGCTGCAATTTGTAAGCAGGCCAGTAAAATGACACACAAGTAACCATATAGATTTTTTTTTGTTATCAGAATGTCACCTTAAGATCCAATCGATAATTGCAACTTCCCCGTGCAGGTGTTGAAAGGACTGATGTACTTGCATCATGAGAAGCGCATTATACACCGAGATCTGAAACCATCGAATATATTAATAAATCATAGGGGTGAAGTAAAGATATCAGATTTTGGTGTTAGTGCCATCATTTCTAGTTCTTCTTCACAGCGAGATACATTTACTGGCACATTTAACTACATGGCGGTGGGTGAAAGTTTGTTTGAATTATGTAAGCATGCCTTCCAGTGTGGCATGAAAAGACGCCCACCATTTTTTGTTTCAGCTAACGAATCTAAAATGTATACTCTTGACAGCCAGAAAGAATCAGCGGGCAGAAACATGGTTATATGAGTGACATATGGAGCTTGGGCCTAGTTATGCTGGAATGTGCCACTGGCAATTTCCCATATCCTCCTCGTGATAGCCTTTATGAACTTCTTGAAGCTGTTGTCGACCAACCATCACCTTCTGCACCATCAGACCAGTTTTCACCAGAGTTCTGTTCATTCATTTCTGCATGGTATTTGTGCTTCTCCATTGCCCCCCTTCCCCCCTGTTAATCAATAATACTTGAGCAATATGTGCAATTTTTTGATATTTAAACTGTGAGCTTAGTTATCATAGTGGTTTTTCTACCTTTTGCCTGTCAAGTAGTGATTCTCACGCCGAAATTCCTGCTCTGGAATATGCATGGCAACATCATATGCTTCTTTTTGTTACACTCACCTAGTCACCTTCATCTGTGGACAGATCAACTGATTTGCTTATTTTATTTACTGGAAACTAGTGTCCAAAAGAAGGCTAATATCGATGTTCTTAATCTCTTTCTGAATTTTTCAGTGTGCAAAAAGAGTCTACAAATAGGTCATCTGCTCAAATCCTATCAGTAAGGAAATTTCTGCCTGCTTCACAATTTGTATGTTCGTCTGAAAGCGTCATTTGACACAGCAAGCCACTGATCTTTACCCATTTCTTCTATCTGTTGCCTCTGACACCCAGGCTCATCCATTCCTGAGCATGTACGACGACCTGAATATTGATCTGGCTTTCTACTTCAGTACCGCGGGATCTCCACTTGTCACCTTCAAGTAATGGTCCTATAACCCCACTGAAGGGTACTTACATGGTTACTGCAATTCCTTTATAATTCGAATGCTGTCGTATTCTCCTTTTCTTCCTAGAGGAGTCGCGTTGTGAGTCAGACAAATGCACAACCATGTTATTCCCCAACATGGAATTTATCATGCATGGGTAGTTGATCATCCATGTACCGTGATAGATTTTTTTTTCTACAGTGATAGCACTGTCAGATTACAAACACAAGTTCCCGGCAAAAAAAAAGGATTAGAAACACAAGTTCTCCTAGTAAATAATACAGTACTCTACTGATAAAGTGATAACCTTAATCTAAAAAGAGATAATTTGTGTTCTGGCCATAAAAAGAGGCAATTTATGATCATCTTATAACCGGCATCACTCGTGTATGACCATGTCAGTGAGCCGCATCAACATAGAAGGTTGTGCCACTACATTTTGTTCTCACGCTTCTATTGCAGAGGCAACTGGTGTCACGGCTTGTGTTGATATAACCGGAGGATAATCTCAAATTTGAAGAATCCATTTCCTTTACAAAACAGATCTAGGGCCTTTTCTGGACTAGTGAATTAGCATGTTAAGCAACTGTCAATGTATCCTCAGTAAAAGGGTTTGGCTTATATGACTCACAACTGATAATGGGATGCTAAAAATGGCAGTGATAATTTTACCAATTGATAATTCCCTCCCAAAGAAAAGGGGTAATGGTGATAATCATTTGTGTTCACCAACATCGTCAACTGTGGACATCCAAAGAATAATAGTAAAACCAGAGCTCTGCTCAGTTTTACTTAATCACAGTGTCTGTCAACTGATTATTCCTTTCTTTCTTGTCCCTACCACTAGCCTAACCATTTGTGCGTGCACTCTCACCGGAAAGGTAACCGGTGTTAATCCGTTTACGTACGTTACAAACATGTTTCACTTAATCCAGCACTGACGCAAAAAGTTTGCTAATCTCAACATGCAGCAGCAGATCCAAGCAAGGCTTACTTGACTCCCAAGCAAGGCTTACTTGACCCTAAACAAGCGACCCTTATCTCTAATTAACCCTAAGACTAATGGGCCTGTTAGGCCCATTACGTACCCTAACAGTAGTTCATTTGCTACTATTTAGCATGATAGCATTATCAACTCTGAGCAGGCACAAAGCATATGCACAGATAGGAAATATGGAAGGGTGCTAGTTCACCAGCCATCGGAGGGGCTGTACATCAGCAAACAAAAGGGAAGACGTATGGAAGGGAATGGAGAGCTGCTGAGGAAGGGATGGGAAGCAGGGTCATAGAAAAGAATCAAGATGCAGCCTGTTATCAAAGCATGATAGGAGTCCACTCTTGCAGTTGCAGTACCAACGAAAGCAATACATTTTTTGAATGAACAGTAAAGATATCTCAGTATAAATCCAGAAAATAAGCTTACCTGCTCAACCAGAAAATCATCTTAAGCATTTTGCAAAAGATTAGCTTCACCATGTCCACCTCCAATGCCTGTTTCTGCAAGCATAAGTGAATCAACCAATGACATTCGAATGGAAAACAAATAGGTATAAAGATGCATCAAAGAGGATGTTTATATGAACTCAAAGTTGTAGTTTGAACAAGAAAGTCAATTTCATACAACATTGAGAATAGATGAACAAAAATACAACAATTGTCAAATTTAAAGAATAGTCGAAAACAGTATATGCTGATGAATGTCGTAGAAATGAAGAACATGCACACTCAGAACATTAGCTAGTCAGACAAGAAAGTATCCAAAATCATTAAGTTCGCTTGGCACCATAATCATAAAATAATAACCATACTAATTAATTTTCAAAAAAGAAGTGATCATGACGAATATTTAGATTATCTTAAAATAAATTCAGCCTGAAAATGATATGGCCACATTTATTAATTTACCCATGTTTAAAAGTAATGGACTTGCCACTTGCAACACTCTCCATAAAGTGATAAAAGGAACAATTATTCGAACATTTTTAAGAAAAAAACATCATTATCGAGTTAAGATTATTAGCAATATAAGCAGATATAACAATACTGAATGGGAGAAAAAGAACTAGCAAGCTTCCAAATATACCTTGAGCTGCCTATTTGACATTTCAGCTGGAGTTATTCATGTTGTCGTCAGCTTCCATCTATTAAGTGTCGTGGCTGTGGATAAACTACACTAAGCTATGCACTATGACTGCCCACATAAAATTCTTGCATATGTCAACCACATAGTCCTATGATAATATTACAGAAAGAATTTGCCAATCTTGGTGTTCATTGTTTTCTTGTATTGATACTCATATAATGAACTGAGAATAGCCCCGACTTGAACCACATAGTTCTATGATAATATTACAAAAAAGTCGCTACATAACTTTTTGACAAAGCAGATAACATTGGCAAGACCATCGCCTAGGTGAACTAACTACCAGTAATAGATGTGAATCCAGGTCATAACCATCACATAGAAGTATAAAACACCGCCACATAAGAATCAGAACAGAAACACTGCGGATACAAAATCGCTACATGTCGAAGAGGTCATCAAGAAGCAAGAGAAATAAGTAACACATGAAAGGATCTGAACAAGATCTTATCAACCAATTATCTAAAATCAACTTGGCATTGTTAATACGGAAGTGTAGAGGCATGCTAGTGATGCTATTACCTACAGTGTAGACACTTCCGAATGGATGACATTGAGAAAGCTTCTTCTTTCCGGAAAGTTTCTTGAACTGCAATGACTGAAGCTGGACCGTGAAGAGACCGAAATAGGTGTGCAGGACCAGCAAATTATTGTCCTCGGCAAATCGTAGCATCCTTACGCAGCCCATCTTGTCTAAATTCAGGGAAAGAAGCTTATTCAGATCAATAGTTTTTTCCAATTCCCATGAAGCAACACCATCAGAATCCATCTTCCTCTTCCATAATTGGGCAGTGAAGTCTTTCAAGATGAGCAAACCCAGCCCACCACCATCTCCCCGTACGACTGTGAAGTGGTCTTTGCGAAAAACTTTCGCCATCGCTGGCGTCTGTATCACAGCTAGCTTCTGCCGCTCCAAATCAAACTCAAGGCTTTGCCACTCCGCATGAAAATCAAAACCAACGTTGCTTGATGAAATCCCAGCAAGTATCCAGTAAAGGGAATCCCCAGCCAGCACAGCAGGCACTGTATGAAATCTGCTGGGAAGAACGACCATAAACTTGAACTTAATCAATGTTGACATGACATTACCCCATACGCCGGTCTCCGACGAGTAAACACAAGCGAATGCTCGCCTTTGCTTTGTGTCGTCGTCGCCTGCCACTACCAAGACCACCTGGAAGTGTTGGACGCCTCGGCCAGCACGACGCACCGCCCCGTCGATCCGGCCCCTCTCCGGATCGAACTCCGCCAGATCGAACCCCGGGGGGCAGGCTAGCCGGTGCTGTTCGCCGGTGACGGGTTCCCACACGAGGAAACTGAGGTCCGTCCGGTCGAAGACGAGTACGAGGCCATGGCGGCATCCAAGGCACCGGAAGGGGAATCGGTCGCCGGACTGCGAGGAGAAGCGGCCGGGCGAGACACGATTGGGCGCCTCCAGACTCCAGAGTAGGTAGGAAGGAGCGGACACGATCATTTTTTTTCTCTTGAGACTGGAGAGTTACTCGATGAAAATTTTACAGTCATGACATAAGCGATCAAACGCTTAACATAAGTTGGGAAACCACAACTCCACACCACGCTATGTTTTGATTTTTATGTTATATTTTATTTAACAGTGAAACATTTTATTTCTCCAAAGCCGCTGTAATAGACAAAAATATTTTCTTTTCCATATTTTTTTTAGTGTTAGCCTACTCCCCTAATCCTTCAACTCACAACCTCATGCTATCCAAACAGGTAAAAGGGAGTAGAGTATAACATTTAGGAAAGCACTAGGCATCAGACTAGTATCAAACTAGGAATAGACCAAACGATCCAAAATTTTGGTGCTAGTCTGACAAACATTAGGTAGCACGTCGTGGCCCACCTTATCAGTGGAGCCTGCAATGAAGTGGATGCTACAATTGCTTCCAGCTCTCTCCGTCCACTGCTATTCCTCGCTGCCTGGCAACTTGGCAAGCAAGGTCTCTGCTAATTTATATGCTTTTGTAGTTATAATGTCATCCAATCTTTGGAAGACCCCACTTTCCTCTCCTAAACAAGTAAAAGTAGGGTAATGGCATATTTTTCCTGACTATGAACTGTATTGTAATTACATGTTTCATCAATTGCTAAGCTAGTCTTTGAATATCATCCTCAAATCCAGCTGAAGAAAGTCCTACATTTTATTGTTTTTTAGATACATCTGAACAATTGCTCGATAAATGACAGTATGTTGCATCAGATCCAGTGGTTTATCCCACTGCATAGATTTCTCGCTGGAAACGTTTCTGAATTGCCTGGGTTTCAAATTCAGTGAATGTCTTGGCAATTTTCAGAATTGCTGCAAATGGTGCCAATGAATCTGATGAACATGAATGACGTTCATACACGCTTCAGTTCAATTCAATTTGTTCCCTGCTCGCGTGTTGTATAATCGTGAAGCTTCTGTCTCGGGCTCCTCGAGACCTTGACTTAAGACGGCGCCTTCTTACTGACTAGATCAGGAGCGCGCCTTGGCGCGAGGGTGCCGGTCCCAACGTTTTAGTTGGGCGGGTAATGCTAAGTTTAATAGGAATTCAAGTTTAGCATGGAGTTTTGTGCTTTTATGAACCACAAAAGATAGCAACTCAACATGAAGTTCGATAACGAAAGCGCAGCCACTCAACATGAAGTTCAATAGCAAAATTGTGAATATAGGAGAGGGAGTAATAAGAGCATGAATATAATAAAGGAGAGACAACTATGAAGCCGTAGCTACTAAGCATACTAATAAGTGGCTTCATTCAACCACCTTGTCGATCAACTTCATTGGTGTCACTTCATACTAATAAGTGGCTTTCCTTTTTTGATAAACTTGACAGGCGCCACTTCACATGAAGCTGATGCAAATAACTTGTGAGATATACGGTATATCATGATTTGTGAAATTTTCAATCCAGCAAAAAAAAAATACAAACACACGCGGACTGCTGCATGCATTGTACAAAGAATAATGGCCAAGGTAGCATTTACAATCCATTTAGTTTGCTGCAAAGGAAATCCCAAGGACAAAGAGGTTACATAGAGTAGCATACTAACTGCAACATGTGCTTATTCTTGAACAACATAACAACATGAACTAACTTGAACTATGCACACAACGTTAAATAGCTAGTCAGCAACTTAACATGACAGATGGTGAGCAAATACGCATAGAAAAAGAAGGTACAAATGCATTGCTTGGTTCACGCATGCACAAGGCATATGTTTCACCCTCCCCACTCTTCTACTCCCTCTCCAATATAATGTATATGTATATGCCTTCATCATCATTGATGTATATCGGGTAGCGCCTCCTTGGCGCTGTCATACTGTAGTTGCTATTATAGTCCTAGAAAGAGTGAGAACACATCAATGCATTTACTCATACTTACACAGAACAAAGTTCAATGTAAATGTATATTATTATTTGTACATGCAGTTTCTACTGGAGTCCTAAAAAGAGTGGAATCAGTGTGAGCTGAGACAATGGACCAAAAACAAATTTAAAATTTATTTCTTGCACAAGTCTATTTGCATATGATTTTTAATTTGGACATAAATGAAAGAAGCCATCTGTCATGATATTTAACTGAACTAAATGTTCAATACTATGTCAACAATAAAACCTGGCATTGACAAAAACTCATGGGATTACTAAAATTATATTTATATCCGAAAACCCAACTATCTATAGAAAATCAGAAAGAATAAAAAAGGACCATCTGACCAAATCTTCTCATACGACATAGTCGACTATGCCACAACGATGTGCATTCTACTTTGACACTATTTTTTTTTCTTCCACTGAAACATGCGACTAAAAATACCAAACCAGAGTTTACAATCAAATACCAAACCAAACAACTACACAGGAGCCATCATGGCTATATCAAAATCATATTAATATCAAATTTCTGGAGCAACCAGTAACCACTTAAATAAATGTTTCTAAAGCTCAAGTGAAGAAAATATCTCATAGGAGGAAACCAGATGGGAAGGAGTTGCAATACCCGTGGGCGGGTTGGAGATGACAAGGACGCCAGCAAGGAAGGCAAACCAGGTCTCTTTCTTCTTTTTGTAAGCGTTTCTTCTACACGATTTTGAAGGTGTGACAAAAAAACATCCAGGTGTGAGCTTTTGAGCTTTAGCCCATCAGTTTCCCACATAAATCAGTCGTTCCAATTTCCTTAGGTTGTATCATGTAATAAAAAGACAGAAGAATTTATATGTTTCTCTAACAGAGGAGAAATTTCTAGAAAATATAATGTATGTTCAGAAAAAAAAATACATGACTCGGTGTAATGAACGTTGGGCAGAACATATCAATACTTCAATTGTGACCTAGAACAAATAGTTTAATCGGAATGGTCCATGTGCTTGCTAATCCTTTGAGAGCTTATTTGGTTGAAACATAAGAAAAATTTCCTAAAGTATGTGGTCTCGGAACAGAGTTCAAACAAACATTCGCGAAAGGTATTTAAAAAACATCATATCCTAAATCACTGTTCTACACTTATATAACCTCTACATTAGTTGTGTAGGCCACAAAATTAAGTCACGAACATATCACCTGAAACGAAATGCCTTCAGATACATCATCTGCTGGCTGTTTTTAGTAGATTGTTTATTTTTTGAAAGAATGGTGTGATCAAACTATTTATGATTATCAAGTAGAGGTGCATACATGAACTATATAGTGAAAAGAGTCTTCCAAGCATCTAGTTTATTAGTTGGTTTGAAACAAGGATGAAGAAAACAATTTCATTTCTTTTAGTAGCAATAATTTTCTACACAAATGCAAACTCACTGGCCACATACGCATGGTGCTTGGATGGACAGAACTCTCCAAACAAATCTACAAAATAAAACACACGAATCAAACTCAAAGATCGTCACATAAATGTAATTCGCTTGTATGGTGACACTTTTTATATATGAATACCTAAAGGTTACCGATTAGCATATCAGGAACTTGAACAAATGGAAAGTCTTCAATGATATATAATGCTTGCCACCATAAAGCATGCATGCCTGTAACCGCTGATAAATCAACCTCCATCCCTAAAATCAAGACGCGAAAACCAGGATCCCAAAGTAAATTAGAGTCAGTAATGTCTACAGAGCAACACTCTGCTTGAAAACAAAGACCACCACCAATTGGCAATGCGCACAATAATCCCAGGGGGACTACTACCAATCTAAAAATGATAATTTTATCTGGTCTCAGGCATCTAGTGTGCTTGCGGAAGTCGTCTATGAATCGCTAAGCTGTTTATGGTGGATTTGTAACAACCTATACAATGTTCCTTTAGATCACAGTGCACCAAATATTTGCCAACACACTTTCTAGCACACTTATTCAAATTGAAATCTGCTTCTGCTTGCACTTCTCCCCTAAGTGGATACTAACAGTTCTAAGAGGATAAAACACACATATAGTTGGCTCTAATTACATCCTCTGAAAGATGCAAGCAGCTAGCGTACCTTAGTCCACAGTTGTCCTAGAACCGGGTCACAAGTTCTTGAGTTAACTGGATCAGTGAGAAAATTAATTTGAGTCATTGGTCAACATGTGATCCTGCTAAATACGAACTGGAACAGTTGAGGATCCCAGTGAAACATGACCATATATATACATCCCTGCAAAATCTGTACAAATTGTAGTTAGCAGCGGGTGGCACTATGTACTGTGTGAACAAATAAAGAATCAACCTGTTCCAATGTTGCATGAAACGTGTTTCGGTTTGTAGTTTAAGAAAAAGGGTAAGCAAACATAGTTGCATCACGTCAAAGAAAATCTGTGTAGCCCACACCATGTACATTAAAACACACGCTTGTAAGTTGTAACCTAAAACTGCCGAGAGAGACGATCATACAAGAAGACGAACTGATCTTTCTCTCCTCTTATAGAATCTGTATAAACTCAGTGGAGAGCAAAACGTTTATAAATAGCATCATCTAGCTTCTCACCCTCTTGGAGGCATGCCTTTGATATAATTAGCATTCAAAAATAAATGAAATTATAAAAAGCGAGGCCTTATTCTATTTTTGTATTTTTGGTTTCTGAAGCTAACTACAAAAGATGCAAATGGTGGAAGAAGCAAATGGAAAGAATACTTAGCTTTTCTTCTTATACTTGTTCCTTGTTGGTTAGTCATTTCATTGGTAAATGTTGTGATTCTCAATGTTTAATACCTCTATATGGAGTTGTCAAGTTGTACCAACAGGAGCCACGCATATAAGCATATACATACTTTAAACGCACTGGACCCGTGGTAATCCATATATGAGTTATCTTGCACCCATGGACCATGGTATCCCGCCTAGTTCAGAAACTCACTACAGAGAAAGATGTTTAGCTTCTTAAGACTGCACATGGCATTATTCTAAGTAACGTATATGTATTTCTCCATGAGAAGAAAAAAGAGAGAGAGAGATCAATTAGCATTAATCATGGAGCAACCAAACTGAAAAGTATCGGCAGAACACCTTCATATTAATTATTCGTTCTTCAAGAGACTGGAAATACACATCTCCAGCTCCATCACCTTGTAGAGCTTTGTATTCCTCCTCCGAGGACTTCGTATCCATCTCCTGTAATGCAGCCTACAGGCACCAGAATGAAACAGCACACATTGAGAATGACTTGATAACATAATGATATTTTCAGTTAAGAAACATACTGAACTTACAGGGAAGCTAGCAGTCATGTTGCTCTCTTGCTCAAGGGCTGCTTACAATGCAAAGTTAATATTTTTTTAGTTTGACTAAAACAGCAATTGCGACTGCTTGGCATATCTAGGCCATAAGAGTCCAGAATTAGAATAGTTCACTGATTTGTAAGAGGAGCCGTGATCCTTTTGCTTTGATATCTAGTTGCTTATTTCCAACATCAGATTCCTGTTTATTACTTAGTGATCGACACATGACAGGTTGGATGTTCCTTTGCTACATGAGGAGAATGGGAAGCATGGAATACCTTGTGTATGCTCCCTCTAAGTTGAGAATTTCATACCTCTTCCCTAAAATAACAAAACAGATCAATATTCAGGTGAACCTATTAATTACAGTTTCATAATTTGACAAAAAAAAAATCCTATTTATGTTATCCAATGTTGCATTTGGAGAAGTTAAAAGTCAAGATGATATCTAGAATGGTGCAGACCTGATAGTAAGCTAATAGTTATCAACGACAGGCCATAATACAGGATAAACCAGGCCATTTTATTTTCCAGGTAAGTGCCCACCTTCCCAATAAAATCAGCTAAATATAGCGCACCGCAGCTCAACCGAGTTACGTCAACTGCTGAGTCCAGGGCATTCTCCACAGGCAGCTTCTGCCTGTACTTGCGCCACGAGAAGTCGTCCGCGGGGATCTGTGCCGCCTTCGAGCTGATTGCCGGCACGCGAGTCATCCCCCGAACCCGGGACTTCCTGCCGGTTCCATTCATTCAATCTTTAGCAACATGGATAACACCGGCAGACAAAGAACGGAACAACGAAATCCATCCCTGGGTGAATCGAATCTGCTAGACTACTAACCTGCGCTTGGAGCAGTGGCAGTGGCCACCGGAGGCGCCGTACTTTCCGCCGGCGACGTTCTTGGAGTGCGCGTGGTCGTGGCACTTGCGCTTCTGCCCGCCACCGGCGCCGGTGGATGCCGCGGAGGACGCCAGCGGCGGCTTCCCGCAGCTGGCCGAAGGTCTTCTTCTCCCTGTTGGAGTAATTATGCATCTATAGGATGCCATTAGTAGAAATTGATTGCAACTAGAACACCTAATTGACATGAATAGAGAAGGGTTTAGGATTTCTTTACATGTCACGGGAGTGGACATGATCGCCTGCTTGGTGCAGGCGTGATGCAGGGGTGATGTAGTCGAAGTAGAGGTTCTCCTCGACGTCCTGATTCCTTCAGGACGCCACCGGGACTAGCCGGGGACGGCGGCGGCGGCTGGCTTAGGTCTTCCCGTCGCTGCAGCGCTCCCCCTGATCGGATGGGGTGAGAATGTCGGGAGGAGAGTAACCTTACGTGAATTGTGATCGCGCAGGTGGCCAGCTCTCTCCCGTATCCTTTTATATGGCGCTGGCGACAGGGGACCCAAAACCTGAGTTGGTTTTTGGACACCCCCGATCAGGGCGCGTTAGTTCTGATCGAGGTTCACATACGTTGACGTGGACCCCTTCACTTATCGTTATCCCTTCATTTGTTTTTCTGTTAGACTAATAGATCTAATCTGGCTTGTTAAGCCGTCAGATCAAAACCAACATTCTCCCCCTTGATCGTTAGGCTTAACTTCATTCGCCCATTCTACATAGGAATGATGTACCAAAGTGAGGTGTTACAACAGCTTGAAACGCCATAGAACCTCAACACTTATAGCACACCCGCCTATTTCGAAATGGAAAACATTTTGCTAATTGGGGAGTGGTTTATTTTAATGGTCCTCTTATTTCAGAATCATCAGGCTTCCAGTAGTCCCATGCCGGCAACATGCTCACAAAAAATACTGGGTGGTAAGCCTTTTGTTAGCGGATCCGCAAGCATATGCTTCGTTCTTATATGTTTAACATCAACTGTTTTATCCTGGATTCTATCTTTCACAACACGATACTTTATGTCAATGTGTCTGGCAGCATTACTTGACCTGTTGTTACTCGTATAGAAAACTGCTGGTTCATTATCACAGTACAATAAAATTGGTTTAGATATGCTGTCAACCACTTTAAGTCCGGGAATAAAATTCTTTAGCCATACAGCCTGCCCGGTGGCCTCATAACATGCTACAAATTCTGCTTGCATCGTAGATCCAGCAGTCAACGTTTGTTTGGAGCTTTTCCACGATATAGCTCCTCCCGCGAGTGTGAATATATAACCTGACGTGGATCTCATACTATCCACACACCCGGCAAAATCAGAGTCTGAATAACCAACAATTTCTAGGTTATCAGTTCTTTTATATGTAAGCATGAAATCCTTAGTTCCTTGCATATAACGCAAGACTTTCTTTGCGGCCTTCCAGTGGTCCGGTCCTGGATTTGATTGGTATCTGCCAAGCACCCTGGTTACAAAACATAAGTCTGGGCGTGTACACACTTGAGCATACATGATGCTTCCAACAACTAAAGCATAAGGAACCGACTTCATTTGATCAGTTTCACATTGGTTCCTCGGACATTGAAATGTCCCAAACTTATCTCCCTTAACTATAGGAGCAGGTGAGGGTGAGCACTTATGCATATTGAATTTTTTCAGTACTCTCTCAAAGTATGCCTTTTGAGATAGTCCTAACGTTCCTCTAGACCTAACTCGATGAATCTCGATGCCGAGGACATACGAGGCTTCACCAAGATCTTTCATATCAAAACTGGATGACAGAAAATTCTTGGTCTCATGCAGCATATCCTTATCGCTACATGCCAATAATATGTCATCAACGTATAGGACTAAAAATGTGAACCTACTGCCTTTAAACTTAACGTATATGCAGTTGTCCACAACATTTTCGGTGAAACCAAAAGTTTTGATAATTTTATCAAACTTGAGGTACCACTCTCTTGAAGCTTGCTTCAAGCCATAAATTGATTTCTTTAGACGACATGCTAAATGTTCCTTCCCTTCCACAACAAAGCCTTCTGGCTTAGCCATGTAAACGTCTTCTTTTAAGTCACCATTTAGAAATGCCGTTTTAACATCCATTTGGTGTAGTTCTAGGTCGTAATGAGCTACTAATGCCATTATGATTCTAAAAGAATCCTTGTTTGACACAGGAGAGAAGGTTTGCTTATAATCGATGCCTTCTCTCTGTGTATACCCTTTTGCCACTAGCCTTGCCTTGAACCGTTCGACATTCCCTTTGGAATCATACTTGGTTTTGTAGACCCACTTGCAGCCTACTTTCTTAGCTCCATCGGGAACTTCTACTAAGTCCCAAACGTCATTTGAGCCCATAGACTTCAACTCGTCTTCCATGGCAACCAACCACTTGGACGAATTTTCGCTTTTAATGGCTTCCTTATAAGAGGTTGGATCCTCCACCTTTCCCAGATCATTCATATCCTCAAGCAAGTATGTGATATAATCATCTGATATGGCTTTCTTTCTCTCACGACGTGGCCTGCCCACGGGAGGAGGTGGTGGAGGAGCATCATTGTTCTGAGGGTCATCTTCATTATGCGACTAGTGATCCTCTTCACCTTCTGGATTGACATTAGTCTCAGGATCACCATTAGCCTCAGGACCTGAAGTACTAGATTGAGGATTAGCTTGAGACGTCACTACACTTTGTAGTGGCAAAACAATCTCTTGGATAGTCGGGGATGGAACACACACCCGTTTCTCCTCAAGATTGATCTCCCTTATTTCGGTGGCTTCGTTATCCTCAAAGAATACTACTTGTCGAGTCTCCGCATACTTGGTGGTGTGACTTGGACAATAGAAACGATATCCCTTTCCCCTATGAGGGTATCCAATGAAGAAACAACTAACTGTCTTTGGATCTAATTTCTTAAGTTGTGGATTGAAAATTCTAGCCTCAGCGGGACAACCCCATACACGTAAATAATTCAAGCTCGTTTTCTTTCCCGCCCACATCACGTAAGGTGTGTTGGGTGCTGCTTTAGTAGGAGCGAGATTTAGCACATGTGCGGCTGTCTTTAATGCCTCCATCCATAGGCTGACTGGTAAACTTGCATGACTGAGCACCTTCGCACCATGTCCATAAGTGTGCGGTTTCGGCGTTCAGCCACGCCATTTTGTTGAGGTTCACCAGGCATTGAATACTGGGCAACAATTCCATTCTCAGAGAGAAACTTGGCAAAAGGACCTGGAATTTGCCCATAAGGAGCATGCCTACCATAATACTCTCCCCCGCGATCTGATCGTACAACTTTTATTTTAGCGTTTAGTTGGTTCTCAACTTCGGCTTTGAACACTTTGAATTTGTCGAAAGCTTCCGATCGATCACGTATAGGATAAATATATCTGTATCGAGAAAAGTCGTCTGTGAAGGTAATGAACGAATCAAAACCATCCATAGACTTAACATTAAGGGGTCCACGTATGTCAGTGTGTATGAGTTCAAGGACTCCCGTGGCTCTTACCGCTCCTTTCTTAATCGTTTTTGCGTATTTGCCTTTTATACAGTCAATGCATTTGTCTGCATCAGAGAAGTCTAATGGAAGGAGTACATAATTTTTAATAAGTCTTTCAATTCTCCCCCTCGAAATGTGGCCTAAACGACGGTGCCACAATTTCGAAGAGGTACTTGTACCCTTCCATTTCTTCTCAATATGACATACATCACTCACATGCAGGATAGAATCTTTCAATGATAACATATATAATTGGCCTCGTCTGACGGTGAGGCCTACGTTCTTATTACAATAATTCAAAACAAATTGTTTGTTCCCAAACTTGCTCTCAAACATGTTATCATCTAGGCAAGAGACAGAAATCAAATTCCTACTTAAGGTAGGGACATAAAGAACATTATTTAAATGAAGACGGAAGCCAGTGTGGAGTTCTAAGGTGATTGACCCTATGGCTTCAACATCAACTTCGACTCCATTTGCCACCTTAAGTCTTCTTGCCCCCTTTGCCATGGTTTGGATTATATTTGAGTCCTGCATAGAATTGGCAACGTGAGAAGTTGCACCTGAATCAATCCACCAAGAGGTACTAGAGTAATCAACATATAACATTTCATCAACAAAAGTAATTTCATCAGTACCTTTCTTCATCAACCATTTGAGAAATTCTGGACAGTCTTTCTGATAATGACCCTCATGCTTGCAGAAGTTGCACTTGTTTTCTTTAGGCTTATCGTCCACCTTCTCCTTTGCTTTATATGAGGTTGATGAATGTTTATTAAAGAACTTCTTTTGTGGCTGTTGCTTAGAAGAGCTTGCTCCATCATGTTTTCTCTTGGAGGAGCCAACCAAAAAGGCTTGGTCCTTTCCTTGCCTCTTAATCCTCTCTTCTTCCTCAACAATTCTTGGAGATATCTCCGCGATTGTCCATTTCTCTTTAAGACAGTTATAGTTAATCTTAAATTGATCAAACTCTTCAGGGAGGGAGTCCAAGATCATAATGACAAGGAGATTGTCATTGAGCTCACATTGTAATGCCTTCAATTTGTTACAAGCATTCACCATCTTTAAAATGTGAGCCCTGACATCATCATCATTATTATACTTCCCAAGGAGCTTGTGAAAAAGTTCATGTGCATAAACCTTGTCGGAGCCTTTGAATTGCTCCTCCAGGGCTGCCATGAATTCCTTAGGAGTATCTTTCTTGGGTAGTGCCCCAATTATGTCAGGTGAGATGGATGATCTCATCACAAGCATAGCAATGTGATTTGACTTTTCCCATATTTCTGAAGGAAATATGCCCTAGAGGCAATAATAAAGTTATTATTTATTTCCTCATATCATGATAAATGTTTATTGTTCATGCTAGAATTGTATTAACCGGAAACATAATACATGTGTGAATACATAGACAAAACTATGGTCACTAGTATGCCTCTACTTGACTAGCTCATTAATCAAAGATGGTCATGTTTCCTGACCATAGACATGTGTTGTCATTTGATTAGTGAGATCACATCATTAGAAGAATGATGTGATTGACAGACCCATTCTGTTAGCCTAGCACTTGATCGTTTAGTATACTGCTATTGCTTTCTTCATGACTCATACAAAGTTCCTGCAACTATGAGATTGTGCAACTCCCGTGTACCGGAAGAACACTTTGTGTGCTACCAAACGTCACAACGTAACTGGGTGATTATAAAGGTGCTCTACAGGTGTTTCCAAAGGTTCATGTTGAGTTGGCATAATTCGAGATTAGGATTTGTCACTCCGATTGTCGGAGAGGTATCTCTGGGCCCTCTCGGTAATACTCATCACTTAAAGCCTTGCAAGCATGTAACTAATGAGTTAGTTATGAGATGACGTATTACAGAACGAGTAAAGAGACTTGCCGGTAACGAGATTGAACTAGGTATTGGATACCGACGATCAAATCTCGGGCAAGTAACATACCGATGACAAAGGGAACAAAGTATGTTGTTATGCGGTTTGACCGATAAAGATCTTCGTAGAATATGTAGGAACCAATATGGACATCTGGGTCCCGCTATTGTTATTGAATAGGGACGTGTCTCGGTCATGTCTACATTGTTCTCGAACCGTAGGGCCGCACGCTTAAAGTTTCGATGACAGTTACATTATGAGTTTATGTATTTTGATGTACCAAAGGTTGTTCACAGTCCCGGATGTGATCATGGACATGACGAGGAGTCTCGAAATGGTCGAGACATAAAGATTGATATATTGGACGGATATATTTGGACACCGGAAAGGTTCCGGGAGAGTTTGGGAATATACCGGAGCTCCGGGAGGTTACCGGAACCCCCTGGGAAGTATATGGGCCTTATTGGGCCCATGTAGGATGAAGGGAGAAGGAGCAAGGGAGGGGGGCGCGCCCCCCCAAGCCCAATCCGAATTGGGGAGGGGGGCCGGCCCCCCCTTTCCTTTCTCCTTCCCCCTCTTCACAGATGATTTTCTCACCTTCACAGATGCGGAATAGATATGGGTATATCTACTTAATGAAACACAAGTCTGAAACACAAGTCTCGTTATTTTCTCACCTTCACAGATGATTTAAGTAGATATGGGTATATCTACTTAATGAAACACAAGTCTGAAACATTTGAAAAGTTCAAAGAATTTCAGAGTGAAGTTGAAAATCATCGTAAAAAGAAAATAAAATTTCTGCGATCTGATCGTGGAGGAGAATATTTGAGTTACGAGTTTGGTTTACATTTGAAACAATGCGGAATAGTTTCGCAACTCACGCCACCTGGAACACCACAAAGAAATGGTGTGTCCGAACGTCGTAATCGTACTTTACTTGATATGGTGCGATCTATGATGTCTCTTACCGATTTACCGCTATCATTTTGGGGTTATGCTTTAGAGATGGCCGCATTCACGTTAAATAGGGCACCATCAAAATCCGTTGAGACGACGCCTTATGAACTGTGGTTTGGCAAGAAACCAAAGTTGTCGTTTCTTAAAGTTTGGGGCAGCGATGCTTATGTGAAGAAACTTCAACCAGATAAGCTCGAACCCAAATCGGAGAAATGTGTCTTCATAGGATACCCAAAAGAAACTGTTGGGTACACCTTCTATCACAGATCCGAAGGCAAAAAATTCGTTGCTAAGAATGGATCCTTTCTAGAGAAGGAGTTTCTCTCGAAAGAAGTGAGTGGGAGGAAAGTAGAACTTGATGAGATAACTGTATCTACTCCCTTATTGGAAGATAGTTCATCACGAGAACCGGTTCCCGTGACAACCACACCAATTAGTGAGGAAGCTAATGATATTGATCATGAAACTTCAGATCAAGTTTCTACTGAACCTCGTAGGAACACCAGAGTAAGATCCGCACCAGAGTGGTACGGTAATCCTATTCTGGAAGTCATGTTACTTGACCATGATGAACCTACGAACTATGAGGAAGCGATGATGAGTCCAGATTCCGCAAAATGGCTGGAGGCCATGAAATCTGAGATAGGATCCATGTATGATAACAAAGTATGGACTTTGGTTGACTTGCCCGATGATCGGCAAGCCATTGAGAATAAATGGATCTTTAAGAAGAAGACTGACGCTGATGGTAATATTACTGTCTATAAAGCTCGACTTGTTGCAAAAGGTTTTCGACAAGTTCAAGGGGTTGACTACGATGAGACTTTCTCACCCGTAGCGATGCTTAAGTCTGTCCGAATCATGTTGGCTATTGCTGCATTTCATGATTATGAAATTTGGCAAATGGATGTCAAGACTGCATTCTTGAATGGATTTCTAGAAGAAGAGTTGTATATGATGTAGCCGGAAGGTTTTGTTGATCCAAAAGGTGCTGACAAAGTGTGCAAGCTCCAATGTTCCATTTATGGACTGGTGCAAGCATCTCGGAGTTGGAATAAATGTTTTGATAGTGTGATCAAAGCATATGGTTTTGTACAGACTTTTGGAGAAGCCTGTATTTACAAGAAAGTGAGTGGGAGCTCTGTAGCAATTCTAGTTTTATATGTTGATGACATATTATTAATTGGAAATGATATAGAATTTCTGGATAGCATAAAGGGATACTTGAATAAAAGTTTTTCAATGAAAGACCTCGGTGAAGCTGCTTACATATTAGGCATCAAGATCTATAGAGATAGATCGAAACGCTTAATAGGACTTTCACAAAGCACATACCTTGACAAAATATTGAAAAAGTTCAATATGGATCAGGCAAAGAAAGGTTTCTTGCCTGTGCTACAAGGTGTGAAGTTGAGTCGAACTCAATGCCCGACCACAGCAGAAGATAGAGAGAAAATGAAAAGTGTTCCCTATGCTTCAGCCATAGGCTCTATCATGTATGAAATGCTGTGTACCAGACCTGACGTATGCTTAGCAATAAGCTTAGCAGGGAGGTACCAAAGTAATCCAGGAGTGGATCACTGGACAGCGGTCAAGAACATCCTGAAATACCTGAAAAAGGACTAAGGATATGTTTCTCGTATATGGAGGTGAGAAAGAGCTAGTCGTAAATGGTTACGTCGATGCAAGCTTTGACACCGATCCGGACGATTCAAAATCGCAAACCGGATACGTGTTTTTATTAAACGGTGGAGCTGTAAGTTGGTGCAGTTCTAAACAAAGCGTCGTGGCGGGATCTACATGTGAAGCGGAGTACATAGCTGCTTCTGAAGCAGCAAATGAAGGAGTCTGGATGAAGGAGTTCATTTCCGATCTAGGTGTCATACCTAGTGCATCGGGACCAATGAAGATCTTCTGTGATAATACTGGTGCAATTGCCCTGGCAAAGGAATCCAGATTTCACAAGAGGACCAAGCACATCAAGAGACGCTTCAATTCCATTAGGGACCAAGTCCAAGTGGGAGACATAGAGATTTGCAAGATACATACGGATCTGAATGTTGCAGACCCGTTGACTAAGCCTCTCTCACGAGCAAAACATGATCAGCACCAAGACTCCATGGGTGTTAGAATCATTACTATGTAATCTAGATTATTGACTCTAGTGCAAGTGGGAGACTGAAGGAAATATTCCCTAGAGGCAATAATAAAGTTATTATTTATTTCCTCATATCATGATAAATGTTTATTGTTCATGCTAGAATTGTATTAACCGGAAACATAATACATGTGTGAATACATAGACAAAACTATGGTCACTAGTATGCCTCTACTTGACTAGCTCATTAATCAAAGATGGTCATGTTTCCTGACCATAGACATGTGTTGTCATTTGATTAGTAAGATCACATCATTAGAATAATGATGTGATTGACATGACCCATTCTGTTAGCCTAGCACTTGATCGGTTAGTATACTGCTATTGCTTTCTTCATGACTTATACAAAGTTCCTGCAACTATGAGATTGTGCAACTCCCGTGTACCGGAAGAACACTTTGTGTGCTACCAAACGTCACAACGTAACTGGGTGATTATAAAGGTGTTATACAGGTGTTTCCAAAGGTTCATGTTGAGTTGGCATAATTCGAGATTAGAATTTGTCACTCCGATTGTCGGAGAGGTATCTCTGGGCCCTCTCGGTAATACTCATCACTTAAAGCCTTGCAAGCATGTAACTAATGAGTTAGTTATGAGATGACGTATTACAGAACGAGTAAAGAGACTTGCCGGTAACGACATAGAACTAGGTATTGGATACCGACGATCAAATCTCGGGCAAGTAACATACCGATGACAAAGGGAACAAAGTATGTTGTTATGCGGTTTGACCGATAAAGATCTTCGTAGAATATGTAGGAACCAATATGGACATCCAGGTCCCGCTATTGGTTATTGACTAGGGACGTGTCTCGGTCATGTCTACATTGTTCTCGAACCGTAGGGTCCGCACGCTTAAAGTTTCGATGACAGTTACATTATGAGTTTATGTATTTTGATGTACCGAAGGTTGTTCGGAGTCCCGGATGTGATCATGGACATGACGAGGAGTATCAAAATGGTCGAGACATAAAGATTGATATATTGGACGGATATATTTGGACACCGGAAAGGTTCCGGGAGAGTTTGGGAATATACCGGAGCTCCGGGAGGTTACCGGAACCCCCCGGGAAGTATATGGGCCTTATTGGGCCCATGTAGGATGAAGGGAGAAGGAGCAAAGGAGGGGGGCGCGCCCCCCCAAGCCCAATCCGAATTGGGGAGGGGGGGCCGGCCCTCCCTTTCCTTTCTCCTTCCCCCTCTTCCTTTCATACTACTAGTACTCCTTCCAACTACTAGTACTCCTTCCTTCCCCCTCCAAATAAGATTAGGAAAAAGTGGGGAAACCTACTTGGAGTAGGTTTCCTCCTCCTATGGCGCGCCCCTCCTTGGGCCGGCCACCTCCTCCCTCCCTCCTTTATATACGGGGGTAGGGGGGCACCCTAGAACACACAAGTTGATCATTGATCGTTCCTTAGCCGTGTGCGGTGCCCCCCTCCACGATATTACACCTCGGTCATATTGTAGCGGTGCTTAGGCGAAGCCCTGCGACAGGAGAACATCAAGATCGTCACCACGCCGTCGTGCTGACGGAACTCCCCCTCGGCGCCTCTACTGGATTGGAGATCGAGGGTGCGTCATCGAGCTGTACGTGTGTCAAGAACTCGGAGGTACTGGAGTAACGGTGCCTGGATCGGTTGAACCGGGAAGACGTACGACTACTTCCACTACGTTGTGTCAACGCTTCCGCTTCGGTCTACGAGGGTACGTAGACAGCACTCTCCCCTCGTTGCTATATCATCACCATGATCTTGCATGTGCGTAGGAAATTTTTTGAAATTACTACGTTCCCCAACAATTTCCATCTTGGAATCATAAGTTTTCTTTAGTTCAGCATATCCCGTGACACCAGCAGTTGGAGCCACGGGTTTATCCTCCCGTAAAGCATAATCAAACTGATGGACGGCTAGGCATAATTCCATCGAGTTCTTCCAACGAGGGAAGTTACTACCTGTCAACGGTTCGACAGTAAACACAGCGGAAGCTGTAATGGACATGAAAGAGTTTTATGAGTAATTGACATGAATATGAAATTTTACGTTGGCAAAATAAAATAGACATGCCATGTATTTTATTTCAACTCCATGTCAAAACACCGTTGGGCAGAAAAAACATGGAATTAAAATGTCATAAGTGCTGACTCATAATAATAAAACAACGTTGGTTCGAATTAAAATCAGAGTCATTTTATTCTCAATTTAGACATCAACATAAGAAAAAATATTATTATTTTTAATGTCTAAAAATTCATCATACAAACACATAATAAATTCTGGATAAAATATCTCGTTGGTTCAATTTTACCCAGAATAATAGCATGTTTTAATTCATTATTATCTCAGATTTTTTCTGGCTAAAACTGTGCGAAAACTTAATTGTATTAAATGATAATGCACTGGAAAAGACAGAAAATGGCCAAAATTTGTCTGTGTCTGAAATACCCCACAGTTACACGTTAAAAGGAGGGCCAGCCCAGTAGCAAGACACGTAAAAAACAAATATAGCTGGACTGTAACAACCTGGGCCGTAGCCCACGGCCAAAAATGGCCCATCAGCGCCCGATGGCCCAGCTCGGAGCCGCGTGATGCTCTCACTCGTCGGATCAAGCCGGCGGCAAGGATTGCCCCGCAGCTGAGCAAAAACAGTGGCTGGGTCAAACCCTATCCATTTCTTCCCCTCCTCCCGATTCCCACTCACTGGCGCGGCGGCCCGAGGCGTGACGGGGTTCGACGGCGGCCCGAGGCGCGCTGGTCATGGCGGCGCGGCGGCTGCGCTCGCCGGAGGAGCGTGCAGCGGGGTGAATCCCGCGCGCTCCCCCGTCGAACGTGGCCCCGGCGCCCGTGCTCATGGCGCATCAGGGGCATGTGGGGCGACGGCAACGAGCTCGTCCAGTCAAGTGGTGGCGGTGGCGGCTAGTAAACGTTCCACACGTCGCTCCGGTGGGAGGCGACGGTGTCGCGGCGTCTCCGCCCTCGCACCACTTGATGCAGTGCGGGCCCCGAAGGGAAAGGCGGCTACGCGGCGCATTAGGTGAGCCTATGCCTCATTCTTCTCCAATTCGTGTTCATCAGTGCTTGATTTGGTGAAAACAGTCCTAATTGAAGAATTAGGGTTCTACCGAAATTGGGGATTGTTTCTAGGGTTCTTCAACATGGGGGGTTGCTACTGTTGTTGTACTATGTACCCCTCTGCATTATAATTTGATGATGCATACGGAACAGGACTTAAACATGATCAATTTTAATCAACATAACATGAAGGTGATCATTAGATCTTAACTTAGATTAAGTAAAATTGATGAACATAGGTGGCAGTACTGATCCGTAGCAAATTATAATTAAAAACATGATTAACAGTGGGCAATTGACATCAACATCAAAACAGTAGCAATCAAACTTGATCTACTTAGGGCTTGAACTTGAGATTGATTTACTGATCATGATATAGGGATCTAAAAGCAATCAAAATTGGCGTCTGATACCATTGTTGGAGTAATTATGCATCTATAGGATGCCATTAGTAGAAATTGATTGCAACTAGAACACCTAATTGACATGAACAGAGAAGGGTTTAGGATTTCTTTACATGTCACGGGAGTGGACATGATCGCCTGCTCGGTGCAGGCGTGATGCAGGGGTGATGTAGTCGAAGTAGAGGTTCTCCTCGACGTCCTGATTCCTTCAGGACGCTACCGGGACTGGCCGGGGACGGCGGCGGCGGCTGGCTTAGGTCTTCCCGTCGCTGCAGCGCTCCCCCTGATCGGATGGGGTGAGAATATCGGGAGAAGAGTAACCTTACGTGAATTGTGATCGCGCAGGTGGCCAGCTCTCTCCTGTATCCTTTTATATGGCGCTGGCGACAGGGGACCCAAAACCTGAGTTGGTTTTTGGGCACCCCCGATCAGGGCGCGTTAGTTCTGATCGAGGTTCACGTACGTTGGTACGTGGACCCCTTCACTTATCGTTATCCCTTCATTTTTTTTTCTGTTAGACTAATAGATCTAATCTGGCTTGTTAAGCCGTCAGATCAAAACCAACACTCCCCTCCTCCTTGCCCTTGCCCTTGGCCTCCACCAATCTGGAGAGGTGACCCGCGGCGCCCACGCCTCCGGCAACCGTGGCACGAATCCGCGGAGGCACATGCACACCCGGCGACGCCCTTCCTCTCTGGCCGCTTCCTTCACAGCGGGAGGATGGCCTGGGCGAGCGGCGGCGGCGGCGGCCGGCGGGCGCGGGCCTAGGGTTTGGACGGGGGAAGGGACAGAGGCGAGGCGGGGGAAGAGGAGAGGGGTTCGCCCGAGTGGGGAGGCGGGTGGCGGCGGCGGGGATGTGGCTGCGGGAGGCGGGGGGAGGAGAGGAGGCGCGCGGGAGGGAGGGAGGCGGCTGCGGGAGGGAGGGAGAGAGGAGGAGGCGGCTAGGTCTCTGGACAGGAGCGCCCCCCTTTTATACCCCCAATATGCGAAATGACCAAAATATCCTGGTGGGGGCACGGTATTTACATTTTCCTGCCATTACTATTCATTCCAGCAGTGTCAATCCCAGATCCAATGGCCCAGGCTTCTCCAGATCTCGATCGGACGGACGAGAACGCATCAAGGGAAACGATCCGACGGCCAAGAGTCGCTGAGCTCTGAGGAGGCTTGTACATCCATCCTTCTCTTATTTCTGGATGTTGCTCCAAACCATTCCAGGTTGCGGTATGTATCACAATATTCAGTATGCCCCTGCTCACTTAATTCAGGCACACGTGGGAAGGAAATGGAATGGATCGCTGTCTCTTCTTTCGCGGCCATGACTTTGGTAATCAAGAACTACGATTATGTCTTGGCTGTGTCAATTTTCAGCACTATGTTTGCTATTGTATCCCCGCTAACAATTTTTTCAAATGCTTGGCGTGTAGTTCCGTTGGGAAAAAAATCATTTTTGAAATGACAGAATGTATATAGTGAGAGTTTGTTTATACAAGTTCGTACTGGATTACTATCGAGGCCTTTGTCCTGGTAATTGCTATCACAACAGTAGTCAGTTTCTTCATTGGCGATACGCAAACAAAATGTGCAGGATGAACTCTAGCGTTAAACTTTATGGGCGGATGCTTCAGTTGACATACTACATATGAATTTTGAGGTTGAATTATGTCGTACCAAAATTTGTTAAACGTTCCTTTTTGTACTACAATGATTCTTGCAATTATATCAGATTCAGTTTGAGTAAAGTATGGAAGGCGCGCGAATGCCGCGTAAGAACAAGATTTTCACATGATGTGCTTTAGATAAAGAATGCAAGTGATAACCAGACTATGGTGTTTAGGGGCATCACCTGTGATAATTATCTTAACCATGCTCGGTTGTGTGTGCTTGCTCTGCTATAGTGCACTGAGGCAACTTGTGTCACAGCCTAACACTAGAATAGTCGGTACTCTTACAACACAAATTTGAACGTCTCTTTGTTATTACAACAATAGATCTGGAAGAACACTGTCAGGCACGTATAGAGGTCTTAGGCAGCAAGGTATCTTCTCAGACCTTCGCATTATGAAGTATACTAGCTTCTCTATCCTTGCTGAGTGTTCCTTTCCCAATGTCTCCTACTCTTAAACTAATAATTGTTGATGAAGGTGTTGAATCACAATGACAATGAAGAATGAAGGCAACACGCTTGATCGGTGGTCGTATATGAATCGTATTTTCCTTACATTTTTTTTCCTGATGGTTGGTGTAATAGAAAAGATGCTGAAATGACTACTGACGCATGTAGTGGATGCAGTTGCTGAAATGACTAGTGATATATGAATGGTTAGTTGTAAAAGGTGCAGTTGCTGAAACCATTTATCTTCTATCAATGCCGCACTCATTCACACACACAACCACTCTAGACTTGAGTGCCTTTACCCTGTGAACCCGTGACAGTTCGTCCTCACATGTCACCTTCTTACAAACACAAGCTATGAAATACTCCCGGTCTATGAAAGCTGACACAAAAAGGAAAAATTAATCTATTTAAAAGCCTGCACATGTATCAAAGCAAAGAGTTCTTGAATTCTAAATTTGTTGGAAGGAACTTAATTTTTTTTAAATGCAGCCCACTTCTAGTCCTGAATTATGTTTGAGAGAGCCACACGTGAGATTTATGATTTACATGGGCTTCAGTCCACCTTTCTCCATCAGTTTGAGATTTCGAGTAAACCGACTGGCGCATACAATTCTACATTGGCAATCCTAACCCTAGAGCCATTTTTATCATAGATAAGTGGAAGCGAATTGTCCCATTTTTTCTAAAAAATCATTTTGTCATGAAATATATTTGCTCAAAACTAACTTGCCAGAAGCAAATTCTAGAATTGTTAGAAGCAAAATATCGTTGTGTGAAAGCACTGCGTGAAAATAAATCATGTATTATTTGCAAGATTAATTAGTTAAAAGTGTCTACCAGATAAGAAATTATTTTTTCTCAAACAAAAGATATAACAAAATGGTTAAAATTTATGATTTACATGGGTTTTCCCTAAAAGTTTATGCAAAATATCCGATTTACATGGGTTGGTTCGATGCATATTCAACGAACAAAGATCGGGTTGGACCCGGCCCTAAACCTGTGTGCAGCCCCGTGCTTGCTGTCGGTGTAGAGCGGATCCTAGGGAGCTGCCCGTGATGTCGTCAGGTCCGCTTGTGCATGATCTGCGCTGCCTCCATAACTCGAAGCAGCTGCGTGGTTGAGCTTGTCATAGCGCCATCACCACCATACGCGGATCTTACACTGTTATTCATCGGAATTTGACTTGAAGATCAGATCGTCGGATGATTGTGGCTAAAAGAAGAAAGCAATCTAATAGAATTTCAAATTTGCAAAAACTGTATCTAATCTAATCTAATGAACTGATCTAACCGATTGGTTGGCTACTTCTAACACACGGGTCAAATGTCGATATTGCGCTCAGTGCTCAAATCTCTACTCCTAATGGAGCAGTTGGTAGGATTGCGTTCAGGTTTTTTTTTTCGTCCCACCACTTTCGTCCGGTGTTTTTGGTCCCACCTCCCACCATCACCCCTTCACATTAGTTTTTTCATCATCTAATAGTAACTTTCCTAACTAGCCACATTTTTAATGGGTTGGAACCGATAGTACAATACCAAACAATGAAATCCACTTTCATGACAATCAATACTAACATTTTAACTTTCCTAATGCATCGATCCTTACCTTTCATAACAACCAAATCTTCAACTATTAAAGGAAAATTGGTGAATGATGATTCATCATTCAACTCTTTCATAAAATGGTACGTTGTGGCCTTCCCACACTTACCAAAATTAACCGCACTTACCAAATCTCTAATCGTAATGTCTGAGTTGGTAGTCTTGCCTCACTCTCACCTTATCCCACCACTCCTATTTTTCGCGCACCACTTCTACGTTTCGCCCGTCTTTCACAGCGACCAACTAGGGCCGGTCCATTAACTCGTTCCTTGACGCACCACCCCGATTCTGCCGCTCCTATCTCCTCGACGCCCTCACTCATAGGGTTCCTCTGTTGGTGCTCTGACCTTGCCCTCGCTCTCGCTCTCTGCTTCTCTCTCGAGTTCTCGCAGTGTACCAGAGAAGAAGGAAGAAGGAGAGATAGACACCGGAGTTTTTCCCAGCGCACGAACACTGCTGCAGCCGCACGAACGACTTCAGATTCCCTCGAGCACGAACTCGAGTTTAGGCACACTTCATTACAACGCATACACGGGGGGTTTTATACCCAGGTCGCGCCGGGCACGAACCCACGACCTTGCCCACGTTGAGCACTTGTTCCACGCCGCTCCGCCCGCACCCGTCCGACATGGACGCACACGCCTGGACGCGGCGAGTTCCGCAGCTAACCAACACGACGCGCACGCCCAGCTCGCCAACGACTGGCCCGAAACTTACGCACGTGGTGCACACCCGCACGGACATGCCCGTGCTGCACCTATACGCACACACGCACACCTACGCCACGGTCCCGCCGCGCCTGACACAACCGGCGCGCGCCCATACACGCGCCCGACGCGTCCGACAGTGGCGCCGCGGCTTATTCCGGCCAACACTCAACCCCTAAGACGTGATGTCGCCGCGCGCCTCCGGCACGAGCCGCCACTCGCTGCCGCTGCAGCAGCCCACAGTCCCGTGCACCGCCGCGCCGCGTCTCCATGCCACGCACCTCCATGGTTGTCGCGCTGAGCTGCCGCGACCTCTGCGCCACCACGCAGGTCCTCCATGACCTCCTCGTTTCCGCGACCGCCGTGCTCTTGGCGCGCACGACATCACACCGCACAGCCGCAGACTCGCCGCGCGCCGCAGCCGATGCCTCCATGTCGGCCGCGCTTCCCTCGCGCGCCGCGGACGCTGCTGCACGCCACGGACGCCCTGGACCCGATAGCTCTGATACCAAATGTTGGTGCTCTGACCTTGCCCTCGCTCTCCCTCTCTGCTTCTCCCTCGAGTTCTCGCAGTGTACCAGAGAAGAAGGAAGAAGGATAGATGGACACAGGAGTTTTTCCCAGCGCAAGAACGCCGCTGCAGCCGCACGAACGGCTTCAGATTCCCTCGAGCACGAACTCGAGTTCAGGCACACTTCATTACAATGCATACACGGGGGGTTTTATACCCATGTCGCTCCGGGCATGAACCAACGACCTTGCCCACGTCGAGCACCTGTTCCACGCCGCTCCGCCCGCGCCCGTCCGACATGGATGCACACGCCTGGATGCGGCGAGTTCCGCAGCTAACCAACTCGACACGCACCCCCAGCTCGCCAACGGCTGGCTCGAAACTTACGCATGTGGTGCACACCCGCACGGACATGCCCGTGCTGCACCTATACGCACACACACACACACACACACCTACGCCACGGTCCCGCCACGCCTGACACGCCCCGCGCGCGCCCATACACGCGCCCGATGCATCCGACAGTGGCGCCGCGGCTTATTCCAGCCAACATCCTCCAGTGGCACTGCCACCGCTCCACTCCTCCCTCCGCTGGCCATCCGCCACCGTGCACAACCCTAGAACATCAGGTGAGATCCGCCACTGCCACCCATGCTAGCAAAACGCATCCGGGGCACCAGGGGCCATGCAGAAGGCAGGGTGCGGGAGAAATCTGCCGTTGTGGTCGTGACCTCAGCGTCCCTATCATCCTCGGCGCCTCCTCCGCCCTCGGGCGAGCGGCGGGGCGCTGCGACTGGCCTCCACTCCACATCCGTCCGCCTTTGATCCTGTATCCTGAATCCTCCCTGGCTCCCTCCCGACGGGATCCGGCCTCCACCACTGCGCACGGGTGCGGCGGGATCCACCACTCTAGCGAGCAGGAGCAGCACAGTGGTTGTGGTCTGCTCAGACCCCCGACCCACGACGTGAGGCGTGCGGTGGTCTGCAGCAAGGTAATCACATACACATGTAGCAGCAAGGAGCGGCAGGGATCTAGCATGTGATATACATATTAATCTGTTTCTTGACTGATTCGTTTGCAGGATATCCTTCCATGGCTGGATGCACTCTTCATCTAAATCATGTCTCTAAGCGTGCTGCCGTTAAGGTTGGCTACATAAATCATGCCTTCACGACTGGACATCACTGCTACATGGTCTTCTCACTTGAGATGTCGTCTATAACGTGTCCCTTCTGTGTGAATGTTCAACCAGGAGCAGTTTCATCTCGAGCACTGCAATCATGCATGCTACTCTCATCGACTACTAACCACTTGGTACTAACATAAATCATGCCTCCAACGCTGGACATCACTACTAAAGAGGTACTATCGGTGAGTATCACCGTTTAGTTTTTTATAGTCTATAGATTTATTTATATGGACAGTGCAGATTCATCTATTACTTCTAATGTGACTGTAGCAACATTCACTCCATTCAAATTTTTTGGGGGAAAGTACAGTATGCATTTTGTTCACCTGAACATTGAATTAAGGAATGCAGAAGGTTCAGGGCTTATGCAAATTATTGAAATTTAATATTTGGGGACAGTGGAGAAACACAGGCGGCAGTGTAGAATTTACACCCGTTGTTGCACTGCGGCTTTTCGGCATCCTTAGCACGATAAGCCCAAACACGAAGATTATACACTGCCTTGGATTTGTGTGGCTGTTAACTTGTTGTCATCAAACACATTTTTTACTTAATATGTGCAGCCTTTTTGGGGCGTCCATGGATGCAAAGGAATCCCATGAGTACAATGTACACTGACATCATCTTCATCAAATTCTTCAAGCTCAGCAAGTGTGAGGTAACTAATGCATGTGTATTATCTATTTCATCGAAGTGTAGGATTTCTCCTCTTCTCTTGTTTGTGTTCAATGGTTGTTGTGGTTTTTTGTTTTGTGTTTCAACAGTAACATGTATTTAGTTTAGGCACTTGCATAGGTACTGTGTAGAGCTGGAACCTCTAATAAAAAGTGATCTACGCAGTAAAGCAAAGGAGAGAGACTGCAACCTTTTCAGGCCTGAATATATCCCCATTCTGAATCTACTTGGTTATTGATTCTCATTTTCAGCATATGAAGACCAATGCTATTTTTTTCTATGCTCTTCTCTTCGGCTCTTCCTTGATGATTCAGCATATGCTAACTGCTACTGTAGCTTTCATGTTTATATCCTTGGTTATATTTTACAGCGATCCAAATTAAGGATTTGTATTGATATCCGAAGTTCCTAATGACGATTGGTCCTTATTAGTTTCTTTAAAGGAAGCACAACAAGTGATTGTACTAGGAAGATTACCTTGACATGGGAGTTTCTTTTTTTCTAACGAACAGGGGAGTCTTTATTATTTCACTTAAAAAGATGATGTACGCATTTAAAGTGTAGAATTTCCATTTGTATATTCATATTGTGCTTAACTTTTACTTTCTAAAAATCAATATTGGTCGGCGGTTTGGGCGATTATTTAAGAAATAAAAACCTTAGGTGTTCATCCCTTTGATCTCTAGCCATATGACTTCTCATTCAAGAAATAAAGGGGCATGGATGTGATACACCCACATACAGGGATGTTTAGGTGTGAAGTTGGGATGAGCAGGCTTGTAGATGATGTTTTTGTACTTATGGATCAACAAAACTGACTACTCTAGCGTTGCCACCATTAGTGTAGTGTTATTATCTTCCTTCCCATGTTTTGTTGAAAGATCTTCCAGATTCATGACCTGCCTTAAAAAATTATACACTGCAAATACAACCATTTATCATTACAGGCGAAGGATTTAGTGCAGAAAGCTACTTTACAACTAGTCTCAAGCTAGAGGATAACAGATTGGTCGAGACGTTAGGGATCCCAATCAATGTTATATTATGTGTCTGCAGGTATATACTCAGCTCCAAATTTTAGATATTATAGTGAGTAGATAAGGTGAAAGTATGTGCAACATATTTCTTTTTTTTGTTTTGCTCTAATTTCTGCGGGAGTGTTAAACCCTACGTAGCACGATGGTGGTTGTATGCTGCCATGGAGGAATAAAAGGCGCAATTGATTAAAAGAATGGGTGTAAGTAAGGAGTGGCTAGGCTCACTAAAATTGTTGAGTAATCTCGTGATCTGCTCATGATTAATTTAGTAGCCCAATTTATTTTCTCAAAAAGGTACAATATTGTTATGGTAAAAGTTACACTTTGTGGCCTCAAATAGCATTCAGATTTATAGACTGATTTTTATTAGAAAAAAATAGAGATTTATTTCTGATTCTGTCATATTAATTAATTTGCTTCAGAAACGAAGAAGAACCATGGTTTGCTGTTGCTTGAGATGCATATGTCGGCAATGTTGCTGGACCTAGGAACGCTTCCATATTCTATTAGGTCTTTCAATTTATGTGTTGTGTGTTTTCTTATTTTCTAAAGGTTGCTGTTAATGGATGAGCCAAACAGTGGAAAAAGTGGCTTATGGGACAATTTTAGTTCATTAGATCAGTTGTAGAAATCACGTGCCATTTTTATGTTCACGTCGTCATTAGATCAGTTGTAGAACAGCCCACACAGCTTGTGTTCTTTTCAAAACAAACATACCCTGATGCATGACAAGGTTGTAGCGTTGATCTCAAAATTATGCTTCTGTGGTGTACACATTAATCCTGTTGAAAGCTAGGAGTGGGTAGCTTCAGCTTGCTTCTGTAGTATGCTTTCTCAATGATAATCTAGCCCATGCTTGATTATATTACACATTACTCCTGTTGAAAGCTATATTAAATCCTATCTTTTGACTCTTCTGATAATGAAATTAAGGTGAGGAACAACATCTTGTATTGACTAAAAAATACATTTAGATATTTTGATTTTTGTAATGTTCTGCAAGCATTTTTACTCAGGATAATATCGCACGTGGCAGTGAGTTTAGTAGGGGCATGACAGACGAGAAGGACAGGCGCGGCGATGCCCGTTCATGTGTCACACAGGCTGGACTTGGTATAGACATTAGCGAGCATGGTGCTGAGGTGAGAGTTGGAAGCGTGGTTGTACTTGACAATGAGCAAGTAGATGCGAGCAGGCATGATGGGCGATTTCGCCGATGGTCAGGTGGATGATAAGATCGAAGAGGAAGGCCGCACCAGGCATGCATAGATGATCTATGCATGCCTCCGCACATTTGTGGTGGAATGGTACTAGCTTGTGGCAATTAGGCATAGTCTTTTTGGACAGGTTGTCGACGGAGAAAAGTTCTATAGTTTGGCGTGAGGAATAACATAGCCAGGCATGTTGGTACTATAAGGTTATATCTCTCTTCGTGGACAAGAGCATACAATGCTTAAGTTTCATGGTAATTTGCAAACTATATTATTAGGCTCAATCTGAAATAAAATGGTATCTTGCTTTACCCAAATCCTGGTGTGGTCTTCTTTTTTCAGAGAAATACTCGTGTGGTCTTCGATGTAGATTACAAGTTGATTCCGTGTTCCAATTTTCTCTGTTGTCCCTTACCCACACTTTTTCATTCTCAGTTGTCAGTTGCTGCATATATCTAATGATCCTATGGGAAAGTAATGGTCCTATGGAAAAGGAACCCACAAATTATGTGCTTAGTGCTTGTAGGGTAATGTGGATTTAGGACAACATTGTATTATTTCCTCCTGGTTACACTGAACATATGGTCACCATCCCTAATAAGTCGTGTTACGTAGAAACAAAATTAGTTTGTTTGCTTGAGTGAGTAATGTCTAATGTATACACAAATATTCAGTTATGTGTTTCAAATTTGAAGTATGTGGTTGTCTGTGCGATCAGGATGGATACGCGGGGTTGGGAGCCATATATGCCATTGATGGATGAGAGGCTGAGAATGGATAGAGGAGCAAGAAGAAAACTGTTTTAATGTAAAAGAATAATGATATCGTCTCATGTGCACAAGAATTATGTTCCATAAAAATGATGTTGAATAGTTAAATTTGTATGCATTGTAGCCCGTAGCAACGCATGGGCGTTCTACTAGTGTCATATAAGAGCCCACATTGATGTGCAAAAAGTGATGGAGAGTCGGTGCAGTCCTTTTCCTCATCAATCGTGAAAAAGAAGCCGGCAATAGGAAGGATCGATGGTGGCAACATGGTATCTTCTCAGGCCTTCGCACTATGAAATGCCAGAATGCCATTTCACACTAAGTGTTCGTTCTCAATGCCTCCTAATCTCAAGTTATAATCTGATCAAAGTTTCTGTTGCTTTGCTAATTAATAACTGGTGGTGAAGGTGTTGAGCCCCAATGACTCTAAAGAATGGAGACAGCACGCCTGATCGGTTGTCATATACAACTTGTTTTCCTTGCATTTTTTCTACCAATAATGGTTGGACAATAGAAAAATATGCTGAAATGACAAGTGATGCATGTAGTGGATGCACTTGATCTCTAGTGGTATATAAATGGTTAGTTGTGCGAGATGTGGTTGCTGGGACCATTTATCTTCTATCAATATGTGCCATGCTTACTCTCACACACAACTACTTCAAACATGACCGCATTTACGCTATTAACATGTGGTAGTTTGGTCCTCGCATGTCACCTTCTTACAAACACCCGTATGAAACAAAAGAGAAGACAACTACCAATATAACAAAACCGACACGAAAACCCATATTTGTAAAAGACCTTGCATTTATAAGAGACAAGAGCTCTAGAGTTCAAGACCGGCCTTCAGACGCAATTAAAAATTGATGTCCACTTTCGGTCCCTATGTAGATTTGCGAAAGCCATACATGAGGGCAGTGTACAAGAAGTCCACCTTTCTCCATAAGTTTGAGATTCCAGTTAAACTGTCTGGCACATAAAATTCTACATCATTAATCCTAACCCTAAAGCTATTTTATCATAGAAAGGTGGGAGAACATTTTCTTTTTTTAAACATTTTTTCTGAAACAAATGTAATCGATTTAGTTAGGACTAAACCACGACAATTATGGTTGAAATCATGGAAATACCACCTATTTTCTTAAAAAAACACACCACCCCATAGGTAATGATCGAACAAAAAACACGCGATCACTGTGTCATGCAACTGCTGCTAACATCAACCCACTGCTGCTAACGTCCATCCACCGCGAGTTGTTAGGTCATGCCATGTCACCCTGACGATCGCCCCCCATGCCAGTTCAAGCGTCAAACCAACTAAGCGCGTGTTTAGTGTTTTCTGCTCGATTATTACATGTAAGCTAGGTTATTTTTCTAAAACTGAAAACCGGCGGGTTTCCATGATTTCACCATAATTGAGGTGATTTTATGAAATTTCTCAATCTAATCACCACATGAAGAGGAGGGATCATAATTTTTGTGTCGTGTAGAGATGTGCGAGTGCCTTGAAAGCTGAAGCAGCTGCGTTACTTTTTCGAACCGGGTGTCAGGACCCCGACTCAATGCCACATCGATCTAGCATGTAACACCTCATATCACTTTGCGGCCTCACGCACGGTATTCCCACGGGTGTCGCCTTACCTTTGCCCGGGACCGTTTGCGCCTTTTGGCACACGTATATGACAGTGTCGCTAGCATCCATATGATAAGGAGCCCGGGCTGACATGGCTAGTCGTAAACCCAAAGCGGCACAGACTTACAGGGACAGGCATCCATGACCCAGCATCGAACGTGTCGGTCATCAGCAAGTAAGTTTCGGGCTGTAGCACTGGGCTAGCAGGACTCCGGTACTCAATGCGTGACATTTCCCCGAAGGGACAGACACAGGAACGAAGAAGGACACATGCCGGCCAGCCTAAGTGTTCCGGAGCAGTAGCAAGCTACCATGGCTCGGTGGAAACACTAGGAGACATTTCCCGGTAAGAGAGGCTACTAAGGAAAAACAACTAGATAGTCAGATCCCACACATACCAAGCATTTCAATAACATACACACAATATGCTCGATATGTGCAAATACAACATGGCATCACATCATGACTCTACGACTCAAGTATTTATTCATTAGGCTCCGAGGAGCGAGATATTACAAACAGGGGTCTCATGACCCAACATTCAGAGCATACAAATCAAACACATGCGGAAGCTAACATGTCTGAGTACAGACATCTACAAATGAAAAAGGCTTAGAAGCCTGACTATCTACTAGATCCTGCCGAGGGCACAAGATCGTAGCTGAGGTATCAAGCTAAACGTCGAAGTCCACGCGGAACTACTAGCGAGACCGAGGTCTCTCTGCAAAACATGAAATAGGCAAACGTGAGTACAAATGTACCCAGCAAGACTTACATCAGAACTAACTACATATGCATCATTATCAACAAGGGGATGGTGGGGTTTAACTGCAGCAAGCCAGCTTTGACTCGGTGGCTATCCTGAACTACGATTGCAAGTAACTCTTTTGAGGTGGCGCACACGAGTCCACATATTCACCATATCAATACACCACTATGGATCCACTCCCGTCTCCCTACGGGAACGCCATCCATAGCACTCACGCTTATCTTGCGTATTTTAGAGTATCCACTTTCACTTGTCTATGAACTGTTATAGGCAACCCAGAAGTCCTTTTCCGCGGACACGGCTATTCGAATAGATGATGTTAACCCTGCAGGGGTGTACTTCTTCACACACGCTCTCACCACTTACCGCCGTTTACACGACATGTACTCGGCAACCTTCAAGCGGAAGCCCAACGAGGGTGTCGGCCACGACCTACCTAAACACTCAAGTCCCTAGTCCAGGTTTATCGCCTATTCGGGTTCCATCCATGAGGAGATCCGGCCGAAGTTTCGCTCACAGCCCCAAACGTTGTGAACAGGGTTCCGTGACACCAAACGGGCGCCCGGTTTACCCGGCCACGTGCCTACCGCATCACAGCCCACCCCTACGGTCAGCGCTGCGCACGGCCTCCAGCATACTACAAACACCAGAAACTACTTGCAACTCCTGGACAGAGGACAAGGGTGATTAAGAAGCCGAGAGGGTCCATTGGTTTCGGGCCCAATGCGTGGTAGTAGCTGAATCATGGATCACAAACACAGAACTCAGTTCCTGAGGACGGCTTCAATGAGACAACCCACCATGTACTCCTACATGGCCTCTCACCGCTACCTTTACCAAATCGTGTTCACACACTTAGCTCACACATAGTAGGACATGTTCACACGCACCTGATTCACTCCCGATGAATCAGACCTGACACAACTCTAAGCAATAGCAGGCATGACAAACAGGCATGAATGAGTAGGCACAACAGGGCTCAAACAACTCCTACTCATGCTAGTGGGTTTCATCTATTTACTGTGGAATGACAGGTCATGCAAAGGATAAAGGGTTCAGCTACCGCAGCAAGTAACAGATGAATCGTTGTTGTCCTAATGCAGTAAAAGAGAGCAGGGCGAGAGAGTGGGATTGTATCAGAATGAACAAGGGGGTTTTGCTTGCCTGGCACTTCTGAAGATAACATTGAGTCTTCATCAGTGTCAACGATCACATCATCGGTACAGCGTCTACCGAGAGGGGACAGATTCCGGCAACAGAGAAGAAATACAATCAATGCAATGCACAATATGATGCATGCTCATGACATGGCAATATGAATGTGTTTTGGGCTAATGCACCTAGCAACAAGTTAAATGAAGTTGGTTTGAATCCAAGATTCAAATTCAAACTCCATATATGATTATTTAAATGCCATTTATTTGTTTTGTCCAAAACAGAGGACAAACATTGTTCAAACATGCATGAAAATGGTACAGATGGATAGATTGGATTTTTCTGATCATTTTTCATATATAATTTATTTCATTTGGAGTTACGGTTGAATTTCTATGAATTTTAGAAGTTTTAGCTATTTTCTGGATTTTTCTGATTTATTTTAAAACCAGAAAATGATTAATTGCGTCAGCCTGACGTCAGTGTGACGTCAGCAGGTCAACTGGGCGCCTCCAGGTCAAACCTGACCTGTGGGACCCATACGTCAGTGTCTCAGTTAATTAACGGGGTTAATTAGTGCTTAGTTGAAAGCTAACCTTAGTTAATTAGGGCGTGGGCCCGCATGTCAGTGATTAGACTAACTAACCTAATTAAAATTAACCCTAACTAACTTGGTTAGCCGGGCGGGGCCCGCACGTCAGTGACCCAGGGGGGGTCAAATCCCTGGTCAACCGGGGCAATCCTGCCGGCGTCGAGTCGCCGGCGAGGCCCGAGACGGCGGCGGCCGTCGGAAACACGCTACAGGGCACGGGCGAGGCCGTGCTTGGGCTCGTTGGAGAGCCCTTGCTCCCGCGCGTCGAATGGTGGTGGTGGCCGTGCCTGAGGTGGCCTGTATCGTCGACGGCGAGCTCGCGAGCGGCGGCCGGAGTTCGGGTGCGGTCGGAATCGGCGTTGCAGGGCGTTAGGGGAGGTGTTTGTGCGTGCTACGTGCTCCTAGTGAGGTGTGGAGCACGATAGTGTGCTCGGTTGGGCGCTACGGTGACCGTGGCCACGACGGCGACATCGCCGGCGGCGTCGAGCTTCGGAGCTCAAGGGGGCGGCAGCTACAGAAGGCTAGGGACGACGGGGCAAGGGGGAATCGGACCAGTGGCTCACCGCGGAGCTGCAGGGATGGTTAGCGGGCTCGGGGACGCGCTGGAGGCGGCGAATCGACGGCGACGGTGGTCGGAGCCCGAGGAGGGGAACGGCGATGTGGCGGTGATGCAGGGCTTCCGGAGACCCGTGGAGCGGTGGGGAGGAAGAGGAGGTCGAGGCGGAGCCTCTGGGCTAGTCGGGGGGAGCGAGGGGTGGCCGGAGACGGCTGCTATGGCGAACGGCAGCGAGGGTGGTGTTCGGCCGTGTGAGAGAGAGAGCGAGGGGGAGGAGGAAAGAGCCGAGGGAGAGTGAGAGAGAGCAGGGGGAGAGGCGTGGCGTCGTCCGGGGCATCGAGCGAGGAGGGAAGGGCAGGCAAGCAGGGAGAGAGGTGGCGTGGCGCGGTGGCGCGCGCGCGCGCCGGCCACACTCCCCTCCCTCTGTCGAGGACGAAGACGACAGAGGAGGGAGGCGGGCTGGGCCGCCTGCTGGCTGGGCCGGCCAGCTGGCTGGGCTGCACAGGGAGGAGCCCAGGTAAGCTTCTCCCTCTTTAATTATTTCTGTTTTCTAATTTCTGACATTTGTTTTGATTTAAATAAAATATTAAATCATTTTATTAACTTATGCCAATTTTTGCAGGAACTAGATATATTATTCCAGAGCTCCCCAATAGGTGGCATAGTTTTTGGACATATATTAATATATATAACTAATATATTTCCAATGCAAATATTTATGCATTAATTCCAAATGCCCAAAATAAATACCTATGAGCTCTTAAAAATATTGGTTTGATTTTTATCTCTGTCCAACATTTTCAGAGAGCAACATGAGCATTTTCTTGGACCTTTTTTGGAGAGATTTTTATTTGGATCATTTTCAAAAATGATTCTGAGAGTTTCTCAAATCCCCATTTCAAGTTTCTTTGGAATTTAAACATGATGCAACACTCTAATGCATGCCCTAGGCATTGTCAGAACTAGGGATGTGACAACTCACCCCCACTAAAACAAGAATCTCGTCCCGAGATTCAAGCGTAGGGTAAGATAAAAGGGAAACGCAAACTAAAATAATCTTCACGATCCAAGTTGCACTTTAAATGAACGTTGATTCGATCACCATCATTGTCCCGTCGTGATGCTCTGAGAACTCCAGCCAACATGAAAATGAGAGGAGAAGGGGACTCTAGAAGGACTGATCTTTTCGAAGATCGAACAACTCAGGATTAACTCACGGAATGAGACATAGAAACATCTCGCAAGCTGGGATACAAAGCACACATCTAGAGGAATGGAGTGGAACAGATGACGAGGGTTCACTAGGTAGACAACAATTCCACACCTAAGAGGGTGGTGAACGGTTTTCAACGTAGCGAGAGTTTGAGTTGCCATGATACCATAACGGGGCACCTTAGGGAAGGTGACTCGTAGAGGTATCCCCTTAAGTGGCAAAAAGAATTACCTTTGATTCAGAGATCATTGAAATTCTTTATACCAGCCTAAGGCAATTCACCATCGATCATTTGAAGGAGTCCGAAAGAATGACATTCTCGGGCCAGAATGGATGAGGTGGATTACCTTGTTGAAGACAACACAAGGGATGATTTGCTTATCATCGGAAATGGATGGGACCCATGGTAGAATGGCACATTGGCGGTGCAAGCTGGGAACAGAATGCAAATGCTGGGAATGATTCTGGTAACTGGGAAGAACCCAACAATAGAGAGTGAGTCCACTGTTTGAAAAGTTATAGCATAATCAAGGAGACTGAGGGCAATCCAGTTAGTGCCGAGGATAACACCTAGCGCTTGTGCGTGCTCTCAAGAACTTGAGCATTTCCATATTCATCAAGGTTTTACCAACATCCGTGTCAAGGATCCTGGCAACACAACATACCACCATGATGAATAGCGATGGACGATGCAGATGCAAAGGAAGATAACACTTTCTCCGATTTCACCTTAGCGGGGCCAAGGGAACAAAATCTGGATGATCGACCGAGAGACATTTAGCACTCCGCTTCTAATGTTCTCCTTGATGTACTAGCGTATCCCATTCATAGATATGGCTTGGTATCTAGAACATCAAGTAAAGGTCGGACTTCGGGAGCACAAAAATCCACAAGGAATAACTATGGAGTAAATCCTACGAAATCCTTATGGGGAGGTGGCCAACTTCTTCAATCAAGATACTACAATAATAGGTCTTCCGGCGGGGTGTGTTGGCCATGACATCCTCTTTACCGGTTATCGAGAGACCAATATTATAGTTCTTGGGAGATGTTCCATCCATCATATCTGCCTGAGATTCGGATCCGGTTGGTGTCAGAATATTCTAGACTCATCGAGTCTAGGAAGAAAAATGAAAGTTTGCAACACAAATCGACGGGATAACGTTGCGAGATTCTCGGGGGGGGGTGAACTATGGTAGTAAGCTCCAAAACATGAGCTGGTTCTGCTACACACATGTGAACACGCTGCCTCAGACAAGCATGACCACGTGGTAGTCTTATAATAAAACACTACCAAGTTCAGGTGGGGGAACCATCAACAAGGACGTCGAAGTCCTTGCATAAGGCATGCTCTTAAGAAGGAACTTCTTCTTCTTGAACAAATCAATCAGTGGCTTGGTGTGCTCGGGACACATATGGAATGAAGGTTGCAAGTCTCCAGACCACAGAATACTTCGCACGTGTGCATGACTGACTTGGGATGATTCCGGAGGAGGTAAAATAAGACTTCTCAAACTCATGGTGGCAACTTGCATCAAATGCACATGGATTAGAGGGACTCACTTCTTTCGTCCAAACATAGGCTTCATGAACGGAACACGAAGGCATTGCTTACAAAGTTTCCAACACTAGCTTAATGTTCGGCAAAATTATGGACAAGATAAAAATGTTGCTGATGGATTCAACAACAATTCATCCAGGTTTCCATATAAGTGGAATTCCACAATTATGTGAACAAGGTGATAGCATTGGTCAGACCCAAAAGATATAATGGTGTATGCTCGAAGAAACAACTACGAGTAAGACAACATTACGAATATCGTTGGTTCTGATTTGATTTGACGATAGCCCATACTCAAATCAAAGATGGGGTAAGACAACAGGTCCAACAACTGATCACAAGGACCAATTGATGAAGATATCATCTTTCTTCAACACACACACATACACAGAAAGATATCCCTTAACATGAACTAAGTCAGACAAGCTTTATCTTCCAACTATCCAAGTTGTTGTTTGGCTTAACCAACTAGCTCAGGGGTATCCAACATGGATTCTTGGAGAAAGGGTGGTTTACAGAAATAAACCAACTTGATCACGAGCTCAACATAGCAGTCAGGTGACAACCTAGTGATACTTCCGAGAAGATAATCGAGAAATCACGAACCACCGATAGGTTACTAAGCTCGAAAACGACCTTGCTTTTCAGGGCAAGATGATATGATCAAAAAAAGCAAGGGATTGATACAATCCTAACTCCTTGATCGAGAGTGCACCAGAAATAAGGGCTAGGTAGCACGATCAATCTTTGGATGATGATTTGATAACCAACACGCTAAGAATGAGAATATTGTCCATTTAACTACCAGGCAACGGAGTTGCTAGCAGTATTGATTTCACACACCACGATTCATTTGTCGGCATTCCAGTTACAATAACACGGAAACCCGAGGAATGAACAATGATGGCAAGAAGTATTACTGCGTCAAGAATTCATAAGAGGTAGTGCAATTCTCATGGCAGTCCTGACATAAAGATGGTAACACTCCAAGGTAAAACAGAACAAAAGCATGGTTTAATATTTGATCTGTGAAGTACGACTGCTTTGACCCAATCCTGGAAATGGACAAGGTACTGGAGTTCGTTTCTCCTAGTCATTCTGGAATAGAATGGCTTGACGGACCACAAGAATAATAGGCACCGATGAACGAATGCACACATACTCTTGACTATCAATTGACAGACGAGGGTCAGGACACAACTAAAGAGAACAACTCAAAGGAACATATAACTTTCTGAGTTGTGGATGCATAGATTAGTATGTCGAGCGAAGCTCAACATTTCTTCCAGATAACCCATGCAGAAAGGTTGGACTGGCAGAGTCACAATATAGAATGGAGAACTCATCGAGAGCACTCTTGTTGTCATCTTTGATCCAACAAACTACTGCCATAAGTGGTTCATAGTATTTGGAAGAAGGAAAATACCATGGACCTCGAGGACTAATGCAAAGGTTACTAATAACCTAAAGGAACGAGCAAACACTATCAACACGAAGTAGGTAGGGTGAATCTCGGGTTCAAAACCCAGAAGTAGATTACCTACTAACTAAATGGCATCACGGGATGCTTTCGAGAATAAAGGCCAGAATCCTCACATTGGGGCACCAAACGTGGCTAGATTACTAGATGATCCCCTAAAACACCTAGGGTCATAATAATAACTCCGACATATATGTTAAGGCAACAGAGTACCTCAACTCACCGATTAGTGTGGTTAATTTGGCCCAAAGGGACATCGGAACGGGAGGAAGGGAGTTTGCAAATGCATCAGACTATTTAGAGACCTGGGATGACTCGGACAGCATAACGGCTGTAAATGCTCAAAAAGATTTGAGACATCCTGCAAAAATGGTGGCATAGCCACTCCGAAGCACAATATCAAGGTTTCGAGATCAACAGTTATGAACATACGGAAGTAGTAAAAATTGAACTGAGAATTGAAACTATCAATTTATAAGTCTATGGATTAGTAACACGTCATCCTGATAGATAGATGAGAAGGCCTAGTTCTTAATCCCCGTAGAAGAGAAGAGGTTGACTCAGATCAGAAGGCCATGAGGTAAAGGAGTAAAAAAGAGCCTTACGTTCCATCCCACAATCAATTCCCCTACATATAACTAAAGCATTTCTAGACTCAACTTCGACCAGTTTGGCTTGGTAATCCTACAGGCAGTCAAGCTCTGATACCAACGCTGTCAGGACCCCGACTCAATGCCACATCGATCTAGCATGTAACACCTCATATCACTTTGCGGCCTCACGCACGGTATTCCCACGGGTGTCGCCTTACCTTTGCCCGGGACCGTTTGCGCCTTTTGGCACACGTATATGACAGTGTCGCTAGCATCCATATGATAAGGAGCCCGGGCTGACATGGCTAGTCGTAAACCCAAAGCGGCACAGACTTACAGGGACAGGCATCCATGACCCAGCATCGAACGTGTCGGTCATCAGCAAGTAAGTTTCGGGCTGTAGCACTGGGCTAGCAGGACTCCGGTACTCAATGCGTGACATTTCCCCGAAGGGACAGACACAGGAACGAAGAAGGACACATGCCGGCCAGCCTAAGTGTTCCGGAGCAGTAGCAAGCTACCATGGCTCGGTGGAAACACTAGGAGACATTTCCCGGTAAGAGAGGCTACTAAGGAAAAACAACTAGATAGTCAGATCCCACACATACCAAGCATTTCAATAACATACACACAATATGCTCGATATGTGCAAATACAACATGGCATCACATCATGACTCTACGACTCAAGTATTTATTCATTAGGCTCCGAGGAGCGAGATATTACAAACAGGGGTCTCATGACCCAACATTCAGAGCATACAAATCAAACACATGCGGAAGCTAACATGTCTGAGTACAGACATCTACAAATGAAAAAGGCCTAGAAGCCTGACTATCTACTAGATCCTGCCGAGGGCACAAGATCGTAGCTGAGGTATCAAGCTAAACGTCGAAGTCCACGCGGAACTACTAGCGAGACCGAGGTCTCTCTGCAAAACATGAAATAGGCAAACGTGAGTACAAATGTACCCAGCAAGACTTACATCAGAACTAACTACATATGCATCATTATCAACAAGGGGATGGTGGGGTTTAACTGCAGCAAGCCAGCTTTGACTCGGTGGCTATCCTGAACTACGATTGCAAGTAACTCTTTTGAGGTGGCGCACACGAGTCCACATATTCACCATATCAATACACCACTATGGATCCGCTCCCGTCTCCCTACGGGAACGCCATCCATAGCACTCACGCTTATCTTGCGTATTTTAGAGTATCCACTTTCACTTGTCTATGAACTGTTATAGGCAACCCAGAAGTCCTTTTCCGCGGACACGGCTATTCGAATAGATGATGTTAACCCTGCAGGGGTGTACTTCTTCACACACGCTCTCACCACTTACCGCCGTTTACACGACATGTACTCGGCAACCTTCAAGCGGAAGCCCAACGAGGGTGTCGGCCACGACCTACCTAAACACTCAAGTCCCTAGTCCAGGTTTATCGCCTATTCGGGTTCCATCCATGAGGAGATCCGGCCGAAGTTTCGCTCACAGCCCCAAACGTTGTGAACAGGGTTCCGTGACACCAAACGGGCGCCCGGTTTACCCGGCCACGTGCCTACCGCATCACAGCCCACCCCTACGGTCAGCGCTGCGCACGGCCTCCAGCATACTACAAACACCAGAAACTACTTGCAACTCCTGGACAGAGGACAAGGGTGATTAAGAAGCCGAGAGGGTCCATTGGTTTCGGGCCCAATGCGTGGTAGTAGCTGAATCATGGATCACAAACACAGAACTCAGTTCCTGAGGACGGCTTCAATGAGACAACCCACCATGTACTCCTACATGGCCTCTCACCGCTACCTTTACCAAATCGTGTTCACACACTTAGCTCACACATAGTAGGACATGTTCACACGCACCTGATTCACTCCCGATGAATCAGACCTGACACAACTCTAAGCAATAGCAGGCATGACAAACAGGCATGAATGAGTAGGCACAACAGGGCTCAAACAACTCCTACTCATGCTAGTGGGTTTCATCTATTTACTGTGGAATGACAGGTCATGCAAAGGATAAAGGGTTCAGCTACCGCAGCAAGTAACAGATGAATCGTTGTTGTCCTAATGCAGTAAAAGAGAGCAGGGCGAGAGAGTGGGATTGTATCAGAATGAACAAGGGGGTTTTGCTTGCCTGGCACTTCTGAAGATAACATTGAGTCTTCATCAGTGTCAACGATCACATCATCGGTACAGCGTCTACCGAGAGGGGACAGATACCGGCAACAGAGAAGAAATACAATCAATGCAATGCACAATATGATGCATGCTCATGACATGGCAATATGAATGTGTTTTGGGCTAATGCACCTAGCAACAAGTTAAATGAAGTTGGTTTGAATCCAAGATTCAAATTCAAACTCCATATATGATTATTTAAATGCCCTTTATTTGTTTTGTCCAAAACAGAGGACAAACATTGTTCAAACATGCATGAAAATGGTACAGATGGATAGATTGGATTTTTCTGATCATTTTTCATATATAATTTATTTCATTTGGAGTTACGGTTGAATTTCTATGAATTTTAGAAGTTTTAGCTATTTTCTGGATTTTTCTGATTTATTTTAAAACCAGAAAATGATTAATTGCGTCAGCCTGACGTCAGTGTGACGTCAGCAGGTCAACTGGGCGCCTCCAGGTCAAACCTGACCTGTGGGACCCATACGTCAGTGTCTCAGTTAATTAACGGGGTTAATTAGTGCTTAGTTGAAAGCTAACCTTAGTTAATTAGGGCGTGGGCCCGCATGTCAGTGATTAGACTAACTAACCTAATTAAAATTAACCCTAACTAACTTGGTTAGCCGGGCGGGGCCCGCACGTCAGTGACCCAGGGGGGGTCAAATCCCTGGTCAACCGGGGCAATCCTGCCGGCGTCGAGTCGCCGGCGAGGCCCGAGACGGCGGCGGCCGTCGGAAACACGCTACAGGGCACGGGCGAGGCCGTGCTTGGGCTCGTTGGAGAGCCCTTGCTCCCGCGCGTCGAATGGTGGTGGTGGCCGTGCCTGAGGTGGCCTGTATCGTCGACGGCGAGCTCGCGAGCGGCGGCCGGAGTTCGGGTGCGGTCGGAATCGGCGTTGCAGGGCGTTAGGGGAGGTGTTTGTGCGTGCTACGTGCTCCTAGTGAGGTGTGGAGCACGATAGTGTGCTCGGTTGGGCGCTACGGTGACCGTGGCCACGACGGCGACATCGCCGGCGGCGTCGAGCTTCGGAGCTCAAGGGGGCGGCAGCTACAGAAGGCTAGGGACGACGGGGCAAGGGGGAATCGGACCAGTGGCTCACCGCGGAGCTGCAGGGATGGTTAGCGGGCTCGGGGACGCGCTGGAGGCGGCGAATCGACGGCGACGGTGGTCGGAGCCCGAGGAGGGGAACGGCGACGTGGCGGTGATGCAGGGCTTCCAGAGACCCGTGGAGCGGTGGGGAGGAAGAGGAGGTCGAGGCGGAGCCTCTGGGCTAGTCGGGGGGAGCGAGGGGTGGCCGGAGACGGCTGCTATGGCGAACGGCAGCGAGGGTGGTGTTCGGCCGTGTGAGAGAGAGAGCGAGGGGGAGGAGGAAAGAGCCGAGGGAGAGTGAGAGAGAGCAGGGGGAGAGGCGTGGCGTCGTCCGGGGCATCGAGCGAGGAGGGAAGGGCAGGCAAGCAGGGAGAGAGGTGGCGTGGCGCGGTGGCGCGCGCGCGCGCCGGCCACACTCCCCTCCCTCTGTCGAGGACGAAGACGACAGAGGAGGGAGGCGGGCTGGGCCGCCTGCTGGCTGGGCCGGCCAGCTGGCTGGGCTGCACAGGGAGGAGCCCAGGTAAGCTTCTCCCTCTTTAATTATTTCTGTTTTCTAATTTCTGACATTTGTTTTGATTTAAATAAAATATTAAATCATTTTATTAACTTATGCCAATTTTTGCAGGAACTAGATATATTATTCCAGAGCTCCCCAATAGGTGGCATAGTTTTTGGACATATATTAATATATATAACTAATATATTTCCAATGCAAATATTTATGCATTAATTCCAAATGCCCAAAATAAATACCTATGAGCTCTTAAAAATATTGGTTTGATTTTTATCTCTGTCCAACATTTTCAGAGAGCAACATGAGCATTTTCTTGGACCTTTTTTGGAGAGATTTTTATTTGGATCATTTTCAAAAATGATTCTGAGAGTTTCTCAAATCCCCATTTCAAGTTTCTTTGGAATTTAAACATGATGCAACACTCTAATGCATGCCCTAGGCATTGTCAGAACTAGGGATGTGACACCGGGCATGACCCCTTTCCATTGCAAATGAACGGAAATACAAAGTTCCGAGAATCAAAAACAGGGGAAGGGGAAAGAGGTGCAGCGAGTTCGAGCACTGCCAGGAAACCCACTTTGTCCGCCCGACATCGAAACGAACGCCATGGGGCGAAAACCTGACAGCACGATACTCTAATATCAACCCAAGGTACTACAGTCTATTACAGCCAAAAGCCCAACACATGAGCCAAATAAGAAACGAACAGTAGCAGGAAACGTCAGCGGAAACTCTGAATGCAGGCGAATTCGCGAGATCATTCTCCCTCGATCGGTCTCCTCACCGCCTCGCACATCTTCATCATGTTCATAGTGCTTGACCTGACCATCGCCGCTCCGCTGCGCAGCTCCTTGACTCCTTCATCTTGCTGTAGACCTGCCCAATATAACAAAAAGGAGCACATGGAAAACACAATCTCAAACGGTGTCTTAATCTGTTTTTTCTCAAAAGTGGCTCGATTTCGAGCCAGCCAGATAGCCTAGCAAACGGCCGCGAGGCCAACCGTATAGTATTTCCTCCCAGAAGGAAGGAAAGTGTGGCACCAGGAGAAATATTGCCAGTAACTGCTCGGACATAAATCAGTCCCTAGAACAATCCCAACACAACGCCATACCACTCTAGCCACAGGACATGTGAAGAACAAATGTCGAGATGATTCAATATTATCACAGAAGGAACATTTGGGATCCCTAGGCCATCTTCTCTCCATAACTTGCCTGGTCAACACAACATCCTGAGATTACTGCCATAAGAATATTTTGATTTTGAGGGGGATCTTGGCCTTCCAAATCCATCTATAGTGGCAGCCACTAAGAGGGTTTTCTAGCCATTTGTACATAGATTTAGTAGAAAATCTACCATTCCCATTGAGCCCCCAGTACACTTGGTCCCCCCTTTTCCTAGTTGTAAATTGTCAATATTTTTCCTCATTTCCTCCCATTGCCTCTGAAGATCAGGGGTAAGCCTTTTCCTAAAGAAGGTGTTGGGTTTCATAGATTTGAATTTGGCAAGAGCGAAGTCCTGATCAGTGCATATATCAAGCAACAAGGGATAACGGTCCTGGAATGGCCTAGACCCATTAATGGAGTCTTTCCGCACTAGTAAGATCCCCTGATTCAGTTTTTCTTTTCCTACCAGCCATATATAGGGTCTTAACTTTAAGCAGGGCCTTCCAGCATGGAGAATCATTGAACCTGGGTTCGACCGTAGCCACAGTTCTATTTTTCAAGTATCGGGCACAAACGATTTTTTTGCCATAGGCCATTTTGGGTCTCAAGTTTCCACCACCACTTGACCATCAAACTAATGTTTTGTTTCCGAAGATCTTTAAATCACAGGCCACCTTTATCTCTAGATCTACATATCCTGCCCCATTTGACCAAATGGTACCTCTTTTTCTTGTTACAACCTTGCCAAAAGAATTTCCTTCTATGCTTATCAAGCTTTTCAATGAAAGTTTTACTCATAAGCTACATGGACATATGATATAGGGATATTTGGGTGACAACTGAGTCCAACAAAGTTAATCTGCCCCCCATGGATGCAGCATTACCGATCCATGCCTCGAATTTTTTGAGGTACTTAGCCACTATGAACTCCCAATCACAATCAGAATCTCTTAGGGTGGAGTAACTAACAGGCATACCGAGATATTTGATAGGAAAGCTACCAACAACTCAGCATAGTATTTCATCGCCACCCACAGTGAAAATCTCACTTTTCTGATAAATTAACTTTAAGTCCAGACATCAGCTCAAAGATGTACAGCAGCAACTTCAGGTTTACTGCTTTATCAACATCGTGTTCCAAACAGACAATAGTGTCGTCTGCATGTGCGAGTGCCTTGGAAGCTGAAGCAGCTGCGTTACTGGAAGGTTTAACTCTTGCTTTTGATCAGAGTTTGGAGAAGCTAGTGGTGGAGACGGACTGCACTACTACACTCACGCATATGATCAATGATTCCAAGCCCAACAGGTCACCGATCGCTGCACTGGTAATAGATGCAAGTTTGTGCAAGATATGCCTCTCTCGTCAATTACTTGAGTTCTCCCAAGCACTTGGCAGTGCTTCCGCCATCAATCTTGACATCAGGTCAAGCAGTTATCCCTTGGTACTAAACATAAATTGTCATCCCATATAAGCAGCCTTGTAGTTTTATCTAAATTGCATTTTGCATCTATCTATATCTATACGCAGCTTCATATATACAATGACCGGTTTGACACTAGGTGACCTTTCCTCTTTAATGTTGTTATTGACAACTTGGACCTACTGGAGCTCACAATATTTGGTCGTCAGTACACCTGGGCCAATAACCGATCAGTTCCAACTTATGAAAAACTTGACCGGGTGCTAGTAACCATTGACTGGGAATATAAATACCCCCTGCCTCGGTACGGGTGCTAGAAAGAATTTTTTTTTCGCCAGCGCGGGGGTGGGGTGGGGGGGGGGGGGGGGTCTGCTAAAAAGTATTAAGGCCTTATCGGATCAGGCTCCATTGCTGACCGATTTTGGACAACCAGCTCCAAGCTCTAACCATCCACAGTTTAAATTTGAACTGGGATGGCTCACTAGAGAGGGATTTCATGACTTGGTTAAGAAAGTGTGGGCTCGTCAACCTCGAGGTAACACGCCCATTCAACCATGGAACAATCGAATTTGCGCGTTGCGTCGATTCCTTCGTGGATAGGCTGAACACGCCAAAATATACAAAATAGAAAAGTTGTGACTATCTACCATAATCGATACCTTTGATTAAATAGCAGAGGTGAGGCCTCTTTCTGCTGATGAGGTTGAGCAAAAAAGTCATCTAAATGAGGAGATTGTGCGCCTTTTACGCAGAGAGATTTTACAGTACATTTTACTACAGCGAGAGGGTAGTAGTATAGGGCTAGATCAGCCGTTGATAGCATGGGCGTTTTGGGTATTGCGATTACCAAATTTTGATTTCATTTTTACTTACTCAAGGGTAATTTTGTAGGGCATGTAAGCCTCGGCTAGGCTGCGGGCACGGCGAGCGCGTGTGTGCGCGTGGTGGCCGTGTCAGGCTCGAACCAGATGTGTGTGCGTGCGTGCGTATAGGCGTGTGTGTGTGTGTACGTGAGCCAGCGCGCGTGTGCACGGGGTGGCCACGGGAGTTGGTTAGCGAGGATTCAGAGGAGGTCGAGTTCGTGCTCGTGGTGAATAAAAGAAAGTCCCGTACGTGCGGGGGGCGTTTGTGCGCCGGCAATCCTTCTGTGTTCTTCCTCCTCCACTCCGGTCATGTCTCCTGTGATCGTCGTGCTCCGGTGGTTTGGTTTTGGCAACAACATTTGGTATCAGAGCCTCGCGGCTCGGGGCTGTGGCGCGGTGAGTCCGTGGTGAGCACGACAGCGGGCGCGGCTGTGGCTCGCTGTGACACCGTTCGTGCGGTGGATACAGAGGCGCGGCGACGACACACAGCAGCGCGTCGGCATGGAGGCGCGGCGGCGAGCCGGGCGCGACCGGTGCGTGTTATGGGTGCGCCCCGGACGCATCGGGCGCGCCGGGACCGCGGATACGGACCACGTCGAGGCACTGGACCTGGTGCGCAGATCGCGTACGTGCGCGACGGGAGCGCGGGCCGGGAGCGCGGGGACGTGGGTTGTGGCACACAGACGCGGCGCGGCGGCGCATGGAGCTGTTGGCTTTGGCAGCGGCAGCGGGCGATGGCAGTTACGACGACGACGGCGCGGCGGAGCAGGCGCTGCTGGAGGACGTCGACGTTGGGGACTACGGCCTCCTCTGAGCCTCGGCTTACGGGGAGAAATGTAGGGCATATAAGCCTTGGCTAGGCTGCGGGCACGGCGAGCGCGTGTGTGCGCGTGGTGGCCGTGTCGGGCTCGAACTAGGTGTGCGTGCGTGCGTGCGTATAGGCGTGTGTGTGTACATGAGCCAGCGCGTGTGTGCACGGGGTGGCCACGGGAGTTGGTTAGCGAGGATCCAGAGGAGGATGAGTTCGTGCTCGTGGTGAATAACAGAAAGTCCCGTACGTGCGGGGGGCGTTTGTGCGCCGGCAATCCTTCTGTGTTCTTCCTCCTCCACTCCGGTCATGTCTCCTGTGATCGTCGTGCTCCGGTGGTTCGGTTTTGGCAACAACAAATTTGGTCCAGTTAGCAGTATGAGATTTGATCGTGAATAATCACTCAGGTATCCCGTTTTTCTTTCTCGCCACACGTCTTCTCTTCCGCCGCCGCCGACCTTTCCCTCTTGGCATTCCGCCTTGCAGAGACAACTTACCCTGCCCATGTCGTTCCGTTCCCCATTCGTCCCCATCCTCTTTCTATATTCCCTCGTCCAGACGAGAACCTGTGAGATATTGGATTAGAGATGAGAGATGATGAGAGAGTGAACTAATTTTGTACTATCTGAATATTTGTACTCCGCTTGACATAGTCGAGGCACAATAATGAATTTCTGGATCATGGCTACCTTAGCTTCCTCAGGGGCGATAATAGCAGTCTGGTTATGGTGATAAGGGCCAAGAAAAACATGAACTGCACAAGCTGAATTGTGTCTGTATGTATGAACAAAATAGGAGAACCTTAATATTACTAAAGTGATTAGGTTACAAAGTTATAACCCCATGGCAGCCGTCATCCCTGCCGGTGTCGTAGCTGTTATCCCCAAGGACCGGGATGCCCTCGCGTGTCCGGGATTTTTTTCCCACCTCTGTCCATTTTTGCCTCTTTACTAGAAAATACTACCCCGATTCTCTGGTAATACTGATAAATCCACGCCTTTGAATCGGGTGAATGAATGGCTACTATTTACTCAGATGTACCGTAAAAGGTCTCACTTTACACAAGGAAGAGATTAAATGGTACCAACGTTGTAAGGCTGGCTCGCTTGTTCAAGGGGATGATAATACGGAATACTTCCAAATGCTGGCCAATGGTTGACATAGAAAGAAATGTATCTTCTCCCTGACGAGGACGAAGGCCGTATCGAGCGGATGCACCGCTCAGAAACTTCATTATTAAGTACAACAAAGGGCTCTTTGGACCTTCAGCTGAAGGTCCTTTTACGATGGACGAGTCTTTTACTCATGACATCCCTCAAGTTTTGGTGGCGGAAAATGAGTTTTTAACCTCTCCGTTCTCTGAGGAGGAAATTCGGACCGTGGTGTTTCAAGTGGAACACAACAAGGCTTCGGGACTGTATGGTTTTTCGACGGAGTTTTATCAATGTTTTTGAGATATGATTAAGACAGACTTGGTTCAGTTGTTTAACCAACTGCATACTGAAAACCTCGATATTGCCCGTTTAAACTTTGGGGAAATTATTCTACTGCCTAAGAGTAAGGAGGTTAGTCATATTCAACAATATCGACTGTTTTGCCCTCTAAATGTCAACTTTAATTTTTTTACAAAGGATGCAACTAATAGGTTGAATGGGGTGGGTAACCATGTGGTCAAACCCACTTAAACATGTTTATGCAAGAACGCAACATACTAGATGGAGTTATTGTACTGCATGGAACTGTACATGAGCTTCACTGTAAAAAGTTGAGTGGAGTCATCTTCAAAATAGACTTCGAAAAAGCCTATAATAAAATCAAATGGCCCTTTCTTTTGTAAATTTTACGCATGAAGGGGTTCTCTCCAAATGGTATTACACTGCCATGGGACATAAGCACAGCCGCAGAGAGTTACAGTGCGGTTCTTTTCTTCATTTATCCCGAAGAAGAAGCCATCATTGGCAATGGGAATGAGATCGATAGAGGCGGCATTGTATCTTCTTAGACCTTTGCACTAGGAAGTGCCATGTTTTGGTTTCATACAGGAGTGTTCCTTTCCTGACGTCTCCTAATCTTAATTTATAAACCTTACCAAAATTTGTTGTTGTTTCGCTAATAATTGGAGGTGAAGGTGTTGAACCCCCAATGACGCTAAAGAATGGAGACAAAGCACTTGATATGTGGTCATTTACAAAAAAAACCTGGAATTTATAAACCTTATCATTTCCATTTGTAGAATTAATATCATATTTGAGGGATCAGTTGGCACTGATGCCTAAAATGTGTTTTTTTTTCGCATGCTTAATTGTACACAGCTAGATAGACATGCATAAGTATTTAGGTTGATGCACAAGTCAATTTACAGTAGGATTATGAGGACAATCAACTGAGCTCCAACAACTTATCTGCTATTTTCTTTCTTAACCATCAGACCAAATAGTTATGTTTGTTGAGTTTATGTAAACGATCATACTTGAGACCTTTTAAAGCAAAGCAATCTGTAGGACGTGTAGTGAAAGCAAGGCTTATCATTCAGGTTACTTGTTGTGACATGTGACAGAAAAGCAATCTGTAGAACTTCTGTTTGCGTGATCCCTATGCCTTTTCTATATATAGTGTCCCATTCCCATCTAGGTTAACTGTTGGGATGGAACCTTTCAAGGCTGGTTTAGTCTGGTCGATCTTATCAATGTATGAGGGAAAGTCTGCATTCCAGATCAATGTAGATGTCAAGCTGGAATAGAAACATTCAATAGCTTCTCAGTATGGACATTGTTCTACTGATTTCATTACTTCGCCATGGTTCTAGCCTGTCACATATGGAGAATCATCATCCAACTACATCTCCCTTAGAATCAGGGAAACGTTCCCCATTTAAAAACCAAACATGCATAATCTATTTAGAGTTTCGGTTTGTTTTTTGTCTGACATCTCTGTTGCCTCTGTTATATTACTAAATTGCTATTAAAACAAGGAAGAATGGCCTGATGTTTCCTTTGAATCTGATTGTCGGGTACTGGTGGAGATGTGGAACTCAAGAAAACATAATAGATGGAGATTATCGGCTTCCTGTTAGAAATTGAGTTGAGCCAAGCTTTTTGTTCTTTTACTCTGTCTTTTCTTCTTAGAGAGGTTAATTTTTAACACACCTGTGTACAAACCTGCCCCTGCAGGTTAGTGACCGGAGACTATGTCGTAAATTGTAATGCTACACCTTCAGAATAGAGCTAGCTCATTTGATTGTCAAAAGTGGATTGTTTCGTGTTAAGATTTTACTTCAGAATATTGGTTCAATACCATTAAATTTTTTATGTGAGACATTTGTTTTATATTTTAGTAGTCGTTCAAGTGTGAGTTATGTTTATCTGTGACACGTAATTGACTACCGGAAATTTCATGATACATTATCAAGGCCATTTGCAGGTTTATATAAGCATTTGGTTAGCAACCTCATATTATATAGTATCTGTAGACTTAACTATCTCTTTATCTTTTTCCCCAGGTTTTAGTTATCCATTGCTTACACAATGAATTTAGACCAATTGTAGAGTTGCATCTCCACGTACTGAACACAATGCAAGGTTGCTTTTCAATCATAACTAGATTTCTTTTTCCTTTGCAACCTATCAGACCATAGGATGTCTCATTTATGGAAAAACTACTCGAGTGACATAACAACATTGTGTATTAATCAAATTTATATATTTGTGGTCAACATTTAACGTGCGTTGCACGTGCAAGCTTACTAGTGAGCCCAAAACTGACAAGGAATCCCAGGATGGGTGGTGGATAAAAACGAAGGTATATTTTCCACTAAAAAAAGGAAAATAGGAAAATCATTTTTTTTCTCCTGAGACTGGAGAGTTGCTCGATGAAAATTTTACAGTCATGACATAAGCGATCAAACGCTTAACATAAGTTGGGAAACCACAACTCCACACCACGTTATGTTTTGATTTTTATATCTACTCTTACAAAAAACAAAGTTGGTGATAATGGTGTGCCTGCCATTCTGAAATATAGGTCGTCCGATTTATATCTGACGGATAGGAAAGAAACAATGGCAATTTTGCAAAAAGATACCCACACCCCTCTCCGCATTTCCAAATAAGGCCTTCCCTCGTTCATCCTTTTCTACCACAAAATAAACTACTCATACAAATGCATATTGATGTTCCGTGCAACGCATGGGCATCTTGCTAGTTATATTTTATTTAAGAGTGGAACGTTTTATTTCTCCAAAGCCGTTGTAATAGATAAAAATATTTTCTTTTGCAGATTTTTTTAATGTTAGCCTATTCCCCTAATCCTTCACCTCACAACCTCATGCCATAATAGTAGACGGTCTGAGACCAACGACGATCCAAACAGGTAAAAGGGAGTAAAGTAACATTTAGGAAAGCACTAGGCATCAGACTAGTATCAAACTAGGAATAGACCGAACGATCCAAAATTTTGGTGCTAGTCTGACAAACATTAGGTAGCACGTCGTGGCCCACCTTATCAGTGAAACCTGCAATGAAGTGGATGCCGCAATTGATTCCAGCTCTCTCCGTCCGCTGCTATTCCTGGCTGCCTGGCAACTTGGCAAGCAAGGTCTCTGCTAATTTACATGCTTTTGTAGTTATAATGTCATCCAATCTTTGGAAGACCCCACTTTCCTCTCCTAAACAAGTAAAAGTAGGGTAATGGCATATTTTTCCTGACTATGAACTGTGCTGTAATTTCTTGTTTCATCAATTGCTAAGCTAGTCTTTGAATATCATCCTCAAGCCCAGCTGAAGGAAGTCCTACATTTTATTGTTTTTCAGATACATCCAAACAATTGCTCGATAAATGACAGTATGTTGCATCAGATCCAGTGGTTTATCCCACTGGATAGATTTCTCGCTGGAAACGTTTCTGAATTGCCTGGGTTTCAGCTTCAGTGAATATCTTGGCCGTGTCAATTTTCAGAATTGCTGCACATGGTGGCAATGAATCTGATGAACATGAATGACGTTCATACACGCTTCAGTTCAGTTCAATTTGTTCCCTGCTCGTGTGTTGTATAATCGTGAAGCTTCTGTCTCGGGCTCCTCGAGACCTTGACTTAAGACGGCGCCTTCTTAGTGATGTTGCTCCAAACCATTTCAGGTTGCTGTATATATCACAACTTTCAGTATGCTCCTGCTCACTTAATTCAAGCACACGTGGAAAGGAAATGGAATGGATCGCTGTCTCTTCTTTCGCGGTCATGACTTTGGTAATCAAGAACTACGATTATGTCTTGGCTGTGTCAATTTTCAGCACTATGTTTGCTATTGTATCCCCGCTAACATTTTTTTCAAATGCTTGGCGTGTAGTTCCGTTGGAAAAAATCATTTTTGAAATGACAGAATGTATATAGTGAGAGTTTGTTGACACAAGTTCATACTGGATTACAATTGAGGAGGCCTTTGTCCTAGTGATTGCTATCACAACAGTAGTCAGTTTCTTCATTCGCGATACGCAAACAAAATGTGCAGGGTGAACACTAGCGTTAAACTTTATGGGCGGATGCTTCAGTTGACATACTACATATGAATTTTGAGGTTGAATTATGTCATACCAAAATTTGTTAAACTTTCCTTTTTGTACTACAATGATTCTTACAATTATATCAGATTCAGTTTGAGTAAAGTATGGAAGGCGCGCGAATGCCGCGTAAGAACAAGATTTTCACATGATGTGCTTTAGATAAAGAATGCAAGTGATAACCAGACTATGGTGTTTAGGGGCATCACCTGTGATAATTATCTTAACCATGCTCGGTTGTGTGTGCTTGCTCTGCTATAGTGCACTGAGGCAACTTGTGTCACAGCCTAACACTAGAATAGTCGGTACTCTTACAACACAAATTTGAACGTCTCTTTGTTATTACAACAATAGATCTGGAAGAACACTGTCAGGCACGTATAGAGGTCTTAGGCAGCAAGGTATCTTCTCAGACCTTCGCATTATGAAGTATACTAGCTTCTCTATCCTTGCTGAGTGTTCCTTTCCCAATGTCTCCTCTTAAACTAATAATTGTTGATGAAGGTGTTGAATCACAATGACAATGAAGAATGAAGGCAACACGCTTGATCGGTGGTCGTATATGTATTTTCCTTACATTTTTTTTCCAGATGGTTGGTGTAATAGAAAAGATGCTGAAATGACTACTGATGCATGTAGTGGATGCAGTTGCTGAAATGACTAGTGATATATGAATGGTTAGTTGTAAAAGGTGCAGTTGCTGAAACCATTTATCTTCTATCAATGCCGCACTCATTCACACACACAACCACTCTAGACTTGAGTGCCTTTACCCTGTGAACCCGTGACAGTTCGTCCTCACATGTCACGTTCTTACAAACACAAGCTATGAAATACTCCCGGTCTATGAAAGCTGACACAAAAAGGAAAAATTAATCTATTTAAAAGCCTGCACATGTATCAAAGCAAAGAGTTCTTGAATTCTAAATTTGTTGGAAGGAACTTAATTTTTTTTAAATGCAGCCCACTTCTAGTCCTGAATTATGTTTGAGAGAGCCACACGTGAGATTTATGATTTACATGGGTTTCAGTCCACCTTTCTCCATCAGTTTGAGATTTCGAGTAAACCGACTGGCGCATACAATTCTACATTGGCAATCCTAACCCTAGAGCCATTTTTATCATAGATAAGTGGAAGCGAATTGTCCCATTTTTTCTAAAAAATCATTTTGTCATGAAATATATTTGCTTGAAACTAACTTGCCAGAAGCAAATTCTAGAATTGTTAGAAGCAAAATATCGTTGTGTGAAAGCACTGCGTGAAAATAAATCATGTATTATTTGCAAGATTAATTAGTTAAAAGTGTCTACCAGATAAGAAATTATTTTTTCTCAAACAAAAGATATAACAAAATAGTTAAAATTTACGAAAATGTTAACGACCACACGTGTGGGCGTTTGCACATCGCCCACACGCCTCCATCGCCACTCATTTTGCCACGTATGAATAGATGACATCAGCAGCATTTTTTTTGGTTTTCGGCTTAAAAATGTTGTATCTCCTAAATAAAAAAGTGAACTAAAAATCCGTTTTCACCATTAAATCCGTCTCGACGAGATCTTCAAAACTAGACCCCATGTTGATATGTTTCGACGAAATTTTTTTTTGCCAGAAGTTGCCACGATGTTTACACTGCAGTTGCCATAGGGCTTAAACTAAAGTTGCCATGTGGCAATTTTAGTTTATAGATCATGGCAATTTTAGTATTTTGATGATGGCAACTCCAGTATTTTGACCATGAAAATTATTTTTTGTATGAACCATGGCAATTTTACGTGCATGTATCATGGCAATTTTAGTTTATGGTTCATGGCAAGTCTAGTTTCTTAATTCCCCGTTTTATAAATGTCAAAATTTACTTTTAAATGTAGAAGAAAATAGCTGAAACATATCATGGCAACTTCAGTGTAAACATCATGGCAATTCATATGCAATAGACATGGCAACTTTTAATCCAAATTTTTTTTTATCAAAACATATCAACATGGGATCTAGTTTCGAAGATCTCATCGCGAGGGATTTAATGGTGATAACGGATTTTCAATCGGATTTTTCATTTAAGAGATAAAACATTTTTAAAACTGAAAATCCAAAAAGATTTCTGCATGCATGCATGCGATGACGTGGCAATCTGTTTACATTAGAGACGTGTGGTGCGTCTTCCTTCCTGCCACACGTGTGGCAGTTAGCGCGACCCAAAATTTATGATTTACATGGGTTTTCCTTAAAAGTTTATGCAAAATATCCGATTTACATGGGTTGGTTCGATGCATATTCAACGAACAAAGATCGGGTTGGACCCGGCCCTAAACCTGTGTGCAGCCCCGTGCTTGCTGTCGGTGTAGAGCGGATCCTAGGGAGCTGCCCGTGATGTCGTCAGGTCCGCTTGTGCATGATCTGCGCTGCCTCCATAACTCGAAGCAGCTGCGTGGTTGAGCTTGTCATAGCGCCATCACCACCATACGCGGATCTTACACTGTTATTCATCGGAATTTGACTTGAAGATCAGATCGTCGGATGATTGTGGCTAAAAGAAGAAAGCAATCTAATAGAATTTCAAATTTGCAAAAACTGTATCTAATCTAATCTAATGAACTGATCTAACCGATTGGTTGGCTACTTCTAACACACGGGTCAAATGTCGATATTGCGCTCAGTGCTCAAATCTCTACTCCTAATGGAGCAGTTGGTAGGATTGCGTTCAGGTTTTTTTTTTCGTCCCACCACTTTCGTCCGGTGTTTTTGGTCCCACCTCCCACCATCACCCCTTCACATTAGTTTTTTCATCATCTAATAGTAACTTTCCTAACTAGCCACATTTTTAATGGGTTGGAACCGATAGTACAATACCAAACAATGAAATCCACTTTCATGACAATCAATGCTAACATTTTAACTTTCCTAATGCATCGATCCTTACCTTTCATAACAACCAAATCTTCAACTATTAAAGGAAAATTGGTGAATGATGATTCATCATTCAACTCTTTCATATAATGGTACGTTGTGGCCTTCCCACACTTACCAAAATTAACCGCACTTACCAAATCTCTAATCGTAATGTCTGAGTTGGTAGTCTTGCCTCACTCTCACCTTATCCCACCACTTCTATTTTTCGCGCACCACTTCTACGTTTCGCCCGTCTTTCACAGCGACCAACTAGGGCCGGTCCATTAACTCGTTCCTTGATGCACCACCCCGATTCTGCCGCTCCTATCTCCTCGACGCCCTCACTCATAGGGTTTCTCTGTTGGTGCTCTAACCTTGCCCTCGCTCTCGCTCTTCTCTTCTCTCTCGAGTTCTCGCAGTGTACCAGAGAAGAAGGAAGAAGGAGAGATAGACACCGGAGTTTTTCCCAGCGCACGAACGCTGCTGCAGCCGCACGAACGACTTCAGATTCCCTCGAGCACGAACTCGAGTTCAGGCACACTTCATTACAACGCATACACGGCGGGTTTTATACCCAGGTCGCGCCGGGCACGAACCCACGACCTTGCCCACGTTGAGCACTTGTTCCACGCCGCTCCGCCCGCGCCCGTCCGACATGGACGCACACGCCTGGACGCGGCGAGTTCCGCAGCTAACCAACTCGACGCGCACCCCCAGCTCGCCAACGACTAGCCCGAAACTTACGCACGTGGTGCACACCCGCACGGACATGCCCGTGCTGCACCTATACGCACACATGCACACCTACGCCACGGTCCCGCCGCGCCTGACACACCCGGCGCGCGCCCATACACGCGCCCGACGCGTCCGACAGTGGCGCCGCGGCTTATTCCGGCCAACACTCACCCCCTAAGCCGTGATGTCGCCGCGCGCCTCCGGCACGAGCCGCCACTCGCTGCCGCTGCAGCAGCCCGCAGTCCCGTGCACCGCTGCGCCGCGTCTCCATGCCACGCACCTCCATGGTTGTCGCGCCGAGCTGCAGCGACCTCTGCGCCACCACGCAGGTCCTCCATGACCTCCTCGTTTCCGCGACCGCCGTGCTCTTCGCGCGCACGACATCACACCGCACAGCCGCAGACTCGCCGCGCGCCGCAGCCGATGCCTCCATGTCGGCCGTGCTTCCCTCGCGTGCCGCGGACGCTGCTGCACGCCACGGACACCCTGGACCCGATAGCTCTGATACCAAATGTTGGTGCTCTGACCTTGCCCTCGCTCTCCCTCTCTGCTTCTCCCTCGAGTTCTCGCAGTGTACCAGAGAAGAAGGAAGAAGGAGAGATGGACACAGGAGTTTTTCCCAGCGCAAGAACGCCGCTGCAGCCGCACGAACAGCTTCAGATTCCCTCGAGCACGAACTTGAGTTCAGGCACACTTCATTACAATGCATACACGGGGGGTTTTATACCCATGTCGCGCCGGGCATGAACCCACGACCTTGCCCACGTCGAGCACCTGTTCCACGCCGCTCCGCCCGCGCCCGTCCGACATGGATGCACACGCCTGGACGCGGCGAGTTCCGCAGCTAACCAACTCGACACGCACCCCCAGCTCGCCAACGGCTGGCTCGAAACTTACGCATGTGGTGCACACCCGCACGGACATGCCCGTGCTGCACCTATACGCACACACACACACACACACACCTACGCCACAGTCCCGCCGCGCCTGACACGCCCCGCGCGCGCCCATACACGCGCCCGATGCGTCCGACAGTGGCGCCGCGGCTTATTCCGGCCAACATCCTCCAGTGGCACTGCCACCGCTCCACTCCTCCCTCTGCTGGGCAGCCGCCGCCGTGCACAACCCTAGAACATCAGGTGAGATCCGCCACTGCCACCCATGCTAGCAAAACGCATCCGGGGCACCAGGGGCCATGCAGAAGGCAGGGTGCGGGAGAAATCTGCCGTTGTGGTCGTGACCTCGGCGTTCCTATCATCCTCGGCGCCTCCTCTGCCCTCGGGCGAGCGGTGTGGCGCTGCGACTGGCCTCCACTCCACATCCGTCCGCCTTTGATCCTGTATCCTGAATCCTCCCTGGCTCCCTCCCGACGGGATCCGGCCTCCACCACTGCGCACGGGTGCGGCGGGATCCACCACTCTAGCGAGCAGGAGCAGCACAGTGGTTGTGGTCTTCTCAGACCCCCGACCCACGACGTGAGGCGTGCGGTGGTCTGCAGCAAGGTAATCACATACACATGTAGCAGCAAGGAGCGGCAGGGATCTAGCATGTGATATACATATTAATCTGTTTCTTGACTGATTCGTTTGCAGGATATCCTTCCATGGCTGGATGCACTCTTCATCTAAATCATGTCTCTAAACGTGCTGCCGTTAAGGTTGGCTACATAAATCATGCCTTCACGACTGGACATCACTGCTACATGGTCTTCTCACTTGAGATGTCGTCTATAACGTGTCCCTTCTGTGTGAATGTTCAACCAGGAGCAGTTTCATCTCGAGCACTGCAATCATGCATGCTACTCTCATCGACTACTAACCACTTGGTACTAACATAAATCATGCCTCCAACGCTGGACATCACTACTAAAGAGGTACTATCGGTGAGTATCACCGTTTAGTTTTTTATAGTCTATAGATTTATTTATATGGACAGTGCAGATTCATCTATTACTTCTAATGTGACTGTAGCAACATTCACTCCATTCAAATTTTTTGGGGGAAAGTACAGTATGCATTTTGTTCACCTGAACATTGAATTAAGGAATGCAGAAGGTTCAGGGCTTATGCAAATTATTGAAATTTAATATTTGGGGACAGTGGAGAAACACAGGCGGCAGTGTAGAATTTACACACGTTGTTGCACTGCGGCTTTTCGGCATCCTTAGCACGATAAGCCCAAACACGAAGATTATACACCGCCTTGGATTTGTGTGGCTGTTAACTTGTTGTCATCAAACACATTTTTTACTTAATATGTGCAGCCTTTTTGGGGCGTCCATGGATGCAAAGGAATCCCATGAGTACAATGTACACTGACATCATCTTCATCAAATTCTTCAAGCTCAGCAAGTGTGAGGTAACTAATGCATGTGTATTATCTATTTCATCGAAGTGTAGGATTTCTCCTCTTCTCTTGTTTGTGTTCAATGGTTGTTGTGGTTTTTTGTTTTGTGTTTCAACAGTAACATGTATTTAGTTTAGGCACTTGCATAGGTACTGTGTAGAGCTGGAACCTCTAATAAAAAGTGATCTACGCAGTAAAGCAAAGGAGAGAGACTGCAACCTTTTCAGGCCTGAATATATCCCCATTCTGAATCTACTTGGTTATTGATTCTCATTTTCAGCATATGAAGACCAATGCTATTTTTTTCTATGCTCTTCTCTTCGGCTCTTCCTTGATGATTCAGCATATGCTAACTGCTACTGTAGCTTTCATGTTTATATCCTTGGTTATATTTTACAGCGATCCAAATTAAGGATTTGTATTGATATCCGAAGTTCCTAATGACGATTGGTCCTTATTAGTTTCTTTAAAGGAAGCACAACAAGTGATTGTACTAGGAAGATTACCTTGACATGGGAGTTTCTTTTTTTCTAACGAACAGGGGAGTCTTTATTATTTCACTTAAAAAGATGATGTACGCATTTAAAGTGTAGAATTTCCATTTGTATATTCATATTGTGCTTAACTTTTACTTTCTAAAAATCAATATTGGTCGGCGGTTTGGGCGATTATTTAAGAAATAAAAACCTTAGGTGTTCATCCCTTTGATCTCTAGCCATATGACTTCTCATTCAAGAAATAAAGGGGCATGGATGTGATACACCCACATACAGGGATGTTTAGGTGTGAAGTTGGGACGAGCAGGCTTGTAGATGATGTTTTTGTACTTATGGATCAACAAAACTGACTACTCTAGCGTTGCCACCATTAGTGTAGTGTTATTATCTTCCTTCCCATGTTTTGTTGAAAGATCTTCCAGATTCATGACCTGCCTTAAAAAATTATACACTGCAAATACAACCATTTATCATTACAGGCGAAGGATTTAGTGCAGAAAGCTACTTTACAACTAGTCTCAAGCTAGAGGATAACAGATTGGTCGAGACGTTAGGGATCCCAATCAATGTTATATTATGTGTCTGCAGGTATATACTCAGCTCCAAATTTTAGATATTATAGTGAGTAGATAAGGTGAAAGTATGTGCAACATAGTTCTTTTTTTTGTTTTGCTCTAATTTCTGCGGGAGTGTTAAACCCTACGTAGCACGATGGTGGTTGTATGCTGCCATGGAGGAATAAAAGGCGCAATTGATTAAAAGAATGGGTGTAAGTAAGGAGTGGCTAGGCTCACTAAAATTGTTGAGTAATCTCGTGATCTGCTCATGATTAATTTAGTAGCCCGTTCATGTGTCACACAGGCTGGACTTGGTATAGACATTAGCGAGCATGGTGCTGAGGTGAGAGTTGGAAGCGTGGTTGTACTTGACAATGAGCAAGTAGATGCGAGCAGGCATGATGGGCGATTTCGCCGATGGTCAGGTGGATGATAAGATCGAAGAGGAAGGCCGCACCAGGCATGCATAGATGATCTATGCATGCCTCTGCACATTTGTGGTGGAATGGTACTAGCTTGTGGCAATTAGGCATAGTCTTTTTGGACAGGTTGTCGACGGAGAAAAGTTCTATAGTTTGGCGTGAGGAATAACATAGCCAGGCATGTTGGTACTATAAGGTTATATCTCTCTTTGTGGACAAGAGCATGCAATGCTTAAGTTTCATGGTAATTTGCAAACTATATTATTAGGCTCAATCTGAAATAAAAATGGTATCTTGCTTTACCCAAATCCTGGTGTGGTCTTCTTTTTTCAGAGAAATACTCGTGTGGTCTTCCATGTAGATTACAAGTTGATTCCGTGTTCCAATTTTCTCTGTTGTCCCTTACCCACACTTTTTCATTCTCAGTTGTCAGTTGCTGCATATATCTAATGATCCTATGGGAAAGTAATGGTCCTATGGAAAAGGAACCCACAAATTATGGGCTTAGTGCTTGTAGGGTAATGTGGATTTAGGACAATAGTGTATAATTTCCTCCTGGTTACACTGAACATATGGTCACCATCCCTAATAAGTCGTGTTACGTAGAAACAAAATTAGTTTGTTTGCTTGAGTGAATAATGTCCAATGTATACACAAATATTCAGTTATGTGTTTCAAATTTGAAGTATGTGGTTGTCCGTGCGATCAGGATGGATACGCGGGGTTGGGAGCCATATATGCCATTGATGGATGAGAGGCTGAGAGTGGATAGAGGAGCAAGAAGAAAACTGTTTTAATGTAAAAGAATAATGATATCGTCTCATGTGCACAAGAATTATGTTCCATAAAAATGATGTTGAATAGTTAAATTTATATGCATTGTAGCCCGTAGCAACGCATGGGCGTTCTACTAGTGTCATATAAGAGCCCACATTGATGTGCAAAAAGTGATGGAGAGTCGGTGCAGTCCTTTTCCTCATCAATCGTGAAAAAGAAGCCGGCAATAGGAAGGATCGATGGTGGCAACATGGTATCTTCTCAGGCCTTCGCACTATGAAATGCCAGAATGCCATTTCACACTAAGTGTTCCGTTCTCAATGCCTCCTAATCTCAAGTTATAATCTGATCAAAGTTTCTGTTGCTTTGCTAATTAATAACTGGTGGTGAAGGTGTTGAGCCCCAATGACTCTAAAGAATGGACACAGCACGCCTGATCGGTTGTCATATACAACTTGTTTTCCTTGCATTTTTTCTACCAATAATGGTTGGACAATAGAAAAATATGCTGAAATGACAAGTGATGCATGTAGTGGATGCACTTGATCTCTAGTGGTATATAAATGGTTAGTTGTGCGAGATGTGGTTGCTGGGACCATTTATCTTCTATCAATATATGCCATGCTTACTCTCACACACAACTACTTCAAACATGACCGCACTTACGCTATTAACATGTGGTAGTTTGGTCCTCGCATGTCACCTTCTTACAAACACCCGTATGAAACAAAAGAGAAGACAACTACCAATATAACAAAACCGACACGAAAACCCATAATTGTAAAAGACCTTGCATTTATAAGAGACAAGAGCTCTAGAGTTCAAGACCGGCCTTTAGACGCAATTAAAAATTGATGTCCACTTTCTGTCCCTATGTAGATTTGCGAAAGCCATACATGAGGGCAGTGTACAAGAAGTCCACCTTTCTCCATAAGTTTGAGATTCCAGTTAAACTGTCTGGCACATAAAATTCTACATCATTAATCCTAACCCTAAAGCTATTTTATCATAGAAAGTTGGGAGAAAATTTTCTTTTTTAAAACATTTTTTCTGAAACAAATGTAATCGATTTAGTTAGGACTAAACCACGACAATTATGGTTGAAATCATGGAAATACCACCTATTTTCTTAAAAAAACACACCACCCCATAGGTAATGATCGAACAAAAAACACGCGATCACTGTGTCATGCAACTGCTGCTAACATCAACCCACTGCTGCTAACGTCCATCCACCGCGAGTTGTTAGGTCACGCCATGTCACCCTGACGACCGCCCCCCATGCCAGTTCAAGCGTCAAACCAACTAAGCGCGTGTTTATTGTTTTCTGCTCTATTATTACATGTAAGCTAGGTTATTTTTCTAAAACTGAAAACCGGCGGGTTTCCATGATTTCACCATAATTGAGGTGATTTTATGAAATTTCTCAATCTAATCACCACATGAAGAGGAGGGATCATAATTTTTGTGTCGTGTAGAGATGTGCGAGTGCCTTGAAAGCTGAAGCAGCTGCGTTACTTTTTCGAACCGGGCATGACCCCTTTCCATTGCAAATGAACGGAAATACAAAGTTCCGAGAATCAAAAACAGGGGAAGGGGAAAGAGGTGCAGCAAGTTCGAGCACTGCCAGGAAACCCACTTCGTTCGCCCGACATCGAATCGAACGCCATGGGGCGAAAACCTGACAGCACCATAATCTAATATCAACCCAAGGTACTACAGTGTATTACAGCCAAAAGCCCAACACAGGAGCCAAATAAGAAACGAACAGTAGCAGGAAACGTCAGCGGCAACTCTGAATGCAGGCGAATTCGCGAGATCATTCTCCCTCGATCGGTCTCCTCACCGCCTTCGCACATCTTCATCATGTTAATAGTGCTTGACCTGACCATCGCCGCTCCGCTGCGCAGCTCCTTGACTCCTTCATCTTGCTGTAAACCTGCCCAATATAACAAAAAGGAGCACATGGAAAACACAATCTCAAACGGTGTCTTAATCTGTTTTTTCTCAAAAGTGGATCGATTTCGAGCCAGCCAGATAGCCCAGCAAACGGCCGCGAGGCCAACCGTATAGTATTTCCTCCCGGAAGGAAGGAAAGTGTGGCACCAGGAGAAATATTGCCAGTAACTGCTCGGAGATAAATCAGTCCCTAGAGCCATCCCAACACAACGCCATACCACTCTAGCCACAGGACATGTGAAGAACAAATGCCGAGATGATTCAGTATTATCACAGAAGGAACATTTGGGATCCCTAGGCCATCTTCTCTCCATAACTTGCCTGGTCAACACAACATCCTGAGATAACTTCCATAAGAATATTTTGATTTTGAGGGGGATCTTGGCCTTCCAAATCCATCTATAGTGGCAGCCACTAAGAGGGTTTTCTAGCCATTTGTACATAGATTTAGTAGAAAATCTACCATTCCCATTGAGCCCCCAGTACACTTGGTCCCCCCTTTTCCTAGTTGTAAATTGTCAATATTTTTCCTCATTTCCTCCCATTGCCTCTGAAGATCAGGGGTAAGCCTTCTCCTAAAGAAGGTGTTGGGTTTCATAGATTTGAATTTGGCAAGAGCGCAGTCCTGATCAGTGCATATATCAAGCAATAGGGGATAACGGTCCTGGAATGGCCTAGACCCATTAATGGAGTCTTTCCACACTAGTAAGATCCCCTGATTCAGTTTTTCTTTTCCTACCAGCCATATATAGGGTCTTAACTTTAAGCAGGGCTTTCCAGCATGGAGAATCATTGAACCTGGGTTCGACCGTAGCCACAGTTCTATTTTTCAAGTATCGGGCACAAACGATTTTTTTGCCATAGGCCATTTTGGGTCTCAAGTTTCCACCACCACTTGACCATCAAACTAATGTTTTGTTTCCGAAGATCTTTAACTCACAGGCCACCTTTATCTCTAGATCTACATATCCTGCCCCATTTGACCAAATGGTACCTCTTTTTCTTGTTACAACCTTGCCAAAAGAATTTCCTTCTATGCTTATCAAGCTTTTCAACGAAAGTTTTACTCATAAGCTACATGGACATATGATATAAGGATATTTGGGTGACAACTGAGTCCAACAAAATTAATCTGCCCCCCATGGATGCAGCATTACCGATCCATGCCTCGAATTTTTTGAGGTACTTAGCCACTATGAACTCCCAATCACAATCAGAATCTCTTTGGGTGGAGTAACTAAAAGGCATACCGAGATATTTGATAGGAAAGCTACCCATATCACAGTTAAACAACTCAGCATAGTATTTCATCGCCACCCACAGTGAAAATCTCACTTTTCTGATAAATTAACTTTAAGTCCAGACATCAGCTCAAAGATGTACAACAGCAACTTCAGGTTTACTGCTTTATCAACATCGTGTTCCAAACAGACAATAGTGTCGTCTGCATGTGCGAGTGCCTTGGAAGCTGAAGCAGCTGCGTTACTGGAAGGTTTAACTCTTGCTTTTGATCAGAGTTTGGAGAAGCTAGTGGTGGAGACGGACTGCACTACTACACTCACGCATATGATCAATGATTCCAAGCCCAACAGGTCACCGATCGCTGCACTGGTAATAGATGCAAGTTTGTGCAAGATATGCCTCTCTCGTCAATTACTTGAGTTCTCCCTAGCACTTGGCAGTGCTTCCGCCATCAATCTTGACATCAGGTCAAGCAGTTATCCCTTGGTACTAAACATAAATTGTCATCCCATATAAGCAGCCTTGTAGTTTTATCTAAATTGCATTTTGCATCTATCTATATCTATACGCAGCTTCATATATACAATGACCGGTTTGACACTAGGTGACCTTTCCTCTTTAATGTTGTTATTGACAACTTGGACCTACTGGAGCTCACAATATTTGGTCGTCAGTACACCTGGGCCAATAACCGATCAGTTCCAACTTATGAAAAACTTGACCGGGTGCTAGTAACCATTGACTGGGAATATAAATACCCCCTGCCTCGGTACGGGTGCTAGAAAGAATTTTTTGTTTGCGCCAGCGCGGGGGTGGGGGGGGGGGGGGGGGGGCTGCTAAAAAGTATCAAGGCCTTATCGGATCAGGCTCCATTGCTGACCGATTTTGGACAACCAGCTCCAAGCTCTAACCATCCACAGTTTAAATTTGAACTGGGATGGCTCACTAGAGAGGGATTTCATGACTTGGTTAAGGAAGTGTGGGCTCGTCAACCTCGAGATAACACGCCCATTCAACGATGGAGCAATCGAATTTGCGCGTTGCGTCGATTCCTTCGTGGATAGGCTGAACACGCCAAAATATACAAAATAGAAAAGTTGTGACTATCTACCATAATCGATACCTTTGATTAAATAGCAGAGGTGAGGCCTCTTTCTGCTGATGAGGTTGAGCAAAAAAGTCATCTAAATGAGGAGAGTGTGCGCCTTTTACGCAGAGAGATTTTACAGTACATTTTACTACTGCGAGAGGGTAGTAGTATAGGGCTAGATCAGCCGTTGATAGCATGGGCGTTTTGGGTATTGCGATTACCAAATTTTGATTTCATTTTTAGTTACTCAAGGGTAATTTTGTAGGGCATGTAAGCCTGGGCTAGGCTGCGGGCACGGCAAGCGCGTGTGTGCGCGTGGTGGCCGTGTCAGGCTCGAACCAGATGTGTGTGCGTGCGTGCGTATAGGCGTGTGTGTGTGTGTGTGTACGTGAGCTAGCGCGTGTGTGCACGGGGTGGCCACGGGAGTTGGTTAGCGAGGATTCAGAGGAGGACGAGTTCGTGCTCGTGGTGAATAAAAGAAAGTCCCGTACATGCGGGGCGGCGTTTGTGCGCCAGCAATCCTTCTGTGTTCTTCCTCCTCCACTCCGGTCATGTCTCCTGTGATCGTCGTGCTCCGGTGGTTCGGTTTTGGCAACAACATTTGGTATCAGAGCCACGCGGCTCGGGGCTGTGGTGCGGCGAGTCCGTGGTGAGCACGAAGGCGGGCGCGGCTGTGGCTCGCTGTGACACCGTTCGTGCGGTGAATGCAGAGGCGCGGCGACGACACACAGCAGCGCGTCGGCATGGAGGCGCGGCGGCGAGCCAGGCGCGACCGGTGCGTGTTATGGGTGCGCACCGGACGCGTCGGGCGCGCCGGGACCGCGGATACGGACCACGTCGAGGCGCTGGACCTGGTGCGCAGATCGCGTACGTGCGCGACGGGAGCGCGGGCCGGGAGCGCGGGGACGTGGGGTGTGGCACGCAGACGCGGCGCGGCGGCGCATGGAGCTGTTGGCTTCGGCAGCGGCAGCGGGCGATGGCAGTTACGACGACGACGGCGCGGCGGAGTAGGCGCTGCTAGAGGACGTCGACGTTGGGGACTACGGCCTCCTCTGAGCCTCGGCTTACGGGGAGAAATGTAGGGCATATAAGCCTTGGCTAGGCTGCGGGCACGGCGAGCGCGTGTGTGCGCGTGGTGGCCGTGTCGGGCTCGAACTAGGTGTGCGTGCGTGCGTGCGTATAGGCGTGTGTGTGTGTGTACGTGAGCCAGCGCGTGTGTGCACGGGGTGGCCACGGGAGTTGGTTAGCGAGGATCCAGAGGAGGACGAGTTCGTGCTCGTGGTGAATAACAGAAAGTCCCGTACGTGCGGGGGGCGTTTGTGCGCCGGCAATCCTTCTGTGTTCTTCCTCGTCCACTCCGGTCATGTCTCCTGTGATCGTCGTGCTCCGGTGGTTCGGTTTTGGCAACAACAAATTTGGTCCAGTTAGCAGTATGAGATTTGATCGTGAATAATCACTCAGGTATCCCGTTTTTCTTTCTCGCCACACGTCTTCTCTTCCGCCGCCGCCGACCTTTCCCTCTTGGCATTCCGCCTTGCAGAGACAACTTACCCTGCCCATGCCGTTCCGTTCCCCATTCGTCCCCATCCTCTTTTTATATTCCCTCGTCCAGACGAGAACCTGTGAGATATTGGATTAGAGATGAGAGATGATGAGAGAGTGAACTAATTTTGTACTATCTGAATATTTGTACTCCGCTTGACATAGTCGAGGCACAATACTGAATTTCTGGATCATGGCTACCTTAGCTTCCTCAGGGGCGATAATAGCAGTCTGGTTATGGTGATAAGGGCCAAGAAAAACATGAACTGCACAAGCTGAATTGTGTCTGTATGTATGAACAAAATAGGAGAACCTTAATATTACTAAAGTGATTAGGTTACAAAGTTATAACCCCATGGCAGCCGTCATCGCTGCCGGTGCCGTAGCTGTTATCCCCAAGGACCGGGATGCCCTCGCGTGTCCGGGATTTTTTCCCCACCTCTGTCCATTTTTGCCTCTTTACTAGAAAATACTACCCCGATTCTCTGGTAGTACTGATAAATCCACGCCTTTGAATCGGGTGAATGAATGGCTACTATTTACTCAGATGTACCGTAAAAGGTCTCACTTTACACAAGGAAGAGATTAAATGGTACCAACGTTGTAAGGCTGGCTCGCTTGTTCAAGGGGATGATAATACGGAATACTTCCAAATGCTGGCCAATGGTTGACATAGAAAGAAATGTATCTTCTCCCTGACGAGGACGAAGGCCGTATCGAGCGGATGCACCGCTCAGAAACTTCATTATTAAGTACAACAAAGGGCTCTTTGGACCTTCAGCTGAAAGTCCTTTTACGATGGATGAGTCTTTTACTCATGACATCCCTCAAGTTTTGGTGGCGGAAAATGAGTTTTTAACCTCTCCGTTCTCTGAGGAGGAAATTCGGACCGTGGTGTTTCAAGTGGAACACAACAAGGCTTCGGGACTGTATGGTTTTTCGACGGAGTTTTATCAATGTTTTTGAGATATGATTAAGACAGACTTGGTTCAGTTGTTTAACCAACTGCATACTGAAAACCTCGATATTGCCCGTTTAAACTTTGGGGAAATTATTCTACTGCCTAAGAGTAAGGAGGTTAGTCATATTCAACAATATCGACTGTTTTGCCCTCTAAATGTCAACTTTAATTTTTTTACAAAGGATGCAACTAATAGGTTGAATGGGGTGGGTAACCATGTGGTCAAACCCACTTAAACGTGTTTATGCAAGAACGCAACATACTAGATGGAGTTGTTGTACTGCATGGAACTGTACATGAGCTTCACTGTAAAAAGTTGAGTGGAGTCATCTTCAAAATAGACTTCGAAAAAGCCTATAATAAAATCAAATGGCCCTTTCTTTTGTAAATTTTACGCATGAAGGGGTTCTCTCCAAATGGTATTACACTGCCATGGGACATAAGCACAGCCGCAGAGAGTTACAGTGCGGTTCTTTTCTTCATTTATCCCGAAGAAGAAGCCATCATTGGCAATGGGAATGAGATCGATAGAGGCGGCATTGTATCTTCTTAGACCTTTGCACTAGGAAGTGCCATGTTTTGGTTTCATACAGAGTGTTCCTTTCCTGACGTCTCCTAATCTTAATTTATAAACCTTACCAAAATTTGTTGTTGTTTCGTTAATAATTGGAGTTGAAGGTGTTGAACCCCCAATGACGCTAAAGAATGGAGACAAAGCACTTGATATGTGGTCATTTACAAAAAAAACCTGGAATTTTTTCTATGGATGGTTGGGCAACAGAAAAAATATGTCGAAATGACAACTGATGCATGTAATGGATGCACCCGGTCTCTACTGATATATAAATGGTTAGTTGTGCGAGATTTGGTTGCTAGAACCATTTATCATCTATTAATGTCACGCTCACTCACACACAATTACTTCAAACATGGGTGCTTTTATATTGTCAACCTATGGTAGTTTGGTCCTCACATGTCACCTTCTTACAAACACAAGTTAAGAGATAAAAGAGAAGACAATAACCAATATAACAAGGTTGAGTTAGAAAAAAAGCAATATGTGCAAAAGACCCGAGAGTTCTTGAGTTCATGACTATTGCCACAATGTAAACTAGAACAGTCTAATCCACTTTATTTAGGTATGAGAAAGCCACACTTGAGGGGGTATTCAACCTTTCTCCGTAAGTTTGAGCTTTAGGGAAATTGATTGATGCATGTAATTCTACATCATCAATCCTAACTCTAGAGACATTTATCATAAATAGGTGGGTGCACATTGTTTTTTAAAACAATTTTCATTTTGTATTAAACCAATGTAATCACCTCAGTGATTTGTTTATAACTGACAAGGAAACATTGGACACAAGAATTTCAATAAGATGCAATCGAAACATTTTACACAAATAATTAATTGAAGGAATTTCCGGTTATCATGGAAGGAAATCCTCTGAGTTGATGGAAACAACTTGCTGCTACAAAGGAACCCAAAAATATATTTCTAGTAGGTCAAAACAATTTTGCAAGAAGCCAATCCTAGTGTTGTTAGATGCAAATTTTCATTGCATGGAAACATTGTGTGAAAATAAATTACAAGCTATTTGCTAGATTAATAACTTAACGTTATTTTTAGACAATGAAATAGTTAAAATTTATTATTTACATGATTTTCCTGTAAAAATACATGTACGTTTGTGCAAGAGACGTCTTCTCAAAAGCAGATACACGAATTTCCCGGCACTTGATACCACCTTGAAGGTCCGCAAAGCCGCTTATCAGCGATTGAGCCGCGTCGAGCTTGGTGAGAAGGCGATCCGTCATTTTTTCTCTTTGGTGACTGCTGTGGTGGTGCCGGAGACAGGTGACGGGGCATTGGTGTCAAGCTCAGAGATGTTCTGTTGTCTTTTCAGTTTTGTCATGTCGGTCTTTACGTGACTTGTATTTTAATTTTTATGATATGAATGAGACACATATTATACCATGCAAAAAACAAAAAGTGCTTCCACCGTTGATCTTGACAGCAGGTCAAGTCGTTGTTCCTTGCTACTAAACGGGGGTGCTTATGTCTCTTAATAAACATAAAACTTTCACCCCCATATTAGCGTCATTACATCGAAACTGCACCCACTTTTTTTTCTGCATCATCACAAGCAGCTTCATAAGGGTTTTGTTTATGAAAAAGAAACATAAGCAGCATGTGCGTGCTTGTCTCCCAAGTTTAAGATCCAAGTTTTCTTTTCAGCTAGTAACAACAAGACACAAAGTGGTGCCTTATTTCAGAAAACTGAATAACATGGCAGAAATTTGTATTAAGAAAGACACTCATCTTGGAATTTGATTTGCTGGGGTAATACTGTAGTGAAACCCTATGCTTCATCGGCGACATTAGGAGTCGTCGGGGTTAAATGTCCATATTGCCCTCGTAACTCAAATGCCTCATATAAGAGAGGAGGAAAACATGTCCCAATAGCCAAATAGCAGCTGACAAAATAGCACGATATGATTGTGAATCTTGTTCTCACGTTAGTACAGGTTAATCAGCTTTTATGTTGATCCATGGGCAATTCTACAACCATTCGACTGAACTAAAATGCATCTACAGAGTTTTAGAATACAGATGAATACTGATGAAAAAACACACTTAAATTCGGAGAACGTTTCTGCATAACAAACAAAAAATAGAATAATAGGAGGATCACTCCCGGCTCCATTTTCATCATGAAGCCCATGATCAGAGGCACCAAGTACAGCGTCCCAATGCCAAAAGCAGTACTGAAAATATTATAGAGCAGAATCATGATACAGTAAGGCATCAGAGATAAGATCTGGATAAACGGCATCAGATAATCTGGGATAACGTCCCCTTCTTGCAGTCTGTCCATCCTGATCGACTCCCCATTTGGAGGGTGGTGCCGAATTGTGCTCGTCGTTTATCCCAGGCCGACACAAGGGTGCTGTGAGAAGCGACAGAGAGCCATGGGGTCGCCGGTGAGGTTCAGCCGGAGCCGAAGCCGGCGACGATAGCGTTGGCCACGATGTCACAGGTTAAGGCGAGTCTAAGGCTTGAAACCTATGACAGTTCGCTTCTCACATGTCACCTTACAAGCACACGTTATAGATAGAAGGTAAGACAACAACCAAATCACCAAGTTTAGCATAAGAAAGGAAAATTGGGTAAAAAAGACCACACATGTATGATAGCAAAGAGTTTTTGAGTTCAAGATCTGATCGACATAATTTAAAATAAAATATTGCAGCCCAGTTTTAATACTAATTTAGGTATGAGAGAGTCACGCGTGAGCGGAATGTTCAAGCGTGCCTTTGTCCATCAGTTTGTGTTTTGGGGTAAAATGGTTGTCGCATGCAATTCTACATCATCATCCTAACCATAGAGCCATTTTTTTATCATAGGTGGAATAAAAATGTATTTTTTCTATATAAAATAAAATTTTATCTGGAACAAATGCAAACGGACTTCGGGGCCTTTTCTCTACCAGGCCAGGAAGAGATTCTTCTTAGTGCAAAACCATGGAGGTGATCTTCCCCCACCCGATCGGTGTCTAAATTTGTTTTTGGAGTAGAATTCTGCTGGAATCAACTTACAAGTGACAAAGGAAACATTGGATATGAATGGATGAAACAACGTCTGACACCATCTTTCACTAATCAGACGAGCCGGAGCGGAATTGAAGTCGTTGTATATTCTAGTATGGTGGTGCGGTCACACCGTTGGCTTCTCGATCACTTGCACCCAAGGTTAACCAACGATTCACTTGAAAAATGTAGTGAATATTAATTCGATTGTGAACAAGGCAGCTTTGCTAGCAGCTGGTCAAGTACTCAACAAACTAGACGCGTGAAATCCTATCCTGGAATTTTGGAACAGCAACCTATAGACCCGAAACCTAGCCACCACCTCTGTGTCGTCCTAGAAGGACTCGGACGACAAACCATAGGGCCCACTCCCCCAAGCTGCCGATAATAGTAACAACTAGCGAAAAATTAAGAAGCTTATTCCGTTAGTAAGATTCCTTACCGATTTTCCTGAGCCCACATAATGATCACACATCATACGACGAAGTACTAGATCTTTGTATGATAGAAAAAATGATCAATCAAATATGGCTACAGTAAGAAAGTGGTTATCATCTCATTTGTATAACATGTTGGAATTCTCTCCTCAATTTTAGCCCCACAGTTCCATTTATCTTGCGAGACATGGTGCATATGTCAGCGGACAGGTGGCCCCTTGGCACCCTTAGCTATGGAGGGTTTGCAATATTGTAGAATGTCTCACCGCCGGCTTGCCACTATGGTTAGTACATGTGGTTGCGGGGCCAGGGCCAAAAATGCAACTGTTTGGTAGCGAGCAAGCAAGTGTTGGATGATGATGAGGGCAAGGAGGTGTGTGTGTTGCCGCTGCCCTCGGGGTGGTGGGTAGCGATGACGACTCTGTCGACGCCATCCAGCATGCACGGCAGCCTACACCTGGTCAGGGAGCTGGCTCACCCAGTTCTAGACCATATCATCGCATCCACATACACCGCCATGCTGCCGGCAAGCGGCTCCGTCTACCCCATGGCTGCCGCATTCAGTCATTTAGGCATAACCCATACTCTAATGGCGTGAGGTAGGTAGAAGGTGGAGAGATAGAGGGAATAGGAAGTGGACCCTCTACTACCAAGATTTATGATCAGACTAAATGTTCCCTTCCCGACGTCTACTATTCTTAGGCTGGCCTCTCTTTCTTTTCCCCCTTTTCTTGATTGATTTTGCCGACGGTTGGTGTACGAGATGTTGAACCTTCAATGATTCTAAACTCTTAATTATGGAGATACCACACTCTTTCTGTGACATCCCCTTTTTTTTCTTGCATTGCATTTGCCGACAATTCTTGTATGAGAAAAAGGTGTTGAATGACTCATGAAGCATGGGATGGATGTGCTCGATCAGATGGTGGTGATATATAAATTGTTGATCGAGCAGGGAGTAGTTTCTGAAAACATTTATATCAAATCAATTTCACATGATATTTTTGTACATAAGATCTTCATAATTGATAGTCATCTGTGTGATTTGATGAGAGGGGGGTGGAGGTGGTTGATTGGCTAGTATGAATTTGGTTGTACCCTCTATCCACCAAAGATCAATGACTAACTAGAGTGTGACACGCGCTTTGCCACGTCGTTCTTTGGTCGTGAGTTAAGTCTCATATGGTCATTTTGTACATGGTTTATTACTCTTGGCCGACTCTGTGTGAGTAATTCTCAGTTAATTATCTTACCATAACAGTGTTGATCATAGGTAAAATTATTAGTTCAATGGGTGATCCGTACATGGTAGCATGGAGTGAAAAGCATTGATGAATCAAGTTAGATGAGCAATCTGTCAATGGCCTCTTGCAGGCAATGTAAAAGTCAGAGCCTTCAAATTTTGGTATATATTCAGATATTTAATTTGGCTCTAGGGAGCATTTGCTCCTATTCACCAAAAAATAATTTTGTGAATGTACACAAATGTGAAAAAATTAGTCATGCACATGTCTAAATGTTATCTGCAAATGTTTGACTAGAATGCCCAAGCATTTCATTCTGTGTAGAAAGAAACAAGTTGCACGACAACTTTTTTGGCATTTCTCGACTAGTTAACTTATTAATCTAGGTCCCAGTGACAATTCCTATTTTTTGCTTGTTTTTGGTTTTCTAGAAAATTCATATCTAGAATAGTCCAAATACAATGTCAAATTTTTATGATTTTTTCTGGACAATGAAGGACCTAGAAGCTTCAGGATAGGTCAAGGGGACCCATGAGGCAGCCGCATGGCCACGTGGCGCGGCCAGGCGAGTGGCCACGCCACCTGCCCATGTGGGGCCCCTGAGCCTCCATTTGACCTAATTCCTCCGCCTATAAATCCTATAATTTCCGAAATCCTCGGAAGCGAACCCAAAAGAATTTTATCGCTGCCGCAAGCTTCTATTCCGAAGTGATCCCACCTAGAGCAATGTTCCGGTGCTCTGCCGAAGGGGAAGCCACCACGGGAGGCCTCTTCAATTTTAGGACCTGTGGGGTCCATAGTAGTAGCTAGATGGCTTATTCTCTCTCTCACTTTGATCTTCAATACAATGATCTCATCTGAGATCAACCTGATGTAATTCTTGTGGTGTATTTGTTGGGATTCGATGATTTGTGGATTTGTGATTAGATTGTTCGGTGAATATAATTTAATCTTTTGAAGTTTCTTTGTTGTATGATTGAGTAGCTATGTATGCTTTTCGAGTAATTTGTCTTCTTTGGCCAAGATAGATGGGCAAGTCTTAAGAGGGAGAAGGCACTTGATGTATTGTTGCGACGGAGATTGATCTTATTGCTAGGTTTCTTTCTGTCTACATCATGTCATCTTGCTTATTGTGTTACTCTGTTTCTTGCAAACTCAATACCTTGAGATGCATACTAGATAGTGGTTTTGTGGTGGAGTATAGTAGTAGATGCAGTTAGATTACGGTCTATTTGTCATGGAAGTGATGCCTATACAAGATTATGCCATAAATGATCATAGTTATGAATGTTGCTTATCTGTCAGTTGTCCAACAATAATTTATTTACAATGCCACTAACTTCTTTTGAGAAAGAAGTCACTAGTTAACTTATGGCCCTAGGTCCATTCTCAATTAATATTTGTGTTGCTCTATTGCTCTTTTATTATTTTTCCGTTTTGCCATATCACTATCTATCACTATTTGCTTTGAACCTTGCAACTAGCATGACGAGGGGATTGGCAACCTCCTTGCCAAGTTGGGTTCAAGCATTTATTTTGTTTGTGTGCAAGCATTGTTTATCTTGCTAGCTTGTAGACTCCCACTAGTTTGATTAAACCTTGGTTCCTAATTGATGGAAATACTTTCTGCAGTCGTGCTACATCACCCTTCCTCTTCAGGGAAAGCCAACAACTCCTACGGGAGTAGCAAACATCATTGTCACAAGTTCATCTAATGAGGCTATAACAGGATTGTCGAAAGACTTAAGTGCGGAGTTTGCTCTCACATATTTGGAAGGCTTACATTTCTTCCTAGGCGTTGTGGTGAAGAAACATGAAGATGGCCTTCATCTCTCTCATGAAAAATATGCTACTGATCTGGTAAAAAGAGTTGGATTGCAAGGCCATAAAACCATCATCAACTCCATTATCCAGTACATAAAAATTATCTCTAGCAGAAGAAGAACTCTTGAATCAAGAGGATAGCACCAAATACACAAGACTAGTAGGTGCACTCTAGTACTTGACTCTTATAAGACCTGTTATTTCTTTTTCTCTTAACAAAGGGTGTCAGATTCTTCATGCACCCACTACAATTCATTGGACTGTTGCAAAACGAATAGTAAGATATGTGAAAAATACTATGAATGTTGTTCTTACTTTCAACAAGTTATCATCTACCCTTGTCAGTGCCTTCTCTGATTCATATGGACAGGGTGTCTAGATGACAGATGCTCTACCGATGGGTTTGCAGTATTATTTAGAACCAATTTGATATCATGGTGTGCAAAGAAACATGCTACTACGTCAAGATCAAGTAGAGAGGCAGAATACATGGCTTTGGCAAATGCAACAATAGAGATTATATGGGTTCAATCCAAGCTGAAAAGAGCTTAGTGTGAGAATTACTCAAGCCCCACGTTTATGGCGTGACAACCTTGGTGCTACATATCTATCCTGCCTTTCATGCAAGAACAAAACATATTGAGATAGACTTTCATTTTCAAAGAAATTGTTGCTCAAAGGAAATTGGAAATTCGTTTTATCCATTCCATAGATCAAGTTGTAGATGGCTTCACAAAAGCATTGCCCACAAGAAGCTTTGAAGACTTCAAGTGTAATATCAACTTGAGAAATTTGTGATTAAGGGGAGGTTAAACATCATGATTCAGTGCTTGTATGTGACAGGAGATCTTCTCTACCTTGGACTACATGACTTGAGGCTCATAGATAGAAAGGTAGTTAGGTGGAATATGTATCTCTATGTAAACTGAATATCTCCCTCCCTAATCTATCTCTTATCTTCCAAGTTTGTATCCCAACTGTACGCATACCCATTGATAAGCTCCTGCTATATTAACATGCACTCATCGTCCTCGACAGGGTGTGACGCTTACCGCAGTTTCCACAACAACCTGGCCAGGTAATTCCCCACTGGGTAGGGCCACGACGACATAAGGATCAATTAAAGGCCCATGACCATATACACTAAGGACCGGATCAAGTTCAAGAACGGGGGCAGGCCATTAGTCCGAGTGAGCACCAATCGGGGAACAAATATGAGTTGGTTTGCCTGCGAGTGTTCCTTTCCAAATGTCTCCTACTCTCAAACTAATAATTGGTGGTGAAGGTGTTGAATTGTAACGACTATGAAGAATGAAGGCAGCACACTTGATCGGTGGTCGTATATATGTTCCTTACTTTTTTTTCTGATGGTCGGTGTAATAGAAAAGATGTTGAAAATGACTGCTCATGCGTGTAGTGAATGCACTAGATCGCTAGTGGTATACGAATGATTAGTTGTGAAAGGTGCAGTAGCTGAAACCTTTTATCTTCTATCAACGCCACACTCATTCACACACACAACAACTTTATACATGAGTGCCTTTATGCTGTGAACCTATGACAGTTCGTCCTCACATGTCACATTCTTACAAACACAAGCTGTGAAATAAAAGAGAACATAACTACCCATATATAAAAGCTGACACAGAAAAGGAAAATCAACCTATGTAAAAGGCTGCAAATGTATCAGAGCAAAGAGCTCTTGAATTGAAAATTCGTCAGAAGCAACTTAAAATAAAAAACTGCAGGCCACTTCTGGAGTTCTGGTCCTAATTTATGTTTGAGAGAGCCACACCTGAGGGAAGTGTTTCGGTCGACTTTTCTCCATCAGATTGAGATTTTGAGTAAACCAGCTGGCATATATAATTCCGCATTGCCAATCCTAGCCATTTTTTCAATTGTTTTAAAAATTCATTTCGCCGTGAAATATATTGGTTCCAAAACAACTTGCTAGAAGCAAATTCTAGTGTTGTTAGAATAAAAATATCGTTGTATGAAAACATTGCATGAAAATAAATCATGATTTATTTGTTAGTTAATTAGTTAAAAATATCTATTGGATAACGAATTAGTTTTCTCAAATAAAAAAGGATAACCAAATAGTTAAATTTTATGATTTACATGGTTTTTTTTCCTTAAAAAATACTTCATGCAACTTTACGGAGGATATGTTTTCATGTCATATACTTGACTTCTCTTGGCACTTGGCGGTGCTTCGGCCCTTGATCATGACAACAGATCAAGCAGGTATCTCTTGCTTCTAAACGGGGGTGCTTGCTTATGTCTCTTAAACATATATAAACTTTCATTGATATGTCATTGTCATCCCATGTAATCAGCCTTTGTATCAAAACTGCAATCTGTTTTCTTCCAACATTAATACAAGCAGATTCATGAAGGTGTGTCTATGAAAAAGAAACATGGGTAGTATGTGTGTGTCTCCTCAGTTTAAGATTCAAGTTTTCTTCTTCTTTCAGGTGCACCATTAGAGCTAACTAGTGACGGCAAGACACAAAGCACACCCCGTTTTTTCCAGAAAAGTGAAGACCTTTGTAGGAATTGGCTACATGACAGTCAACTTGAAATTATGGGCTTTTGATTTGCTAAAAATATTGTACTGAGTAGTGAGGCACCATGCTCCATTGGGCATGGGTAAAATGTCGATATTGCGCTCGATGCTCACATGACATATAAGAGCCCACACCGCCGAAGGACATCAACAGCGTGTTGCAACACATTTCTTTTCTTCATTGATTCCCAAGAAGAACCCGATGGAGGCAGCACGGTATTTTCTCAGGCCTTCATGCCATAAAGTGCCAGCCTTTTATTCCAAACAAAGTGTTTCGTTTCCAACGTCTCCTAATCTCAAGTTATAACATGGTCCATTTTTTGGGTTGTATTGCACTATTTTTGCTAATAATAGGTCGTGAAGGTGTTCAGCCCAATGACTCCAAAGAATGGAGACAACACACTTGATCGGTGGTTTTAATTTCCTTGCCTTTTTTCCGATGACGGTTGGTGTGATAGAAAAATATGCTGAAATGACAAGTGATGCATGAAGTGGATACACTCGATCTCTAATGGTATATAATGGTTAGTTGTGCATGATGTTGTTGCTGAAACCATTTATCTTGTACCAATGTCACTCACTCTCACACACAACTACTTCAAACACGAGTGCATTTACGTTGTGAACCAGTAATAGTTCGGTCCTCACATGTCACCTTCTTACAAAAAACAAGTTAACAGATAAAAGATAAGACAACAACCACTATAACAAGTTTGACAAAAAAAAAACATTTGTGTCAAAGACCACACATGTATTAGAGAAGAGTTCTTGAGTTTAAGAGCCAACCGATATCCTCTTTAGGGCGTGATTTAGGGGAAGTGTTCTTGGTACTTAAATGCCATTGGTGCTGCGGGTTAAATGTAGATATTGCCATTTTTTCTTGAATGCCATACAAGAGCCCACACTGTCGTGCCCACATCATCAGAGAGCCTCAACGAAGTTCTTTTCTTCAGCGACCCCGAAGAAGAAGCCACCGTTGGCAATAGAAAGGATAGATGGAGGTGACATGGTATCTTCAAGCCTTCACACTACGAAGTGCAAGCCTTTTATTTCATACATAATGTTCCGTTCCGGACATCTCCTAAGCTCAAGCTATAACCATACCATATGTTTTGTTGTTTTGCTAATAATCGGCAATGAAGGTGTTGAATCCCAATGACTCCAAAGAATAAGACAACACACTTGATCTATGGTCACATACTCCTTCCGTTTCTTTTTAGTCCGCATATAAGGTTTGGTCAAAGTCAAGCTTTGTAGAGTTTGACTAATTTTATATTAAAAAATATAAACATTCACAATATGAAATCAATATTATCAGATGCACCATGAAACATATTTTCATACTATATAGTTTCAGTACTGTAGATGTTCATATTTTTTTATATAAATTTGGTCAAACTTTTTTCCTTGCATTTTCTCTACGGATGGTTGGGCAATAAAAAATGTGTTGAAATGACAAGTGATTCATGCAGTGGATGCACGCAATCACTAGTGTATATAAATGGTTAGTTTTGCGAGATGTGGTTACTGGAACCATTTATATTTTATCAGTGTCACGCTCACCCTCACACACAACTACTTCAAAGATGAAAACATGAGTGCATTTATGTTGTCAAACCTGTGGTAGTTCGGTCCTCACATGTCACCTTCTTACAAACACAAGTTAAGAGCTAAAATAGAAGACAAGAACCAATATGAAGAGGTTGAGTTAACAAAGGAAATATCATATGTGTAAAAGAGCCAAGAGTTCTTGAATGTTTGAAGTAAACCAAAGAAAATTTTCTCAATCAAAATGATCATGTTGGATCCAAACTCTAGTATCGTTAGATGCAATTTTTCATTATATAAAAACATTGAGTGAAAATAAATCACCAATTATTTGCTAGATTAATTAGTTAAATTATTTCTAGATAATTAAATAGTTACACTTTATAATTTACACGATTTTTCCTAAAAGTAATACATGTTGTGTGCGCGCGCGAGAGAGAGACATCTTTTTCAACAGTTACGTGACTTCTCCCAACACTTGACAGTGCTTCCACCATTGATCTTGACAACATGTTATGCAGTTGCCCCTTACTACTAAACGGGGGTTCTTGTTAATCTTCATGCACTGGCCAACCGACACTTGACAGCGCTTCCACCATTGATCTTGACAACAGGTTAAGCAGTTGCCCCTCGGGGGTTCTTGTTAAGCTTCATGCAGTAGCCAATGCAATCAAAAGTCCCAACTGACGAAAAGGCCCAGGTAATCCACATATACACTTCAACACTTCTGCCTCTTAAATAAACATACATATACTTTCACTGCTATGCCATTGCCATCCCTCATGAGCATCACCGTATCAAACTGCAATCAGCTTTCTTTGTACACCAACACAAGCAGCTTCATAATGGTTCCTTTATGAAAAAGAACCATGGCAGACACAAAGCCCCGTTTTATTCCAGAAAACTGAATACCATGGCAGAAATTGGTATTCAAAAGGACACTCGTCTTGGAATTTGATTTGCTGGGAAATAGTGGAGTGAAACACTATGCTTCATCGGCGACATTAGGAGTCATTTGGGTTAAATGTCTATATTGCCCTCATAACTCAAATGCCACATATAACAGAAGAGGAAAACATGTCCCAATAGGAAAATACTATTGAAAAAAATAGCGCGCTACAGAAAATAGTGTGGCCCCCGAAAATATGCTATTAGCATGCTATAGCGCGCTATAGCGTGCTATTAGCGAGGCATTGTACATTGATTTATTTAGCGAGACAATTCTCTATATGCTATAGCGTGCTATTAGCGGCGTTATAGCGCGCTATTTTTTTCAGTGGAAAATAGCAGCTGACAAAGTGGCATAAGATGATTGTGAATCTTTTTCTCACGTTAGTGCAAATTAGCCAGCTCTCATGTTGACCAATGGGCAATTCCATAGCCATTTGACTGAAATTGAAATCCTGTCATCTGCATAGTTTTAGAACACAAATGAGTATGACTGAAGAGAAAAAAACACGCTTAAATTCAGAGAACATTTCTCCATAACCATGAGGATCACTTCCGGCTCCATTTTCATCATGAAGCCCATGATAAGTAGGGCTTTCCAACACTACAAGTAGTACTGAAAGTATCAGAAAACAGAATCATGATACACTAAGTCATCAGAGACAACATCTAAGATCTACACAACAGCGAACTGCAGTGCCTCTTCAGATAGAAAGTTGGGTTGGGCCGCCTCCACCTTGTATGCATAACTCTTCTCCTGGACTAGAGCAAACCGCCTGTGGGGTTGCTGGTGAAGAAGGCCAGTAGTAGACGTAGGGCTACACAGGGGCTGGGTAGCAGCAGCGACCAAACGAGCACAATCCTCCTCGGTGAGTTAAGATTGAGTAGTATGAGTGAGCTTGTGCCTTCCCATTTTATTTATCATCCAACCCAATTCACCCATCAATCATCCTCTGTTTCTTGCAGTATATTGTGAGAAGAAGCAGAGACCATTTTGGGTGTAGATTAAACTAACACTGGCTGATGCTGAAAGTTACAAACCTGATTAGACAAAATAAATTAAGGAGTGCTACCTGTGAAGGAGTACAGTACAGTTAAACAATTGTTGTCCAAGCAGAAAAGGCGAGTTTCAGTTTCAGCATCACACACAAGCTGCAGCTTCATAAGGGATTTGTTATCTTCAGAGTTTCAGTCTGTAAAACAATGCTTCCAGGCAGCTTATTGCAACCTTCCGAATGTTGTTCTAGAGAAATGCTCCGTGTCAGAGCATATCACAAACAAGTAGATGTTGCTTCTAGTTACAGGGTGAAACTTGACGAGTCGTGGACAACAAACAACAAATTCGACAACTGGAAATTAGAATGCAGCGGCAATTTGGTGGTGGATAGATTTCAACGGAAACATATCGAGAGATGCAGCCAAGAACCAACAATTCCATTGCATTCAGATTCACTTCTTGCAAGAACCGACAATCATATATTTATATTGCATTCAGATTAATCGCCTTCCACTAACTATACACAGACCGATGGAACAATGCACGCACTCAGAAACAAAACCTTAGCACCACAACAGCAGCAGCAGCTAGCAGAGTTGACTAGATGGAGAAGGAGCAGGTCAGGCCTAGCCGCCGAACCCGTAGAGGGTTCGTCCCTGTCTCTTGAGCGCGTAGACGACGTCCATGGCGGTGACGGTCTTGCGGCGGGCGTGCTCGGTGTAGGTGACGGCGTCGCGGATGACGTTCTCGAGGAAGATCTTGAGCACGCCGTGGGTCTCCTCGTAGATGAGCCCCGAGATGCGCTTCACGCCGCCCCGCCGCGCCAGCCGCCGGATGGCCGGCTTGGTGATCCCCTGGATGTTGTCCCGGAGCACCTTCCGGTGGCGCTTGGCCCCGCCCTTGCCCAGCCCCTTCCCGCCCTTGCCGCGCCCGGACATGATTGGTTGCTTGGAGGAGCTGATGGAGGTGGAGGAGAGTGGCCGCTACCGCCGCTACCGCGGCTGGTAAAATAGCGGCGGCGGACATGATTGGTTGCTTGGAGGAGCTGATTGGTTGTAACGTGTATTGATATATAGCCTTGTTGACATGGATATAAGTGAAATTTCATCAGCATTTTCACCAAAATTTTTGGCATGACCTCTCTTTATTTCTGTACCACTTGACATGTCACAAAAATTAAAGCATAAGGTGACAATCCAGAATGAATACTACAGAATAAGGTGCAGATGTGCTCATAGACTTGACAATCCGGAATGAATATGCATGAGTTTCATATTTAAAGCATAAGGTGAGTATTTGTCTCACAAGTTGCATCCAGAAGCATAAAGCGGGCCGTCAACTGACTACGCACATGACAAGATCCCAGAGACAGTGAAAGGGTAAATTCAATCCAAAAGCATCGACTACGCGAAGTAGCATCAATTTCGTAAAGATGACTACTACACACTACATGATCACAAAATGGCATTCTACACTCTTTTTCTCCTCTTCGGCGCAAGCTTCTTTGCGGGCCTCACACCAACATTTGGTGGAGAAGTGGGAGTTTCTGTTTCCATAGAAAGTTGCCTGCATAATACAACAATTTCATTCATGAAGGAAGTAGCCTACAAACTACAACAATTGAAGAAAAACATCAATTTTCGTCACCTTCTTGTGATTGGAGGACTAGGGCTGCCTTGTATGACAGGCAATGAAGATGTCTCTCCAAGAGGGGTACCAAGAGATGATTGACTGCGAAAAAGACATTGTTCATAATATATATAAAAACACCCCACATTTGTAGTGATAAGACAAGCAACAAAAAATGTTACCTTCTCGTCATTGGGCGAGGGCTAGCGCGTGGGATAACCAACGGCGACATCCCTCCATTAGGGCTACCAAGAGAAGATTGACTGCACAAAAATGCACTATTTATTATATATAAAAACATGCCACATTTGTAGAGATAAGAAAAGCAGAACAGTGTTACCTCCTCGTCAAAGGCGAGGGCTAGCGTGTGGACACATCCCTCCAAGAGGGCTACGAAGAGATGATTGACTACACAATATGCATTGTTTGAGAAAAAAAATATCATGTCCACTAGAGAAGTTGAAGAAAAGCATTAATTTTTACCTCCTTGTGACAGGACGAGGGCTGCCTTGCAGGACATCTCCTGGGATTGTACATTCAACATCAATTTCGGTGTTTGGCTTTATCTTTCTAGATTTGGGGTTCCTGTCAACAAATTCAACCAATGTTACAAAGAAAACAGTAGAGCAAATATGAATTAATATAAATTACCTTTTCTTCACTCCATTAGTCGGACAACCAGCTTGCCTATGTCCCAATTGCTTACACTTCTTGTACCTGTTTTGGCTTCCTAATTGACCTTTCGGTGGTGGTTTCTTTTTATAATTCCCCCCTCCCTTTTCAAGGCAACTTCTCAGTCTCAGCTTCCTTTTTCTTCTAACTGAACTTTTGGGGAGTGGTGCATGTAATAGAAAGTCTAATTTAACATTAGGCCATTGTGACCAGTCTGTGAGAGGCTTAACAACCCCCTATAAGCTGCCCTAAACCTTTCTAGAGAGTAGTATTCATGAAGATAATCTTCCATCTTCACGTTTCTTTTTCCAATCAAGAAAGCAAATGCATGTTCACACGGTTTGCCTGTGTGCTGCCACTCGAGGCACGTGCACTCACTTTGTTCTATGTTAACCACATGCCTCAAATTGTCTTTGTTGATGTCCCCCACCTCACACTTCCAATTACTTGATCTGGTAACTTTCAAGTGCCCAAGTCCTCTTGTCCTATTATTCGCTTGTTGTACAGCTGCTGGCAGTATCCGTCCTTGTAGCTTCTCCCCAATCTTTCTCCTCTTCTTGAGCAATTTCTTTATCTTTCCGTTAAGTGTGTCAGCCAACCCATCAACAGGAAGATCTTTGATTCCTTTAATCCAATTGTTGAAGCTCTCCGCGAGGTTGTTATGAATGTAATCACACTTGATCTTGGTGTCAAAACTAGACCTCATCCACTTCAGATTATGGTAATCTTGCAAATACTTGCCCACGGTTTCGCTAGATTCTAGAACCTTGGAGAAATGGTACTCAAACATTGAGGGTCTATGTGTCTTGGCCGCACCCCACATGCGTCCAACTATGTCACGACGATATCTTTTTGAAAAATTCTGCATCAAATGCCTGAAACACTCCCTTTGTTTTGTCAGAGGGAAAACTTTCTTAACTGCATTTTTCTAAGCCTTTGCATGCATCGGTACATATAGCAAGCTTTGAAATTGGCCCTAATGCTCTATGCAAGTGTGTCATGAACCATGTCCAATTATCTTCATCTTCAACCTCAATAAAACCAATTGCAAGAGGAAACATCCAATTATGACCATCTAAAGCGGTACATGCAGCTAAATGACCATTCCACTTTCCATTTAATGCAGTTGAGTCTATGCTAAGATAAGGCCTACATCCTGCATGGAGTCCATCTACACAAGGCTTAAGTGCCATAAAGAATCTATGGAAGTAAACCTTACCATCCGTTAGTTTAGTATCGACCTCAACAATGCTTTCAGGAGATCTCAGTTTCATCTCTGCATTAAAATTGAATAGGTATCGGAAACTACTACCCCAAGACACATAGATCTCATCCTTAGCTCTTTCTCTCCCCTTTCATACAGTGTCATAGCCAGTGGTTACATTCCAGTCTTCCTCCAACTTCTTTTGTAAATCCTTGCAACCAATATTTGGAGTTTTCCTCAAAATTTTCTTAGACCTTTCTCGAACCCAATCCTGTGAGGCCATTGCTGAATTTAGTCTGCTACTTGAAACACATGTGTGCGCCGGCCCTATCTTGTTAACCTGCATATAGAACAAAGTTGTTAGTGTCGCTACAATAAGATAATGCTACCATAGTACAAAATAAATAGAAAAACTGAATATAGTAAGTTATGTTGGTACCCTGGTCTCTGTCTTATCAGCCATCAAACGACATGTTATTTTCCATGGACAATCCTCAGCCATACAATGTGCCATCCACATACTCTTATTAGCTCTGTGAGTTCCGAGGTTAAATTCTTCATTAATTGCCCATTGCCTCACAGCCCTCCTACAATCTATCATTGTTGGAAAGATTGACCCTTTCTCAACTTTAGGATAATCTTTGTCATATGACATTTCTATCTCCTCGAGAACGTGATCATCAACTGGTATAGCTCCTTCAGCCATTAACTCATCACTAACATGGCCGGCGACAACCGGAACTGGCTCATTTACTGGTTGAGCATCCTCGGTCTCATCCTCAATTCCGAGTACCTCACACATGTCTTCATGGGATATAGGATATATTACATCATCACCAATAGGAGTTATCGCAATAGTGGACCAATCAATGACTTCACCATCAGATTGCATATATCTCGAATTGCTAATAAGAAAATTATCAGTTGTAGAATTGTCGACACATGTTGCACTACTTGCATTCGACTGGTAAACGTCAGAACTTGAGCAGATAATATTGTCCACAATCTCACTAGATGGGATATTTTCAGAGCAATATGATGCTGTAACCCCATTTGCAATGTCCACAACTTGAGCTAGCACTAGCAATTTTTTTCTTCCCATCTCTCAAGAAAAGCTGTCAGTAGCTTCCAATAATTATCGATCCTCTCAACTGATTCAAAGTGCTTGTCTTGGCACAAAATATGTACCTCTTGCCTACTTCCCCAAACAATTTTGGACCGAATGAGTTTGACCATTTTTCAACCGTAAAATGTTTCATGTTAACCTCAAACTGAATATCATGCTCGGCAACTTGACGCTCGGTGCCATCGTCAAGCTTTGCGACAAATCGGAGTTAATTCATAAATGACAACGCGCTACTCCGCACCTTCTTCCCTACAAAATTACACGGATTTTCGAAACACAAACAATGGTTAGTTCTAACTATTGATAAAAAACTGACGTTAACGATTCATAGAGTTTGTGACCGACCCTGCTGGAACTGCGCCCTCCGGCTCCATCAAAGCGAGCTAAACCTTTTGCTGTCGTGAAGCCAACAAACTAGCTCTCCTCCACAAAAATCTCCATGATATAAGGTTCCCGGATGACTTGCTTCCTAATTCCACATGTGAGATCAGATTAAAGGAAGAGAGAGATATAGAGGAGGAAACCTGTATTGGTAGGGAGAGAAGAGAGATCAACAGAGAAGATGGGAGAACACCTGTAACTCACGGCAAGATGAGCGGTGGCGGCGGCGGCGAAACAAGTCGAGCGGCGACGGCGGAACGGGTCGAGCGACGGGTGATGAGGGCAGTAGGCCGGGGCAGAGGCACGGCGAGTCAACGACGATGTAATTTGCGGCGCCTGTGTGAGGAAGCCGGCGAGGCGGCGGCCCTGCTTGCCTCGCGTTCCTCTGTTTCGATCGGAACTGATCGCTAGTTTCGATCGAAAATGTTGACTGGGCAGAAAAGACCAAGGGGCAAAATCGTCCAAAATATTATGATGTGTAGGCCCATACCAGAAAATTGAGGAAAAAAATTAATTTGTGCTATTTTATCCAGCCATGGAGGAAAAGTGTGTCATTTAATCAAACAAAAAGAAAAGTGTGCTATTTTATCAAGGTGCAAGGAAAGACGTGCTATTTTATCAAATTGCTCGTGGCAAGAGTGGGGAGGAAATAGGAACCGAAGGGGGGTTTGTCAAGGGAAGGAGGCTGCAGCCTGCGGTTTGATCCGGATGAAAATGGACGGTCAAGATCTCGATCCAAGGAGAGATGGCGCGGATAGCTGACATGGCTCTCAAATTTCATTGTCCGGTGAGCGGGAGGCAGCTTAACAAGGTTGATTTTGCGGGTTCCAAGCGAGTCATTTGTTTCTTTAGTTTATTTTTCTCATAATCAAAATATATAGCATAAAAGAACTTATTTAATAAAATAAATAAATGTATATGAATAGTTTGTTGTTTGGACCATCCTGACTTATTTGACTGGCTATGTCAATCGATTTTGGATAGGAGAGAAGGGGGCATCCGAGGCAAGACAGGAGCACCCACTATTAGGAGAAAGCTTATAGGTAGGATCTTAATAGTAGCACGGGGTTATGGCGCATCGCCATGCAGTAGAAGTAGCGCTGGTCGCCCCACGAGCGTTGCTTCTGCGGCCAACCCGGGCCCAGCTTAGCAACTTAACTTAGCATTAGCATAGGCTATGGGTCCGCGCTACTGCTAATCCCACCTTGTCCTATCCTGCACGCATGGCCTCACTCTCCCTCTTCACTCACTCTAGGGAAAAGCCTTGCAGTAGCGCTGGTATTTGGGCTAGCATTCGCGCGGGTGCCCGTGCTACTGCTACTGTGGTACAACTAACTTGTAGCAGTAGCGTTGGTTTTCCCGCGCTACTGCTAGTTACTAGGCGCCGCTCTACCACGCACTACTACTATCACTACTAGGAAAAGGCCTACTAATGGCGCACCTAATTTGGCCATTAATGACGCATTAGTGGTGCGTCATTAGTGCCACGCCATTAGTATATTTTACTAATAGCGCACCACTGGTGCGCCATTAGTATCTGGTATACTAATGGCGGACCTCAGATGCGCCATTAGTATATACAACAGTGCGCCATTAGTATGCCTCCCAGGGGGCCATGTATACCCAGGTGCTTTGGCATACTAATGGCGCACAACAACAAGATGCGCCATTAGTAACTTCGGCATACTAATGGCGCACTGTTTAATAATGCGCCATTAGTATCCTTTGGCATACTAATGGCGCACTATGATGTGATGCGCCATTAGTATGAATATTAGGTTTTTTCTATTTTTTAATTTTCTATTTTTTGCACAGGTTACAAAATGTATAATTGGACAAAATATAGACAGCACACATCAACAATAGATTCATCGAATACAATAGAAGATTAGTCTCTGAATACAATTCATCATATTAGTCTCCGAATACAATTCATCATATTAGTCTCCGAATTGAAAAGATCGAACAAAGATAGAACATTATATTACAAGTCTCGAGACCGCGAGTAGCGAGTTTGTCTTCACATTACAAGTCGATATCGATCATCTAAACTACCATCACATAGAAGAGAGCCGCGGTCATCACGATGAGCATCATCACGATGAAACTCGTCTTCATCCGGTTCCTCCAACGCTCCCTCCCCTCTCCCGCTAGATAGCGGGCGTATCTAGATTCGGCCTCGGCCCTAGTGGTGTACCCTTTGTAACTGTTACCGCTGAATCGGTGAACCTGTCTCCGGCACTCCTCCCAGTCGTCGTAGACTCCGGGAACCTTACCCTTGTACACGACATACGACGGCATCGCTATGCACTAGCCAAACGAAACGTTAGTACCAATTCACAGACAATACATAAGCAATATATAAGTATGCAACAGAACGATCGGAAGAGAAAAGCAAGACATTAATAACATCAATTACATCTAAGTTGAACGACTCTCGAAACCAAAGAGACATACTACAAGTTCATTAAAGTTTAATTACAACATGTGCCAATCGATGTTTCAGAACTAGACACAGCATCACTGCTTTCGACTCGACTCAAGGGACCGGAGCGTGGATGAAGCCGCCGTCTATCGTGGGAGTCATGAAATAACGGTCGTTGTCAACCTGCATTTGTAGCATTGTGTCGATGTCACTGTTGGACGGTTGATTTCTGAGGTAGAACTGCCCCGAGGTACGAAGGACATCTTGATGGATGATTTCCGCAAACTCCGACTGGATGCGAAAGAATTCTTGACTGATGTCCGCGTCCTGGATTGCCGACACGCTCGCGGCCCAATCTTTGAGTTTACTCGGTAGCAGAAGTTGATGATGGTCCCGTACGATCGCCCGCATGTGATGGATGGCGTAGTAGGCACCCTTCTGACCGCCAGGCGGCTGCTTGACGCAGCAGAACGTCGTATTGTGGGAGAACACGTGCTTGCCGTACTTACGAATAGGCTTGGTGAAGGTGCCTCCAGATTTGGCGTAGCCGAAGAGAACATCATCAAGAACCTTCTTGACATTTGTGTAGTCTACGTTCGACTGACGGTTCGGGTCGAAATACATGGCCATGGAATATTTGGGGCTTAGGAGGATGAGCGTGCAATGTGTGTCACTGCAGAAAACATGGAATGTTAAAAGAAAAATGATCGAAATCTAAGAATTCATATGTTACGGGCCGGTTGAGGGGAGGACTTACTCGGGAAAGTAAGGCACGAGGAAGTTATCCTTATCTTGGTTTGCCAGAATGGCGCCTTCGAGGTAAGAACTCGCGACTTGCCGGTCCCCAGCGCTGCCCAAGATCTTGGCACGCATGTAGAAGGGGTCGACTATCACGATGTCCGGGGTCTTGTCGCGAATGATCCGCATCTCCATACTCAGCGAAAATAGCCGAACGAAGGTGTAGTGCAGCGGATGAAGGTTCAACATAGCGTGGATGTCATCAAACCGCAGGACGATCGTACGCCCGATGGAGTTATCCACAAAGCCCTTGCCCTCTGGCACCTTGGCCGCGAAAACCGGGTATGCCACATCCTTCTCTCTGAGACGCCGCTTCTCCAAAGAAAGAACACTGTCATGCAGACTCCGCATAGCATCGGTTACAGCATTGAGCATATTTGTCGGTAGCATCGCCCTACCCGCCACATGCACCCTCCTCGAGATATCCTTAGGTGAAGGTGGCCCGTCCTGAGCACGGATCGTACTCGGTGCCGGCTGGCTCGCAACCTTGTTAGTCTTTCTTTTGCGTGCCTTCTTCTTCTCCTGTAATGGGACCGAGTTCTGCTCACAGACCGCCTTCTTGAGTGTGTTGGGGCTGATAATATTTCGCACCTCGCCTATCTGAGGCTCGGTGAAGTCGGCAGCTGGAGGCGTCTCCTGAGAGCTGAATGGCAGACGACGCCTGTTGCAACTTGGCTTCTCCGCGGTACCAGCTAGATCGCGTACGTCTTTTGTTGGGTTGGGTTCTTGAGAAGGAGGCCCAATGAAGTCGCCATCGTACCCATGATCGGCAAAGTACTGATCGACGTTGCCAAATGTATCGTCGTCGTTATGATCCTGTGCCATATGCATGTTTGGATCCAGTGGCATAGGAATGTCCGGCACCATTGCGGCGGTCTTGCCATGGGGCCGACTTGGCGCCGGCACGACTGGCGGTGTTGTCTTTGGGGTGGTGTCCCCCGCCCCTAAACGAATCTAGCTCTTCGGCCAAAGCAGGGGCCAGCTCAGGCAGGCGCTGAGGGTCGTCACGTCATCATCGTCGGCCCCGACAGGTCGAATCGGAGGTAACAACTCGTCGCAGCCTGGCAGCACCCGAACCAGTTGAACCCTAAACAAGTTGGGTGGCATCTAGGTACCGTGGAACAAGGGGTTGCCCGGTTGAACGATTTTGCCCTTGGCGACATCGACCAACTCGTTGTTCACGAAGTGTAGGAGAGTGCACGGAACGTCGGCGGCGCCCTGCGAAAACATGTAGGGCGTCAGGGATGCCCAGTCAAAGGCAAGGAGATGAAGTCCTCGGCCCAGAGAGGCTTAATTAGTTACCGTGATGATGGCGTCGAGCTCAGCTAATGTCGAGGCACCGCCAACGGCGGGCGTGCAGTTGACGGAGGGGCCGCTTGCTGCAGAGGTGCCGGCCAGCGTACACCCGGGTGCATTAAGCTCCCGTCCCGGCGTCGGAGACACCAATGCCGCCTCCGCCGGAGACACCAATGGCCCCGCCACCGCATTCTGCGAGTTGCTGGCCGTGAAGTTAGGAATCGGGGGCGGCCCCTGTTGGCCGCCCGCAATCCACGCACTCAACCCCTCGATCAAGGTAGGCACAATGGCGGTGATCGTCGCTCCGAGTTGTTGTTCCACTTGCTCTTGGACAATCTCCGGAATCCGCGCCACCTGTGCCTTGAGTTCTTGAACCTCGCGCGCCTGGCTTTCCGAGCTGGTCTTTTTCTCCTTTCGCCCACCATTGTTATAGTATGACGACCATTTTGTCGACAAGCCTTTGCCGGCCACATGACCAGCTGACGTCGGCTTACTGAGCTTATCCTTGTTCTTCATTACATTCAACGCCCTATTTAGAGTGGTGTCCCAAGGGTTGCTCTTAGTCGACCCCGCGCTACTGCTTTCAGTCGCCTGCGGAAGGAATGTGAACCATTTAGAAATTTGGCTTCATTAATTAGAATGCAACCATATGGAGATAATTACGCGGGGGTGTATTCCTTACCAGAACAAGCTCAAGCGCCCTGGTCTTCAGATCCGTAGTAAGCTCCTTTGTTTTCGGGTCCTTGTACCGGGCCCTGACAAAGTTCCTGGTCTGCTTGTCACCGTATTTATCGAAGAGGGGCGGTAGGCCTTGCTCGGCACGGTCCGCCTCCTCCTTGTCCCATGTAGGCTCCGCCACTCTGTAACCGCCGGGACCGAGTGTGTGTTCCCCTAAGTTCAGCTCCCGCATTTCTTTCCCCAGTGACTTGATTGGGAGTTTGCGGTGCTTGAGCAATTGATCTTGAATTCGTTGTAGTCATCTTCGGTGATCGAAGGATTTTTCTTCTTGATCTTCTCATAACTCTCACCTTTCTCGATCATTCTCTTCACATTGCTTTTCCAATTAGACAGGGCCTTTCTCATCTTCGTGAGGGCATCATTGTTCACTTTATTCCCTTTGAGGCTTGTGTTTTAAAATTTAGCGGGGAACTTGTATCGTTCGTGCAGCTTCGTGAAGAGGAGGTTGCGCCAATTCCCTCGGTCAGGATGCCTCAGGTTCTCGGTGTTGATCGGGACGGTGCTCCGGAGAATGCACCCGAGCTGAAGCGAGTACCCCTTGACTATTCGTTCGGGCGTCGTTGGATTCCCGTCGGAGTCCACTTCAGTAACTTCCTCCTTGAGGGTGCGGAGCACGATCAGGCACCGGTCCTTCCGTTGCCTCTTCGGTTGGCTGCCATCTGTGCGTGCGCCGCCATCATCAGTGGTGGCATCCTCGGCGGCACCATCAGTGGTGGCATCAGTGGGGTCATCCTCGGCGGTACCATCAGTGGTCTCAGGATCGGTGGGGAAGGCGGCGTCCTCATACAAGTGAGGTTGTTCCTCCATCTCCTGGGACAGCTCCCAGAATGCCTTGCCGCCCGAACCCCCGGCCTCATCGTTGTTGGCCATGTTTCTCTCTAAATAGGAACAAAGTTTGGTCAAAAAGTTGGTTATTGTCAAGGAACAAGATCATGGTCTCATCATTTAGGGTTTGTCGACACCGAGGCATCCTAAAAGCTAAGCTTTTATCATTGAGGGTTTTTCGACGCCGAGGCACCCTAAAAGCCTAAGCTTTCATCATTTCGGTTTTTATCGACACCGAGGCACCCTAAAAGCCATGCATTAGTCACAAGTACGCCGGGGCACTTGATCCTACTTAATTAACTACTAAGATACCCCGGCCCATGCATTAGTCACAAGTACCCCATATGTCCTTTTTTTAGCAAAGTCATGCTAAAATTCACGGAAAATTTCAGCATGACCTTTGCTGAAAATAGGACATATGGAGTACCCGAATTTGCCGGAACAAAAGTTAATTGACATTCCAGCAAACTCAAGGGCCTCTCGGGTGGACAAGGCAAAAAAGGCCTCCATCACAACATGGAAAATACATTGGCATGTGAAGAGGTGAAACAATATATGCATCTCCAAGCAGTATCATTCAACATTTTGGACAAACCACTACAAGAAACATGAGACACTGAAAACAATTGCTACCAATGAATCTACACTTCTATAAGAAAATAAATCAGAAACTTAGTCTGTCATCATTAGGCAGCCACCATTAGTTATTCCGTTATGTTAAAGCAGAAATAGAAAAATAGACTGAAAACACTAAAATCAGAAACTTAGTGCATGATACAGATGCAAAGTAGGTTCAAAGACAAATGAAGACCATATGGTAAGTACAGCAAGCGAAATAGGATCACCAACTAATAGCTGAATGAAAGGCATATATATGACAGTCATATTTTCCGGCTACAAAGTGTTGTGGCAAATATGCCAGGCACCACAATGTGATCACACAAACAAAATAGCCTCAAACCAGTTATTCTCGCATGATAATATGAAAATGCATATGGCACTGCCAAATTATACTATCCATATTTCGGTATAATGTCATTATTCCATACAGCAGGCAGCACTGTCACCACAAATCAGTTATTCTAGCATAATAGAAATACACAGAACAGAAGCAACAATTTACATTTCTGCATATGGCGTTGCCAATTTTTTTCTATCCATGTTTCAATTTGATGCCATCACTCCATTCAGCAAGCAGCATTGTAACAAAAAGAAATTCTAGGCGCAAATTTCTTCAGAATGAAATTAAGTTAGTGAAACTGTCACACATTTCTTTACAATGAAAAGATTTATACTATCTATCAGCTTAGTACATGACTGAATCAGAATGTGCTTGCAAGGGGGAGAGGGGGAGACGAGAAGGGGGAGCTCACGGGGGCGATGGTGTGGACGGGGCGACGAGGTGGGGCGACGAGGTCCGGGTGGTGGTGGTGCGACGAGGTCCGGGAGGCGACGAGGTCCGGGTGGTGGTGGTGCTCCGGTGACGGTGGTGTGGACGGGGCGGTGTCCAGGCCACCGGCAACAAGGGCGGTGGGGCGATGGCGTCCAACGTGGTAGGGCGACGGGGAGAGCGGCGCCGAGGATACGAGGACGACGGGGCGGCGGGGCGGCGGCGTCGGGAGAGGAGAGGCCGACGTCGCGGCGTTGGGGCGTCGGGGCGGAGACGAGGAAGACGGGGCGGCGTCGCGGTGTCGGGGCGGCATCGAGGCGGCGGGGCATCGGCGTCGGGAGAGGAGAGGGGAAGGGGATCGAGGGCGAGGGCGAGGGAGAAAGAGGGGATAGGTTTGGGCCGGGGAGGAAATATGGATGGGGGCGGCACAATACTAATGGCGCACCACCCCTCGGTGCGCCATAAGTACATCCATACTAATGGCGCACCTCACCCTGGTGCGCCATTAGTATTTTTTTTGATTTCTGCTCGAGCCAACAGGTTATCTCCCACCTGACCTGATCCACACCAAGTTCCCTCTACTAGCTCGACTGGTCAGCAGCCAGTTCTCACACCAGGAGGTCCTGGGTTTGATTCCCAGGCTCCACAATTTTTTTATGCATTTAAAATGCTGTTTGATACTTATTTGTGTTTAAATATGTTCAAACTTGTTTAAATTATAACAGTAATATTTTTTTATAAGACAGTAATAATTTTTTTAAAAATATCATCAAACAGTAATGCCGGTGGAGCGGGGGAGGGTGCGCGGGGTGCAGGGGGTCGGCGGCGGCGGTTGAGTAGGGGAGGGGTGCGGGGGGTCGGCGGCGGCGGTTGAGTAGGGGAATCGAGGGTGCGGGGGGTAGGTGGCGGCGGCTGGTGGACCGGGGGGTGCTCGGCGGCGAGGGGGACCGGATCTGGCGAGGTGGGATAGCGATCGAGATGGAGGGGGATCGAGATCGAGTGTCCATGAAATTTAAAAATATTCATGATAGTTCAAAAAGTGCCCATGAAATACAATCGAGAAATGAAGGCTACAATTTAAATACAATCGATCTTAGTTAGCTATCTGTTCACAATCTTCTTGCCCTTCTTTTTCGCAAATGGAGTTCTTTTGTGGAACGGACGTCCTTTAGGTAGGGTGGTCCTGCTTCTTCTTGTGGTGTATGCTGCTACTTCATCATCGTCGTCATGTTCGATCCTCGGGTCGCCGTACTTGTCGAAGTCTTGCTCATTGGCTACTCCATCCATTCCGATGATCTTCCTTTTGCCTCTCCTCACGACAACACGACTGGGCTTTGACGGGTCGGTAATGAAGAAGCATTGGTCCACTTGGGAAGCCAGTACCCATGGCTCATTTTTTGCGGTGACGTTTGCGCCCGCGGTCTTGGATTTGGCTTCGGGTATAACCATGGTGGTGAAATACCGGTCTTCTTTTAGGACGCTCTTGGCCCATCTGACATGGAACATCGGGACCTTCTCTCCAGCGTAGCTCAGCTCCCAAATCTCCTCGATCCTTCCGTGGTATCTGTCCTTGTCGTTACCGGTGTAGGATTCCATCGTTACCCCGGAGTTCTGATAACCATCGCTCTTCATGTCCTTGTCCTCAGTGTAGAATGTGTCGCCTTTGATATCGTACGCTTCATAGGTCATCAGGTTGTGCTCGGCACCCTGTGACAAGGCGAATATGAGTTGCTCTTCCGCGGAAGAATCTTCATGTAAAGAGTACGACAGAAGCTTCTGCTTGAACCAACGCGTGAAACATGAGTTGTGCTCTTTGAGTATATCTCCGTCCGTCCTCTGTTGGCATCGGTCATTGTACGTCTTCTCCATAAAGGTTTTGTGCTCTACCACCCAATGATCGACCACGTCTATGTGTTGTAGCGCAACTAGGTTTGCTCTTTCAAAGTCGGCGAGTCAACCCTGGAAGTCGACATGCATTTCGCGGCGACCCTCACGGTGACCCCATCCAGCGAGCCTGTCGAGGTGCCTGTTGACGGGCAGACCAACGGGGTTCTCGATGCCTAGATAATTCGTGCAGTAGGAGATGCACTCTTCGGTCAGAAAGCCCCTGGCTATACTTCCCTCTGGACGTGACATGTTGCGAACGTATCCTTTGATGACACCATTCATCCTTTCGAACGGCATCATGCTGTGCAGGAACATCGGCCCGAGTTGGATGATATCCTCCACTATATGGACCAGAAGATGCACCATAACATCGAAGAATGCGGGCAGGAAGTACATCTCAAGCTCGCATAGTATCACCACGATCTCTTCCTGTAGCCTTCTGAGTTGCCTCACGCCAATTGACTTCTGAGAGATGACATCGAAAAAGTTGCATAGGCCAAATAGCGTTTCACGGACGTGCGCGTCCATGATCCCACGGATTGCAACTTGAAGTATCTGCGTCATCAGCACGTGACAGTCGTGAGACTTCATCCCACTGAACTTCTGCTTCGCTGGGTCTAGGTATCTACTTATCTTCCCCGCGTAACCGTAAGGAAGTTTTACTCCTAGGAGGCAGGTGAAAAACTGCTCAATCTCCTCCTGACTTAGAATGAAGCACGCGGGAGGGTAGTCATTTCCGGTCTTCTTGGTCTTTTTGCCTTTGCGACGACTTTCTGTTTCCTGCTTCGCCTCATCATCATCATCATCATCATCATCACCATCATTAGCGTGAAGCTCCTGCCTGATGCCCATTGATTTTAAGTCTGCCCTTGCTTTCGGCCCATCTTTGGTCCTCTCTGGCATGTTGAGCATGGTACCAAGCAGACTCTCGCACACGTTATTCGTGATATGCATGACATCAAGGCTGTGAGGCACACAGTGGATCTTCCAGTACGGCAAGTCCCAGAAAACAGACCTCGTTTTCCATACCTTCAGCAGCGGCTCTGGCGCCTTTCGCTTCTTTCCCGGCTCTGGCGCCTTTTGCTTCTTTCCCAGCAGTGGGCAGTCTTTCCAATTTTTCAACAACTTGTCTATTTCCTCGCCGCTCCTCGTACACGGGCGTTTTCGGGGTTCGGTTTCACCATCGAACAGATCCTTGCATTTCCTCCACAGGTCATCGTCGCGAAGCCACCTTCGATGTCCCATGAACACGGTTTTCGAAGACCCGGGATCTCTATCTAGCTGGCGATACGTTGTGTCATCCATGCACCTTACGCTTCCAGAAAATCCGTGGACTACCTGCCCCGCGAGATATCCGTAACCGAGATAGTCGTGCACCGTCGTGAGCAGTGCGGCTCTCATAGGGAAATATTCTTTCTCTGCGGGCATCCCACGTATTGGCTGGCGTTTTCCACAGCCTGTCAAGCTCCTCTTTCAGCAGCCCCATATACAGATTGATGTCGTTCCCTGGTTGTTTCGGTCCTTCAATTAGCATACTCATGTGAATGTACTTCCTCTTCATGCACAACCAGGGGGGAAGGTTGTACATCCGCACAAACACAGTCCAGGTGCTATGTGTGCTTCTCTGGCTGCCAAACGGATTGACTCCATCGGTGCTCGCACCCAGCACGATGTTCCTTGGATCGTTCCCAAATTCTGGGTCTTCGAAGTTCAACGCTTGCCACTGGCTCGCATCCTTAGGGTGACTCAGCATCTTGTCTTTTTTATCTATCTCCGGATCATTTGCGTCATCTTCTCGCTTCTTCTCCTCCCTATCCGCGTGCCAATGCAGGAGCTTTGCTACCTTAGGGTCTGCGAAATACCGCTGCAGACGAGGAGTGATCGGAAAGTACCACACCACTTTTCGAGGAGCTTTCTTCCTTTTCTTGTATCAAGTGACGCCGCACACCGGACATATGGTAGACTCCGCGTGCTCGTCCCGATAAATGATGCAATTGTTCATGCACACATGGTATTTCACGTGCGGTAAATCCAGAGGACACACGATTTTCTTTGCCTCCTCCAAACTGGTCGGGCACTTGTTCCCCTTGGGAAGACGTTCGTGCCAGAATGACATGTTCTCGTCGAAGCATGCGTCGGTCATTTTGTGTTTTACCTTCATCTCCAGAGCCATGAGCGTTACTTTCAGGCGGGTATCCTCGGGCCTGCATCCTTCATACAATGGAGTAACCGCGTCTAACTCAAGTTGATCCATCTTGGCTTTCTCTCGGGCGGCAGCTCTTGTGTTATCCTTCTGCTTGAGAAGCAGCTCTTGAATATGAGGGTCCTGCACCCAGCCCATCGATGGTCCAGCGTCGTCTGCTCCGCCGGCATCATCATCTTCATGATCATGCCCGTCGTCTGCTCCGGCATCTTCCTCATCAACATGTCCTGCATCTTCTACATGATGACTGTGTACAGCATCACCGTCGTGATCATCTCCTGGGGATTGTTCGTCTTCTCGCCAGCCCGAGCCGCGGTGGTTGTCTTGCTGCCCTTCCTCATTTCTTGCCCGGCCCCCATGGACGACTTCGTAGTCATCTTCATCACCTTGCCACCGATAGCCATCCATGAAACCACGCAAGAGCAGGTGGTCCCGCACCCGCCCGGAATCCGGGTCCGCAATAAGGCTCTTCAGCTTGCATCTTCGACACGGACATCTTATCTCCGTCTCGTTCTTTTGAAGCATCTCGGCCTTCGTGGACCTCAAAAACCTATTCACGATGCCTTCGGTCATCATGCGGACCATGGTCGCCTGCGGGGTAGAGCAAAACGATATTTTAGAACCAAGAAAAAATTTGGCATGACTTTCCCTAAAAATAGGACCAAAAAGAATGCTTAATGCTAAAATTCTCGCCGAAACGGAAATGAATCAACATTCCGGCAAAATATTGGCAACTATCGCATTTCAAATACCGGTACACCTCCAAACACAAACACATATGCAACACCACAAACATATGCAACACCACGAACATACATAGATCTAGCTAGGCCATAAAAAGTGCATGTGCACATTGTTGTAGGGAGAACAACATAAATATAGCTTCCCCCTTACTTACCTATCAAAACAAGGTAATTTAACCACTTAATTTGAATGAATCTATGGTGGAAATGAGCTGAAAAAGAGGAGGCACCCGAGACAAGGAGGAGGTGGAGAGAATGAAGTGTGGAGAAAGTGAGTGTAGGTAGGAGAGGCTGTCCAAAATATCTTGTTGCTGCCCACTTACTAATGGCGCACCAACTCTAAATGCGCCATTAGTAATCTAGGTTACTAATGGCACACCTTCTTGTGGTGCGCCATTAGTAGTTTTGCAAAAAAAAAGATACTAATGGTGCACTGTTCCTAAGTGCGCCATTACTAGTTTAAACTAGTAATGGCGCACGGTGGAACAGTGCGCCATTAGTAGTTTTGCAAAAAAGGAATAAAAAATATAATAAAAAAAACAACATTAGTGGCGCACTATCCGACAGGTGCGCCATTACTAGTTACAACTAGTAATGGCACACTGAGTCTGGATGCGCCATTAGTATGTTTCGACAGGCGCACTAGTTCAAATCTTTTTTGATACTAATGGCGCACCTTGGGCCAGGTGCGCCATTAGTAGTTTCAACTCTAATGGCGTATCAGAAGGTGGTGCGCCATTAGTATATACTAATGGCGCACCGCTTGTCTGGTGCGCCATTAGTGTCAATCCCATCTATAGCCCTTTTTCTAGTAGTGTATTATTACCTATTCTATTTCTTTTTTATTTTATGTCATATTCATACACCGTTATACAAGTTTTTATACAGTAGAAATTTAGAGGTTGTTATTACATCATAATGAGTTATTACATCATTGGGTGAAAGAAATATAATAACTCAGCAGCATCACCATCACCATCATCATCATCATCATCATAATATCATTAACAACTTATCATCATAATACATCATTGTCATATAACAACTACTCATCATTTTCGTCCATGAGACATCATATAACAACTTGGTCACTAGTCATAATAACAACTCCTCCTCATCATCATCATGGTACTCGTAATCACAACTCCTCCCCCTCCTCATCATCATGAACTGTAACACATTGTAGCACATAATAACAACTTTCATCATCATCATAGTGATAATCAACACTAACTAATTGTTCTTAATACCTAAGACCTACTATTCTCCTAGGTAAAATACCATAAAACAGATAAACTGGTCCATCTCCATAATGGAGAAGTGATAAACCTATCTCCAACTTGTGGCCTGCGCACATTCATGTTGTCTCCAATTAGTTGTGTGTGCGCATTCATCACTTTGCTTCATTCTTTGATATTGAGCCTTCCATCGTTTGAAGAAATCGAGTATGCACTGTGGTAAGCCTTCAAAGGAGTTGGTCGTAAGCTTACCATATGCATATCACCTTCGGTAAACATCATATCAGGCACAACCTCCTTCGGGAGTAGGGATGGCAGCCGTCAGGTTTGGGTATGGGGAACGTTGCACTGTTGGGGAACGTTGCAGAAAATAAAAATTTTCCTACGGTTTCACCAAGATCCATCTATGAGTTCATCTAGCAACGAGTGATAGGAGTGCATCTACATACCCTTGTAGATCGTTAGCGGAAGCGTTTAAGAGAACGGGGTTGAGGGAGTCCTACTCGTCATGATCCAAATCACCGATGACCAAGTGCCGAACGGAAAGCACCTCCGCGTTCAACACACGTACGGAGCGGATGACGTATCCTCTTTCTTGATCCAGCATGGGGGAAGGAGAGGTTGATGAAGATCCAGTAGCACGACGGCGTGGCGGTGGATGCAGCAGAGTTCCGACAGAGCTTCGCCGAGCTTCTGCGAGAGGGAGAGGTGTAGGAGGGGAGAGGGAGGCGCCAAGACTTCGGGGTGCGGCTGCCCTCCCTCCCCCTCCTTTATATAGGCCCCCAGGGGGGCGCCGGCCCTAGAGATGGGATCTCTAGGGGGGGCGGCGGCCAAGGGGGGTGGAGTGCCCCCCAAGGCAAGTGGAGGCGCCCCCTCCCCTAGGGTTCCCAACCCTAGGTGCAGAGGGGGGCCGGGGGGGGCACCAGCCCACCAGGGGCTGGTCCCCTGCCCACTTCAGCCCATGGGTCCCTCCGGGATAGGTGGCCCCACCCGATGGACCCCCGGGACCCTTCCGGTGGTCCCGGTACAATACCGGTGACCCCCGAAACTATCCCGATGGCCGAAACTGCACTTCTTATATATTATTCTATACCTCCGGACCATTCCGGAACTCCTCGTAACGTCCGGGATCTCATCCAGGACTCCGAAAAACTTTTGGTTTGCTGCATACTCATATTCATACAACCCTAGCGTCACTGAACCTTAAGTGTGTAGACCCTACGGGTTCGGGAGACACGCAGACATGACCGAGACGACTCTCCGGTCAATACCAACAGTGGGATCTGGATACCCATGTTGGCTCCCACATGCTCCTCGATGATCTCATCAGATGAACCACGATGTCGAGGATTTAAGCAACCCCGTATAAAATTCCCTTTGTCAATCGGTACATTACTTACCCAAGACTCGATCGTCGGTATGCCAATACCTCGTTCTGTCTCGTTACCGGCAAGTCACTTTACTCGTACCGTAATGCATGATCCCGTGACCAGACAATTGGTCACTTTGATCTCATTATGATGATGCATTACCGAGTGGGCCCAGAGATACCTCTCCATCATACGGAGTGACAAATCCCAGTCTCAATCCTTGTCAACCCAACAAACACTTTCGGAGATACCTGTAGTGCATCTTTATAATCACCCAGTTACATTGTGACGTTTGGTACACCCAAAGCACTCCTACGGTATCCGGGAGTTACACGATATCATGGTCTAAGGAAAAGATACTTGACATTGGAAAAGCTCTCGCAAAACGAACTACACGATCTTGTGCTATGCTTAGGATTGGGTCTTGTCCATCACATCATTCCCCTAATGATGTGATCCCGTTATCAACGACATCTAATGTCCATAGTCAGGAAAACATGACTATCTGTTGATCAACGAGCTAGTCAACTAGAGGCTTACTAGGGACATATTATGGTCTATATATTCACACGTGTATTACGATTTCCGGATAATACAATTATAGCATGAATAAAGACAATTATCATGAACAAGGAAATATAATAATAATCCTTTTATCATTGCCTCTAGGGCATATTTCCAACAGTCTCCCACTTGCACTAGAGTCAATAATCTATTTACATTGTGATGAATCGAACACCCATAGAGTTCTGGTGTTGATCATGTTTTGCTCGCGAAAGAGGTTTAGTCAACGGATCTGCGACATTCAGATCCGTATGTACTTTGCAAATATCTATGTCTCCATCTTGAACATTTTCATGGATGGAGTTGAAACGACGGTTGATGTGCCTTGTCTTCTTGTGAAACCTGGGCTCCTTGGCAAGGGCAATAGCTCCAGTGTTGTCACAGAAGAGTTTGATCGGCCCCGACGCATTGGGTATGACTCCTAGGTCGGTGATGAACTCCTTCACCCAAATTGCTTCATGCGCTGCCTCCGAGGCTGCCATGTACTCCGCTTCACATGTAGATCCTGCCACGACGCTCTGCTTGCAGCTGCACCAGCTTACTGCTCCACCATTCAACATATGCACGTATCCGGTTTGTGACTTAGAGTCATCCAGATCTGTGTCGAAGCTAGCATCGACGTAACCCTTTACGACGAGCTCTTCGTCACCTCCATAAACGAGAAACATGTCCTTCGTCCTTTTTAGGTACTTCAGGATATTCTTGACCGCAGTCCAGTGTTCCTTGTCGGGATTACTTTGGTACCTTCCTACCAAACTTACGGCAAGGTTTACATCAGGTCTGGTACACAGCATGGCATACATAATAGATCCTATGGCTGAAGCATAGGGGATGACACTCATCTCTTCTTTATCTTTTGTCGTGGTCGGGCATTGAGCCGAGCTCAATCTCACACCTTGTAACACAGGCATGAACCCTTTCTTGGACTGATCCATTTTGAACTTCTTAAATATCTTATCAAGGTATGTGCTTTGTGAAAGACCTATAAGGCGTCTCGACCTATCCCTATAGATCTTGATGCCTAATATGTAAGCAGCTTCTCCAAGGTCCTTCATTGAAAAACACTTGTTCAAGTAGGCCTTGATGCTGTCAAAATGTTCTATGTCATTTCCCATCAAAAGTATGTCATCTACATATAATATGAGAAAATGCTACAGAGCTCCCACTCACTTTCTTGTAAACACAGGATTCTCCATAAGTCTGCATAAACCCAAACGCTTTGATCATCTCATCAAAGCGAATGTTCCAACTCCGAGATGCTTGCACCAGCCCATAAATGGATCTCTGGAGCTTGCATACTTTGTTAGCAATCTTAGGATCGACAAAACCTTCCGGCTGCATCATATACAGTTCTTCCTTAAGATGTCCGTTAAGGAATGCCGTTTGACGTCCATCTTCCATATCTCATAATCATAGTATGCGGCAATTGCTAACATGATCCGGACGGACTTCAGCTTCGCTACGGGAGAGAAAGTCTCATCGTAGTCAACCCCTTGAACTTGCCGATAACCCTTAGCGACAAGTCAAGCTTTATAGATGGTAATATTACCATCTGCGTCCGTCTTCTTCTTAAAGATCCATTTGTTTTCTATCGCTCGCCGATCATCGGGCAAGCCTGTCTAAGTCCATACTTTGTTTTCATACATGCATGGATTCTATCTCGGATTGCATGGCCTCAAGCCATTTGTTGGAATCTGGGCCCGCCATCGCTTCTTCATAGTTTGAAGGTTCACCGTTGTCTAGCAACATGATTTCCAGGACAGGGTTGCCATACCACTCTGGTGTGGAACGTGTCCTTGTGGACCTACGAAGTTCAGTAGCAACTTGATCCGAAGTACCTTGATCATTAATTTCCTCTCCAGTTGGTGTAGGCACCACAGGAACATTTTCCTGGGCTGCACTACTTTCTGGTTCAAGAGGTAATACTTCATCGAGTTCTACTTTCCTCCCACTTACTTCTTTCGAGAGAAACTCTTTTGCCAGAAAGGATCTGTTCTGGGCAACAAAGATCTTGCCCTCGGATCTTAAGTAGAAGGTATACCCAATGGTTTCCTTAGGGTATCCTATGAAGACGCATTTTTCCGACTTGGGTTCGAGCTTTTCAGGTTGAAGTTTCTTGACATAAGCATCGCATCCCCAGACTTTTAGAAACGAATGCTTAGGTTTCTTCCCAAACCATAATTCATACGGTGTTGTCTCAACGGATTTAGAAGGAGCCCTATTTTAAGTGAATGTAGTTGTCTCTAGAGCATATCACCAAAATGATAGCGGTAAATCGGTAAGAGACATCATAGATCACACCATATCCAATAGAGTGCGATTACAACGTTCGGACACACCGTTACGCTGAGGTGTTCCAGGCGGCGTGAGTTGAGAAACGATTCCACATTTTCTTAAGTGTGTACCAAATTCGTGACTTAAATATTCTCCTCCACGATCTGCTTGTAGCAACTTTATCTTTCGGTCATGTTGATTCTCTACCTCATTCTGAAATTCCTTGAACTTTTCAAAGGTCTCAGACTTGTGTTTCATTAAATAGACATACCTATATATATCTACTCAAGTCATCAGTGAGAGTGAGAACATAACGATTTCAAATAAGTTGGTTGCTCGCTCCATTGTTCCGGAGAACGGAGTCTTGGTCATTTTTTCCATGAGGCATGGTTCGCATGTGTCAAATGATTCATAATAGAGAGACTCTAAAAGTCCATCAGCATGGAGCTTCTTCATGCGCTTGACACCAATGTGACCAAGGCGGCAGTGCAACAAGTATGTGGGACTATCGTTATCAACTTTACATCTTTTGGTATTCACACTATGAATATGTATAACATTACGTTCGAGATTCATTAAGAATAAACCATTGTCCATCGGGGCATGACCATAAAACATATCTCTCATATAAATAGAACAACCATTATTCTCGGATTTAAATGAGTAGCCATCTCGTATCAAACGAGATCCAGATACAATGTTCATGCTCAAATTTGGCACTAAATAACAATTATTGAGGTTTAAAACTAATCCCGTAGGTAAATGTAGAGGTAGCGTGCCGACGGCGATCACATCGACCTTAGAACCATTCCCGACGCGCATCGTCACCTCATCCTTCGCCAGTCTCCGCTTATTCCACAGCTCCTGCTGTCAGTTACAAATATGAGCAATGGCACCGGTATCAAATACCCAGGAGTTACTACGAGTACTGGTAAGGTACACATCAATTACATGTATATCACATATACCTTTAGTGTTGCCAGCCATCTTGTCCGCTAAGTATTTGGAGCAGTTCCGCTTCCAGTGACCCTTCCCTTTGCAATAAAAGCACTCAGTCTCAGGCTTGAGTCCATTCTTTGACTTCTTCCCGGCAACTGGCTTACCGGGTGCGGCAACATCCTTGCTGTCCTTCTTGAAGTTCTTCTTACCCTTGCCCTTCTTGAACTTGATGGTTTTATTGACCATCAACACTTGATGTTCCTTCTTGATTTCTACCTCTGCTGACTTCAGCATTGAAAATATTTCAGGAATAGTTTTCACCATCCCCTGCATATTGTAGTTCATCACAAAGCTCTTGTAGCTCGGTGGGAGCGACTGAAGGATTCTGTCAATGACCGCCTCGTCCGGGAGGTTAATGTCCAGCTGGGACAGGCGGTTGTGCAACCCAGACATTTTGAGTATGTGCTCACTAACAGAACTATTTTCCTCCATTTTACAACTATAGAACTTGTCAGAGACTTCATATCTCTTGACCCGGGCATGAGCTTGGAAAACCATTTTCAGCTCCTCGAACATCTCATATGCTCCGTGTTGCTCAAAACGCTTTTGGAGCCCCGGTTCTAAGCTGTGAAGCATGCCGCACTGAACGAGAGAGTAATCATCAGCACATGACAGCCAAGCGTTCATTACGTCTTGGTTCTCTGGGATGGGTGCTTCACCTAGCGGTCTTTCTAGGACATATGCTTTCTTGGCAGCTATGAGGATGATCCTTAGGTTCCGGACCCAGTCCGTATAGTTGCTGCCATCATCTTTCAGCTTGGTTTTCTCTAGGAACGCGTTGAAGTTCATGTTGACATGAGCGTTGGCCATTTGATCTACAATACATATTTGCAAAGGTTTTAGACTAAAGTTCATGATAATTCAGTTCATCTAATCAAATTATTTAATGAACTCCCACTCAGATTAGACATCCCTCTAGTCATCTAAGTGTTACACGATCCGAGTCGACTAGGCCGTGTCCAATCATCACGTGAGATGGACTAGTCATCATCGGTGAACATCTCCATGTTGATCGTATCTTCCATACGACTCATGTTCGACCTTTCGGTCTCTGTGTTCCGAGGCCATGTCTGTACATGCTAGGCTCGTCAAGTTAACCCTAAGTGTTTTTGCATGTGTAAAACTGTCTTACACCCATTGTATGTGAACGTAAGAATCTATCACACCCGATCATCACGTGGTGCTTCGAAACGACGAACTTTAGCAACGGCGCACAGTTAGGGGAGAACACTTTCTTGAAATTATTATAAGGGATCATCTTATTTACTACCGTCGTTCTAAGTAAACAAGATGCATAAACATAATAAACATCACATGCAATTATATAGTAGTGACATGATATGGCCAATATCATATAGCTCCTTTGATCTCCATCTTCGGGGCTCCATGATCATCTTCGTCACCGGCATGACACCATGATCTCCATCATCATGATCTCCATCATCGTGTCTCCATGAAGTTGCTCGCCAACTATTACTTCTACTACTATGGCTAACGGTTTAGCAATAAAGTAAAGTAATTACATGGCGTTAAATCATTGACACGTAGGTCATACAATAATTAAGACAACTCCTATGGCTCCTGCTGGTTGTCATACTCATCGACATGCAAGTCGTAATTCCTATTACAAGAACATGATCTCATACATCACAATGTATCATTCATCATTCATCACAACCTTTTGGCCATATCACATCACAAGGCAATTGCTGCAAAAACAAGTTAGACATCCTCTAATTGTTGTTGCATCTTTTACGTGGCTGCAATAGGGTTCTAGCAAGAACGTTTTCTTACCTACGAAAAAGCCACAACGTGATTTGTCAACTTATATTTACCCTTCATAAGGACCCTTTTCATCGAATCCGCTCCAACTAAAGTGGGAGATACAGACACCCGCTAGCCACCTTATGCAACTAGTGCATGTCAGTCGGTGGAACCTGTCTCACGTAAGCGTACGTGTAAGGACGGTCCAGGCCGCTCCATCCCACAATACCGCTGAAGCAAAATAAGACTAGTAGCGTCAAGAAAGTTGACAACATCTACGCCCACAACAAATTTGTGTTCTACTCGTGCAATAGAGAACTACGCATAGACCTAGCTCTGATACCACTTTTGGGGAACGTTGCAGAAAATAATTTTTTTCCTACGGTTTCACCAAGATCCATCTATGAGTTCATCTAGCAACAAGTGATAGGAGTGTATCTACATACCCTTGTAGATCGCGAGGGGAAGCGTTCAAGTGAATGTGGTTGAGAGAGTCGTACTCGTCGTGATCCAAATCACCGATGACCAAGTGCCAAACGGACAGCACCTCCGCGTTCAACACACGTACGGAGCGGATGACGTCTCCTCCTTCTTGATCCAGCAAGGGGGAAGGAGAGGTTGATGAAGATCCAGCAGCACGACGGCGTGGTTGTGGATGCAGCAGAGTTCCGGCAGAGCTTCACCGAGCTTCTGCGAGAGGGAGAGGTGTAGCAGAGGAGAGGGAGGCGCCAAGACTTCAGGGTGCGGCTGCCCTCCCTCCCCCCTCCTTTATATAGGCCCCCAGGGGGGGCCTTCCCTAGAGATGGGATCTCTAGGGGGCGGCCAAGGGGGGTGGAGTGCCCCCCAAGGCAAGTGGAGGCGCCCCCTCCCCTAGGGTTCGCAACCCTAGGCGCAGAGGGGGCCCCAGGAGGGGCGCACCAGCCCACCAGGGGCTGGTCCCCTCCCCACATCAGCCCACGGGGCCCTCCGGGATAGATGGCCCCACCCGGTGGACCCCTGGGACTCTTCCGGTGGTCCCGGTACAATACCGGTGACCCCCGAAACTATCCCGATGGCCGAAACTGCACTTCTTATATATTATTCTTTACCTCCGGACCATTCCGGAACTCCTCGTAACATCCGGGATCTCATCCAGGACTCCGAACAACTTTTGGTTTGCTGCATACTCATATTCATACAACCCTAGCGTCACTGAACCTTAAGTGTGTAGACCCTACGGGTTCGGGAGACACGCAGACATGACCGAGACGACTCTCCGGTCAATACCAACAGCGGGATCTGGATACCCATGTTGGCTCCCACATGCTCCTCGATGATCTCATCAGATGAACCACGATGTCGAGGATTTAAGCAACCCCGTATACAATTCCCTTTGTCAATCGGTACATTACTTGCCCAAGACTCGATCGTCGGTATGCCAATACCTCGTTCTGTCTCGTTACCGGCAAGTCACTTTACTCGTACCGTAATGCATGATCCCGTGACCAGACACTTGGTCACTTTGAGCTCATTATGATGATGCATTACCGAGTGGTCCCAGAGATACCTCTCCGTCATACGGAGTGACAAATCCCAGTCTCGATCCGTGTCAACCCAACAAACACTTTTGGAGATACCTGTAGTGCACCTTTATAGTCACCCAGTTACGTTGTGACGTTTGGTACACCCAAAGCACTCCTAAGGTATCTGGGAGTTACATGATCTCATGGTCTAAGGAAAAGATACGTGACATTGGAAAAGCTCTAGCAAAACAAACTACACGGTCTTGTGCTATGCTTAGGATTGGGTCTTGTCCGTCACATCATTCTCCTAATGATGTGATCCCATTATCAACGACATCTAATGTCCATAGTCAGGAAACCATGACTATCTGTTGATCAACGAACTAGTCAACTAGAGGCTTACTAGGGACATATTATGGTCTATGTATTCACACGTGTATTACGATTTCCGGATAATACAATTATAGCATGAATAAAGACAATTGTCATGAGCAAGGAAATATAATAATAATCCTTTTATTATTTCCTCTAGGGCATATTCCCAACAGGCACCCCATACCCTTACCCGTCGCCCCAAACCTTTCCCATTACCCATACCCATACCCATCGATGGGTACAAATTTTCCCCATACACGTCACCCATCAGGGTAAATGGGTACCTGTGGGTAAAATTACCCATATTTGCAACACATCAGTTTCGGTATTACATAGTCATAAACAACAACTTATAGTTACTAATCTATAGACAACAACACATTATGACAGCAACACAAACTCGTAAATAGGAGCACATTCTCATTAACAACAACACTTATACTTGTCAACATCAACAATTATTTGTACATACCAGCACATTAAAGTAGTTGGCTGCTACAAGCCTACGAGGTAATCCTAGACATCAATCACACCGATATCTAACCATATATAAGGAACGAGGCAAATCTGGACATCAATCACCTAGATATGTATCACGTATGGGATTGTGAATGTAGCTCATGGCTTTGTTCGTGGGCTAGCTGTGGGATTTATGTACATAATATAATACATTTAATATGTGGATAAATAATATTTAATTCCAATTTATTAGATTATATGGGGTACATTGGTACACGAGCATGTGTTATACTAAACCATACCCGTACCCACTATACCCAATGAGTTTTTAAATTTCCTATTTATGTATCCATGGGTATATTTTTGACTCATACCCTTACCCTAATAGAGTATGTACCCACATGGTACACGGGTAATGGGTACCCATTGCCATGAGCCATCCCTATTTAGGAGCCTCTGTTGAAAAAATGTAATAATAACATATATAGTTAGCAATGAAGTTTAGATAAGAAGATTGTATGTAATGAAGTTACCATCATTAACAAAATCTTACCAAGTTTTTGGGAGTGAAGTTACCATCAAGCAATTTATGGACTAGTGGCACATATCCATTAAAATTTGGGCTGATTGAGTGATTGGTTTTAAAGGCCTTGACATCATCCATGAATGAGACAAGATGACCTTTCTCCCCACAATTAAGATCGGAGTCATAGCTATAGTATGTCCTGTCTATAGCCTTTCAAGTATTTTTTGGAAGATAAGAAATAAGCTGATAATTATAAATAAATAAGTTTAGAAACGATAAACACCAATTATCTTTAAATTAACAATATAAATTACTTAACTTAACAAATTAGTTTGACAAACTCACATTTAGGCAATACTGGAGGCATATGCACATCCACCTTCTTCGGGATGAATATCAAATGTTATTTGCATACGCTCCTCAAATCCATATGCCTTGCAGAGAGCTTCCAAATTAGAGAAACCGAAATGGGAGTGATTGACCGCATTGTACAGCTTGAAATGCATAACCATGTTTAGTTCTTAAGTGAGCCCTCCTCGATTCCATATTCTCAAAGTTTTCAAAACCGAGCTTCTGCAAGACATACGAGTAGGAGATATGCCCTAGATGCAATTATAAATGATATTATTTATCTCCGAGTTCATAATTATGTTTATGTTCCATGCTATAACTGCAATGATTCTCGAGTCTGCAATATCCACGAGGCTCGGAGGAAGACTCATATGCACGTGTGGAATAATAAACGGTAAGAAGTATTCCTAGTCTGGCCTCTAAGACTAGCTCAAGTGTTGCATGATGGTTCTATTTTCCTGATCATGGGCATGTCTATGCCAGCAACTTTGAGGGCACAATGTTAAGAGAACATTTGTGTTGAATCGACCCGGATTGATGTTATGCTATGATATTCATTCGTCACAACTTAATGGTAAATAACACAGAGATGGTTAATGTTTGCATGATTCCTTAGACCATGAGAGTATCGAGTTTATTCATGCTTGCTTCATGAACTTTGGGGTTTGTTAAACGTCATCCGTAAATGGGTGGCTATTACGGCGGCTTACGGGTTCATGGAAAAGTGTGTCAAGTAACTTGATAGCTCAAGACTGGGATTTGCTCCTCCGACGTTGGACAGATATTCTCGGGCCCTCTCGGTGTTATGGTATCCATCATCGTCTGGCCAGATACAGTGTGATTTGATCACAGGGATGCTGAAACACGGAAACGAGAAGGGAGAACAAAACCAGTAACGAGGTAACTAGCATAGTGTAAAAGTTGTTGATCCACGGGGATGCAATAAATCTCACCTCGGGTGTTTGTGACATATCGCGAAGCAAAAGGAATAGCACACGGCAACTGGAGGTTCACTCGAATATTCATTCGTGTGGGTATAGGGGTCAATATGGGTGTCCACGGCTCCGATGTTGATCATTGATCGGAAGGGGTTCCGGGTCATGTCTATACTTCACCGAACCTATAGGGTCACACGCTTAAGGGTCATCTATCTGCTGAATACTAGACAGGGAGTCTGAGAGAAAATCACCGAAAAAAGTTTCGGACACCGGAAAAGTTTCGGACATCGGAATCACAGCGCACAGAGAGGTCATCGGATGAGTTTCGATGATAGCGAAAAGTTGTTTCGGGATATACCATTAAGTCAAATTGGTTTTGGCAAATGCCTTATAATTCTTGGAGGGTGCCAGAATCATTCTGGAAGCTTTTTGGAATTTTCTGAGATAAAAACCGAAAATGTTCCGGAGCTGCCGGAGCCACTTCAGATGCGTTTCGCAGATGAAAATCACTAAAACCGGAATTGTTTCGGAACACATTTAAAATTATTATGGTGGGTACTGGAAATGTTCTAAGCCCACATAAAAATTTTCAGTTCGAACGGACGCTGAAAAATGTCGTCGTGAATAGTGAAAGTGCTTTTTGGGATATGTTATGGTGAGTCACCTTTTGGGATATTTCCAAAAGGCTTCTAGAAGGGCTTGGGGGCCAAGCATGCTCCTCATGGGGGCCCCCCAAGGGGGTTGGCCGCCCACATGTGTGGGGCTCCATGGAGCTCCACTTCCCTCCCCATTATGCCCTTCATGTGTGACATTTGCATGGGCATTTTGGGTTTTTGTGAGCCATCCCTATCCCTTGGCTTTCATATAAATAGAGGAGCAGCCCAAACCTCATCCCTTTTGCTCTCATACAAGTGCCATGCAATGATCTAGCTTCTTTTTTTTGAGGGGGTTAGACAGTAGGAAAGGCTCCTACTGCATTTGTATTGCTAATTCACAACTAGCCAAGGTTACAAGTGTTACATTGCGTATGTACAATTGGGGAAGAGTGGAATGCTAGAAAAGAAACAAGGGGGGGCGCAGTCGATCGAATGTACAGTACAACTAAGCTATAGAGCTAAGTATGTCAGCCACCAGCTTCTTTTTGTTGTTGGGCATCCTGTAGGCAATGTTGGCGAAATCTTCCTGAATCTAGCCTCCCAGGATGGAATTGAGGGGTCAATCTTGCGAAAGTAGTTGTTGTTCCTCTCCTTCCAAAGGCTCCATGCTGCCACCAAGAAGACTTCCATGGCCATCTTCCTGGGATTTAAAGTCTTGAAGTGTGTCATGAGGTCGAGTCTGTCACCTTGCAATGGCAGAGGATGTTGAGCTGGTTCCAGCATGCGGCACTAATGGTGCAATGGAAAAAGAGATGTTCAACCGTTTCTTCCACATTTTGTCCACAGAGTAGGCAGTTCAAATTGGTGCCAATGTTGTAATGTCTTCTTTTTAGCATGTTTCTTGTATTAAGGCGATCCGAGAGGAGAAACCAACCGAAGACCTTAACTTTAGGGATGCACTTGGTCTTCCACAGCCAATGGTAGGCATCATGAGCAATTATCTCTCTGAAGTAGAAGGTGTAGTAGGCCGTGGTTTTAAAGACTGCCGACCCCCAAGTGCAAATCTAGGCATCTTTGGAGTCAGTTATTGTGGCGGCGCTAACATTGGTTTGGAGGGCTCGCAATTCATCAAACGCTTGTACCGAGAGGGGCAAGACAAAAGCCTGGTTAAGATGGGTGATGGAGAGAAATTCCCTCGTGGAGGCATCTTCATTACTCGAGAAGGATAAAGCACGCGGGTATGTGTCTGCCAAAATGGAGCTGTTCCAATCATCCTTCTAGAATAAAACGGTGTCACCCGCACCAATCTTAACATTTGTGATCCCTCGGTAGATGGGCATGAGCTGAATGAGTTGTCACCACCAGAAAGAGCCGCAAGGGGCAGCTGCATGGGGGACAGTGGAAGCATAGTACGTGTCCCAGACGAGGTGCACCCAGGGTGCGTCAAACTTGTTGTAGAACTTGTGGAGTAGCTTTAGAAGCATTGCATCATTTTGAACCTTGAGATTGAGAACTCCGAGGCCACCATTTTGTTTTGGTCGACACACCATATCCCAGGCTTCAAGCGAGTTACTTTTCTCACCATCTTCTGTTTTTTTGGTCCAAAGGCCATGTCTTCGAATCTTGTCAAATTGCTCAACGATCTTAGGTGGGAGTTTAAGGATTCCCATTTGGTAAATCACCAACGAGGTGACGAGAGAATTCATGAGAGCCAGTTTGCCCGCATACGACATAAGCGACAGTGCTGTGGTGATTCTTCTCTCAGCCTTGCAGACCCAGGGAGTTAAGTCCAGGACTGTGGGTTTGGACGTTCCCAAAGGTAAACCCAGATATGTGAATGGTAGCTGCGCACAGGCGCATCCGAAGATGTCAGCAATATCCTTGTACGTTTCCTCCGGAGTGTTTAAAGGAATAAGTGTTGACTTGTGGAAGTTAATGTGCAGCCCCACCGAATCCGCGTAAGCCGTGACAATCTGTTTCATGCAGGTCGCTTGGAGACGACAGGCCGGCATTACAATGATTGTGTCGTCCGCGTATTGAATGACCGGGAATTGATTGTCACGGCCAGAGGGAATCGGCAGACGTAGATTGTTGTTATGCATGGCATCATTAATGGCAGTTTGGAGCAAATCCGCGGCGAGTACAAAGAGCAAGGTGGACAGCGGGTCGCCTTGACGAACGCCACATCCGCACTAGAAATGTTTGCCAGGGACCCCATTAAGTAGCACGGAGGATTTACCTGAAGAGGTGATGCATTTAACCCAGGCAATCCATTTGTCATTGAATCCCATGCTCTTCATAATCTGCATTATCGCTGAGTGTTGCACCGTGTCAAAAGCTTTGGCAAAGTCGAGTTTAAGCAAAACAATCTCTCGCTTAGATGCTTGGCATTGATGTATGTACTCAAAGGCCCAGGCTAAGCAATCATTGATGGTGCGACCTTTAAGGAATCCATATTGATTCTGATGTATGATTTGCAGGATGATTTTCTGTAAGCGATTAGCGAGAAGTTTTGTGATCAACTTAAGGAAGCAGTTGAGTAACGTAATAGGTCAAAAATCATTGACCGTTTCTGGAGATCTGGTCTTAGGGATGAGGGTAATATGTCCATAGTTGAGGCTTTCCAGATTGAGATTGCCCTCATGAAATTCTGCACAAAGACGGTAGAAGTCTTCTTTTATCACCGGCCAACAAGCTTTGAGAAAGGCACCGTTGAAGCCGTCGGGGCCAGGGGCCCGGTCGGGAGGCATTTCATTAACTACAGCATCAATCTCATGCGTAGTGAAGGGAGTCGTGAGGCTGTCAAAATCCACATTGTCACGTAGCATCTGGGAAAGGTTGAATTTCATTTGTGGTGGCTTCGTTGTCCCCAAACGAGCTTTGAACGCCTCAAACAAAATAGACTCTTTTCCAGCATGGTCCTCAACCACAATGTCATCATTGATTTTCAAGCTGGAAATGAAGTTTTTTCGGTATCGTTCCGTGGCCACTGCTTGGAAGAATTTAGAGTTCTCATCACCAAATTTGATCCAACGAATAGTGCATCGTTTCTTCCAGTAATCTTTTTGATGTTGAAGGAGTCTGATCAGATGTTTTTTGAGAATGGATTGAAAGTTATGATCTTGTCGTGTCAACATTCGGCGATCAGCAATGTGGTCAATCTGAAGGAGAGCTTTATTATTATTAGCAATGGCAGTCTTAAGCCTTGAAATTTTCTTGCTCCACTGACTGAGGGCATGTCTCAAATTTTTAAACTTTTGGTAGAGGCTTGTAGCAGCATTAGCAGATTTACCAAATTTGAGTGGTTTACTCCAAGCATTGGAAACAACCTCCATGAAACCAGGGTGTGCCGTCCAAAAGGTTTCAAAACTGAAATTTTTGCTTTTAGGAATGTTGGTTTGAATGACAACAGAGCAAGGCGTATGGTCTGATACTCGACGCCCAAGGGGATTAACCATGGTGTTGAAAAGAGGAGGTCCAATTGAGGGTGGTGAAAAACCAGTCAAGTTGTTCCAATAATGGATTCTGTTGCATATTAGACCAAGTATAGTGTCTCCCTTTGATTGGTAGTTCAGTGAGGTTTTGCTCTCTGATGAAGTCATTAAAAGTGAACATATCATGAACATTGCCACCAGGCTTGTTCCTGTTATCAGGTGAGCGAATGTAGTTGAAGTCGCCAAGAATTAGCCAGTCCTTTGTCGGTGGTATATCAATATCGAAAAGCCATTGGGTAAATCTATCGCGCATTTCTCCCTGGCAAGGACCATATATGTTCACCAATTTCCAAGTGTGCGATGACATCGTGGAAGTGAAGGTTACGCCCAACGCAAATTGTTCTTGGATAAAGATGTGACCCAAGAATAAAGAGCTACACCAGATCGTTATAATCCCACCCGAAGAGCCAATTGAGGGAATAAATGCAAATGAATCAAAATGCGGTGGACAAATAGTCTTAAGGACACTAGCATTAAAGTCTTGCATCTTCGATTCTTGCAAACAAATGATAGATCAGCCCGAAGAGCTGATCGCATTAGACAACACTAAGAGCTTTTTAGGAGAGTTCAAGCCCTGAACATTCCTACGCAGTACGTTCCAGTTATGCAAAAGAGACATAAAACGCGCGAAGATAAGGTGCGAATCTTAGGTAGAGGGTGAAGCCGGCTCCGCGACGGTCCCATTGAGCGCTTCTTCAGTGAGCTCCTCAGCTGGAACTGCACAAAGTTGAACTCCAATTTGCTGCATTGTGGATATGGCAGTGGGAGGAGGGATCTCTGCAGTATAGGTATCAGACAAGGAGGTGGTGGGAAGCACAGTAGAGGGAGTAACCCGTGGCTTCACCTTGGACTTAGAAGGGCGAGAATCCTGATTGTGATTGACACGGAAACCATCATATTTGTTCTGCCTGGTGCTTCGACGAAGAGGAGCAGTGCTGAGGGGAGCAACGGATTTCCCCTTGCGGCCAAGCACTCTGGTTTCATCAGTAGAGGAAGATGGAGCTAGGTTCTCCTGCATAGGTATCACAGACTGAAGGCCAAGGGGCATGGTATCAGTGCCCTCAGACACGGGCATGACTTCCACTGGGACCATTGAAACATCAGGAGCAGATTGGTGGCCAGGTGTAAATTCAGTAATTTCAGACACCTGAGGCGGTTCAGCAACTGCCACTAGTTGGAGCTGTTCAGAAATTTCCGACACTTGGAGTGGATCCGGTGTAAAAGCACCATCAGAAAGTGCAGAGAAACTTGGGGCAGAGATCACCTGTTCGGCAAGTTGTGGTGAGGTAGCATCTAGATGTTCCACCTGGGAGGACGCATCGGTGAGTAGCAGTGGACCCTCCGTAGTATGAGCAGCCGCATCTATGGCAGAAAGCCTTGCGGAGTTGGTGTTGACTGAAAGCATAGATCCCTCAACCTGAGTGAACTGCAGTGTATTGTTGACTGCAGTGATCTGAATCTCCACACGCACAGATTCAGTCCGAACACCATAAGCATTACGCCACGGACCCATAGAGGCCAAGTAGGGGCGAAGAGCATTGTATATTGAGAGGTTAAGCTGCTGGCGAGGAACTGGTTCAGACAACAGGAGAGACAGCAGCTGGTTACCTTGGTTGGACAGGGCAAAGCGAATACCTTGGTTGTGTAATTCCATAGAGACCGACAGAAGATCCTGGCTGAGCTCAGGACTGACAGACATATTAGCATTGTCCATTATGATCAGGGCGTCGCCCGAGCTTGCCGCACTTGAGCTGTCAGACAGAGTGATTGAATCGTTCCAAGCATCAGCAGCATTATCAGTGATGTTGTCTTCTGGGACTACACCATCCATGACAGAGAGGCCCTGGGCAGCGAGCCAGGATGGGAAGTTCACCAAATGGGCAGGCATGGCAATAGGCTGCGCAGGTGGGGTGGGGGGCCAGGCACCCCAACCCTCGTGAGGAGGAGCTTGATCATGACCTGCAGGGGCGTCATAGTTGGGAGCAGCATTTTGGACAAGCCAGTTGTGCACCTGCTGTTGATTGAGCTGTTCAGCTGTCAGATCAGGTCCAAACTGTGGGTGGGGGTTGCCATCTGGGGGCGGTGGTTCTTCTCCTGCCGGAGGAACTTCAGCCAACATAGCGTGCCATTCCCTGCTGCGGAGGATTGTCACCTGCACAGTCCAACAATCTCTAGCCCCACCAAGCTGCCAAACAACAAAGCTCTTGGGAATCAATCTGAGATGGATCACTTGTGCTTTAATGAGCATAAACCTCCTGTCTTGCCTCGGATTGTACCAAGTAATCAACGATCCATAACCCCCTAGTGCTTTGGTGATATAGTAATCAGTTTGGTAGTCATAGGGGAAACCAAAGAACATAATCCAGTCAGCAGGACCAAAAGTAGTTGTGCGCCTATTGAGAGCTTCATTATGTGGGACAAAGGTAATGAGTAAATCCTCATCTTCAAGCTCAAGGGGAGTTGCAACCGCAGAATCACGAAGAAAAGAGTTCGCAAATCCAAAGATCCCAATGCCAAAGGGGTGGTCACTTTCTTCAGTAGTAAAGAGGTGGGCCTCATGAAGCAAACCTTGCATGGCGGCGCGAACGGCAGCACGTCGGTGAAGAGGAACATAGGCGCTAGTCTCGGCAATCGCCAAGAAGTCGTGTTTCAGAGGCGGAATGGGTCCAACCACCATCCCACTGCGCACCAAGCGATCAGCAGGTCCCGGCTCGACGGCGAAGCCCGGCGGCAAGAAAGGCACCGGATTGAGGGGGTAATTGGCCATGACTGCGAGGTGGAGCAGGGGTCGAGTAGTCAATGTCGATGGAAGTGATGTGTGGAGGGAAGGTGGTGGCAGGGGGGCGATGATGGCATTGGGCAGGGACGTTTGGAAACTCGAGGCAGAATGGCGACCGTCCGGGGTATTTTTGGAAGGGATGGTATTTTTTGGGACCCATTTCCATTGTTCATGCCACCGTCTACAGTGGCAATTAGAAGCCACGTGTCTGTAAGCCCCACAAAAAGTGCATCTTATATTGGAGCAAGAAATAAAACCCTGTGCGGGAGAATGGCAAGTCGATGCCAAGATCTCGGAGTGATTAATCAACTTTCCATGCTACAGAAATTGATTGTCAGTATTTTGGGATGGCTGAGGATGCTAAGCGTAGTGGGCAGGGCAATTGATAGCCTTATGGTCCGGGGCTGAGCAATTAATTCAAATTATCCTAGCGGTGCAGCAAGATCGGTTGTGCCCCCATTGCAAACAACGAGCGCAAAGTGCGGCCCAGCAATCCGCTAACATAGAGATTTCTTTTTCGGAGTAATCAGCTTGGGCCAAATCAGCTTTATGCTGGGCTGATAGAATAGGGGGCCAATACTTATGCGGAGGAGCATATTTGAAGGCCGAGGATAAAAAGCTCTATGGCAGTGGTGGATAAGCAAGCCATAACAGGCATTAAAAGGCCCCAAGCATAAAAAATGAACGTGGTTGATTGTCCTCAAATTTTGCCTGGGCGAGATAAATGTCCCTGAGCCGTAAACGGTCCTCCCGGGGCGCTAGTACCGCATCAGCATTGAATACCTGACAAAAAGAACCAAATCTGATAGGTCGAGTCTCACGATGAACATGTGTAGGGGCATGATCCGAAGGAATATGATGATCAAACACAGACGTGGATGCTTCCTTAGAATGTTTATTGGAAAATTCCATCTGCTTAATCGGCAACAACTCAAATTTGCTTAACTCTTTCACCGAATCATGACTGAAAACACCAGCAGTAGTATGGCTAGAGAGACAAGGTGAAATGGCCATCGGTTTACGGGCCGAAATGCAAGTGAGCTCTTCATCAGCATGCCAACCAAAATTGCCAAGATGGCTACGGTTGAATCTACCACTGAACAAGTGGAAATGGCAGATGAAGTCTGGCCAGACACGATCTTTGAGTCCATAAATAAAATGACCAACCTTGTTGTTGGCCACCGAAAATCAAAAACTCCGAGAACTCAAATGAGTGACCTTGAAACCAGCAGCAATTCCACCAATGCAACATTGAAGAGAAATGCCCACCGATTCCACCGATTGAGAAAGGAGGCAGACGAAAAAGAGACCACCAAGAAGAACTCCTTGGAATCCCGAGAAGGAGAGAAGTGCACCGTAGAACCAAAATTTCTCCTCACCTGATCGGCCAGGGCTAGGCTAGGAGCAAAATCCCAATGTAGCAAGCCTATATCATGGAAATCCCTAGTGGAAATCGCCATTGGAGAGGGTGGAGCAGGTGGGGGAGGGAGGGGGAGGGGGGAGGTGTGGGGAGCCATAAGTTCGAGTTTTTTCATATTGTACCGGGAAGGTTCTAGAAGGTTCCCAGCGAAATAGTTTCGCAGAGCCGAAAGGTTGTCTGGGTTCCAGCAGGAACTAGTTCTGGACGGCGAAGCCCTACTAGATAGATGACACCATATGTGTGCAACTCTGTAGAGAGATCGTAGTTTCGGTCTTAGTTCGTGAGTGTCTCCCTAAGGGCTGTCCGTGTGACCGTCCGAGTTTTGAAGGTCCTCCCAAAGGGCTGTCCGAGTGACCATTCGAGTTTCGAAGGTCCTCCCGAAGGGCTGTCCGCAACACCGTCCGGGGGGCTGTTCGACCGCCTCCCGGAGGGCTGTCTGAGGAGCAGATGAGGGTATACATCCTCGCGGTTGGGAGGTTGTAAATCCTAGCTGCGGGGAACTGCACCGCCGTTCGTCATCGACTCTACTTCACGCTGCGCTACGAGTCGGTAACGAAAAGGATCAAACCATGTATGCAGTCTCCATAGTGATCCTGGGCTGGTGCATAGGTTGGAAATTTTTTGTTTTCTACTGCGTTCCCCTACAGTGGCATCATGAGCCATGCTATGCGTAGATGTAGGTTGCGATCTATAATACATGGAGATGTATGGGTATTGCATAATATAATTTTGGAGTAGATGAGATCTATTGCTGAAAATTATTTATGTGGGTGACAGATGAAATCTGTTACCCGACGTTCTTGTTGCTTCCCTAGAATTTGCGTTTGCTCAATCTCGAGATAGCATGGTGGAATTTGACAAAGTTCTGGCAATCCATGATCCTGATTGATCATGGAAGTGCTATCAGTTCTTTGGGTTCTGCCATAGTCAAAAGAAAGATGAAATTTGGAGATGAAAGGGCATTGCAGATATGATCTGCACGGGGGTCATGCGTATCACGAAGTTTAGTATGGGTTCGATATTTTATTATCTCGTGCTTCATACATCCCGAGATGTTAGTCTAGCGACTTGAATAATCATACTTGATAATAAAACGTTGGTAGCTGCGGTTTAAGTGAAAACCTTAGAAGCCACGAAAAACCAGTTTTTGCATGAACCGATTAGAGACGCCTAACTTGGTTTTGCAGGAGGGTTTGTGCATATGATGTGGTATAGCAGTGCTCATAATAATTTGATTATGTATGAGATGTATATATGATGTAAATTGATTAAACATGACCTGTGTGTGATGATTTGGCATGATGGCTGGAGCCATATGATTGCACTTCAAATGACCTGCGTGTCAACCTTGTGTAATGCATTATTTTATTAGCTATAGAGATAGCAATATTATCTGGTGCATCGACAAGGTGGTGGCAATCTTCGCGAAGGTGAACACTGATGCAAATGCCGAAGACGAAGAAATGAAAGACTTCTCCGTCAGAAAGGGCTATACCATATCATGCTATTATGAATTGCCTGAGGTGTTTATCCCTTATGATCCACCCTTCTTGATTGCGCGGTAGTCACTTTTATTATGGTGATCTCTCACAAAATATCAAGTAGTTAGTGTTCTCCCAAGTGTAGCACCGTCACGACGCCTATCTTTTCGGGGTGCGCCGTGTCACACGGGTATGAACGATTAGAGAAGTGTGAGGCGGGTGAGTTGAGACCTCACAGCGAGATCACTTGGTTGTCTTGACGTTCAAGCATGACCGTCATGAGCTTGGAACAGTCGCATCAAAAGATGAACAAGAGTCAGATAGAGATGTGATTGGCAAGTTGGCCTAGCGGTTGAGATTTTCGTTATAAGTGGTGTTACACCAATGGCGAACAATTGAAATACGGATCTTGAATCACTCACAATCAATTATGAGAGATATTGATTTGAGTGGGAGCGCGCTGTAGAATTAACTTGTTTAATTCTCAGTGCAATTAATTATGAACACTGTCTAAGTGTTTCTTGCAAAATAGTTGTAGAATAATGGCTCGCGTTTGCACTTTCCGTGTTAAAATTGAATAGCTGTTAAATATCTGGTTAAAACTTTACGATTGGTAACGTAATGTGAGGATTGTCCTCAAAAGTGCCGAGAAGGACTTTGTCCTATCGCATGCTTTCCGTATCATCCCGCTAATACTATGGATCATGTGACTCTCGTCCTTCGATCCAAAATCTAGAATTCTGTTACGGTGAAGTGGAATATGTTTTCTTCCATGAAACCCAAACTTCGAAAGTTGGGATAGTTATATGATATTCATGGAACTGAAAATTAATTTTCAGATAGAAACAAAGGCTGAAAGATATGAAATATCCAAAGTAATGTTTACTATGCATGTGACTGTTGGGAAAGGGATCCAGAAGAACGCCTGTCATATAATGAAAGGTTAATAAAACAACAACTTAAAGAGAATGGAAGTGTCCAAAGGGTGTTAGTATTACTTACACGCCTAGGAAGTCCGGGGCTAACGCCACTCTTAAGTTGGGTGTTTCTTTTGCGAGTAGGAGAAATACTAAAAGTTAAACTGTTAGAAGTATAAAGGCAGAAAGAAAGATGACTAGAATATCTGAAGGAAATATGCCCTAGAGGCAATAATAAAGTTGTTATTTATTTCCTCATATCATGATAAATGTTTATTATTCATGCTAGAATTGTATTACCCGGAAACATGATACATGTGTGAATACATAGACAAACATAACGTCACTAGTATGCCTCTACTTGACTAGCTCATTAATCAAAGATGGTTATGTTTCCTAACCATAGACATGTGTTCTCATTTGATTAACGGGATCACATCATTTGGAGAATGATGTGATTGACATGACCCATTCCGTTAGCCTAGCACTTGATCGTTTAGTATGTTGCTATTGCTTTCTTCATGACTTATACAAAGTTCCTACAACTATGAGATTATGCAACTCCCATTTACCGGAGGAACACTTTGTGTGATACCAAACGTCACAACGTAACTAGGTGATTATAAAGGAGCTCTACAGGTGTCTCCGAAGGTACATGTTCAGTTGGCGTATTTCGAGATTAGGTTTTGTCACTCAGATTGTTGGAGAGGTATCTCTGGGCCCTCTCCGTAATGCACATCACTATAAGCCTTGCAAGCAATGTAGCTAATGAGTTAGTTACGGAATGATGCATTACGTAACGAGTGAAGAGACTTGCCAGTAACGAGATTGAACTAGGTATTGGATACCGACGATCGAATCTCGGGCAAGTAAACATACCGATGACAAAGGGAAGAACGTATGTTGTTATGCGGTTTGACCGATAAAGAACTTCGTAGAATATGTAGGAGCCAATATGAGCATCCAGGTTCCGCTATTGGTTATTGACCGAGAACAGTTCTAGGTCATGTCTACATAGTTCTCGAACCCGTAGGGTCCGCACGCTTAACGTTACGATGACAATTTTATTATGAGTTTACTAGTTTTGATGTACTGAAGGTTGTTTGGAGTCCCGGATGTGATCACGGACATGACGAGGAGTCTGGAAATGGTCTAGACATAAAGATTGATATATTGGATGACTATATTCGGACACCGGAATTGTTCCGGGTGATTTCGGAGAAAACCGGAGTGCCGGAGGGGTTACCGGAACCCCCCGAGGAAGTATTGGGCCTTAGTGCGCCTGAGGGAAGATAGAGGGCAGTAGCCTAGGAGGTGGCGTCCCCCCCCATGGGGAGTCCAAATTGGACTAGGGGAGGGGGGCGCGGCCCCTCTTTCCCTCTCCCTCTCCCTCTCTTTCCTTCCCCCTTCCTCCTTCCTAGTGGGACTAGGAAAGGGGAGTTGTCGGTGTCAAAACCGGTGGATCTCGGGTAGGGGGTCCCGGACTGTGTGTCTAGGCGAATGGTAACAGGAGACAAGGGACATGATGTTTTTACCCAGGTTCGGGCCCTCTCGATGGAGGTAAAACCCTACTCCTGCTTGATTGATATTGATGATATGGGTAGTACAAGAGTGGATCTACCACGAGATCAAGGAGGCTAAACCCTAGAAGCTAGCCTATGGTATGATTGTTGTAATGGTTATGTTGTCCTACGGACTAAAACCCTCTGGTTTATATAGACACCGAAGAGGGCTAGGGTTACACAGAGTCGGTTACAATGGTAGGAGATCTACATATCCGTATCGCCAAGCTTGCCTTCCACACCAAGGAAAGTCCCATCCGGACACGGGACGAAGTCTTCAATCTTGTATCTTCATAGTCTTGGAGTCGGGCCGATGATGATAGTCTGGCTATCCGGACACCCCCTAGTCCAGGACTCCCTCAATAGCCCCTGAGCCAGGCTTCAATGATGATGAGTCCGGCGCGCATAATGTTCGGCATTGTTAGGAGGGTTCCTCCTCCAAATAATTCATAGAAGATTGTGAACACAAGGATAGTGTCCGGCTTTGCAAAATAAATTCCACATACCACCGTAGAGAGAATAATATGTACACAAGTTCAATATGCTGACGTATTTTGTAGCATGACGTCACGCCACTACCAAGCCTTTACTGGAATCGTTTTTTATTATAACACCTCAGCACGTTTAGCGAAGAGGTTTCCTTGGCACGTCTTGTTGAAGCAGAGATCGTGTTCTCCTTATTCCGGGTTTCCCATCAATACGGACGTGGGTAACCCAACCGTGTCCGTTGCCACGCCTCCTCCATCGGAGGCGAGTCCCGAACGGTCACGTTGACGGCTCTTGGTATTCTCCCTCTTTATAATGGGACCAAGGCTCATTTCTTTTCTTCAATCCTCCATTGAATCTTCTCCTTGCCCCAGGTTCCAACACCCAGAGCCCGAGATTCGGGCGCTTCAGACCTCCAACAATGTACGGCTCCGACCTTCAGGGCCGGTGGATGCCCTCCTCCGTCACGGAGGAGGACGTGCTAAAGCTGCAAGAGGCCAAGTACCTGACTTACGAGATTTCGCACAGGCTGCCCGCCGAAGGGCAGGTCATCCCCACCCCTGAGCTCGGCGAGTACGTCATTTTTGTATCCCACCTCCGTCGGGGCTTAGGCTTCCCGATGGATCCTTTTGTGAGAGGGCTCATGTTTTACTACGGGTTGAAATTCCATGACTTGGCTCTGGAGTCCATCCTCCATATTTCTTCATTCATCGTCGTTTGTGAAGCCTTCCTCCGCATCACCCCTCACTTCGGCCTGTGGTTGAAGACCTTCAAAGTAGAGCCCAAGATGATCGACGGGCGTCGAGCAGAGTGCGGCGGGGCGGCCATAAGCAGGAGGGCCGATGCCCCGTGGCCCGAGGGCTCCTTCCAAGAGGAGCTTGGTTTGTGGCAATAGGAGTGGTTTTATATTACCGCTCCCAGGGGCAGCAGGCAGAAGCCGCCGCCCGTATTCCGCTCGGGACCTCCACGACGATTGATGTCATGGGTCAACCAAGGGCTCAACTGGGAGCCGTCAAAGGACGTGCCCCTATTGCAGGGCCGGATTCGAGACCTCCAAGCGAGGGAGATCGATCTGGTCGTGGTGATGCAGGTTATGCTGATTAGGCGTCTCCTGCCCTGCAAACGCCGTCCTCTCTGGCTATGGGAATTTAATCCGGAGGGACCACGGATTCTCCAACACTTCATGGGTACGACACCCGTGGAGATGTACAAACTGTTCTTCGGATCACGGGAGGTGTGTCCGGAATTGACCGAGGACGCCGGCCTAAGCTGCAATCGCCCGGATACTCAATTAAGTAGCTTTGTATTCGGACACACCGTTTGTTTGACTTTTTACAATTCGCCTTTTAACCCGTTGTCCTTTAACAGGAGTGGATAGTGCAAGCAAAGCTAATACGGTGTCCGGCCCCCCTCTCAGAGATGCGCCGGATCCCGTGCTGGTCAGGATGCTGGAGGTTGAGCCTTCAGAAGAAGGCGAAGGGGAAAATAGAGGAGCTACCGCCTCACTAAAGGAGGCTCTTGAAAGAGGGGGGATCGAGAATCCCTCCCTCCAAGGGGAGAAGAGGACTGCCTCCGGGGACCCGGGGGCCAAAGCCCCTAAGCGGGGGAAGAAATCTTCACCAGAGGGTCCTGCGTCCGGGGAGGCCCCGGCCGCACAGTCTCCCTTAAAGAATCAGCCCTCCAGCGAGCCGTAAGTAGGAAAAAAAGGGGTCTTTGTAATAAGGGACATCCCTATTTGTGCTTCTGAGGATAACTCAAGTTTTTACCTTGTAGTTCGGATCTCCGTCCTTCGCAGATGAGCTCGTCTTCGGGGGACCTTCATCCGGAGATGGTGGAGAGCAAGACGCCTCCGTCCGCTGCGCCGTCGGATAGGGCGGACGAGCCTGAAGTGTCATCACGAAGGGTATCCCCGAGTCCGGCAAAGCCAAAGAGTTCGGCGCCGACTAGTGTTCGGCCGGGGGAGCTGAAGGATCTGCTTGAGAGTGCGTCTATCTCAGACGATCACCATGCATGTATGAGTATGGTGATTGGAAGGATTTCGCCCGCCGAAGGCAGACTGCGCAACGCCGTCAGGAGTTTGCTGGCGGGGTTTGAGGTAAAAATGACACACCTTTTGACAGTTTTACACATAAAGTGAGCCCTGTATAGATAGTAGCCCCTAAGACTCGGTAGGTTGTCGAAAACGACAGCGTGCCGAGGATCAAAATCGCAGGTTTTAATTTTCACCGTTCCTATGTAGGTGGCGGATTGTCCGGGGGCCAGCCGGACTGATGGAGTTGCTGAACTAAAGCGGTAACTCGACGTTGCAGATGCGGACATCGTGCTAGTCAACAGGCGACTTGACGAGTCGCAAGGTAAGTGTTTATTTGCGGCCACCTAGCAAGAGAGCTAAAGCCCACCTCTTACAATATGTGTGCTTGACGCAGATGGTGCCGCTGCTGTGGAGAGCCTTCAGGCAGAACTTGCTCAAGCCAAGGAGCAGGCCAGAAGGAGTGATGCGGCTGCCTCGAGGGCGGCCGAGGAGTTAGAAGCCGAAAGGGCTGCACACTGCCGCAGCAGGGAAGAGATTGTCGAAATGGCCGTGAAGTTAAAAGATGCTACCAACCGCAATGAGGTTCTTGAAAAAGAATGCCTAGCGGAGCGAGAAGACCTCGGGAAGGCCACCGCCGAAGCCAAGGATGCCCGTTCTGCAATGCGGGCTATAAAGGAGGAGCTGCGCCAAGCCGGGGACATTGTGGCTGGCAAGCCTTTTCTGCTGCGCCGAAGGTTTATGGATCCAAAGTATGCTCAGCTCGGCCAGCTATGGGGTCCGGAGGATCCTTATATGGACTTAGCGGCGAGTGCGGCGGATGCCGTTGTGCACTTCCGAAGTCAGAAGGATCACAAGATGAAAGAGCTGTTTTGGTCTCTATTCCATAGTCCGGATCGTTCACTTCTGCTGACCGATCGGTTGGCCAAATGGGCTGAGCTGAATAGGTTGTCCGGACTTTCCATGACGGATATCGTGACTCACGTCTGGCCGGATAGGCCCAAGCCGAAGAGCTATTTTGGCTTATTGCAGCAATTTCTTGGGGCGGTGCCGCATATCAAGGCGATGAAGCGGTCGGCCTGCATAGAGGGTGCACGGATGGCCCTCGCCCGTGTGAAGACACATTGGACAGAGATGGATGCCACCGCTGTTGCGACCCAGGGTTCGGACGATAGCTGGTTACCCGCCGAGCACTATTTTGGGGAAGTTCTGTGTGGTGCTCGTGTAATAGAGTCGCAGTGCTCGAAAAATGTCACGTTCAAATGAATGTTTTGGTTTGTAAAACGATGTTTATGATGTAAGCGCTTTTTATACTTGTGCGTCCAAGTGGTGAAATATCTCCTGTGCGGCCGTTTATGTATACGTGTGTATAACCTGAAAGATGCAGTCGTCGGCTTCAGCCCCCACGCACAAGGTGCGGGGGTGTTTGCAAAAAATAGCACATTTTCACACTTAATCCGACGTCTCGGTCCTGTGAAGGAGGTGGTAGCGTAGCAAACGAGGCAACCGGACTATAATGCTTTATCACTTTCACTTAGCCATAGGAGTTCGAGGGTGGGGCTACGATATAGCCCCTAGTGGCACCGTGCTCTCCGAATTCAGGGTGCGTGTGTGCCTGACCGGGAAACGGCCCTTCGTCAAAGCGGAGGAATTCCAAACATTCCAGTAGTCGATCGAGTGGTTGACCAGTCTCTCGCTGTATCATGACAGTCAGTTTTCGGCTTTCTCTACTGAGGTGCTCGCCCAGCCGAACTGGGGCACAATCGCAGTAGTTCTCCTGGTGCCGCGTTAGCCGATGATACGGAACGTAAGGCAGCAAAACACAGGAGCCGGGCAAACCCAACATTTGACCAAAGACATGATTCGGAGCTGATGCATATAGGGCCTAACTCGAGACGCCGAACACTCCCTAAGGTGTTCAGTCTTTATAATAATGGGCAGAACAATGCCCTGAGCCCCTAGTGTCCAGGTACGGGCAAGGTCCTCTGACGCGGCCGATGCCAAAACGTCAGTCTCCACTCTGGTTATAATGAGAAACCAGGGGATTATAGCAACAAGAGACAGTAACAAAGGTTTACGCAGGGTCTTAATCTAAAAAGAATCCTTGCAACGGGTCCCTACTGCACGTCTGCGCCTGTGTCTCCGTTGTGCCGTATCCTGGATGGGTGTGCACGTTGTTCATCTGTAAAAAGAGAGGAACTTAGTTTGAAAGGAAGTCATGCTAAAAGTGCATAAAAAATTGAAATATTAATGAATGAATAAAGCTGATCCTATATTAGCTCATTATTGCTTATACACACAGCCCCTTGTGAAGGGGTGTGCGGTAGGGAGCCCCTAGCCTATTTATGCCGGACTCGTCTAGCCGTGTCTGGGGTCTTTGAACGACCATTTAATGAATTGATGCCACGTGGACCGGGCATTTTAAGTGTAAGAGACGCGTAATGTGATATTGCGTTGAAGCGGACAAAAGCTTCACGTCCCAATAGTGCTTGATAGCTACTTTTGAATGGGGCGACATGGAAGATTAGCCTTTCGCGTCCAAAGTTGTCAGGTGACCCGAACACAACTTCTAGTAGTAAGGAGCCCGTGCACTTGGCGTAAGGGCCTCGCGTCACTCCTTTGAAGGAAGTGCGGCTATATCGAATTTTAGTAAGGTCTATCCCCAACCTGTGGATTGTGTCCGGATATAGCAGATTTAGATCGCAGCCGCCGTCCATCAGGACTTGTGTAAATTGTAGTCTGTCGATTATAGGATCCAATATCAGAGCAGTCCATCCTGCGTTTCGGATACTTCTGGAAAAATCCAGGTGGTCGAAAGTGATTGGTTTTGACATCCAATTTTGAGGTTCCGCTGGGGTGGACTGTGCGACACCTACCTTAGCGGGTGCCGCATTGTTTTTCCGTACTATCACATGGAGTGAGTTTACTGTTTTGACTTCTTGTGGGAAAGTCTTTTGTTTTCCAGTGCTCTGCTGGTGGGGTTCGTCATCATCCTTGCTTAGCGCGTCGAGCCCCTTGTGTTCGGCGTTGAGTCGGCCGGACTGTTTGAAAACCCAACAATCTCGATGGGTGTGGTTTGCAGGCCTTCCGGAGGTGCTGTGGATTTGACATATCCGATCCAAAATTTTGTTTAAGTTGGATAGCTCGTCACTGTTATCTTTAAGGGGCAGCGTTTTGTTGTTCGGCCGTGAGCTTTTGAATCCGGCGTTGACCGCCGTGTTCTTTGGGCTTTTTTCTTTGTTTCGGCGCTGATCCTTTCTGCGCCATGATTTTCCGTTTCCATCTCTGATTTCGGATGTACTCGGGTCGCTGGTGCTGCATGTTGCTAGCGGGTCATGAGGCTTGTTAGCGCGGCCATTGTTATCGGCTTCTCTTGGCCGAGGTGTCTGGCGAGCCATCCGTCTTGGACATTATGTTTAAAAGCTGCTAAGGCTTCAGCATCCGGACATTCGACTATTTGGTTCTTTTTGGTAAGGAACCTGTTCCAGAATTTGCGCGCTGACACTCCGGGCTGTTGAGTTATGTGACTTAAATCGTCTGCATCCGGAGGGCGGACATAAGTCCCTTGAAAATTTGCTCTAAACGCGTCCTCGAGCTCTTCCCAACTTCCAATAGTATTTTCAGGGAGGCTTTTGAGCCAATGCCGAGCTGGCCCTTTGAGCTTGAGGGGTAGATATTTTATGGCGTGGAGATCATATCCTCTAGCCATGTGTATGTGGAGGATGTAATCCTCGATCCAGACTCCAGGGTCTGTTGTTCCGTCATATGCCTCTATGTTTACGGGTTTGAACCCTGCTAGAAATTCATGATCCAGCACCTCATCGGTGAAACATAGTGGGTGTGCGGCGCCCCTATATTTGGGTGTGCCGTTGTCTTCGAAAACATGACGTGTTGTGTTGCTTCCTGGGCCCCTCTTTTTTGGCCCAGAAATGGACCTGACCGGGCCATCTGTTTTCCGAGGATCATGAGTCGGCTTGTGTGCGGCGCCGCTTGTCGCTTTTGGCCTGTCATCTAGTCGTCTATCCGGCCAGGCGGCCTCTTTGTTTTTTGACTGTGGGGGCTCTATGGCTTCCTCGTCAAATTCTGGCAACAGCTTGCGCTTCGGGTAGCTCTTTGTTTGGTGGCCATTGCCATATTTGTCCGCGGTCTTGAGTACTTTGCTCCACCTCATTCTGAGTATGTCTTCCGCTGTTTTGAGCTTCCTCTTTTCCTTCTTCAGACCTCTTGCAGTGGCGAGAAGTCTTTTGTGAAGGTTCTTATGCTCCGGAGGTGCGTCCAGCGTGAGATCGTCTGGACTGTTGTTTTCGCCGGGCATAGATTGATTATCTTATTCATCCTGTTCGGATGGTTGCTTGGTTGCATGTTCGACACCCACTGGTTTGTCCTGCTCTGTTGCTGGGTCCTTAGGAGTGCTGTTGTTGTCGAGGCGGGACTTAGGGCGGTGCTTACGTCGCTGTTTTGGCTGTTTTTCAGTGGAATTATCCTTTGCCGCTTCTCGGTGTTCATTTTTATCGCTTCCTTTTGGGGTGTCCACCGTATATACAACATGGGTTGAAGTTTTCTTCCAGTTCCCCGTAGGCGCTGGTTCTTAGTCGTCTCCAACATCGTCGTCCATACCGTCGATGTCTTCGGAGTCGTAGTCTAGCATGTCGGTTAGGTCGTCGACAGTGGCTACAAAGTGGGTGGTGGGTGGGCTTTGAATTTCTTCGTCTTCCGCATCCCAATCATCCTGGCCGTAGTCCGGCCAGGGCTCTCCGGATAGCGAGAGATGCTTTAGCAAATTCAAGATGTCGCCAAAGGGTGAGTGTTGAAAGATGTCCGCGGCAGTGAACTCCATGATCGGTGCCCAATCGGATTCGATTGGCAGGGGCGCGGGAGGTTCGGAGTCCGGCGTGGAGTCCGGCGCGTCGGAGTCACGAGCTTTATTAGGGACGAGGTTAGTGTTCGGCTCCATCGCCGTGGAAGTTGCAGCTCCCGAGGCGGTGTCTAGCCACCCGTCGTCGTTCTGCGCGATCGGCTCCGAACTATGGGTCGGAGCGGATTCGTGTGCGGCCTCCAAGGTACTGTCCGGCGGCAGAGTTAGGTCATGCCCATCATGACAGTGCGGCACGCTCGGCTGTGGCTCGGATCCATCGAAGATCAAGTCTCCGCGGATGTTGTCGATTGAAGAAGCCATCAAGCCTATCAGTGACGACATAGAGGAACTCTCAATGAAAGCACCAATGTCGGTGTCAAAACCGGCGGATCTCGGGTAGGGGGTCCTGAACTGTGTGTCTAGGCGGATGGTAATAGGAGACAAGGGACACGATGTTTTTACCCAGGTTTGGGCCCTCTCGATGGAGGTAAAACCCTACTTCTGCTTGATTGATATTGATGATATGGGTAGTACAAGAGTGGATCTACCACGAGATCAAGGATGCTAAACCCTAGAAGCTAGCCTATGGTATGATTGTTGTAATGGTTATGTTGTCCTACGGACTAAAACCCTCCAGTTTATATAGACACCGGAGAGGGCTAGGGTTACACATAGTCGGTTACAATGGTAGGAGATCTACATATCCGTATCGCCAAGCTTGCCTTCCACACCAAGGAAAGTCCCATCCGGACATGGGACAAAGTCTTCAATCTTGTATCTTCATAGTCTTGGAGTCCGGCCGATGATGATAGTCCGGCTATCCGGACACCCCCTAGTCCAGGACTCCCTCAGTAGTCCTACTCCCACTAGGAGGAGGACTCCCCCCTCCTTGGCGTGCCCCAAGGGCCGGCCGGCCTCCCCCCTTGCTCCTTTATATACGGGGGCTGGGGGGCACCCCAAGACACACAAGTTGATCATCGTGATCGTTCCTTAGCCATGTGCGGTGCCCCCCTCCACCATATTCCACCTCGGTCATATCGTTGCAGTGCTTAGGCGAAGCCCTGCATCGGTAGAACATCATCATCGTCACCACGCCATCGTGCTGACGAAACTCATCTCCGATACCCTGCTGGATCGGAGTCCGGGGATCATCATCGAGCTGAACGTGTACTGAACTCGGAGGTGCCGTACGTTCGGTGCTTGGATCGGTCGGATCATGAAGACGTACGACTACATCAACCGCGTTGTCATAACGCTTCCGCTTACGGTCTACGAGGTTACGTGGACAACACTCTCCCCTCTCGTTGCTATGCATCACCATGATCTTGCGTGTGCATAGGATTTTTTTTGAAATTACTACGTTTCGCAACAGTGGCATCCGTTCCTGGTTTTATGCGTAGATGTCATATGCACGAGTAGAACACAAGTGAGTTGTGGGCGATACAAGTCATATTGCTTACCAGCATGTCATACCTTGGTTCAGCGGTATTGTGAGATTAAGCAGCCCGGACCGACATTACGCGTACGCTTACACGAGACTGGTTTCACCGTTACGAGCACTCGTGCTTAAAGGTGACTGGCGGGTGTCTGTCTCTCTCACTTTAGTTGAACCGAGTATGGCTACGCCTGGTCCTTGCGAAGGTTAAAACAGCACTAACTTGACGAACTATCATTGTGGTTTTGATGCGTAGGTAAGAAAGGTTCTTGCTCAGCCCGTAGCAGCCACATAAGATTTGCAACAACAAAGTAGAGGACGTCTAACACCAACCAATACTAAAGGTCCCCCATACCACGGCGTGAGCTCACGCCACGTGGTGGGCCTTTAGTGGCGGTTCGTGCCGAACCGGTACTAAAGGGGGGGGGGGCTTTAGTGCCCACACTTTAGTGCCGGTTATGGAACCGGCACTAAAGGGCCTTACGAACCGGTGCTATTACCCGGTTCTGCACTAGTGTCAAGACGTTATGCTATATTTTATTGTATGAGATGATCATGTTTTGTAATCGAAGTTATCAGCAACTGGCAGGAGCCATATGGTTTTCGCTTTATTGTATGAAATGCAAACGCCCTGTAATTGCTTTACTTTATCACTAAGCAGTAGCGATAGTCGTAGAAGCAATAGATGGCGTAACGACAATGATGCTATGATGGAGATCAAGGTGTCGCGCCTGTGACGATGGTGACCATGACGGTGCTTCGGAGATGGAGATCACAAGCACAAGATGGATGCCCATATCATATCACTTATATTGATTCCATGTGATGTTTATCCTTTATGCATCTTATCTTGCTTTGATTGACGGTAGCATTTTAAGATGATCTCTCACAAAATTATCAAGAAGTGTTCTTCCTTAGTATGCACCATTGCGAAAGTTCTTCGTGCTGAGACACCACATGTTGATCGAGTGTGATAGGCTCTACGTTCGAATACAACGGGTGAAAAACAGTTGCACATGCGGAATACTCAGGTTAAACTTGACGAGCCTAGCATATACAGATATGGCCTCGGAACACGGAGACCAAAAGTTCGAACATGAATCATATAGTAGATATGATCAACATAGAGATGTTCACCATTGAAACTACTCCATCTCACGTGATGATCAGACATGGTTTAGTTGATTTGGATCACGTGATCACTTAGATGACTAGAGAGATGTCTGTCTAAGTGGGAGTTCTTGAGTAATATGATTAATTGAACTTAAATTTATCATGAACTTAGTACTTGATAGTATTTTCCTTGTCTATGTTTGTTGTAGATAGATGACTCGTGCTGTTGTTCCGTTTAATTTTATTGCGTTCCTTGAGAAAGCTAAGTTGAAAGATGATGGTAGCAATTACAGGGGCTGGGTCCGTAACCTGAGGATTATCCTCATTGCTGCATAGAAGAATTACGTCCTGGAAGCACCGCTAGGTGCCAGGCCTGTTGCAGATGCAACTGACGATGTTAAGAACGTCTGGCAGAGCAAAGCTGATGACTACTCGATAGTTCAGTGTGCCATGCTTTACGGCTTGGAACCGGGTCTTCAACGACGTTTTGAACGTCATGGAGCATTTGAGATGTTCCAGGAGTTGAAGTTAATATTTCAAGCAAATGCCCGGATTGAGAGATATGAAGTCTCCAATAAGTTCTATAGCTGTAAGATGGAGGACAATAGTTCGGTCAGTGAACACATACTCAAAATGTCTGGGTATAATAATCACTTGATTCAACTGGGAGTTAATCTTCCTAATGATAGTGTCATTGACAGAATTCTTCAATCACTGCCACCAAGCTACAAGAGCTTCGTGATGAACTATAATATGCAAGGGATGGACAAGACTATTCCCGAGCTCTTCGCAATGCTAAAGGCTGCGGAGGTAGAAATCAAGAAGGAGCATCAAGTGTTGATGGTCAATAAGACCACCAGTTTCAAGAAAATGGGCAAAGGGAAGAAGAAGGGGAACTTCAAAAAGAACAGCAAACAAGTTGCTACTCAAGAGAAGAAACCCAAGTCTGGACCTAAGCCTGAGACTGAGTGCTTCTACTGCAAGCAGACTGGAGACTGGAAGCGGAACTGCCCCAAGTATTTGGCGGATAAGAAGGATGGCAAAGTGAACAAAGGTATATGTGATATACATGTTATTGATGTGTACCTTACTAATACTCGCAGTAGTACCTGGGTATTTGATACTGGTTCTGTTGCTAATATTTGCAACTCGAAACAGGGACTACAGATTAACCGAAGATTGGCTAAGGACGAGGTGACGATGCGCGTGGGAAATGGTTCCAAAGTCGATGTGATCGCGGTCGGCACGCTACCTCTACATCTACCATCGGGATTAGTTTTAGACCTAAATAATTTTTATTTGGTGCCAGCGTTAAGCATAAACATTATATCTAGATCTTGTTTGATACGAGACGGTTATTCATTTAAATTAGAGAATAATGGTTGTTCTATTTATATGAGTAATATCTTTTATGGTCATGCACCCTTGAAGAGTGGTCTATTCTTATTGAATCTCGATAGTAGTGATACACATATTCATAATGTTGAAGCCAAAAGATGTAGAGTTGATAATGATAGTGCAACTTATTTGTGGCACTGCCGTTTAGGTCATATCGGTGTAAAGCGCATGAAGAAACTCCATACTGATGGACTTTTGGAATCACTTGATTATGAATCACTTGGTACTTGCGAACCGTGCCTCATGGGCAAGATGACTAAAATGCCTTTCTCCGGAACTATGGAGCGAGCAACTGATTTATTAGAAATTATACATACTGATGTATGTGGTCCAATGAATATTGAAGCTCGCGGCGGGTATCGTTATTTTCTCACCTTCACAGATGATTTGAGCAAATATGGGTATATCTACTTGATGAAACACAAGTCTGAAACATTTGAAAAGTTCAAAGAATTTCAGAGTGAAGTGGAAAATCATCGTAACAAGAAAATAAAATTTCTACGATCTGATCGTGGAGGAGAATATTTGAGTTACGAGTTTGGTTTACATTTGAAACAATGCAGAATAGTTTCGCAACTCATGCCACCCAGAACACCACAACAAAATGGTGTGTCTGAACGTCGTAATCGTACTTAGTAGATATGGTGCGATCTATGATGTTTCTTACTGATTTTACCGCTATCGTTTTGGGGTTATTCTTTAGAGACGGCTGCATTCACATTAAATATGGCACCATGAAAATCCGTTGAGACGATGCCTTATGAGCTGTGGTTTGGCAAGAAACCAAAGTTGTCGTTCCTTAAAGTTTGGGGCTGCGATTCTTATGTGAAGAAACTTCAACCAGATAAGCTCGAACCCAAGTCGGAGAAATGTGTGTTCATAGGATACCCAAAAGAGACTATTGGGTACACCTTCTATCACAGATCTGAGGCAAGATTTTCGTTGCTAAATTCGGATCTTTTATAGAGAAGGACTTTCTCTCGAAAGAAGTGAGTGGGAGGAAAGTAGAACTTGATGAGGTAACTGTACCTGCTCCCCTATTAGAAAATAGTTCATCACAAGAACCGGTTCCTGTGACAACTACACCAATTAGTTTGGAAGCTAATGATATTGATCATGAAACTTCAGATCAAGTTTCTACTGAACCTCGTAGGTCTACCAGAGTAAGATCCGCACCATAGTGGTACGGTAATCCTATTCTGGAAGCCATGTTACTTGACCATGACGAACCTATGAACTATGACGAAGCGATGATGAGCCTAGATTCCGCAAAATGGCTTGAAGCCATGAAATCTGAGATGGGATCCATGTATGAGAACAAAGTATGGACTTTGGTTGACTTTCCCGATGATCGGCAAGCCATTGAGAATAAATGGATCTTCAAGAAGAAGACTGACGCTGATGGTAATGTAACTGTCTACAAAGCTCGACTTGTTGCAAAAGGTTTTCGACAAGTTCACGGGGTTTACTACGATGACACTTTCTCACCCGTAGCGATGCTTAAGTCTGTCCGAATCATGTTAGCAATTGCCGCATTTTATGATTATGAAATTTGGCAAATGGATGTCAAAATTGCATTCCTGAATGGATTTCTGGAAGAAGAGTTGTATATGATGCAACCGAAAGGTTTTGTCGATCCAAAAGGTGCTAACAAAGTGTGCAAGCTCCAGCGATCCATTTATGGACTGGTGCAAGCATCTCGGAGTTGGAATAAACGCTTTGATAGTGTGATCAAAGCATATGGTTTTATACAGACTTTTTGAGAAGCCTGTATTTACAACAAAGTGAGTGGGAGCTCTATAGCATTTCTGATATTATATGTTGATGACATATTGTTAATTGGAAATGATATAGAGTTTCTGGATAGCATAAAGGGATACTTGAATAAAAGTTTTTCAATGAAAGACCTCGGTGAAGCTGCTTACATATTGGGCATCAAGATCTATAGAGATAGATCAAGATGCTTAATTGGACTTTCACAAAGCACATACCTTGATAAAGTTTTGAAAAAGTTCAAAATGGATTAGGTAAAGAAAGGGTTCATGCATGTATTACAAGGTGTGAAGTTGAGTCAGACTCAATGCCCGACCACAGTAGAAGATAGAGAGAAAATGAAAGATGTTCCTTATGCTTCAGCCATAGGCTCTATCATGTATGCAATGCTGTGTACCAGACCTGACGTATGCTTAGCAATAAGCTTGGCAGGAAGGTACCAAAGTAATCCAGGAGTGGATCACTGGACAGCGGTCAAGAACATCCTGAAATACCTGAAAAGGACTAAGGATATGTTTGTCGTTTATGGAGGTGACAAAGAGCTAGTCATAAATGGTTACATCGATGCAAGCTTTGACACTGATTCAGACGATTCTAAATCACAAACCGGATACGTGTTTTTATTAAACGGTGGAGCTGTAAGTTGGTGCAGTTCTAAACAAAGCGTCGTGGCGGGATCTACATGCGAAGCGGAGTACATAGCTGCTTTGGAAGCAGCAAATGAAGGAGTCTGGATGAAGGAGTTCATTTCTGATCTAGGTGTCATACCTAGTACATCGGCACCAATGAAGATCTTCTGTGACAATACTAGTGAAATTGTCTTGGCAAAGGAATCTAGATTTCACAAGAGGACCAAGCACATCAAGAGACGCTTCAATTCCATCCGGGACCAAGTCCAGGTGGGAGACATAGAGATTTGCAAGATACATACGGATCTGAATGTTGCAGACCCATTGACTAAGCCTCTTCCACGAGCAAAACATGATCAACACCAAGACTCCATGGGTGTTAGAATCATTACTGTGTAATCTAGATTATTAACTCTAGTGCAAGTGGGAGACTGAAGGAAATATGCCCTAGAGGCAATAATAAAGTTATTATTTATTTCCTCATATCATGATAAATGTTTATTATTCATGCTAGAATTGTATTACCCGGAAACATGATACATGTGTGAATACATAGACCAACATAATGTGACTAGTATGCCTCTACTTGACTAGCTCATTAATCAGAGATTGTTATGTTTCCTAACCATAGACATGTTTTGTCACTTGATTAACGGGATCACATCATTAGCCTAGCACTTGATCGTTTAGTATGTTGCTATTGCTTTCTTCATGACTTATACAAAGTTCCCACAAATATGAGATTATGCAACTCCCGTTTACCGGAGGAACACTTTGTGTGCTACCAAACGTCACAACATAACTGGGTGATTATAAAGGAGCTCTACAGGTGTCTCCGAAGGTACATGTTGAGTTGGCGTAGTTTGAGATTAGGTTTTGTCACTCCGATTGTCGGAGAGGTATCTCTGGGCCCTCTCGGTAATGCACATCACTATAAGCCTTGCAAGCAATGTAGCTAATGAGTTAGTTACGGAATGATGCATTACGTAACAAGTAAAGAGACTTGCCGGTAATGATATTGAACTAGGTATTGGATACCGACAATCAAATCTCAGGCAAGTAAACATACCGATGACAAAGGGAACAACGTATGTTGTTATGCGGTTTGACCGATAAAGATCTCCGTAGAATATGTAGGAGCCAATATGAGCATCCAGGTTCCGCTATTGGTTATTGACCGGGAACAGTTCTAGGTCAAGTCTACATAGTTCACGAACCCGTATGGTCCGCACGCTTAACGTTAGGATGACAGTTTTATTATGAGTTTATAAGTTTTGATGTACCGAAGGTTGTTCGGAGTCCCGGATGTGATCACATACATGACGAGGAGTCTCGAAATGGTAGAGAAATAAAGATTGATATATTGGACGACTATATTCGGACACCGGAATTGTTCCGGGTGATTTCGGAGAAAACCGGAGTGCCGGAGGGGTTACTGGAACCCCCCGGGGAAGTATTGGGCCTTAGTGGGCCTGAGGGGAGAGAGAGGGCAGCAGTCTAGCAGGTGGCCCCCCCACCATGGGGAGTCCGAATTGGACTAGGGGCGGGGGGCGCGGCCCCTCTTTCCCTCTCCCTCTCCCTCTCTTTCCTTGCCCCTTCCTCCTTCCTAGTGGGACTAGGAAAGGGGAGTCCTACTCCCACTAGGAGGAGGACTCCCTCCTCCTTGGCGTGCCCCAAGAGCCGGCCGTCCTCCCCCTTGCTCCTTTATATACGGGGCCAGGGGGCACCCCAAGACACACAAGTTGATCATCGTGATCGTTCCTTAGCCGTGTGCGGTGCCCCCCTCCTCCATATTCCACCTCGGTCATATCGTTGCGGTTCTTAGGCGAAGCCCTACGTCGGTAGAATATCATCATCATCACCACACCGTGGTGTTGACGAAACTCATCCATGACACCCTGCTGGATCGGAGTCCGGGGATCGTCATCGAGCTGAACGTGTGCTGAACTCGGAGGTGCCGTACGTTCAGTGCTTGGATCGGTCGGATCGTGAAGACGTACGACTACATCAACCGCGTTGTCATAACGCTTCCGCTTACGGTCTATGAGGGTACGTGGACAACACTCTCCCCTCTCGTTGCTATGCATCACCATGATCTTGCGTGTGCGTCGGAATTTTTTTGAAATTATACTACGTTTCCCAACAATATCCAGCTCATGTATGAATGTCATACAAGTTTTTGATGTATAGTAGGCTGTCAAAGATATAGTTCTTGGGAATTATGGTTTGAACATGTTAATCACTAATTCTTGAGTATTGTGAGTTAATCACAAAGATACCCGCTCGATTGCATTCTGTTACGAATCAATGTAAGAGCTACTATGGCCTAAAAGGCTAGCCAGAAATGAGGTTAAGGTATACACAGGGAACATAGTAAATGTTACTATACCTTCCATCGGTGTATTGCCGTCTGTATTTATTTTCATAATTCATTTAGAGTTTTTCAAACTCTAGCCCATTGCATAAGGTATCTTGCAAGAAGGTTGTTCATAAGAGAACTTTTTATGTTCGATGTTATGAATAACACAAGGGCCATACTTTCATTATGAATGAGATGTATGTTATGAATATTGATAATAATACAATACCTCTGGGTTTACTTTCATAATTCATTTTAGAGTTTCATACACTCTAGCCCATTGCACAATGTTTGTTGCAAAAGAATTGTTCATAAAAACAACAATAGTTGTTAAGTATTATGAATAACATGAAGGGCCATGCTTCCATCCAAGATGGGATGTATGTTATGAATATTGATGGTAATATGATACATCCATAACACTGACGCTAAATGTCGCAAGACTAAAAGAATACCACACAAGTGTGGCAGTACATTTGGTCACATTGGAGAAACCCGCATGGATTTTGAAAGTCTTTTTGATTTTGAATCATCTGACACTTGCAACTTTCCTTCGAAAAGTGAAGTGACTAAAATACCATTCACAAGCCATAAGGAACGAACAACAAACTTATTAGTGATCATACATTTGATGTCTGTAGTCCGATAAGTGTTGTTAGTGGTGGATTTATTTATCTTCAGAAATGACTCAAGTAGATATATGGATATTTACTTGAGGAGACGTAATTCTGGATCTTTTGAAATCATTTGAAAGGTTTTCAAAAATGAAGTAGAAGTTATTGTAACAAGAAAATTATGTTTCTGCAATTTGATTGCACAAAGGAATATTTGAGTTACAATTTTAGCGAATGTCTGATGAGTTGTGAAAGGTGTTTCATAACTTGCACCTCCCGGAACACCACTGCAAGTGAAAAGTCCGTGAAGATGTAATCTAACCATTTATGACATGGTAAGGTCAAAGACGACATAAATAAATTTGCCATTATCCCTTTTAAAGTGATGCTTTAGAGACTGCGGCTTTTACACTGAAAAGAGCTACATCGGGTCTGTTGAAATGAAGCCATGGTATGGTACGCCCAACCATGTTATATCTTTTTTTAAAATTTGGAATATGGGGCTTGTGTAAAAGGTTACAAACCTATTCCAAATCAGACAAGTGCTACTTTGTAGGTTACACCAAAATGTTGGGTATTCCTCCCTCACTATACCGAGGCAAATAGTTTTGCCGCGAAATGGTGTGCTTTTAAACAGAATGGTTCTTTCAAAAAGGTGAGTGGGAGAATAGTGCAACTCGACGAGATAAATACTATCTTCGTCATCAGGTCAAAGGAAAGATACCTTGGAAGCAAGCTTTTAAATAGCGGATAGTGGACTTGTTGCTGATTAGGGTTCACATAGCGGAATGCGGATAGCAGACGATATTGCGGGCGCTATGTCCACATAGCCAATTTCAAAAAAACACTCATAAATTTGATATTGTTGTGTATATTTTTAGGCCATTGACAAAAAATATGACACTTAATTTGAGAAATCATCATTTATATAAGAATATAAACTATAATTGAACAATATTTGGTCATGCAACCATGCAAGGAAGACACATTTACCAAAATATATTACACAACAGAACAACAAGGACTTATATAGCGGACGATATTGTGGATAGCGGACGATATAGCGGTCTAACAGGTGATATTGCGCTCGCATCATGACAACACGCTATTTTCTAACGCAACCTTAAACTAATAGCGGCAGGGTGACGCTACCGCTATTGCGGCCACAATAGCGGAGGTAGCGGACGCTATTTAAAAGTTTGCTTGGAAGTAATTCCAGAGTTTCCTACTATGGCTGATACGGAAGTCTCTACAATAAAATGTATGAACTTCGGTCGAACTTGCAGCTGAACCACGTAGGCAAGGCTCGTGCAAACTTCTCAGGTGTGCAAACGAGAAATTGTTGTTAGACAACATTATACCTACGATACACAAGGAAGCGTTGATGGGCCCTGACTCCGGAATTGGCTAAATGCCAGTACAACCAGAGTTAGTTTCCATATAAGTGATTCAAGATTAAAACCTTGATACACCTTTCGGAAGACTTAGAGTATAACGGATATTTATGGAACTTAAAACTGATACGGATAAAAATGTTTTATCCATAAAGCTCGACTTGTTGAAATAACAAGTTCAAGAGTTGGCTACGATGAGGTTGTTTTCATCGTAGCGATGCTTAAAGTCGGTTCAGGTTGAACTAGCAATTAATACATATTTCAATCATGAGATATGAAACATGGATGAAAATAGGATTTCCATCTGATGGAAATGAAACCAAGGACTTGCATGTGTTACAGTCCAAGGCATTTTGTCTATTCAGAGGATGCTAGTAAGGGTGCAAACTTCAGAGTTCCAGCGATGGACAGAAGAGAGCAAAATGGAGTAGGAATCTTCGTGCTTTGATGAAATGGTCAAAGGGGTTTGACTTCATCAATGGGTAATGAAGATGCTTGTAATTCAAGAAAGTATGTGGGAGCGTAATAATATTTCTAAAAACCTTGTGTGCTTGACACATTGTTAATTGGAAATAAATTTCTTGACATGAATTAGGACTTCTTTTGAAAATAGTTTTTTGATGAAGTGCTTAGGCTATATAGCCTCAATATTAGGCATAATGATCTATGGAGATAGATTTACCTAATAGGGCTAAGCAATGAATACGTATTGACAACGTGCTAAAACCTTTTAGCATTTAAAACCACCAAGGAGTGATTCTTGCCGGAATCACATGGAAGAGTTTCTTGCAAGACTCGGTGTCCCAAAACACTGATGAGCAAAATACATGATGCAGATTCCACACACTTTTGTGTTTGGATTAATCATGTATTCCATGGTATGTAAAACAACCAGATATGTCCGATACTCCCAAGGTGTTGCGAGTATGGATAGTAAAGTGATCAAAGTATTGATCGTGGGACAACAGTGAAAGATGTCATTGAGTACTAAAGTACTGATGATATGTTTTCTCGCAAGCGGAGATCATGAAGAGTTCGTTGTAAAATGTTACACCAATACAGTCTTCATCATTTTTCATGCGATTTTCGATTTAAATTTAGGGTTTTGTATAACACACAATATGGTGGCACAGTTAGTTGGAAATTGTTCCAAACAAGTTACTGTGGCGAATTCTATAACAGAGGCGAAGTATGTTGCCGCTTTAGAAGCGACAAAGACAAAGATTTTGAATCATATAGTTCATTCATGAACTTAGTATGGTTCCAAGAAGGCTTTGGTCAATGGGACACTATTGCAGATAGTTTCTCCATAACTCAGTCTGAGGAATTAGGTTTCGACCAATGATTCACATATATACAAAGCCAAGTCCACACAAAATATGAATTTTGTGAAAGCGTGAAAATGCGAGGATATGCAGAGACACACACGGAGCTGAAGTTGTCAGATCCGATGGACATCAGGCTATACCACATGCAAAGCAATTTTTACACCAGCATGCCATAGGTGTAAAGTGCATTAGCATTAACTAGATTATTGACTCTAGTGCAAGTGGGAGTTTGTAGGAGATATGCCCTAGATGCAATAATAAATGATATTATTTATCTCCGAGTTCATAATTATGTTTATGCTCCATGCTATAACTGCAATGATTCTCGAGTCTGCAATATCCACGAGGCTCGGAGAAGACTCATATGCACGTGTGGACTAATAAACAGTAAGAAGTATTCCTAGTCTGGCCTCTAAGACTAGCTCAAGTGTGGCATGATGGTTCTATTTTCCTGATCATGGGCATGTCTATGCCAGCAACTTTGAGGGCACAATGTTAAGAGAACATTTGTGTTGAATCGACCCGGATTGATGTTATGCTATGAGATTCATTCGTCACAAATTAATGGTAAATAACATAGAGATGGTTAACGTTTGCATGATTCCTTAGACCATGAGAGTATTGAGTTTCTTCATGCTTGCTTCATGAACTTTGGGGTTTGTTAAACATCATCCGTAAATGGGTGGCTATTATGGCGGCTTACGGGTTCATGGAAAAGTGTGTGAAGTAACTTGATAGCTCAAGATTGGGATTTGCTCCTCCGATGTTGGAGAGATATTCTCGGGCCTTCTCGGTGTTACGGTATCCATCATCGTCTGGCCAGACACAGTGTGATTTGATCACAGGGATGCCGGAACACGGAAATGAGAAAAGAGAACAAAACCAGTAACGAGGTAACTAGCATAGTGGACAAGTTGTTGATCCATGGGGATGCAAAAAATCTCACCTCAGGTGTTTGTGACATATTTCGAAGCAAAAGGAATAGCACACGGCAACTGGAGGTTCACTCGAATATTCATTCGTGTGGGTATAGGGGTCAATATGGGTGTCCACGGCTCCGATGTTGATCATTGATCGGAAGGGGTTCCGGGTCATGTCTATACTTCACTGAACCTATAGGGTCACATGCTTAAGGGTCATCCATCTGCTGAATACTAGACACTGAGTCTGAGAGAAAATCACCAAAAAAAGTTTCGGACACCGGAAAAGTTCCGGACAGCGGAATCATACCGAAGAGAGAGGTCATCGGATGAGTTTCGATGATACCGAAAAGTTGTTTCGGGATATACCATTAAGTCAAATTAGTTTCGGCAAATGCCTTATAATTCTTGGAGGGTGCCAGAATCATTCTGGAAGCTTTCTGGAATTTTCTGAGATAAAAACCGGAAATGTTCCGGAGCTGCCGGAGCCACTTCAGATGCGTTTCGCAGATGAAAATCACTAAAACCGGAATTGTTTTGGAACGCGTTGAAAATTACTATGGTGGGTACTGGAAATGTTCTAAGCCCACATAAATATTTTCAGTTCGAACGGATGCTGAAAAATGTCGTTGTGAATAGTGAAAGTGCTTTTTGGGATATTTTATGGTGAGTCACCTTTTGGGATATTTCCAAAAGGCTTCTAGAAGGGCTTGGGGGCCAAGCATACTTCTCATGGGGGCCCCCCAAGGGGGTTGGCCGGCCACACGTGTGGGGCTCCATGGAGCTCCACTTCCCTCCCCATTATGCCCTTCATGTGTGACATTTGCATGGGCATTTTGGGTATTTGTGAGCCATCCCTACCCCTGGCTTTCCTATAAATAGAGGAGGAGTGGGCAGCCCAAACCTCATCCCTTTTGCTCTCATACAAGTGCCATGCAATGATCTGGCTTCTTCTCTCCCTCCCAGCGAAATAGTTTCATAGAGCCGAAAGGCTGTCTGGGTTCCGGCAGGAACTAGTTCTGGACGGCGAAGCCCTGCCGGATAGATGACACAGTATGTGTGCAACTCTGTAAAGAGATCGTAGTTTCGGTCTTAGTTCATGAGTGCCTCCCGATGGGCTGTCCGTGTGACTGTCCGAGTTTTGAAGGTCCTCCCGAAGGGCTGTCCGAGTGACCGTTCGAGTTTCGAAGGTGCTCCCGAAGGGCTGTCCGCGACACCGTCCGGGGGGGCTGTTCGACCGCCTCCCAGAGGGCTATCTGAGGAGCAGATGAGGGTATACATCCTCGCGGTTGGGAGGTTGTAAATCCTAGCTGCGGGGATCTGCACCGCCATTCGTCATCGAATCTACTTCCCGCTGCGCTACGAGTCGGCAACGAAAAGGATCAAACCATGTATGCAGTCTCCATAGTGGTCCTGGGCTGGTGCGTAGGTTGGAAATTTTTTGTTTTCTACTGCGTTCCCCAACAATATGGTCTTGCATGGCATGAGATATACTAATCAAATTAAAAATTCCATAAATTATATGTTGAACCAAAGAAGTACAAGTGATGATTAATTATGATGAAATGCTTGTCGTTGCGTACCGTACAAACATCAAAGGCCTCTTCCAGCTTCACGGTGAAAAACTTATCATTTTGCAGGTGAGGAAACCTGTCGCACAAACCCCGGTCATCGTAACAGTACTAGCACTCTGGGATCCTATCGTTATCAGACATCTCCTGTGTTCATAATTCAAAGATTGAACTTCTGAATTTCAATATATGTACTACAAAAACTATTTCGATCATTAATATTCATCATGGGTCACTAGTAGAAAAACGACCTTTAGTACCAGTTCGTCAGGACCTTTAGTCCCGGTTCTGGAACCGAGACTACAGGGTGGGGACTAAAGGTACCCCCCCTTTAGTCCCGGTTCAACACGAACCCGGGCAAAGGCCCACCACGTGGCACGAGTGAAGGAAATATGCCCTAGAGGCAATAATAAAGTTATTATTTATTTCTTTAATTCATGATAAATGTTTATTATTCGTGCTAGAATTGTATTAACCAGGAAACTTAGTACATGTTTGAATACATAGACAAAAACTATAGTCCCTAGTATGCCTCTGCTTGACTAGCTCGTTAATCAAAGATGGTTATGTTTCCTAACCTTAGACATGTGTTGTCATTTGATGAACGGGATCACATCATTAGGATAATGATGTGATGGACATGACCCATCAATTAGCTTAGCATTATGATCGTGTCAGTTTCATTGCTACTGCTTTCTTCATGACTTATACAAGTTCCTCAGAATATGAGATTATGCAACTCCCGAATACCAGAGGAACACTTTGTGTGATACCAAACGTCACAACGTAAAATGGTGATTATAAAGGTGCTCTACATGTGTCTCTAAAGGTGTTTGTTCGGTTGGCATAGATCGAGGTTAGGATTTGTCACTCCATGTCTCGGAGAGGTGTCTCTGGGCCCTCTCGATAATACTCATCACTATAAGCCTTGCAAGCATTGTGACTAATGAATTAGTTGCGGGATGAAGTATTATGGAACGAGTAAAGATACTTGCCGGTAACGAGATTGAACTAGGTATTGAGATACCAACGATCGAATCTTGGGCAAGTAGCATACCAATGACAAAGGGAACAACACATGTTGTTATGCGGTTTGATCGATAAATATCTTCGTAGAATATGTAGGAACCAATATGAGCATCCAGGTTCCGCTATTGGTTATTGGCCAGAAGTGAGTCTTGGTCATGTCTACATAGTTCTCGAACCCGTAGTGTCCGCACGTTTAACGTTCGATGACGTTCGATATTATGAGATTATGTGTTTTGATGTACCGAAGGTTGCTCAGAGTCCCGGACGTGATCACGGACATGACGAGGAGTCTTGAAATGGTCGAGACATAAAGATTGATATATTCAAAGGCTATGTTTGGACACCGAAAAGGTTCCGAGTGGTTCGGGCATTTTTCCGGAGTACCGGGAGGTTACCGGAACCCCCGGGGAGTTAAATGGCCTTAATGGGACATGGTGGAAGAGAGGAGAAGGTGGCCAAGGTGGGGGCGCGCCCCCCCAAGCCCAATCCGAATTGGGAAGGGGGCCGACTCCCCTTTCCTTCTCTCCCTCTCCCTCTCCCTCTTCCTTCTTCTCCTACTCCAACTAGGGAAGGGAGGAAACCTACTCCTACTGGGAGTAGGACTCCCCCCCTTCGGCACGCCATAGAGAGGGCCGGCCTCCCCTCCTCCACTCCTTTATATACTGGGGAGGGGGGCACCCCATAGACACACAAGTTGATCAAGTTGATCTTTTAGCCATGTGCGGTGCCCCCCTCCACAGATTTCCACCTCGGTCATATCGTTGTAGTGCTTAGGCAAAGCCCTGCGCCGGTAACTTCATCATCACCGTCACCACACCGTCGTGCTGAAGAAACTATCCCTCGACCTCAGCTGGATCTAGAGTTCATGGGACGTCATTGAGCTGAACGTGTGTAGATCACGGAGGTGCCGTACATTCGGTGGTAGGATAGGTCGGATCGTGAAGATGTATGACTACATCAACCGCATTGTCATAACGCTTCTGCTTTCGGTCTACGAGGGTACGTAGAAAACACTGTCCCCTCTCGTTGCTAGGCATCACCTCGATAGATCTTGTGTGATCGTAGGAAAACACAAAGAGTGCACTCCCCAACAGTGGCATCCGAGCCAGGTCTATGCGTAGATGTTATATGCATGAGTAGAACATAAAGAGTTCCGGGCGATAATAGTCATACTGCTTACCAGCATGTCATACTTTGATTTGGCGGTATTGTTGGATGAAGCGGCTCAGACCAACATTACACGTACGCTTACGCGAGACTGGTTTACCGATGTGCTTCGCACACATGTGGCTAGTGAGTGTCTATTTCTCCAACTTTAGTTGAATCGAGTGTGGCTACGCCAGGTCCTTCTTGAAGGTTAAAACATCACACTTGACGAAAAATCTTTGTGGTTTTGATGCTGAGTAAGAACGGTTCTTGCCAAGCCCGTAGCAGCCACGGAAAACTTGGAACAACAAAGTAGAGGACGTCTAACTAGTTTTTCCAGGGCTTGTTGTGATGTGATATGGTCAAGGCATGATGTGATTTAAATTGTTGTATGAGATGATCATGTTTTGTAACAAAGTTATCAGCAACTGGCAGGAGCCATATGGTTGTCGCTTTATTGTATGCAACGCAATCGTCATGTAATTGTTTTACTTTATCACTAAGCGGCAGCGATAATCGTAGTAACAATAGTTGGCGAGACGACAACGATACTACGATGGAGATCAAGGTGTCGCACCGGTGACGATGGAGATCATGACGATGCTTCGGTGATGGAGATCATGAGCACAAGATGATGATGGCCATATCATCTCACATATTTTGATTGCAAGTGAGGTTTATCTTTTATGCATCTTATTTTTCTTACACTACAGGAATCTGCTACTTTTCCATCTGCCACAGCGGACGGCAAAGGCATGGATGGCGGACGGCAAAGACCTTTGCCGTCAGCCGCGGACGGCAAAAGGTGACGGCAAAGTAGGGGACGGCTAAGAGCTGTGTTGTCGTCTGCTTCGGGCAGCTGACGGCAAAGGGTCATTTGCCATCAGCAGTGGATGACAAAGAAGATGGATGGCAATAAATGCACTGTTACTCCGTTAGGTGGTTAACGGCAGGCCTTTGCCATTCGCTGCGGACGGCAAAGCCTTTGCCGTCAGCCACTGTAGGCAAACTGACCAAATTGGTCAGCCTCCAGGGAGCACAGTTGCCTGCCACGCGGCCTCTTTGTCGTCAGCTGCTGATGGCAAAGAGCCCTTTGCCGTCGGTGGTAGACGGCAAAGAGCCTGCATATTGTCTCTTTTTTTCTGTTTTTTTAATCCAACAATTTTCACAGCAAATATATGACATATATAGATATATTTAACAGCAAACATATCACATATCAAAGTTTCATCAACATAGCAAAGTTTCATCAAGTTCCATCCATATACATATTACATAGCAAAGTTTCATCAACATAGCAAGTTCCATCAAGTTCCATCCATACACATTGTCCCATATACATATTACATAGCAAAGTTTCATCAGCATAGCAAGTTCTATCATAGCAAGCTAGATACAATGCAAAGTTTTAGTAAAGAAAAAGCAAGCACTCCATCATAGCAAGCTAGCTTCCATGAAGTCAGTGAAATCTGCAAAATGGTAAATAAGAAAGTTAGAAATAGGTTAATAGAACAAGAAGAAGACTAGAACAAGAAGTGTATGTCATTTATGAGCTAACTTAGGTGAAATGGATCATATATGAGCTAACTAAGTTGAAATGGGTTGTTCATGAGCTAACTTTGGTGAAATGGGTCATTTATGAGCTAACTTAGTTGAAATGGGTCATTTATGAGCTAACTAAGGTGAAGGGCATCGTTTTTGACCTAAGTAAGGTGAAATGGATCGTTTTTGAGCTAACTTAGGTGAAATGGATCATTTATGAGCTTTTATGAGCTAACTTAGTTGAAATGGGTCGTTTATGTCCTAACTTAGGTGAAATGGATCATTTAAGAGCTAGTTTAGGTGAAATGGGTCATTTTGGAGCTAACCTAGGTGAAATGGGTCACTTTGGAGCTAACCTAGGAGAAATGGGTCATTTTAAAGCTAACGTAGGTAAAATGGATCATTTACGAGCTAATCTACTAAAATGGGTCATTTTAGAGGTAACTTGGATAAATTGGATCACTGGTAAGCTAACTAAGGTAAAATGAGTCATATTAGAGCTAACTTAGGTAAAATGGATCGTTTATGAGCTAACTAAGTTAATTATGCAATTTTTGACGTAAGTAAGCTTATTAATTCATTTTGTAGGAAAGGAAGCTAACTCTAGGTCATTATGGTAAGCATATTGGAGGAAATAAAGCTAAGTCTAAGTCTAGAGAAACTTACCGTGATCAGGGAGGTGTAGGAGCGGGCTGGCTCGTGCCGGTAGCTGGAGAAGGATCGTGCGATGTGTTTCTGGAGTTAAGCTGCACCAAAGATCATTTCCAATGTCTCGTTAGCATTATGACACTCAAATGTTAAGACTAGCAAGTAATGTCCATTCAAATTAAACTCACCGTGCTCCCAGGAGCAATCACTGGCATCGGCGGAGCGGTCTGACCGGACTTCTCGCACACAGACTGCACATTTGGTTTGCACAACAGAGTCATACTAGTTAGTAATGAGACTCAAATGTTAAGACTAGCAAGTAATCTGCAGAAGAAACTTATCACAAGGAGCTCATACATGGCCCTTGCCTGCATGTCATTATGTGCCCTCTCCTCCTCCAACATCTTTGTCGTCCTCTCCTCCAACTCCCGCTGCCTCTCCGCCGCCTCCTCCAGAAGTTTCTCCATTCTATCTCTCTCACTCTGTATAGCAGCCTGCAACACCACTCACATGACCATTTGTAATCATTGATGGAAGCGCACACAATGTAATGGAGAAAGATAGCTGAGTACGTATAGCTAACCTTGATGGCCAGTTGGACTGGCCGTTCACGAGGCCTTATCTCGGGAGCGGAGCTCGACTGGCGCGCCTTGATCTCCAGGAGAGTGCTAGGACAACGGATAAGTCCATCTCCCATGGCTATGGATCCATGGGACCTCCCGCCATGGGACCTCGGGTTAAAGTCCTCCCCTTTCCTCGCCTTCCCCTGATCTCTATATTGCACAAGCTTTTCGTGGGCGGAAACGTTGGTGAAGTTCTTTGGATCATCGAGGTCAGACGCAGAGAATGCCTTGACTTTCTTGTAAGAGCCAGTGTGGGCCATGGCATACAGGTCGTACACCTGTGGCACCTTATCCGCCTTATTGTAGCGTGCCTGAAAGAGAGAAACAAAGTGAATTAGTAATTAAAGGGCTAAAGCTAGCATGATGAATGAATTGCATGAATCATGAAGCAAACCACATACCCAGTTCCGCCCGTACTGAAATAAGTTGGAGCTGCCTTGGTGGTGTGGCACACCTTCCATTTTGGCACGTTTGTCCTTGGCCTCGTTGTGGGTGGCCAGCCATTCTTTTGAGCACCACCCATCGACCAACACCTCCCAACAATCCATCCGATCCGCACACCATCTCTGAGGGGCCTAAGTTAGCAAATAGAAACTTGAGCGCTGCGGCTATGAATTACTAAATAAAGGAATTAATTACAAGGCCTTAAGAATTACCTTCATGTACTGCTCCTTACTCAAGAACTTATCGCGGCACTCCTGCTTGGACTTCTTGAAACCACGGTCAGCGTAGTAGTCCCGAACAGACTGCACCCGAGCCTCATGCCGTAAGTTCTGAAGTAGGCGCTTGCACTCCTTGTGGATAACATCTGCCGCCTCCTCCTCGTATCCCTCCTCACACCTGTAGAATGTCTGCAATCAAATGAGACAATATTGATTAGTACAATTAATAACTAGCTAGTTGAAGATTTTTAATTGTGTAAAGGAGAAATTACCCAGAACTTTCTGATCACCATGTCTGCCCTCGTCTTGCACAAGACACCGTCGATAATCTCACCCGGTGGGCTGGGGCAGCCAAGTAGTGCTCCCAACTCAATCCAACCTCTGGAAGCCGACCCTCACCAGGCAACGTGACAAACCCCGGAAAGTTTTGCCGAATCAGAACTCCAAGGACGGAGTTGGGCCGGCGGACACTTTCATGGTGGTCCCAACCCCTACAGCATGACAAGGCCAACGCATTAGTTATTTGAAGAAACGTGAATGCAGAAGGTACAAATAGATTAAATGCACTTACCTCTCCCCATCAGGGAAAATCAACCACCTCTGCTCGTGGGTCGCCGACATGCACGGGAGCCGTGTAGCACCACGCTGGTAGACGTTGCCCCCCTCCTCCCCCTCCTCCTCAAGACCAGTCGGCTCCCCGCCATCATCAGCATGGCCACTCGGCTCCTCAGGCTGACCCGATCAAGTACCCCATCCAGACATGTGCTCCTCCGGGGTCTCGTGGGCCCAACTCTCGTGGGCCGAAGGCCCGTCGACCCGAGGCTCGTGGGCTGAAGACCCGTGGACCGGAGGCTCGTGGACCGGAGTCCGTGTAGCCTCCTCCTCAGATGAGTCCACCCTAGCAGTCACGTGCTCGGGTGAAACAGCTGGGGGCATCGGCGAGGAAGGCGCCGTAAGCGCCACCCTACCTCCTCTCCCGCGACCACGTGCTCCACCTCGGCCCTTCTTCTTACCTCGTCCCCCGCTGGGCACCGCGGTCGACGAAGAAGGGCCCGACGGTGTCACCATACTGTCCAAGAAGGTGCGTGTGGAATATAAGACCTCACACTACGCGCCGACGAAGAAGGGGCCTCGGCGCGCTCCAGACCAGCGCCCACCATCTGTCAACACCTGCCATGACAAAGAATAAACGAAATTAGTACAACATGAAAAAAAGTACCGACATGAATAATAATATGTATATCACTGAAGTGTATCATCATCAAGTACAACATAAACAACTGCACATTTAAAACTACCCCATCAACACAATTATATATGATGGTTTTCATAACAAAATCAAAAAATATATGACCTAACTAATAATTCACAAATATATGACCCCGTCGGCCTCTGGAAGGCCAAAGAACACCTTTTCGGGAGGTGTCGGGGGTCGGGGTGTCGTGTCGGTGTCGGGGTTCCGTGTCGGTGTCGTGGTCGGGGTGTCGGGTCAGGCTCGGGGTCGGGGTCTCGGGGTCGGGGTGTCGGTGTCGGGGTCGGGGTGTCGGGTCGGGGTGCCGTGTCAGGGTCGGGGTGTCGGGTCGGGGTGCCGTGTCAGGGTCGGGGTCGGGGTCTCGGGGTCGGGGTGTCGGGTCGGGGTGTCGGTGTCGGGGTCGGGGTCGGGGTCGGGGTCTCGGGGTGTCGGGTCAGGCTCAGGGTCGGGGTGTCGGTGTCGGGGTTGGGGTGCCGTGTCGGTGTCGGGGTCGGGGTGTCGGGTCAAGCTCGGGGTTGGGGTCGGGGTGCCATGTCGGTGTCGGGGTCGGGGTTCGGGTCAGGCTCGGGGTCGGGGTGTCGGTGTCGGGCTCGGGGTCGGGGTTGGGGTCGGGGTGTCGTGGTCGTGGTGCCGGGTCGGGGTCGGGGTGCCGTGTCGGTGTCGGGGTCGGGGTGTCGGGTCAGGCTCGGGGTCGGGGTGTCGGGGTCGGGGTGTCGTGTCGGGGTGCCGGGTCGGGGTCTTTCTCCTTTTCTTCTTCTTCCTCTTCTTCCTTTTCTTCCTTTTTTTCCTTCTTCTTCTTCTTCTTCTTCTTCTTCTTCTTCTTCCTCCTTTCCTTTTTCCTCTTATTCTTCTCCTCCTCTCCTGTTTTTTTCTTCTTCTTCTTCCTCTTCTTCTTTTTTCTTCTCCTCCTCCTCTTCTTCTTCTTCCTTTCCTTTTCCTCTTCTTCTTCTCCTCCTATCCTATTTTCTTCTTCTTCTTCTTCTTCCTCTTCTTCTTTTTTCTTCTCCTCCTCCTCCTCTTCTTCTTCCTTTCCTTTTTCCTCTTCTTCTTCTCCTCCTCTCCTATTTTTTTCTTCTTCTTCTTCCTCTTCTTCTTTTTTCTTCTCCTCCTCCTCTTCTTCTTATTCCTTTCCTTTTCCTCTTCTTCTTCTCCTCCTCTCCTGTTTTTTTCTTCTTCTTGTTCGTCTTCTTATTTTTTCTCCTCCTCCTCCTCTTCTTCTTCTTCCTTTCTTTTTTCCTCTTCTTCTTCTCCTCCTCTCCTGTTTTTTTCTTCTTCTTCTTTTTCTTTCCTAAAACTAAACATAAACCTAAAACTAAAAAACAGAAAAAAAGGAAAAAACTAAATCTAAACCTAAAACTAAACTAAAACTAAACCTAAACCTAAAACTAAACCTAAAACTAAAACTAAAACTAAATCTAAACTAAACATAAACCTAAAACTCAAAAAACAGAAAAAAAAGGAGAGGTAGAGCTCACCTGGGCCGGTGGAGGAGGTGGCCGGTGGAGGAGGGGGGCGGGGCGGCCTGGGGCGGCGGCGCCGGTCCCAGGGCGGTGGGGCGCGGGGAGGCCGGGGTGCGGCGGCGCCGACACGGCAGGGCGGTGGGGGCGACGGGGCGGGCGGCCGGTGGAGCGACGGCGCCCGGGGCGATGGGGCGCGAGGGGGGCCGGGTCGCCGGGGGGCCTGGGCGCGGCGGCACCGAGACGGGGCGGGGGGCCGGGGCGACGGGGCGACGGGGTGGGCGACCGGTGGAGCGACGGCGCCCGGGGCGGTGGGGCGCGGGGGGGCCGGGTCGCCGGGGGGCCTGGGCGCGGCGGCGCTGAGCCGGGGCGACAGGGCGATGGGGCGACGGGGCGGGGGGACGGCGGGGCGGTGGTGCGACCGGGCGGCGGCGAGTGGTGGGGGCGGCGGCGCGCGTGTGTGGGAGGGAAACAAAGAGAGAGGGGGGCCGTTAAGTATTTTTAACCAGCTCCTCAGTGGGGCCGCCTTCCTCTTTGCCGTCAGCTAGCAGACGGCAAAGAACATGCTGATGGCAAAGGCTTTCTTTGCCATCAGCCTGTTCTTTGCCGTCTGCTTTCAGGTAGTTGATGCCAAAGAGCTTCTTTGCCGTCGGCTAGCTGACGGCAAAGAGCTGGCAGATGGCAAAGTAGCTGATTCCAGTAGTGTTAGTACGATGGTAGCATTATATCCCTTACTAAATTTCAAGGTACAAGTGTTCTCCCTGAGTATGCACCATTGCTACAGTTTGTCGTGCCGAGACACCACGTGATGATCGGGTGTGATAAGCTCTACATTCACATACAACGCGTGCAAGCCAGTTTTGCACACGCAAATACTCAGGTTAAACTTGATGAGCCTAGCATATGCAGATATGGCCTCAGAACACTGAGACCGAAAGGTCGAACGTGAATCATATAATAGATACGATCAACATAGTGATGTTCACCATTGAAAACTGCTCCATCTCACGTGATGATCGGGCATGGTTTAGTTGATTTGGATCACGTGATCACTTAGATGATTAGAGGGATGTCTATCTAAGTGGGTGTTCTTAAGTAATATGATTAATTTAACTTTAATTTATCATGAACTTAGTATCTGATAGTATTTTGCATGTCTATGTTGTTGTATATGAATGGCCCGTGCTACCGTTCCTTTCAATTTTAAAGCATTCCTAGAGAAAGCTAAGTTGAAAGATGATGGAAGCAACTACACGGACTGGGTCCGTAACTTGAGGATTATCCTCATTGCTACATAGAAGAATTACGTCCTGGAACGTCTGGCAGAGCAAAGTTGATGACTACTTGATAGTTTAGTGTGCCATGCTTTACGGCTTAGAAGCGGGACTTCAAAGACGTTTTGAACGTCATGGAGCATATGAGATGTTGCATGAGTTGAAGTTAATATTTCAAGCAAATGCCCAAGTTGAGAGATATGAAGTCGCCAACAAGTTCTACAGCTGCGAAATGGAGGAGAATAGTTCTGTCAGTGAACACATACTCAGAATGTCTGGGTACCATAACCACTTGACTCAGCTGGGAGTTGATCTTCCACTTGATTGTGTCATTGACGGAGTTCTTGAATCACTGCCACCAAGCTATAAAGGCTTCGTGATGAACTATAATATGCAAGGGATGAACAAGACTATTCCCGAGCTCTTCGCAATGCTAAAGGTTGCGGAGGTAGAAATAAAAAAGGAGCATCAAGTGTTGATGGTCAATAAGACCACTAGTTTCAAAAAAAGGCAAAGGGAAGAATGGGAACTTCAATAAGAGCGGCAAAAAGGTTGCTGCTCAAGAGAAGAAACCCAAGTCAGGACCTAAGCCTAAAACTAAGTGCTTCAACTGCAAAGGGACTAGTCACTGGAAGCGGAACTGCCCCAAGTATTTGGCGGATAAGAAGGATGGCAAAGTGAAAGGTATGTTTGATACACATGTTATTGATGTGTACTTAACTAATGCTCGCAGTAGCGCCTGGGTATATGATACTGATTATATTGCTCATATTTGCAACTCGAAACATGGGCTATGGATTAAGCCAAGATTGTCTAAGGACGAGGTGACGATGCGCGTGAGAAATGGTTCCAAGGTCGATGTGATTGCCGTCGGCAGGCTACCTCTACATCTACCATAGGGATTAGTTTTAGACCTGAATAATTGTTATTTGGTGCCAGCATTGAGCATGAACATTATACCTGGATCTAGTTTGATGCGAGACGGTTATTCATTTAAATCACAGAATAATGGTTGTTCTATTTATATGAGTAATATCTTTTATGGTCATGCACCCTTGTCGAGTGGTCTATTTTTGTTGAATCTCGATAGTGATGATACACATATTCATAGTATTGAATCCAAAAGATGCAAAGTTCATAATGATAGTGCAACTTATTTATGGCACTGTCCTTTGGGTCATATCGATGTAAAGCGCATGAAGAAACTCCATGGTGATGGACTTTTGGAATCACTTGATTATGAATCACTTGGTGCTTGCGAACCGTGCCTGATGACCCACAAGTATGAGTGTCGAACCCAACGAGGAGCAGAAGGAAATGACAAGAGGTTTTTAGTAAGGTTTTCTCTGCAAGCACTGAAATTGTAGGTAACAGATAGTTTTGTGATAAGATAAATTGTAATGAGTAACAAGCAATGAAAGTAAATAAAGTGCAGCAAGGTGTCCCAATCCTTTTTGTAGCAAAGGACAAGCCTGGAAAATTTCTTATAATGAGAAAAGAGCTCCCAAGGACATGTGGGAATTATCCTCAAGCTAGTTTTCATCACGCTCATATGATTCGCGTTCGGTACTTTGACAATTTGATATGTGGGTGGACCGGTGCTTTGGTACTGCCCTTACTTGGAGAAGCATCCCACTTATGATTAACCCCTATTGCAAGCATCCGCAACTACAAAAGAAGTATTAAGGTAAACCTAACCACAACATTAGACATATGGATCCAAATCAGCCCCTTATGAAGCAACGCATAAACTAGGTTCTAAGCTTTTGTCACTCTAGCAACCCATCATCTACTTATTACTTCCCAATGCCTTCCTCTAGGCCCAAATAATGGTGAAGTGTCATGTAGTCGACATTCACATAACACCACTAGAGGAAAGACAACATACATCTCATCAAAATATTGAACGAATACCAAATTCACATGACTACTAATAGCAAGACTTCACCAATATCCTCAGGAACAAACGTAACTACTCACAAAGCATATTCATGTTCATAATCAGAGGAGTATTAATATGCATTAAGGATCTGAACATATGATCTTCCACCAAGTAAACCAATTAGCATCAACTACAAGGAGTAATCAACACTACTAGCGACCCACAGGTACCAATTTGAGGTTTTGATACAAGATTGGATACAAGAGATGAACTAGGGTTTTGAGAGGAGATGGTGCTAGTGAAGATGTTGATGGAGATTGACCCCCTCCCGATGAGAGGATCGTTGGTGATGACAATGGTGATGATTTACCCCTCCCGGAGGGAAGTTTCCCCGGCAGAACAGCTCTGTCGGAGCTCTAGATTGGTTCCGCCTCGTGGCGGCGGAGTTTTGTCCCGTAAGGTTACCTCTGATTTTTTTCCATGGTAAAAGCCTTCATATTGTAGAAGATGGGTACCGGAGGGCCACCAGGGGGGCCAGGAGACAGCGGCGCGCCCAGTAGGGGTGGGCGCGCCCCCCACCAGCCTGGCTAGGTTGTGGGACCCCCTCTGGTGTTTTCTTCGCTCAATAATTCTTATTAATTCAAAAACAGACTTCCGTGGAATTTCAGGATTCTTGGAGCTGTGCAGAATAGGTTTCCAATATTTGCTCCTTTTCCAGCCAGAATTCCAGCTGCCGGCATTCCCCCTCTTCATGGTAAACCATGTAAAATAGGAGAGAATAGCCATAAGTATTGAGATATAATGTGTAATAACAGCCCATAATGCAATAAATATTGATATAAAAGCATGATGCAAAATTGACGTATCAACTCCCCCAAGCTTAGACCTCGCTTTGTCCTCAAGCGGAAGCCGAAATCGAAAAATATGTGCACATGTTTAGAGATAGAGGTGTCGATAAGAATAAAATACGGACATGAGGGCATCATGATCATTCTTATAACAACAACATAAGTAGATTTTATCATATGATTTCTTATGCTCAAGTAACAATCAATTCACAATGTCAAGTATGGTTCAGAAACTTCATTGGGAACTAACAAACTATAATCTCAGTCACTGAAGCAATTGCAATTTATCATAACATCAGAAAGAGTCAAGAATATAGCTTTTCAGCAAGCCCACATACTCAACTATTATGTAGTCTTCTACGATTGCTAACACTCATGCAGTACTTATGGTTATAGAGTTTCAACTGGACACTGAGAAAGATAGGGGCTTATTGTGTTGCCTCCCAACGTATTCACCTTTAGGTGATGTCAAGAATAATAGTTCATGCTAACTTACATCCAATTGGATATATATATATATATATATATATATATATATATATATATATATATATATATATATCACGATCTTTCAAACACGAGGAGCTTGCCAAAGGATAAAATGAAAAAGGGAAAGGTGAAGATCACCTTGACTCAAGCATAAAGTAAAAACATAAAGTAAAAGATAGGCCCTTCGCAGAGGGAAGCAGAGGTTGTCATGTGCTTTTAGGGTTGGATGCACAAATCTTAATGCAAAAGAACGTCACTTTATATTACCACTTGTATATGGACCTTTATTATGCAGTCCGTCGCTTTTATTGCTTCCATAAAAAGATTGTATAAAGCTTATTTTCTCTGCACTAATAAGTCATACATATTTAAAGAGCAATTTTTATTGCCTGCAATATGACAACTTACTTGGAGGATCTTACTCAATCCATAGGTATGTATGGTGGACTCTCATGGCAAAACTGGGTTTAAGCATATTTGGAAGCACAAGTAGTATCTCTACTTGGTGCAAGGAATTTGGCTAGCATGAGGGGGAAAGGCAAGCTCAACATGTTGGGAAGATCAAAGACAATATACTTTAACTGAGATGTGAGAAAACATAAACCATTACTTTGTCTTCCTTGTCCAACGTCAACTCTTTTAGCATGTCATACTTAATGAGTGCTCACAATCATAAAAGATGTCCAAGATAGTATATTTGTATGTGAAAACCTCTGTTTCCTTATTACTTCCTATTAATTGCAACGATGACCAAAACTATGTTTGTCAACTCTCAACAACTTTTATGCCTCATATTTTCTATGTGTGAAGTCATTACTATCCATAAGATCAATATGAACTCTTTCATTCTTTTTGTTCTTTCTACTTTCTTAAGATCATGGCAAGATAGCAAAGCCCTTGACTCACCACTAGTCTTTATTATAGATAGCTCACGGACTCGATTACATAAAGAGACCACAAAGCAAAACTCAAAACTAATTGATACTAAACTTCAATCTACTAGATCAAGATACTACTAAAAGGATCGAACTAAATAAAATGGTAAAGATAGGAGTGTGATGGTGATACGATACCAGGGCACCTCCCCCAAGCTTGGCAGTTGCCAAGGGGAGTGCCCATACCCATGTGGTTAGGTCTCCTTCTTCATAGTTGGTGTTGTGATCTTCTTGGCGATGATGCCCCTCAGGATATGATTCTCCTCCTCGAGCTTATTGACTAGTTGTTTGAGGTCCATGATTTCTTTACGAAGCTTGCCCGTAACGGCTAAAGAACCCTTTACCCAAGGATGCTGCATAACTTCGAGCTATGTAGTTCCCCCATTATGAATCCTTCTTGGAAGTGAGAAGTAACTTCTTGATCTTCCTCCATGGCATCTATCGTTTTCAAGTCGGCCTCCATCTCATCCTCCGTTGATGGTCCAAAGTGATAAGCATCGCTATTTGCTCCTGGACCTGGTGTCTGGTGAGACACCCAACTCTTCCCGACTGACTCTTGAGAAGACATCTTGCTCTTAATCCGCAACAGGAACATCTCGAAACAAAAACAGCGGATATTTGCATGTTATGGTGGTCAAAGCTTTCGGGAGATTATATAATGAATTTTTACCAACCAAAATACGTAACATGCAAGAAAACGGAGTCCGGGAGGTACACGAGGTGGCCACGAGACAGGGGGGCGCGCCCTCCACCCTCATGGAGGCCTCGTGTCCTTCCCGGACTACTTCTTTCTTTCCAAATTTCTTAAATATTCCAAAACGGATAAAAATTGCCATTAGAATTGTTTTGGAGTCGGTTTACTTACCGTACCACATACCTATTCCTTTTCGGAGTCTGAAACGTTCTGGAAAGTGTCCCTTATGTATTCCTCTGGGGTTACGGTCTCAACAATATTAGTTTCTACATTGATAGGATTACCTGAGATATAATGTTTCATTCTTTGACGTTCACCACCCTCGGACTTGTGCCTTCGAAGTTGTTGATTTTTATGGAACCGAAATGATAGACCTCCTCGATAACGTAAGGACCTTCCCATTTAGAGATAAGTTTTCCTGCAAAAAATCTTAAATGAGAGTTGAATAATAACACATAATCACCTATGTTAAACTCACACTTTTGTATCCTTTTGTCATGCCAGCGTTTGTCTTTTTCTTTGAATAGCTTGGCATTCTCATAGGCTTGGGTTCTCCATTCATCAAGTGAGCTAATATCAAATAACCTCTTCTCACTGGCAAGTTTGAAGTCATAGTTGAGCTCTTTAATAGCCCAATTTCTTTATGTTCAAGTTCTAGAGGTAACTGACATGCTTTTCATAAACCATCTTATACGGAGACATACCCATAGGATTTTTGTATGCAGTTCTATAGGCCCATAATGCATCATCAAGTTTTTTGGACCAAGTCTTTCTAGATCTATTCATAATCTTTTGCAAAATTAATTTGAGCTCTCTATTGCTCAACTCTACTTGAGCACTAGACTGCGGGTGATAAGGAGATGCAATTCTATGGTTAACATCATACTTAGCAAGCATCTTACGGAAAGCACCATGAATAAAATGTGAACCACCATCAGTCATAAGATATCTAGGGACTCCAAACCTCGGAAAAATAACTTCTTTAAGCATCTTAATAGAGGTGTTATGATCAGCACTACTAGTTGGAATAGCTTCTACCCACTTAGTAATGTAATCAACAACAACTAAAATATGTGTATAACCATTAGAGGCAGGAAAAGGTCCCATATAATCAAAGCCCCAAACATCAAACGGTTCAATAACAAGAGAATAATTCACAGGCATTTCTTGACGTCTACTAATATTACCAATTCTTTGACATTCATCACAAGATAAGACAAACTTACGAGCATCTTTGAAGAGAGTAGGCCAATAAAAACCAGATTGCAATACCTTATGTGCAGTTCTATCTCTAGCGTGGTGTCCTCCATATAATTCAGAGTGGCACTTGCATAGGATCTGTTCCTGTTCATGCTCAGGTACACAATGTCTAATAACACCATCTACTCCTTCTTTATAAAGGTGTGGGTCATCCCAGAAGTAATGTCTTAAATCATAAAAGAACTTTTTCTTTTGCTGGTATGTGAAACTAGGTGGTATAAATTTGGCAACAATGTAATTAGCATAATCAGCACACCAAGGAGAAGTACGAGAAGCATTAACGACCGCTAATTGTTCGTCAGGAAAGCTATCATCAATAGGTAGTGGGTCATCAAGAACATTCTCTAACCTAGAAAAGTTGTCTGCAACGGGGTTCTCGGCTCCTTTTCTATCAATAATATGCAAATAAAATTCTTGGAGCAAGAGAACCCATCTAATAAGTCTAGGTTTAGCATCTTTCTTTTCCATAAGATATTTAATAGCAGCATGATCAGTGTGAATAGTAACTTTAGAATCAACAATATAAGGTCTAAACTTATCACAAGCAAACACAACTGCTAAGAACTCTTTTTCAGTAGTAGCATAATTTCTCTGGGCAGTATCAAGAGTTTTACTAGCATACTGGATAACATTCAATTTCTTATCAACTCTTTGCCCTAGAACAGCACCTACAGCATAGTCACTAGCATCACACATAATTTCAAAGGGTAAATTCCAATCAGGTGGCTGAACAATAGGTGCAGTGATCAAAGCTTTCTAAAGTATTTCAAATGCTTCTAAACAATCATCATCAAAGACAAGAGGAATATCTTTTTGCCATAAATTAGTCAGAGGCCTAGAGATTTTAGAAAAGTCCTTAATGAACCTCCTATAAAAACCGGCATGACCAAGGAAACTTCTTATACCTTTTATGTCCTTGGGACATGGCATCTTTTCAATAGCATCAACTTTAGCTTTATCAACTTCAATACCTTTCTCAGAAATCTTATGCCCCAAGACAATGTACTTCCCGCGCGCGTTCTTTGACGTGATGGTGCATCTGTGTGTTCATATTGTGGATGACATAATAGACCTGGGGCCGTCATTCCTGCACAACATGATGCCGTTTGAGAGGATGAATGGGATCATCAAAGGATTCGTTCATAACAAGTCCCGTCCGGATGGAAGCATCGTCCAGGGCTATTTGGCACAAGAGTGCATCTCTTTCTGTGAGAATTTTCTATATGGCGCAGACTAGCCGCTTGGTGTTAGTGTAGGTTTCCCCGTTAACAAGCACGATGGGAGGCTCGAAGGAGATGGTCACTGCAACGGTCGTAGGGAATTGCACGTGGCATACTCAGATCGACGCAGCGACTTTGACAGAGCAAACTTGGTAGTGCTACAACACCTAGACGAGGCAGCGACCACTAGTAGAAAACGGAGCTTTAAAACCGGTTTGTAAGGGCCTTTAGTGCCGGTTATGGAACCGGCACTAAAGTGTGGGCACTAAAGCCCCCCCCCCCCCCTTTAGTACCGGTTCGGCACGAACCGGCGCTAAAGTGCCACCACGTGGCATGAGCTCGCGCCCTGGTATGGGGGACCTTTAGTACCGGTTGGTGTTACCAACCGGTACTAAAGGTTTTTTTTTTGAATTTTTTTTTTGAAAATTTTGGAAAAAAAATTTGATTTTTTTTTCGATTTTTAGTTTTTCTGAATTATTTGATGATTTAGTCTCTAATCACCTCTCTTAACTGCTCAAGTGTGGATCACTCATTCCAAATCATCTAACTTCCCGACCGGTCACCCATCCCTCTCACTACTCCAGCCCAAGCACGCTTAACTTTCGGGTTCTATTCTCCTTCGTTTCCGAGTCTGTACTTGTTGTTTTCCTAACAATAGTAAGACGTCAATCCTATTAACCCTCAGGAGTTTAGCTTGAGCATGAAGTCACACATTTCACCATTTGAGTTTGAAACTATTATTCTAAAAATACAGTAATTATTTAATAACGCTAATATTTCTTGAATAAGTTTGACCATAGTTTGACCACAGTTTGACCATAGTTTGACCAGATTTGACCAAAATTCAAAAAAATGAAATAATTTTTTAGTAACACTAATATTCTTGAATAATTATGTAGTAACATTAATACTTCTTGAATAAGTAGTTTGACCAGATTTAACCAATTTTTTTTAAAAAACTGAAATTTTACCATATCTTTTTTTCCTTTTGGAATTTGAGGATTCTAAAAAAATCCAAACAAGCCATAGGCAGTCTCCATCGGATGCGGATTTTCGTGCTGAATTTTTTGATATATTATACGTTTTTTTCCGACATCGTATGCAAAATTTATAGCCGTTTTTACATTTTCCCGACACTTTTTGCAAAACATGTCCAAATTTAAGTTTTCAAATTTTCCTAACTAGTAGATGTAGTAATATAACTACATCTCGAAGAATCTTGTTTTTTGAATTTTTTATCATTTTCTTTTGTATTTTTCAAAACTGAAATGGCGATATACGCGGGGGGGGGGGGGGGTAGAGATTGAAAATTGCCCTTTAGTACCGGTTTGTGCCACTAACCGGTACTATAGGTCAAACCCCTTTAGTACCGGTTCGTGCCACGAACCGGTACTATAGGTTAGACCTTTAGTGCCGGTTTGTGTCACAAACCGTCACTAAAGGGGCTCGTGGGGCCCTGGCCTGACGCCAGCCTGCCACCACCCCTTTAGTACCGGTTCGTGGCATGAACCGGTACTAAAGGTTCATTACGAACCGGTACTATTGATCGCCGCCACGAAGCGGTACTATTGATCATATTAGTGCCGGTTTTTTTACAAACCGGCACTAATGTTCTTCACGTTTGACCCTTTTTCTACTAGTGGACTTTGACAGAGCAAACTTGGTAGTGCTACAACACCTAGACAAGGTAATTGCCTCCAAACAAGCCAGAGCACATAGCAGCCAGACGATGCATTCTGAAGAGCGTGTACCCGTGAAAGGTGCGGTCATGTTCCATCTCACGGGCGAGCCGATGCTACCGCCGAAACCGCTGGAGGCACTATCAGGTGATCTCAGGAGACTGCACGACCATGTGCTGTCGACTGAGAAAAGCCTACTAGCCTCAAAGTATCCAGGATTTCTAACTTTCGCGGCTCGTGTGCCTGAGGGGAAGTGCTACATCGACACACAGCCCGCGGAGGTGTTCTTCCTGCGGTTTGACCATATCTTTGAGATATTTCTAACAAGGCGGCTTGATTTTACTATCGTCCGCCTTTTTGCGCTACATATGAGCTCCGTGATGAAGAGTGAAGAAGTCTTGCAAATCTGTGTGGCGGATCCATACTACATGCACTAGTCTTTCTTGAGTCTCGGCGACTTCTAGCGTGAAAGTCCTAGGGAGTACCTCCAAAACTTCATGGTATAGAATAAGGACCGGGAAATTGTCCTCGTGCCTTATCATCCAAAGTAAGTCAGTTCCGGATAACCCTTTCGTAAATTTCAATCATTCCTTCTCTCTCATATGAGGAATAATTTGAGGTGTCTTTTCCCTGTAGAAACGGGCGCGCTGTCCTTATCATTCTTTACCCGCAAGTCTCCCACGCCGTGTATTTTGACCCTTCCAGAGACTACGAGAAAAAAGACTACACCCACATAATAAATATTCTAGATGATGCTCTCCAAGGCTTCAGCTTTAGAGGTGGCCACGTGCAGATCAAGAAACAAAGGAACAAGAACATGGGTTTCGCGCAAAAAACTAACTTCTCCTGCATCCATGTCCCAAAACCAAGCAAGAAGGATGGATTCTACATCGTCCATCTCATGATTCAGTTCAACACGGATCACCAAAAGCTTCGCATTAACAGCAGAAATGATGATCATATCCACAAGTGTCTAGAATCTCATGGAGATGATCATATCCACAAGTATCATCCAAAGCGACATTGCGACGATCATCATGAAAGAAGTCGTCGATGAGAAGGGGATGTTCCAAAATGGCCCTATATCACGAGCTAACGTCCGAACTCGCACAGGCATGCAACGTCTACACCTCACGCCGTTCAAGAAGCTAGGGTTCGTCTTCGATGATATGGAAGGATGGAACTTCTAGTGATTTATGATGCCGATGATGATGATATGTGTCGGTTGAACTTGTATACTTTTTGTAGCGATGAAACTTTGTGATGTCCATGGTCCCTGCCGAACTTGCGTAACGCTACTTTGTTAGTTTGCGTACGATGACCTGCGTACCTCTAGTTAATTAATTTGCATACTGTATGTTGCGTCTAGTTGCTAACCCTTTCTTTTTCGGTGTTGCTCTAGTATATTTTGTTGCATATATATTATTGTACATCCTCTTCATGAACATGCATCTCTAACAGGTACCTAGTTTCTTGATGGCGAGATGGAATTGCTATGTCGTGTACAAAGGGAAGGTTCCGGGGGTGTACAACGAGTGGCATGAGTGTCAGGCGCAAGTGAATGGGTTCACGGGCGCCAGCCATAAAGGCTTCAAAAGCAGACAAGAAGGAGAAGCTAGTTACTTGAGGTTCACGCTAGCGCGAGAGAGGACTCGTAACCGCCACCTCATGTACTACATAGTTCCGCTCTCACTCATAGTGATAGCACTTCTTGCGTATACCTTTGTTTAGATGGATGACGTTGTTGTAGTTGCAAGTATTCGAGACTTGCATGCATCGCTATTTTCGAGATGATGACAAGATATCACTGTGTATTGGATGATGATTATGATGAGACTATTTGTATGTACATGCTATGATTACATTTGTGGTCTCGCAGGCATTTGTATGTGTATGATGATGACATTTCTATGTGCTAAAGATTCTTCTATAAAGCCTGTTCAAATACAAAACAAATATGTCAAAAAAACTACTTAAATTAGCAGTAGCGAGTGTATAAAAGTTAGCAGCAGCACCGCGATAGCAGTAGCGCGTCCAGGCAAAGCGCGCTAGAGCTACTAGCAGTAGCGAGCTTCCGCTAACAGCGCTGCTGCTACACTTGTGTAGCAGTAGCGCCGGTGAGCATGCGCTACTGCTATGTGTTAGCTGTAGCGCCTTGTTAGTAGCGCCTATCCCCATGCTACTGATACATCTAAAACCCGCGCTGCTGCTAGCCTTTTCCCTAGTAGTGTAACATCAATACCTTCCAATTCAACGGGTGCAACATCATGCATAATTTCTTTATATAAGTCATAGGGTATTGCACTAGCACTAGCACCTATATCACATAAGCCATGATAACAATGATCTTCTATCTTAACATAAATAACAGGCATGCCTACAACAGGTCTATGTATCTTAGCATCTGGTCTAACCATATTAGCAGTCTCACCACAGAAATAAATAACATGCCCATCTAAATCATCATCCAAGAGATCTTTAACCATAGCAATACTAGGTTCAACTTTGATTTGCTCAGGAGTTGTATAAGTCCTAGTATTACTCTTACGAACAACAATCAAAGTTTTAGCATGATCCTTTATCCTAACAGGAAAAGGAGGTTTCTCAACATAAGTAGTAGGAACAATAGGATCAGTATAAGTGACATTCTTTTCTTCAATTGTAACAGGTGCAACTACTTTTATTTAATGGGAGGATTATATTTAAACCACTTCTCCTTAGGGAGATCAACATGAGTAGCAAAAGATTCACCGAAAGAAGCTACTATCTCAGAGTCAAGACCATATTTAGCGCTAAATCCATGAAAAGCATCGGTATGCATAAAAGATTTAACACAATCAAACTTAGGTGTCATACCTGACTCCTTACCATCGTCGGAACCTCAATCGTCAGAGTTGCGTTTAATTCTTTCCAATAAATCCCATTTGAGTTCAATAGTCTTCAGCATATAAGAACCAGCACAGGAAGTATCGAGCATGTTGCGATCATTGGGAGAAAGCGGAGCATAAATATTTTGAATAATCATTTCTCTGGAGAGCTCATGATTGGGGCATGAATATAACATTGACTTAAGACTCCCCCAAATTTGAGCGATGCTTTCTCCTTCGCGAGGCCAGAAATTATATATGTAAATACGATCACGATGAACAAGATGCATAGGATAGAAATTCCGGTGAAATTCCAACTTCAATTGTCTATAATTCCAAGATCCCGTATCATCACATAGCCTATACCATGTCAATGCATCTCCCTTCAAAGATAAAGGGAAAACCTTCCTTTTGACAACATCATCGGGAATACCTGCAAGCTTAAATAATCCACAAAGATAAGGTGTAAATCGGCATGCAATGTTCCGTCTCCTACAAAGGGATTAGCTAGCAGTTTCTCTATCATAACCAAAGGAATCTCAAAGTAAATATTTTCAGTAGGTTCAGTAGGTTGAGGAGCAACCCTTTGCTCTTCTGGTCGGGGTGAAGATACCCCGAACAAGCCCCTCAAAGGATTAGTTTCCATAGTAACAAGTGACAGAAAATTTCAGCACACTATATAAATGTTTCCTTACCACGTTCCACTCACCAAAAGCACTACGCTTCCCGGCAACGGCGCCAGAAAAGAGTCTTGATGACCCACAAGTATAGGGGATCTATCGTAGTCCTTTTGATAAGTAAGAGTGTCGAACCCAACAAGGAGCAGAAGGAAACACTACAGGAAACAGGTAATTTGCCGTCTGTGAATCCCAGACGGCAAAGACCCAAATCCAGACGGCAAAGATTTTGCCGTCAGGAAGCAGACGACAAACTCAGACGGCAAAGATAAGTCGGCAAAGAATACTTTGCCGTCAGCTTTTAATCGGGAAGACGGCAAAGACTTTGCCGTCAGCCAACTCTGTCTTTGCTGTCAAGCGCAGTAACAGCAGACAGCAAAGAAAACCATCTTTGCCGTCAGCTAGACTAAGTCTTTGCCATCAGCCTTATATATCCCAGACGGCAAAGAATTTTTTATTATTTAAAAAATATATGAACCAATAGTGCAGGTGCAGATGCCGTACATGGTCGAAGGCGTACGCAAAATCTTTCATAGCAATTTCGCAACAACCAGTATAAGAATCAATGATGAACGAATGGATTTTACATGATAGAAGTAACCCATTTACAGTATATATCCATTATCACTCACTCATCCACGAACAAGCAAACTCTATTTCAACTTCTAAAAAAACTGCTCTATTTGACGAACTGGGCAACTGGCCCTTGCAGCGCACGCGCCGCCGGGAGGTGGTTGACTTTGCGCCACCGGGGAGGTCGAGGTCCGCGCCGCCAGCGCACAAGGGGCCAGGGAGGTGGATGGCTCCGTTCCCCTGCCATGGCCCCAGCCCGTCCATAGACGATGTAGATGAGGCCGTCGAGCGTGAGCGCAGAGGGGAGGTCCACGGCAAGATGGGGGAAGAGGATCCCGCGGTCGCCAGGCCCTGCTCGCCGTGCCGGCGTCCGGCCACGTTCGCCTGCGCTGCGGCCCCGCCGCGGCCGCCGCAGCCCAGCCACACTCCAACGCGGCCGCTGCTGCCCTAGCCCGTGCTGCCGCCAAGCCATGCTCCCGCGCGCCGGCCGCCGTGCTCCCGTGCGCCGGCTGCCGTCCGCTCCGCTCGCTGGCCGCCGTGCTCCCTGGCGCGAGTCGTCGTCCACTCCGCTTGCCGTCCAGCCAGGCGCCAATCACCGTCCGCTCCGTTCGCCGTGGGCATGGGTGTGGTTGGTGGCTGGTGGCATGTGTGTGCGTGGGTGGTTGGTGGCTGGTGGCATTGTGTGTGCGTGGGTGGTTGGTGGCTAGTGCGTGTGTGAGAGGATAAGGTAGACGTCACGTGGGTGGGTGTGGATAGCGTCCGTGCGTAGCAGGTGGTGTGGTGGGTGGTTGTGCAGGCAGGTGGGTAATGGGTGGTGTGGATCGTGCACATGAGGAGCGGACGGTGTTGGATCGCTGCCATGTCATCAATCTACGTAGTTGATCCGCATGCTGTGCTTTCTCTTTGCCCTCTTGGATGTTTTTTTACAGACGGCAAAGTACTTTGCCATCTTCGTTTTTCTCTACAGACGACAAAGTGCTTATTTTGCCGTCTGTAGAAAAAAACGAAGACCGCAAAGTATTTTGCCGTCTGTGTTTTGCTTTGCAGACGGCAAAGTGAGCTCTTTGCCGTCTGTGTTTTTTTTCGCAGACGGCAAAGTCTATTTTACCGTCTATGTTTCTTTGCCGTCTGCTGATGATGGCAAACCCTTTCTTTGCCGTCTGCCCGACGAAAAGCTGACGGCAAAGGCGCTACCTGACAGCAAATTAGTTGTTTCCTGTAGTGAAACGACAAGCGGTTTTCAGTAAGGTTTCTCTGCAAGTACTGAAATTGTAGGTAACAGATAGTTTTGTGATAAGATAAATTGTAACGAGTAACAAGCAATGAAAGTAAATAAATTGCAGCAAGGTGGCCCAATCCTTTTTGAAGCAAAGGACAAGCCTGGACAATTTCTTATAATGAGAAAAGAGCTCCCGAGGACACATGAGAATTATTGTCAAACTAGTTTTCATCACGCTCATATGATTCACGTTCGGTACTTGTATAATTTGATATGTGGGTGGACCGGTGCTTGGGTACTGCCCTTACTTGGACAAGAATCCCACTTATGATTAACCCCTATTGCAAGCATCCGCAACTACAAAAGAAGTATTAAGGTAAACCTAACCACAGCATTAGACATATGGATCCAAATCAGCCCCTTACGAAGCAACGCATAAACTATGGTCTAAGCTTCTGTCACTCTAGCAACCCATCATCTACTTATTACTTCCCAATACCTTCCTCTAGGCCCAAATAATGGTGAAGTGTCATGTAGTCGACGTTCACATAACACCACTAGAGGGAAGACAACATACATCTCATCAAAATATTGAACGAGTACCAAATTCACATGACTACTAATAGCAAGACTTCACCCATGCCCTCAGGAACAAACGTAACTACTCACAAAGCATATTCATGTTCATAATCATAGTATTAATATGCATTAAGGATCTAAACATATGATCTTTCACCAAGTAAACTAATTAGCATCAACTACAAGGAGTAATCAACACTACTAGCGACCCACAGGTACCAATTTGTGGTTTTGATACAAGATTGGATTCAAGAGATGAACTAGGGTTTTGAGAGGAGATGGTGCTGGTGAAGATGTTGATGGAGATTAACCCCCTCCCGATGAGAGGATCGTTGGTGATGACAATGGTGATGATTTCCCCCTCCCGGAGGGAAGTTTCCCCGACAGAATAGCTCTGCCGGAGCTCGAGATTGCTTCCGCCAAGGTTCGCCTCGTGGCGGCGGAGTTTCGTCCCGTAAGCTTGCCTCTGATTTTGTCCAGGGTAAAAGCCTTCATATTGTAGAAGATGGGCACCGGAGGGCCACTAGGGGGCCCAGGAGATAGGGGCGCGCCCAGTGGGGGTGGGCGCGCCCCCACCCTCCTGGCCAGGGTGTGGGCCCCCTCTCGTGTTTTCTTCGCTCAACAATTCTTATTAATTCCAAAACTGACTTCCATGGAGTTTCAGGATTTTTGGAGCTGTGCAGAATAGGTTTCCAATATTTGCTCCTTTTCCAGCCAGAATTCCAGCTGCCGGCATTCCCCCTCTTCATGGTAAACCTTGTAAAATAGGAGAGAATAGCCATAAGTATTGAGATATAATGTGTAATAACAGCCCATAATGCAATAAATATTGATATAAAAGCATGATACAAAATGGACGTATCAGTGCCTCATGGGCTAGATGACTAAAACTCCGTCCTCTAGAACAATGGAACGAGCTACTGACTTATTGGAAATCATACATACTGATGTATGCGGTCCAATGAGTGTTGAGGCTCATGGTGGGTATCGTTATTTTCTTACCTTCACAGATGATTTGAGCAGATATGGTTATATCTACTAGATGAAACATAAGTCTGAAACATTTGAAAAGTTCAAAGAATTTCAGAGTGAAGTGGAAAATCATCGTAACAAGAAAATTAAGTTTCTACGATCTGATCGTGGAGGAGAATATTTGAGTTACGAGTTTGGTCTTCATTTGAAACAACATGGGATAGTTTCACAATTAACACCACCTGGAACTCCACAGCGAAATGGTGTGTCCGAACGTCGTAATCGTACTTTATTAGATATGGTGCGATCTATGATGTCTCTTACTGATTTACCGCTATTGTTTTGGGGTTATGCTTTAGATACGGCTGCATTCACATTAAATAGGGCACCATCAAAATCCGTTGAGACGACGCCTTATGATTTGTGGTTTGGCAAGAGACCAAAGTTGCCGTTTCTTAAAGTTTGGGGCTGCGATGCTTATGTGAAAAAGCTTCAACCTGATAAGCTCGAACCCAAATCGGAGAAGTGCATCTTCATAGGATACCCAAAGGAAACTATCGGGTACACCTTCTATCATAGATCCGAAGGCAAAATCTTTGTTCCTAAGAATGGATCCTTTCTAGAGAAGGAGTTTCTCTCGAAAGAAGTGAGTGGGAGGAAAGTAGAACTTGATGAGGTAACTGTACCTTCTCCCTTATTGGAAAGTAGTTCATCACAGAAATCAGTTCCAGCGATTCCTACACCAATTAGTGAGGAAGTTAATGATGATGATCATGAAACTTCAGATCAAATTACTACCAAACTTCGTAGGTCTTCGAGAGTAAGATCTGCACCAGAGTGGTACGGTAATCCATTTCTGGAAGTCATGTTAGTAGACCATGATGAACCTACGAACTATGAGGAAGCGATGATGAGCCCAGATTCCGCGAAATGGCTTGAAGCCATAAAATCTGAGATGGGATCCATGTATGTGAACAAAGTGTGGACTTTGGTGGACTTGCCCGATGATCGGCAAGCCATAGAAAATAAGGATCTTTAAGAAGAAGACCAACGCAGACGGTAATGTTACTATTTACATAGCTCAACTTGTTGCAAAAGGTTTTCAACAAGTTCAAGGAGTTGACTACAATGAGACTTTCTCACCCGTAGCGATGCTTAAGTCTGTCCGAATCATGTTAGCAATTGCTGCATTTTGTGATTATGAAATTTGGCAAATGGTTGTCAAAACTGCATTCCGGAATTGATTTCTGGAAGAAGAGTTGTATATGACGCAACCAGAAGGTTTTGTCAATCCAAAGTGTGCTAACAAAGTGTGCAAGCTCCAGCGATCCATTTATGGACTGGTGCAAGCCTCTCGGAGTTGGAATAAACGCTTTGATAGTGTGATCAAAGCATATGGTTTTATACAGACTTTTGGAGAAGCCTATATTTTTACAAGTGAGTGGGAGCTCTGTAGCATTTCTGCTATTATATGTGGATGACACGTTGTTGATTGGAAATGACAATTTCTGGATAGCATAAAGGGATACCTGAATAAGAGTTTTTCCATGAAAGACCTTGGTGAAGCTGCTTACATATTGGGCATCAAGATCTATAGAGATAGATCAAGACGCTTAATTGGACTTTCACAAAGCACATACCTTGATAAAGTTTTGGAAAAGTTCAAAATGGATCAGTCAAAAAAAGGGTTCTTGCCTGTGTTACAAGGTGTGAAGTTGAGTCAGACTCAATGCCTGACCACTGCAGAAGTTAGAGAGAAAATGAAAGCCATTCCCTATGCTTCAGCCGTAGGTTCTATCATGTATGCAATGCTATGTACCAGACATGATGTATGTCTTGCTATAAGCATAGTAGGGAGGTACCAAAGTAAACCCGGAGTGGAGCACTGGACAGCGGTCAAGAACATCCTAAAATACCTGAAATGGACTATGGATATGTTTCTCGTTTATGGATGTGAAAAGGAGCTCTTACGTCGACGCAAGCTTTGACACTGATCCGGATGACTCTAAGTCGCAAACCGGATATGTATTTTTATTGAATGGAGCAGCTGTTAGTTGGTGCAGTCCCAAGCAGAGCATCATGGCAGGATCTACATGTGAAGCGGAGTACATTGCTGTTTCGGAAGCAACAAATTAAGGAGTTCATATACGATCTAGGTGTCATACCTACTACATCGGGTCCAATGAAAATCCTTTGTGACAATACTGGTGCAATTGCCTTGGCAAAGGAATCCAGATTTCACAAGAGAACCAAGCACATCAAGAGATGCTTCAATTCCATCTGTCATCAAGTGTCGGAGGGGGACATAGAGATTTGCAAGATACACACGGATCTGAATGTTGCAGACCCATTGACTAAGCCTCTTCCACAAGCAAAACATGACCAGCACCAAAGTTCCATGGGTGTTAGAATCATTACTATGTAATCTAGATTACTGACTCTAGTGCAAGTGGGAGACTGAAGGAAATATGCCCTAGAGGCAATAATAAAGTTATTATTTATTTCCTTAATTCATGATGAATGTTTATTATTCATGCTAGAATTGTATTAACCAGGAAACTTAGTACATCTTTGAATACATAGACAAAATCTATAGTCCCTAGTATGCCTCTACTTGACTAGCTCGTTAATCAAAGATGATTATGTTTCCTAACCATAGACATGTGTTGTCATTTGATGAACGGGATCACATCATTAGGGGAATGATGTGATGGACATGACCCATCCGTTAGCTTAGCATTATGATCGTGTCTATTTCATTGCTACTGCTTTCTTCATGAGTTATACAAGTTCCTCAGACGATGAGATTATGCAAACCCGAATACCGGAGGAACACTTTGTGTGCTACCAAACGTCACAACATAAAAGGGTGATTATAAAGGTGCTCTACTGGTGTCTCCGAAGGTGTTTGTTTAGTTGGCATAGATCGAGGTTAGGATTTGTCACTCCGTGTTTCGGAGAGGTATCTCTGGGCCCTCTCGGTAATACTCATCACTATAAGCCTTGCAAGCATTGTAACTAATGACTTAGTTGCGGGATGAAGTATTACAGAACGAGTAAAGAGACTTACCGGTAACGAGATTGAACTAGGTATTGAGATATCGACAACCGAATCTCGGGCAAGTAACATACCGATGACAAAGGGAACAACATATGTTGTTATGCGGTTTGACCGATAAAGATCTTCGTAGAATATGTAGGAACCAATATGAGCATCCAGGTTCCGCTATTGATTGTTGACCGGAAGTGAGTCTCGGTCACGTCTACATAGTTCTCGAACCCATAGGGTCCGCACACTTAACGTTCAATATTATGAGTTTATGGGTTTTGATGTACCGAAGGTTGTTCAGAGTACCGGATGTGATCACGGACATGACGAGGAGTCTCAAAATGGTCGAGGCATAAAGATTGATATATTGGAAGGCTATGTTTGGACACCAGAAAGGTTCCGAGTGGTTCTCGCATTTTTCCGGATTACCGGGAGGTTAACGGACCCCCCCCCCCCCCCGGGGAAGTTAATGGGCCTTAATAGGCCATGGTGGAAGAGAGGAGGAGGCGGCCAAGGTGCCCCCCCCCAAGCCCAATTCGAATTGGGAAGGGGGTCGCCCCCCCCCTTCCTTCTCTCCCTTTCCCTCTTCCTTCTTCTCCTACTCCAACTAGGGAAGGGGGAAAACTGCTCCTACTTGGAGTAGGACTCCCCCCTTGGGCACGCCATAGAGAGGGCCGGCCCTTCCCTCCTCCACTCCTTTATATACGGGGGAGGGAGGCACCCCATAGACACACAAGTTGATCAAGTTGATCTTTTAGCCGTGTGCGGTGCCCCCCTCCATAGATTTCCACGTCGGTCATATCCTCGTAGTGCTTAGGCGAAGGCATGCGCCGGTAACTTCATCATCACCGTCACCACACCATCGTGCTGACGAAACTCTCCCTCGACCTCAGCTAGATCTAGAGTTTGTGGGACGTCAGCAAGCTGAACGTGTGCAGATCGCAGAGGAGCCGTACATTCGGTGCTAGGATCAGTCGGATTGTGAAGACATACGACTACATCAACCGCGTTGTCATAACGCTTCCGCTTTCGGTCTACGAGGGTACGTAGACAACACTGTCCCCGCGTTGTCATAACGCTTCCGCTTTCGGTCTACGAGTGATCGTAGGATTGTTTTTGAAATTACTGCATTCCCAACAACGAGCCCGCACTAGGGGCTGGGAGACCTTTAGTACCGGTTGATAACACCAACCGGTACTAAAGGTTTCTTTTAAAAAAATGCTTATTTTTGAAAAAAAATGATTTTTTTTTTCTGATTTTCAAAATTTTGAATTATTTGATGATTTAATCTCTAATCACCCCTCATCATTCCAAATTGTCTAACTTCCTGGCCGATCACCCATCCTCTTACTACACCAGCCTGCGCATGCTTAGCTTCTGAGTTCTATTCCCGCTAGTTTCCAAGTCTGCACTTGTTGTTTACCTGACAATAGTAAGTTGTCAATCCTATTAACCCTCAGGATTTAGCTTGAGAATGAAGTCACACGTTTCACCATTTGATTTTGAAACTATTATTCAAAACAACAATAATTATGTAATAACACTAATATTTCGTGAATAAGTAGTTTGACCATAGTTTGACCAGATTTGACAATAGTTTGACCACGGTTTGACCAAAATTCAAAAAAACTTAAATAATTATTTTGTAACACTAATATTTCTTGAATAAGTAGTTTTACCATAGTTTGACCACCGTTTGACCAGATTTAACAAAAATTCAAAAGAACTAAAATTTGAGCATATCTTTTTTTTCCTTTCAGAATTTGAGGATTCTAAAAAATTTGCAAACAGGCCTACGGCTGTCAAAATTGGATGCGGATTTTCGTGCTGATTTTTGATATATTATGCGGGTTTTTTCGACATCGTATGCAAAAGATATGGTCGTTTTACTTTTTCCTAACACTTTTTTGCAAAACATACATGTCAAAATTTATGTTCTGAAATTTCCCTAACTACTAGATGTAGTAACATAACTACATCTCGAAGGATTTTAATTTTTGAAGTTTTCATCATTTTCTTTTGTTTTTTTCAAAATAGAAAAGGCGATATAGGGATGGGTAGAGTTTGAAAATTGCCCTTTAGTCCCGGTTTGTGTCTCCAACCGGGACTAAAGGTTAGACCCCTTTTGTCCCGGTTTGTGACAGAAACCGGCACCCTAGGTTAGACCTTTAGACCCGGTTCGTGTCACAAAACGGGACTAAAGGGGTTCGGGGGGGCCCGTCCTGAGGCCAGCCCGCCACCACCCCTTTAGTATCGGTTCGTGCCACGAACTGGTACTAAAGGTTCAACACGAACTAGGACTAATGCATAGCCGTTCAAACCGGGACTAATGGTACCATTAGTGCCGGTTCATTTACAAACTGGGACTAAAGAGCTGAACAGGTAGTTTTTCTACTAGTGGGCTGACTTTCGGTCTGTCGAGTCTTCCTTAAAAACTGTCATCTCATGTGGTGTATATGGTGGGCACTCCCTCTCTGATATATTTGACCGCCGGCAATGGTCGCTCCTCCCTTCATCCCCGAGTGCATTGCACCAAATTGTCTAGCACACGGGAACGAAGGAGAAGCGACCCCCACGATAACAGTCGGGATTCTTCATCTCTAACATTTGCGACCGTCGATGATAGTCGTTCTTCACTTCCTTCCTGTGCATTACCAAAAGGTGTATCATGAGAAAGAAGAGGAATAATGACCCCCAAAACAACAGTCGGCATTCTTCTTCTCTCATATATGCTGGACACTCCCTCACTGTTTTTTGACTGTCATGTATGGAGCCCCAGCAGACTTAAAGTCAATCCAAAATGTCGTTTAATGCTCTTTCCGATAAATCCAAGGCACTCGATATTTCCTACATTCTAGCACAAGCCAAGCTAAAATTCACGAAAAAAAATCCAGCAGGACCTTTGCTAAAAAGGACATATCAAGCGCCTGAAAATTGTCGGAACAGAAATTAATCAACACTCCGGTAAAACATAGGCCACTCGGAAGTGTTCCCTGCAATCATAGGCCACTTAGGAAAGCACATATCCTATTTGAGCAACACTAGATATACATGTTTATATCTACATCATATTTGAGCAACACTAGCTAGTACACAACACCGGATATACATGTTTACTCACTATAGACGATGGCTGTCGTCGAGGATGTGGGTGTCGTCGGTGATCTTTTGGGCGTCGTCAACCGACTCGTCGTTGATATACCCTGCGCCACACATGAGCATTCAAACTTGGGGCTCATTCACAATGGTTCAATATAGAAACTAGGTCTCTCTCTCTCTCTCTCTCTCTAAATTTGCTAATGTGAGATAGACATAACTAAATACCCTACTTCTACTTTATTCAATACTTACTAAAAATTTCTATTACTATAATTGCTATACCTAAATTTTCTTACAACAGACTTCAATTACTAAATGTGATACCTAAGAATTTCTCATATAGCATTTCAATACACTTTTATATTGAAAATTTTCTACACATAAAAATTTCTATTACTATAATTTCTATTACTAGTTATAATCTCTACCAACTAAGTGTCCAATACATGTTTCTACCAACTAATTCTTTAACTAATTAAATAAAGTAGAAAGTATAAAGTATTAAGTTAACTCATTTCTGTTACTAATTTTTTTACTAAAAATTCAAAACAAATGGAGGTGAAGGGAGGAACAGGGAGGCATGAGCAAGGGAGGGAGCTAGGTGGAGGGAGAGGAGGAAGACGAGGCAGGGAGGGAGGTGACCGGGAGGGAGGAGGCAGGAGGGAGGGATGTTGAGGGAGGAGGAGGATGAACGAGGCAGGGATAGAGGAGGCAGGAGGGAGGGATTGGAGGGAGGGAGAGGGAGGAGGAGGACGGACAAGGCAGGGAGAGGGAGGGAGGAGATACCTCGATCTCCGGTGGAAGCGGGCAACGGCGGTATGGCGTGCCGATGGAAACAGGGAGAGTTGGAGAGGGAGAGTGAGAAGAGTGGAGAGGGAGAGTGAAGGTCAGCCGCGCGGGTGAAGACGATAAGCTTGGGTTAGTAGCAGTGCGGGTTAGAGACCAGCGCTACTGCTACAAGCGTAGCAGTAGCGCGGTTAGCAGAAGGGCGCTACTACTATCCCTAACTTGTCGGCAATGGTGTGGAAATTATAGTAGTAGCGCGTTTTATTCCTGTCGCGCTACTGTTGTGTGGATAGCAGTACCGCCCTTTGTGACAAGGCGCTCCTACTAATTAGCAGTAGCTCCTCCTTTTAACAAGTGCTACTGATAAGCTTCTATGTATAAGGTTTTCCCTAGTAGTGAGTCTCTTCGTCCTCTACATCCCCCATTGATGTCGTCGCCCGCATTGCCGTCGTCGCCGCCCGCTGCCGCCGTCGCCCCCCGGTATGTCTCCCTCCTCCCTCCCTCCCTCCCTCCCTCTGACCCTCTACCTCTGACCCTCTCCCTATGACCCTCTTTGTCCATCCCTCCCTCTCTCCCTCCTGCATTGAATAAATGATTGAGTTAGAACTAGTCTTTTTAGTAATACTTGGGTATATAGATGGATGCATGGATATATATATATATATAGATGGATGGATGTTATGGTTAGAGCTATGGTATTTTTGGTAATTTAACTTTTTACTAAAAGAACTAGTAATCGATTTTTTTAGTAAGTGTAGGTATTTTCAATGGTGTTGCTAATACAATTTTTTATGAATGGTAATAAAATAGAAAAATTTAATTAAAAAATAGTAATAGAATAGAATAATTTAAGTAAAAAATAGTAATAGAATATAAAATTGTTGTTGCCAATTATATTGATGATATAATTTTTCAAGTGGACTATGCAGGATTTCTTGCCATCGCATCTTCCTCCCTCGCTCTGTCCCGTCTCGCCACCGTAAGAACCTCCCTCTCCTCTTTGTTTAGTGTTTCGTTTAGTTTTATTTTAGTATATATGTAGATGTATGTATGTTTGCTAGAATGGATGCGTTATTGATTGTTGCACTTCCGTTTTATTATTGATTTTGAAAAAATCTGACAAAATTGATGCATGGATGCATTTTGCAGGGAACACCTCTGAGTGGCCTATGTTTTGCTGGAATGTTGATTAATTTCCATTTCGTCAATGTTTAGGTGCTTGATATGTCCTTTTCTAGCAAAGTTCATGTCGGAATTTTCCGTGGATTTCAGCATGACTTGTGCTATAAAGTATGAAATGTCGAGTGCCCATGATTTGCCGGAACAGGAATTAAATGACATTCCGGTAACTCATATGTCATTTTTATGTCATTACTCGACATATGTAACAGGTTCACTGCCGTCCTGTTGGGGCTCCGTGTGTGAGAGAGAGCCCACCATATACTGTCGAAATATGAGAGAGGAAGAATGCCAACTATTGTCGTGGGAGTCACTTCCTTTTCTTCTTCTCGTAATATACCTCGGTAACGCATGAGAAGAGGAGGGGAAGCGACCATCACCAACGGTCAAAATATTTGTGAGTGAGAGTCCACCATATACTCTTGAAATATGAGAGAGGAAGAATCCCGACTGTTACCGTGGGGGTCGCTTCTTCTTCATTCGAAGGTGCTATACATTTTGGTGCAATGCATTTTCGAATGAAAGTAAAAGCTACCATCACCGATGGTCACAAATGTCAGAGAGGAAGAATCCCGACTGTTGTCATGGGGGTCACTTCTCCTTCGTTCCCGTGTGCCTAGAGATTTTGATGTAATGCACTTTCGAATGAAAGTAGGAGCTACCATCACTGACGGCCACAAATGTCATAGAGGAAGAATTTTGACTGTTGTCGTCGGGGTCGCTTCTCCTTCATTCCCGTGTGCCTAGACATTTTTGTGGAATGCACTCGGGGACGAAAGAAGGAGCGACCATCACCGACGACCGAATATTTGAGAGAGGGAGTGCCCACCATATATATACACCACGTGAGATAAGAGTTTTCAAGGAAAGACTCGACAGACCGACAGTCGACACGTGATGAATAATAATGAAATGTGTGTTGAATTCCTATTATTTGTCGTCAATTTGTAATATTTGGCTTATGAACACAGGAAATGTCTGACGACTACAACATTGCTAAGTGCGACTATTGCGAAGACGTATGGGGTATGTGTGACAGGATGCCTCATCTGCAAACGGCAGGTGCTTCATCATCATGTTGAAGGAGACTTTTCGACGTTTTTACGGTACGTAACATCGACAAGTATTTTTCGATAATTAAGCATGACTTGTGATTTTTGGCTTCAACATGTAATTTCCATTTTTTTACAACTTGAAGAGTTCATCCCATGTCATGCAATACCGTATGTCTTGGAAAAGCTGGGTTTCGAAGATAGGGAGAGAACAGAGACGAAGAGAGCTCACATTAGGACAAAGTATGGTTTCACTTTTCTGGTTAAGCTATTCAATGCACCAAATAGCTCGCATTTTGGTTGCTCAACTTGGAGAGGACTTTAAAAGGCCTATGCATTGAAGGAGGATATCAAAATAACCTTCGATATTTGTCCCGAAGATGAAGTTAACGATAATATTGACATTTGAGTGGATGTGGACACGCTTCCAATTCTACCTCTTTGTGAGTTTGTCAAATAAATTTGTTAAGTAATTTATATTGTTATTTAAAAAATCATTGATGGCTATTTCCATTCTTCAAAAAAATATGCGGAAGACAGTATACAAAATCTAGTACACTGATGGCTCTGAACTAACACTACTAGAGAAAAGCTTACCAGTAGCACTGGTCTTTTTGCTACCAGTAGCGCGGGAACCAGCGCTACTGCTATGGCGCTACAGCTATTTTGTAGCAGTAGCTCATTTCTAGACCAGCGCTATTGGTAAGTTCAAGTACTAGTAGCGCGTTTTTAGGCCAGCCCTACTGCTAACATTTATGTCTTTTTCTAATATTTTGGCGCTATACATGTTTAAACAGATATATCTTTTATACAATAACAACTCATCATGAACTAGTCTGTTTAAATAGCATATTCATTACCACTAGTCATCACCACCAAACAATGTTCGTCAATGAGACATCATGTATATAACAAGTTGGTCACTAGTCATAATCACAACTCCTCATCCTCCTCATCAACTCTAACACATTGTAGCACATAATAACACATTCTACCTAGGACATAATAACATTTTCGTGCTGAATTATTTGATATATTATACGTTTTTTCCCGACATCGTATGCAAAAGTTATAGCCGTTTTTACATTTTCCCTACACGTTTTGCAAAACATGTCCAAATTTAAGTTTTCAAATTTTCCTAACTAGTAGATGTAGTAATATAACTACATCTCAAAGAATTTTGTTTTTTGAATTTTTTATCATTTTCTTTTGTATTTTTCAAAACTGAAATGGCGATATACGGGGGGGGGGGGGGGTAGAGATTCAAAATTGCCCTTTAGTACCGGTTTGTGCCACGAACCGGTACTATAGGTCAAACCCCTTTAGTACCGATTTGTGCCACGAACCGGTACTAAAGGTTCATTACGAACCGGTACTATTGATCGCCGCCATGAACCGGTACTATTGATCAAATTAGTGCCGGTTTTTTTACAAACCGGCACTAATGTTCTTCACGTTTTACCCTTTTTCTACTAGTGGACTTTGACAGAGCAAACTTGGTAGTGCTACAACACCTAGACAAGGTAACTGCCTCCAAACAAGCCAGAGCACATAGCAGCCAGACGATGCATTCTGAAGAGCGTGTACCCATGAAAGGTGCGGTCATGTTCCATCTCATGGGCGAGCTGATGCTACCGCCAAAACCGCTGGAGGCACTATCAGGGGATCTCAGGAGACTGCACGACCATGTGCTGTCGACTGAGAAAAGCCTACTAGCCTCAAAGGATCCAGGATTTCTGACATACGCGGCTCGTGTGCCTGAGGGGAAGTGCTACATCGACACACAGCCCGCAGAGGTGTTCTTCCTGCGGTTTGACCATATCATTGAGATGTTTCTAACAAGGCGGCTTGATTTTACTATCGTCCGCCTTTTTGCGCTACATATGAGCTCCGTGATGAAGAGTGAAGAAGTCTTGCAAATCTGTGTGGCGGATCCGTACTACATGCACGAGTCTTTCTTGATTCTCGGCAACTTCTAGCGTGAAACTGCTAGGGAGTACCTCCAAAACTTCATGGTACAGAATAAGGACCGGGAAATTCTCCTCGTGCCTTATGATCCAAAGTAAGTCAGTTCTGGACAACCCTTTTGTAAACCTCAATCATTCCTTCTCTCTCATCTGGGGAATAATTTGAGGTGTCTTTTCCCCGCAGAAACGGGCGCGCCGTCCTTATCATTCCTTACCCACAAGTCTCCCACGCCGTGTATTTTGACCCTTCCAGAGACTACGAGAAAAAAGACTACACCCACATAATGAATATTCTAGATGATGCTCTCCAAGGCTTCAGCTTTAGAGGTGGCCATGTGCAGATCAAGAAACAAAGGAACAAGAAGATGGGTTTCGTGCAAAAAACTAACTTCTCCTGCATCCATGTCCGAAAACCAAGCAAGAAGGATGGATTATACATCGTCCATCTCATGATTCAGTTCAACACGGATCACCAAAAGCTTCGCATTAACAGCAGAAATGATGATCATATCCACAAGTGTCTAGAATCTCATGGAGAAGCGGATTATAAACTTAGAGTTGACTTCTTTCGCATCCAAAGCGACATTGCGACGATCATCATGAAAGAAGTCGTCGATGAGAAGGGGATGTTCCACCACGGCCCTATATCGCGAGCTGACGTCCGAACTCGCATAGGCATGCAACGTCTAGACCTCATCCCGTTCAAGAAGCTAGGTTTCGTCCTCGATGATATGGAAGGATGGAACTTCTAGTGATTTGTGATACCGATGATGATGATATGTGTCGGTTGAACTTGTATACTTTTAGTAGCGATGAAACTTTGTGATGTCCACGGTCCCTGCCGAACTTGCGTAACGCTACTTTGTTAGTTTGCCTACGATAACCTGCGTACCTCTAGTTAATTAATTTGCGTACTGTATGTTGCATCTAGTTGCTAACCCTTTCTTTTTCGTTGTTGCTCTAGTATATTTTGTTGCATATATATTATTGTACATCCTCTTCATGAACATGCATCTCTAACAGGTACCTAGCTTCTTGATGGCGAGATGGAATTGCTATGTCGTGTACAAAGGGAAGGTTCCGGGGGTGTACAATAAGTGGCATGAGTGTCAGGCGCAAGTGAATGGGTTCACAGGCGCCAGCCATAAAGGCTTCAAAAGCAGACAAGAAGGAGACGCTAGTTACTTGAGGTTCACGCTAGCGCGAGAGAGGACTCGTAACCGCCACCTCATGTACTACATAGTTCCGCTCTCACTCATAGTGATAGCACTTCTTGTGTATACCTTTGTTTAGATGGATGACATTGTTGTAGTTGCAAGTATTCGAGACTTGCATGCATCACTATTTTCGAGATGATGACAAGATATCACATTGTGTTGGATGATGATTATGATGAGACTATTTGTATGTACATGCTATGATTACATTTGTGGTCCCGCAGGCATTTGTATGTGTATGATGATGACATTTCTATGTGCTAAAGATTCTTCTATAAAGCCTGTTCAAATACAAAACAAATATGTCAAAAAAAAACTACTTAAATTAGCAGTAGCGAGTGTATAAAAGTTAGCAGCAGCACCGCGATAGCAGTAGCGCGTCCAGGCAAAGCGCGCTAGAGCTACTAGAAGTAGCGAGCTTCCGCTAACAGCGCTGCTGCTACACTTGTGTAGCAGTAGCGCCGGTGAGCACGCGCTACTGCTATGTGTTAGCTGTAGCGCCTTGTTAGTAGCGCCTATCCCCACGCTACTGATACATCTAAAACCCGCGCTGCTGCTAGCCTTTTCCCTAGTAGTGTAACATCAATACCTTCCAATTCAAGGGTGCAACATCATGCATAATTTCTTTATATAAGTCATAGGGTGTTGCACTAGCACTAGCACCTATATCACATAAGCCATGATAACAATGATCTCCTATCTTAACAGAAATAACAGGCATGCCTACAACAGGTCTATGTATCTTAGCATTTGGTCTAACCATATTAGCAGTCTCACCACAGAAATAAATAACATGCCCATCTAAATCATCATCCAAGAGATCTTTAACCATAGCAATACTAGGTTCAACTTTGATTTGCTCAGGAGGTGTATAAGTCCTAGTATTACTCTTACGAACAATAGTCAAAGTTTTAGCATGATCCTTTATCCTAACAGGAAAAGGAGGTTTCTCAACATAAGTAGTAGGAACAATAGGATCTCTATAAGTGACATTCTTTTCTTCAATTGTAACAGGTGCAACTACTTTTACTTCAATGGGAGGATTATATTTAAACCACTTCTCCTTAGAGAGATCAACATGAGTAGCAAAAGATTCACAGAAAGAAGCTACTATCTCAGAGTCAAGTCCATATTTAGCGCTAAATCCACGAAAAGCATCGGTATCCATAAAAGATTTAACACAATCAAACTTAGGTGTCATACCTGACTCCTTACCATCGTCGGAACCTCAATCGTCATAGTTGAGTTTAATTCTTTCCAATAAATCCTATTTGAGTTCAATAGTCTTCAGCATATAAGAACCAGCACAGGAAGTATCGAGCATGTTGCGATCATTGGGAGAAAGCGGAGCATAAATATTTTGAATAATCATTTCTCTGGAGAGCTCATGATTGGGGCATGAATATAACATTCACTTAAGCCTTCCCCAAATTTGAGCGATGCTTTCTCCTTCGCGAGGCCAGAAATTATATATGTAATTACGATCACGATGAACAAGATGCATAGGATAGAACTACCGGTGAAATTCCAACTTCAATCGTTTATAATTCCAAGATCCCGTATCATCACATAGCCTATACCATGTCAATGCATCTCCCTTCAAAGATAAAGGGAAAACCTTCCTTTTGACAACATCATCGGGAATACTTGCAAGCTTAAATAATCCACAAACTTAATCCACAAAGATAAGGTGTAAATCGGCATGCAATGTTCCGTCTCCTACAAAGGGATTAGCTAGCAGTTTCTCTATCATAACCGAAGGAATCTCAAAGTAAATATTTTCAGTAGGTTCAGTAGGTTGAGGAGAAACTCTTTGCTCTTCTGGTCGGGGTGAAGATACCCCGAACAAGCCCCTCAAAGGATTAGTTTCCATAGTAACAAGTGACAGAAAATTTCAGCACACTATATAAATGTTTCCTTACCTCGTTCCACTCACCAAAAGCACTATGCTTCCCGGCAACGGCGCCAGAAAAGATTCTTGATGACTCACAAGTATAGGGGATCTATCGTAGTCCTTTCGATAAGTAAGAGTGTCGAACCCAACAAGGAGCAGAAGGAAACGACAAGTGGTTTTCAGTAAGGTTTTCTCTGCAAGTACTGAAATTGTAGGTAACAGATAGTTTTGTGATAAGATAAATTGTAACGAGTAACAAGAAATGAAAGTAAATAAATTGCAGCAAGGTGGCCCAATCCTTTTTGAAGCAAAGGACAAGCCTGGACAATTTCTTATAATGAGAAAAGAGCTCCCGAGGACACATGGGAATTATTGTCAAGCTAGTTTTCATCACGCTCATATGATTCGCGTTCGGTACTTGTATAATTTGATATGTGGGTGGACCGGTGCTTGGGTACTGCCCTTACTTGTACAAGAATCCCACTTATGATTAACCCCTATTGCAAGCATACGCAACTACAAAAGAAGTATTAAGGTAAACCTAACCACAACATTAGACATATGGATCCAAATCAGCCCCTTACGAAGCAACGCATAAACTATGGTCTAAGCTTCTGTCACTCTAGCAACCCATCATCTACTTATTACTTCCCAATGCCTTCCTCTAGGCCCAAATAATGGTGAAGTGTCATGTAGTCGATGTTCACATAACACCACTAGAGGAAAGACAACATACATCTCATCAAAATATTGAACGAGTACCAAATTCACATGACTACCAATAGCAAGACTTCACCCATGCCCTCAGAAACAAACGTAGCTACTCACAAAGCATATTCATGTTCAAAATCAGAGTATTAATATGCATTAAGGATCTGAACGTATGATCTTCCACCAAGTAAACCAATTAGCATCAACTACAAGGAGTAATCAACACTACTAGCGACCCACAGGTACAAATTTGTGGTTTTGATACAAGATTGGATTCAAGAGATGAACTAGGCTTTTGAGAGGAGATGGTGCTGGTGAAGATGTTGATGGAGATTGACCCCCTCCCGATGAGAGGATCGTTGGTGATGACAATGGTGATGATTTCCCCCTCCCGGAGGGAAGTTTCCCCGACAGAACAGCTCTGCCGGAGCTCGAGATTGGTTCCGCCAAGGTTCCGCCTCGTGGCGGCGGAGTTTCGTCCCGTAAGCTTGCCTCTGAATTTGTCCAAGGTAAAAGCCTTCATATTGTAGAAGATGGGCACCGGAGGGCCACTAGGGGGCCCAGGAGATAGGGGCGCGCCCAGTAGGGGTGGGCGCGCCCCCCACCCTCCTGGCCAGGGTTTGGGCCCCCTCTCATGTTTTCTTCGCTCAATAATTCTTATTAATTCCAAAACTGAATTCCATGGAGTTTCAGGATTTTTGGAGCTGTGCAGAATAGGTTTCCAATATTTGCTCATTTTCCAGCCAGAATTCCAGCTGCCGGCATTCCCCCTCTTCATGGTAAACCATGAAAAATAGGGAGAATAGCCATAAGTATTGAGATATAATGTGTAATAACAGCCCATAATGCAATAAATATTGATATAAAAGTATGATACAAAATGGACGTATCAGTGCCTCATGGGCTAGATGACTAAAACTCCGTTCTCCAGAACAATGGAACGAGCTACTGACTTATTGGAAATCATACATACTGATGTATGCGGTCCATTGAGTGTTGAGGCTCATGGTGGGTATCGTTATTTTCTTACCTTCACAGATGATTTGAGCAGATATGGTTATATCTACTAGATGAAACATAAGTCTAAAACATTTGAAAAGTTCAAAGAATTTCAGAGTGAAGTGGAAAATCATCGTAACAAGAAAATTAAGTTTCTACGATCTGATCGTGGAGGAGAATATTTGAGTTACGAATTTGGTCTTTGTTTGAAACATCATGGGATAGTTTCACAATTAACGCCACCTGGAACACCACAGCGAAATGGTGTGTCCGAACGTCGTAATCGTACTTTATTAGATATGGTGCGATCTATGATGTCTCTTACTGATTTACCCCTATTGTTTTGGGGTTATGCTTTAGATACGGCTGCATTAACTTTAAATAGGGCACCATCAAAATCCGTTGAGACGACGCCTTATGAATTGTGGTTTGGCAAGATACCAAAGTTGTCGTTTCTTAAAGTTTGGGGCTGCGATGCTTATGTGAAAAAGCTTCAACCTGATAAGCTCGAACCCAAATCGGAGAAGTGCATCTTCATAGGATACCCAAAGGAAACTGTCGGGTACACCTTCTATCACAGATCCGAAGGCAAAATCTTTGTTGCTAAGAATGGATCCTTTCTAGAGAAGGAGTTTCTCTCGAAAGAAGTGAGTGGGAGGAAAGTAGAACTTGATGAGGTAACTGTACCTTCTCCCTTATTGGAAAGTAGTTCATCATAGAAATCAGTTCCAGTGATTCCGACACCAATTAGTGAGGAAGTTAATGATGATGATCATGAAACTTCAGATCAAATTACTACCAAATTTCGTAGGTCTTCGAGAGTAAGATCTGCACCAGAATGGTACGGTAATCCATTTCTGGAAGTCATGTTAGTAGACCATGATGAACCTACGAACTATGAGGAAGCGATGATGAGCCGAGATTCCGCGAAATGGCTTGAAGCCATAAAATCTGAGATGGGATCCATGTATGAGATCAAAGTGTGGACTTTGGTGGACTTGCCCGATGATCGGCAAGCCATAGAAAATAAACGGATCTTTAAGAAGAAGACCAACGCAGACGGTAATGTTACTATTTACATAGCTCAACTTGTTGCAAAAGGTCTTCAACAAGTTCAAGGAGTTGACTACGATGAGACTTTCTAATCCGTAGCGATGCTTAAGTCTGTCCGAATCATGTTAGCAATTGCTGCATTTTATGATTATGAGATTTGGCAAATGGTTGTCAAAATTGCATTCCGGAATGGATTTCTGGAAGAAGAGTTGTATATGATGCAACCAGAAGGTTTTGTCAATCCAAAGTGTGCTAACAAAGTGTGCGAGCTCCAGCGATCCATTTATGGACTGGTGCAAGCCTCTCGGAGTTGGAATAAACGCTTTGATAGTGTGATCAAAGCATATGGTTTTATACAGACTTTTGGAGAAGCCTGTATTTTTACAAGTGAGTGGGAGCTCTGTAGCATTTCTGCTATTATATGTGGATGACACGTTGTTGATTGGAAATGATATAGAATTTCTGGATAGCATAAAGGGATACCTGAATAAGAGTTTTTCCATGAAAGACCTCGGTGAAGCTGCTTACATATTGGGCATCAAGATCTATAGAGATAGATCAAGACGCTTAATTGGACTTTCACAAAGCACATACCTTGATAAAGTTTTGAAAAAGTTCAAAATGGATCAGTCAAAAAAGGGTTCTTGCCTGTGTTACAAGGTGTGAAGTTGAGTCAGACTCAATGCCTGACCACTGAAGAAGTTAGAGAGAAAATGAAAGCCATTCCCTATGCTTCAGCCGTAGGTTCTATCATGTATGCAATGCTATGTACCAGACATGATGTATGTCTTGCTATAAGCATAGCAGGGAGGTACCAAAGTAAACCCGGAGTGGAGCACTGGACAACGGTCAAGAACATCCTAAAATACCTGAAATGGACTATGGATATGTTTACGTCGATGCAAGCTTTGACACTGATCCGGATGACTCTAAGTCGCAAACCGGATATGTATTTTTATTGAATGGAGCAGCTGTCAGTTGGTGCAGTTCCAAGCAGAGCATCGTGGCAGGATCTACATGTGAAGCGGAGTACATTGCTGTTTCGGAAGCAACAAATTAAGGAGTTCATATACGATCTAGCTGTCATACCTACTGCATCGGGTCCAATGAAAATCCTTTGTGACAATACTGGTGCAATTGCCTTGGCAAAGGAATCCAGATTTCACAAGAGAACCAAGCACATCAAGAGATGCTTCAATTCCATCTGTCATCAAGTGTCGGAGGGGGACATAGAGATTTGCAAGATACACACAGATCTGAATGTTGCAGACCCATTGACTAAGCCTCTTCCACAAGCAAAACATGACCAGCACCAAAGTTCCATGGGTGTTAGAATCATTACTATGTAATCTAGATTACTGACTCTAGTGCAAGTGGGAGACTGAAGGAAATATGCCCTAGAGGCAATAATAAAGTTATTATTTATTTCCTTAATTCATGATGAATGTTTATTATTCATGCTAGAATTGTATTAACCAGGAAACTTAGTACATCTTTGAATACATAGACAAAAACTATAGTCCCTAGTATGCCTCTACTTGACTAGCTCGTTAATCAAAGATGATTATGTTTCCTAACCATAGACATGTGTTGTCATTTGATGAACGGGATCACATCATTAGGAGAATGATGTGATGGACATGACCCATCCGTTAGCTTAGCATTATGATCGTGTCTGTTTCATTGCTACTGCTTTCTTCATGACTTATACAAGTTCCTCAGACTATGAGATTATGCAATCCCCGAATACCGGAGGAGGACTTTGTGTGCTACCAAACGTCACAACATAAAAGGGTGATTATAAAGGTGCTCTACTGGTGTCTCCGAAGGTGTTTGTTTAGTTGGCATAGATCGAGGTTAGGATTTGTCACTCCGTGTTTCGAAGAGGTATCTCTGGGCCCTCTCGGTAATACTCATCACTATAAGCCTTGCAAGCATTGTAACTAATGACTTAGTTGCGGGATGAAGTATTACAGAACGAGTAAAGAGACTTCCCGGTAACGAGATTGAACTAGGTATTGAGATATCGACAACCGAATCTCGGGCAAGTAACATACTGATGACAAAGGGAACAACATATGTTGTTATGCGGTTTGACCGATAAAGATCTTCGTAGAATATGTAGGAACCAATATGAACATCCAGGTTCCGCTATTGATTGTTGACCGGAAGTGAGTCTCGGTCACGTCTACATAGTTCTCGAACCCATAGGGTCCGCACACTTAACGTTCGATATTATGAGTTTATGTGTTTTGATGTACCGAAGGTTGTTCAGAGTACCGGATGTGATCACGGACATGAAGAGGAGTCTCAAAATGGTCGAGGCATAAAGATTGATATATTGGAAGGCTATGTTTGGACACCAGAAAGGTTCCGAGTGGTTCTGGCATTTTTCCGGATTACCGGGAGGTTAACGGACCCCCCCCCCCCCGGGGAAGTTAATGGGCCTTAATAGGCCATGGTGGAAGAGAGGAGGAGGCGGCCAAGGTGCCCCCCCCCCCCAAGCCCAATCCGAATTGGGAAGGGGGTCGCCCCCCCTTCCTTCTCTCCCTTTCCCTCTTCCTTCTTCTCCTACTCCAACTAGGGAAGGGGGGAAAACTGCTCCTACTTGGAGTAGGACTCCCCCCTTGGGCGCGCCATAGAGAGGGCCGGCCCTTCCCTCCTCCAGTCCTTTATATACGAGGGAGGGAGGCACCCCATAGACACACAAGTTGATCAAGTTGATCTTTTAGCCGTGTGCGGTGCCCCCCTCCACAGATTTCCACGTCGGTCATATCCTCGTAGTGCTTAGGCGAAGGCATGCGCCGGTAACTTCATCATCACCGTCACCACACCATCGTGCTGACGAAACTCTCCCTCGACCTCAGCTAGATCTAGAGTTTGTGGGACGTCACCAAGCTGAACGTGTGCAGATCGCGGAGGAGCCGTACATTCGGTGCTAGGATCAGTCGGATTGTGAAGACATACGACTACATCAACCGCGTTGTCATAACGCTTCCGCTTTCGGTCTACGAGGGTACGTAGACAACACTCTCCCCTCTTGTTGCTATGCAACACCTAGATAGATCTTGCGTGATCGTAGGATTGTTTTTGAAATTACTGCGTTCCCCAACAACGAGCCCGCACTAGGGGCTGGGAGACCTTTAGTACCGGTTGATAACACCAACCGGTACTAAAGGTTTCTTTTAAAAAAATGCTTATTTTTGAAAAAAATGATTTTTTCTTCTGATTTTCAAAATTTTGAATTATTTGATGATTTAATCTCTAATCACCCCTCATCATTCCAAATTGTCTAACTTCCTGGCCGATCACCCATCCTCTTACACCAGCCTGCGCATGCTTAACTTCTGAGTTCTATTCCCGCTAGTTTCCAAGTCTGCACTTATTGTTTACCTGACACTAGTAAGTTGTCAATCCTATTAACCCTCAGGATTTAGCTTGAGAATGAAGTCACACGTTTCACCATTTGATTTTGAAACTATTATTCTAAAAAACAATAATTATGTAATAACACTAATATTTCGTGAATAAGTAGTTTGACCATAGTTTGACCAGATTTGACAATAGTTTGACCACGGTTTGACCAAAATTCAAAAAAACTTAAATAATTATTTTGTAACACTAATATTTCTTGAATAAGTAGTTTGACCATAGTTTGACCACTATTTGACCAGATTTAACAAAAATTCAAAAGAACTGAAATTTGAGCATATCTTTTTTTTCCTTTCAGAATTTGAGGATTCTAAAAAATTTGCAAACAGGCCTACGGCTGTCAAAATTGGATCCGGATTTTCGTGCTGATTTTTGATATATTATGCGGGTTTTTTCGACATCGTATGCAAAAGATATGGTCGTTTTACTTTTTCCTAACACTTTTTTGCAAAACATACATGTCAAAATTTATGTTCTAAAATTTCCCTAACTACTAGATGTAGTAACATAACTACATATCGAAGGATTTTAATTTTTGAAGTTTTCATCATTTTCTTTTGTTTTTTTCAAAACAGAAAAGGCGATACAGGGATGGGTAGAGTTTGAAAATTGCCCTTTAGTCCCGGTTTGTGTCTCCAACCGGGACTAAAGGTTAGACCCATTTTGTCCCGGTTTGTGACAGAAACCGGCACCCTAGGTTAGACCTTTAGACCCGGTTCGTGTCACAAAACGGGACTAAAGGGGTTCGGGGGGCCCCGTCCTGAGGCCAGCCCGCCACCACCCCTTTAGTATCGGTTCGTGCCACGAACTGGTACTAAAGGTTCAACACGAACTAGGACTAATGCATAGCCGTTCAAACCGGGACTAATGGTACCATTAGTGCCGGTTCATTTACAAACTGGGACTAAAGAGCTAAATAGGTAGTTTTTCTACTAGTGGGCTGACTTTCGGTCTGTTGAGTCTTCCTTGAAAACTCTCATCTCATGTGGTGTATATGGTGGGCACTCCCTCTCTGATATATTCGACCGCCGGCGATGGTCGCTCCTCCCTTCATCCCCGAGTGCATTGCACCAAATTGTCTAGCACACGAGAACGAAGGAGAAGCGACCCCCACGATAACAGTCGGGATTCTTCATATCTAACATTTGCGACCGTCGATGATAGTCGTTCTTCACTTCCTTCCCGTGCATTACCAAAAGGTGTATCATGAGAAATAAGAGGAAGAACGACCCCCAAAACAACAGTCGGCATTCTTCTTCTCTCATATATGCTGGACACTCCCTCACTGTTTTTTGACTGTCATGTATGGAGCCCCAGCAGACTTAAAGTCAATCCAAAATGTCGTTTAATGCTCCTTCAGGCAAATCCAAGGCACTCGATATTTCCTACATTCTAGCACAAGCCAAGCTAAAATTCACGAAAAAAAATCCAGCAGGACCTTTGCTAAAAAGGACATATCAAGCGCCTGAAAATTGTCGGAACAGAAATTAATCAACACTCTGGTAAAACATAGGCCACTCGGAAGTGTTCCCTGCAAACATAGGCCACTTAGGAAAGCACATATCCTATTTGAGCAACACTAGATATACATGTTTATATCTACATCATATTTGAGCAACACTAGCTAGTACACAACACCGGATATACATGTTTACTCACTATAGACGATGGCTGTCGTCGAGGATGTGGGTGTCGTCGGTGATCTTTTGGGCGTCGTCAACCGACTCGTCGTTGATATACCCTGCGCCACACATGAGCATTCAAACTTGGGGCTCATTCACTATGGTTCAATATAGAAACTAGGTCTCTCTCTCTCTCTCTCTCTCTCTAAATTTGCTAATGTGAGATTGACATAACTAAATACCCTACTTCTACTTTATTCAATACTTACTAAAAATTTCTATTACTATAATTGCTATACCTAAATTTTCTTACAATAGACTTCAATTACTAAATGTGATACCTAAGAATTTCTCATATAGCATTTCAATACACTTCTATATTGAAAATTTTCTACACATAAAAATTTCTATTACTATAATTTCTATTACTAGTTATAATCTCTACCAACTAAGTGTCCAATACATGTTTCTACCAACTAATTCTTTAACTAATTAAATAAAGTAGAAAGTATAAAGTATTAAGTTAACTCATTTCTGTTGCTAATTTTTTTACTAAAAATTCAAAACAAATGGAGGTGAAGGGAGGAACAGGGAGGCATGAGCAAGGGAGGGAGCTAGGTGGAGGGAGAGGAGGAAGACGAGGCAGGGAGGCAGGTGACCGGGAGGGAGGAGGCAGGAGGGAGGGATGTTGAGGGAGGAGGAGGATGAACGAGGCAGGGAGAGAGGAGGCAGGAGGGAGGGATTGGAGGGAGGGAGAGGGAGGAGGAGGACGGACAACGCAGGGAGAGGGAGGGAGGAGATACCTCGATCTCCGGTGGAAGCGGGCAACGGCGGCGTGGCGTGCCGATGGAAACAAGGAGAGTTGGAGAGGGAGAGTGAGAAGAGTGGAGAGGGAGAGTGAAGATCAGCCGCGCGGATGAAGACGATAAGCTTGGGTTAGTAGCAGTGCGGGTTAGAGACCAGCGCTACTGCTACAAGCGTAGCAGTAGCGCGGTTAGCAGAAGGGCGCTACTACTATCCCTAACTTGTCGGCAATGGTGTGGCAATTATAGTAGTAGCGCATTTTATTCCTGCCGCGCTACTGTTGTGTGGATAGCAGTAGCGCCCTTTGTGACAAGGCGCTCCTACTAATTAGCAGTAGCTCCTCCTTTTAACAAGTGCTACTGATAAGCTTCTATGTATAAGGTTTTCCCTAGTAGTGAGTCTCTTCGTCCTCTACATCCCCCATTGATGTCGTCGCCCGCATTGCCGTCGTCGCCGCCCGCTGCCGCCGTCGCCCCCTGGTATGTCTCCCTCCTCCCTCCCTCCCTCCCTCCCTCTGACCCTCTACCTCTGACCCTCTCCCTATGACCCTCTTTGTCCATCCCTCCCTCTCTCCCTCCTGCATTGAATAAATTATTGAGTTAGAACTAGTCTTTTTAGTAATACTTGGGTATATAGATGGATGCATGGATATATATATATATATATATATATATGGATGGATGTTATGGTTAGAGCTATGGTATTTTTGGTAATATAACTTTTTACTAAAAGAACTAGTAATCGATTTTTTTAGTAAGTGTAGGTATTTTTTTATGAATGGTAATAAAATAGAAAAATTTAATTAAAAAATAGTAATAGAATAGAAAATTTTAAGTAAAAAATAGTAATAGAATATAAAATTGTTGTTGCCAATTATATTGATGATATAATTTTTCAATCAGTGGACTATGCAGGATTTCTTGCCATCGCATCTTCCTCCCCCGCTCTGTCCCGTCTCGCCACCGTAAGAACCTCCCTCTCCTCTTTGTTTAGTTTTCCGTTTAGTTTTATTTTAGTATATATGTAGATGTATGTATGTTTGCTAGAATGGATGCGTTATTGATTGTCGCACTTCCATTTTATTATTGATTTTGAAAAAATCTGACAAAATTGATGCATGGATGCATTTTGCAGGGAACACCTCTGAGTGGCCTATGTTTTGCTGGAATGTTGATTAATTTCCATTTCGTCAATGTTTAGGTGCTTGATATGTCCTTTTCTAGCAAAGTTCATGTCGGAATTTTCCGTGGATTTCAGCATGACTTGTGCTATAAAGTATGAAATGTCGAGTGCCCATGATTTGCCGGAACAGGAATTAAATGACATTCCGGTAACTCATATGTCATTTTTATGTCATTACTCGACATATGTAACAGGTTCACTGCTGTCCTGTTGGGGCTCCGTGTGTGAGAGAGAGCCCAACATATACTGTCGAAATATGAGAGAGGAAGAATGCCAACTATTGTCATGGAAGTCACTTCCTTTCCTCTTTCTCGTAATATACCTCGGTAACGCATGAGAAGAGGAGGGGAAGCGACCATCACCAACGGTCAAAATATTTGTGAGTGAGAGTCCACCATATACTGTCGAAATATGAGAGAGGAAGAATCCCGACTGTTACCGTGGGGGTCGCTTCTTCTTCATTCGAAGGTGCTATACATTTTGGTGTAATGCATTTTCGAATGAAAGTAAAAGCTACCATCGCCGATGGTCGCAAATGTCAGAGAGGAAGAATCCTGACTGTTGTCATGGGGGTCACTTCTCCTTCATTCCCGTGTGCCTAGAGATTTTGATGTAATGCACTTTCGAATGAAAGTAGGAGCTACCATCACTGACGGCCACAAATGTCATAGAGGAAGAATTTTGACTGTTGTCGTCGGGGTCGCTTCTCCTTCATTCCCGTGTGCCTAGACATTTTGGTGGAATGCACTCGGGGATGAAAGAAGGAGCGACCATCACCGACGACCGAATATTTGAGAGAGGGAGTGCCCACCATATATATATACACCACGTGAGATAAGAGTTTTCAAGGAAAGACTCGACAGACCGACAGTCGACACGTGATGAATAATAATGAAATGTGTGTTGAATTCCTATTATTTGTCGTCAATTTGTAATATTTGGCTTATGAACACAGGAAATGTCTGACGACTATAACATTTCTAAGTGCGACTATTGCGAAGACGTATGGGGTATGTGTGACAGGATGCCTCATCTGCAAACGGCAGGTGCTTCATCATCATGTTGAAGGAGACTTTTCGACGTTTTTACGGTACGTAACATCGACAAGTATTTTTTGATAATTAAGCATGACTTGTGATTTTTGGCTTCAACGTGTAATTTCCATTTTTTTTACAACTTGAAGAGTTCATCCCATGTCATGCAAGACCGTATGTCTTGGAAAAGCTGGGTTTCGAAGATAGGGAGAGAACAGAGACGAAGAGAGCTCACATTAGGACAAAGTATGGTTTCACTTTTCTGGTTAAGCTATTCAATGCACCAAATAGCTCGCATTTTGGTTGCTCAACTTGGAGAGGACTTCAAAAGGCCTATGCATTGAAGGAGGATATGAAAATAACCTTCGATATTTGGCCCAAAGATGAAGTTAACGATAATGTTGACATTTGAGTGGATGTGGACACGCTTCCAATTCTACCTCTTTGTGAGTTTGTCAAATAAATTTGTTAAGTAATTTATATTGTTATTTAAAAAATCATTGATGGCTATTTCCATTCTTCAAAAAAAGATGCGGAAGACAGTATACAAAATCTAGTACACTGATGGCTCTGAACTAACACTACTAGAGAAAAGCTTACCAGTAGCACTGGTCTTTTTGCTACCAGTAGCGCGGGAACCAGCGCTACTGCTATGGCGCTACAGCTATTTTGTAGCAGTAGCGCGTTTCTAGACCAGCGCTATTGGTAAGTTCAAGTACTAGTAGCGCGTTTTTAGGCCAGCGCTACTGCTAACATTTATGTCTTTTTTTAATATTTTGGCGCTATACATGTTTAAACAGATATATCTTTTATACAATAACAACTCATCATGAACTAGTCTGTTTAAATAGCATATTCATTACCACTAGTCATCACCACCAAACAATGTTCGTCAATGAGACATCATGTATATAACTAGTTGGTCACTAGTCATAATCACAACTCCTCATCCTCCTCATCAACTCTAACACATTGTAGCACATAATAACACATTCTACCTAGGACATAATAACATTTTCGTGCTGAATTATTTGATATATTATACGTTTTTTCTGACATCGTATGCAAAAGTTATAGCCGTTTTTAAATTTTCCCTACACGTTTTGCAAAACATGTCCAAATTTAAGTTTTCAAATTTTCCTAACTAGTAGATGTAGTAATATAACTACATCTCGAAGAATTTTGTTTTTTGAATTTTTTATCATTTTCTTTTGTATTTTTCAAAACTGAAATGGCGATATACCGGGGGGGGGGGGTAGAGATTCAAAATTGCCCTTTAGTACCGGTTTGTGCCACGAACCGGTACTATAGGTCAAACCCATTTAGTACCGATTTGTGCCACGAACCGGTACTATAGGTTAGACCTTTAGTGCCGCTTTGTGTCACAAACCGTCACTAAAGGGGCTCGTGGGGCCCTGGCCTGACGCCAGCCTACCACCACCCCTTTAGTACTGGTTCGTGGCATGAACCGGTACTAAAGGTTCATTACGAACCGGTACTATTGATCGCCGCCATGAACCGGTACTATTGATCACATTAGTGCCAGTTTTTTTACAAACCGGCACTAATGTTCTTCACGTTTGACCCTTTTTCTACTAGTGGACTTTGACAGAGCAAACTTGGTAGTGCTACAACACCTAGACAAGGTAACTGCCTCCAAACAAGCCAGAGCACATAGCAGCCAGACGATGCATTCTGAAGAGCGTGTACCCGTGAAAGGTGCGGTCATGTTCCATCTCATGGGCGAGCCGATGCTACCGCCAAAACCGCTGGAGGCACTATCAGGGGATCTCAGGAGACTGCACGACCATGTGCTGTCGACTGAGAAAAGCCTACTAGCCTCAAAGGATCCAGGATTTCTGACATACGCGGCTCGTGTGCCTGAGCGGAAGTGCTACATCGACACACAGCCCGCAGAGGTGTTCTTCCTGCGGTTTGACCATATCATTGAGATGTTTCTAACAAGGCGGCTTGACTTTGCTATCGGCCGCCTTTTTGCGCTACATATGAGCTCCATGATGAAGAGTGAAGAAGTCTTGCAAATCTGTGTGGCGGATCCGTACTACATGCACGAGTCTTTCTTGATTCTCGGCGACTTCTAACGTGAAACTGCTAGGGAGTACCTCCAAAACTTCATGGTACAGAATAAGGACCGGGAAATTGTCCTCGTGCCTTATCATCCAAAGTAAGTCAGTTCCGGACAACCCTTTCGTAAACCTCAATCATTCCTTCTCTCTCATATGGGGAATAATTTGAGGTGTCTTTTCCCCGCAGAAACGGGCGCGCCGTCCTTATCATTCCTTACCCACAAGTCTCCCACGCCGTGTATTTTGACCCTTCCAGAGACTACGAGAAAAAAGACTACACCCACATAATGAATATTCTAGATGATGCTCTCCAAGGCTTCAGCTTTAGAGGTGGCCATGTGCAGATCAAGAAACAAAGGAACAAGAAGATGGGTTTCGTGCAAAAAACTAACTTCTCCTGCATCCATGTCCCAAAACCAAGCAAGAAGGATGGATTATACATCGTCCATCTCATGATTCAGTTCAACACGGATCACCAAAAGCTTCGCATTAACAGCAGAAATGATGATCATATCCACAAGTGTCTAGAATCTCATGGAGAAGCGGATTATAAACTTAGAGATGACTTCTTTCGCATCCAAAGCGACATTGCAGCGATCATCATGAAAGAAGTCGTCGATGAGAAGGGGATGATCCACCACGGCCCTATATCGCGAGCTGACGTCCGAACTCGCATAGGCATGCAACGTCTAGACCTCATGCCGTTCAAGAAGCTAGGGTTCGTCCTCGATGATATGGAGGGATGGAACTTCTAGTGATTTATGATACCGATGATGATGATATGTGTCGGTTGAACTTGTATACTTTTTCTAGCGATGAAACTTTGTGATGTCCACGGTCCCTGCTGAACTTGCGTAACGCTACTTTGTTAGTTTGCGTACGATGACCTGCGTACCTCTAGTTAATTAATTTGCGTACTGTATGTTGCATCTAGTTGCTAACCCTTTCTTTTTCGTTGTTGCTCTAGTATATTTTGTTGCATATATATTATTGTACATCCTCTTCATGAACATGCATCTCTAACAGGTACCTAGCTTCTTGATGGCCAGATGGAATTGCTATGTCGTGTACAAAGGGAAGGTTCCGGGGGTGTACAACAAGTGGCATGAGTGTCAGGCGCAAGTGAATGGGTTCACAGGCGCCAGCCATAAAGGCTTCAAAAGCAGACAAGAAGGAGACGCTAGTTACTTGAGGTTCACGCTAGCGCGAGAGAGGACTCGTAACCGCCACCTCATGTACTACATAGTTCCGCTCTCACTCATAGTGATAGCACTTCTTGCGTATACCTTTGTTTAGATGGATGACGTTGTTGTAGTTGCAAGTATTCGAGACTTGCATGCATCACTATTTTCGAGATGATGACAACACATTGTGTTGGATGATGATTATGATGAGACTATTTGTATGTACATGCTATGATTACATTTGTGGTCTCGCAGGCATTTGTATGTGTATGATGATGACATTTCTATGTGCTAAAGATTCTTCTATAAAGCCTGTTCAAATACAAAACAAATATGTCAAAAAAAAACTACTTAAATTAGCAGTAGCGAGTGTATAAAAGTTAGCAGCAGCACCGCGATAGCAGTAGCGCGTCCAGGCAAAGCGCGCTAGAGCTACTAGGAGTAGCGAGCTTCCGCTAACAGCGTTGCTGCTACACTTGTGTAGCAGTAGCGCCGGTGAGCACGCGCTATTGCTATGTGTTAGCTGTAGCGCCTTGTTAGTAGCGCCTATCCCCATGCTACTGATACATCTAAAACCCGCGCTGCTGCTAGCCTTTTCCCTAGTAGTGTAACATCAATACCTTCCAATTCAACGGGTGCAACATCATGCATAATTTCTTTATATAAGTCATAGGGTATTGCACTAGCACTAGCACCTATATCACATAAGCCATGATAACAATGATCTCCTATATTAACAGAAATAACAGGCATGCCTACAACAGGTCTATGTATCTTAGCATCTGGTCTAACCATATTAGCAGTCTCACCACAGAAATAAATAACATGCCCATCTAAATCATCATCCAAGAGATCTTTAACCATAGCAATACTAGGTTCAACTTTGATTTTCTCAGGAGGTGTATAAGTCCTAGTATTACTCTTACGAACAATAGTCAAAGTTTTAGCATGATCCTTTATCCTAACAGGAAAAGGAGGTTTCTCAACATAAGTAGTAGGAACAATAGGATCACTATAAGTGACATTCTTTTCTTCAATTGTAACAGGTGCAACTACTTTTACTTCAATGGGAGGATTATATTTAAACCACTTCTCCTTAGGGAGATCAACATGAGTAGCAAAAGATTCACAGAAAGAAGCTACTATCTCAGAGTCAAGTCCATATTTAGCGCTAAATCCACGAAAAGCATCGGTATCCATAAAAGATTTAACACAATCAAACTTAGGTGTCATACCTGACTCCTTACCATCGTCGGAACCTCAATCTTCATAGTTGCGTTTAATTCTTTCCAATAAATCCCATTTGAGTTCAATAGTCTTCAGCATATAAGAACCAGCACAGGAAGTATCGAGCATGTTGCGATCATTGGGAGAAAGCGGAGCATACATATTTTGAATAATCATTTCTCTGGAGAGCTCATGATTGGGGCATGAATATAACATTGACTTAAGCCTCCCCCAAATTTGAGCGATGCTTTCTCCTTCGCGAGGCTAGAAATTATATATGTAATTACGATCACGATGAACAAGATGCATAGGATAGAACTTCCGGTGAAATTCCAACTTCAATCGTTTATAATTCCAAGATCCCGTATCATCACATAGCCTATACCATGTCAATGAATCTCCCTTCAAAGATAAAGGGAAAACCTTCCTTTTGACAACATCATCGGGAATACTTGCAAGCTTAAATAATCCACAAACTTAATCCACAAAGATAAGGTGTAAATCGGCATGCAATGTTCCGTCTCCTACAAAGGGATTAGCTAGCAGTTTCTCTATCATAACCGAAGGAATCTCAAAGTAAATATTTTTAGTAGGTTCAGTAGGTTGAGGAGCAACTCTTTGCTCTTCTGGTCGGGGTGAAGATACCCCGAACAAGCCCCTCAAAGGATTAGTTTCCATAGTAACAAGTGACAGAAAATTTCAGCACACTATATAAATGTTTCCTTACCACGTTCCACTCACCAAAAGCACTATGCTCCCCGGCAACGGCGCCAGAAAAGAGTCTTGATGACTCACAAGTATAGGGGATCTATCGTAGTCCTTTCGATAAGTAAGAGTGTCAAACCCAACAAGGAGCAGAAGGAAACGACAAGCGGTTTTCAGTAAGGTTTTCTCTGCAAGTACTGAAATTGTAGGTAACAGATAGTTTTGTGATAAGATAAATTGTAACGAGTAACAAGCAATGAAAGTAAATAAATTGCAGCAAGGTGGCCCAATCCTTTTTGAAGCAAAGGACAAGCCTGGACAATTTCTTATAATGAGAAAAGAGCTCCCGAGGACACATGGGAATTATTGTCAAGCTAGTTTTCATCACGCTCATATGATTCGCGTTCGGTACTTGTATAATTTGATATGTGGGTGGACCGGTGCTTGGGTACTGCCCTTACTTGTACAAGAATCCCACTTATGATTAACCCCTATTGCAAGCATCCGCAACTACAAAAGAAGTATTAAGGTAAACCTAACCAAAACATTAGACATATGGATCCAAATCAGCCCCTTACGAAGCAACGCATAAACTATGGTCTAAGCTTCTGTCACTCTAGCAACCCATCATCTACTTATTACTTCCCAATGCCTTCCTCTAGGCCCAAATAATGGTGAAGTGTCATGTAGTCGACGTTCACATAACACCACTAGAGGAAAGACAACATACATCTCATCAAAATATTGAACGAGTACCAAATTCACATGACTACTAATAGCAAGACTTCACCCATGCCCTCAGGAACAAACGTAGCTACTCACAAAGCATATTCATGTTCAAAATCAGAGTATTAATATGCATTAAGGATCTGAACATATGATCTTCCACCAAGTAAACCAATTAGAATCAACTACAAGGAGTAATCAACACTACTAGCGACCCACAGGTACAAATTTGTGGTTTTGATACAAGATTGGATTCAAGAGATGAACTAGGGTTTTGAAAGGATATGGTGCTGGTGAAGATTTTGATGGAGATTGACCCCCTCCCGATGAGAGGATCGTTGGTGATGACAATGGTGATGATTTCCCCCTCCCGGAGGGAAGTTTCCCCGACAGAACAGCTCTGCCGGAGCTCGAGATTGGTTCCGCCAAGGTTCCGCCTCGTGGCGGCGGAGTTTCGTCCCGTAAGCTTGCCTCTAAATTTGTCTAGGGTAAAAGCCTTCATATTGTAGAAGATGGGCACCGGAGGGCCACTAGGGGGCCCAGGAGATAGGGGCGCGCCCAGTAGGGGTGGGCGCGCCCCCCACCCTCCTGGCTAGGGTGTGGGCCCCCTCTCGTGTTTTCTTCGCTCAATAATTCTTATTAATTCCAAAACTGACTTCCATGGAGTTTCAGGATTTTTGGAGCTGTGCAGAATAGGTTTCCAATATTTGCTCCTTTTCCAGCCAGAATTCCAGCTGCCGGCATTCCCCCTCTTCATGGTAAACCATGAAAAATAGGAGAGAATAGCCATAAGTATTGAGATATAATGTGTAATAACAGCCCATAATGCAATAAATATTGATATAAAAGCATGATATAAAATGGACGTATCAGTGCCTCATGGGCTAGATGACTAAAACTCCATTCTCTGGAACAATGGAATGAGCTACTGACTTATTGGAAATCATACATACTGATGTATGCGGTCCAATGAGTGTTGAGGCTCATGGTGGGTATCGTTATTTTCTTACCTTCACAGATGATTTGAGCAGATATGGTTATATCTACTAGATGAAACATAAGTCTAAAACATTTGAAAAGTTCAAAGAATTTCAGAGTGAAGTGGAAAATCATCGTAACAAGAAAATTAAGTTTCTACGATCTGATCATGGAGGAGAATATTTGAGTTACGAGTTTGGTCTTCATTTGAAACAACATAGGATAGTTTCACAATTAACGCCACCTGGAACACCACAGCAAAATGGTGTGTCCGAACGTCGTAATCGTACTTTATTAGATATGGTGCGATCTATGATGTCTCTTACTGATTTACCCCTATTGTTTTGGGGTTATGCTTTAGATACGGCTGCATTCACTTTAAATAGGGCACCATCAAAATCCGTTGAGACGACGCCTTATGAATTGTGGTTTGGCAAGATACCAAAGTTGTCGTTTCTTAAAGTTTGGGGCTGCGATGCTTATGTGAAAAAGCTTCAACCTGATAAGCTCGAACCCAAATCGGAGAAGTGCATCTTCATAGGATACCCAAAGGAAATTGTCGGGTACACTTTCTATCACAGATCCGAAGGAAAAATCTTTGTTGCTAAGAATGGATCCTTTCTAGAGAAGGAGTTTCTCTCGAAAGAAGTGAGTGGGAGGAAAGTAGAACTTGATGAGGTAACTGTACCTTCTCCCTTATTGGAAAGTAGTTCATCATAGAAATCAGTTCCATTGATTCCGACACCAATTAGTGAGGAAGTTAATGATGATGATCATGAAACTTCAGATCAAATTACTACCAAACTTCGTAGGTCTTCGAGAGTAAGATCTGCACCAGAGTGGTACGGTAATCCATTTCTGGAAGTCATGTTAGTAGACCATGATGAACCTACGAACTATGAGGAAGCGATGATGAGCTGAGATTCCGCGAAATGGCTTGAAGCCATAAAATCTGAGATGGGATCCATGTATCAGAACAAAGTGTGGACTTTGGTGGACTTGCCCGATGATCGGCAAGCCATAGAAAATAAACGGATCTTTAAGAAGAAGACCAACGCAGACGGTAATGTTACTATTTACATAGCTCAACTTGTTGCAAAAGGTCTTCACCAAGTTCAAGGAGTTGACTACGATGAGACTTTCTAACCCGTAGCGATGCTTAAGTCTGTCCGAATCATGTTAGCAATTGCTGCATTTTATGATTATGAAATTTGGCAAATGGTTGTCAAAACTGCATTCCGGAATGGATTTCTGGAAGAAGAGTTGTATATGATGCAACCAGAAGGTTTTGTCAATCCAAAGTGTGCTAACAAAGTGTGCGAGCTCCAGCGATCCATTTATGGACTGGTGCAAGCCTCTCGGAGTTGGAATAAACGCTTTGATAGTGTGATCAAAGCATATGGTTTTATACAGACTTTTGGAGAAGCCTGTATTTTTACAAGTGAGTGGGAGCTCTGTAGCATTTCTGCTATTATATGTGGATGACACGTTGTTGATTGGAAATGATATAGAATTTCTGGATATCATAAAGGGATACCTGAATAAGAGTTTTTTCATGAAAGACCTCGGTGAAGCTGCTTACATATTGGGCATCAAGATCTATAGAGATAGATCAAGACACTTAATTAGACTTTCACAGAGCACATACCTTGATAAAGTTTTAAAAAAGTTCAAAATGGATCAGTCAAAGAAAGGGTTCTTGCCTGTGTTACAAGGTGTGAAGTTGAGTCAGACTCAATGCCTGACCATTGCAGAAGTTAGAGAGAAAATGAAAGCCATTCCCTATGCTTCAGCCATAGGTTCTATCATGTATGCAATGCTATGTACCAGACCTGATGTATGTCTTGCTATAAGCATAACAGGGAGGTACCAAAGTAAACCCGGAGTGGAGCACTGGACAGCGGTCAAGAACATCCTAAAATACCTGAAATGGTCTAAGGATATGTTTCTCGTTTATGGAGGTGAAAAGGAGCTCTTACATCGACGCAAGCTTTGACACTGATCCGGATGACTCTAAGTCGCAAACCAGATATGTATTTTTATTGAATGGAGGAGCTGTCAGTTGGTGCAGTTCCAAGCAGAGCATCGTGGTAGGATCTACATGTGAAGCGGAGTACATTGCTGTTTCGGAAGCAACAAATGAAGGAGTTCATATACGATCTAGGTGTCATACCTAGTGCATCGGGTCCAATGAAAATCCTTTGTGACAATACTGGTGCAATTGCCTTGGCAAAGGAATCCAAATTTCACAAGAGAACCAAGCACATCAAGAGACGCTTCAATTCCATCCGTCATAAAGTGTCGGAGGGGGACATAGAGATTTGCAAGATACACACGGATCTGAATGTTGCAGACCCATTGACTAAGCCTCTTCCACAAGCAAAACATGATCAGCACCAAAGTTCCATGGGTGTTAGAATCATTACTATGTAATCTAGATTACTGACTCTAGTGCAAGTGGGAGACTGAAGGAAATATGCCCTAGAGGAAATAATAAAGTTATTATTTATTTCCTTAATTCATGATGAATTTTTATTATTCATGCTAGAATTGTATTAACCAGGAAACTTAGTACATGTGTGAATACATAGGCAAAAACTATAGTCCCTAGTATGCCTCTACTTGACTAGCTCGTTAATCAAAGATGATTATGTTTCCTAACCATAGACATGTGTTGTCATTTGATGAACGGGATCACATCATTAGGAGAATGATGTGATGGACATGACCCATCCGTTAGCTTCGTGTATGTTTCATTGCTACTGCTTTCTTCATGACTTATACAAGTTCCTCAGACTATGAGATTATGCAACCCCCGAATACCGGAGGAACACTTTGTGTGCTACCAAACGTCACAACATAAAAGGGTGATTATAAAGGTGCTCTACTGGTGTCTCCGAAGGTGTTTGTTTAGTTGGCATAGATCGAGGTTAGGATTTGTCACTCCGTGTTTCGAAGAGGTATCTCTGGGCCCTCTCGATAATACTCATCACTATAAGCCTTGCAAGCATTGTAACTAATGACTTAGTTGCGGGATGAAGTATTACAGAACGAGTAAAGAGACTTCCCGGTAACGAGATTGAACTAGGTATTGAGATATCGACAACCGAATCTCGGGCAAGTAACATACTGATGACAAAGGGAACAACATATGTTGTTATGCGGTTTGACCGATAAAGATCTTCGTAGAATATGTAGGAACCAATATGAGCATCCAGGTTCCGCTATTGGTTGTTGACCGGAAGTGAGTCTCGGTCACATCTACATAGTTCTCGAACCCATAGGGTCCGCACACTTAACGTTCCATATTATGAGTTTATGTGTTTTGATGTACCGAAGGTTCTTCAGAGTACCGGATGTGATCACGAACATGATGAGGAGTCTCAAAATGGTCGAGGAATAAAGATTGATATATTGGAAGGCTATGTTTGGACACCAGAAAGGTTCCGAGTGGTTCGGGCATTTTTCCGGATTACCGGGAGGTTAACGGACCCCCCCCCCCCCCCCCGGGGAAGTTAATGGGCCTTAATAGGCCATGGTGGAAGAGAGGAGGAGGCGACCAAGGTGCCCCCCCCAAGCCCAATCCAAATTGGGAAGGGGGTCGGCCCCCCTTCCTTCTCTCCCTTTCCCTCTTCCTTCTTCTCCTACTCCAACAAGGGAAGGGGGAAACCTGCTCCTACTTGGAGTAGGACTCCCCCCTTGGGCGTGCCATAGAGAGGGTCGGCCCTTCCCTCCTCCACTCCTTTATATATGGGGGAGGGAGGCACCCCATAGACACACAAGTTGATCAAGTTGATCTTTTAGCCGTGTGCGGTGCCCCCCTCCACAGATTTCCACGTCGGTCATATCGTCGTAGTGCTTAGGCGAAGGCATGCGCCGGTAACTTCATCATCACCGTCACCACGCCATCGTGCTGACGAAACTCTCCCTCGACCTCAGCTAGATCTAGAGTTTATGGGACGTCACCGAGCTGAACGTGTGCAGATCGCGGAGGAGCCGTACATTTGGTGCTAGGATCAGTCGGATTGTGAAGACATACGACTACATCAACCGCGTTGTCATAACGCTTCCGCTTTCGGTCTACGAGGGTACGTAGACAAAAATCTCCCCTCTTGTTGCTATGCATCACCTAGATAGATCTTGCATGATCGTAGGATTGTTTTTGAAATTACTGCGTTCCCCAACAACGAGCCCGCACTTGGGGCTGGGAGACCTTTAGTACCGGTTGGTAACACCAACCGGTACTAAAGGTTTCTTTTAAAAAAATGCTTATTTTTGAAAAAATGATTTTTTTATTCTGATTTTCAAAATTTTGAATTATTTGATGATTTCATCTCTAATCACCCCTCATCATTGCTCTAAGCACCCCTCATCATTCCAAATTGTCTAACTTCCTGGCCGATCACCCATCCTCTCACTACACCAGCCTGTGCACGCTTAACTTCTGAGTTCTATTCTCGCTAGTTTCCAAGTCTGCACTTGTTGTTTACCTAACAATAGTAAGTTGTCAATCCTATTAACCCTCAGGATTTAGCTTGAGAATGAAGTCACACGTTTCACTGTTTGATTTTGAAACTATTATTCTAAAAAACAATAATTATTTAGTAACACTAATATTTCGTGAATAAGTAGTTTGACCATAGTTTGACCAGATTTGACAATAGTTTGACCACAGTTTGACCAAAATTCAAAAAAACTTCAATAATTATTTTGTAACACTAATATTTCTTGAATAAGTAGTTTGACCATAGTTTGACCACCGTTTGACCAGATTTAACAAAAATTCAAAAGAACAGAAATTTGAGCATATCTTTTTTTTTCCTTTCAGAATTTGAGGATTCTAAAAAATTTGCAAACAGGCCTACGGCTGTCAAAATTGGATGTGGATTTTCGTGCTGATTTTTGATATATTATACGGGTTTTTTCGACATCGTATGCAAAAGATAGGGTCGTTTTACTTTTTCCTAACACTTTTTTGCAAAACATACATGTCAAATTTTATGTTCTGAAATTTCCCTAACTACTAGATGTAGTAACATAACTACATCTCGAAGGATTTTAATTTTTGAAGTTTTCATCATTTTCTTTTGGTTTTTTTCAAAACAGAAAAGGCAATATAGGGATGGGTAGAGTTTGAAAATTGCCCTTTAGTCCCGGTTTGTGTCTCCAACCGGGACTAAAGGTTAGACCCCTTTTGTCCCGGTTTGTGACAGAAACCGGCACCCTAGGTTAGACCTTTAGTCCTGGTTCGTGTCACAAAACGGGACTAAAGGGGTTCAAGGGGCCCCGTCCTGAGGCCAGCCCGCCACCACCCCTTTAGTATCGGTTCGTGCCACGAACTGGTACTAAAGGTTCAACACGAACTAGGACTAATGCATAGCCGTTCGAACCGGGACTAATGGTACCATTAGTGCCGGTTCATTTACAAACTGGGACTAAAGAGATGAACAGGTAGTTTTTCTACTAGTGGGCTGACTTTCGGTCTGTCGAGTCTTCCTTGAAAACTCTCATCTCATGTGGTGTATATGGTGGGCACTCCCTCTCTGATATATTCGACCGCCGGCGATGGTCGCTCCTCCCTTCATCCCCGAGTGCATTGCACCAAATTTTCTAGCACACGGGAACGAAGGAGAAGCGACCCCCACGACAACAGTGGGGATTCTTCATCTCTAACATTTGCGACCGTCGATGATAGTCGTTCCTCACTTCCTTCCCGTGCATTACCAAAAGGTGTATCATGAGAAACACTACAAGAAATATGTCAACTTATGACCACCACTATTGGTCACTGAAAGGTCACAAATTTTCATTTATGACCTTTTTGTGACCGAAAACAGAAGGTCAAAAGCTGGCCGTCGTAAACTGACTATAGCGACCTTTCTTCTGGAATGGTCAAAGATGTTTACGACCAAAATATTCCTACTGTGGCATTTTGGTCACTAGCAACATCCCCCAGGCCACGTAGGCATCCAGCGTGGCAAGCTGATGTGGCACAAGATTCAGCCCGGTCCAATTCGATTTTCTACATGGGCCGAGCCCAACAATTCGGCCTTTTTAGTGTATATTTTCTCTATTAATTTTCTCTAGCTACATGGGCCTAGCCCAACAATTTGGCCTTTTTATTTTATGGGTCATGACCTTTTTGTACAACAGTTTTAGTTTTTTTTTATAAAATGGGTCCACTAGTCAAACAGATCCCACTTGTCAGGTTCTGATAAGTGGGTCCTAGCTATTAGGCCCAGATTCTTCATATTTCAATTTGACAATAAGAAAATAACTAGTAGTTAAATTGGCAAGGAAAAACACACAATATACTTCAAATAACAATAGCCAGATTCAATACAAGCTCTACAAATGACACGTCCTACAAGCCGTAGCATATACAAGCTTATTTACAAGCTCTACAAATGACAAGTCCTACAAGCTGTAGCATTTACAAGTTCTACAAGTTAGATGTAATACAAGCTTAGCTGATACAAGCTCGACAACTATGGGAATCAGTTACAAGCTCTACAAGTATTTTCTTCTTCTACATGTAGCTCCTTCAATAGCGATCAAATGCCGGCTCACTGGAGAGTCAGGACTGGGCCTTCCACGGACGGCCTGTTACATGAATCAGCTGATAAAAATTAGAAAAACTGGAGACAATATATTATGAACATTCCATTCAAAAAAGGAGTAACTCAGTTGAAGTGAACACAGCAGCAGTTTTTCTCATTGAAGTGAACACAGCAGCAGTTTTTCTCATTGAAGTGAACACAACAGCAGCAGTTTTTCTCATTGAAGTGAACACAACAGCAGCAGTTTGTGATGAGAAAAATGGCTAGATCATCATCTAACGCCCTTGATTGCTTGTTCAAGCAATCAATACCACAGCTATAATCTTTGTGGACTATTTGTGTTACATACTTGCATCTTTTCAGCAAAGGTGCAGGGAAATTTTATAGTACACATTGATGACAGTAAACCTTTGGACATTCTGTTCATCCAGAGAAAAGTAGCAAATACCATATGATTACTCCAGTTTATACTCCTCTTTTAGAGGTACAGATTATAGTTAATGCACCATGATGGGAGCTGATGTCCAGGAGTATTTGCAAATGATACACCATTATGGAGTAGGATAACATGTTTTAGCAATACAGGTTGTAGAGTAAACAAGCAAGCAATACAGGAAGAATGCCCCAATTCGTAGTCGTTCCGCATTTTATGACATGAGAGAGTTCATCCAAAACAACACATTAAAGAATTGGGGCATTCTAGCTAACAGGAAGGAAGGAAACAGAGCAGCACACGCTACAATGGGGACCCATCATTACTGTCAGCACCACCTGGGGAGGCAATTCATATGTGGAACGACTACGATTCAGTATTCCCTGGTGCAATAGAAACAGATATGATGCCCAGCCACATACATAATCACTAACCAGCAACTACACTAGTTTAATGTGTTCGGCTGGCACCAGCAGTGAACTGCCCCCCAACAGTTTGGCACCCGCAGTGCTGCTACTTAGAAAGTAGATAAAGTTGGTAAGCAAATCGGGGCATTCGTACCTGCTTCTTCTTCCTGGCGAGGTTCCAGATCTGCTAGGGCATGTTCTCCAGCCGCGTCTTGCCGTCGTAGTACTCGGGGAAGTCGTCCTTGGCCAGACGCCTCTCCATCAGCTCCACCGCGTTGTGGGCGATGTGGCGCCGCCCCAGCTTCATGCTCACCGCCACCAGGAGCCACAGCAACACTGCACAGTTTGCGCGCGCCATGGAAACAGGACAGCAAAGGGTAACCTCATTGCCATATAGAAATGCAGTACATATATGGAAAGAAGAGCATACAATGCATGGGCACAGATCCAAGGAGCAAATCATGACAGGAACTTATAGATAATCGGTGATTGTATTTACATAGAACTTACACTGACACTGTGTAAATATTACAGTGGCATTACTACTAGGACTTAAAAAATACTATGTAAATATTAAAGTGGCCAAATGGATTGCACTCAACTAGACCCGCTGCCAAATCAAATCCATCAGGGGGGCTGGGTAGATCTCACCAAGTCCGTCAGATAGGGGTGGGTTGGAGGAGGACGTCTAGCTGCAGTAGCCGCCATGAGGGCTTCCTTGTGCACCACCTTCAGCAGAGCAGCTTCTACAGATCAGATCGGACACAAAACAAATCACACACACGCAGGCAGGCAGGAGGAATCAGATGAAGAAACAGACAAAGACAAGGGAGGGATTCACGCTCACCCACCATGGCCAGCCGGAGAGGAGATGCGCGTCGCATCAGGAAGGACGCTCCGGTGGGTGCTGATCCGGCCAGGTCGTGGTCCTCGATGGCGTCCACCTTGGCCAGCGCGACGTCGATCCCCTGCAGTGAGGCGCGAGCGCGCGGCAGTGGCCGCACCAGGGTGCGTAGAACTCGACCATGATGTGGTGGCGGGCGGATCTGAGGGGATAGGGTTCCTGGAGGAAGCTGGGGAAGGGGTCGTCGTGGCCGGGGATCTGGAGCTCGAGAGGAGCGTGGGGAAGGGGGATGGGAAGTGAAATCGAGGTCGGAGACGCCGGATCTGTGCGTATGGGGTTGGTGTGATTGCAAAGGGGCTGGCGGGGAGGGCGCGGTGCTAGGGTAGGGGAGATGACAGGGAGGAGGTGGATCGGGAGGGGCGGGGAGGAGGTGGATCGGGACGGGGAGGAGGAGGAGGTGGATCGGGACAGGGAGGAGGAGGTGGCGGCGGCGGCGAGGAGATTGGGAGGAGGGAGGAGGGGTGCGATGGGGGAGGGGTTTGATCTAGGGTTGGGGGGGTGCGTGGGGTGTCTCTTTTTCTTTTTTGTTTCTTTTTTTCTGTGGATAGATGGATGGATGGATGGATGGATGGATGTGGGATGGAGAGGTGGATGGATGGATGGATGCCATGTCATCGATCCGTGGGAAGAGCCCTGATTGGTTCGGAAGGTCAGTGATTTAAAATAGTTTCTAAGTACTAAAAATAGGGGAATTTTGTAAAGCAACTATCAAAATATTTTGCAAAACGGCACAACTAAAATTTTCACTCAAGTTAGAACCCATTTTTATGGATGATCACCGATTTGCATGCATTTTTTATCTTTCTAGATATTCTTAATCATTTTCTTGTGGTAAAAATGGTTCTTTTTTGTGAAGAACCTACCAAATATTTGTTGTAAAATTGGACCAAATCAATTTTATAAAATACTAGGCCACATTTAATGCAAAATTGACCAAATGGTTGGGTGTCAATAGTTTTGATCCACCTCTGGTGAAAAAGATAAATTTCCGCTATTTCAGTTGGAAGCGGGTCAAATTTGAACTGCGGCTGCCTCATAGTTTACTCTTTATTTTTTCCAAAAATCATTTCTATGTACATAAGTATCTATTTAATCAGAGAAACACAAAAAAATTGCAAGATTCAACCACTAGCTAGGAACGGTCATTCCCACCGTTTTGACCGCATTTTAAAACGGGCATAAAAAATTAAAAAAAATCAAAAAATTGGGAAACCTTCGCATTGTGTCATCATATGTGGCCAAGTTCCTAGCAAAAATAACAAACTTGTAATACGGCAATTATTTTAAAAAAGTGTTCTCAGAAACGAGCTATCATGTGTGGAGATCAATGGCTTTCAAGCCAAATGATCAATCTTATGGCCACATTCATGGCATAGTTTGTTCAAATGATCTCATATTGTGCACAAGGGTGCATATTGGAATGGCAAACAATATTGCCTAAGGAAGTTTTCATTTTCGTTGGACGAAAAAACCATTTTCCATTTTTCGAGTGCCCAAAAGGAGGATTTTTTGTGAAGGAACTACCAAATAATTGTTGCAAAATTGGACCAAATCATTTTTATAAAATACTAGGCCATATTTAATGCACAATTGACAAAATGGTTGGGTGTAAAAAAATTTGATCCACCTCTCGTGAAAAAGACAAATTTCCGCCGATTCAGTTGGAAGCGGGTCAAATTTGAACTGCAGGTACCTCATAGTTTGCTAATTTTTTTTTCCAAAAATCATTTCTAGGTACATAAGTATCTATTTAATCAGAGAAACACCAAAAAAATTCCAAGATTCAACCACTAGCTAGGAACGGTCATTCCCGCCGTTTTGACCGCATTTTGGAACGGGCATAAAAAATTAAAAAAAATTAAAAAATTGGGAAACCTTCGCATTGTGTCATCATATGTGGCCAAGTTCCCAGGAAAAATAACAAACTTGTAATACGGTAATTATTTTAAAAAAGTGTTCTCAGAAACGAGCTATAATGTGTGGAGATCAATGGCTTTCAAGCCAAATGATCAATCTTATGGCCACATTCATGGTATAGTTTGTTCAAATGATCTCATATTCTGCACGAGGGTGCATCTTGGAATTCCAAACAATGTTGCCTAAGGAAGTTTTCATTTTCTTTGCACGGAAAATTCATTTTCCATTTTTCGAGTGCCCGAAAGGAGGCTTTTTTGTGAAGGAACTACCAAATAATTGTTGCACAAATGGACCAAATCAATTTTATAAAATACTAGGCCATATTTAATGCACAATTGACAAAATGGTTGGGTGAAAAAAGTTTTGATCCACCTTTGATGAAAAAGACAAATTATCGTCGATTCAGTTGGAAACGGGTCAAATTTGTATTGTAGCTGCCTCATAGTTTGCTCTTTATTTTTTCCAAAAATCATTTCTAGGTACATAAGTATCTATTTAATCATAGAAATACCAAAAAAATTCCAGGATTCAACCACTAGCTAGGAACGGTCAAGCCCGCCGTTTTGACCACATTTTGAAACGGGCATAAAAAACTCAAAAAAATAAAAAAATTGGAAAACCTTCACATTGTGTCATTATATGTGACCAAGTTTCCAGGAAAAATAATAAACTTGTAATACAGTAATTATTTTAAAAAAGTGTTCTCAGAAATGAGCTATCAAGTGTGAAGATTCATGGCTTTCAAGGCAAATGATCAATCTTATGGCCACATTCATGGCATAGTTTGTTCAAATGATCTCATATTGTGCACAAGGGTGCATATTGGAATAGAAAACAATGTTGCCTAAGGAAGTTTTCATTTTCGTTGGACGAAAAAACCATTTTCCATTTTTCGAGTGCCCGAAAGGAGGTTTTTTTGTGAAGGAACTACCAAATAATTGTTGCAAAATTGGACCAAATCATTTTTATAAAATACTAGGCCATATTTAATGCACAATTGACAAAATGGTCTGGTGTAAATTTTTTTGATCCACCTCCCGTGAAAAAGAAAAATTTCTGCTGATTCAGTTGGAAGCGGGTCAAATTTGAACTGCAGCTGCCTCATAGTTTGCTATTTATTTTTTCCAAAAATCATTTCTAGTTACATAAGGACCTATTTAATCATAAATACATGGTTTGGTGGCGATACGTCGAGGTTTGGGCGGTGGCCGAGGGCCCCAACTCTAGAGCGCGTAAACTCGCATGCCCGCCGCGTGGTCACTGCGTTACCGTGGCATTGCCATGTGTTCTGGGCGGCCTAGGCATGTCTAGTGGGTTGGGCACTCCCCAGGTTGGTGCTAGGAAGAAAATTACAACATAAGATTCTCACGAGGAGACCAATCGATGCTCAAACATGAATTAGCATCCAAGTGTTTGATTAGCGGTACGGGAAATGTACATGGCTAATGGGCGTGAGTTTTGGCTGAGGATGATCAGTTACTAAGAAGACCGTTTTCACAAATTTTCAGCTCAAAAGGAGGAGCCTAGGTGGTACTTGCTTTGCAAACCACCACATTGGACATAAATACGAACGTTGAAGCTCGGCTCAAAATAATGAATGGATTGAGCTGGCATTTGGTGGAGGATGGTTATTTGGGCGTAGGAATGCAATGTAGAAAATGGATACTATTTGGACATGCCAAAGTGGTACTTCCTTCACAAACTGTTACTCTGAACAGAATAGGAAAATGAATATTTTTGAATTATTTTTGAACTAGGCAAGGAAGGTTTTTACATATTTGACAAAGATATGACCCAAAGAATTTATGAGATTTTTTTGGGAATTTTGGGAATGATAGAAATATAGGTTGCTTCACAACCTAGGGCAAAAACTGCCACATGGACATGACACATAGGCAAAACTGATGAGGTGGCGCCTAGTCATAGCAACCCACCACAATTTACAAGGCTATGACCATCTATATTGGTCGTTAACAACTAGAAATAAGGCAGCGGACTAGCGCTGTTAGCTTTATGACCATTTCATGTAAGGAAATTATGACCTTTCTGACCAAAATGGTCGCAATGGTTTAGGGTTTGGAGCCCCTCGAACATCTTTTGACCAATTGGTCTCAAATGGTCATGAATCTATGACCAATTCTTCCAGGGTCACTGACAGAAGGTCATAAGTTGACATATTTCTTGTAGTGAAAGAAGAGGAAGAACGACCCCCAAAACAACCGTCGGCATTCTTCTTCTCTCATATATGCTGGACACTCCCTCACTGTTTTTTGACTATCATGTATGGAGCCCTAGCAGACTTAAAGTCAATCCAAAATGTCGTTTAATGCTCTTTCCGGCAAATCCAAGGCACTCGATATTTCCTACATTCTAGCACAAGCCAAGCTAAAATTCACGAAAAAAAATCCAGCAGGACCTTTGCTAAAAAGGACATATGAAGTGCCTGAAAATTGTCGGAAAATAAATTAATCAACACTCCGGTAAAACATAGGCCACTCGGAAGTGTTCCCTGCAAACATAAGCCACTTAGGAAAGCACATATCCTATTTGAGCAACACTAGATATACATGTTTATATCTACATCATATTTGAGCAACACTAGCTAGTACACAACACCGGATATACATGTTTACTCACTATAGACGATGGCTGTCGTCGAGGATGTGGGTGTCATCGGTGATCTTTTGGGCGTCGTCAACCGACTCGTCGTTGATATACCCTGCGCCACACATGAGCATTCAAACTTGGGGCTCATTCACAATGGTTCAATATAGAAACTAGGTCTCTCTCTCTCTCTCTCTCTCTCTCTAAATTTGCTAATGTGAGATTGACATAACTAAATACCCTACTTCTACTTTATTCAATACTTACTTAGAATATCTATTACTATAATTGCTATACCTAATTTTTCTTACAACAGACTTCAAATTACTAAATGTGATACCTAAAAATTTCTCATATAGCATTTCAATACACTTCTATATTGAAAATTTTCTACACATAAAAATTTCTATTACTATAATTTATTTTCTATTCTATTAGTAGTTATAATCTCCACCAACTAAGTGTCCAATACATGTTTCTACCAACTAATTCTTTAACTAACTAAATAAAGTAGAAATTATAAAGTATTAAGTTAACTCATTTCTGTTGCTAAGTTTTTTACTAAAAATTCAAAACAAATGGAGGTGAAGGGAGGAACAGGGAGGCATGAGCAAGGGAGGGAGCTAGGTGGAGGGAGAGGAGGAAGACGAGGCAGGGAGGGAGGTGACCGGGAGGGAGGAGGCAGGAGGGAGGGATGTTGAGGGAGGAGGAGGATGAACGAGGCAGGGAGAGAGGAGGCAGGAGGGAGGGATTGGAGGAAGGGAGAGGGAGGAGGAGGACGGACAAGGCAGTGAGAGGGAGGGAGGAGATACCTCGATCTCCGGTGGAAGCGGGCAACGGCGGTGTGGCGTGCCGATGGAAACAGGGAGAGTTGGAGAGGGAGAGTGAGAAGAGCGGAGAGGGAGAGTGAAGGTCAGCCGCGCGGATGAAGACGATAAGCTTGGGTTAGTAGCAGTGCGGGTTAGAGACCAGCGCTACTGCTACAAGCGTAGCAGTAGCGCGGTTAGCAGAAGGGCGCTACTATTATACCTAACTTGTCGGCAATGGTGTGGCAATTATAGTAGTAGCGCGTTTTATTCCTGCAGCGCTACTGTTGTGTGGATAGCAGTAGCGCCCTTTGTGACAAGGCGCTCCTACTAATTAGCAGTAGCTCCTCCTTTTAACAAGCGCTACTGATAAGCTTCTATGTATAAGGTTTTCCGTAGTAGTGACTCTCTTCGTCCTCTACATCCCCCATTGATGTCGTCGCCCGCATTGCCGTCGTCGCCGCCCGCTGCCGCTGTCGCCCCCCGGTATGTCTCCCTCCTCCCTCCCTCCCTCCCTCCCTCTGACCCTCTACCTCTGACCTTCTCCCTATGACCCTCTTTGTCCATCCCTCCCTCTCTCCCTCCTGCATTGAATAAATGATTGGGTTAGAACTAGTCTTTTTAGTAATACTTGGGTATATAGATGGATGCATGGATATATATATAGATGGATGGATGTTATGGTTAGAGCTATGGTATTTTTGGTAATATAACTTTTTACTAAAAGAACTAGTAATCAATTTTTTTAGTAAGTGTAGGTATTTTCAATGGTGTTGCTAATACAATTTTTTATGAATGGTAATAAAATAGAAAAATTTAAGTAAAAAATAGTAATAGAATAGAAAAATTTTAGTAAAAAATAGTAATAGAATATAAAATTGTTGTTGCCAATTATATTGATGATATAATTTTTCAATCAGTGGTCTATGCAGGATTTCTTGCCAACGCATCTCCCTCCCTCGCTCTCTCCTGTCTCGCCACCGTAAGCACCTCCCTCTCCTCTTTGTTTAGTTTTTTGTTTAGTTTTATTTTAGTATATATGTAGATGTATGTATGTTTGCTAGAATGGATGCGTTATTGATTGTTGCACTTCCGTTTTATTATTGATTTTGAAAAAATCTAACAAAATTGATGCATGGATGCATTTTGCAGGGAACACCTCTGAGTGGCCTATGTTTTGCTGGAATGTTGATTAATTTTCCATTTCGTCAATGTTTAGGTGCTTGATATGTCCTTTTCTAGCAAAGTTCATGTCGGAATTTTCCGTGGATTTCAGCATGACCTGTGCTATAAAGTATGAAATGTCGAGTGCCCATGATTTGCCGGAACAGGAATTAAATGACATTCCGGTAACTCATATGTCATTTTTTATGTCATTACTCGACATATGTAATGGGTTCACTGCCGTCCTGTTGGGGCTCCGTGTGTGAGAGAGAGCCCACCATATACTGTCGAAATATGAGAGAGGAAGAATGCCAACTATTGTCGTGGGAGTCACTTCCTTTCCTTCTTCTCGTAATATACCTCGGTAACGCATGAGAAGAGGAGGGGAAGCAACCATCACCAACGGTCAAAATATTTGTGAGTGAGAGTCCACCATATACTCTTGAAATATGAGAGAGGAAGAATCCCGACTGTTACCGTGGGGGTCGCTTCTTCTTCATTCGAAGGTGCTATACATTTTGGTGTAATGCATTTTCGAATGAAAGTAAAAGCTACCATCACCGATGGTCGCAAATGTCAGAGAGGAAGAATCCCGACTGTTGTCATGGGGGTCACTTCTCCTTCATTCCCGTGTGCCTAGAGATTTTGATGTAATGCACTTTCGAATGAAAGTAGGAGCTACCATCACTGACGGCCACAAATGTCAGAGAGGAAGAATTTTGACTGTTGTCGTCGGGGTCGCTTCTCCTTCATTCCCGTGTGCCTAGACATTTTGGTGGAATGCACTCGGGGACGAAAGAAGGAGCGACCATCACCGACGACCGAATATTTGAGAGAGGGAGTGCCCACCATATATATACACCACGTGAGATGAGAGTTTTCAAGGAAAGACTCGATAGACCGATAGTCGACACGTGATGAATAATAATGAAATGTGTGTTGAATTCCTATTATTTGTCGTCAATTTCTAATATTTGGCTTATGAACACAGGAAATGTCTGATGACTATAACATTGCTAAGTGCGACTATTGCGAAGACGTATGGGGTATGTGTGACAGGATGCCTCATCTGCAAACGGCAGGTGCTTCACCATCATGTTGAAGGAGACTTTTCGACGTTTTTACGGTACGTAACATCGACAAGTATTTTTTGATAATTAAGCATGACTTGTGATTTTTGGCTTCAACGTGTAATTTCCATTTTTTTTACAATTTGAAGAGTTCATCCCATGTCATGCAAGACCGTATGTCTTGGAAAAGCTGGGTTTCGAAGATAGGGAGAGAACAGAGACGAAGAGAGCTCACATTAGGACAAAGTATGGTTTCACTTTTCTGGTTAAGCTATTCAATGCACCAAATAGCTCGCATTTTGGTTGCTCAACTTGGAGAGGACTTTAAAAGGCCTATACATTGAAGGAGGATATGAAAATAACCTTCGATATTTGGCCCGAAGATGAAGTTAACGATAATATTGACATTTGAGTGGACGTGGATACGCTTCCAATTCTACCTCTTTGTGAGTTTGTCAAATAAATTTGTTAAGTAATTTATATTGTTATTTAAAAAATCATTGATGGCTTATTTCCATTCTTCAAAAAAATATGCGGAACACAGTAGACAAAATCTAGTACACTGATGGCTCTGAACTAACACTACTAGAGAAAAGCTTACCAGTAGCACTGGTCTTTTTGCTACTAGTAGCACGGGAACCAGCGCTACTGCTATGGCGCTACAGCTATTTTGTAGCAGTAGCGCGTTTCTTGACCAGCGCTATTGGTAAGTTCAAGTACTAGTAGCGCGTTTTTAGGTCAGCGCTACTGCTAACATTTATGTCTTTTTTTAATATTTTGGCGCTATACATGTTTAAACAGATATATCTTTTATACAATAACAACTCATCATGAACTAGTCTGTTTAAATAGCATATTCATTACCACTAGTCATCACCACCAAACAATGTTCGTCAATGAGACATCATATATATAACAAGTTGGTCACTAGTCATAATCACAACTCCTCATCCTCCTCATCAACTCTAACACATTGTAGCACATCATAACACATTCTACCTAGGACCTACTCCTCTCATAGGACCTACTCTACCCTCTCTTAGGTAAAATATCATAAAACAAGATAGGCATTGACTCTTCATTAAAGAAACTGGACTCTCCATAATGAAGAACGGAGATCATCCTGTCTCCAAGTCTTGGCCTACGCACAATGTTGCTTCCAAGTAGCTCTCTACGATGGTTGAAACATTTTTTTCAATCATTTATTATCATGGCTTCCTCGCTTTTAGAAATCCGGTATGGACATGAGTGATGTGGATACTGCGGCTGACCTGGTCGTGGTGGCCGTAAGCTCATAACATTAACGCGACCTCTTGGCAACATCAGATGAGACACAATCCATCGGGATTTTCTGTTCAAAAACATAGTAATAACTTTGTAGTTAGCAATGTAGTTTAGTTTTAGAAAAGTTTATGCAAAAGTTGCACGGATGTCGTAATAGTAGAAAATCTTACCATGCTATCTCCATTGATGTTACCGTAGCACACCGCATGCACTAGTGGCACATATTGACCATAATTTTGAGGAATTCGATAATAGCTCTTGTAATTGTGCTTCATCAAGATCAGCAAAAAATGCGATAAGACCATCTTTCTCCTTAAAAGTTAATTATGCTTCATCATTGTAGTAGTAGGTTCTGTCTACCATCTTCCGTACATTTTTTGAAGAATGAAAATAAGCTGTCAATGGAAATAAGCTGTCAAATATTTTGAAATAAACAATATAAATTACTTAGTAAATATGTTTAAGAAACTCACACAGCGGTAGAACTGGAAGCGTGTCAACAAGGACCCAAATGGTCATATCATTTTCGTCGATGTCAGGATCACCAAGATCGAAGGTGAGAAGCATACCCTCATGAAAATCATACGCCTTGGAAAGGGCTTCCCAATTCGGGCAACCAAAATTGGATGAGTTCACAGAATTGTATAGTTTTACAGCAAAATCATAATCATGATGGGTCCTTAGTTGAATTATCTTTGTCTCCATGCTTTCATGATCTTCAAAACCCATCTTCTCCAAGGCATAGCATCTTGCATGGCATGGGATAAGCTAGTCGAATTGTAAAAGACGAAAATTACACGTTGAAGAAGCAGAGAAGTCGTGCAAAAATAAAAAAACACTTGTCATCGTTGCGTACATTATCAACATCGAAGGTCTCTTGGAGCTTGATGCTGAAGCGCCGACCTTTTACCAGGTGAGACCTGTCGCGCAGAACGCGCTCATCTTCGCAGTAATCGCACATAGCGAATTCCCTGTCGTCGTCAGACATTTCCTAAAATTAATAATCATATAACAACTAAAACACCTAAAATTTGTAGTTTGTAGTAGTTTGTAGCAAAGATCATCATATAATCCATCATGAATACATATATAGTAGTTTGTAGCATAAACCGCGTTCATCTTTTGCATTCAATAAGCAAATAACTAATAGGTAATTAATAAGCCATCATCGAATACATATATAGTAGTTTGTAGCAAAGATCATCATATAATATCACTAATACATCTCGAATAATAGCTCCTCTAGGTTCCGTGTGCCGTGGTGGACACCCAAAGAGAAGGAACCATCACCGGATCATAGCTCCGGTGAGATCCCAAAGAAACTGCCAGGTATTGGAGAACCGGCCGTTCACCAACGCAACCAAGTAGTGTTGGACGTGCGCATTCTCCTCCGTGACACGGTGTTGTACCACCTGCGCGGGGGACTCAAGCCTCTCCACCGATGCAGGCCCACGTGACCGCCACCAAAGAAGCTCCAGGTCATCGACGGGCTGGCTCCTCACTAAGCTGCGCTCACCAGAAGGTAGCACAACCCAGTACCAGCCCACCGGAGCCCAGTCCCGGACATGGCCCCTCGGCTCAACCAGGAGTCCTCCGCCGAGTCGACGACGAGGATGCGGGATAGGCATCGTCGACGTCGAGAACAAAATGCTTAATTATGAAAACAAAATTAATAAACACTTAGCAAAATTTTGCATGACCTTTACTAAAAACAGGACCAATCGAGCGCGTGAAATTTGCCAGAACGTAAACGAATCGACATTTCTGGCAAAACGTAGGCCACTTGGAAAAATATGACATGTTCAAAATATGACATGTCCACTGCAAATTTGCATATAATAGGAAAAATTGATTGAACTAAAAAAATAACAACAACTGCTTTAACTAAAAAAATACCTAGAATTCTGTTAACTACACCTAAAACAACTAAAACACCTAAAATTATGTTAACCACACCTAAAACAACTAAACCACCTAAAATTCTGTTAACTACACCTAAAACAACTAAAACACCTAAAACTCTTTTTAAATACACTTAAAACAAATTCAACATTATTCTAAGAACACCTATATTATTCTAAGAACCTACATTTTTAACTAAAACACCTACAAATTTAACTAAAACACCTAAAAATTCAACTAAAACACCTACATTATTCTAAGAACCTAAATTTTTAACTAAAACACCTACAAATTTAACTAAAACACCTACATTATTCTAAGAACCTACATTTTTTCAACTAGGATTCAAAATAATTAGGGAGGAAGGGAGGAGGAGGAAGGAGGGAGGAGTACCTCTCTCGGTGGAGGAGGGCCGGCACGGGGGGCGACCGGCGGGGGAGGATTGCCGGTGCGGGGGCGGCTGGCAGGGGCGGAGGGCCGGTGCGGGGGCGGCCGGCAGGGAGGTGGGCCGGTGCAGGGGGGGGGGCGGCCGGCAGGGGAGGAGGGCCGGTGCGGGGGAGGGCGGCCGGAGTAGGACGCGGGGGCGGCGGCCGGATTGGGGGACGACCGAGGATTCGATCTGGTGGTGTGAGCGTGTGAGTGTGAGTGAGGGGAGAGGGGTGGTGCGCGGGCTGGCACGGGAGGAAGAGGTGGGCTTAGCGGCAGCGCGGGGGAGGGGGCCCAGCGCTATAGCTAAAGCTGCAACGGGGGGCCGAGAGCTTGGCCCATTAGCAGTAGCGCGCGCCATGAAATCAAGCGCTACTGCTAACGTGCGCTTGTAGCGCTGGTGCTGGCCGGCGCTACTGCTAAATAGCAGTAGCGAGGGGTATCTAACCAACGCTACTGCTAAATGTCTACCTATAAGCATTTTCCTAGTAGTGTAACTTACGAGGAGAAAAATCATCTTGTCTCATTTATTATTGATGTTGAGACTTTCAATATCAATTATGAAACACATCCATATTATGGTCAATACGTGCCACTAGTCCACGTGTTGGACTACGGTAACATCGATGCAAATGGCATGGTAAGATTTTTTACTATTATGACACCATGCATCTTTTGCATACATTCTTGTAATTAAAGCTAAACTACATTGCTAACTACGTGATTATTACGCTCTTCAACAGAAGATCCCGAAGGATTGTGTCCCTCATCTGATGCATACGAAATGTCACATTGATATTATGAGCTTACGACCAAGTCTGCCTATGGTTCTCCGCTCTGCATACATGATTTCTCAGAGAGATGAATTGGAGATAGGATGCAACATTATGCAACATGATGCGAAGCCCGCGAATTGGAGACAGGATAATCTCTATCTATATCTATACCTACTAATAAAGCAAGGTGCGTTTCTCCAAATTTTTCATCCATTCACCATTGAAAAGATTTTTTTTATCCTAGGTGGTACTAAATTTTGTGCGTCTATCTGCTACAAAAGAAAAAAAGGGTTTTCCAGAATTCCTTAGTTGGGCTGCGCGCGCTCCGCCCGAACGAAGCCAGCCCACTTATTATTGCCAACGCAGTTGGAAACACCTTATTCGTTGCATGCAACAATAAATAGTTGAAGCTTCAATCAGGGCACCTAAGACTGGCCGGCCCATTTCTCCATTTTTGTTGTTCTATTTCTATTTTCCTTTGTATGTTCTTTTCTCTTTCTCTTTTATTTTTTTCCTTATTTCCTTCTTTTATTTTAATTTTTTTGTGAAGTAAAAGTTTACAAAAATGTTTAGAATTTCAAAAAAATCAAATATTAAAAAATAGTCGGAATTTTAAAAAAAAAATCATGTTTTTAAAAATGTATGAAACTTTTTAAAAACTTCGGTTTCGGAATTTTCTCAACATTATTTTTTTTCATTTTAAATAAAAATCGTGCTTTCAAAAAATCTTCGAGATTTGTTTTACAAAAATTAGATTTTATAACATGTTACATATTTTAAATTATTCATGTTTAGTGAAATGTTCACAAATTCAAAATAATAGTTGCGTCTAAAAAACGTTTTGATTGTTCCCCTTATAAAATTCAAAAATACTTGTATTTTTATAAAAAAATCATGTTTTCAAAACATTGTTCGTGAATTTCAAATAATATTAATGTTTCTAATTTTGTTCATGTTTTTCCCCCAAAATATTGGAATTTTTAAAAAAATTGTTCGCATTTTTTGAAAATTGTCCGGGATTTATAAAATTGTTTATGTTTCCAAGAATATTCACCAATTCATATTTTTTGAATGTTTAAAAAAATCAAAAAATATTTCTAATCTAACTACATAGTACATTGTTAAATATTCGCGCTGGCCATTGGTTAGCGATGCATGTTTGTTCTATACTGGTTGACTATAAATGAAAAAAATTGTGGGCACGTGCCAATAAAAGAGAATATGTTGTCTGGCTTTAATTAGTGCAAAATTATGGGCACTTTGAGCACTAAAATTATCGAAGAGAATAAATCCTCAAAAAAAAGAGACATTCATGTCTGATTATGCTAATGAGATGGGATTTATGCGCTGCAATTAATAATCCATCCGGTTACGCCACCGTAGTATAGAGTGGTCGAAGCAACAGTGTCCCGAAGGTCGCCGCGCATCCACTAAATGAGGAGGCAGGCACAACCCCAAGAGAGAGGTGGACCCGGAGGGAATAAAGAAGGCATGAGTTGGGTGCTCGCCACCACGCCGATCAACCCCACCTCTATCAAGATTTCGCGTGTCAAACATGTCCAGTGAGAAGACCATAACTCCTTACCCCGTCGCCTACCATTGTGGAGACCATTTGTTTGGATGAAACGTCAATTGTCTTTCCGGTTGCTTCTCACCAAAAAAAAAACTCTCCCGTTGCAACGCACATGCATATGTGCTAGTTCTCCATAATGGAGAGTCAGGGGCTATCCTGTTTTATGCTATTTTACCTTAGAGAGGGTAGCATGTCCTAGCTAGTTAGTACTCATGATCATGTGCTAAGAACAATTAACTAGTGTTGGTTATGACTATGATGACGAGGAGGAGGTGTTATTATGATTATGATGATGAGTGATGTGCTATAATGATAAGTTGTTAGATGACTAGATAATGATGAGTATGACTTGTTATTATAATAATGATGATGAGTTATTATTATGAGGATGATGCTGAGTTGTTATATCATTATGAGCATGATGAGTTATTATATCAGTGGGTGAAAGAGACATGGATTAGATTCAAGCGGAGACAACATGGTGCAGATCCAAAGTACTACTAATCCAAACTTGATCATTTTGATGATGAGACTATTGTATAAACCTATACAAATACTGCACAAATACGCAAAATAAAATAAAAAATACATGAAATTTGAGCAGTGGTTGGGCATGCACTACTGCTAGGTAGGTGTAGTAGTAGCGCTGGTCCAAGCGCTGCTACTATGTAGGTTAGTAGTAGCGCGTGTCCAACCCACACTACTACTAAACATTAGTTGTAGCGCCGTAGCAGTAGCGTCGGCCCCAGCGCTACTGCTATGCTTTCATCCAACGCTACTACTAGGGTTTCTCCTAGTAGTGACCGCGGCAAGTGGCAACGGTGCGTGGGGTGGCCGGCGAGGTTGGTCACGACATCACAGGTGAAGGCGAGTCAGACTTGACAAGTACGTGTAAGGGCTTAGGAGCTTTTAGTTTATCCTCACGTCGTATTAGATGGAGCTTGAGCCGAGACGTGGATGCCACATATTGTCGTGACATCACTTGCGAGGGCTCCAGCACACCATCCGGGCGGAGTTACAACACAGGGTTGCCTCACCTGGTTGGTACTCCACCCAAATAGACCGGCCCGGGGACCCCTAGGTCGGTTTCCACCCTGGGCCATCATGTCGGCTCATGGGCTGTGCAAAGGGAAGATGATAGAAGTTTTATCGTTCAAAGCAGGGAAGCCGGATCCGTGGAGGACTTCCCTCCACCGACATAGCTGATTAGGACCATGTAACCCTAGGGGCCCGAATATCCTATATAAGTGGGGGGAAGAACTAGTCAATAGATAAGAGACAAACCCTCGAGTACACCTGGTAATTTGTACACCCTTATCGCAATATACAACAAGAGAAGGAGTAGGGTTTTACTAAGGAGTGCATGAATCTGGCTAAATATGGTTTCATATTTCCCCTCCGATCTACACACGTCGTGTTATATTCTACTCTGACAATGGTGTACCACGCAGGTCTCGCCTGGCCTAGCATCTGAATGCGTAAAGGGTGTGGTCCTATCGCTTGAGCGCGCAGACAACGTTCATGGCAGTGACGATATTGTAGCGGGCATGCTCAGCGTAGCTGACGACATCACAGATGACGTTCTCGAGAGAAATCTTGAGCACATCGTGGGTCTCGGTGTAGATGAGCCCTGAGATGTGCTTCACGTTTTGCCCCTGCGAGCCAGCCGCCCAATCACAGGCTTGGTTATGTTGTGGATGTTGCCCGCAACACCTTCCGGTGACGCTTAGTGCCGGCCTTGCCCAACCCCTTCCCACCGTTGACGCGCTCGGACATGATGGATGGCTTCTTGGATCAGATTTATGAATTGGATAGAGTGGTGGCGGCTTCTGTGCAATAGGACTATAGGAGTGTGTAGCGAAAAGGGATATAACAAGGGAGGAGGGTGCAGCCTGCCGTTGGATCTGGACTAAAATGAACGATCAAGATGGCGGCCCGAAAGGGAGATGGCCCGAAAGGGAGGCGGGCAGCAGCTTTTAAAAGTTGAGTTTGCATCGTCATTTGCTTTTTTCTTGTACTTCTGTTCATTAGGGCCCTCTTATTTTGAGTTAAAATTTACCTAATAAGATATAAATTATATGTCGCAATAATCATATCATGAGAAACCTCTTTCAAATACAAATCAAACAATATACTTTTTGCAATAAGGCTTTTGCCTCTCGGGCTCCATGGAGCCTACAGTTTTAAAAAATTAACCTTTCAAGTTTCAGAAAAAAATAGAAAAATAAATAGAAAAGTACTAATAGGTGTATTCCAGATGTGTGCAGAATTTAATTATGAAATACGGTTTGATATGAGTTGTACAAAAAACATGATGAATAATTCATGTTTCTAGAAATTTACATGATTTTGTAATTTTGTGTAGCTAGCACAAAAATGTATTTCGTCATGAACTTTACAGAAAAGTAGTACAAATTATAGGCAGTAGCGGTTGTGGCGCCGCCTGAGTGGAAGTTGGGCGGTGCCAAGTGGGAGGCGCCCCTTTCACTGTCCTGTTTATACTATGTAACACGTGCATATTATGCAGTAGTAAGCCATGATAAACCATCGATTCAGAAGCAGATCAAACTTAGGAAAGTGGTAGCAGGTTATATGGAAGCTACATTACATACGGTGGCTTGTTCAAAAATAATCAAATTCAGCAAAAAAAAAAAAAGAACAATCTTAACGCTATGTATATCTAAAAAGGAAGCAAGCGGTATCTTTGTCAAGGTTTAGCAGTGTACACTTTGCCAATGGTGATTCACAAAAGCGTAGGTCCTCTACATGAAGTCTTGCTGCTGAAAATGATTACTCGGAGCAAGCGGTCTTAGTTGCACTGCACTTTACAATTTCTTCATCATCAAATGGAATTGATAGATCAAACTCTTTGAGAGTACACGACAAACTATTAACTAAGGGGACAACAAATGTGGCAATGTGAGGCACAAATCCATCAACTAAGAATGAGGCAATTCTTACCTAAAATGCAAAATTACAGGCAATATTTAATCAGACAGAAAAGTTGAACATTATGTTTTATTGTTAATGTTGAAGAAGACACACCATAAGAGGCTAGCATGTGATTACTGTTTTTGAAGCAAACATCTGAGGTGGTGGAGAAGGAGTGGTCTGAAGACAATAAAGGGAAACCAAAAGAATTACAGCAGGAAATTCCAAGAATTGATTCCCAAATGGATAAATAGGAAAAAAACTGTTTTGATCTGATAATGTAAAATAATAGATTAGGCCCAGAGACGATTTATAACTTGACATGATACAAGCAGTAGTACAAAAGCGAAGACATAATCAGTATTCACCAAAATCAGGGACCGACAATGTATCAATGTGCACAGAGGACAAGAAAATATGTTCCTGTAGAAATAATATTCGTACATGAGACCCAGCAAAGTGAGTATCATATCCAAGGTACGTATCTTACCTCAGAAACAACCCAACAACATTTATGCAAGAAAAGTTTTTTTAACTAAATATTGGAAAGATATATGGTGCCCTTCCTTAACATGGTTATGCTGGCTGAGTGTTTGACCTGCTCTGTCATGGATGGTGTAGTGGGAGAGATGCAAGAGCTGCACATCGAGGGCTCTTTGGCTCACTCAACCGTGAGAAGCCGTGAGATTGCCAAAGAGAGCAGCGCAATGGCGGCATTCATTGTACTAATGGCTCCATCCGTGATCAACAACATCAGCATGCTGACCAAATGTGTCAAAACTGAAATGTATGCATGCCTTACATATGTTTATGTAAGTAATTTTTCATCAAGTGCGGTATGTCATACCTGCTAAGAATGTAGAGATGAACAATGATCATGGGAAGTGCAATATATTTTGTTGCGTAAACACAAGTGACTACACCCATGCAACTATATATCTGGATTGAGGAAACCAACATAGCAGTGCATTTATGCAGGATACGATTAGACTTGAAGATCACTAACAACCTAAATCTTCACAGAGAAACCTGCATGAAACATGAACAACCCAGAGTATATGGGCATTAGGTAAACATCACCCTAATCCAGAGGAAGAGCTTTTCTCTACATTCAAGTCTAATGCAAATGAAAGAGAGAAGTCCATGCAGATGACAAATGTTCAGAAGCAAAAGCAGGTGGCGATCATTCACAAGATAAATTGCAGACAGCTACTCCTTAATTTGTGGCTGCAGCCTTCTTCTTGGGGAACTTGGTAGCGGCGGCCGTTTTCTTGGGGGACTTGGTAGCGGCGGCCGTCTTCTTGGGGGACTTGGTAGCGGCGGCCGTTTTCTTGGGGGACATGGTAGCGGCGGCCGTCTTCTTGGGGGACTTGGTAGCGGCGGCCGTTTTCTTGGGGGACTTCTCTGCGGCGCCGGCGGCCTTCTTCTTGGGGAGCAGCGCGGAGTTGATGTAGGGCACCACACCGCCGTGGGCCATGGTGACGCCAGCGAGCAGCCGGCTGAGCTCCGGGTCGCCCTGGACGGCGATCATCAGGTGGCGCGGGATGATGCGTGTTAGAGTTGTGTCGAATATAGTGTACACGGTAGGTTACAGTTGGACTCTGAGTAGTATTGTCTTTAGATAGGATATGGAGTTGTGTCCTAGTAGGACACTTGTATCCTAGGCCTCTCTTATATAGCGGGGTAGACACACGATGTAACCTATGCCAACATAATAGCACAGGCGCGCAAGGGGGAGCCGGCGGCGTGTGCCGGCGCCCGGGTGGCTGGAGTGCGGTATTGTGACGGTGTCACGGGGAGGAGCGCCCGTAGTCAGGCCCCGGGGATGTAGCCATATCGGTGAACCTCGTTAACAAATCTCGGTGTCGTGCTTGTGTGATTGCTTGGTCCTCGGATGATCGACGGTATGCCTTGGATTTATTCTAACAAGTGGTATCAGAGCAAGGTTCGATTTGAGGCCGTGGTGTTGATCTAGAGGAGGAGGAAAATTCGGCTTTGATCGGTTGTTCGCAGGTAAGATGTCACCGAGGGAGTGCCATAGGCGGATGAGAAATTGATCTTTCAGCGGATGAGTACAAGAAGCGAATTAAGAAGCACGCGGTGGCATGTTCTCGGCGACGGCGCGATGTATCGCGTAATCAGCAGATCAAACTACGAGCTTGCATCGGATGAAAGCAGCGTCACGTGCGATGGATCCATCCAGAGGCTACGGGCAAGCGGGCCAGGCGCTGGCTAGCTGCAGGCCGAAGCAGTAGCAGGGCCGGCCTAGGCAAGACCCGAGCGTGGGAACAGGGCCCATCAAGATGCGACGCGGTGCAAATCGATCGCAGGGAGCAGACTGCTGGTGTTGACCAGGAAACAGGTCACGGGATTTTGTTTGAAAAAAAGGGAGACCGAGTCTCCACTGGGATAGGCAGGCTTAATCAATCGGCGAAAAAAATTCATCAAAGGGATATGTATCCATCGGAATTAACAGGAGGTGTTGACAAGTCAATTGCTAGTATTGGAGTTGAAGCCAAGGAGCCAAAACGTGAAGACCAATTCTTGGTTAGTTTTGCAAGTAGTATGCGGAGTTCTGTTCATATGCTTGGGGAATCACATGGAATGCTCAGATTATTTTTTCACAAAGTCAGTCATACAAAGAACCATGGCATCAGCGGGTACCAGGTTTGAGGTGGAGAAGTTCACGGAACTATTGACCTTGGGTTATGGCAGACGAGGGTGAAAAATTTGTTGGCACAACAAGGATGCTTGAAGGCGTTGCGGGAAGTCATGTCACCAGTGATGGAACTATCGTGTGATGGATGGAAATTCATGGAATGATTTGGGAGCCTGGGTCGGACTAGGCAGTCTGACGGGATCGACGCGAGTCGGTCGGTACAGAAGACGGTGGTGGAATCGGCGACGACGACATAGGAGCGTGATGCTGATGGTGACCGACTTCTGGGGCGTGGAAACACGTGGTGCAGGCTCGAGGGCTTGTGTGGCTTCGACAAGACTATGACGCGGGGTTGATTCAAGATGGTGCACATGTGAGCTTGAAGTCGACGGGGCGCATGGGTGGACTGATCATCTACCATGGAGTCATGTTGAAGGTGGAGCTGGATTGAGGGACTACGGTGTAAGGATCCAGGGAGTCGAAGCCTATTCAGCAAGGGGAAAAAAAGCGAGGGACAGGTAGTTCGGACTGGAGCCCAGTGGTCTGATGGAAGCGTGAAACTCGTCATCGGTCGGTGATGATCGGTGGTGCTCTGCAGTGGGGGTTGAGTTGTGTGGGTTCACGACCCTTGAGACTCAACCGGGACAGCGGAGGCTCGACGCGGTAATAGCGGCGAGGCGTGCGGTATGCACGGGACATGGAGACGGGCCAGGGCTCTGGTGGTCATACATGTGGTGAGACAACTGCGAATTGGACTCGGGATGACTACAAGCAATGGTGAAATTCCTTCAAGTTTCAGACAGGCAGTCAAGAAAGGAGCGGTGATGTTGAGTTCAGGTAACTCTTATGTGTGACACCCAATATGTGAGTTGTTCACTTTCAGGCAGGTCAGTGATCGGTGTGTGATGGCGTTGGACTGATACTCTGGAAGTTGGGAGCGCAAACTAGAGTAATGTGGAACTTGATTTTTGCTCGAGTGTTGACTGTGGTCAAGAAAAGAAGGGACTACAAGTTGCAGGTGGAGTCACATGAAGTCTTTGGAGTAGCAGCGGTACTCACGGGATAAGCTCAAGTCCAATGTACATGGAAGTTTGACGCATTGACGAATTCAAGATGGTGGAGTATATTCGCCAAGGTGGAGTTTGTTAGAGTTGTGTCGAATATAGTGTACACGGTAGGTTACAGTTGGACTCTGAGTAGTATTGTCTTTAGATAGGATATGGAGTTGTGTCCTAGTAGGACACTTGTATCCTAGGCCTCTCTTATATAGCGGGGTAGACACACGATGTAACCTATGCCAACATAATAGCACAGGCGCGCAAGGGGGAGCCGGCGGCGTGTGCCGGCGCCCGGGTGGCTGGAGTGCGGTATTGTGACGGTGTCACGGGGAGGAGCGCCCGTAGTCAGGCCCCGGGGATGTAGCCATATCGGTGAACCTCGTTAACAAATCTCGGTGTCGTGCTTGTGTGATTGCTTGGTCCTCGGATGATCGACGGTATGCCTTGGATTTATTCTAACAATGCGGGCCTTCTTGCTTTCCTTGGCCGCGTCGCCGGCGAGCTCCAGGACCTGCGATTCAAACATGAACGAAATCGGTCATCTGTCCAACACAAGAGGAACAGGACCGGGCAGAAAGGCAGATTAACTCGAGGAGGAGGCGGATCAGTTCAGATGTCGAACAAAATCGGCAGTTACCTCGGCGGCGAGGTACTCGAGGACGGCGGCGAGGTAGACGGGGGCGCCGGAGCCGACGCGCTGCGCGTAGCGGCCCTTCTTGAGGTAGCGCCCGATGCGGCCGACGGGGAACTGGAGCCCAGCCTTGACGGAGCGGGTCACTGCCTTCTTCCTCGCGACGCCCTTCCTGGCAGCCATCTCGCTGCTGCTTCTCCGGCGAACGAGGAACTCTAATCGAGGAGCGGGGAGCGGGGGTGCTGGATCGGAATGCTGCGCGCTGCTCTGCTCTGAGTCTGTGGGCTGGGACGGCACCGGGGGCGCGGGTTTTATCGGGCGGCGGGAGCTTCGCTCGAGGGGGGTCGATCCGTGGGAGCACCGGATGAACCAATCAGAGCCCACTGATTTTGCGTCATGGATGACGCACTTGGTCAACTTTGCTTCGTTTCTAAGTCTTCTTTAGAGATTTTAATATGAACCAGATATGGATGTATATAGACGTGCTTTAGATTGTATATATATTAATTACTTCATATTTCTTCACGTATAGTCTATATTAAAATCTGTAAAAAAAATTATATTTAGAAATGGAGAAAGTACGTCCATGAAGGGAGGCCGCTTGGAATTGAATTGGACCAAAACCAAACCGGCCTCTCTATTGAAATGAGTTTGAATACTACTTTTTGCCGTTTGGCACCAGATACCAATTGGAATTAAGGGTGTGTCCGGATGTCCTCTATCTTGTAACCCCATCAAGTTCACAGATGAAATTGACTTGAAACCTAGAGCTGAGAGCAGAAACCTAGACCGAGCTCGGCCCAGCTAAATTCTCGAAGTTGTGCCCGAGAAGCTAAATTCTCGAAGTTAAATTTTTGCTGGGCTCCGAGAAGCTAAATTCTCGAAGTTGAGCCCGAGAGCAGAGCAAAAACCTAGAGCGAGCTCGGCCCAGCTCCACCGATTGGAAAATGTAGAGTTTGCCTAGTTTACAACAACTTTCCACCGCTGAACATACCGATTCGTTGCTCTCTTCGAAAAGAAAAACCTTTCCCTCGTTGCATGAGCAATCCCCTCGAATTGGTACACTCCTCTCTCCTCTCGAATCAGTACCATTCCTCTGTTCTCCCGAGTGCCAACCCTAGCCGCCGCAGCGGGCTTTGTCGCCATGCATGCCACCAGTTCATCGCCGGCCGCCACTCCTACCCGACTGCGGATCCAGCTGATCCAGTCCCATCCCCGCAAAATCACATCGACACAACCCCCAAGACAAGGACCGACCTCACAAGAAACTACACACCCAATTTTTCGAACCCCTACACACAACGTGCACTGATATAAGCATACACACATTATGCATGTCATGTGTAGGAAACAACATGTATCACGACACAACCTTTATGACTCAAAACATATCAATCACAATAAGAGCCGCCAAGAGGCGGCCCCTCGCGATGTCCACATCGGCAACAGATTTATTGTTTGTTTTGGCCAATGAGAACACAGCTTTGTGTCCACATCACCGCTAGTTTTGCCAAATGGAAGCGCCGGTTCGTGTGGGTCCACCGCATCACTCTTGCCGCCTCCTCGTCTGTCTCGGTCGCCTCGACCCTCAAGCCCCACCCCCTTTCCTTTTCTCCCCAAGACTTCGCAACACAACCTCTTCTTTCTGTTCTTTCCATGATCTGGTCCCATTCTTGGCAGGAGGCAGAGCAGCTGCCAGCGGCCGGGAAGGTGGGGAGGAGGATATATATTAAAATAAAACTAAACCAAAAACTAAACAAAGAGGAGAGGGGGGTGCTTACGGTGGCGAGATGGGACCGAGCGAGAGAGAGAGATGTGACGGCGAGAAATCCTGCATAGTCCACTGATTGAAAAATTATATCATCATATAATTGGCAACAACAATTTTATATTCTATTACTATTTTTTACTTAATTTTCTATTTTAATACCATTCATAAAAAATTGTATTAGCAACACGATTGAAAATACCTACATTTACTAAAAAATCTATTACTAGTTCTTTTAAAACTATATTACCAAAAATACCCTAGCTCTAACCCTAACATCCATCCATCTATCCATCCATCTATATATCCATGCATCCATCTGCCTACCCAAGTATTACTAAAAAACCTAGTTCTAAATCATCCATTTATGCAATGCAGGAGGGAGAGAGGGAGGGATGGAAGGAGAGGGTCAGAGGAAGAGGGTGGGAGGGAGAGGGTCGGAGGGAGGGAGGGAGGGAGGGAGGGAGGAGGGAGACATACCGGGGGTCGACGGCGGCGATGGCGGTAGCGGGCGGCGACGACGGCAATGTGGGAGACGGCAGCAGCGGGGGGATGGAGAGGACACAGAGAGTGGAGAGCGAGAGTGAGGCCGTGCGCGCGGGGTAGGATAAGGGGGGATTAGCAGTAGCGCGGGTCAGCAGACCACGCTGCTGCTACTCCACCTAGCTGTAGCGCGGGCCCGTAGCCCATGCTGCTGCTATGTTGAGCAATGGAGCTGGGCCCGCGTTGGCTATAGTAGCAGCGCTCGTGGGGCGACCCGCGCTACTGCTAACTGCCTTAGTAGTAGCGCGGACCCAAAACCAACACTGCTACTACGGGTAGCCCCGGTGAGTAAGGGGGACCAATAAGTAGCGGGGTGTCGCAACCTTGCGCTTATACTATTAAAAACTTACCTGTAGCGCAGGTTCATGTCACGCGCTACTGCTATATAGCTGTAGCACTGCGCCATAACCCCGCACTACTATTAATATCCTACGTATAAGCTTTCTCCTAAATAGTGTGTGCTCCCCTCTTGCCTTCGGGTCGGCGCCACAGATTAGGCCTGTTGCTGCTACCTTGCCTTCGTTCCCGTGGAGACGGACTACCCCCCAACATGAATGGCCTCTTCAAGTCGAAGCCACGGACTATGCCATGCGCGAGCTCGTCATCAATGTCGACCTCCACTCTGGCTCACGTGGCGCCAACGCCAAGTGGGAGGAGAAGGTGAGTTTGAATATGTCCGGTCTTCCTATTTCGACCCCCCCCCCCCCCCCCCCCCCCCGTCCCCGTCCCTCCTCTGTGAGTATGTTATCATCTTTCACCGCGCTGCGGGGGAAGCTTATGATTTTGCATATTTCCATCTTCTACGTTCTGAAACTAAGAAATGATGGTGGCGCTAAATTGGACTAGGAATAGTTGAAAGGTACTCCCTCTCTTCCTAAATGTAACGCGCTTTGTCAATTTAAATTAAACTGACAAAAAGTCTTACATTTAGGAACAGAGGGTGTAATAAGCAAGATGCTTCAGAACAGAAGTCGTGCAGACAAACATGCCAAGTTATAGCTTGAGTGCTTGACCATGCTCAAAATATTCATGCAGACAATTTAACCTTCCAAACCACAAACCTGAGAATCATTTGACTACTAGATGCAAACTACTCCCTCCGTTCCCTAATATAAGACCTTTTAGCTTTTTCTTGATTCCTATGTATCAAGACACAATTTAGTATGTATGTTAACTCATTTTAGTATATGTAGTCAATATTCTGAAATAGCTAAAATGTCTTATATTAGATAATGGAGGGAGTTTTTTTTTTTGACATCAAAATGATTTTATTCCTCAAATAATGGACATGTATTTACAAGCAAATGAGAAATAAAATCAGGGATCTCATCATCCCATGAACCTGAACATCTATTGCAAAAAGAGCTCTTTGCTATTTCGTCTGCCACCTGATTTGCCTATCTAAAACAGTGTTTGAAGGATATCTTTGCAAAGTCCCCCAAGAAGAAGGCCGCAGCCACAAATTAAGGGGTAGCTGTCTGCAATTGATCTTGCGAATGCTCGTCACCTGCTTTTGCTTCTGAACATTTGTCATCTGTATGAACTTCTCTCTTCCATCATCTGAAAACCCCCCGCTCTTTGCTCACTGAAACAAACAGGGTACTCAATTTCAGCCCCTCGTCTTATGTTATGTCGATCACACCAATCATGGACCTATCAAGCTGCAGGATTTATTCAAAGATTCAGTTTATGAGTTTGCATATTTCCATCTTCTACGTTCTGAAACTAAGAAATGATGGTGGCGCTAAATTGGACCAGGATTAGTTGAAAGGTTCTCCCTTTCTTCCTAAATGTGAGGCGTTTTGTCAATTTAAATTAAACTGACAAAAAGTCTTACATTTAGGAACATAGGGTGTAATAAGCAAGATGCTTCAGAACAAAAGTCTTGCAGACAAACATGGCAAATTATAGCTTGACCATGCTCAATATTCATGCACACAATTTAACCTTTCGAATCAGAAACCTGAGAAGCATTTGACTGCTAGATGCAAACTATTCCCTCCGTTCCCAAATATAAGACTTTTTAGCTTTTTCTTAATTCGTATGTATCTTGACACATTTTAGTATGTATGTTAACTCATTTTAGTACTCCCTCCGTTCCTATATATTTGTCTTTCTAGAGAGTTCAACTAGTGAGTACATACGAAGCAAAATGAGTGAATCTACACTCTAAAATATGTCTATATACATCCGTATGTGGTAGTCCATTTGAAATCTCTAAAAGGACAAATATTTAGGAACGGAAGGAGTATGTATGTAGCCAATATTTTGAAATAGCTAAAAATGTATATTTTGAAATAGCTAAAAGGTCTTATATTAGATAATGGAGGGAGTATTTTTCTTTGACATCAAATAGATTTTATTACTCAAATAATGGACATGTCATTTACAAGAAAATGAGAAATAAAATGAGGGATATCATCATCCCATGAACCTGAAAATCTATTTCAAAAAGAGTTCTTTGCTATTTCGTCTGCTACCTGATTTGCCTATCTGAAACAGTGTTTGAAGGGTATCTTTGAAAAGTCCACAATCAGTACTTCGCACTCCATGATGGTTGCTACATCAGGACCTAAGTAGTCCTCAAGCCGGTTGATAGTATCAACGGCAAAGGAACAGTCAGACTCGATTTCCACCTTGGTACAGCCGATATGGCCCGCCAAGTACAGTTCGTTCCTTATTGGAATTAGCTCTGCTGAATCCACGTCACGGACATTGGGCACAAACCAACTTGCTGCGGCTATAAAATCACACCGGTCGTCACGATCCACAGCGCCACAAGCATCTGAGCATGTTTCATAATGAACCAAGGCACCAACGTTTATCATCACCATCCCATGACTTGGTTTTTTTTTCACATACAATCACTATTCCTAGTTGGACCTTTGGGTATGAATGATCTTAGGTAATTCGTTGCCAAAACCCTGATAGATAGTGCAGTTTTCTCAGGTGCCTGGACTTGAACTCCATTCACTATTTGGCATCGTTGCCACCATTTACACCAGGCCGCTATGACCGCAAGCTCCGCCCTTGGTAAATCTCCATCAGCGCCTTGTAGTTTCGAGAGAATCTCCATGGTAATAGATCCCGATCTGTCCTCTATTACAGCCATCTGAATGACTTGCACCAAGCCCAACTGATCCCAAACTTTCATTGTTCGTCGGCATTTAAACAAACAATGTTGGATGTCTTCATCTCCGACCGAACACACCGGGCATTGAGGTGAGCAGGGAATGTGCCGGTTTGCTAGTACCCCCAAGCATAGGGAGTGTGCCGTGCAAAACCTTCCATGCGAAATGCTTAATCTTTCCTTGTATTTTTAGCCTCCACATATCCTTCCAAACAGAATTAACTTGTTCTCTGCCTTGACCATCAACTCTCATCAGACGTGTTACATCTTGATGCTCGAACTCCTTATGATAAGCACACTGTACAGAAAAAGTGTCTGATCATGTATAATTCTTAGCTACAAAATCTTCTGTTATATGAGCATTCAAATAAATTTGTGGGATCCTATAGACATCAGTAGGTGAGAAAACATCACGAATAAGATCCTCATCCCATTGTCTTGTGTAAAGATTTATTAAATTTTCCACCTTCAAGAGCATTCTTGCACCCCTATCTATGATAACTCTTCTTGACACACTCGCTGGAATCAATGGATCTTGCCATATGTCAATTTTCGACCATGTTCCAAATGCAACCGCTATTAAAAGTTTGGATACCTGCAACAATGCTTTGCCATGTGTAACATGATCCTTTGTTTGGACCAGCTCTCAAAATATCACCATCTGGATAGTATTTTGCCCTCAACACTTGTGCACACAAAGGGTGTGGGTTCTGGATTAGTCGCCAGCACTATTTTGCTAACATAGCAAGATTAAAATTGTGCAAGTCTCTAAACCCAAGCCCCGTTCCTTCTTTGGAATACGGAATACACAACCTCCACCATGCAAACCAATGCATCTTATTTTTCTCCTCGTTATCACCCCACCAGAACCCAGAGATTTCATCGGTAATAGACTTGCAAATTCCTTTGGGAAGTTTGAAAACATACATGGCATAAGAAGGAATTGCCTGGGCTACAGATTTTACCATAATCTCTTTGCCTGCATCGAGAGTGTTTTCTCCTTCCACCCCTTCAATCTCTGGCAAACTCTATCAATCAAGTGCTGGAAGCAATCACTTCTGCCAACACCAACCATAGTAGGGATGCCAAAATATGTGCCAGATAGAGCTTTAGTCACAATATTTAATTCTCTGCACAGATTCTCCCTAGTATGAACATTTGTATTAGGGCTGAAAAAATACTTGATTTTGCATTGCTCACAAGTTATCCTGAGCTACTACAGTATGTATTGAGACCCCTTTGCAGAGTACTTGCATTATGTGAGCCAGCCTTCATCAAAATGAATGAGTCATCTGCAAATAATAAGTGTCATTACTCCGAACAAGCCCCTGTTCATGCCAGTTGAAGAATGTCTTTCATGCCAGTTGACCTGCACAACATAGAAAAAGGAAGAGCCTACAACAAAAAAGCCATTTCTGCATCCACCACAGGAATGTAATTCCATACACCTGCAGAGCAATCAATTTCATCGGTCATACCAATTTGTACAAGCCATTCATGCAAAAGCTATTAAACTTAGTTTGCCCAACTTATGTATAGATAACGGGGGGGGGGGGGGGGGGGGGGTAAACTACTCCCTCTGTCCCATAATATAAGATGTTATTTACATCCAATATGACAGTGGGAGTAACTGGCAAGATGAGGTACTACTTATTCTGGTTCACACACAAACAAATTTTAACAAGGGCAGATTAAAATAGAGATGATTAAACATGCAATAGCCATCACTTGCAGCAGCTTCATAATTAAGGGCTAGGAAAATGGAACAGGTCCAGCAGGGACACATACAATATCTTCACAATCAAGGGATTGTTTAGCTATAGAGCAACAAATCCAGTGAAATAATTCACATCGAAACCGAATACAAACTTTCCGCGACCTGAGCGACAAATGACAAATCCAACACAATTCGCATCCAAGGCATTCTGGTAACAACTAAGAACACAAGGGATGCCTCTTATATTTTCCAAGAGTAATGAGATCCAGCCAATTGTGGGGTCGATCATGGTACAAATTCAACTCATAATACCAACACCGCAGCATTGCTATCTTTTAAACATACACATTTGCATACAATAGTAACCCAAGCGCAAGTTGGAAGGAGAAAGGCTGAATAGTGTTCTATTATTTGGCAGACTGCCATCGGTACAACATATACAACAGGAGTTACAACAGAAGGCCCGATGAATGTGGCATGCAGTCCCGGGCAACACCCACGATCCTATATACTAGGAGAGTATGCACGCGCTACACAGGTACAAAACACATGGAATAATACATGTTAACACCCCCCTCAGCCGGAACTCCATTGGGAAGGATGTTTACGCTGTCACGAATCTCATGGAAGACCTGTGTAGGCAGGCCCTTGGTGAACACATCTGCAAATTGTGAGCTGGACGGAACGTGTAGGACGCGAGCTTCACCGAGGGCCACACGACCGCGGACGAAGTGAAGATCAATCTCAATGTGCTACACCCGTTGATGTTGTACCGGATTGGTGGTGATGTAGGCTGCATTGACATTGTCACAATAGACGATGGTGGCTTGAGACGGAGGGCACCGTAGTTCATGTAGCAGTTGGCAAAGCCAACATGACTCGGCAACACAATTTGCCACACCCCTGTATTCGGCCTCCGCACTGGACCAAGAGAGGAGATTTTGCCCAAGAAAGACACAAAAGCCCGAAGTAGATTTGTGTGTGTCAGGGCACCCGGCCCAATCTGCGTCGGTGTAGGCAACGAGCTTGTGCGAGGACAACTTGTAGAGTTGTAAGCCATAGTGTGTTGTACCATGCAAGTAGCGAAGAATGCGCTTGACAAGTTGCATGTGAGAGTCGCGTGGGGCATGCATGAATAAACACACTTGTTGCACGGCATAGGAAAGGTCGGTCTGGGTGAGTGTGAGATATTGCAGAGCTCCGGCTAGGCTGCGATAGAGAGTGGGGTTGGCCAAGAGGGTGCCGGCACTGGCGGAGAGCTTGGCGGTTGTGTCGACAGGAGTGGGAACCGGCTTGTAGTGGAGCATGTTGGCTCTTTCGAGGACCTCAAGAGCGTATTGTTGCTGACACAAGAAGAGACCATAATCATTAGGGGTGACATTTATGCCAAGGAAATGATGAAGGTCACCAAGATCGGTCATGGAGAATGCATGGTTGAGGGCGTGGATGATATGGTGGAGAATATGGGGTATGCTTGCAGTGAGAATGATATCATCCACATAGACAAGCAGGTAGGCGACGGAAGCGCCAAGGTGTAGTATAAAAAGGGAGGAATCGCTCTTGGATGCAAGGAAGCCAAGGGACAAGAGAAATGTCCGAAAGCGATGGAACCATGTGTGTGGGGCTTGTTTCAAACCATAGAGAGACTTATGAAGTAAGCACATGTGGTCCGGATGGGAGGGATCAACAAAGCCAGAGGGTTGAGCATGAACACCGTCTCCTTGAGGTCGCCATGAAGGAAGGCGTTCTTGATGTCCAGTTGACGGATGAGCCACGAGCTCGACGTGGCAAGGCTAAGAACAGCCCGAATGGTGGCCGGTTTGACAACCGGACTGAATGTTTCTTCATAATCAACGCCTTCCTTTTGAGTGAAGTCACAGACAACCCATCATGCCTTGTATCGCGCCAAGGTACCATTGGGATGGAACTTGTACGATGAATCCACTTGCCGGTCACCACGTTAACACCTGCAGGCCTCGGAACCGAACACCAAGTCGAATTCTTCATTAAAGCATCATATTCATCACACATTGCATGTTGCCAATTGGGGTCTTTCAGAGTTGAACGGTACGTGGCACGTATGGGAGAGGGAGGGACGTGGAAGTGGTGTTGGTAAGGAATAAACGTTTGGGTTGGCAAAAGCTCGATTTGGCACGTGTATGTGTAAATTATGTGATAGAAGAATTGGATGGGCACACGCGGGCAGACGTGGATGAGAGGGAGTGGTTGTCACGGAATTTGAGGTAGATCCGATGGGGCGGGCAGACGAGGAAGGTGCGGGATCCGAGGTAGAGGCGCGGTCAGGGGCGGGATCCGAGGAACCGCATGGGGACGGTGCAAGTGGGGCATCAGACGTGGGTGGAGCGGTTGGCATTGGGATCGAGGTGGATTCGGGAGGCCGGTGGGAGCTGGTGGAGGAGCGACGCGTGGGGGATGGGGACCCGGTCGAGGTGGTGGGTGGGGATTCCTGTGGCGTGGTTGGTCTCCATGGGGGCGTCCCATCCGGACCGGTTGGCCGGGCCTGCTGCGGAGGCGAGGGAGGTGTGGGATCTGGTGCCGGGTCAGAAGGAAGGATATGGCGGGGGGATCCGGTGTGGCATGGGGTTTGGGGGTCGCTGGTGTGGCTGGTTCGTAAGGAAAAATGTGTTCATCGAACGCGGCGTGCCGGGAGACGATAATGCGACGAGTGGTGAGATCATAGCAGCGGTAGCCCTTGTGCTCAAGGGGGTAGCCAAGAAAAACGTAGCATGTCGAGCGTGGCACGAGCTTGTGAGCAGAGGTGGCATAGAGGTTGGGGTAGCACAAGCAGCCGAACACACGGAGGTGATCATCCGAGGGATGTCGTCCATGGAGAAGGTAGAATGGTGTAGAGCCAGCAATGGAGCAAGAGGGGCGAACGTTGAGTAAGTGGGTGGCGGTGTGCAACGCTTCGACCCGGACTGGCGGAGGTAAATGTGCTTGGAGGAGAAGTGTGTGTATGATGTCATTCGTGGTACGAAGGTGGCGCTCGGCCTTGCCGTTTTCTGGAGACGTATGTGGACACGAGAACCGGTAGGTGATGCCGTTGGTGGAAAGAAAGGTGCATAAGGAGTTGTTGATGAATTCACCGCTATTGTCGCATTGCAAAGCTTTGATGATGACATTGTATTGGATGCGCACAAATGTAAAGAAACGTTGCAAGACGGTGGAGGTTTCAGACTTGTTGTGTAAGGGGAAGGTCCACGAAAAATGTGTATAATCGTCGAGCACAACTAAATAATATTGGTAGCCTGAAAACCTTACAATAGGTGACGTCCACAAGTCACAATTAACAAGCTCAAAGGGGGCATAGGTGCGGCTACTAGAAGAAGGAAATGGAAGACGCGGTTGCCGGCCGAGCTGACATGCATTACACTACTAGGAAAAGGGCTATAGATGGGATGAACACTAATGGTGCACCTGTCAGGTGGCGCGCCATTAGTATATACTAATGGCGCACCATGTTTCGGTACACCATTAGTGTGGAAGACACTAATGGCGCACTAGGAACATGGTGCGCCACTAGAAATAATTTTTTTTTAATTTTTCCAAACATTCTAGTGGCGCATCGTGGCAAAGTGCGTCATTACTAGTGCTAACTAGTAATGGCGCACTGGCCACACCGTCCGCCATTAGAATTTATTATTTTTTTATGTTTTTACAAAACTTCTAATGGCGCACTAGAAGCTGGTGCGCCATTAGTAACCAGGGTCGAACCCCCGCTACACGGGCCGCCGCCGCCGACCCCCGTGCCCTCCCCTACTCCACCGCCGTCGACGTCCCACCGCACCCTCCCTCGCTCCACCGGCCGCCGCTGCCGACCCCCGGCCCGCACCCTCCCACACTCCACCGCCGCCGCCGACCAACCGCACGCTCCCCCGCTCCACCGCCGCCGACGTCCCACCGCACCCTTCCCCGCTTCACCGGCCGCCGCCGCCGACCCTCGGCCCGCACCCTCCCCCACTCCACCGCCGCCGCCGACCCCCCGCACCCTTCCCCACTCCACCGCCGCCGACGTCCCACCGCGCCCTCCCCCGCTCCACCGGCCGCCGCCGCCGACCCCCGGCCCGCACCCTCCCCCACTCCACCGCCGCTGACAACCACCCGCACCATTCCCCACTCCACCGCCGCCGACGTCCCACCGCACCCTCCCCCGCTCCACCGGCCGCCGCCGCCGACCCTGTCCCGCACCCTCCCCCACTCCACCGCCACCGCCGACCTCCCGCACCCTCCCCCACTCCACCGCCGCCGACATCCCACCGCACCCTCCCCCGCTCCACGGGCCACCGCCACCGACCCCCGGCCCGCACCCTCCCCCACTCGGCCTCCGCCGCCGACCCCCCGCACCCTCCCCCACTCCACCGCCGTCGACGTCCCACCGCACCCTCCCCCGCACTACCGGACGCCGCCGCCGACCCCCGGCCCGCACCGTCCCCCACTCCACCGCTGCCGCCGACCACCCGCACCCTCTCCCCCGCACCCTCCCCGGCCCGCTCCACCGTCACAAATGAATGTAACTAAAATTGCAAAAAAAAAACAAATTTGATTATATTTTCAAATAACAAATTTGATGATATTTTCAAATAATAAATTTGATGACATTTTTTCATATTCATAAATATTTTCAAATAACAAATTTGATAATATTTTTTAAAAAATTATTACTATTTTTATAAAAAAATATTACTGTTATGATTTAAACAAGTTTGAACATATTTAAACACAAATAAATATCAAACAGCATTTTAAATGCATAAATACAAAAAATAGGGAGCCTGGGAATCGAACCCAGGACCTCCTGGTGTGTGTGCTGTGTGCTGACCAGTCGGGCTAGTGGGTTTGTTCTGATGGAGTGGGGATTATGTGGAATATAACCTGACCAGTCGGGCTAGTAAATTCTAATGGCGCACCGGGGCGGGGTGCGCTATTAGATTGGTTGTACTTATGGCGCACTAGGGGTGTGGTACGCCATTAGATCCCTCCCCCCAGTTCACCTGTTCCCCTCTCACTGTTGCCTCCCTCCCTCCCTCGCCAGTTCCACTCGACCCAACCGTACGCCGCCGCCCCCTTGCTCCACCCCCTTCGTCCGCCGCGCCTGCACGCAGTCGGCGATGCCACCGCCGCTGCGGTCTTGCGCTGCCCCGACGCCGCCGCCCCGACCCCTGCGGGACTCCACCCCCGCCGCCCCTGCGCCCCCCGAACGGGATCGGCCGAGCGCGCGCCGCCCGCTCCTCTCCTCTCCTCCTCCCTCCGACGAGCGAGGGCCTCCTCCGGCCCCTGCAGCAGCCGGCGAGCGCGGCCCCGACGCGCCCACCCCGCCTGCCCCTGCCGTCCTCCGCCACCGGCCCCTGCTCTCCTTCGACCGCGGCGAGCGAGGACCCGGACGATCTCGGACCCCGACCCCGACCCCTTCGCCGACCCCGACCCCGACCCCTTTGGCGACCAGGTACCTCTCCCCCTTCCTCCTTCCTCCCTCTCTCCACCACTCCCCATTCCTTCCAACCGATGCTCCAAAAGGAATTTCAAGACAGAAATCACATGCTCCAAAAGTTAGGGTTCACGATTCAAATTGCACTGCATTTTTGTACTGCATTTTTGTAACTATATAAGAGAATCAGAGTTCCTGCTACTTTTGTTTCTTTTCTCTTTGAAACTGTGCTATCTTTTCATTAGAGATGGGATGTTTCTATTTCCTAGCGGTGAACATGAGAAGGTTGTGTTAGTTGCTCAGCCTGGGATAGGAAAATAGACCGTGAACTTTCTAAGATTGTAAAACAGATGAGGGCATTGTTCTCCAGGGAAGGTGCAATGGATGTGATTGAAGATTCAGTTCGATTGTTCCATTAATGATGTCTAGGCAGAATGCTTAATAAGTTTCATCTTGCGGCAAACAACAAGAACTGCAGGACTGCCCTGTTGCTAGGTAGTAGTAGAGTACATGCGTTTGCAAGTTCCAACTAGTTGCTTCAGGGATTGAGTTAATTCATAGATGTTGACCTTCATCCAGTGGCATATAGATTGGAACAACTGAGCTCTGTTTAGATTGTACTGTGGATTTGATTTATTATCTGCAAAGTGATAATTTTTGAATTTGAACTAATTCAGATTCTCCTATGAAGAAGGCCAGGCCTCGGAAATTGGTTAGTTTGAAGGCCAGGCCCCTTATAATGATGATTTTCTCTAGAAAAAAGGATCCTGGATTTTTTTATGTAATTCTTTGTGGTATTAAGATGGAAACCTGGGATACTATTTCTGTTAGGAGATGGTGTTATATTAAGATGCATATATTGTTATGTTATGCAAATTGTATCATCTTGCCACTTAAGTCAGGCTTCCCTTTAAGCAGAAAATTCAGTTAGGATCTACTGTTAGGAGCTACTATAAAAAACATGAGCTACTGTCAAAAAATTCAGTTATGGAATCTAGAATTATGTCAGTTTTGTTTTGTAACTAGAAGACCAAAGTGTTAGGAATTCTGTCCAAACTGTAGTTTTCAGTATTCTGTCCAAACTGAAAACTGTTAAAAAGCATGATGTTTCTTGGATTTATGTAATGATGATGATGATGGAACACATGGTCTTGGATTTCTGTAATGATGATGGAACATTATAAATCATTGTACTCCAGTGTGTATGAAGGATACAAAAAATTTAGCAACTTCTCTGATTTTATAAAGTTGTTCTTATATGGGTGAAACTTCACTTGTTTTTAGGCTAGTGCAGGGTGTTGCTTTATTGTGATGCCTATGAATTACTTGTGATCACATTGAGAAAGACTTGCTAGTTTGCTGGGTTTTGTCTCTGACCATTGTGTCGTGATGAATTTGCAGGTACCCCGAGAGGCCCTTGAGTTTGCTGGAATGTCGATTAACTCCCGTTCCGGCAAATTCGGGCACTCCATATGTCCTATTTTCAGCAAAAGGTCATGCTGAAATTTTCCGTGAATTTTAGCATGACTTTGCTAAAAATAGGACATATGGGGTACTTGCGACTAATGCATGTTTTATGATCTGTTGTAAGGGTACTAATTGTTCTCTTCTGGTGCTTATCAGAGATGGGGGGAAGCAGCCACCTCCGCTCTGCGACACCACAGTACGAGTTGGATGCTTCCGAGTTCTTCAGTATCATACTTGGGACTTCAGTATCATCCATGATGCAGGTATATAAAATGAGAGATCTCCCCTTCACCCATCTCATTATGATATCTGTTGTTTGCTACATCACTCATTGTCCCATACTGCAGAGGCTGCCTGATAGTTTTATGAACATGCTGGGTGAAGATCCGCCAAATAATGTGAAGCTCCGACAGGCCGGCAGCGGGTTTCGCAGGCAGTGGAATGTGGAGTTGGTGATCAAGGAGGGCCACATGTACTTGTCTCGTGGGTGGGAGAAGTTCTACCATGCCTACGACCTACGGCTGGGGTACTTCCTTCTCTTCAGGTACGACGCTGACGCCACCATGCTCATCGTGAAGGTGTTCAACGCGACGATGTGTCGCATGCGCTACACTGACGATGATGATGCCGGTACGTTCTACCTCTTCTTATTCCTCTACATTTGTTGCATTTGGACAGGTAATGGGAGCAGCAGCAGCGACACTGGGTACAGCCAAAGCAGCAGCGACTATGGCTGTAGCAAAAGCAACACCGATTCTGCCTTTAGCGAAAGCAGCAGCGATTCTGGCAGCAGCATAGACAACAAGAAGGATGATCCGGACTGGAGTGCGTGAGAAGAGGAGCAGAGTGGGGATGAGGAGCTGCAGGATGACAATGGGCATCAGGCTGAGGATGACCTAGTGCTGGTGGTGGCTGACCAAGGGCACACTACTAGGAAAAGGGCTATAGATAGGACTGATTCTAATGGCGCACCAGGTAAACAGTGCGCCACTACTATATAATAATGGCGCACTGGTTGCAGGTGCGCCATTAGTGTGGAAGACACTAATGGCGCACCAGACTCACAGTGCGCCACTACTATTGATTTTTTTCCCCATTTTTCCATACAAACTAATGGCGCATGATGACAAAGTGCGCCATTACTAGTTAGAACTAGTAATGGCGCACGGCCAAGACAGTGCGCCATTAGTATATTTTTTTTACATTTTTGCAAACCTACTAATGGCACACCGTATCAAAGCGCGCCATTACTAGTTTAAACTACTAATGGCGCACTTTTCCACAGTGCGCCATTAGTATACATATGTTTTTTTACTTTTCTGCAAAAAGTACTAATGGCGCACCACCTGCAGGTGCGCCATTAGTAACCAGGGTTACTAATGGCACATTATGTGGTGGTGCGCCATGAGTAACCTGGGACCAACAATATATTTTGGACAGCCCACCTACCCACTCACTTTCCCCACTTCATTCTCTCCACCTCCTCCTCCAAGTTTGTCTCGGCTGCCTCCTCCTCCTCACCTCATTTCCACCATATATTCATCAAAATTAAGTGGTGAAATCACCTCTTTTTGATAGGTAAGTAAGGGGAAAGCTATCTTCATGATGTAGATCTACTTTTTTTCTTCCTAGCTCGCTCCAACAACGTGCACATGCACTTTTTGTGGCCTAGCTAGATCTATGTATGTTAGTGGTGTTCCATGTGTTTGTGGTGTTGCATATATGTTTGTGTTTGAAGGTACCGGTATTTGAAATGCGATAGTTGGCAATATTTTGCCAGAATGTTATGATTCATTTCCGTTTCGGCGAGAATTTTGGCACTATGCATTCTTTTTGGTCCTATTTTTAGGGAAGGTCATGCCAAATTTTTTCTTGGTTCTAAAATATCGTTTTGCTCTACCCCGCGGGCGACCATGGTCCGCACGATGATTGAAGGCATCGTGAATAGGTTTTTGAGCTCCGCGAAGGCCGAGATGCTTCAAAAGAACAAGATGGAGATAAGATGTCCCTGTCGAAGATGCAAGCTGAAGAGCCTTATTGCGGACCCGGATCCCGGGCAGGTGCGGGGCCACCTTCTCTTGCGTGGTTTCATGGATGGCTATCGGTGGCAAGGTGATGAAGATGACTATGAAGTCGTCCATGGGGGCCGGTCAAGAAATGAGGAAGGGCAACAAGACAAGTACCACCGCGGCGAGGGCGGGTGAGAAGACGAAGAATCTCCAAGACATGATCACGACGGTGATGTTGTACACAGTCATCATGTAGAACATGTCGTAAATGATGATGGGGAAGATCAAGACGAAGGGCATGATCATGAAGATGAAGATGCCAGAGCAGAGGACGATGGAGGCTGGGTGCAGGACCCTCATATTCAAGAGCTGCTTCTCAAGCAGATGGATAACGCAGGAGCTGCCGCCCGAGAGAAAGCCAAGCTGGATCAACTAGAGATAGACGCGATTACTCCATTATATGAAGGATGCAGGCCCGAGGATACCCGCCTGAAAGTAACGCTCATGGATCTGGAGATGAAGGTAAAACACAAAATGACGGACGCATGCTTTAACGAGAACATGTCATTCTGGCATGAACATCTTCCCAAGGGGAACAAGTGCCCGACCAGTGTGGAGGAGGTGAAGAAAATCGTGTGTCCTCTGGATTTACCGCACGTGAAATACCATGTGTGCATGAACAATTGTATCATTTATCGGGACGAGCATGCGGAGTCTACCATATGTCCGGTGTGCGGCGTCACTCGATACAAGAAGAGGAAGAAAGCTCCTCGAAAATCGGTGTGGTACTTTCCGATCACTCCTGGTCTGCAGCGGTATTTCGCGGACCCTAAGGTAGCAAAGCTCCTGCGTTGGCACGCGGATAGGGAGGAGAAGAAGTGGGAAGATGACGGAAATGATCCGGAGATAAATAAAAAAGACAAGATGCTGAGTCACCCTAAGGATGCGAGCCAGTGGCAAGCGTTGAACTTTGAATACCCAGAATTTGGGAAGCATCCAAGGAACATCATGCTGGGCGCGAGCACCGATGGAGTCAATCTGTTTGGCAGCCAGAGAAGCACACATAGTACCTGGCCTGTGTTTGTGTGGATGTACAACCTTCCCCACTGGTTGTGCATGAAGAGGAAGTACATTCACATGAGTATGCTAATTAAAGGGCCGAAACAACCAGGGAACGACATCAATCTGTATCTGGGGCTGCTAAAGGAAGATCTAGACACACTGTGGAAAACGCCAGCCAATACGTGGGATGCCGCAGAGAAAGAATATTTCCCTATGAGCGCCGCACTGCTCACGACGGTGCACGACTATCTCAGTTACGGATATCTCGCAGGGCAGGTAGTCCACAGATTTTCTGGATGCGTAAGGTGTCACAACGTGTCGCCAGCTAGATAGAGATCCCAGGTCTTCGAAAATCGTGTTCATGGGACATCAAATGTGGCTTCGTGACGATGACCCGTGGAGGAAATGCAAGGATCTGTTTGATGGTGAAACCGAACCCCGAAAACGCCCGTGTACGAGGAGCGGCGAGGAAATAGACGAGCTGTTGAAAAATTGGAAAGACTGCCCACTGCCGGGAAAGAAGCAAAAGGCGCCAGAGCCGGAAAAGAAGCGAAAGGCGCCAGAGCCGCAACTGAAGGTATGGAAAACGAGGTCTGTTTTCTAGGACTTGCCGTACTGGAAGATCCACCATGTGCCTCACAGCCTTGATGTCATGCATATCACGGAGAACGTGTGCGAGAGTCTGCTTGGTACCCTGCTCAACATGCCAGAGAGGACCAAAGATGGGCCGAAAGCAAGGGCAGACTTGAAATCAATGGGCATCAGGTAGGAGCTTCACGCTAAAGATGATGACGATGATGATGATGATGATGAGGCGAAGCAGGACACAGAAAGTTGTCGCAAAGGCAAAAAGGCCAAGAAGACCGGAAATGACTACCCTCCCGCGTGCTTCACTATAAGTCAGGAGGAGATCGAGCAGTTTTTCACCTGCCTCCTAGGAGTAAAACTTCCTTATGGTTACGCGGGGAAGATAAGCAGATACCTAGACCCAGCGAAGCAGAAGTTCAGCGGGATGAAGTCTCACGACTGTCACGTGTTGATGACGGAGATAGTTCCAGTTGCAATCCATGGGATCATGGACGTGCACGTCCGTGAAATGCTATTTGGCCTATGCAAATTTTTCGACGTCATCTCTCGAAAGCCGATTGGCGTGAGGCAACTCAGAAGGCTACAGGAAGAGATCGTGGTGATACTATGCGAGCTTGAGATGTACTTCCCGCCCGCATTCTTCGACGTTATGGTGCATCTGCTGGTCCATATCATGGAGGATATCATCCAACTCGGGCCGACGTTCCTGCACAGCATGATGCCGTTCGAAAGGATGAATGGTGTCATCAAAGGATACGTTCGCAACATGTCACATCCAGAGGGAAGTATAGCCAGGGGCTTTCTGACCGAAGAGTGCATCTCCTACTGCACGAATTATCTAGGCATCGAGAACCCCGTTGGTCTGCCCGTCAACAGGCACCTCGGCAGGCTCGCTAGATGGGGTCACCGTGAGGGTCGCCGCGAAATGCATGTCGACTTCGAGGGTCGACTCACCGACTTTGAAAGAGAAGACCTAGTCGCGCTACAACGCATAGACGTGGTCGATCCTTGGGTGGTAGAGCACAAAACCTTTATTGATAAGACGTACAATGACCGAGGCCAACAGAGGACGGACGGAGATATACTCAAAGAGCACAACTCATGTTTCACGCGTTGGTTCAAGCAGAAGCTTCTGTCGTACCCTTCACATGAAGATTCTTCCGCGGAAGAACAACTCATATTCGCCTTGTCACAGGGAGCCGAACACAACCTGATGACCTATGAGGCGTACGATATCAACGGCTACACATTCTACATCGAGGACAAGGACATGAAGAGCGATGGTTATCAGAACTCCGGGGTAGCGATGGAATCCTACACCGGTAAGATCAAGGACAGATACTACGGAAGGATCGAGGAGATCTGGGAGCTGAGCTACGCTAGAGAGAAGGTGTCGATGTTCCGTGTCAGATGGGCCAAGAGTGTCCTAAAAGAAGACCGATATTTCACCACCATGGTTATACCCGAAGCCAAATCCAAGACCGCGGGCGCAGAGGTCACCGCGAAAAATGAGCCATGGGTACTGGCTTCCCAAGTGGACCAATGCTTCTTCATTACCGACCCGTCAAAGCCCAGTCGTGTTGTCATGAGGAGAGGCAAAAGGAAGATCATCGGAATGGATGGAATAGCCAATGAGCAAGACTTCGACAAGTACGGTGACCCGAAGATCGAACATGACGACGACGATGAAGTAGCAGCACACACCACAAGAAGAAGCAGGACCACCCTACCTAAAGGATGTCTGTTCGAGAGAAGAACTCCATTTGCGAAAAAGAAGGGCAAGAAGATTGTGAACAGATAGCTAGCTAAGATTGATTGTATTTAAATCGTAGTCTTCATTTCTCGATTGTATTTCATGGGCACTTTTTGATATCATGAATATTTTTAAATTTCATGGGCACTTTTTGAATTCATGAGGAGACTTGATCTCGATCCCCATCCATCTCGATCTCGATTCCCCTCCATCTCGATCTCGATCCCCGCACCCTCCCCCGCTCCACCGCCGCCGCCGATGATATTTTCAAGTAACAAATTTGAACATATTTTTAAAAAATTATTACTGTTTTTATAAAAAAATATTACTGTTATGATTTAAACAAGTTTGAACATATTTAAACACAAATAAATATAAAAAACAGCATTTAAAATGCATAAAAAAATATTGGGGAGCCTGGGAATCGAACCCAGGACCTCCTGGTGTGTGTGCTGCATGCTGACCAGTCGGGCTAGTGGGTGGTTTCTATTGTAGATAGGGTTAGGTTGTAGATATGGTTAGTGGGCTAGATTAAAAGAAAATTCTAATGGCGCACCGAGGGGAGGTGTGCCATTAGAATAGTCATACTTATGGCGCACGACTGGAAGGTGCGCCATTAGAACCCCCCTAGCTATCCTCCCTCTCTCTCGCCAGATCCCCTTCGACCCTCCCTCCCTCGCCACAAGATCCACCCGCGCGCTGCCCTGACCCACGACACCGCCGCCCCGACCCTCACCGGACTCCACCCCCGCCGCCCCCGCGCCCCGACCCTCGCCGGACTCCTCCTCACCGTCTGCGCCTTCTTCCACATCCTCCAGGCCTCCACCGCCGCTGGCCGCCAAGGCACCAAGCACCTCCTCGGACGGGGCGCTCTTCCTCGCGCTCTCCTCACCAACCACGATGCCGGCCACCTGCTCCTCACCAACCACGACGTCGGCCACCTACTCTGTCTTCTCCGGAAGAGGTTACTCCACCTAGCTGCAGCACTCGTGCGCTTGGCGGCTAGGGTTTGCCTCCAGCCTCTCCCCTCCCCCATCAACGAGAGGAGCATCCGGTGCCCCCGCCCTCGAGTTCATCGACGACGCCGTCCTCCAGCCGCAGCCACCATAGGTACAGATCCCCCGATTCCATCTTCCCCCTCGCCCCCATTTTTTTCCTCGATCCAACCCATCTTTCAGATGCAACTCTGTGATCTCCATCTTTCAGATGTTATAGTGTACAGGAGCAACTTTGCACCAATGCATGATTCTAGTTAAAGTGCCAAACATTCTTAAACAAATAATTTTTTTTGCAATTTGACATGATTACTTTGATCTTCTAGATGCTTCAGTCTCATTGTAGATTGAATTTGTTCATGCCATACATCTATGTTGTGCTTCATAGGCAGCAACAATCGTTCTTATCGATATATGTCCCATTGATAAAACTGCATTCATATAGATTAGCCTGTTGGGTAGAGAGAGAAGAGTGGGTTTCAGTTTGCTCTGGGCAGTGATGTGCACTGGAGTAGCCCTGTTGACATAGCTCATAGCAGTAGGTATTTCAAAATATACAGAGTAATGCATAAACTTGTAATCCAGCAAGTTTACTCCAGTACTCCGTTTAAAATTCAGTTTACTGTTAAATGACAGTAATTCAGTTTACTGTTAACTTTCAGTTTCACAGGCTAGTTTCCAACAAACAAAGCCTATGCTTATGAAGAATAAATCAGCTGAAATGAGATACTGATCCTTTTTTACTTTGTTTTTCAGATTGTTGGAAATTTTAAGCTCTCAATCACTGAAGGCCACTGTAGTTCTTTGAATTCAACCATTTAGGTGAGCTACAACTAGGAGGATTTTGGAGTAGTACTCTGAAACTGTTGCTGTTAGAACATGCTGTTACTTGCTGTCAGTTAACTGAATCAGTACAAAACTCTTCTATGGAGTTAACCGAAGATCAGCAAGCAAATCAAAATCTGCAACACATTTTCTTCAGTCCCTAACTGACAACACAATTTCTTTAGTCTAGTGATGCAGCAATTTCTTCAGTCTACTGTAAATGTAACTGACTACTGGTCAAATACTCTAGTGTATTTAGTGTAAATCTAGTCTGAAACTAGTAGAGCTCTTGGTGATTTGCAAATTCAGTTTAAATAAAAATTTGGTACATGACTACTGATCATGTATGAAAGATGTTGCTACTGGATGAGCACAAGAACTACTCAATAGATAATTGATTTTGTAGAACAAGTCTTGTTGCCAGTCTTGAACCAATAGATAATCTTAATTGAAATTTGACCATGTCTTGTTGCCAGCCCTAATGAAAAAAGCAACTGAATTTCCAACAACCTGCTAGGTAGAACAATCCATTTCCAACAACCTGCTAGGTAGAACAATGCATTACTACATGATTGCAACTGAATTGTCAACTCTATGTACTATGTATGCTGTGGCATGTGGTGTGGTCCGAGTGATTAGGTTTCAAGTGATTTTGAATTTTTATGATTTTTATGCACATATATATGTGTATGATGATCCTCCTTTCCTGCAGTAGTATAACTAGGATATATACCAAAAAAGATTGTTATATTCTTCCCTGGTACAATAAATAATAAACTAAAATAGTTCCTGGTACAAAAAGAATAAACTATACATAGTTAATTTCTTCATCTTTGAATTGTTTCAGAAATTGGTATGACCAAAGATGCTATTGTATATAAATGGGCTGCTGTAGAACTGTTCTTCATCTTTACAGTGCTGTTGTATAGAAATATGCTGAATCTTCTACTCTGATTGTTGCTCAAAGAAATTTAGCAAAAAAATGGGGTCCTGGGAAACACCACTGCTACTTGAGGACCTTGAGAGGCCCTTCGTGTCGTGATGATTTTGCAGGTACCCCGAGAGGCCCTTGAGTTTGCCGGAATGTCGATTAACTTCCGTTCTGGCAAATTTGGGTACTCCATATGTCCTATTTTCAGCAAAGGTCATGCTGAAATTTTCCGTGAATTTTAGCATGACTTTGCTAAAAATCGGACATATGAGGTACTTGCTACTAATGCATGGGCCGGGGTATCTTAGTACTTAATTAAGTAGGATCAACTGCCCCTTTATTCTTGCTGTATTAAACCGTAAGTGGCAATAGAGCCAAGTGATTAGTGCCAAGTGATTAGGCCCAACCTAGGGTGCCTCGGCATCGATAAACCCTATATGATGAAAACTTAACTTGGCTGCCCCGGATGCCTCGGTGTCGATGAGAACCTAAATGATGTACGCTTAGGCTTTTAGGGTGCCTCGGCGTCGACAAACCCTAAATGATGAAAGCTTAGGCTTTTAGGGTGCCTCGGTGTCGAGAAACCCTAAATGATGAGACCATGATCTTGTTCCTTGACAATAACCAACTTTTTGACCAAACTTTTTTCCTATTTAGAGCGAAACATGGCCCACAACGACGAGGCCGGTGGTTCGGGCGGCAAGCAATTCTGGGAGCTGTCCCAGGAGATGGAGGAACAACCTCACCGCTATGAGGACACCGCGGAAGACACCGATCCTGATTACACAACCCCTAGTGGCGTCGGGGATGACACCACTGATGGTGCCACCGAGGACGCCACCACTGATGATGGTGGCGCACACACAGATGGCAGCCAATTGAAGAAGCAAAGGAAGGACCGGCGTCCGAATGCGCTCCACACCGTCAAGGAGGAATTCACTCAAGTGGACTCCGACGGGAATCCAATGGAGCCCAAACATATAGTCAAGGGGTACTCGGTTCAGCTCGGGTGCATTCTCCGGAGCACCGTCTCGATCAACACCGAGAACCTTAGGCATAAGGACCGAGGGAATTTGCGCAACCTCCTCTTCAAGAAGCTGCACGAACGATACAAGTTCCCCGCCGAATTTGGAAACACACGCCTCTCAGGCAATAAAGTGAACAGTGCCGCCGTCATGAAGATGAGTACGACCCTGTCTACTTGGAGAAGCGCGGTGAAGAAAATGATTGATAAAGGTGATATTTATGAGAAGATCAAGGCGAAATATGCTTTGATGAGCGAAGATGGGTACAAGGAGTTCAAGATCAAGTGCTCGAGCAGTGCAACCTCCGAATCAAGTCAGTGGGGGAAAGAAATGCGGGAGTTGAACTTAGGGTAACACAAACTCGGTCCCGGCGGTTACAGAGTGGCGGAGCCTATATGGGACAAGGAGGACGCGGAGCGTGCCGAGCAAGGCCTACCGCCCCGCTTCGAGAAATACACCGGTAACAAGCAGACCAAGAACTATGTTAGGGCCCGGTACAAGGAGGACCCGATTACAAAGGAGCTTACCACGGATCCGAAGACCAGGGTTCTTGAGCTTGTTCTGGTAAGGAATACACCCCCGCGTAATTAGCTCCATATGGTTGCACTCTAATTAATCCCCAATATTTCTAAATGGTTCACGTTCCTTTCGCAGGACACTGAAAGCAGTAGCGTGGGGTCGTCTCAGAGCTCCCCTTTCGACACCCCTTTAAATAGGGCATTGAACATAATGAAAAGCAAGGATAAGCTCACTAAGCCGACGTCAGCTGGTCGTGTGGCCAGCAAAAGCTTGTCCACAAAATGGGGGTCGTACTATACCGCTGGTGTGCGGAAGGAGAAAAAGGCCAGCTCGGAAAGCCAGACGCGCAAGGTTGAAGCACTCAAGGCACAAGTGGCGCGGATTCCGAAGCTTGTCCAAGAGCAAGTGGAACAACAACTGGGAACGAAGCTCAACGCCATGGTGCCTACGTTGATTCATGGGCTGACGACGTGGATTGCGGGCGGCCAACAGGGGCCTCCCCCGGTTCCCAACTTCACGGCCACCAACTCGCACAGCGCGCAGGCGGCGCCATTGGTGTCTCCGGCGGCGGCGCCATTGGTGTCTCCGGCGAAGGCGGTATTCATGTCTCCGGCGCCGGCACGGGCATTGGAGCTTAACGCACCCGGGTGTACGCCAGTCGGCACCTCGCCAGCAAGCACCCCCTCCGTTAGGTCCACGCCCGCCGTTGGCGGTGCCTCGACATTAGCCGAGCTCGACGGCATCACGGTAACTAAGCCTCTCGGCCAATGACTTCATCTCCTTGCCTTTGACTGGGCATCCCTGACGCCCTGTACATGTTTCCGCAGGGCACCGCCGACGTTCCTTGCACTCTTCTGCACTTCGTGGGCGCTGAGTTGGTCGATGTCACCAAGGGAAGAATCGTTCAACCGGGCAACCCCATGTTCCATGGTAATCCGATGCCACCCACAATTTATAGGGTTGAAGTGGTTCGGGTGCTACCAGGCTGCGAGGAGTTGTTACCTCCGGTTCGACCCGCTGGGGCCGACGAAGAAGATGAGATGACCCTCAGCGCCTGCGTAAACTGGCCCCTGCTTTGGCCGAAGAGCCGGATTCGTTTGGGGGCGGGGGACACCACCCCACAGACAAGACCGCCAGTCGTGCCGGCGCCAAGCCATGGCAAGAACGCCGCAACGCTACCGGACCTGCCGGACATCCCTATGTCGGACATCCCTATGGCACAAGATCCGGACGACGACGACAATGACGACGGTACATTTACCAAAGTCGATAAGTACTTTGCCGAACATGGGTACACTGACGAGTTCTGCGGGCCTCTTTCTCAAGAACCCAACCAAGACGACCGCAATCTAGCTAGTACGGCGGAGAAATCCAATTGCAGTAGGCGTCGTCTGGCGTTCAGTTCTTAGGAGACACCTCCAGCTCCCGCCTTCACTGAGGCTCAGATAGCTGAGGTGCGAAATATTATCAGCCCCAACACGCTCAAAAAGGCGGTCTGTGAGCAGAACTCGGTCCCATTACAGGAGATCAAGAAGAAGGGAGGAAAGAAAGACTAACAAGGGCGCCGGTGCGAGCCAGCCAGCACCGAGTTCGATCCGTGCTCAAGACGTGCCACCTTCAACTAAGGATATCTCGAGGAGGGTGCATGTGGCGGGTAGGGCGATGCTACCGCCAAATATGCTGAATGCTGCAACCGGTGCTATGCAGAGTCTACACGACAGTGTTCTTTCTTTGGAGAAGCGGCATCTCAGAGAGAAGGATGTGGCATACCCGGTTTTCGTGGCCAAGGTGCCAGAGGGCAAGGGCTTTGTGGATGGCGACATCGGGGGTACGATCGTCCTGCGGTTTGATGACATCTTTGCTATGTTTAACCTTCATCCGCTCCACTACACCTTCGTTCAGCTGTTTTCACTGAGTATGGAGATGCGGATCATTAGAGACAAGACCCCGGACATCGTGATAGTCGACCCCTTCTACATGCGTGCCAAGCACTTGAGCACCATTGGGGACCGCCAAGTTGCGAGTTCACACCTCGAAGGCATCATTCTGGCAAACCCAGATAAGGATAACTTCCTTGTGGCTTACTTTCCCGAGTAAGTCATCCCTTAACCGCCCCGTAACATATGATTTCTTAGATTTCGATCGTTCTTTTTTTCTCTAACTTTCCGTGTTCTGTGCAGTGACACACATTGCACACTCATCCTCTTAAGCCCGAAATATTCCATGGTCACGTATTTCGACCCGAACCGTAACTCCAAGATAGACTACACAAATGTCAAGAAAGTTCTTGATGATGTTCTCCCTGGCTACGCCAAATCTGGAGGCACCTTCACCAGGACTGTTCGTAAGTATGGCAAGCACATGTTCTCACACAATACGAAGTTCTGCTGCGTCAAGTAGCCGCCTGGCGGTCAGAAGGATGCCTACTACGCCCTTCATCACATGCGGGCGATCGTAAGGGACCATCATCAACTTCTGCTACCAGATAATCTCAAAGATTGGGCCGCGAACTTGTCGACAATCTAGGACGCGGACCTCAGAAAAGAATTCTTTCGCATCCAGTCGGACTTTGCGGACATCATCCATCAAGATGTCCTTCATACGTCAGGGCAGTTCTTCCTCAGAAATCAACCATCCAACAATGAGATAGATGGAATGCTACAAATGCAGGGTGACAACGACCGCGATTTCATGACCATCGCGACAGACGGCGGCTTCATCCACGCTCCTGTCCGATGAGTCGAGTCGAAAGTAGTGATGTGTAGTTCTGAAACATTGATTGGCTCATGTTGTAATTAAACTTTAATGAATTCATATGTCTCTTTGGTTTGGACAGTCGTTCAACTTAGATGTAATCGATGCTATTTATTAGTAGGACCATGAATCGTGCTATTAATGTCTTGCTTTTCTCTTCTGATCCTTTTGTTGCATACTTACATATTGCTTATGTATTGTCTGTTGTTTGGCTTGTGCATAGAGATGTCATCGTATGTCGTGTACAAGGGTAAGGTTCCCGGAGTCTACGACGACTGGGAGGAGTGTCGGAGACAGGTTCACCATTTCAGCGGTAACAGTTACAAAGGGTACACCACTAGGGCGGAGGCCGAATCTAGATATGCCCGCTATCTAGCGGGAGAGAGGAGGGAGCGTTGGAGGAACCGGATGAAGACCAGTTTGATCGCGATGATGCTCATCGTGATGACCAAAACTCTCTTTTATGTGATGGTAGTTTAGATGATCGATATCGACTTGTAATGTGAAGAAAAACTCGATACTCGCGGTCTTGAGACTTGTAATGTTTTATCTTTGTTCGGTCTTTTGAATTCGGAGACTAATATGATGAATTGTATTCGGATACTAATCTTCTATTGTATTCGATGAATCTGCTGTTGCTGTGTGCTGCTGTCTATATTCTGTCCAATAATATATTTTGTAACCTGTGAAAAAATTAGAAAAGCAAAAAAACCAAATATTCATACTAATGGCGCATCAAGGCAGAGTGCGCCATTAGTATGCCAAAGGATACTAATGGCGCATCAAGGCAGAGTGCGCCATTAGTGTGACAAAGCACATGTTACATATGGCCCCCCGGGAGGCATACTAATGTCTCATGGAGTTACATACTAATGGCACACTGCTAGGTGCTCCATTAGTATACCAGATACTAATGACGCACCAGTGGTGTGCCATTAGTAAAAAATTCTAATGGCGTGCTACTAATGGCGCACTGGTAGTGCGCCATTAGTAGGCAAAACCGGTGCGCCATTAGTAGGCCTTTTCCTAGTAGTGGCAAGAGATGGTGGTGGCTGACCATGGGCAAGAGATGGAGGTGGCTGAGGATGACCTAGCGATGGTCATGCCCGTCCTGCCTGAAGGTGGCCTCGCGATGGTGGTGGTGCCTGACAATGACCATGCACCGGTGGTGGCGCCGGCGATCCCACAGCTGGGCGACATGACCACGCCAATTGTGGTAGAAGACTACATCCAACTGCCTCCACCGCCTCGCCGCTCTTGCCGCATCAGACTGAGGAAGGAGAAGGAGAAGAACAATGAGAACTGAACTATGTCAGGTATGTCAGATCTCCAAAATGATATATATATATATATATTTAGTTACCTATGTTATCTCTAATATGCTTAGTTTCCTATAGGTTAGCTTCATTTTACCTAAGTTGGCTCTAATACGCTAACTAAGAGCTTATATGCTTAGTTTCCTATAGGTTAGCTCCAAAATAACTTATGTTAGCACAAAATGATCAAGTTTACATAATAAGCTTATAGTCTTTTTCTTATTCTTCTTCTTTTCCAAAATGACATAGGTTAGCTTCATTTTACCTAAGTTAGCTCTAATATGCTAACTTAGAGCTTATATGCTTAGTTTCCTATAGGTTAGCTCCAAAATTACTTATGTTAGCACAAAATGATAAAGTTTACATAATAAGCTTATAGTCTTCTTCTTATTCTTCTTCTTTTCCAAAATGACATAGGTTAGCTTCATTTTACCTAAGTTGGCTCTAATATGCTAACTTGGAGCTTATATGCTTAGTTTCCTATAGGTTAGCTCCAAAATTACTTATGTTAGCACAAAATGATGAAGTTTACATAATAAGCTTATAGTCTTCTTCTTATTCTTGTTCTTTTCCAAAATGACATAGGTTAGCTTCATTTTACCTAAGTTGGCTCTAATATGCTAACTTAGAGCTTATATGCTTAGTTTCCTATAGGTTAGCTCCAAAATTACTTATGTTAGCATAAAATGATCAAGTTTACATAATAAGCTTATTGTCTTCTTCTTATTCTTCTTCTTATTCTTCTTCTAGTGTTCTTCTTCTTCTAGTATTCTTCTAGTCTTCTTCTTCTTCTTCTTCTAACTTCTTGTTTATCATTTTGCAGATTTGATTTAATTCACGGAAGCTTGCATGGATGGAGTGCTTCTTTTCCATTTATGTTTTTATTTTGTATCAATGTGAAACTTTGGTGAATTGATAGATAACGGTGGTGGATGAACAATGTGAAACTTTTGTAATATGTAACGATGGAACTATGTGTTGGCTATGTATGTATATATGATGGAACTTGTGTGTTGGCTATGATTGTTATATGGATGCTTGTTGTATATATATGTGTTGGATATCTCATATGTGAAATAGTGACCTGAGATTAAGAAAAAACAAAAAAAAACTTAAAAAAATTGTTACTAATGGCGCACTACCATGTGGTGCGCCATTAATATAGCAGACACTAGTGGTGCACTATGGGCAAAACTAATGGCGCACTGCATGGTGCGCCATTAGTATACCAGATACTAATGGCCCACCAGAGGTGCGCCATTAGTAAAAAATACTAGTGGCGCACCAGTAGTGCGCCATTAGTAGGCAAAATCGGTGCGCCATTAGTAGGCCTTTTCCTAGTAGTGTTACATGGAGTGCGCACTACATTATTACATGAAGGAAGAAAATCATTGGCAGCTAAAGAAGCAATGGTTTGTGGACTTGGATGACCGAGCTGACGATGCCACATGTCTGCAGGAGAGGCAGTGGTGAAGAGAGCAGCTGGCCAAGTTTTGTTATTGCCGAAGAATGGATAGAGGTCGCCGGAGCTAGCGGAGATCATGATGACCCTCCGGGTTCGAAGATCCTTCACAAGAAAACCGAAAGGGTAAAATTCGATAGAGCAAGAATTGTCGCGAGTGAATTGATGTACAGAGACGACACTAGTGACAACACGGGGCAAAAACAAAACATCACGCAAGTGAAAATTATGGGGGAGTGTGGTAGAGCCGATGGCTTGAATGGGGAGATGAGTGCCGTTGCCAACAACAATGTGAGATAAATGATGCTTTAAAGAAGGATTGGATCGGTGAATGTTACCAGGGTTGCCGGTGACATGAGATGAGGCACCACTATCGAGGTACCACTCGGCGGGGCCGTTGCCGTTGTTGGGGAAGCCTTAAGAGCTGTAGGCCACCTGGAGCATGGTGAGATGATCCCAAGACGGCGGCTGGAGCGGAGTTGACGCGGGGTAGGCCGGGAACTGCATCGAGTATGCATTGGCATGGGCGCCCGGGCACGGGCCGAGAACACCAGAAGCAATGGGTGGGATCCACCCGGAGCGCGGAGAGGGCAAGGCCATGCCATAGGGGGCGAAGAAGCCCATGTAGGGGTTGAAGGGCGGTGCGGAGCCCCGGCCACCCTAGTCACCACGACCGCGTCCACGCCCACGGCTGTGATCACCGTTGTCCTACTGGCGAGAGGAGGAGCCACGCCCATGCGATTGTTCGTGGCCGCGGTCATTCCCACAATCTTGAGAGCGGTCGGCCCCGCGATCACCCGAGTGAGGAGCGAAGCCGCCGGCGCCAGGGGATCCTGATGCTGTGGAGGAGCCGCCGGGAGGGGTGCCAGATCTGTGGACGGCGAGCACCGTGGCGCTGACCTCTGAAGCGCGCTGGGCAAGGTTCTCCTCGGCGCTGGGTGAGAAGACGGTCTCGAATTGGGGTAGGGGAACGGTGTCGCCCAGGACGACCTGGATGGTGTTAAGATGACCATCAAGGCCATGGAGGAACTGGGTGGTGAGGTCAACCTCGGTGACGGCGTGGTCGATGTCGGCGAGGCCGGTAGTGAGTAGTTACATGTGCCGCACATACTCAGTGGCCGAGAGGTCTCCCTGCTTGAGATTGCGGTGCTGACGATTGAGCGTCAAGTACCGAGCAGCGTGGTTGGCGAGGAAGTAGGCGTTTATCCTGGTCCAGAGATCGTAGGTGGTGGTAGCGCCGATAACGTGGTCGATGATGGAGTCCGCAAGAGTGGCATACACCCCCAGAGCGACATGGGCGTCGAGCTCAAGGTACTGGGAATCAGCGTTGCGGGGAGGTGGGTGCTCGGTAAGAGAGGCCATGGAGGACAAGGATCATGAGGAAGAAGGACTTCCATTTGTGAAAGTTGTGTTCATCAGGATCGAGGAGGAATTTGATGTGGTTGGAGACATGATCATTGAACATGGGATGGAGAGCAGGGCGCCGGTGGTGGAAGTGGTGGCAGGTGGGCAGAGGAGAAAAGGGGTGCGAATTGGGATGCAGAGGGAGCGGATGAGCCGTTAATGAGAGCCGGATTGGTGCCGAACACGAAGGCCGGTGAAGATGCGGGAGTAGTAGAGGCCGTGGTGCCGCCGGACGTGGCTGCAGAGGAGGCAGAGGAGAGGGAGCTCGGCGAGGAGGCGGAGCTGGTGGCGGCGGAGGAAGAGGATCCGTGCTCGACGGCGATGGCGGAGGTCAGAGCGGAAGCGATGAACTGGTCGCTGATACCAAGTTGGAAGGAGAAAGGCTGAATAGTGTTCTCTGTAATTTGCAGACTGCCATCGGTACAACATATACAACAGGAGTTACAACAGAAGGCCCGATGAATGTGGCACACAAGCCCGGGCAACACCCATGATCCTATATACTAGGAGAGTATGCACGCGCTACAAAGGTACAAAATACACATGGAATAATACATGTTAATAGCGCATGCACACAAAAAGAGAAGGAACATCATGGGACAAAGCTTTGAAGTAGGAATTTCAATGTGACACAACACGAGACATAAGACTTCAGCTTGCCTGAATGCTTCATAGAATATATGTGATGTAAGATTAACTGAGAGGGCCAACACCAATCATTAATCCAAACAAGCCCCTGTGTCTTTATGGCAGTTGATTGATGTCCTCATGCCTTTTTTTTGAAAAGGAGGATTATCAGGGGCCTCTGCATCTACCAGTTGACCTACACAACATAGAAAATGGAAGAACCTACAGCAAAAAAAGCGATTTCTGCATCTGCGACTGGAATGTAATTCCAGACACCTGCAGAGCAATCAATTTCATCGGTCATACCAATTTGTACAAGTCATTCATGCAAAAGCTATTAAACTTATGTTGCCCAATATTTTTACAGACTCAAACAATAAACTCTGGCTTCACTAGTATTGTGGACTTCTATAAGAACCTACAAATTTGGATCCGCTCAGCATTAACACAATGCAAGCAATACGAGCATAGAGAAGTGGTATATGATCTATAGAACAGTGGCACGCCTAGAAATTATATTGCCACCATCAAGTTTTTGCCTATAATTGTTCTTAACAAAATCTACAAATTAGTGGTTTAAAGAACTCCACCAGAGGGCAATTCTGAACAGCCTAGCTTACCAAATCATTTAAAATAGTTTGTCGTGATGGGCAATTCTGAACAACCTAGCTAACAAATCAAATTTAGTTAAATCCATTCAGTAGAAGCCTCGAGAAGGGACTGTGCATCATCTTGTTAGTAGACACACTTCCTTCAATCTACAATATATGACATCCTTTTTAAATCTGTACAGTATCAAAACAATACTTTGGCTAACACTTCTAATGATAAATGATAGTAAAAGACGCTATTCATCATTAAAGTAGCATTTATGGTGAATCTGGCCATTTCGATCATGCATTTAATAAAGTATTGAACATCTAATAACATGACCAAATGTGGAGGAAATATACTGCCCATAAAACGTAGCTACAAATAGTTGGATAACTAGCAGTTACATATGCCAGTTACACAAACATTGAGAGACATGTTGAGAAAATATGTAAGCAAATCGGTCAGCGTTAAGACAATCGTCCATAAAAATTAATAACTACAAGCAAAATGATAAACAGTACTCCCTCCTCCCAAAATAAGCTTCGTTGATCCATTACAACTTTAGTACAAACTTGTACCAGATCAGCGACACTTATTTTAGGATGAAGGGAGTAGTATTTACTGAAACTGTGCTCTTTCAGTATTGTAATAGTCATTATTTCACTAGGTACCATAATGATCCCAAATATCATAGCACCAACGTGAAATGGGCAAATGGCATAGCTATAAATCCATATAAATAAAACATATAAAGCAAATGAGAGGGAACAACATACAAATCAAACTAGAACTTGACATATACATAACCATAAAAATAATCAAATGCAATATAGCAAATGGTAGAAGAGAAACAAAAGAGGTTGCATGAAGGATTTGTTAATAGAGGTTCTACCATTTGCTATATTAACATACAAATCAAACTAGAACTTGACATGTTAATACCGCTACACAGGGGAGGCCTCCCGCCGCCGCCGATCCCCGTCCCCCCTCTTCTTCCAGTTCCCTCGCCGGCGCCCAGGCGCGCCGGCCGGCGAAGCCTGCCTGGCGTGGGCGGCGGCGGGAAGCCAGATCGATGGAAGGCGCTGGGCTAGCGTGGGGCACGGCGGCGTGGCAGCGGGCGCTCCTGGAGACCGCGTACGGTCGGTGCGACGATGCTATGGTGGCGTTCTCGCGGCGCGGTATGGGGCCGCGCCGCCATTGATGGGGCTCTTTCGAGGGCTAGATCCCGGGGCGGCGGCCCCGGACGGCGGAGGTTGTGTCGGTGGTTGTGGTCTCGCGACGGGCGATGCAGCGGACGCGGTGGTGGATGATCCGTGCACAAGACGCTTGATGGAGGCCATTGGAACAGATCTGGGTGAAGACCTGCTCGGGCTGCTGCCAAGGCCGGCGATGGCGGCACTTTTCGGTGTCGTTCCCTTGTTGAAGGCATCGCTGTTGAGAAGTTCCAGGCCACTATCTGCTACCTCCGGGGGAAACTCTAGATCAGTAGATCTGATGACGGCGGCATTATTGTGTGGTTTTCCTCTTGTGGCGTCATTCTTGGAGGTGTACACGGGCTCGAGGGATCAGTGGACGGAATAATTGGTGGAGCGGTGCTTCATCCTGCACATTAATGGTGGCGTGTCTCGGCGGCGTGGCGCGGTGGAGACTCGGCGCCTGATGTGTGGCGCGGGACTCGCGGAGGAGGGTGCCGTTATCAGGCGCCGTGGTGGCGTCGATGGCTGTCACACCCAATATGTGACCCTATCCAAAAGGAACTCGAAGGTCCCACCAAGGATAGACCCACATATTGAAACACTTTTGCAAGGTGGATATCATTACATCAACATTACATAATAGATGGGAATACATACAAAAGGCATACAATGCCACACGAATACAACATCATCTTACATAAGAGCACCATCCGACTACGGATGAATCACAAACAGAAACTCAAACGACATCCACCATGCTAGACCAGGCTGCCGACCTGGAACCTATCCCCTGATCGAAGAAGAAGCAGAAGAAGAACTCCAAAACAAGCAAGCATCGCTCTCGCGTCATGATCATCGCATAACCTGTACCTGCAACTGTTGTTGTAGTAATCTGTGAGCCACGAGGACTCAGCAATCCCATTACCATGGGTATCAAGACTAACAAAGCTTAATGGGAAAGGAAGGGGCAAAGTGGTGAGGTTGCAGCAGCGGCTAAGCAAGTATGGTGGCTAACAAACGCAAATGAGAGCGAGAAGAGAAGGAAAGGAGCGGTCGTGAAGCTAGCAATGATGAAGAGGTGATCCTGAACTCCTACTTACGTCAAACATAACACAAAGACCGTGTTCACTTCCCGGACTCCGCCGAGAAGAGACCGTCACGGCTACACACGCGGTTGCACTAGTAGAAAACCACCCATTAGACCCGGTTCGTAAGGGCCTTTAGTCCCGGTTCATGAACCGGGACTAATGGGTGGACCATTAGTCCCGGTTCAAATGCGAACCGGGACCAATGAGCCTCCACGTGGCCCTATGCACCGAGCCCAGTCAGTGGGCCTTTGGTCCCGGTTGGTGGCTCCAACCGGGACCAAAAGGCATCCACACGTCTGCATTCCAGTGGCTGGGTTTTTTTTTTGAAAGGAGGGGGGTTGGGGGTTTAATTTAGGTGTTTCGTATATTGTGTTAGCTAGCTAATTAATAGAGAGAAGTGTCCTCTCTTATGTCCGTTCTTGGTCGACGCTACGTAGTATATATACATAAGTGATCGAGAGAACCATTCAGTACAGAAGTTCGTCATGCATACCGAGAGAAGATCGATCGACCTCTCCTTCTCCGAGAGATTGGTCGAACAACAAGTTTTTTACTGGCTACATACATGTATAAGATCTCTTAATTACAAACCACTAGCATTTGAAATGAAGTTCCACATGGTATTCTCCGGCTTTACTGATGACGTGTTGAAGAAAGAATCCCGCCAACTCCTCTTGAATTGCTTTCATGCGATCTGGTGGTAGGAGTTCATCCCGCATCTGCCACGTCTAATTAATTTGAAGAAGGGGGTTAATTAATACATATATATGAATGAAACTCAATAGAAATGATGGTGTAATAAAATGAAATTGTGAATATTATTGCTTACGCACTTCATATTGTCTTCTAGAGTAGCCCCGCTTCGCGTTGTGGATGAACTCGCACACGTAGTATCCACAGAAATCATTCCCTTGCTCCTGCCACAAGCACTTTACGAGAAATAGAGGTCAATCAAACTGATAATGAAGCATTATATAAATGGCATTGATGAAAGTATAGCTATAGAATCAACGGGAGATGCGCGCCAGTAGTACTTACTTTCGGGTATACTTGTGCGGTGAACTGTTTCCAAACCCAGCAAGACAAAGAAAATAATTATTATTACTTGAGATATCAGGAAATGAACAAAAAGTTGCCGATATGGTGCGATAATGATCGATTGAACTTACTTGCTGAGCATTTCAGTCATGTCCGCATAGGTGCTGGGATCTTTCCGTCTGGAGTCTAAGATGGTTACTAGTCCACGCTCAAGCTTAATCTCCAGAAGAATATAGTGGTACCTGCACACGCATGCATAACTCATCAGTTACATTAACCTCGCTCGAGTAATAAGGGAAACCGAATATGCACACAACAGTAACACTCATGGGCTGTTGTAAGGAAAGAGTATGGTATCTTTGTTTTGATTTTTGATTAACGATTGTAGCAAGTTGTCCTCGGCCTCTTCGACGTTCTTTTCAACCAGAAATACATCTATGATATTTGTGTTAATGAACCCAATATCATAGATTTCATTTTTTTTGCACTCGACGATCTTCAATCTGCATAATATATTGAGGATAATTAATTATAAATACATGCAATGAAAGAGCCAAGCTATATATAGAGACTAAAGACAGAAATAGTACTTACAGGCAGTAGCAAAAGACCATTAATTTATCGAGGGCCTTTTGATTGAAGAACTCGAAGAACTCCTCAAATGGAATAGCCAACACATCATTTGAAACGAGGTCGTGCTCCTCTTTAATTTTCAGATACAAACTGTTCGTCCCCTCAGACTCTCTGCAGGTTTTCATGTACCAACTATGGAATCTTCGCATCATTGTTGTCAGAGATTTTTCATCTTTGACGAGAGGCTTCCCGTACTCGTATCTGAATACATCCACCTCCATGAAATCAGGAAGTGCATCGTCAGGCAGGTAATCTTCAAGATTTCCATAACCGGCCACCGTCCCTGGAGGATTAGACACATTGAGCGGGGGGCACGATTGTTGTGCTTGTTCGCCGAGCTGGGCAATTTTTTCCCCTTTGCTCGTTGTTCTTTTGACGTTTTATCACTGACAGTAGTTCCCGACCGCTTGGCTTGGAGATATGTCTGTTCAGTAATGCGCTCATAGTTGGTTCTCGGCGGAGACTTTGGTGGTTTCCTCGGGGCATCGAGAGTGCGCTTTGCTTTCACCGGATCTACCTTCTCCTCCGGAGGTGGATGTATCTTTGCTTTCACCCCTTCAAAGAACTCCTTCACTTGGGCCTGTACGATCGTATTGTTTTCCTCCTTGGTCCTCTTGTACGGTAACTTCTCTACAGGCTTTAGAGGTGGACCGTATCTGTATTGCCTCTCTCTTCTTGTGTTGCTAGACGCCGGAGCAGACGGAGCGGCTGCGGCGTCTGTCTTCTTTCGTGCTTGCTTACGAGGCGGAGGAGAAGGACTACGACGCGCCGGAGCAGCCGGGGTGGCGGCGGGTCTCTTCCGCCCTTGCTGGTGAGGCGGAGAAGGAGGAGGCGGAGTGCCGCCACGCGTGCCCTGATCGTCACTCACCGGAGTAGGAGGCGGTGGAGGAGGCGGAGTGCCGCCACGCGTGCCCTGATCGTCACTCGCCAGAGGAGGAGGCGGTGGAGGAGGCGGAGTGCCCTGACTCGCCGGAGGAGGAGGAGGAGGCGGAGGCGTCCAGTTCAGAAGGTCGATGAGCTCCTTCCGCCATAGGCATGGAGTCTTCAGAGCAGAACCTAGCCTAGTCTCCCCTTCACCGGTAGGGTGCTCAAGCGCGAGGTCCTCAAATCCCTCCGTTATTTCATCCACCATCACCTTAGCAAATCCTTCTGGAATCGGCTGGCAGTGATAAGTTGTGCCGGGTCCACTAGGATAAACTTGGCCAACAGACGCCTTGACCTTCAAATTCATGCATCGCACCATAATGTGGCAATTTTGAAACTCCGTGATATCATCCACGGGATAGCTGGCAGGAGCCGTCAAGACATGCTCCGGCTGAAGCAGCTCGGTGGAAGCAACGCTACTTCTCCGCTGAGATGGCGGGGTAGCTTCGGGGGAAGCTTCGGCATGTCGTTTGTTGCGATCTGCTGCTTCTCGTTCCTCTTCTCGATCCTCTAGCCCCATTACCCTTCCAAGCAGCGCCTGCATTTGGTCTTGCTTCAGTTTCTTCCTCCTCTCGTGGTTTTTGTAACCCCCTGCGTCCGAAAAACCAACCTTCCGCGGAAGGGAGCCTGGCGTGCCTCGTGTCCGTCCAGGGTGCTCGGGATTCCCAAGGGCCATTGTGAGCTCGTCCTTCTCCCTGTTTGGAAGGAACGTCCCTCACTGCGCTGCATCGATATAGTGTCGAAGGTTCTTGACTGGTGTTTGCAGTTGCTCGTCCGTCCACTGACACTACCCTGTTATAGGGTCCAAGGTTCCACCAGCCCCGACGAACCAAGTCCGGCAACGGTCTGGCCAGCGCATTATCTCTGGTTCGATCCCTTTTTCAAGCAGATCATGCTCAGCCTTGGACCACTTAGGCCGGGCTTTGAGGTAGCCACCTGACCCCGTGCGATGGTGAAGCGTCTTCTTCGCAGCATTTTTCTTGTTTGTCTCTGACATCTTCTTACTCTTTTCCGATGTCTTGTGGGCCACAAATGCAGGCCAGTGATCTTTGATCTTCTCATATTTGCCGATGAATTCTGGTGTCTCTTTTTTCTTGACAAACTGGTTCAGCTCTTTCCTCCACCTCCTCATTAGGCCTGCCATCTTCCTAAGAGCACAAGACTTGATTAATTGCTCTTTAACTGGCTTCTCCGGATCCTCCTCTGGCGGTAGGGTGAAATTTGCCTTCAGCTCAGTCCAAAGATCTTCTTTCTGCATATCATTGACATAAGACACCTCAGCGTCTTCATCCTTAGCAGGCTTATACCATTGCTGGATGCTGATCGGGATCCTGTCCCTAACAAGAACCCCGCACTGAGCAGAAAATGCCTTCTTTGTCCGGATGGGCTCAATTGGTTCGTCGTCGGGCGCGATTTCTATGATCTCAAACTTTTCATCCGAGCTCAACTTTTTCTTCGGGCCTCGTCTCCTTACCGAAGTTGTGCTCGATCCGGAAGGCTAGAAATTATAAGGAAGAAAGATGACAGTAATTAATATGTGTACATATACCAAAACAATGGATGCATCAATTAACTTGTCAGCACGGGCTTAACTAATATATATATACCTGGCCGGACTCGGTTCGGTGACCGGAGCAGTCAGCACGGTCTCCTTCGTCTTGTACCTCCATTGTGTCACCGGAGCCATCATGAACATAGTCCTCCTCTTGTACCGACATTAATGGGTCGAAGCCATCATAAACATTTCCCTCTTCTTCATCCAGCTGACCAACGGTGTCGATGAGAAATGACGCAACATCATCACTTCTATTTGCGATTATGTCCCCCAACATCACTTCTGTTTCTTCGTCTCGGGAGTGCTCCATAGTTTCTGCAAATATTGACAACATGTCAATTATTATTCAAACATGGTACATAGTGGGAAACGTAGAACTAGCTAGCTAATCACAATAAGGAATCATGTTAGTGGCCTCGACGCTGCTTCTCTAGGGTTTGGGGTCGCCTCGACACAAAGCTTCTAGGGTTTGGGGTGGCCTCGACGATAACGCCCTTTTAACTTGATAAATTTGGGTGGCCTCGAGAGAGTTAATTTGTCGGGTAGGGGCGCGGCGGGAGGGGTAGGAGACCTGCAACATCGTTTTCTCTCTAGGGTTTGGGTGTCCTCGAGAGTTTTGGTCGAGCGAGAGGGCCGAGGGGGGTGCTGCAGTTGTATCTAGAGGGGGTTATATCGACAACGATGCGACATACATATACATAGGAAAATAATGTTATCGGGGAGGGGGTATCGATACCACCCCCTCGTGATGAAGTTTCTTCTTTCTCCTTTCCTTTCTTTCTTCTTCTCCTCTTCTTTTTCTTCTTCTCCCTCGAGAAAGGAAAATAATTAAGGAAAAGGAAGAAAAGAGGAAGAAGGAAGAAGGAAGGAGAAGAAGAAGTAAAAGAAGAAAAAAAGAGGAGAAGAAGAAAGGAATAGAGGAGAAGAAGAAAAAATAGAATTTCTTCTTTCTCCTCTATTCCTTTCTTCTTCTCCTCTTCTTTTTCCTCTTTTTTCCTCTTCTTATTTATTTCTCCTCTTCTTCCTCTCCTCTTTTTCTCCTTTCTTCCTCTTCTTATTTTCCTTTTTCCTCTCATTCTTTTAGTATTGCTTGTTTTAAAAAAAATGTTCAAATAGAAAATTTTAAAAAAAAAAACAAAGGTTTTGCCTAATGCATTGTTCATATGAATATACAAACATTTGCATATTCTACAATAATTAATATCACCAAAAAAATCTATGAACAGAAAAAAAACCTAACTTTTCTAAAAATCTATCTTTTGCATATATGAAAACATTAATACACATATGAACAATAAATACATATATGAACAAAAACATGCTCTGAACAATTTTTGAACATTACATACACATAGCCACATACATACACATATACATTATATATATATGAACAAAAAAACTAAACTAATAAAAAAGAAAAAAACAGAGCCGCATATATGTATATAGCCACATACATACACATATATATATATATACATTGAACAAAAAAATTAAACTAATAAAAATGAAAAAAATAGAGCCGGTGCGGCGCGGCGGCTCATAGAGGTGGCGGCGCGCGGGGGCGGGCGACGGCGATGGGGCAGGGGCTCGGGGCGCGGGGCGCGGGGGCGGGCGACGGCGAGGGGCAGCCTGGCGGCGACGACGGCGGGCGCGGGCTCGGGGAGGCCGGCGCGGGCTCGGGGAGGCCGGCGACGACGACGGGCGCGGGCGACGACGACGGCGACGGCGGGGACGGCGGGCGGTGTCGGGGCAGCCTGGCGGCGCCGATGTGCTCGGCGTCGTCGGGGGGAAACTGGTGGCGATGAACTCTGCAAAACTGCGAAGTGCTACTTATATACAAGGAGCATTGGTCCCGGTTGGTGGCTCCAACCGGGACTAATGCCCCCTTTAGTCCCGGTTGGTGCCACCAACCGGGACCAAAGGCCTCTTTTCGGCAGCCCAAAGGGCGGGAAGGTGCGGCCTTTAGTCCCGGTTGGTGGCACCAACCTGGACCAATGCCCCCCTTTAGTCCCGGTTGGTGGCACCAACCGGGACCAATGCCCCCCCTTTAGTCCCGGTTGGTGCCACCAACCGGGACCAATGCCCCCCCTTTAGTCCCGGTTGGTGCCACCAACCGGGACCAAAGGCCCCTGTGCTGCCCGCATCGGGGCCAAAGTTTAGTCCCACCTCGCTAGTTGAGAGGGGCGCGCAGTGGTTTATAAGCCCCACTGCCGCACCCCTCTTGAACTCCTCTCTACTGCAGGCTTATGGGCCTACTTGCTACTGCTTTGCCCGAGGGGCCTTCTGGGCCTTCTGCGGGCCTGAATCCTGGCCCAAAGTAGGGATTCAAGTCGTATTCAGGCCGTGGGGGCCCAGTAGGGGGAACTTTTTTTGTTTTTTTCTTTTCTTTACTTATTGTTGCTATTTTTATTTTTTTCCATTTTTTTTGTTTTGTTTTCTGCATTATTTATTTTCTTTTGTTTTTTGCTTTATTTTTTAATTCTTTTTGCTTTTAGTTTTAGGAAAATTATAAACTTTCCGTTAGTGCCATTACTTTTCAAATTTGAAAACACTTTTTTTTTGTTTTCTTTCTTGCTTTATTTATTTTATTTTGTTTCTACTTACAACAAAATACTTATTGTTGTTTTTTTTGTTTTATGCATTATTTATTTTCTTTTGTTTTTTGCTTTATTTTTTAATTCTTTTTTCTTTTAGTTTTAGGAAAATTATAAATTTCCACTTTTTTGTTTTTTTGTTTTCTTTCTTGCTTTATTTATTTTATTTTGTTTCTACTTACAACAAAATACTTATTGTTGCTATTTTTAATTATTACGAGGGCCGAACCATAAGACATTAAAGCATTTCAAATGAACTCTGAAAAAGTTGAAAGTTGGCATGGTATCATATATTGACCCACACATAGCTTGTGCATGTACAAAACAAACAATGGTATCATACTCGTCAGTTACAAAGTTGGCATGGTATCATCATAATAGTTGCGGGAGAAAGTCTTCACTTTTTCTTCGCTTGTGTCATTTGTTTATTGCGCCGTAACCATGGATAATCTTCATCGTTTATCAGGATGCTGGGGTCAGCCTTGACTTTAAAGGGAGGAATTTCATGAAACTTTTCATAATCTTCAGACATGTCTGTCTTGTCCTCCACTCCCACGATGTCCCTTTTTCCTGAAAGAACTATGTGGCGCTTTGGCTCATCGTATGATGTATTCGCTTCCTTATCTTTTCTCTTTCTTGGTCTGGTAGACATGTCCTTCACATAGATAACCTGTGCCACATCATTGGCTAGGACGAACGGTTCGTCAGTGTAACCAAGATTTTTCAGATCCACTGTTGTCATTCCGTACTGTGGGTCTACCTGTACCCCGCCTCCTGACAGATTGACCCATTTGCACTTAAACAAAGGGACCTTAAAATCATGTCCGTAGTCAAGTTCCCATATGTCCACTATGTAACCATAATATGTGTCCTTTCCCCTCTCGGCTGTTGCATCAAAGCGGACACCGCTGTTTTGGTTGGTGCTCTTTTTATCTTGGTCAATCGTGTAAAATGTATTCCCATTTATCTCGTATCCTTTCCAAATCAATACAGTCAAAGATGGTCCCCTGGATAACAAGTACAGCTCATCACAAACAGTGTTGTCACCTCTGATACGTGCTTCCAACCAACTGCTGAAAGTCCTGATGTGTTCACATGTAATCCAGTCGTCGCACTGCTCCGGTTGTTTGGAGCGCAGACTGTTCTTGTGTTCATCGACATACGGGGTCACCAAGGTAGAGTTCTGTAGAACTGTGTAGTGGGCTTGAGACCAAGAATATCCATCCCTGCATATTATTGAGTCCTTTCCAAACATGCCTTTTCCAGTCAGTCTCCCCTCATACCGCGATTTAGGGAGACCTATCTTCTTAAGGCCAGGAATGAAGTCAACACAAAACCCGTTGACATCCTCTGTTTATGGCCCATGGAGATGCTTCCTTCTGTCCTAGCGCGGTTACGAACATATTTCTTTAGGACTCCCATGAACCTCTCAAAGGGGTACATATTGTGTAGAAATACGGGGCCCAGAATGACAATCTCGTCAACTAGATGAACTAGGACGTGCGTCATGATATTGAAGAAGGATGGTGGGAACACCAGCTCGAAACTGACAAGGCATTGCACCACATCACTCCGTAGCCTTGGTATGATTTCTGGATCGATCACCTTCTGAGATATTGCATTGAGGAATGCACATAACTTCACAATGGCTAATCGAATGTTTTCCGGTAGAAGCCCCCTCAATGCAACCGGAAGCAGTTGCATCATAATCACGTGGCAGTCATGAGACTTTAGGTTCTGAAACTTTTTCTCTGCCATATTTATTATTCCTTTTATATTCGACGAGAAGCCAGTCAGGACCTTCATACTAAGCAGGCATTCAAAGAAGATTTCCTTCTCTTCTTTGGTAAGAGCATAGCTGGCAAGACCTTCATACTGCTTTGGAGGCATGCCGTCTTTTTCGTGCAAATGTTGCAGGTCCTCCTGTGCCTCAGCTGTATCTTTTTTCTTCCCATACACGCCCAAGAAGCCTAGCAGGTTCACGCAAAGGTACTTCGTCACATGCATCACGTCGATCGAAGAGCGGACCTCTAGGTCTTTCCAGTAGGGTAGGTCCCAAAATATAGATTTCTTCTTCCACATGGGTGCGTGTCCCCCAGCGTCACTCGGAACAGCTAGTTCGCCGGGACCCTTTCCAAAGATTACGTGTAAATCATTGACCATAGCAAGTACGTGATCACCGGTACGCATGGCGGGCTTCTTCCGGTGATCTGCCTCGCCTTTGAAATGCTTTCCTTTCTTTCGACATTGATGGTTGGTCGGAAGAAATCGACGATGGCCCAGGTACACATTCTTCCTGCAGCTTGCCAGGTATATACTATCGGTGTCAAGTAAACAGTGCGTGCATGTGTGGTATCCCTTGTTTGTCTGTCCTGAAAGGTTACTGAGAGCGGGCCAATCGTTGATGGTCATGAACAGCAACGCCTTTAGGTTAAATTCCTCCTGTTTGTGCTCATCCCACGTACGTACACCGTTTCCATTCCACAACTGTAATAGTTCTTCAACTAATGGCCTTAGGTACACATCAATGTCATTGCCGAGTTGCTTAGGGCCTTGGATGAGAACTGGCATCATAATGAACTTCCGCTTCATGCACATCCAAGGAGGAAGGTTATACATACATAGAGTCACGGGCCAGGTGCTGTGATTGCTGCTCTGCTCCCCGAAAGGATTAATGCCATCCGCGCTTAAAGCAAACCATACGTTCCTTGGCTCACTTGCAAACTCATCCCAGTACTTTCTCTCGATTTTTCTCCACTGCGACCCATCAGCGGGTGCTCTCAACTTCACGTCTTTCTTACGGTCCTCACTGTGCCATCGCATCAACTTGGCATGCTCTCCATTTCTGAACAGACATTTCAACCGTTGTATTATAGGAGCATACCACATCACCTTCGCAGGAACCCTCTTCCTGGGGGGCTCGCCGTCAACATCACCAGGGTCATCTCGTCTAATCTTATACCGTAATGCACCGCATACCGGGCATGCTTTCAGATCCTTGTACGCACCGCGGTAGAGGATGCAGTCATTAGGGCATGCATGTATCTTCTGCACCTCCAATCCTAGAGGGCATACGACCTTCTTTGCTGCGTATGTACTGTCGGGCAATTCGTTATCCTTTGGAAGCTTCTTCTTCAATATTTTAAGTAGCTTCTCAAATCCTTTGTCAGGCACAGCATTCTCTGCCTTCCACTGCAGCAATTCCAGTATGGTACCGAGCTTTGTGTTGCCATCTTCGCAATTGGGCTATAACCCTTTTTTGTGGTCCTCTAGCATGCGATCGAACTTCAGCTTCTCCTTTTGACTTTCGCATTGCGTCCTTGCATCGATAATGACCTGGCGGAGATCATCATCATCGGGCACATCGTCTGATTCTTCTTGATCTTCAGCAGCTTCGCCCGTTGCAGCATCATCGTGCACATCGTCTGGTTCCTCTTGATCTTCTGGAGCATCACCATATTCAGGGGGCACATAGTTGTCATCGTACTCTTCTTCTTCGCCGTCTTCCATCATAACCCATATTTCTCCGTCCCTCGTCCAAACATTATAGTGTGGCATGAAACCCTTGTAAAGCAGGTGGGTGTGGAGGATTTTCCGGTCAGAGTAAGACTTCGTATTCCCACATATAGGGCATGGACAACACATAAAACCATTCTGCTTGTTTGCCTCAGCCACTTCGAGAAAATTATGCACACCCTTAATGTACTCGGAGGTGTGTCTTGAACGGTACATCCATTGCCGGTTCATCTGTCTGCATTATATATAATTAAGTGTGTCAAAAATCATTACAGAACATCATGAATAGATAATTAAGTGACCAAATTAATAGAAGTTCATCATCACATTAAAACTAGAGTACATACATAGTTCTCATCTAACAACATAAAGCTCTGCAGAGCATCTAAATTAATTAAACCATACACTGAAACTATGTAAAACATTTCAATGCGAAAACAAATGCGATCATAATCGCAACCAATGTAACAACTGATCCAACGGCATAATGATACCAAGACTCGGTATGAATGGCATATTTTCTAATCTTTCTAATCTTCAAGCGCATTGCATCCATCTTGATCTTGTGATCATCAACGACATCCGCAACATGCAACTCCAATATCATCTTCTCCTCCTCAATTTTTCAAAAATTTTCCTTTAACAAATTTTTTTCTTCTTCAACTAAAACTAACCTCTCGACAATAGGGTCAGTTGGAATTTCCGGTTCAAAAACCTCCTAGATGAATAAAATCTATGTCACGTTGGTCGGCATAATTGTCATAAACAACAAATGAACCAATAGTTATGAAAAGATAATATATACCACATCCGAATCATAGACAGGACGAGGGCCAACGGGGGCGGATACCAAAACCATCGCACTATATAAGATGCAATAATAAAAGTAAGAAAATTATACAAGTATCTATCTAAACATACAAATAAGAATATTTTTCCTTTCAGAAAGAAGATAAGAACAAGCGGCTCACCACGGTGGTGCCGGCGATGAGATCGGTGCGGGTGATCGACGACGTTGAAGATGGGGACGGGGCGTGACGGACCGCTAAACCTAGACAAATATTGAGGAAAATGGAGCTTGGCGGTCGAGCTTGGAGAGGAGAAACCTTAAGTAGTGTGACTCGGGCATTCCATCGAACACCTTGTGTGCATAGGAGGTGAGCTAGAGCACCACCAAGCCCTCTCCCCCTCGGCCAGAAAAAACAGAGCAGTGTGCTCTGCTCTTGCGCGAGGGGGTATATATAGGCACCACCATTGGTCTCGGTTGGTGGCATGAACCGGGACCAAAGGGTTGCCTTTGGTCCCGGTTCATGCCACCAACCGGGACCAATGGTGGTGGGCCAGGAGTGCGGCCCATTGGTCCCGGTTCGCCCCACCAACCGGGACCAAAAGGTCCAGACGAACCGGGACCAATGGCCCACGTGGCCCGGCCGGCCCCCGGGGCTTACGAACCGGGTCAAAATGCTCCCATTGGTCCCGGTTCTGTATTGAACCGGGACTAATGGGCTGGACCGGCCTGGACCATTGCCCCCTTTTCTACTAGTGTTGATGCGTTTTAGTTCGGATCAGGTGTCAAATTATTTACAACCGGACATTAACAAATTCCCATCTGCCACATAACCGCGGGCACGGCTATCGAAAGTTTATACCCTGCAGGGGTGTCCCAACTTAGCCCATGATAAGCTCTCGCGATCAACGAAGGATATATCTTCTCCCAGGAAGACCCGATCAGTCTCGGAATCCCGGTTTACAAGACATTTCGACAATGGTAAAACAAGACCAGCAAGACCGCCCGCTGTGCCGATAAATCCCGATGGGAGCTGCACATATCTCGTTCTCAGGGAACACCGGATGAGCCAGACGTCGGGTTGGCATAGACCCTGGTTGCCCAGGGGGCGCCGAACATCGCTCGGTTTGGACCAACACTTAGACAAGCATTGGCCCGGGGGGGCTAAAATAAAGATGACCCTCGAGAGAGCGACTCCCAAGGGAAAAGTAGGTGGTGGTGAAGCAAATGGTAAAACCAAGGTTGGGCCTTGCTGGAGGAGTTTTATTCAAAGCGAACTGTCAAGGGGGTCCCATAAATCAACCAACTGCGTAAGGAACGCAAAATCCGGGAACATAATACCGTTATGACGGAAACTAGGGCAGCAAGAGTGGAACAAAACACTAGGCATAAGGCCGAGCCTTCCACCCATTACCAAGTATATAGATGCATTAATTAAATAAGAGATATTGTGATATCCCAACATAACCCTGTCCACCATGGAGCAATCTTCAGCCTCACCTGCTACTAACAATGCTATAAGAGGGGCTGAGCAAAGCGGTAACATAGCCAAACAACGATGTCAAAGGTTAGAGGTTCATGGCAATTTGGGGAGGCTTGAAGAACAAGTGATAGGAAGCGCAGCATAGTGTTAGAGTGAAGCAACTAGCATAGCAATGATAGTAATGAGATCCAAGGTGACGGTCATCTTGCCAGAAATCCCGCAAGGAAGAAGAACGAGTCCATGAAGAAGATGAAGCCACGAAGACGAACCAAGCATAGACGAACGAATCCTCACGATCGCAATGAAACGGGAACTATCGAGAAGAAGCACACAACACGGTAAACACACCACACATATACATGACATGATGCACACTCAAGTATGATGCATGACAAAGCTACATGAAGCTACTCATGGCAAGAGACGATGCAAACAAGAGCAACACATCAAAGCAAGTTTAAATGAGGCCGGGAACAACATATAACAATTCCGGTAAGTCCTCATTTGCAAATTTAGAAATTGGTCCAGAACTGAATAAACCTTATGTTCAAGTTGTTAAACAGCAAGTTAAGATGCACCAAGATGATCTACACGAAATTCTAGTCAAGTTACATATAAAGTTCATTTAATTCGGAGCTACGGTCTAGAAGATATGAGCAAAACAAGTTAAACATGGCATTAATGCTAAATACATACAAACATCAAGCAAACACCTCAAAACAAGGATGCAACATGATAATATGAAACTTAATGCAAAATCAAGCAAGTTTCATATAGAGCACACTCAACACGGAGCAACGGTTCAACACATACACTCTATACAAGTTTAAAGGACAATCTGTCCAAAACAGCAACTAGGCATCTTGCAAGCATCAAAACAATATGCTACAACACCTCAAAATAAGAACAAAAGGCATGGGCATGAAGTACAAGTAAAGCATGACAAAACATGAACACTGAGCTATCTCCAGAAACTACTAGAACATATATTAACAGTTTCAGGCTTAGCAGAAATAACATCAGGTTGCAATGTTTAGAGCTATCAAACAACATGTTACAGGATCTTATCATGGCAAAAAAAGGCATGGCATGAACCTACTAAATGCATATAACAAAAGTCCTTTACTGACCAAGAGTCAAAAAGGCACATAAAATATGATGGCACCCATATAAACATAGCAAGTAATATGACAGATTCATACATGGCAGGAACAACAATAAGTACGCATGTTGGTGAGCTTGAACCACTCACCACAAAGCAATACATGGCATGGAAAGGCAACCAACAGAAAGAAGACATGTTAGTGCAGCTAAGAATGGCAAGAGCAAGTTCATAGGGTGCATGGATCACTAGCAAAGCACATGGCAAAACTGAACTTCATGTTAACAGGCTGACAGCAACATTATTTACCAAGTTTGGAGCAAGATAACAACATGTTACAGCAGGCTATAAATGCAACAAGGGGCACGAATGGATAGAGAATGACATTTATAACAAAACATCCTTGGTGAACATCTCCAGATTATGCATAGAATGACTAGTAGCAGCAGGTTTACATAGCAACAAAATATAACAGAAACAGCCTAGCAAAACAGCAACAGCAAGTACCCTATTTCACGAGCTCGATGCACTGGGTACAAGACTCACAAAAATACATGGATGGCATCAATGTAAATATGGAATGATGTAGCACAAAACACATGTAGAGCTCATGCTCAAAGGATGCACACACAAAATGCAACGAAAAAGACAAATCACCAAGTTATAACAGTTTCAGGAGGTTAACATCACATAGCACTCTTGCAACGATGATTCAGGCATCAAGATGAACTCAAATGAACATGGTGATATGGAACGAAATGTAGAGCATCTCGTAACAAACAATTCGACATATTATATGCATGAAACGGAGCAGTATGCACTGAGTTATGATGCGCTGAACCGGGCATCAAAATGTAAATTTCGGAACTTGGTGGAAAAATGGACCTCGAGGGGGAAAAAGTCAACTCGGCGGAACTCGCCGGCATCTCGCCGGAGATGTCGAGGGAGGGCCCGGGGTGGCCGGATAGGAGGCGGGGCGACGGATCCGGGCGACTCCTGCCCGGATCTGGCTGGAGGCGAATCCCAGCGGTGAGGGGAAGGCTGGAGGCGACGAGGCCGGAGCTGGAGAAGAGCTCATCGGAGGGCGGCGGGCGGCGCGGCCGGGAGGCACGGGCGGCACGCGGTTGCCGGCGCCGGATCTGGCGGCCGGCGGGATGCATGGCGAGGGGCGGCGAGGCGCGGAGTCGCGGGCGCGGTCCCGGGCGGCGTCCGCGGCGGCGACGGCGGAGGGATGCGCTGGAGGAGGCGGGCGCCGGCCGGACGCAGCGGGCGCCTCGGCGCGCGGCGGCGGCAGGCGGGCCACGCGGGCCCGACTCGGGCCCCGCGGGCCGGCGGCGCGGACGGCGGTGGGAGGCCACGTGGCAGGCGGCGATAGGCGCAGGGCGTCGACGCGATTCGTCCGGCGGGCGCGGACATGTCCGGGCGTGGCGGGGGCGATTTGATCTAGGGTTTGGGGATTCATCCGCGAAAAATGGAGGGGAGGACTTATTTATAGCTAGAGGGAGTTAGGAGAGTCCAAATGAGGAGCGGTTTTCGCCCACATGATCGAGATCGAACGACCGAGAGCCTGGAGGGGGTTTGGATGGGTTTTGGGCCACTTTGGAAGGGTGTTGGGCTGCAAGACAAAAGAGGCCTTTACGGTTACTCGGTTAATCGTTGGAGTATCAAACGGCCTCCAAATGGCACGAAACTTGACAGGCGGTCTACCGGTGGTATACCAAGGCCGCTTGGCAGACCTCGGTCCATTCCGAGAAAGTTTAACACCCGCTCACAATAGGAGACAAAAAGGGGGACGCTGGATGACATAGGAGTGCCGGATTGCAAAACGGACAACGGGGAAAATGCTCGGATGCATGAGACGAACACGTATGCAAAATGAAATGCACATGATGACATGGCAATATGCAACACGCAAGCAAATGACATGGCAATGACGACGAATAACTGGCGGACACCTGGCGCATCGAATCCGGGGCGTTACAACACTCCTCCACTAACAAGAGATCTCGTCCCGAGATCTTAGACCGAGACGGAAGGGAAAAAGGGATGAGGTGAAACAAGAACTCAAGAGAAGAAGCAAAGAATCGAGAGCACTCGAGAATAAGAGAGGAACGGCGAGAATGACAAGAATCGAAAGCTCACGGAATAAGATAGACTATGAAACCACTCCAGTTAGAACGAGATAAGAAACGAATAAGACTGAAAGGATTTAGGCAGCACTCCGTCTGAAAATGGAAGGAATGGAGACATGAACTTCACAAGATGGGATGGAACTTGATGAAGACAAGACACAAACCTACAGAAAGAATTGAAAGAGTTGAAAGAAAAGAACGGAGAAGAAAATGACAACTTGTGCCACGAATGAAATTGAAAGCATCTTTAGAAGAAAGGATTGAGCGGAGTTGTTGAGAAAATTCAACAACGAAAAGAATAAGCTTGTTGTGGACTTATGGATAACATCTCAAAATTATGAGGTGATCGCCGACCACAAGCGGAAAAGATTAAATAGCTGAGAAGAACGAAGAAATGCAAAACTCCACTCCAAATAATACGGAGAATTAATTGCACTTAGAGATGCGAGAAGAGAAGATACTTGGACTCCGCCGACAAGAATCTTGATGAATACTTGAGGAATGAATTAAATCATGAAGAACCACCATGAAGAACTCCGGTAACAAAAGGATGACGAGATAAAATGAAGGATGAAACAATAAGATTAAAGCTTGTGATGATTTAGATGGAGGTTCCGACGAGACATCTGAGGAAAATTGAACTCCGGAAAAGAAAAGATGAAAAAACACTTGGAACTAGAATTTATTCACCACGAACAAACTCCGAAGGAAGGGATTATCACTTGGATGAAATAAGGATAAGATTTATTGTATGGTTATCCTTCATCAAATTAAATGGATGACAAGCAATGGATTTTGCATACTACTTATTCTTCTTGAAAAGGATTAAGGGGGGGTATAGCACAAAACTTGAGAAAGTCTTCATGAACCACCGGTAGGATTGGAAAGGATGAATGAATTAATATGATAATCAAGGAAAAAGAATCTTGAATGAACCACCGCAAGAATTAGAAAATGACTGATGAAAGAGAATGAATCACCGGGAAGAATTAGAAGAACAAATATGCTTGAGGGGATTTAGATGCAAAAGAACGAAGAGATAATGAGCTGATTAAAGAACACTTGAACGAAGCACCGGGATAAATAGAGAATGATAACTGGAATGATGGCCACCGGTAAAAAAAATGGAAAAAAACAACTCCTGACATACTCTGGATGGGTAAGAAAGAATATTTGACAAACGGAATAATTCGAGAGGATAACAAGAGACTAGAACCGCGAATCTTGGAGAGAACGGGCAAAATTTAGGGAAAAACTCTTCTTCGGTCTTCAAATGACGACGAGAACCACCACCAAAATTGTTAAGGCACTCTGGGGGAACGAAAAGCGAAGAGGTTGAGCCAACAATGAAAAGAATTTGAAAGCGATCTTGGAGAAGGCATGTGACTGATGGAATCCATTCTTACGTCACACTTTGAAAGAATTGAGAATAACTCCGGGGGAATTAGAAGAGTCAGGTAAGATCCTGGGAAAAGACCTGTGGGTTAGGGCCCACTAAAGAGAAAAACACCGTTGGAAAGGGATGTTGAACAGATAGAAGAAGCACTGGAACAATTGAAATATTTGAATAAGGTGACAACCACGAATTAATTGGAATACAGACAAATCTCCTAAGATGTCTTGAACACTCCGTAAGGAGAACTGGCGAGAGGCGGACGAGCAAGGAGAACACTTGATCCAAGAAAAAGAATGTGATCAACCCGAAAGAAAAAAACTTGAATTGAGTGCACCGGAGAAGAAAAAGATATGAAGAATGTCGAACAAAACGAGAATTCACCGGTTGAAACAATTGATGGAAGACTGAAGAGGCTCCGCACGAATGAAATTGATGGTCGAGAGAGAGTCAGACTCCTGGAAGAAAAAGGGTGGGAGGGCGGGAAAACAAAGGCAACTTGGAAGCGGAAAACCGACGAATATCTTCAAGAGGAAACACCGGTTGAAAGAATGCAAATGCTTCACACGAGTAAGATGGATACTCGATTACGGACTTGGATTCCGAGAAGAAGAAGGGAGGGCGGGTGGGAAAAACAAGGACAACTTCGGACAAGGAAAAACAACGACGTCGGAGGAAGAATTGAGGATTGAACTTGGCAAAGATGAAGAGGCTCGAGTCAACTTGACGAGAAATGCACCGGATGAAAAGAGCTGAGGAACAACGATCGGAAAACCAACTGCGTGATCCTAAAGAAAGTTTGAATGGGAAGAGGAGTAATTCAAAACACCTACGTCAAGATTCCTCACCCGAGCGACGAAGGGACTGAGGAGTAAAAAGAATTCCTACTCTCCGATATAACTAGACTCCAAAAACAGTTTTCTTCTAGACTCGACAACGGCCAAACTACACGATCAATCAAGGGGGGCTCCTAGGGTCGGTCAAGGCTCTGATACCAACTTGTCACGCCCAATATGCGGCCCTATCCAAAAGGAACTCGAAGGTCCCACCAAGGATAGACCCGCATATTGAAACGCTTTTGCAAGGTGGATATCATTACATCAACATTACATAATAGATGGGAATACATACAAAAGGCATACAATGCCACACGAATACAACATCATCTTACATAAGAGCACCATCCGACTACGGATGAATCACAAACAGAAACTCAAACGACATCCACCCTGCTAGCCCAGGCTGCCGACCTGGAACCTATCCCCTGATCGAAGAAGAAGCAGAAGAAGAACTCCAAAACAAGCAAGCATCGCTCTCGCGTCATGATCATCGCATAACCTGTACCTGCAACTGTTGTTGTAGTAATCTGTGAGCCACGAGCACTCAGCAATCCCATTACCATGGGTATCAAGACTAGCAAAGCTTAATGGGAAAGGAAGGGGTAAAGTGGTGAGGTTGCAGCAGCGGCTAAGCAAGTATGGTGGCTAACAAACGCAAATGAGAGCGAGAAGAGAAGCAAAGGAGCGGTCGTGAAGCTATCAATGATGAAGAGGTGATCCTGAACTCCTACTTACGTCAAACATAACACAAAGACCGTGTTCACTTCCCGGACTCCGCCGAGAAGAGACCATCACGGCTACACACGCGGTTGATGCGTTTTAGTTCAGATCAGGTGTCAAGTTATCTACAACCGGACATTAACAAATTCCCATCTGCCACATAACCGCGGGCACGGCTCTCGAAAGTTTATACCCTGCAGGGGTGTCCCAACTTAGCCCATGATAAGCTCTCGCGATCAACGAAGGATATACCTTCTCCCAGGAAGACCCAATCAGTCTTGGAATCCCGGTTTACAAGACATTTCGACAGTGGTAAAACAAGACCAGCAAGACCGCCCGCTGTGCCGACAAATCCCGATAGGAGCTGCACATATCTCGTTCTCAGGGCACACTGGATGAGCCAGACGCCGGGTTGGCATAGACCCTGGTTGCCCAGGGGGCGCCCGACATCGCTCGGTTTGGACCAACACTTAGACAAGCATTGGCCCAGGGGGGCTAAAATAAAGATGACCCTCGAGAGAGTGACTCCCAAGGGAAAAGTAGGTGGTGGTGAAGCAAATGGTAAAACCAAGGTTGGGCCTTGCTGGAGGAGTTTTATTCAAAGCGAACTGTCAAGCGGGTCACATAAATAACCCAACCGCGTAAGGAATGCAAAATCCGGGAACATAATACCGTTAAGACGGAAACTAGGGCGGCAAGAGTGGAACAAAACACCAGGCATAAGGCCGAGCCTTCCACCCTTTACCAAGTATATAGATGCATTAATTAAATAAGAGATATTGTGATATCCCAACATAACCCTGTCCACCATGGAGCAATCTTCAGCTTCACCTGCAACTAACAACACTATAAGAGGGGCTGAGCAAAGTGGTAACATAGCCAAAAAACGGTTTGCTAGGAAGGGTGTCAAAGGTTAAAGGTTCATGGCAATTTGGGGAGGCTTGAAGAACAAGTGATAGGAAGCGCAGCATAGCGTTAGAGCGAAGCAACTAGCATAGCAATGATAGTAATGAGATCCAAGGTGACGGTCATCTTGCCTGAAATCCCTCAAGGAAGAAGAACGAGTCCATGAAGAAGATGAAGCCACGAAGACGAACCAAGCGTAGATGAACGAATCCTCACGATCGCAACGAAACGGGAACCATCGAGAAGAAGCAGACAGAACGGTAAACACACCACACATATACATGACATGATGCACACTCAAGTATGATGCATGACAAAGCTACATGAAGCTACTCATGGCAAGAGACGATGCAAACAAGAGCAACACATCAAAGCAAGTTTAAATGAGGCCGAGAACAACATATAACAATTCCGGTAAGTCCTCATTTGCAAATTTAGAAATTGGTCCAGAACTGAATAAACCTTATGTTCAAGTTGTTAAACAACAAGTTAAGATGCACCAAGATGATCTACACGAAATTCTAGTCAAGTTACATATAAAGTTCATTTAATTCGGAGCTACGGTCTAGAAGATATGAGCAAAACAAGTTAAACATGGCATTGATGCAAAATACATACAAACATCAAGCAAACACCTCAAAACAAGGATGCAACAAGATAATATGAAACTTCATGCAAAATCAAGCAAGTTTCATATAGAGCACACTCAACACGGAGCAACGGTTCAACACATACACTCTATACAAGTTTAAAGGACAAGTTGTCCAAAACAGCAACTAGGCATCTTGCAAGCATCAAAACAATATGCTACAGCACTTCAACATAAGAACAAAAGGCATGGGCATGAATTACAAGTAAAGCATGACAAAACATGAACACTGAGCTATCTCCAGAAACTACTAGAACATGCTCAAATACACATGGCAAGATTGCATATATTAACAGTTTCAGGCTTAGCAGAAATAACATCAGGTTGCAATGTTTATAGCTATCAAACAACATGTTACATGACCTTATCATGGAAAAAAAAGGCATGGCATGAACCTAATAAATGCATATAACAAAAGTCCTTTACTGACTAAGAGTCAAAAAGGCACAGAAAATATGATGGCACCTATATAAACATAGCAAGTAATATGACAGATTCATACATGGCAGGAACAACAATAAGTAGGCATGTTGGTGAGCTTGAACCACTCACCACAGAGAAATACATGGCATGGCAAGGAAATCAACAATAAGAAGACATGTTAATGAAGCTAAGCATGGCAAGAGCAAGTTCATAGGGTGCATGGATCACTAGCAAAGCACATGGCAAAACTGAACTTCATGTTAACAAGCTGACAGCAACATTATTTAGCAAGTTTGGAGCAATATAACAACATGTTACAGCAGGCTATAAATGAAACCAGGGGCACGAATGGATAGAGCAGGACATGTATAACAAAACATCCTTAGTGAACATCTCCAGATTATGCATAAAATGACTAGTAGCAGCAGGTTTACATAACAACAAAATATAACAAAAACAGCCTAGCAAAACAGCAACAACAAGTACCCTATTTCACGAGCTCGATGCACTGATTACAAGATTCACAAAAATACATGGATGGCATCACTGTAAAGATGGCATGATTTAGCAAAAAACACATGTAGAGCTCATGCTCAAAGGATGCACACACAAAATGAAACGAAAAAGACAATCACCAAGTTATAACAGTTTCAGCAGGTTAACATCACATAGCACTCTTGTAACAATGATTCAGGCATCAAGATGAACTCAAATGAACATGGTGCAATGGTATAAAATTCAGAGCATCTCGTAACAAACAATTTGACATATTATATGCACGAAATGGAGCAGTATGCACAGAGTTATGATGCGTTGAACAGGGCATGAAAATGTAAATAATTTCGAGACTGTGTGGAAAAATGGACCTCGAGGGGGAAAAAGTCAACTCGGCGGAACTCGCCGGAATCTCGCCGGAGATGTCGAGGGAGGGCCCGGGGTGGCCGGATAGGAGGCGGGGCGACGGATCCGGGCGACTCCTGCCCGGATCTGGCCGGAGGCGAAGCCCGGCAGCGAGGGGAAGGCCGGAGGCGGCGGGGCTAGAGCTGGAGAAGAGCTCACCGGCGGGCGGCGGGCGGCGCGGCCGGGAGGCGCGCGCGCCACGCGGTGGCCGGCGCCGGATCTGGCGGCCGGCGGGAAGCACGGCGAGGGGCGGCGAGGCGCGGGGTCGCGGGCGCGGCCTCGGGCTGGATCCGCGGCGGCGACGGCGGAGCGAGGCGCCGGAGGAGGCGGGCGCCGGTCGGGCGCAGCGGGCGCCTCGGGCACGCGGCGGCGACGGGCGGGCCGCGCGGGCCCGACTCGGGCCCCGCGGGCCGGCGGCGCGGACAGCGGCGGGAGGCCACGTGGCAGGCGGCGATAGGCGCGGGGCGGCGGCGCGATTTGTCCGGCGGGCCCGGACATGTCCGGGCGCGGCGGGGGCTTTCACGCTAGCTTCCCATCGCTCAAAGTACTGATCTAGGGTTTGGGGATTCATCCGCGAAAAATGGAGGGGAGGACTTATTTATAGCTAGAGGGAGTTAGGAGAGTCCAAATGAGGAGCGGTTTTTGCCCACATGATCGTGATCGAACGACCGAGAGCATGGAGTGGGTTGGATGGGTTTTGGGCCACTTTGGAGGGGTGTTGGGCTGCAAGACAAAAGTGGCCTTTACGGTTACCCGGTTAACCGTTGGAGTATCAAACGACCTCCAAATGGCACGAAACTTGACAGACGGTCTACCGGTGGTATACCAAGGCCGCTTGGCAAACCTCGGTCCATTTCGAGAAAGTTTAACACCCGCTCACAATAAGAGACAAAAAGGGGGACGCTGGATGACATAGGAGTGCCGGATTGCAAAATGGACAACGGGGAAAATGCTCGGATGCATGAGACGAACACGTATGCAAAATTAAATGCACATGATGACATGGCAATATGCAACATGCAAGCAAATGACATGGCGACGACGGCGAATAACTGGCGGACACCTGGCGCATCGAATCCGGGGCGTTACAATGGCACAGAGGCTGGGCAAGGTGGTGCTGCAGTACACACTGAAGATGGATTGGTGGAAGGTGGCTGCAGCGGCCTCTTACCTGGAAGGCATCCTGGTTGAGGAGTGCGCCGGACTGGTAGGTGCCCCATACCCGGCAGGCGTCCTGGTTGGGACCTCAGGTCTTAGATGTTTAGATTTGGCTGCGATGTCTGTTTGGTATTAGGCCCAGACTATCAGCGCCCCTTCATCAATTGGATAGGAGTGGCGACAGTTGTTGCATAGACGGTGGCTTTTGTCTTACTGTTGTATCACTTTATAAGGTCTTATGAGAATAATTTATAAAGTGGCCGTATGCATCGCCTAGATGAAGAGGCCGGGGGTCCTCCTCCTTTTCTAAAAAAAATAAAGCGAAAATATGATGTATTTAGTTATGTTACCACTAAACATGGCATCATTCTCATCTACGGGTAGAACAAACATATGCAAAAAAGGAAAGGGTCCTAAGTCATCAGTCAGTGGAGGAGCTAGAGGGAGAACCTGCACTAACAGAAGGAAATGGGAGAGTACGTGAAGGTAACTCGAAAGTAGAGGGGGCAGAACATCATCAAATAAAAGAGAAAGCACGAGGAAGAGAATGGGGAGCTTCTAATGATTGGATGAGATAGCATGGTGTCCAGAAAAGATCAAGTACGTAGCCTGCCAGGAGAGCGTGACAGGTGGCCAGGTGGGTAACAGCTAAGCAAAATGTCATGGAGAAAATCTGGGTCCTCTCTTATACTTGAGAAATGGCAGTAAAAAGGAAAGCAATACATTTTGTTTAAGAAGAGTTCAAGTGCCCGAACCTGCTTGAAGAAGATAAGCTTAGGCCAACTGCAACGCACCACCCCAAATCGTCAAGGTGTGTCCGTTTGGGGTTTAACTGATAGAACGAATGGCCCAACGTAGGAGCATCTCATTTTTTTTCTAGTTGATCTGGCTTTAAGGCAAAGCGGACAGAAATCTGACACTCTGTGCGCCCCTCACGTCCGTGCGTGACCGGGCTGACCCCACATGTTACCCACCCAACAACTCCCTCTCGCCCACACCCTGTGCCGTCTCTTCTACCCGGCGCTGCTTGCGCCGCTCCGCAGGCTCGCGCAGCCGCCACCGTGGCCATCTTTGGCGGCCCCGTAGCCTCCTCGTCCTGTGTTGAGCACGACCGCGGGAGCTTGGACATCAGTGGCTGGGCGCAACACGTGCTGCCAGCACGACGAGGCCCGCGTCATCGCACGCACTCATGCACGCCGCTGCGTCGACCGGTTGCGGGCACGACATGGGTGACACGAGCTCGTGGGCGGGGGCGGGCTAGCGTGCGGGCGCGGCTGTGGCGCTCGGCGTCTGGGGCTCGCGGGGCGGGTGCGGGGTGTGGCGTGCGGGCAGCAGGCGAGGCGCGGGCGCGGGCAAGGGCACGGCTGCGGGCGGGGAGATGGGGTGGCGGGCGTGACGAGGGCGTGACTACGGGTGGGAAGAGGGGGCGCGGCGCGTGTCTGTGGCCGGCACTGGCGGGTGGCGCGGCGGCACGGACGCGAGCGCGGCTCTGCGCCGCGGGCGAGGGCGAGGTAGGGTGACCGACCTGCTAGCTAGCAGGATGAAGGAAGTGCCGCTCGCCGGAGCACTTCCGACGTCGTAGGGGTGCTAACCCAACCGACCGTTGATGCGCTGGCTCCTGCTGGCATAAGATGACAGAGGTAGCATGGAAATAAAAATTCTCACGCTATGGCCATGCAACGTCGCTCGACGGGTTATCAGAATACCACGCCAACTCATCTTCCATGAACTCGAGGGAGCCAAAACGAATGCTGCCGGAGGAAGAGTACGAATACACCATCTACACCATAGAATTGGTGTATGCTTACCCCAGAGTGTGCACCAACTATCATGGTTAACTCTGTAACAATATGTATGGGGTCGCTAATAAAGGAAGTTCGTAACAAGAATCGAACTGGGCACGACCGTCTCACCATCACTAGCTAAACTAGAAGAACGCCCGTGCGTTGCAACGGGGCCACATTAACTTTAAGAGTTCAATATTACGACATTGGCGACCTTTTTTACCATCAAATCCTCACACACACAGACACACACTCTCCCTCCCTCTTCCTCACTCTCTACCTCCCCCCCCCCCCCCCCTCTCCCTCTCTCTCTAACACACACACATATTCATCTTATTGGGTACGGGACCATAATCCATCTATTTCACACATACATGATAGTGCATAACAATATGGATTATGTGTATTATATTTGCCACCAGAACTGAGGGAATTAATTTCATGTAAATCGACCAGACACAGCTCCAAGAATACGCGGACGAGGTGGCTCGGGTCGGCGTCGGCGCCGTCCAGTGCGGGCCACGGGCCCGCTTCCAAGTGCACGTGCAATGCACGTCTTCACAAATATTATAACCAGATGTGAGAAATCACATGCATAGAAAAGACATTCTGATAGCAATCCAAATACCATACTCAATTGAATACCTAACCTGGACAATACTCTTATTTTTATGCGCCAGAAAAAATGGAATAGCAAAGCTAAGTATACCTACATACGCTCAGATTATATATAAGAATCTTGGGTGAACAATTGTAACAAAGCACTAAGCAGCGGTAAATTTAAATAAAAAATCCATTAACTATGCAGGCAGCAGGTATGTTACAACATAGAGAGATAGGAAAATGTCACCTCCAGTAATGTAACGCAAAGGAGTGGAACGAAGCATGAATGAGTTGTTCTCTGTTCTTCTCCATGTACATGGATCAGCAGTAGAGGCCAAGTATATAAGTACTTGACTGAACTCCACTCTTCGTGTACGGAGAGCCATGTCACCTTCTCGCCGCTGCAGCATGGGAGGACGGCTGGTTCACGTGACCCTCTAGCTGGGGGATCCATGGTGGCTGACCGTTGAGCTCAAGGCAGAGAAGTTGAGGGCAGCAGTGGCGAGATCCATGCCGGCCAACCGGGCGAAGAGGAGGTCGTCGGGGAGGGACACATCGGCAAGATCCGGTCACCACGCGACCTGAAGAGCAACAGTGATCTCCACAGCTATAGGCCGACGGCGTGCTCCATCCCCTGCGATGGGGTGACCATGGCGGTGGCCACAGCTCCTCATGCTCGCCTCGATCTCGGCGACACACCCTGAGTGTAGGAGGCAGCAACGACCTCGACGAAATCATGGCCTCCATCCCGGAACGCATGAAGGACCTCGGCCCCGTCGCTACTCCTCCCGCCGTAGCCGCACGCGGCAGCGGACCGTGGGTAGGAGGGCAGGCGGCCTCGCCTCGGCTGACGGCAGGGAGCAGCGTTGATTTCGGGTAGGTGGCATCGCGAGGACGGCCGCGGCCGCGGGGAAGCACCTCGATCATGCTGCCAGGCCAATCCTTCTCCTCCGATCCCCTATCCCCGAAGATTGCGCCGCGGCCCTGGTCGTGTTGTTTCCATATATTATGCCATTTTTTCCTGTACCTAAACAAACGCGGACGAGCGGATGGCAGAGTTTTGGTCGGCCCTCTAAAATTGCTAAACGCACTTTTGATGAGGATTATTGTTAATAAATGAATTCAATCATGTCGCTCTAAATAAATGGATTCAATCATGTGACTCTAATTACTTTGGATTGTTATGTGCACACTAAACGGGGTGCAGTTAGGAAAGAAAATGTTTTCTAATTAAAGTGATTGAGTGATTTAAGGTAAGGTTAATTAATTTAGATTTAATTTTTAGTGATTGTTAGTAAAGTATGATGCGTCTTTAAAATCTTTTATTTGTTTCCTTAAAATCTATTATTTGTTTCCTAAAGAAATTTGCAATAATGGAAGGTATCGGTTGATTTGGATAAGTTAGTAAATTTAGATCCGTGATTGCGTGCACGTTTGGAAAGTGTTGATTTACAAGGAAAGAGCTGAGGGGTAAATAAACCGGTGAATAAGAAACCAGCATCAAAAAAAATCTACGACGGTTAACCTACGAAAAAAACCGGACGAAAGTGGTGGGACGAAAAAAAACCTGGAAGCGAGACTACCAACTACTCCATTAGGAGTAGAGATCACAGGGGTTGTCGCTCTCGTATCCCTCTCTTTTGCTCTGTGTGGCCCAGCGGTTGGCGGCAGCCAACCTATACGAATCAGCAATACTACATCTACAGGTGTTTTACAGAAGTTTTACAGGCAAGGTTGAGTTGTGGTGTGTTGATTGATTGTTAGGATGAAGTAGGCCCCATCCTGAAAATCAGGGGGGAGAGATTAGTGAGGGGAGAAGAATAGTCCGTTAATTCCTGTAAAAGTCTTCCGTACGTCTAGCATTTTTGTATACGAATGGAGCGCACGGTCGACTATCCTAGTAATCCACACTATACGATCCACAGGAGCACACTACACGAATGGTCCGCATGTTTTTTCCTTTGCATTGATCCACACTATACGATCAGTCAACAAAACAGCAGGAAGGGCCGTATGAGCACAACCGATTGCTTACCCAGCGTCTTAATTGAAATTGTATCAATTATACATGGTCCACGTACACGACACATTTTTGGTAACTTTTGATGGAATGCTTGCTGCGTCTAGGCTGGCTGGCAAGTACGCGCCCACTAATAAATAATTTCCTTAATTGCAGAACCATGCATATCATCATATATATCTTTGGAATATCCCCAATTAAAATTGTAGTAATTCTAGGTGCAAAGAAATCAATATTTAATCAACGGTGGGATCACCTAACAATCGGATGCGCTGCAACTTTTCAAGCCCTACCTATACCTAGACGCATAGATACTCGTTTATAAGGGGGCATGTTCCTTTGCCAAATCATAACATGCCTTGAGTGGTCTCATACTTAAACCGCTATCAAAGTAAGCTGGATCGCTTTTGGGGCCATTTTGTTACACGGGTGCGAACTAGCGCGATGTACGTAACTGAGCGATGTAATGATGTCGTTCTACGTACTATTTCAATCATTTTGCCGCGGCGAGCCCACGCGTTCTTCATCTGCTTGTAATCTTTCCATAAGTTCAATCCCAACTGCCATAAAAAATTATTTTTCTCGCGCCAAAGCTAATTAGTCGCATAACGGATAGCCGAGCACCACTCTAAAATAACGACCATTACATTTTCGCGGCAATACTAACTCTAACATGGAAGTGTGTGACCCTTCATTACAAAAGTTAAACGACACGAATAATTTGTTTTTGAATCGCAATTTTTCCATGACCTCTCATTTCTTTGCAACATGTAGTTGGTTGTCAGCTGAATATTATAGCCATGCATCTTGATTTTTTAAGAATCTGGAAACTTCAAATTTTGAACCAAATACAACTCAAAATACATATATATATACATATATATATATATATATATATATATATATATATATATATATATATATAGTGTTACTATTCATCACCCAGGGTGCAGAATACGTTATTCTTCACCCGAGGTAACCTTACGATCATTTCATAAATAAATTATGTTTTAAATACAAATAGTTACAGTCATATTGATTCACTGCGTAAAATTTGGCATAAAAATATGTCAGAAGACCAGAAAAATTACATTTTATGTACATTTTACACTATGTTTTTACGTTTGAAATTTGCGTAACATAAAATATTTTTTACGGCGATTATATATTTTCTTACGTTCTCCTTTTATGTCTGAAATAAGACAAAATTTACGGAACATAAAATTACGGTGCATTCATGTTAAAATAGAGGGGGGTGAAGAATAATTTTCCTCACCCAGGATGACGAATAGCGCGACCCTTATATATATATATATATATATATATATATATATATATATATATATATATAGGGTGGGTCTATTATGATAACACCCTTAAGAGTCTTATTCTGCACACCACTTTCTTATTCTGCACACACACGAAACGAAACCACCACTCCTCCCATGACCCCCCGACCCACCAATCTTCAACCTTCACCCCCCGACCAGAGCAGGCGCCCCATCCCACCACCACCTTCGCCGCCGCTCACCACCACCACCTGCCTCCTACCCCACCCCACCACCACCTTCCCCCAGCCCACCACCACCACTTCGCCACACCTCCCTCACTCTAAGGCCCTGCCTTACCCCAACCCATCGCCGCCCCACCCAAACGCTGGATCCCGCCTCGATGGTCGCCAGATTCGCGCGGGATTCACGCCAGACGGCACAACCTACCTCCCTCTCGCTACCCGCCGGCAACTGGCACGGATCTCCTCCCCCGCACCTACCTGGCGGCGGATCCAGGCGGAGCCGGCCCTGCCGCGCCACCACCGGATCCAGGCGGAGCCGGTCCCTACCCCCCTCCCGCGTGTTGCGTCCGCCACCGGATCCACCCTCCCCACCGCATCCCTTCGGTGCCGGTGCTGGTCGCCACCGGATCCACCCCCCTTCCTCGCGCTGGATACACCCCTCGCCCCGCCACCTTCCACCATGGCGCCGCTGGGGCCCGGGTCATCCTCTCCCTCTCCGGCTGGGTGGCCCCGACGAGCAACTCACTCTGGAGCTATGGTCACCGGCGTTGGTGTGGCTCACCTGTGCTGGGCGAGAAGCAAACTCCGCTCCCCACCATCACCCACATCAGGGGCACTGCCATCGCCGGATCCCGGCATCCCCCGACCTTGCAGGATGCGACAACGGCATCAACATACCCTCCCCCGGGTCCCTGTCTGTCGCTGCAGTTCGCACGGTGGGCGTCCGCAGCATCTCGTCCGCGGGGTGGATCCAAGGGCGCCCTTGTAGTCCACTACGTGGGTGCACGCAGCATGCCGCCATCCCCACCGCAGTCCACTACGTGGGTTCAGCCAACATTGGCGTGCAGCTTTGCCCAGGGGCCTATGCAGTACGCGTTGACGACAAAGATTCACTTTTTTTTCAGGGTTCGGCCGACGAAATCCTCATATCCGGCAACGCCTCCCTATGCTTTCCCCATCGTCGAGTTTTCCATCCCCCTCAGACAGTGCAGTTTGGAGTTTTTTGTGTCTTTAGAATTGCAGTGAAGTGCAGTTTGACTGAATTTATCGAGTGCAAAAAGTTGCTAAATTTGGATTTGGTATAGTGGACAGCAGTATGTGCATGTGTGTATGTGTAGTGCAGTTCGGCTCCAATTTTGGTTATTCAGTAAGTGTGTACAGTATATGATGTGCACACATATGCAGTGCAGTGCCCTTTCGATGCAGTCTAGCAATTTTTTTGTTTCAAGCGACATGGTGGGATTGGGTGCTCCTCTGGTGCGGCGTCGGCCAGTTTGGCAGGCCAGGAGAAAGATATTCTGGTGTGTTGTGCAGTTGGATAGTCTTCCATCTGCAGTACCCATGTCTTCAACAAAATTTGTTTGAAGAATACAAAAAAGTAGCTCACTCCAATTTGTGTAGCAGCTCATTACCCCTTTGTACGAAGTGCAATTTCTTTCGTGTGTTTGAAAAAATCAGTCGACTATATCAACACCTGCGGTGCATTTGGTCCTCAGATGTGGTTCACTTTTAAGAGTGATGTTGCTCACTTGTGCCAAAAAAATGAAAGTGCTAAAAATTTAGCGCAACAACAAAGATAGTAATGAGGTTCACTTGCCTCCTCTCTGTGGTCCACTCTCGTCCATAGAAAAATGTTGGAAAAAAGACAACAAAAATTTGTCTGAGAAAATTTACGTCCGAAAAAAAAATCATGCAGCTCGCTTGCCCGTCCGATGCAGTGCTGTTTTCATTCTGAAGCAGTGTGGTCGGCCGTATGATGTTGTTCCTCCTGTATGTGCAAAAAAAATGTTACGGAAGCGAAGAAAAAGTAATGTGGTTCACTTCTTGATAGTGTTGTGGTTCATTTACACCTGATGTGAAGTGCACTCTACTTTCTCGTCCTTGAAAAAAAATTGCGTTTGAATAAAGAAACCATGCAATTCTCTTACCAGTCTCATGCAGTGCGGTTTTTCGTCCGATGCAGTGCGGTTTTCACTCGGATGAAGTACCCACGTCGATTTGGGTGTCGCGAAAAACAGAGTCTCCGCATTTCGGTAAATTTGAAATTCCTTTTAAACCGTAAAGAATTAGAGAGAGTGTTCTACATGAAAGAGTTGCGTATCATCGATATCTTTCCAACGGCGTATCGTTTGAATCATTCCGACCAGCGGATTGCAAAAATTTCGTGAAAAACGGCCGCTGCCACTCGTCGTCCACCGCACGATTTTCACAATTAATTTAAAACCGCAAGGAATCTCAAAACAAGTTCTACATAGGAAAGTTGCGCCTTGTCCATAGCTTTCCAATGACGTATCATACGCCTCATTTCGACAAACGATTCAAAAACTAGAGCGAAAACAGTACCGAAAATTTGAAATTTTTTGAAAAACAGTGTTCCGCGATTTAGTAAATTTAAAACTGCTCTTAAACCGTAATGAATTAGAGAAAGATTTATATATGAAAAAGATACGCCTCGACGATATCTATCCAACAGCGTATCATTTGCTTTGTTCCGACAAGCGGTTTAGAAAAAAACGCGAAAAAACGCTCGCTGCCACTCGTCATCCGCCGCACTATTTTTAACACTGCTCTTAAACCGTGTGGAATCTCGAAAAGTGTTCAACATGTCGAAGTTGCGCCTAATCCATAGCTTTTTAATGATATATTACACACCTCATTTCAAGAAACGATTAAAAAGTTAGAGCGAAAACAATACCAAAAAATAACGCGTGCAGTTTTTTCCGACGAGAAGTTCACTAGTCTCTATTGCAGTGCTCGTCGTCAAAATGATGCAGTGCGCTTCTGTTGAGCGTGTAGTGCCGGAGTGGTGTGCAGAATAGTTATTCTGCTAATATATATATATATATATATATATATATATATATATATATATATATATATATATATATATAAGTTAGGGATTGACTATTCGTCACCCAGGGTGAGGAATTCTTATTTCTCACCCCGGCCCATCCCACATCCAGAGTTTTAAAACGTAACACTTGAGGTAAGATTACTCCGGAAAGGAAGGAAACCATTCCTCGACTGTACAAAAGGGAGCACAGTAATCTTACATTATGCATGCCACTAAGTTACTTCCTGTGAGAAACTATTATCGCGCCGCCGTAAGAAACAAAGGTTTGATGTAAATTTTCGTCATGCATGCTAAGTAAGTTGCCATAAGGAAAAATAGGCTCGCAAGGTAATTTTACCTCAGTGTTAAACTACCTCTATGTGCACGAGCTGCGTCGCATGATACTCAGTTTCTTCAAAAGATCTTTTCTGCTCCTAGAGAAACAACGAGATAGAGACTGAAAAAAAAATGGACAATGTGTTACGATAGGAACTTAGTGAATCCTTACTGTCGTAATAAAGGAGCTACATAATTCTCATATGTAGGTCAGGATGTTTACTGAAATAAAATGCTCCCTCAGTCCCATAATGTAAGACGTTTTTTGACACTAGAGGGAGTAGTAGATTACTTACAAGGCAAGTAGATTTAAAGAAAATGTAATACATTTGACTGAACCAAATACGTGAATTGTACATAAAGATTGATAAATTGCAAAAAATAGAATTGCCTTAGAAAGTTCAATCAAATACTAGAAGAACTGACGATAGAGAGATTAATCCCATGAAGCCTACATGCACACGAAAAAAAGTATGCTTTCTCAAGCCTATGTACTACTTACAAGCATAGAGTTCTGTAGGTTCAGGCGATCAGCAATCAAGGTTCTGAAGATGTTGGACATCTGGTTGAAGCCTGATTTCTTTGTTGTGCGTGGGAGTTGTTTAACAGCAACATCAGCTGGAAAAATTGCCTCCGGAAGTCACAAGTTGCAAGTTAAATGGTAACAAAACTTTATTCTTGGGATGAACTCACAGAAAGAATTTGGAAGCAAAATCAAATTTCCTTTACTTGCCAATTTTGGTCTACACAAGAGAAAATTAAACCAATATACCGTATTTTTTTTCTATTTTCCTTTACCAGGCCTTCATTGGCATGTCTACATGAACCTACAAGAAGCACGTCCAAAACGGGGCTGCTAGTGCTTGTTTGCTAAAGAAATGTGAAGCATGATTCAGGAACAAAATCACTCTTTTCATTCCTCTGAACCTCAATTTTAGAGTGTGGAATAGTAGCCCACTCTGCCACGCCCCGCTACGTCCGTGAGTCACCTCCTCTCTGTTTGCCCGTTGTTGGTTGATTTCGGGGCCACATTGGGGTTCCAGCCACCTTCCGTGGCCTCTGTCGCCAATCTACCAGATGTTGCTCATCTCGCCGTCGACATTCTTCCTGCTGTGTTGCTGGTGCATTTGGGGGCATTAGAAGTTCAGAACGACGTCGTGTTCCTAAGCAAATGGAGTTACAAAGTGTTAAATACAAGAACACAAACACAGGTAAGCAAATATAGTAAAGTCTAGAAAACATAACAAAAGGCTCAAGCCTTGAGTCATAAAAAGCAAAGGTAGTTCACTGGTACCAGCTCTTACAGGACTCCTGAAGATAACATACCAAGTGCAAAAGCCGCTGCAGAACTCCTCATGTGGCAAAACACAACTAATAGCCCAGGAAAGTCACACAACACACGCACCTAGAAACAATAGGAAATATTGCATCAGAACTCCTAGCTATTGCAATGATCTCAAGAGGAACATTGACGAGCATGCTTTTTTAATTGACTAGAAAGCAACAGAATTATGTGAAGTTATTTCCAACATCCAGAACAGAGTCACTTCTCAAAATAACAAGTTGTAATGAGTGAGAGAAAAAAAATGCTGAACTACAATTAGAGATCAAAGAAAAATAAGAGGAGAGTTCAACAATGCACAGGAGCTTTACGTAAACCTGTTCTGGCAGATTGTTCTGCCTCGCTTTTTTGAGCGAACCAGGCTAGACTAGCGATTTGAGAAGAGCATGACAAAGCAACTGAGGAATAGCATGGCAAAGTGAAACATAGGTGCAAGTTAATTGGAAATTTAGAAGAGATAGCATCAGTTTTGGGGTTGCGCACCTCATCCCGTGCACTCGCACCCAACCAAACTTCAATCCAAACATTACAGAATGCCGTCATGAAGCAGCGCAAGCTCGGCCACACACTGCAGCGCCGCCACGATCACCCATCACGGCTCCACCGCGACGACCCCGCATGACGCCGCCCAAGACCTAGGCAGACGCCACAGAATACTCTGTCCCAGCGGCCCAGCAACAACGCTGCCGAGAGCACGCCGCCCCGCCAGCCAGCCAATCGATTAATTCGGTCCGAGCCAAAACAATGAGAACCACACCGCCGTCTCCTGCGTGCGCATCGCCGCCGATACTCACAAACCGTTCGAAGGGACAACTCAGAAAAAAGATGGGTAAGTGGGGGCAGATTCGACTCAACGATAAACGTAATTACTTCCAACCCGATGTAGTTTTATAACGTGGAATCGGTGGCCTCTTTACCTCAAACGCAAAACGATAGTCTGAGTCAGTCGATCGACCAGGGTGAAGAACTCTTCGCCCTGGGTTATTAATAGACTTTCTCACTACTCCATGTAAATTTAGTAACCTCTGAATCGTTGCTGACAATCTAGTAAATCACATGCACAAGGACCATATCACTACTCCATTTGCTGAGCTTAAACTGAAAAACATATCGGCCGCCTAGAAGAAGAAACAAACTGTAAAATTCAATAACTAGCAGAAGGATAGAATGGCAGTCATAGTTCTTTGCTTCCACGCATACCCATTTCCAAATACCAACTACAGCTGAAATTATATTAGTGACTCAAGTAAAAAAAATAGGCCATCCTACGTGCTTGTTAGTATACCATTAACTACAACAGAAATCACATTGGGGGCTTGGTAGGTTCTTGTCAGTACACCATTTTCTCTTCATGCATAGCATTTTGGAAATATTTTGGAACTAGTTACTGTTAAAGTGAGTTATTCACACAAAAATTATTACAGCCTCAGTGATATATGAACTACAGAATTGAGAAAAGATTTAAAATAAGTTTGAGTGAATGCTTTAAATCGGCAGAAGTGCAAACAAAATTGAATTAGCATTCGAGAATCAAATTCATTACTGCAGTGGGCATTCGCCATTTCAAATCATAACGCCCTCCGGGATAGAATATGTACAATATTCGCGTAAAGTCTGATGAAATGTTGAACTTTCGGGGAAATGTATTTGTTTTCTTCTTTTGATACATGAATTTGTTTGGTCCATATGTCTGATGATGTGACAGTGAAAGGTAGCAGAAAAGTAGTCATAGCAGAGCAGTACAAGCTGGTAGCTCTCCATTATCCAGTTACATAAGTGTGGAAATGGTTATCTAACAAGCCGTGGCACAAACACTGACGTGTGAAAGAAAAACAAACAAATAGTCATGCACAAATTAACCAAATCAAGTTATCAATAAGAAAAAACACATCAATGCAACGTGATGCAGTGACTGCATTGTACAGAGGTAGTGCTTCTATTGCACTGGCGGAGCATCGTGGAGACCAAACGCGGCCATGACCCTCCCCCCTCCCCCTTTTGATTGTGAAAACAAATTTTTACTTGGTATTTTGGTCACTCAAGCACAGCCAATCAGCAGATAGAGCCCATGTGCAGCACATATCTGTCGATCACGCGATTGAGAAATCACAACCTCCTCGTCTGTGAGTCCGTCGCCTCTAGCATCCGCATCGGCCTCCGTCGACCAGATAGCTTACCCTGAGTCCTGACCTCCTCCTCAAGAGCTCAATCCCCTGGTAACCTCTTCACAGCTCATAGCCGGCGGTCGGAGTGGCCGCACGAGGCACACCCACTGCCCACCGTAGCAATCTGCCTGCCACACCAGCACAGTGCACGCCCACGCCCGAGGCTCCTCCTTCTTCCCTGCTTCTCAGAAGTTGGATCCGCAGTGTCTCGCCTATGCCGTCAGTACATGCCAGCACGCCATGCACAATGCCATCGCCCTGGACCCTTCCTTGGTTTTGGTCAGTTATGTTCAGTACACTGTGTCATATTTCTGATTAGTGCAAATGCTCAAGTTGATTGATTGAAATGTTGATGTCCACCCCCAGTACTGAGCACTCCATCGATTAATTGATCAAAATTTTGATGCGTTGTGAATCTTTCATTTAGTAGCATAGGGGAAACAACAAATGATGCAGGCATTTTTTTTAGAAAAAAATAGAGGGTGAGGAAATTGTTGAATCTCCTTCGGCTCCTAATGATCTAGCATTTGTGGTGCGAGGTTTTTTCTGATGGACAACCGATTACCACTCTGCTTCTTTTACCCTGATGAAAGATTAATTTAGCTCGCTACTGACCAGAGGAAGTGAGGATGAAACACGTACAGTATGAGGGATCTTTTTTCTGTAGGACAGAATGATGGCTCTTGTTCTGGCCGAACCAAAAATTTTGCACTTGAGATCAACGAGGAAGTCGCCAACGGGAGTTCCACCTCTTCCCATTGTGCCGCGTCAACGCGAGGAGCAGCTTCTTGGGCAACTCGGTATTCTTTCTTGGTCTCCTTCCTCTTCATTTGCCCGGCTCCTAAAAAATCAAGAACCCTAACCCTAAAAATTCAGAAATTAATGGATGGGGAAAAGCAGAGGAAGAGGAGGAGGGAGGCTTTACTAGTGAGAGAACCGACGGCGGTGGAGAGGGACGCCGGAGAAGGACGTTGTCGCCGCGGATCTCGCGCCGCATCGGTGCAATTCCCACTTTGCCTCCTGGTCTCTATCGCGTGAGAGAGGGAATATGGAGTACTACTTGGAACCAGTCGGATCCGATTAGCAGATAACACAACCTGACGTTTGCTAGCTCCTAAACGGTTAGCAAATAAAATTACCTCGATGCCAAAGTAATTTTACCTCGAGGAAAATAAAAGAAAAAACAATCGTGAGCGAAGACCAACGTAAAGTTACCTCGAGGAGGGACAATTCTGGTCATCGTGGGGTGCAATTCGAGAGAATCCCTCGATCGTTCGACTGGGGTGAAGAATTACTTATTCTTCACCCAGGGTCCTAAATAGACATTTATATATATATATATATATATATATATATATATATATATATATATATATATATATATACACACACTAGTACAAATGCCCGTGCGTTGCACCGGGCGATAAAAATGGTAGAACCTGCTTGATGAGTCATTTTTCGCCATTTTTAATATCTAATTCTAATAAATGTTGAACATGGAAATTTCTTTTTTTAATAAAATTTAATATTTCATTAAAATGTAAACTCTATAAAATAATATTTTTTTGAAAAGAATGTATTTTTGTAGTAAAGAAGTGATTTTTTGGGCGAATTTTTAAGTGTTTTTAAAAATTACGAACATATTTTTTTGAAATATTTTTAAACTGTTTTTTTTGTTGACTTTTTGGGTATTTTTGTTTGGTAATTTTTACAGATAGTTCGTAGCTTGGTTGGGAGATTTATTTATTTTACTATCTGGGATTGGCCAAACAAAATAGTTAAGGTGCATGGAAGGACCCACGAACTTATCTTCGTACCGCTGCGACCCCTAAAAGAAGATCTTCTTACTGTTGGGCCGTGAGGGCCCAAGAATGTGTAATTGACCCTTTCTTTTGCTACATATCTAAAACTACCATCAGGGATGCAATTAAACTAATTGATAATTGAAGAAAGAGCAGAATATATGAAACTTCAAGAATTATTCCAGCATCATGTCCAAGAATAATAACCAAGTTCAAGCCACCATGTTCAGGTATATATGTAGTCATGAACATGAAATTCTTTGGTTCAATCCAAATGCCATGTGTACATGAGCTAAATATACTTATACTGGTCTAGCACAGAAAGAAGTACATGATCGGCAATGGCAAAACCTGATACAGTATAGACTTGTATACCAAGACTGCTCAAATCAATCAATCAATCTTGCAAGCTTTTTCTTCACTGTAACTATTCCGCAAGACTGCTCAAATATAAGCTATTTAGAAGAGCACAACTATAGTACTGTGCGATATTTAGAAATCAGCTTGTGCGCTCAAGTGCAACTCAATTGCATACCAGTTTGGTGATGGCAACTAAATCTGAAATCCAAAAGCTTAAGTAACCTCAAAGTTGAGATATCACTTCTTTGCAGCTATGTTTCCACTGACAAATCGACTTCTTGCTAATGGAGCAACCCAATGATTAGTGGTAACATAATTAAAATACTGCAGTGATACTTTTTTGTTGGTAAGAAACATAATTTCAGTGCTAGAGATAAATTATTTGTTTCAGCATGCTAGAAATAAATTCTTTGTTTCGCCAAAATGACAGTATTTTTCTGTTCGGGAAACTTGATGTTTCGGCAAGATCCTAAAAACAGCAGCAACAAATATTTGCAGCAGAATTATAACATATATACTGAAAACTATATGCTCAGAATTGGATGATGATATTCTGACGCACAGCAGCGAGGCCATATCTCGGCCTCACCATCTCAAAGCGACACATAAGACAAACAAAAAGGAAATCCAAATCGCACTTGTTCCTACTATATATCTGCAGATCACAGACCATGGCTTCACAAGCTTCCGCCACTCGAGCACATATGCCCGTTCGAGGTTCAACTATCATTATTCTCTTGTGTACAATCAGGACAGAAGCAGCATAATTTTTCTGACACTTGAATTCAAAAAAAACTACTAAAACCAAATTCATGTTGCTATTTGGACGCACAAATACTCTGTATCAACTAATGCATTGTGCATGGAAAACGGGAAATTACCTCTTGTTACAACCAGGAGCTTCAGGATTTACTTTGCTTGTTAATTCCACCGACTACATTGGTGTAGCTCTCTTCCTTGCCAGGTCTATTCCTCAGCTGCTGCACGAGAATAAACAACAGTAAGCGATTTAGCCAATGTGAAGTCATCGTTTTACTTGCACCTATCTTAAATCGGAAGTGAAAAAGAAACTCAACTGTGCACATTAGCAGAAATCATCGTCAACAAAACCATAATGTACTGCCATGGGAAACAACACCAAATAAAGCATCATCAGTTCATATATGTAAGAAAAAAAATATGCTAGCAAGCAACAGTGCTGCTCCCGAAACTGTAACCGTCGAGTCCCGCGAGATACATAACCATCGACCATTGTTTCGTCGCTTTGCTCGCACATCAAACATACACGCCTTTGCCCAAACATCATGGAAAGGTTTGGGCGCTGTCATCCTTGAATCTAGGGACAACCAAAAATAACAGATCAATCTCCATGCCCAACATAGTTTGCAAAATCAAGTGAGTATTTCCTCTCTCGATCTCCTCCCTCTGCTCAACTATGGAGCCGGCAGAGCCAGACAGGGGAACTTGTTTGCGCAAACGTCAACTCCATAGCAGGTCATGAGCTGGCGAGCAGCGCCCCGAGGAAGTGGAGATGGATGTACCAGGCAGAGGCAGCAGTATCTTTGCGCACAGCAGCACGAGGCAGTGACGGAGATCCTGGGGGAGGCACGGAGGTGGCGAGGTCAGTCCTCGGCGGGTTCACGCACAATTGGGTGTCCACCGGCGGGCAGCGCGCTCCGCCCGCCGCCTGACCTTCACCATTGACCACGCCTCCGGCCATCTCTCCTTCCTCTCCCTTCCCTCTCTCTTTTCTCCTCTCTCTCTCTCTCTCTCAAAATCTCCCTCCTCTTCTCCCACAGGTAGCAACCACTATGGATGGTGCTGCCCGAAGCTTTGCTCGCCTCCCATGGCGTGCCCCCACCTCCACTCCGGTCTCTCCTCGCCGGATCCGCCCCGCCGCACCCATTACCGTGCCCCTCGAGCTCCGGCCTCCTCCCATGGCGTGGCCCGCCTCGACTCCGGCCTCCTCCTCGCCGGATCCGCCCCGCCGCGTCCATTGCTGTGCCCCTCGAGCTCCTACCTCCCCCCATTGCCTTCGCGTTACCTGTGTCCCTGCCCTCGCATGAGCGTCGTTGACTGCGCCGCCATCCACGGGAGGGGAGATCTCCGGCGGCGCGCTGCAGCTGTAGATAGGATCGGGAGGCAGTGCCTGTTCGGGCTGGGCTAATTTTTTTTCTTTTCTCTCCTCGTACCTGTTCGGGCTGACTTATGAGTATGACTGCGGGTTGAATACTAACAAATACAGGGACTTTTTACAAGATTGCCACGACACAACTGAAAGCGTAAATTCACAAAAAAGAAAGCGTACTGTGACGGTGAACCCGGAGACCCAATCCGTGCTTTATTATTAGGGAGATATATATATATACTAGCACAAATACCCGTGCGTTGCAACGGGAGAAAACTGAATGTTATATCTAAGCATAGTGCATCATGGGAATTTTTTGTCAAACGCAACTTGTTTGCAACGTGATAAAAAGTTGACATGTAAGAGTACACTTAGATGCATCCGTGTCCATACTTTCTATATTTTCATGGATCGAGTTGATTTAGCCAGTGCATGCACGTAGGAGCAGTTGCAACATCCCTCAAAAAAAAGAAAGGAGCAGTTGCAACAGGAGAAAAATACATATCAAAATCCTCCTCCTTCTGCACACATAGTGCCACGTCCTTTTAAAAAAAATTCAATGCGATGCCCCACATGTATTGCCGCTTATCCTCCTTCCCACCCACGCTGACGGTGGCGATGGTGTCCACATGTCAGATGTGGTAGACCAAAAAGACATGGGGCAGTTGAAGTGGCTTAAGAAAAATCAGTCGGGAAAGTTGGCAAAACCAAAAAACCGAGGAGCAAGTTGGAAGTGAAAGTGTCGATGAAAGGGAAAAAAATCTACTTTTTGTCTCCAGCGCAACATAATTCTTGTTGGACCAAGAATACAGAGGCAGTCCAAGCAGGGAAGGGAGGATGAAAAAAAGTAGAGGCATACCTATATATTCTTTCTCTCTATGATAAAAAATATAATCATTCTCGCTGATGTTTCAATCCTTTATTCTCGTCATATAGTGAAGAACATTTCACACCATAAATGAAATAATTTTTGTTTGCAATCAGGCAATGAAAGCTAACCCACCTTCCTGCAATTTATGCCCTTGATCAAATAGCATGCACAAGCAGATTTTTATTGTAGCGTTATGAGCGCACAATTTGAGGCCGTGTAGTCGGGCAATGGCACCAAATCTCCACAACAAAAACACATATAGTAGAACTTAACTAAAAATCGATGGCCAATGATTGACCTGGATGATCAGGAAATTAAATCTACATAGCCCAAATCAAAAGAGATCATTAATCTTCTTAATGTAAGGCTGTCCTAATAATCAATTAACGCACGACAACCACCGATCAAGAACAATTAACTCATTATGTACAGAGCCAAGATCCCTGCTTGCTCCGGCAGCAATTACCAATAAAGATCACGGCCCCATCCATCAGTATGCATATATAGGACCGTAAAAAGATCTATCAAGATCCACCGTACCAAGAGCTTGCATGTAGCATTGGGCATATGAATTTTTACATCCAGTGGCACCTCAAAAGTCAAGAGTATGCACCCAATACTGACTGCACAAGATACTATGAATTTCAGAGTGCATGTCATGTACAGAACATGGCACCACACAAAAATTCAGAGAAAGAAAATTATCAGGGAACATGGCAGCACTTGGGTCGCATGCAGAAATTCAGAAAACAACCTAATTAATAGGCAACACATAATTTAGAAATTCAGAGTAGGGTTGCGCACAGAGTTAGAGAGAACGTGGTTACTCCAAGTTGTTAACTCCAATTAGCCTACAACCAAAACAGGCAAACACAACCATGAGAGATTAGGAGGGGGCGCCATGGGTGATGAGAGAGGGGAGGGGTGGACGTGCAATGTTCAAAGGGTCGTGGAGCGGTCAGGTCGAGCAGGCTGTACCTTGCCGTCTTGAGTGCGCAAATTGGGGAAGGGGAGTGCCTGAAGTGCGGCTCCACTGCGGGGGCGTCGGGGCGGCTCCAGTCAACGGCCCCGTCAGAGGCCGGCGCCAGCGCGACCGCGGCGCCCCACGCGGGCGGGGAAGTCATAGCGCTGCACGGCGCCGACGAGCACGCCCTCGGCGTCGAGCGGCCAGACCCGGACCTCGGCGTCGGGGGCCCAGCCGTACTTATCGACGACATCGTCGAAGAAGATGGGATCCGGGGCGGGCACCGGCTCGCGGCCCGCGAAGGCGTAGGCGTGGGAGGAGGCGTTGGAGGTGGCCACGAGCGGGGATAGCGAGGCGGCAATGGCGGGGCGGTGAAGAGCAGCGCGAGGAGCAGTACGATGATCGACAGGCGTAGGGGGGCGGAGCTGCTGTCTCCCGTGGCCCAGGCGGCTGAGGTGTTGAGGGAGAGGAAGCCGAGGTCGCCGGAGGACGGTCCGACCCCCCTGGACGCCGGGACCAGTGCCGCCGCCTGAGTTCGGCATCTTCGTCCTCATGGTGGGTTGGGGACGACGGCCGGTAGTCGGGATTGGGGCAGGCGGAGACTGGGGTTTGCGTCCGTCCGTTTGGGTGTGAGAATTGTTTTACCAATATTTATTAGTACCACCTCGCTTATACGTTTAAATTCAAACTGAAAGCGTAAATTCACAGGAAGAAAGCGTATTGTGACGGTGAACCCGGAGACCCAATCCGTGCTTTATTATTAGGGAGAGAGGATCCCTGCCCGAGACCTCCAAACAATTCCGGCACCTCGCGTCTTGCCCTCCCGTCGTAGTCCGTCCATAGTCTCCTCGCCGCAGCCGCCGCGTGGTTTACCAGTGGAATAGCCGGGTAAACCTAGTCGCCTGCCATCCCCTGTGCTAACGCTGCCCGACCCATCCAAGCGACAACGCTCGCTAACGGCAGGCGGCGACAGCGATTCGATGGCGCCCCCGACCCAGCCCCAAGGTTTGTTTGCGACCAAATCCTCCCGCTAATCATCGTTTACTTCGACGGAAATGGGGTTGGCGATAGAGATTTGTTTGATTGGCGCCGGCCCGCGGGTAGTTGGTCCGCTCTTCTCTGGGCCGATCTTAGCCATCGCCGCGCTGGTTCCGCGTAGAAGGTACAGGCGATTCGGGTAAACGTAGTAGCCTGTTTGTTTTGGTGATCTGTGCTGATTTTTTCGGATTGGATTGGTAACGGCTGAGTTCTAGGTGGCTCGTAGCGGACGTGCTCCTGTCATCCTGTGTCCGATGGATTTTTGCTTTGGTGATCTGATCTGTGTACGTAGTGGAGGTGGCGTTTGTTTTAGAGTTTGCAAGGAACTATAGCCTAGGGAGAGTTTCCGTGTGTTGCTGCCTAGCGAGAACGCGATTCAATTCCTGGCCGTCGGTTTCTATTCCCGGGTCCGTCGTTGACTGAGGTCTCACTGACATCTCATCGTCGCCGTTATCATCCCACTGCCATCCCCGTCATCTCATCGTCGCCCATTACGCCACCTGCCTCGACCAACTGTCCTGGTGCCTGGGCATGCCAAATCATGGCAGCACCACCGCGTGCGACACATCCCGGCGGCAACGAGCATGGCCGGTGCGACATATATCCTGGTGCCCCCTAGCGGGCTGTATGAATGTGAAGCCGAACGCTCCTCGCCATGCACTGCCTCGCGCTCTGCAACGTGCCCCTGCACTGCACAGATGCAGTGCAGGGGTGCAGCACAGGTTGACTTACGATACTGTAGACACCAGACGCTGCTAGTACAATCGCAATGGTCGAGCGATGTTCATTGGCAGGAAAGCCAACGCGAATTGTCTAGATTAATAATCAATCGGGCCTACACTATTGATTAATAACCTGTTGTATATTTGATACAGCCCCCCGAGGGAAGAGTTGTGCAGTATCTAAATTTGTATTTAGTGAGATTCTGATTTTCCCACGGAGATGCACACAAAAAGACTACACATCTCTTGGTGATTTTGTTTCCATTTCTTATTTGGTTGATCAAATTCAGCCTCTACACATGTCATGAGTTGGTTTTCAGAAAAACCCATATATATATGCATAGTGTTTTTTGTGTGTGTTGTATGAGGAGTCGAAAAGAGAAGGACGATTAATTTTTGCAGTTCTAGGAATAGAAGACTGCATCTCCGATGTTGAGGAAGTGAAACTAGTGGAGGATGTCCAGGGGAAGTTGGAAGATGTTGTGGTGGAGCCACCAGAATGGCTCCCAGATGGTTGGATCATGGAGGTCCAACGTGGCGACGATGGTGCCCTGTATAAGGTATGTTATATACAACCAAATAAATGCAGACATACATGATATTAGATATGTTGAACACTTGTTCATTCTCCAAAAAAAAGAAGTTTTTTCAGTTTCTGTTGTATGGTTTTGTTTATTGCAGATATCTAATTTTTCTCGTTTATTTTCTTTATTTCCAGTATTTCATTTGTCCAGTGTCAGGGGCCAAATTCAGGATGAAGGCCGAGGTCCTTAACTACCTTTTCTCCGAGATGGATGAGCGCTACTTGGAAGCCAAGGATCGTGTTGATCATAACATGCTTTTGGTATGTGTTTCTTTTTTGCGGGTGAATTCTGGTATGTGTTTCTTAGTATAATGAAGTTATTATTATATATGTATGTATACATATAAATATAACATATCCATGATTCATGTGTCTTTGTATCATGATAAGCAGAAGTCACATGAATGGCTTCCAAAAGGATGGTTGATTGAGATCAGAGCGGGCGGAGAAAATATGGACAAGATGTACAAGGTAGTTTCCACCTTTTTCCTTCAATGTACTCACTCCATTCACAATGAATGACATCCTAAAAAGTGTCAATGTAATCAAAGATCATTCATGAAAACATTCCACCTAAATTTATCAACTTCCCTTTGGTAGTTTCCTACCTCAAACAATGCTTATCTGTACTGGTCTATAAGCAAGGTGATAAAGAAGGTCGCCAAAGGTTCACATAGCTTTCGTCATGCGACATAAACTAAAATGTACATCATTACTTAATAACATGAGAATTATACATTGTATGTCCATCTTCTTACCAGCATTAAGTTTTTTAGACATTTTTTTGTCAATAAGAAAATTATTGTCCATGTAGCATAACAAATAAGGTAAATAATAATATAAGGTTGAAATTATTTATCACTATTAGAGCTAGCTACAACATGGCGGCAAGCCCGATAAGCTATCCCAAAAAACAGCCAACCAACAATTAGAGTTGGCTACCTTCATTAGCCTTAGAAAAAAGAGTTATATAAAATATGGAAGATACATTTACGCATTTCAAGAAATAACTTTAATGTTGTATTATTTCTATTTTGCAGTTTTATGTTTACCCGGCAATGGGAGTACACGCATTTTCTAAAGAAGACGTTCTACTGTATGTTAACGAAATGAAGATCTCCAAATATGATACATATGGGCAATGCGACACAAGCTCTCGGGATAATGTGTATTTCTTGCTATCACTACATAAATAATTATTTATGTCTACAATGATTTGACTTTCCAAAGCTAATATGTTTCTTGGTTTTGTAGATCCTTGCAGAAGTGGAGTTCAACCCATCTGGGCTGCCACATGGATGGGTGAAAGAAATGGTATACAGAAAAACTTTGGAAGGAACAAGGAAAGATCCGGTAAATATAAATAAAAACCTAAATCACTCACTTGTTCTTTGTTTAAATATTTTCATACTCCTAATCAGTATTAATTATGCAGTACTACACAGAACCTGGTAGCAATTATGTATTTAGGACATTGACGTCCGCAGTTCGCTACCTTCAAACGGGGAACATTACAAAACGTTCCTTTATTCAAAGGACAAGTGTCCATGAATTGTACAACTTTCAGAAGTCTGCGGATCTGGTAACTGAGCATTTCAACATTTTTGATTATCTGTGATTATCATACATCGTTGCCTCTTCTCAAAGTTATGTTCCATACTAAGAACATCACTTTTCTTCGATGAACATGCATTTGTATAGTTGTTAGAAAGTATACTCTTAAAATTGAATATATATGTTTGGCATGTGTCGTGCTACAACATACTAGAATTCAAATTGCTCTTGGAATAACTAGACCGGTTATTTATGAATAATTAGAGCGCTTAAATAGGATTTCCCGATATAGTTTCCATATAATTTGATTTTGTGTTATTCTTTGAATAATTAGACCATTTTGAGTAGCTTAAATAGGATAGTGGGATGTTTATAGGATTCAGATCATTTGATTTCTGTAACCGAAGTAGGGTCATAGGGATAATGCTATGTATTTTTTTGTAGATTCCATCCTCCTGCTTCTCATTATTTTGGAATTTATTTTATCACTATAATTCTCCTTTTCATTTACTCGTGCAAGGAATGTATGATTAGTGTAATTTTCATATGCTATGCATGTGGTATGTCCAAATGCTTGTCGTTGCATTATTTTCTTTTGCTTTGCAGTCCTCTATTTTGGACTTGCCTTCCCATTATATAAAATGTGTACTTACCTCAACCATTTTCTGTAATTTTTTATGTATAAACCTAGTATGTTATAAGGTCTATCGCAGGTTTAGTTCATGACCACAATAAAAATGGATCATTTTGGTTGTACTGTACCTTTGGGTATGCCTTATCATTTTTTGTAATTTTTTATTCTTTGTGTGTGTGCTGAACTAAACTTACATTTTTATGTACTCCCTCTGTCCAAAAATACTTGTCGCAGAAATGGATAAAAATGGATGTATCTAGAACTAAAATACGTCTAGCTACATCCATTCCTCTGACAAGTATTTTTGGACGGACGGAGTATATGAAAAACACATTTTTTTACAGAAAGAAAGGCATGCCGTCGGTCTATATATACGTCAGACCATACTTGGAATGAGCATTGTTTGCTTTCTGTCACAAGTGTGTCAATTTTCTTAGGCAACTTTGAAGAGCTTACTCACTTATTATAAGACCCAACATAACTTGCCAATGAGATATCATAATGTGATGGCGTAAAATCGTACAATTTTCTAAAGAACATGTTTCTTATGTAGTTTGTAGTCATGATCTTGTGTGTTTCATATCTAATTAGTTGAAAACGTGTTCAACTATTTGAATTGTTATCTTTTTAAACAAATGGATTGCATTAACATTATTAAACTTGTAAAGTTCTTATAAATAAATTAATTATATTTATGGATATTCGGTATTTATATTGAATTGTTTCCTTTTGCAGCATGAGAGTTTACGCAAAAGACTGGCAAAAAATGTGATGAATGATAAAACCCATGCAAGTCCTTCGATACCTAGAAGATCAACAGAAGGGAAAAAGATAAATATCAATGAGCAAAGTTTAGGTATACATAAGTTCATCCAACCATGGTTGTTATGGTATTTGTTTATAGTTACATGTCTCACGCATATTGTTTTCTTTAGGTTCTCCCATTCAATCTAGTCAATTTACCATAAATACTTTACTCATGTTATTGAGGAGAAATGGAAATAGCCTGTGCTAGTAGAAGATAGGTTACTACACAAGTATGCAATGAGGAAAAGGAATACTCATGCATACTAAAACATAATCTTGTGGGAACATAAATTTGGTTGTAGGATTATATCTATTCATCTATTTGTGCGATATTAGATTTGTTTTCTCTTGTTCTATCTCAGGATGTCCTTTAGTTAGAGAAATTATATGTAAATTTGAGCCTTTTCAAGTTGCTTAATATCTGTATACACAATTTGACCGAGTTACAGAAAGCGTTCCAGATACTCTGAATTAGATAACTGAATAAATATATGATATACATAGATTATCTTCATGTGAGGTTTATGAATTGAAGACAAACAACTGAATAAAACATGGATCTTCCAATCAATTTGGCAATTTTGCACATGAACATTCAAGTATACTTGCAAGCAATTGTATAATTAGTTTTGTGCAGTAGTAAAGTCTGCATGTTATCTCTTGAAAACCATATTGGTTGCATATTTAGAACTTTAACAACCATATTATGATATCTGTAATACTGCCTCTCCGCCCGTAATATACATTTTTTGTACTATTTGACAGAAAAAAGGTAAAAACAATAATAAAATCATCATGATTCCATCAAAAAATTATATGTAGCTAGTCTAAGGATTGTATTTGTATTTCCTTCCTAATAACTTCTATTCTATTGTTGTATATGAGGATGACAACACCTCTACACACTTAGTTCCTCCCAATGAGCACCAAGAAATCAAGAAGAAAAACATGACGGCTAAAGGGAAAGAAGCATACTCCTCCAAAGCTATCAAGCGTCCAAGAGGGAGACCACCCAAAGTAGCGAAGCAAACTGAGGGAGGCATATCTAAGAAAGAAGAATAGGTGGTGAACACAAAAAATGGCCAGGTCTAATAAAAAGGAAAACAAACATGGGACAAGGTAACGAAGAAAGGGTTGTTACATGAAACCATGACATAAACTATGGAACGCACAATTGGAAGTGACAAGAAAATTTTGGCCAAGCTTTTGTACTGTTTTTTGTTTATTTGTTAGTACAACTTTTATTGTGCTTCTAGAATAATGGGGAATACGACCCCCTGGACTTAATTGGGTCGAATGAGGCTCACACACCTCAAAAAGTTATCACACATTATGTTATAATATTTCTCTGCAATGAGGGTTTTTATTAACTCCATCATTGGGTACTCGGCTTGATCAAATGCACATTACTTTCTTATTGGTTTTTTTTTGATACCACAAGTAGTGGGTAGTACCTGGTCAGATCAGATGTCAAGGAAAATCATGATATTATAGACAAATTTAGAGGGCAATACGAAAGATAAAACTAAAACCTACAAGAATGCATAACATATTCATACTTACACACATAGAAGCATGCCTGATATATTATATTGGTAACATCGTTATAGGTTTATATTTTTAATAAAAAACTATAATGCCATAAAGTTATTTAGCATTTTTATATATATGAGTGAACATTGTCGACAAAGAAATTTCATATATCATGCTTCAAGAAATGTCTATTACTTAAAAATGTAAAATGATATAATTATTCCTTTTACCAGTTTTATATTTTGCCAAACCATCATCTTTAATGTATTAAAAACAATATAAATATTTATTTCTATTTCATGTAACATGTTGTTACTCCTAATTACACTCTTCATTGTATAATACACAATATTTTAGACATTATTATTTTCTAAAGGTGAAATTTTAATCCCTATTACTATGAATATATATGTGATTATGTTGTTGAAGATGACAAAAAATAATTGTGTTTTTATGAAAAGATATAATTGATATGATAAATTACAATTTTTAATTATATTTTAACTTCTTGTTTGCATTTGTTTTTTTTGTTTAAGATAATACTCTAGCAATAGGTAATGATTTTTATGAGTATTCCTCTATCACATTACTCGATGAGCAATCAACATGCCTGCTAGGTTTGTTGGTGTATGCTGTGTAGTCCAGGTTTGTACACTCCTTTGTCATTTGGTGCATCACTATCCAAGCATCTGTTTTTTTCTCCTCTTCAGTCTTCTTCGTGATTCTTGCTTGCTGCTAGATGCATCTCTTATATATGTAAAAGCAAATAAGTGACCATGACACTCTCAAGTCTTCGGCAGCAATGAAGCATCATGCATGTATTACTTCTGCTTGTCATTAGGTTGTGATTATTTCAAGCTATGAAGACCTTCCATGACACTGTGGGATATATTCGGAATGGATATGTAAATCTAGCTGTACTAACTTATTAAAGAATAAATAGTAACCACCGGTAAAAACTGATTATGTAGTATTAGATGATAGCAACACAAAAATATATAGACACACGCGCACACACACACACACACACACACACACACACACACACACAAACATATACTTACATAAGAAATTCCATCGGAAGGCTATAAATTTCCCAAGGCGATAATTAAATATAAAAGATCGTGAATGTACAAACATCGACACTACACCATGTTCAGAATCTATAGACTGCTCGGCTCTATTCATATGGAATAGAAAGCTTTCATACCCTATATCAAATCTGACTTGAAAAGGCACTTAAAATTGCTGATTTTCGAAATACAAAACTGAATCTAAAATTGTTGTCTGTATGGAAAACAGAATATTCCCAAGATTGGCACTACATGGAAACAATGATCCTATGGCACAACAATCAGATTGCGGATAAGTTATATTAGTATCGTAAATGTGGAATCATGCCATTAGTGCATGGTCAAAGCTAAAGTTAATTAGCTTGGCCAAGCTTAGTCCATGCATTCTAGATTAGTTCTTCCATCTTTTGATGAAGTCATGAAAATGCTTGTCTGTGTGCCAAGAACTATTATCTCAGTAGCTGACCAAGACAACCTAATGGTTAGATGATTGTGTGAGCGCACATATGGGTATTGTGCCCATCTCCCCATAAAAAAGTACTAAGCCATAGGATATATTACTTTCTACATCTGAACGGACATAATTTCAGAGATTTCAGGTCAGATATAGAATTTAATCTAGGTGGCATAGAACTGATTAGGAGTATTGTGTAAAAAGAACAGATTAGGAGCATTTGTAGCATGCATGCACACTTCCCTTCAAACTAGTACATCATATCTCGTATAAGAGATATAGTTGGAGTCATGTATGAATATATCTACCAACTTACATATGTTTTCCCCTATGATAATCAAATATGAATTTGAAACCGACAATCTGCAGCGACAACAATGCCCAAACAGTGATGTGATCGTGTGGTTTGGTGGGGAAAATATAAAACTAAATGTTCAAGTGATATATTCCGTTATCCTCACTGTATATGAGTGTGTCTCATCCCCATGGTAATAACTAAATCAGACAAACGAATTCTTTAAACTGAGCACTGTAGAAAACATGCAGTTAACTAAATATGTACCTTATATCCTGCCATGGGGATGCAATGCATATCCTTTAGCCACGTATAGCTGTAAAATCTATACCATCTATCAGATCAGATAAATGGAAAGATATCTAAGAAAGCGAACCAAAGGATGAAAATTGTGTAGCCTTGTAAAAAAATTCGATGTATAATAAACAACTAATACATAATGGAAAGATCACTACTGCAGCCACATCTGGAGCTTTACGTAAATCCGCACTTGTGTGAATACTGCAACCTAATCTGATAAAGAGGTGGTAAGAAAACCAAATCATACATATAAGAGAGTCTAGTATAACATCATTTACATGATAAGTTATATATCACTTCAGTTTTCTACCCTTTGGAATACTATTTGATAAATATGGCATATGAATAACCTTATATTTACAGCTTCTAGAATTTCTCGCCGAAACAATGGATGGTTTGGCGAAACGTTGATTCATTTCCGTTTCGTCAAATTTCTGGCACTCATATGTCCCTTTTTTAGCAAAGGTCATGCCGTATTTTTTTATGCCGTCATTGCTAATATATCTAATTATTTTAGTACTTTTACCTTTGCAGCACTAGTTGATCGCCGCCTATTGAAAGATTCAATATGGATCGAAGTGTGAAGGGCTTTCCCAATTTCGGGGAGGCAAATATGATACAAAAGGGTGAAGTGCAGATATTATGTCCATGTTCGACATGCGAAAATTGAGTTTTGCACAACCCGTTTGAAGGCAGCGTGCTGGCGCACTTGCTCCGTCGCGGTTTCGTTGAAGGTTATACACGGTGGACAAAGCATGGTGAGGAGGATGTTAGCTATGATGAAGGAGGAAACAATGATGCGGAGAACTTTGGCAATGAAGAAGAGCCGCCAGAAGGAGGAAACAATGAACATGCGCATGGAGGAGGAAATGATGAAATGCCATCCGAACATGAAGAGGATCATGAGAATGTCACACATGATATGTCATTGGATACAATGCTACAAGATCCTCGGGTCAAACATATGCTTGGGAAGAAGACGACAACCGAGAGAGCTCCTTTTAAAGAGGCTCTAAAGTTGGTGCAATTGGAAATAGATGCGAAAAATCCACTGTATGAAGGTTGCGATCCCGAGTACACCCGCGCACGTCACGCTCAAACTTCTGGACATCAAGGTAAGATTCAAGACTACAAATGCAAGTCCGGATGCTACATTGGAATATTTACACAAAGTTTTGCCGAAGGGGGATTTGTTGCCTCGTAGTGTAGATGAGGCGAAGAAGATCATGTGTCCGCTTGGTTTGCCGCATTTAAGATATCACGCATGCATAAATGATTGCATCTTATATAAGAATGAGTATGAGAACAAAACAGAGTGTCCAACTTGCGTCGAACCCCGATACAAGCCTGGAAAGAAGGAACCTCAAAAGGTTGTATGGTACCTTCCGTTGATTCCTCGCTTGTAGCATTATTTCGCTGACCCGAAGGAAGCAAAGAACATGACTTGGCACAAGACAAGAAAGTCTAAAAGTGATGGGATCCTGAGACATATCACAGAGGTTTGTTAGTGGAAAGCACTGGACACTTTAGAACCAGAATTCGCAGAAGAAACAAGAAACCCTAGGTTGGATGTCAGTAGTGATGGACTAAATCCATTTGGCCACCGGAGTAGCACACATAGTACATGGCCCGTATTTGTATGGATGTACAACCTCCCACCCTGGCTCTGCATGAAACAGAAGTACATACACATGGTTATGCTAATTCAACGGCCAAACCAACCTGGCAATAATATCAACACATATCTTGAGCTATCGAAGAAGGAGTTAGAAATGTTATGGAAGCCTGAAGGGGTCAAAACCTGGGATGCTAGCACAGGAAATTATTTTCACATGAGAGCAGCATTGCTCATGACCGTTCATGACTATCTGGTTTACGGATATATTTCCGGACAGGCGTGCCATGGACACAACAGTTGTGTTAAATGTATGGATGGCACATCTTTTCGGTAGCTATCGAAAAAGGGCAGTAGCAAAAAAATGTTCATGGGCCAAAAAAATGTTCACAAAGATGACGAGTGGAGAACTCGTGGAGATCTGTTCGACAAGATTGATGAGACCCGAGGGCCACCGCGTGAGAGGCCAGGAGCAGAAATCATGCAAATGTTAATGAATTGGAATGATTGCCCTAAGGCAGGAAAGAAAAGAAAGAAGTCCTATGAGAAAATGCTGCTAAAAGTATGGAAAAGGAAGTCTGTTTTCTGGGGTTTGCAGTATTAGGAACTACTCAGTACGCCTCATTCTCTTGATATGATGCACATCACAAAAAATGTGTGCGAGAGTTTGCTTGGCACACTGTTTGACATGCCAGAAAAGAGTAAAGATGGTCCGAGGGCTATGTTGGGGAACGTAGTAATTTCAAAAAATTTCCTACGCACACGCAAGATCATGGTGATGGCATAGCAACGAGAGGGGAGAGTGTTCGTCCATGTACCCTCGTAGACCGTAAGCGGAAGCGTTAGCACAACGCGGTTGATGTAGTCGTACGTCTTCGCGATCCGACCGATCCAAGCACCGAACGTACGGGGCCTCCGAGTTCAGCACATGTTCAGCTCGATGACGATCTCCGTGCTCCGATCCAGCAAAGCTCCAGAGATGAGTTCCGTCAGCACGACGGCGTGGTGACGATGATGATGTTCTACCGGCGCAGGGCTTCGCCTAAACTCCACGATGATATGACCGAGGTGGAATATGGTGGAAGGGGGCACCGCACACGGCTAAGGAACGATCCATAGATCAACTTGTGTGTCTATGGGGTGCCCCCGCCCCCGTATATAAAGGAGCCAGGGGGAAGGAGGCGGCCGGCCAAGGAGGGCGCTCCAAGGGGGGAGTCCTACTCCCACCGGGAGTAGGACTCCCTTCTTTCCAAGTAGGAGTAGGAGAAGGGGGGAAAGAGGAGGAAGAGGGGAAGGAAAGGGGGGGGGGCGCCCCTTCCCTTGTCCTATTCGTACTAGGAAGGGGAGGGGCGCGCGGCCCCCTCCTGGCTCCTTCCCTCTTCTCCCTCGAGGCCCATGTAGGCCCAATAACCCCCTGGGGGGTTCCGGTAACCTCCCGGTACTCCGGTAAAATGCCGATTTCACCCGGAACGATTACGATATCCAAATATAGGCTTCCATTTTATCGATCTTTATGTCTCGACCATTTCGAGACTCCTCGTCATGTACGTGATCACATCTGGGACTCCGAACAAACTTCGGTACATCAAAACTTATAAACTCATAATAAAACTGTCATCGTAACGTTAAGCGTGCGGACCCTACGGGTTCGAGAACTATGTAGACATGACCTAGAACTATTCTCGGTCAATAACCAATAGCGGGACCTGGATGCCCATATTGGTTCCTACATATTCTACGAAGATCTTTATTATTGCCTCTAGGGCACATTTCCTTCAGTCTCCCACTTGCACTAGAGTCAATAATCTAGTTCACATCGCCATGTGATTTAACACCAATATTCACATCTGTATGTGATTAATACCCATAGTTCACATCATCATGTGATCAACACCCAAAGGGTATTAAGGTATGATCATGTTTTGCTTGTGAGAGAAGTTTAGTCAATGGGTCTGTCATATTCAGAGCCGTATGTATTTTGCAAATATTCTATGTCCACAATGCTCTGCACGGAGCTACTCTAGCTAATTGCTCCCACTTTCAATATGTATCCAGATTGAGACTTAGAGTCATCTGGATTGGTGTAAAAGCTTGCATCATTGTAACTTTTTATGATGGGCTCTTTTATCACCTCCATAATCGAGAAACATCTCCTTAGTTTTCACTAAGGATATTCTTGACCGCTGTCCAGTGATCTACTCTTAGATCAAAATTGTATTCCTTTGTCAAACTCAGAGCAAGGTATACAATAGGTCTGGTTCACAGCAGAGCATACTTTATAGAACCTATGACTGAGGCATAGGGAATGACTTTTCATTCTTTTTCTATTTTCCGCCATAGTCGGGTCTTGAGTCTTACTCAACTTCACACCTTTGCATCACAGGCAAGAACTCTTTCTTTGACTGTTCCATTTTGAACTATTTCAAAATCTGGTCAAGGTATGTACTCATTGAAAATCTTATCAAGCATCTTGATCTATCTCAATAGATCTTGATGCTCAATATGTAAGTAGCTTTACTGAGGTCTTTCTTTTAAAGAACTCCTTTCAAATACTTCTTTATGCTTTGCAGAATAATTCTACATTATTTCCAATCAACAATATGTCATTCACATATACTTATCAGAAATGTTGTAGTGCTCCCACTCACTTTCTTGTAAATACAGGCCTTTCCAAAAAGTCTGTATAAAACCATATGCTTTGATCAACTCATCAAAGCGTATATTCCAGCTCTGAGATGCTTGCACCAGTCCATTGATGGATTGCTGGAGCTTGCACACTTTGTTAGCATCTTTAGGATTGACAAAACCTTTTGGTTGCATCATATACAACTCTTCTTTAATAAATCCATTAAGGAATGCAGTTTTGACATCCATTTGCCAGATTTCATAAAATGTGGCAATTGCTAACATGATTTGGACAGACTTAAGCATCGATACGAGTGAGAAAATCTCATTGTATTCAACACCTTGAACTTGTCAAAGAACCTTTTTGCGACAAGTCAAGCTTTGTAGATAGTAACACTACTATCAAGGTCCGTCTTCCTCTTGAAGATCCATTTATTTTCTATGGCTTGCCGATCATCGGGCAAGTACACCAAAGTCCACACTTTGTTCTCATACATGGATCCTATCTCAGATTTCATGGCCTCCAGCCATTTCGCGGAATCTGGGCTCATCATCGCTTCCTCATAGTTCGTAGGTTTATCATGGTCTAGTAACATGACTTTCAGAACAGGATTACCATACCACTCTGGTGCGGACCGTACTCTAGAGGACCTACGAGGTTCTGTAGTAACTTGATCTGAAGTTTTATGATCATCATCATTAGCTTCCTCACTAATTGGTGTAGGAATCACTGGAACTGATTTCAGTGATGAACTATTTTCCAATTCGGGAGAAGGTACAGTTACCTCATCAAGTTCTACTTTCCTCCCACTCACTTCTTTCGAGAGAAACTCCTTCTCTAGAAAGGATCCATTTTTAGCAACGAATATCTTGCCTTCGGATCTGTGATAGAAGGTGTACCCAACAGTTTCCTTTGGGTATTCTATGAAGATGCACTTCTCCAATTTGGGTTTGAGCTTATCAGGATGAAACTTTTTCACACAAGCATCGTAGCCCCAATCTTTAAGAAACGACAACTTGGGTTTCTTGCTAAACCACAGTTCATATGATGTAGGCTCAACGGATTTAGATGGTGCCCTTTTAACGTGAATGCAGCTGTCTCTAATGCATAACCCCAAAACAATAGTGGTAAATCAGTAAGAGACATCATAGATCGCACCATATCTAGTAAAGTACGATTACGACGTTCGGACACACCGTAACGTTGTGGTGTTCCAGGTGGCGTGAGCTGTGAAACTATTCCACATTGTTTTAATTGAAGACCAAACTCGTAACTCAAATATTCGTCTCCGCGATCAGATCGTAGAAACTTTATTTTCTTGTTACGATGATTTTTCCAGTTCACTCCGAAATTCTTTGAAACTTTCAACTATTTCAGACTTATGTTTCATCAAGTAGATATACCCATATCTGCTCAAATCATCTTGTGAAGGTCAGAAAATAACGATACTTGCCACGAGCATCAATACTCATTGGTCTGCATACATCAGTATGTATTATTTCCAACAAGTTTGTTGCTCGTTCCATTGTTCCGAAGAACGGAGTTTTAGTCATCTTGCCCAAAAGGCACAGTTCGCAAGCATCAAATGATTCATAACCAAGTGATTCCGAAATCCCATCAGCATGGAGTTTCTTCATGTCTTTACACCAATATGACCTAAACAGCAGTGCCACAAATAAGTTGCACTATCATTATTAACTTTGCATCTTTTGGCATCAATATTATGAATATGTGTATCTCCACGATCGAGATCCAACAAACTATTTTCATTGGGTGTATAACCGTCGAAGGTTTTATTCATGTAAACAGAATAACAATTATTCTTTAACTTTAAATGAATAATCGTATTGCAATAAACATGATCAAATCATATTCATTCTCAACGCAAAATCTAAATAACATTTATTTAGGTTTAACACTAATCCTGAAAGTATAGGGAGTGTGTGATGATGATCAAATCAATCCTGGAACTACTTCCAACACTCATCGTCACTTCCCCTTCAACTAGTCTCTGTTTATTTTGTAACTCCTGTTTCGAGTTACTAATCTTAGCAACCGAACAAGTATCAAATACTCAGGGGCTACTATAAACACTAGTAAGGCACATCTCAAGAACCTGTATATCAAATATACCTTTGTTCACTTTGCCATCCTTCTTATCCACCAAATATTTGGAGTAGTTCCACTTCCAGTGACCATTTTCTTTGCAGTAGAAGCACTCAGTTTCAGGCTTAGGTCCAGCTTTGGGCTTCTTCACGGGAGTGACAACTTGCTTGTCTTTCCACTTGAAGTTCCCTTTCTTTCCCTTTGCCCTTTTCTTGAAAGTAGTGGTCTTGTCAATCATCAACACTTGATGCTCTTTCTTGATTTCTACCTTCGTCGATTTCAATATCACGAAGAGCTCGAGAATCACTTTCGTCATCCCTTGCATACTATAGTTCATCACGAAGTTCTAGTAACTTAGTGATGGTGACTAGAGAATTCTTTCAATCACTATCTTATCTGGAAGATTAACTCCCACTTGATTCAAGCGATTGAAGTACCCAGACAATCTGAGCACATGCTCACTAGTTGAGCGATTCTCCTCCATCTTTTAGCTATAGAACTTGTTGGAGACTTCATATCTCTCAACTCGGTGTATTTGCTTGAAATATTAACTTCAAGTCCTGGAACATCTCATATGGTCCATGACGTTCAAAACGTCATTGAAGTCCCGATTCTAAACTGTTAAGCATGGTGCACTAAACTATCAAGTAGTCATCATATTGAGCTAGCAAAACGTTCATAACGTCTGCATCTGCTCCTGCAATAGGTCTGTCACCTAGCGGTGCATTAAGGACATAATTCTTCTGTGCAGCAATGAGGATAAACCTCAGATCACGGATCCAATCCGCATCATTGCTACTAACATCTTTCAACACAATTTTCTCTAGGAACATATCAAAATAAACATATGAAAGCAACAACGCAAGCTATTGATCTACAACATAATTTGCAAAATACTACCAGGACTAAGTTCATGATAAATTTAAGTTCAATTAATCATATTACTTAAGAACTCCCACTTAGACAGACATCTCTCTAGTCATCTAAGTGATCACGTGATCCAAATCAATTAAACCATGTCCGATCATCACGTGAGATTGAGTAGTTTTCAATGGTGAACATCACTATGTTGATCATATCTACTATATGATTCACGCTCGACCTTTCGGTCTCCGTGTTCCGAGGCCATATCTGTATATGCTAGGCTCGTCAAGTTTAACCTGAGTATTCCACGTGTGCAACTGTTTTGCACCCGTTGTATTTGAACGTGGAGCCTATCACACCCGATCATCACGTGGTGTCTCAGCACGAAGAACTTTCGCAACGGTGCATACTCAGGGAGAACACTTCTTGATAATTAGTGAGAGATCATCTTAAAATGCTACCGTCATACAAAACAGAATAAGATGTATAACAGATAAACATCATATGCAATCAAAATATGTGACATGATATGGCCATGATCATCTTGCGCCTTTTATCTCCATCTCCAAAGTACTGTCATGATCTCTATCATCACCGGCATGACACCATGATCTTCATCATCTTGATCTATATCAATGTGTCGTCACATGGTCATCTCGCCAACTATTGCTCTTGCAACTGTTTCTATCGCATAGCGATAAAGTAAAGCAATTATTTGGCACTTGCATCTTAATGCAACAAAGAGACAATCATAGGGCTTCTGCCAGTTGCCGATAACTTCAACAAAACATGATCATCTCATACAACAACTTATATCTCATCATGTCTTGACCATATCACATCACAACATGCCCTGCAAAAACAAGTTAGACGTCCTCTACTTTGTTGTTGCAAATTTTACGTGGCTGCTACGGGCTTAGCAAGAACCGTACTTACCTATGCATCAAAACCACAACGATAGTTTGTCAAGTTAGTGTTGTTTTAACCTTCGCAAGGACCGGGCGTAGCCACCCTCGGTTCAACTAAAGTTGGAGAAACAGACACCCGCTAGTCACCTGTGTGCCAAGCACGGCGGTAAAACCAGTCTCGCGTAAGCGTACGCGTAATGTCGGTCCGGGCCGCTTCATCCAACAATACCGTCGAACCAAAGTATGACATGCTGGTAAGCAGTATGACTTGTATCGCCCACAACTCACTTGTGTTCTACTCGTGCATATAACATCAATGCATAAAACCTAGGCACGGATGCCACTGTTGGGGAACGTAGTAATTTCAAAAAATTTCCTACGCACACGCAAGATCATGGTGATGGCATAGCAACGAGAGGGGAGAGTGTTCGTCCACGTACCCTCGTAGACCGTAAGAGGAAGCGTTAGCACAACGCGGTTGATGTAGTCGTACGTCTTCATGATCCGACCGATCCAAGCACCGAACGTACGGGGCCTCCGAGTTCAGCACACGTTCAGCTCGATGACGATCTCCATGCTCTGATCCAGCAAAGCTCCGGAGATGAGTTCCGTCAGCATGACGGCGTGGTGACGATGATGATGTTCTACCGGCACAGGGCTTCGCCTAAACTCCGCGACGATATGACCGAGGTGGAATATGGTGGAAGCGGGCACCGCACACGGCTAAGGAACGATCCGTAGATCAACTTGTGTGTCTATGGGGTGCCCCCGCCCCCGTATATAAAGGAGCCAGGGGGGAGGAGGCGGCCGGCCAAGGAGGGCGTGCCAAGGGGGAGTCCTACTCCCACCGGGAGTAGGACTCCCTTCTTTCCAAGTAGGAGTAGGAGAAGGGGGAAAGAGGAGGAAGAGGGGAAGGAAAGGGGGGGCGCCGCCCCCCTTCCCTTGTCCTATTCGGACTAGGAAGGGGAGGGGCGCGCGGCCCCCTCCTGGCTCCTTCCCTCTTCTCCCTCGAGGCCCATGTAGGCCCAATAACCCCCCGGGGGGTTCCGGTAACCTCCCGGTACTCCGGTAAAATGCCGATTTCACCCAGACCGATTCCGATATCCAAATATAGGCTTCCAATATATCGATCTTTATGTCTCGACCATTTTGAGACTCCTCGTCATGTCCGTGATCACATCCGGGACTCCGAACAAACATCGGTACATCAAAACTTATAAACTCATAATAAAACTGTCATCGTAACGTTAAGCGTGCGGACCCTACGGGTTCGAGAACTATGTAGACATGACCTAGAACTATTCTCGGTCAATAACCAATAGCGGGACCTAGATGCCCATATTGGTTCCTACATATTCTATGAAGATCTTTATCGGTCAAACCGCATAACAACATACGTTGTTCCCTTTGTCATCGGTATGTTACTTGCCCGAGATTCGATCGTCGGTATCCCAATACCTAGTTCAATCTAATTACCGGCAAGTCTCTTTACTCATTATGTAATGCATCATCCTGCAACTAACTCATTAGTCACATTGCTTGCAAGGCTTATAGTGATGTGCATTACCGAGAGGGCCCAGAGATACCTCTCCGACAATCGGAGTGACAAAACCTAATCTCGAAATACGCCAACCCAACATGTACCTTTGGAGACACCTGTAGTACTCCTTTATAATCACCCAGTTACGTTGTGACGTTTGGTAGCACCCAAAGTGTTCCTCTGGTAAACGGGAGTTGCATAATCTCATAGTTACAGGAACATGTATAAGTCATGAAGAAAGCAATAGCAACATACTAAACGATCAAGTGCTAGGCTAACGGAATGGGTCATGTCAATCACATCATTCTCCTAATGATATGATCCCGTTAATCAAATGGCAACTCTTTTGTCCATGGCTAGGAAAAATAACCATCTTTGATAAACGAGCTAGTCAAGTAGAGGCATACTAGTGACGTTATGTTTGTCTATGTATTCACACATGTATTATGTTTCCGGTTAATACAATTCTAGCATGAATAATAAACATTTATCATGATATAAGGAAATAAATAATAACTTTATTATTGCCTCTAGGGCATATTTCTTTCAGGCTAGACAAGACTTGCCCCCCAGCTTGCTTCACTCTCAACGAGGATGAGCTTTCTCAAGTTTTCAAATGCTCGAGGCCATGAAAGTTCCTTCCGGCTACTCGGGACTCATACACAGGTATCTTGACTCAAAAAAGCAAAGGTTTAGCAACATGAAGTTGCAAGACTGTCATGTGATGATGACACAATTACTTCTGATACCACTCAGAGGGATAATGGACGATCACGTCCGCAACACACTTATTGACTAGTGCAACTTTTTCGATGCTATGTCTCGAAAGTCGATCAGTGTGCAGCATCTGACACGACTACCAGACGAGATCATTTCAATACTATGTGAAATTGAGATATATTTCCCACCGTCATTCTCTGACGCCGTGGTCCATCTACTAGTTCATATTGTTGTGGAGGTTAAAGACCTTGGACCGACATTCTTGCATATCATGCTCCCGTTTGAACGGATAAATGGAACTATGGAGGGATACGTTCGTAACAAACCCCGTCCGGATGGAAGCATCATCGAGGCCTATCTAATCAAGGAGTGTATATCATTCTGCAAGAATGTCATAAATGATAATCAATCTCTTGGTTTGCCCTTGAAGAAACATGTTGATAGGCTCGAAGGAGTGGGTCACTCACAGCTGAAGCGTGATTTAAATGTGGATATAAAAAACCACTGAGACGACGTCGAAAGAGCGCACAGAGTAGTGTTACAACACGCAAATATAATCAGTCATTAGCTGCAAACTCACAAAGAGACCTTAGGGAGAGAGCACGGAATGGCAGGGAGGCATAGGACCGAGGCCCAGATCATTAGAGAGCACAACTCCAAATTTGCTTCTTGGTTCAAAGAGCGAATTCGGGACAAGCCACTGCCGACCGGTATGGCCAATGCACATCTCATCTATGCATTAGCAGTAGGCTCCGCTTGCACTGTCGTCACATACCAATCATATAATATAAATGGATACACATTCTATACTAAGGCAAAGGACAAAAACTGTCATTACAAGAACTCTGGGGTGACGATGTTGCAGTTGACCGAGAATGAGAGTAATAGATACTACGGCAGGATCGAAGAGATATGGGAATTTGAGTATGTCGAATATTACACGGTGCCATTGTTCAGGGTCAGATGGGCGAAGAACGTGGTTTCATTACCATGTCTCTGCCTGAAGTAAAAGGGAGTGAAAGGAATCACTTCCAAATATGAGCCTTGGGTATTCGCTAAGGACGTGGCACAATGCTTCTATTTAACTAACCCTTCAAGCCGAGCCGTGTTGTCGTCCGGAGAGGCAAAAGGAGCATCATCGGGATGGACGGAGTCGCCAACGAGGATGACTATGATCAATTTGGCGTGGACCCAATAGGAAAGAAGATGTATGAAGAGCAAGACTACACCACTAGAAGGAGCAGAACTACCTTGCCTGAGATAGAACGTCCCTTCCTGAGAAAGAGTCACAGCGCTGGCCGGAAGTACTCAAGCAAGATTAAGAAGACCCAAGCCGCCGCAGAGAAGGTTGTCAAACGACATCGTACTGCATGATTCATTTGTGTACTTATTTTAATGTGTACCACACATAACCCCTAAATTAACCGTACCATATTTATGTACTCTGAACCACGAGAAGAATTTGTGTCGTTGTAAATATTTGTATTATGCATGTCGTCGCTCAAAACGCTATCCACGAATATGTGGCGGACCCTATTTTAAAAACCTACTGCTGGCGTTGGCCACGTCACCTACGCCAGCACTAACAATGAATCAACTTAATTACTACCTGAGAGCACAAAAGAACTCGTTTTCACTTTCTCCCCCATCTCGCGCCGCCGCCGTCACCCCCACCCTGCCCTCCTGCCGTCATCGCCCCCGCCTTGCCACCGGCCGCTGTTGCCCCCACCCCACCCTGCCCTCCACCGTCACCCCCGCCTTGCCACCAGCCGTTGTTCACCCCACACCGCCTTGCCCTCCGTCGTCGCTCCCCGCCTTGCCATTGAGCGTTGTTCCCCCCACCCCCTTGCCCTCCACCGTCGCCCCCGGCTTGCCACTAGCCGCCCGCCCCCCTCCGCTCCACAACTCATCGTGTATGTCCTCCTCCGCCGGGTCCCTCTCGGTTCGGACAGTATAAGACCTGCCTCTACCAATTTATTTTCATGTAGATTTGTTCTAGTGTTCATATTATTGCGATGAAATGCACATATTATGTGTACCTGTGAATTGATGAAATGTATGACATGTGTGCAAATGTGTTTAATGTTTATTTATATATATGTGGTAATTGTGAATTGATCAACTTTTTCGGCGTGTGCTTGTTTTAGTCAATGCAACATTGCATTTTGTTGCTCATGAAGTGTCTCGCTATGTTTCATTTTTGCAGGGAATGTCTATAGAGTTGCCAGTATTCTGGCGAAACATATATTTAGTTCCATTTTGTCAAATTTCTGGCACTCAATATGTCCAGTATTTAGCAAAGGTCATGGCGATTTTTATGCTGATTTTAATTATATGAACACAACACAAAATGGAAGAGTGCCCCTACTGTTGCGACACTAGGGGTATGTGTGACGATCCTCACCTTGACAACAATAATGGTTTCTCCCTCACGCTTCAAAGTGACTACAAATATTATACGGTAATCATCAGTTTAAATATTTGTTGGCACATATATTTCGTTCTTAGGCATGTATTATATATGGTTTTTCTGTTCTTCAAAGTGTAATTTCTGTTTTTTTACATTTCGACTAGTGTATCCCTTGCCATGCAAGACCTTTTGTCCAAGACAAGTTTTTCCTCCATATTGAGATGCTTAAGAGCACTTACGGAGCTGGTCCAAATGATGCACCATACCTGCAGCTAGTGCAGACATTGAACAAGAACAACATTTCTAGAAAATGCATGACATGATTTTGATCGCTTTCATATACACATTCTTCTTTCAACTGATAGTATATATGTGTTATTATTGCTTACTATGTTACTATTATGTTCAAGAACAGAAGCTCCCTAGATGTGTTGTGCCTCACGTGATGGATGACTACCACGACGAGATGTACGACTCGAAATTAATGAATGAAGCCAACTATTGAGAGACTGCGAGTTCAAGATTGGAGATCGGTGGATCTCTGTCCTACACCATGGACATGCAGGCGTTTTCCTATTCTTCAACAAAAAATCCTAAAGGAGAGGAGTACCGTGCTAGTAGCATGGTTTTGGGTACCGCCCGACAAAAACGGATACTGGGCGGTTACCGCGTTTCTCGCCGCCCCACGAGAAATACCTATCCCGAGCAAAAAATACCAAATTTTTTGAATAATTTGAATTTGAACGGTCAAGGTCTACTAAATTAGCTTTGTTTCTCGTTTCAAGCATCACCTTTGGTCTGGTGTAGTGGTAACCATCTGTTATGCCCCTCGAGATGTAGATGGTTCGAGTCCTCCTTCAGCACTTTTTTTCTGTTCTTTTTGTTATTTTTCAGAATAGGCAGTAAAAAAATGATGGCCCAAAGAATCGAACTCGCGACCTAAACACAGCCTAGGGCACACATAGTTGACGTACCACTGCGCTACTACCTCTTTGCTGAATGACATCTGTTCAAGATATTATTATGTCTAAGTTAAAATTGTTTGAATTCAAAATTTAATTGTAAATTTCGTCCGAAATTTGTTCGGTATTTCTCGGTAACCGTAGTTACCGGGAATATCGCCCACCCACGAGAAAATTTTCCTATTTGGGATCCAAAACCTTGGCTAGTAGTAACGATGGCTGAATGAACAAGATGTAATATGCATACATGGTTTAGTTTAGCGAATGTTTAATATGTCATGATCGATAAGAAGAACTAGCTACTTTGTGGTTAATATATGTACACATGTGAATAAACGATGTGTGAATATATTAATGCAAATATCTTATTAAAATCAATGTGGGACAAAAACATGTTATATAAATTCATAATAAATTACGCTGCTGTGGCAGCGATTTTCTGCTGCTATGGTTGATATTGCCGTTGTGTAGTTAAATCCAACGCCATAGGTATCCAGAATAGTGCTGGCGTGGGCTCCAACGTCACCACTATATTTTAACATTGGCGCCATATTGGTGGCGTGGGGCTCCAGCGCCAGCAAGGCTGTTTTTGGCATTGCCATAGCTAGGCTTTTCTTCACTAGTGTGGAGTAAATTGTTCAAGGAGGAAATAGAAAGCAGAGGTGTGGGTGCAGTTGTTGCTCGGCGTCTGACATCGTTAAAATAGCGGGTGGATGCGAGGAGCCAACCGCCGTGTGGCCGGATTAGGTTTCTCGGCACACAAGAGGCTTTAATGGAGGAAGGCGGGCAATCTGCAACTGTTTGAATGCGGCGAGGAGGCGTGTTCAGTCAGGCGACACCCTCGACCGGCGCACCGCTTCAATGGCAGAGGCAGTGAGAGGTCGAGTCTGCTCTTCGCCGGCTTCAATGTGGAGCGGACGCTCTACAACGGCATGAATGCGAGCAGCTGACGCCGGGTGGGAACACGTGCAGGAGAGGGGGAGAGAATTTGGGTGGGCCAGGGTGGTCAGAAGCAGTCGTGGGTCTTGTCCGAGCGCCCGCAAAGCCCCCCACGCCTGTCTCCGGTTTGCGGGAGAAATTGCGTCTAGACCGCCCGCGGGCCGATACAGGCCCATCTTGGATGAATTTTGCGGTCTGAACGTATGCGGGCTGTTTGAGGGTCCGCGTTGGAGAGGCCCTTAGCATGTGTAGATAGTTTTGATGTAAGTCTTACCGAGTTCACTTTACTCATCCTTGCTTAATGTCTTAAACAGTTTGTTGCAGAGGGGACCATTGACCCCATTGATGGTTTCTACCTTGACATTGACATCACTGAGTAGATTGGAGGTACTAGATGGCAATATGGTTCATTGGGAGGTTCATTTGTTTAGTTCCAAGCCTCTTAGGCGTTTGTTAAAATTGACCTGTAAATAAGATATATTTTGCTTTCATTATTGCTTGTTGCTCAGTGTTGGGTCATGTGATCCTGCCTGAAATTAATTCGTTATGTTTTGCTCAACAGAGCCTTTGAATGTATATGTTTTGAGTCATAGAGTCTGTGTTGTGATACATGTTTCCAACACATGACGTGCATAATATGTTTATGCTTATAAAGTGCACATTGTGTGTAGGGGTTTAAAATATTGGTTGTGTACTTGCAAGTGGGTCGGTCCTTGTCTTGGGGGGTTGCATTGACGTTATTCGACAGGGATGGGCCTGGATCAGCTGGATCTGCCACCGGGTAGGAGCGGCAGCCGACAACGAATTGACGGCATGTGTGGTGGTGGTGGTCGCTGCAGCGACTAGGGTTGGCGCTCGTGAGAACGTAGGAGAAAGAGGAGGGGTACCAATTCGAGAAGAGAAAGGGGTGTACCGATTCGAGGGGTTTGCTCATGTAGCGGAGTTTTGCAACGAATAATATGTTTGGCAGTGGCGAGTTCATGTAAATTAGGCAAATTCTATATTTTCTAGTAGATGCAGATGGACCGAGCTCGCTACATGTTTTTGCCCTGCTCTCGGGCTCAACATCGAGAATTTAGCTTCTCAGAGACCAGCCTTCGGGTCAACTTCATCTGTGGAGTTGATGGGGTTAGAAACTAGAGGACATTCAAACACGACCTTAATTTCAACTGGTATATGCAACCGAACAGCAAAAATTAGAAGTCAAACTCATTGCAAAACAGAGGCCGGTTTGGTTTTGGTCCAATTCAATACCGAGGGCCGCCTCCCCTCATCAACGTCCAAACAAAGCGAAGTTGACCATGTGCGTCATGCATGACGTAAAATCGGTGCGCTCTAAAGCACGTACGGAGAAATATAAATGAATATATTATATACTCTAAAGCACGTCTATATACATATATATTTAGTCCATATTAAAAGCTCTAAAAAAGACTTAGGAACGAAGCAAAGTTGATGAAGTGTGTCATGCACGACTGCAAAATCGGTGCGCTCTGATTGGTCCATCCGGTGCTCCCACGGATCGACCCCCCTCCCGCGAAGCTCCCGCCGCCCGATAAAACCCGCGCCTCCGGTGCCTTTCCAGCCCACAGACACAGAGCAGAGCAGCGCACAGCATCCCGATCCAGCGCCCCCGCTCCCCGCACCTCGAGTAGCGTTCCCCGCTCGCCGGAGAAGCAGCAAGATGGCCGGCAGGAAGGGCGTCGCGAGGAAGAAGGCAGTGACCCGCTCCGTCAAGGCTGGGCTCCAGTTCCCCGTCGGCCGCATCGGGCGCTACCTCAAGAAGGGCGCTACGCGCAGCGCGTCGGCTCCGGCGCCCCCGTCTACCTTGCCGCCGTCCTCGAGTACCTCGCCGCCGAGGTAACTGCCGATTTTGTTCGACATCTGAACTTATCTGCCTCCTCCTCGAGTTAATCTGCCTTTCTGCCCGGTCCTGTTCCTCTTGTGTCGGACAGATCACCAATTTCGTTCATGTTTGAATCGCAGGTCCTGGAGCTCGCCGGCGACGCGGCCAAGGAAAGCAAGAAGGCCCGCATCATCCCGCACCACCTGATGATCGCCGTCCAGGGCGACCCGGAGCTCAGCCGGCTGCTCGCCGGCGTCACCATCGCGCACGGCGGTGTGGTGCCCTACATCAACTCCGCGCTGCTCCCCAAGAAGAAGGCCGCCGGCGCCGCAGAGAAGTCCCCCAAGGAAACGGCCGCCGCTACCAAGTCCCCCAAGAAGACGGCCGCCGCTACCAAGTCCCCCAAGAAAACGGCCTCCGCTACCAAGTTCCCCAAGAAGAAGGCTGCAGCCACAAATTAAGGAGTAGCTGTCTGCAATTGATCTTGTGAATGATCGCCACCTGCTTTTGCTTCTGAACATTTGTCATCTGCATGGACTTCTCTCTTCCATCATCTGAAAATCCCCCCGCTATTTGCTCACCGAAACAAACAGGGTAGTACTCAATTTCAGCCCCTCATCTTATGTTATGTCAATCACACAAATCATAGACCTACCAAGCTGCAGGAAACTGAATCTTTGAATGAATCATGCCTGACTGATGGTATGTTATCATCTTTCACCGCGCTGCGGGGGAAGCTTATGATTTTGCATATTTCCATCTTCTACGTTCTGAAACTAAGAAATGATGGTGGCGCTAAATTGGACTAGGAATAGTTGAAAGGTACTCCCTCTCTTCCTAAATGTAACGCGTTTTGTCAATTTAAATTAAACTGACAAAAAATCTTACATTTAGGAACAGAGGGTGTAATAAGCAAGATGCTTCAGAACAGAAGTCGTGCAGACAAACATGCCAAGTTATAGCTTGAGTGCTTGACCATGCTCAAAATATTCATGCAGACAATTTAACCTTCCAAACCACAAACCTGATAATCATTTGACTACTAGATGCAAACTACTCCCTCCGTTCCCTAATATAAGACCTTTTAGCTTTTTCTTGATTCCTATGTATCTAGAATTCTAGATACATTTTAGTATGTATGTTAACTCATTTTAGTATATGTAGTCAATATTCTAAAATAGCTAAAATGTCTTATATTGGATAACGGAGGGAGTTTTTTTTGACATCAAAATGATTTTATTCCTCAAATAATGCACATGTATTTACAAGCAAATGAGAAATAAAATCAGGGATCTCATCATCCCATGAACCTGAACATCTATTGCAAAAAGAGCTCTTTGCTATTTCGTGTGCCACCTGATTTGCCTATCTAAAACAGTGTTTCAAGGATATCTTTGCAAAGTCCCCCAAGAAGAAGGCCGCAGCCACAAATTAAGGGGTAGCTGTCTGCAATTGATCTTTCGAATGCTCGTCACCTGTTTTGGCTTCTGAACATTTGTCATCTGTATGAACTTCTCTCTTCCATCATCTGACCCCCCCCCCCCCCCCCCCCCCCCCGCTCTTTGCTCACTGAAACAAACAGGGTACTCAATTTCAGCCCCTCGTCTTATGTTATGTCGATCACACCAATCATAGACCTATCAAGCTGCAGGATTTATTCAAAGATTCAGTTTACGAGTTTGCATATTTCCATCTTCTACGTTCTGAAACTAAGAAATGATGGTGGCGCTAAATTGGACCAGGAATAGTTGAAAGGTTCTCCCTCTCTTCCTAAATGTAAGGCGTTTTGTCAATTTAAATTAAACTGACAAAAAGTCTTACATTTAGGAACAGAGGGTGTAATAAGCAAGATGCTTCAGAACAAAAGTCTTGCAGACCAACATGGCAAATTATAGCTTGACCATGCTCAATATTCATGCACACAATTGAACCTTTCGAATCAGAAACCTGAGAAGCATTTGACTGCTAGATGCAAACTATTCACTCCGTTTCCAAATATAGAACCTTTTAGCTTTTTCTTAATTCGTATGTATCTTGGCACATTTTAGTATGTATGTTAACTCATTTTAGTACTCCCTCCGTTCCTATATATTTGTCTTTCTAGAGAGTTCAACAAGTGAGTACATACGAAGCAAAGTGAGTGAATCTACACTCTAAAATATGTCTATATACATCCGTATGTGGTAGTCCATTTGAAATCTCTAAAAAGACAAATATTTAGGAACGGAAGGAGTATGTATGTAGCCAATATTTTGAAATAGCTAAAAATGTATATTTTGAAATAGCTAAAAGTTCTTATATTACATAATGGAGGGAGTATTTTTCTTTGACATCAAATAGATTTTATTCCTCAAATAATGGACATGTCATTTACAAGAAAATGAGAAATAAAATGAGGGATGTCATCATCCCATGAACCTGGAAATCTATTTCAAAAAGAGTTCTTTGCTATTTCGTCTGCCACCTGATTTGCCTATCTGAAACAGTGTTTGAAGGGTATCTTTGAAAAGTCCACAATCAGTACTTCGCACTCCATGATGGTTGCTACATCAGGACCTAAGTAGTCCTCAAGCCGGTTGATAGTATCAACGGCAAAGGAACAATCAGACTCGATTTCCACCTTGGTACAGCCGATATGGCCCGCCAAGTACAGTTCGTTCCTTATTGGAATTAGCTCTGCTGAATCCACGTCACGGATATTGGGCACAAACCAACTTGCTGCGGCTATAAAATCACACCGGTCGTCACGATCCACAGCGCCACAAGCATCTAAGCGTGTTTCATAATGAACCAAGGCACCAACGTTTATCGTCACCATCCCATGACTTGGTTTCTTTTTCACATACGATCACTATTCCTAGTTGGACCTTTGGGTATGATTGATCTTATGTAATTCGTCGTCAAAACCCTGATAGATAGTGCAGTTTTCTCAGGCGCCTGGACTTGAACTCCGTTCACTATTTGGCATCGTTGCCACCATTTACACCAGGCCGCTATGATCGCAAGCTCCGCCCTTGGTAAATCTCCATCAGCGCCTTGTAGTTTCGAGAGAATCTCCATGGTAATAGATCCCGATCTGTCCTCTATTACAGCCATCTGAATGACTTGCACCAAGCCCATCTGATCCCAAACTTTCATTGTTCGTCGGCATTTAAACAAACAATGTTGGATGTCTTCATCTCTGATCGAACACACCGGGCATTGAGGTGAGCAGGGAATGTGCCGGTTTGCTAGTACCCCCAAGCATAGGGAGTGTGCCGTGCAAAACCTTCCATGCGAAATGCTTAATCTTTCCTTGTATTTTTAGCCTCCACATATCCTTCCAAACAGAATTAACTTGCTCTTTGCCTTGACCATCAACTCTCATCAGACGTGTTACATCTTGATGCTCGAACTCCTTATGATAAGCACACCGTACAGAAAAAGTGTCTGATCATGTATAATTCCAAGCTACAAAATCTTCTGTTATATGAGCATTCAAATAAATTTGTAGGATCCTATAGACATCAGTAGGTGAGAAAACATCACGAATAAGATCCTCATCCCATTGTCCTGTGTAAGGATTTATTAAATTTTCCACCATCGAGAGCATTCTTGCACCCCTATCTATGATAACTCTTCTTGACACACTCGCTGGAATCAATGGATGTTGCCATATGTCAATTTTCGACCATGTTCCAAATGCAACCGCTATTAAAAGTATGGATACCTGCAACAATGCTTTGCCATGTGTAACATGATCCTTTGTTTGGACCAGCTCTCAAAATATCACCATCTGGATAGTATTTTGCCCTCAACACTTGTGCACACAAAGGGTCTGGGTTCTGGATTAGTCGCCAGCACTATTTTGCTAACATAGCAAGAATAAAATTGTGCAAGTCTCTAAACCCAAGCCCCCTTCCTTCTTTGGAATATGGAATACACAACCTCCACCATGCAAACCAATGCATCTTCTTTTTCTCCTCGTTATCACCCCACCAGAACCCAGAGATCTCATCGGTAATAGACTTGCAAATTCCTTTGGGAAGTTTGAAAACATACATGGCATAAGAAGGAATTGCCTGGGCTACAGATTTTACCATAATCTCTTTCCCTGCATCGAGAGTGTTTTCTCCTTCCATCCCATCAATATCTGGCAAACTCTATCAATCAAGTGCTGGAAGCAATCACTTCTGCCAACACCAACCATAGTAGGGATGCCAAAATATGTGCCAGATAGAGCTTTAGTCACAATATTTAATTCTCTGTACAGATTGTCCCTAGTATGAACATTTGTATTAGGGCTGAAAAAAATACTTGATTTTGCATTGCTCACAAGTTATCCTGAGCTACTACAGTATGTATTGAGACCCCTTTGCAGAGTACTTGCATTATGTGAGCCAGCCTTCATCAAAATCAATGAGTCATCTGCAAATAATAAGTGTCATTAATCCAAACAAGCCCCTGTTCATGCCAGTTGAAGAATGTCTTTCATGCCAGTTGACCTGCACAACATAGAAAAAGGAAGAGCCTACAACAAAAAAGCCATTTCTGCATCTACCACCGGAATGTAATTCCATACACCTGCAGAGCAATCAATTTCATCGGTCATAACAATTTGTACAAGCCATTCATGCAAAAGCTATTAAACTTATATTGCCCAATTTATGTATAGATAACGAACTACTCCATCTGTCCCATAATATAAGATGTTATTTAGATCCAATATGACAGTGGGAGTAACTGGCAAGATGAGGTACTACTTATTCTGGTTCACACGGAAACAAATTTTAATAAGGGCAGATTAAAATAGAGATGATTAAACATGCAATAGCCATCACTTGAGCAGCTTCATAATTAAGGGCTAGGAAATCGGAATAGGTGCAGCAGGGACACATACACCATCTTCACAATCAAGGGATTGTTTAGCTATAGAGCAACAAATCCAGTGAAATAATTTACATCGAAACCGAATACGAACTTTCCGCGACCTGAGTGACAAATGACAAATCCAACACAATTCGCATCCAAGGCATTCTGGTAACAACTAAGAACACTAGGGATGCCTCTTATATTTTCCAAGAGTAATGAGATCCAGCCAATTGTGGGGTCGATCATGGTACAAATTCAACTCATAATACCAACACCGCAGCATTACTTTCTTTTAAACATACACATTTGCATACAATAGTAACCCAAGCGCAAGTTGGAAGGAGAAAGGCCGACTAGTGTTCTCTATATTTGGCAGACTGCCATCGGTACAACATATACAACAGGAGTTACAACAAAAGGCCCGATGAATGTGGCATGCAGTCCCGGGCAACACCCATGATCCTATATACTAGGAGAGTATGCACACGCTACACAGGTACAAAACACATGGAATAATACATGTTAACACCCCACTCAGCCGGAACTCCATTGGGAAGGATGTTTACACTGTCACCCCGACATGTTTACATTGTGTAGGCAGGCCCTTGGTGAACACATGTGCAAATTGTGAGATGGACGAAACGTGTAGGACGCGAGCTTCACCGAGGGCCACAAGATCGCGGACGAAGTGAAGATCAATCTCAATGTGCTTCACCCGTTGATGTTGTACCGGATTGGTGGTGATGTAGGCTGCACTGACATTGTCACAATAGACGATGGTGGCTTGAGACGGAGGGCACCGTAATTCATGTAGCAGTTGGCAAAGCCAACATGACTCGGCAATACAATTTGCCACACCCCTGTATTCGGCCTCCGCACTGGACCGGGATACTGTGGCCTGTCGTTTCGAAGACCAAGAGAGGATACTTTGTCCAAGAAAGACACAAAAGCCCGAAGTAGATTTGCATGTGTCAGGGCACCAGGCCCAATCTGCGTCGGTGTAGGCAACGAGCTTGTGCGAGGACGACTTGTAGAGTTGTAAGCCATATTGTGTTGTACCACACAAGTAGCGAAGAATGCGCTTGACAAGCTACATGTGAGAGTCGCGTGGGGCATGCATGAATAAACACACTTGTTGCACGGCATAGGAAAGGTCGGGCTGGGTGAGAGTGAGATATTGCAGAGCTCTGGCTAGGCTGAGATAGAGGGTGGGGTTGGCCAAGAGGGTGCCGGCACTGGCGGAGAGCTTGGCGGTTGTGTCGACAAGAGTGGGAACTGACTTGTAGTGGAGCATGTTGGCTAGTTTGAGGACCTCAAGAGCGTACTGTTGCTGACACAAGAAGAGACCATAATCATTAGGGGTGACATTTGTGCCAAGGAAATGATGAAGGTCACCAAGATCGGTCATGGAGAATTCATGCTTGAGGGCGTGGATGATATGGTGGAGAGTGTGGGGTGTGCTTGCGGTGAGAATGATATCATCAACATAGACAAGCAGGTAGGCGACGGAATCACCGAGGTGTAGTATAAAAAGGGAGGAATCGCTCTTGGATGCAAGGAAGCCAAGGGACAAGAGAAATGTCCGAAAGCGATGGAACCATGTGTGTGGGGCTTGTTTCAAACCATAGAGATACTTACGGAGTAAGCACACGTGGTCCGGATGGGAGGGATCAACAAAGCCAGAGGGTTGAGCATGAACACCGTCTCCTTGAGGTCGCCATGAAGGAAGGCGTTCTTGATGTCGAGTTGACGGATGAGCCACGAGCTCTCCACATGGCAAGGCTAAGAACAACCCGAATGGTGGCCGGTTTGACAACCGGACTGAATGTTTCTTCATAATCAACGCCTTCCTTTTGAGTAAAGTCATAGACAATTCATCGTGCCTTGTATCATGCCAAGGTACCATCGAGATGGAACTTGTACGATAAATCCACTTGCCGGTCACCACGTTAACACATGCAGGCCTCGAAACCGAACACCAAGTCGAATTCTTCATTAAAGCATCATATTCATCACACATTGCATGTTGCCAGTTGGGGCCTTTTAGAGCCGAACGGTACGCGACACGTATGGGAGAGAGGGACGTGGAAGTGGTGTTGGTAAGGAATAAACGTTTGGGTTGGCAAAAGCCCGATTTGGCACGTGTATGCATTTTGTGTAAATTATGTGGTAGAAGAATTGGACGGGCACATGCGGGCAGACATGGAGAAGAGGGAGTGGTCGTCGCGGAATTTGAGGTAGATCCGGTGGGGCGGGCAGACGAGGAAGGTGCGGGATCCGAGGTAGAGGCGCGGTCAGGGGCGGGATCCGAGGAACCGCATGGGGACGGTGCAAGTGGGGCATCAGACGTGTGGGGAGCGGTTGGCATGGGGATCGAGGTGGATTCGGGAGGCCGGTGGGAGCTGGTGGAGGAGCGACGCGTGGGGGATGGGGACCCGGTCGAGGTGGTGGGTGGGGATTCCTGCGGCATGGTTGGTCTCCATGGGGGCATCCCATCCGGACCGGTTGGCCGGGCCCGCTGCGGAGGCGAGGGAGGTGTGGGATCTGGTGTCGGGTCAGAAGGAAGGATATGGCGGGGGGGATCCAGTGTGGCGTGCGGTTTGGGGGTCGCTGGTGTGGCTGGTTCGTAAGGAAAAATGTGTTCATCAAACGTGACGTGCCAGGAGACGATAACGCGACGAGTGGTGAGATCATAGCAGCGGTAGCCCTTGTGTTGAAGGGGGTAGCCAAGAAAAACGTAGCGTGTCGAGCGTGGCGCGAGCTTGTGAGCAAAGGTGGCATAGAGGTTGGGGTAGCACAAGCAGCAGAACACACGGAGGTGATCATCCGAGGGATGTCGTCCATGGAGAAGGTAGAATGGTGTAGAGCCAGCAATGGAGCGAGAGGAGCGAATGTTGAGTAAGTGGGTGGCGGTGTGCAACGCTTCGACCCAGAATGGCGGAGGTAAATGTGCTTGGAGGAGAAGTGTGTGTATGATGTCATTCGTGGTACGAAGGAGGCGCTCGGCCTTGCCGTTTTCTGGAGACGTATGTGGACACGAGAACCGGTAGGCGATGCCATTGGTGGAAAGAAAGGTGCGTAAGGAGTTGTTGATGAATTCACCGCCATCGTCGCATTGCAAAGCTTTGATGATGACATTGTATTGGGTGCGCACAAATGTAAAGAAACGTTGCAAGACGGTGGAGGTTTCAGACTTGTTGCGTAAGGGAAGGTCCACGAAAAATGTGTATAATCGTCGAGTACAACTAAATAATATTGGTAGCCTGAAAAGCTTACAATAGGTGACGTCCACAAGTCACAATTAAAAAGCTCAAAGGGGGCATAGGTGCGGCTACTAGAAGAAGGAAATGGAAGACGCGGTTGCCGGCCGAGCTGACACGCATTACATGGAGTGCGCACCACATTATTACATGAAGGAAGAAAATCATTGGCAGCTAAAGAAGCAATGGTTTGTGGACTTGGCTGACCGAGCTGACGATGCCACATGTCTGCAGGAGAGGCAGTGGTGAAGAGAGCAGCGGGCCAAGTTTTGTTATTGCCGAAGAATGGATAGAGGTCGCCAGAGCTAGCGGAGATCATGATGACCCTCCTGGTTCGAAGATTCTTCACAAGAAAACCGAAAGGGTAAAATTCGATAGAGCAAGAATTGTCGCGAGTGAATTGATGTACAGAGACGACACTAGTGACAACACGGGGCAAAAACAAACGTCACGCAAGTTAAAATTATGGGGGAGTGTGGTAGAGCCGATGGCTTGAATGGGGAGATGAGTGCCGTTGCCAACAACAATGTGAGATAAATGATGCTTTAAAGAAGGATTGGATCGGTGAATGTTACCAGGGTTGCCGGTGAGGTGAGATGAGGCACCACTGTCGAGGTACCACTCGGCGGGGACATTGCCGTTGTTGGGGAAGCCTTGAGAGTTGTAGGCCGCCTGGAGCATGGCGAGATGATCCCAAGACGGCGGGTGGAGCGGAGTTGACGCGGGGTAGGCCAGGAACTGCCTCGAGTACGCATTGGTGTGGGCACCCGGGCGCGGGCCGAGAACACCAGCAGCATTGGGTGGGATCCACCCGGAGCGCGGAGAGGGCAAGGCCATGCCATAGGGGGCGAAGAAGCCCATGTAGGGGTTGAAGGGCGGTGCGGAGCCCCGGCCACCCTGGTCACCACGACCGCGTCCACGCCCACGGCTGCGATCACCGTTGTCCTACTGGCGAGAGGAGGAGCGCGCCCATCCGATTGTCCGTGGCCGCGGTCGTTCCCACGATCTTGAGAGCGGTCGGCCCCGCGATCACCCGAGCGAGGAGCGGAGCCCCCGGCGCCACGGGATCCTGATGCCGCGGAGGAGCCGCCGGGAGGGGCGCCAGATCTATGGACAGCGAGCACGGTGGCGCTGACCTCTGAAGCACGCTGGGAGAGGTTCTCCTCGGCGCTTGGCGAGAAGACAGTCTCGAACGGGGGCAGGGGAACGATGTCGCCTAGGACGACCTGGATGGTGTTAAGACAACCATCAAGGCCATGGAGGAACTGGGTGGTGAGGTCGACCTCGGTGACGACGTGGTCGATGTCGGCGAGGCCGACAGTGAGCAGTTTCATGTGCCGCACATACTCGGTGGCTGAGAGGTCTCCCTTCTTGAGATTGCGGTGCTGACGATTGAGTGTCAAGTACCGAGCAGCGCGGTTGGCGAGGAAGTAGGCGTTGATCCTGGTCCAGAGATCGTAGGTGGTGGTAGCGCCGATAACGTGGTCGATGATGGAGTCCGCAAGAGTGGCATACAGCCCCAGAGCGACATGGGCGTCGAGCTCAAGGTACTGGGAATCAGCGTTGCGGGGAGGTGGGTGCTCGATGGGGTAAGAGAGGCCATGGCGGACAAGGATCATGAGGAAGGACTTCCATTTGTGATAGTTTTGTTCATCAGGATCGAGGAGGAATTTGATGTGGTTGGAGACATGATCATTGAACATGGGATGGAGAGCAGGGCGCCGGTGGTGGAAGTGGTGGCGGGTGGGCAGAGGAGAAAAGGGGTGCGAATTGGAATGCAGAGGGAGCGGATGAGCCGTTAATGAGAGCCGGATTGGTGCCGAACACGAAGGCCGGTGAAGATGCGGGAGTAGTAGAGGCCATGGTGCCGCCGGACGTGGCTGCAGAGGAGGCAGAGGAGAGGGAGCTCGGCGAGGAGGCGGAGCTGGTGGAGGCGGAGGAAGAGGATCAGTGCTCGACAGCGATGGCGGAGGTCAGAGCGGAAGCGAGGAACTGGTCGCTGATACCAAGTTGGAAGGAGAAAGGCTGAATAGTGTTCTCTGTAATTGGCAGACTGCCATCGGTACAACATATACAGCAGGACCTACAACAGAAGGCCCGATGAATGTGGCACGCAAGCCCGGGCAACCCCCGCGATCCTATATACTAGGAGAGTATGCACGCGCTACACAGGTACAAAATACACATGGAATAATACATGTTAATAGCGCATGCACATAAAAAGAGAAGGAACATCATGGGACAAAGCTTTGAAGGAGGAATTTCAATGTGACACAACACGAGACATAAGACTTCAGCTTGCCTCAATGCTTCAAAGAATATATGTGATGTAAGATTAACTGACAGGGCCAACACCTATCATTAATCCAAACAAGCCCCTGTGTCTTTATGCCAGTTGATTGATGTCCTCATGCCTTTTTTTTGAAAAGGAGGATTATCAGGGGCCTCTGCATCTACCAGTTGACCTACACAACATAGAAAATGGAAGAACCTACAGCAAAGAAAGTGATTTCTGCGTCTGCCACCGGAACATAATTCCAGACACCTGCAGAGCAATCAATTTCATCGGTCATACCAATTTGTACAAGTCATTCATGCAAAAGCTATTAAACTTATATTGCCCAATTTTTTTACAGACTCAAACAATAAACTCTGGCTTCACTAGTATTGTGGACTTCTATAAGAACCTACAAATTTGGATCCGCTCAGCATTAACACAATGCAAGCAATACGAGCATAGAGAAGTGGTATATGATCTGTAGAACAGTGGCACGCCTAGAAATTATATTGCCACCATCAAGTTTTTGCCTATAATTGTTCTTGACAAAATCTACAAATTAGTGGTTCAAAGAACTCCAGCAGAGGGCAATTCTGAACAGCCTGGCTTACCAAATCATTTAAAATAGTTTGTCGTGATGGGCAATTCTGAACAACCTAGCTATCAAATGAAATTTAGTTAAATCCATTCAGTACAAGCCTCGAGAAGGGACTGTGCATCATCTTGTTAGTAGACACACTTCCTTCAATCCACAATATATGCCATCCTTTTTAAATCTGTACAATATCAAAACAATACTTTGGCTAACACTTCTAATGATAAATGATAGTAAAAGACGCTATTCATCATTAAAGTAGCATTTATGGTGAATCTGACCATTTTGATCATGCATTTAATAAAGTATTGAACATCTAATAACATGACCAAATGTGGAGAAAATATACTGCCATAAAACGTAGCTACAAATAGTTGGATAACTAGCAGTTACATATGCCAGTTACACAAACATTGAGAGACATGTTGAGAAAATATGTAAGCAAATCGGTCAGCGTTAAAACAATCGTCCATAAAACTTAATAACTACAAGCAAAATGATAAACAGTACTCCCTCCTCCCAAAATAAGCTTCGTTGATCCATTACAACTCCAGTACAAAGTTGTACCAGATCAACGACACTTATTTTAGGATGGAGGGAGTAGTATTTACTGAAAGTGTGCTCTTTCAGTATTGTAATAGTCATTATTTCACTAGGTACCATAATGATCCCAAATACCATAGCACCAACGTGAAATGGGCAAATGGCATAGCTATAAATCCATAAAATAAAACATATAAAGCAAATGAGAGGGAACAACATACAAATCAAACTAGAACTTGACATTTCATAACCACAAAAATAATCAAATGCAATATAGGAAATGGTAGAAGAGAAACAAAAGAGGTTCCATGAAGGATTTGTTAATAGAGGTTCTACCATTTGCTATATTAACATACAAATCAAACTAGAACTTGACATGTTAATAGCGATGCACAGGGGAGGCCTCCCGCCGCCGCCGGTCCCCGTCCCCCCTCTTCCTCCAGTCCCCTCGCTGCCGCCTAGGTGCGCCGGCCGGCGAAGCCTGCCTGGCATGGGCGGCGGCGGGAAGCCTCTCCCCTTCGTCGTTTGGCTAGCACGGGACGGCCAGATCGATGGAAGGCGTTGGGCTAGCGTGGGGCACGGCGGCGTGGCAGCGGGCGCTCCTGGCGACGGCGTGCGGTCGGCGCGACGACGCTATGGTGGCGTTCTCACGGCGTGGTATGCGGCTGCGCCGCCATTGATGGGGCTCTTTCGAGGGCTGGATCCCGGGGCGGCGGCCCCGGACGGAGGAGGTTGTGTCGGTGGTTGTGGTCTCGCGACGGGCGATGCAGCGGCCGCGATGGTGGACGATCCGTGCATAAGACGCTTGATGGAGGCCATTGGAATAGATATGGGTGAAGACCTGCTCGCGGCTGCTGCCGAGGCCGGCGATGGCGGAACTTTTCGGTGTCGTTCCCTTGTTGAAGGCATCGCTGTTGAGAAGTTCCAGGCCACTATCTGCTACCTCCGTGGGAAACCCTAGATCAGTAGATCTGATGACGGCGGCATTATTGTGTCGTTTTTCTCTTGTGGCGTCATTCTTGGAGGTGTACACGGGCTCGAGAGATCAGTGGACGGAATAATTGGTGGAGCGGTGCTTCATCCTGCACATTAATGGTGGCGTGTCTCGGCGGCGTGGCGCGGTGGAGAGGGACTCATGCAGGAGGGTGTCGTTATCAGGCGCCGTGGTGGCGTCAATGGCACAGAGGCCGGGCAAGGTGGTGCAGCAATACACACTGAAGATGGATTGGTGGAAGGTGGCTGTGGCGGCCTCATACCCGGAAGGCGTCCTGGTTGAGGAGTGCGCCGGACTGGTAGGTGCCCCATACCCGGCAGGCGTCCTGGTTGGGACCTCAGGTCTTAGATGTTTAGGTTTAGCTGCGATGTCTGTTTGGTATTAGGCCCAGACTATCAGCGCCCCTTGATCAATTGGATAGGAGTGGCGACATTTGTTGCATAGACGGTGGCTTTAGTCTTACTGTTGTATCACTTTATAAGGTTTTATGAGAATAATTAATAAAGTGGCCGTATGCATCCCCCAGATGCAAAGGCCGGGGGTCCTCCTCCTTTTCTAAAAAAAATGAAGCAAAAATATGATGTATTTAGTTATGTTACCACTAAACATGGCATCATTCTCATCTACGGGTAGAACAAACATATGCAAAAAAGGAAAGGGTCCTAAGTCATCAGTCAGTGGAGGAGCTAGAGGGAGAACCTGCACTAACAGAAGGAAATGGGAGAGTACGTGAAGGTAACTCGAAAGTAGAGGGGGCAGAACATCATCAAATAAAAGAGAAAGCACGAGGAAGAGAATGGGGAGCTTCTAATGATTGGATGAGATAGCATGGTGTCCAGAAAAGATCAAGTACGTAGCCTGCCAGGAGAGCGTGACAGGTGGCCAGGTGGGTAACAGCTAAGCAAAATGTCATGGAGAAAATCTGGGTCCTCTCTTATACTTGAGAAATGGCAGTAAAAAGGAAAGCAATACATTTTGTTTAAGAAGAGTTCAAGTGCCCGAACCTGCTTGAAGAAGATAAGCTTAGGCCAACTGCAACGCACCACCCCAAATCGTCAAGGTGTGTCCGTTTGGGGTTTAACTGACAGAACGAACGGCCCAACGTGGGAGTATCTCATTTTTTGTCCGGTCCATGTCCGTTCTACTTCATTCCCACACCAAAGTTGATCTGGCTTTAAGGCAAAGTGGACAGAAAACTGACACTCTATGCGCCCCTCACGTCCGTGCGTGACCGGGCTGACCCCACATGTTACCCACCCAACAACTCCCTCTCGCCCACACCCTGTGCCGTCTCTTCTACCCGGCGCTGCTTGCGCCGCTCCGCAGGCTCGCGCAGCCGCCACCGTGGCCGTCTTTGGCGGCCCCGTAGCCTCCTCGTCCTGTGTTGAGCACGACCGCGGGATCTTGGACATCAGCGGTAAATATAAATAAAAACCTAAATCACTCACTTGTTCTTTGTTTAAATATTTTCATACTCCTAATCAGTATTAATTATGCACTACTACACAAAACCTAGTAGCAATTATGTATTTAGGACATTGACATCCGCAGTTCGCTACCTTCAAACGGGGAACATTACAAAACATTCCTTTATTCAAAGGACAAGTGTCCATGAATTGTACAACTTTGAAAAGTCTGCAGATCTGGTAACTGAGCATTTCAACATTTTTGATTATCTGTGATTATCATACATCGTTGCCTCTTCTCAAAGTTATGTTCCATTCTAAGAACATCACTTTCCTTCGATGAACATGCATTTGTATAGTTGTTAAAAAGTATACTCTTAAAATTGAATATATATGTTTGGCATGTGTCGTGCTACAACATACTAGAATTCAAATTGCTCTTGAAATAACTAGACCGGTTATTTATGAATAATTAGAGCGCTTAAATAGGATTTCCCGATATAGTTTCCATATAATTTGATTTTGTGTCATTCTTTGAATAATTAGACCATTTTTAGTAGCTTAAATAGGATAGTGGGATGTTTATAGGTTTCAGATCATTTGATTTCTGTAATCGAAGTAGGGTCATAGGGATAATGCTATGTATTTTTTTGTAGATTCCATCCTTCTGCTTCTCATTATTTTGGAATTTATTTTATCACTATAATTCTCCTTTCCATTTACTCGTGCAAGGAATGTATGATTAGTGTAATTTTCATATGCGATGCATGTGGTATGTCCAAATGCTTGTCGTTGCATTATTTTCTTTTGCTTTGCAGTCCTCTATTTTGGACTTGCCTTCGCATTATATAAAATGTGTAATTATCTCAACCATTTTCTATGTATAAACCTAGTATGTTATAAGGTCTATCGCAGGTTTAGTTCATGACCACAATAAAAATGGATCATTTTGGTTGTACTGTACCTTTGGGTATACCTTATCATTTTTTGTAATTTTTTATTCTTTGTGTGTGTGCTGAACTAAACTTACATTTTTATGTACTCCCTCTGTCCAAAAATACTTGTCGCAGAAATTGATAAAAATGGATGTATCTAGAACTAAAATACGTCTAGATACATCCATTCCTCTGACAAGTATTTTCGGATGGAGGGAGTATATGAGAAACACATTTTTATACAGAAAGAAAGGCATGCCTTCGGTCTAGATATACGTCACACCATACTTGGAATGAGCATTGTTCGGTTTCTTTCACAAGTGTGTCAATTTTCTTAGGCAACTTTGAAGAAATTACTCACTTATTATAAGATCCAACATAACTTGCCAATGAGATATCATAATGTGATGGCGTAAAATAGTACAATTTTCTAAAAAGAACATGTTTCTTATGTAGTTTGTAGTCATGATCTTGTGTGTTTCATATCTAATTAGTTGAAAACGTGTTCAACTATTTGAATTGTTATCTTTTTAAACAAATGGATTGCATTAACATTATTAAACTTGTAAAGTTCATATAAATAAATTAATTATATTTATGGATATTCGGTATTTATATTGAATTGTTTCCTTTTGCAGCATGAGAGTTTATGCAAAAGACTGGCAAAAAATATGATGAATGATAAAACCCATGCAAGTCCTTCGAGACCTAGAAGATCAACAAAAGGGAAAAAGATAAATATCAATGAGCAAAGTTTAGGTATACATAAGTTCATCCAACCATGGTTGTTATGGTATTTGTTTATAGTTGCATGTCTCACGCATATTGTTTTCTTTAGGTTCTCCCATTCAATCTAGTCAATTTACCATAAATACTTCACTCATGTTATTGAGGAGAAATGGAAATAGCCTGTACTAGTAGAAGATAGGTTACTACACAAGTATGCAATGAGGAAAAGGAATACTCATGCATACTACAACATAATCTTGTGGGAACATAAATTTGGTTGTAGGCTTATATCTATTCATCTATTTGTGCGATATTATATTTGTTTTCTCTTGTTCTATCTCAGGATGTCCTTTAGTTAGAGAAACTATATGTAAATTTGAGCCTTTTCAAGTTGCTTAATATCTTTATACACAATTTTACCGAGTTACAGAAAGCGTTCCAGATACTCTGAATTAGATAACTGAATAAATGTATGATATACATAGATTATCTTCATGTGATGTTTATGAATTGAAGACAAACAACTGAATAAAACATGGATCTTCCAATCAATTTGGCAATTTTGCACATGAACATTCAAGTATACTTGCAAGCAATTGTATAATTAGTTTTGTGCAGTAGTAAAGTTTGCATGTTATCTCTTGAAAATCATATTGGTTGCATATTTAGAACTTTAACAACCATATTATGATATCTGTAATACTGCCTCTCCGCCCGTAATATAAATTTCTTGTACTTTTTGACAGAAAAAAAGGTAAAAACAATAATAAAATCATCATGATTCCTTCAAAAAGTTATATGTAGCTAGTCTAAGGATTGTATTTGTATTTCCTTCCTAATAACTTCTATTTTATTGTTGTAGATGAGGATGTCAACACCTCTACACACTTAGTTCCTCCCAATGAGCACCAAGAAATCAAGAAGAAAAACATGACGGCTAAAGGGAAAGAAGCATACTCCTCCAAAGCTATCAAGCGTCCAAGAGGGAGACCACCCAAAGTAGCGAAGCAAACTGAGGGAGGCATATCTAAGAAAGAAGAATAGGTGGTGAACACAAAAAATGGCCAGGTCTAATAAAAAGGAAAACAAACCTGGGACAAGGTAACGAAGAAATGGTTGTTACATGAAACCATGACATAAACTATGGAACGCACAATTGGAAGTGACAAGAAAATTTTAATTTGGCCAAGCTGTTGTAATGTTTTTTGTTTGATTTGTTAGTACAACTTTTATTGTGCTTCTAGCATAATGGGGAATACGACCCCCTAGACTTAATTGGGTCGAATGAGGCTCAAACACCTCAAAAATTTATCACACATTATGTTATAATATTTCTCTGCGATGAGGGTTTTTATAACTCCATCATTGGGTACTCGGCTTGATCAAATGCACATTACTTTCTTATTGTTTTTTTTTTGATACCACAAGTAGTGGGTAGTACCTGGTTAGATCAGATGTCAAGGAAAATCATGATATTATAGACAAAGTTAGAGGTCAATATGAAAGATAGAACTAAAACCTACAAGAATGCATAACATATTCATACTTACACACATAAAAGCATGCCTGATATATTATATTGGTAACATCATTATAGGTTTATATTTTTAATAAAAAATGATAATGCCATAAAGTTATTTAGCATTTTTATATATATGAGTGAACATTGTCGACAAAAGAAATTGCATATATCATGCTTCAAGAAATGTCTATTACTTAAAAATGTAAAATGATATAATTATTCCTTTTACTAGTTCTATATTTTGCCAAGCCATCATCTTTAATGTATTAAAAAACAATATAAATATTTATTTCTATTTTATGTAACATGTTGTTACTCCTAATTACACTCTTCATTGTATAATACACAATATTTTAGACATTATTATTTTTGAAAGGTGAAAATTTAATCCCTATTACTATGAATATATATGTGATTATGTTGTTGAAGATGACAAAAAATAATTGTGTTTTTATGAAAAGATATAATTGATATGATAAATTACAATTTTTAATTATATTTTAACTTCTTGTTTGCATTTGTTTGTTTTTGTTTAAGATAATACTCTAGCAATAGCTAATGGTTTTTATGAGTATTCCTCTATCACATTACTGGATGAGCAATCAACATGCCTGCTAGGTGAGTTGGTGTATGCTGCGTAGTCCAGGTTTGTACACTCCTTTGTCATTTGGTGCATCACTATCCAAGCATCTTTTTTTTTCTCCTCTTCAGTCTTCTTCGTGATTCTTGCTTGCTGCTAGATGCATCTCTTATATATGTAAAAGCAAATAAGTGACCATGACACTCTCAAGTCTTCGGCAGCAATGAAGCATCATGCATGTATTACTTCTGGTTGTCATTAGGTTGTGATTATTTCAAGCTATAAAGACCTTCCATGCCACTGTGGGATATATTCAGAATGGCTATGTAAATCTAGCTGTACTAACTTATTAAAGAATAAATAGTAACCACCGATAAAAACTGATTATGTAGTATTAGATGATAGCAACACAAAAATATATAGACACACGCGCGCGCACACACACACACACACACACACACACACACACACACACACACACACACACACAAACATATACTTACATAAGAAATTCCATCGGAAGGCTATAAATTTCCCAAGGCGATAATTAAATATAAAAGATCGTGAATGTACAAACATCGACACTACACCATGTTCTGAATCTATAGACTGCTCGGCTCTATTCATATGGAATGGAAAGCTTTCATACCCTATATCAAATCTGACTTGAAAAGGTACTTAAAATTGCCGATTTTTGAAATACAAAACTAAATCTAAAATGGTTGTCTGCTGTATGGAAAACAGAATATTCCCAAGATTGGCACTACATGGAAACAATGATCCTATGGCACAACAATCAGATTGCGGATAAGGTATATTAGTATCGTAAATGTGGAATCATGCCATTAGTGCCTGGTCAAAGCTAAAGTTAATTAGCTTGGCCAAGCTTAGTCCATGCATTCTAGATTAGTTCTTCCATCTTTTGATGAAGTCATGAAAATGCTTGTCTGTGTGCCAAAAACTATTATCTCAGTTGCTGACCAAGACAACCTAATGGTTAGATGATTGTGTGAGCACACATATGGGTATTGTGCCCATCTCCCCATAAAAAAGTACTAAGTCATAGGATATATTACTTTCTACATCTGAACGGACATAATTTCAGAGATTTCAGGTAAGATATAGAATTTAATCTAGGTGGCATAGAACTGATTAGGAGTATTGTGTAAAAAAAGAAAAATAGATTAGGAGCATTTGTAGCATGCATGCACACTTCCCTTCAAAGTAGTACATCATATCTCGTATAAGAGATATAGTTGGAGTCATGTATGAATATCTCTACCAACTTACATATGTTTTCCCCTATGATAATCAAATATGAATTTGAAGCCGACAATCTGCAGCGACAACAATGCCCAAAGAGTGATGTGATCGTGTGGCTTGGTGGGGAAAATATAAAACTAAATGTTCAAGTGATATATTCTGTTATCCTCACTATATATGAGTGTGTCTCATCCCCATGGTAATAATTAAAGACAAACGAATTCTTTAAACTGAGCACTGTAGAAAACATGCAGTTAACTAAATATGTACCTTATATCCTGCCATGGGGATGCAATGCATATCCTTTAGCCACGTAAATAGCTGTACAATCTATACCATCTATCAGATCAGATAAATGGAAAAATATATAAGAAAGCGAACCAAAGGATGAAAATTGTGTAGCCTTGTAAAAACATTCGATGTATAATAAACAACTAATACATAATGGAAAGACCACTACTGCAGCCACATCCGGAGCTTTACGTAAATCCGCACTTCTGTGAATACTGCAACCTAATCTGATAAAGAGGTGGTAAGAAAACCAAATCATACATATAAGAGAGTCTAGTATAACATCATTTACATGATAAGTTATATATCACTTCAGTTTTCTACCCTTTGGAATGCTAGTTGATAAATATGGCATATGAATAACCTTATATTTGCAGCTCCTAGAATTTCTCGCCGAAACAATGGATGGTTTGACGAAACGTTGATTCCTTTCCGTTTCGTCAAATTTCTGGCACTCATATGTCCCTTTTTTAGCAAAGGTCATGCCGTATTTTTTATGCCGTCATTGCTAATATATCTAATTATTTTAGTACTTTTACCTTTGCAGCACTAGTTGATCGCCGCCTATTGAAAGATTCAATATGGATCGAAGTGTGAAGGGCTTTCCCAATTTCGGAGAGGCAAATATGATACAAAAGGATGAAGTGCAGATATTATGTCCATGTTTGACATGCGAAAATTGAGTTTAGCACAACCCATTTGAAGGCAGCGTGCTGGCGCACTTGCTCCGTCGCGGTTTCGTTGAAGGTTATACACGGTGGACAAAGCATGGTGAGGAGGATGTTAGCTATGATGGAGGAAACAATGATGCGGAGAACTTTGGCAATGAAGAAGAGCCGCCAGAAGGAGGAAACAATGAACATGCGCATGGAGGAGGAAATGACGAAATGCCATCCGAACATGAAGAGGATCATGAGAATGTCACACATGATATATCATTGGATACAATGCTACAAGATCCTCATGTCAAACATCTGCTTCGGAAGAAGACGACAACCGAGAGAGCTGCTATTAAAGAGGCTCTAAAGTTGGCGCAATTGGAAGTAGATGCGAAAACTCCACTGTATGAAGGTTGCGATCCCGAGCACACCCGCCTGCACGTCACGCTCAAACTTCTGGACATCAAGGTAAGATTCAAGACTACAGATGCAAGTCTGGATGCTACATTGGAATATTTACACAAAGTTTTGCCGAAGGGGAATTTGTTGCCTCGTAGTGTAGATGAGGCGAAGAAGATCATGTGTCCACTTGGTTTGCCGCATTTAAGATATCACACATGCATAAATGATTGCATCTTATATAAGAATGAGTATGAGAACAAAACAAAGTGTCCAACTTGCATCGAACCCGGATACAAACCTGGAAAGAAGGAACCTCAAAAGGTTGTATGGTACCTTCCGTTGATTCCTCGCTTGTAGAATTATTTCGCTGACCCGAAGGAAGAAAAGAACATGACTTGGCACAAGACAAGAAAGTCTAAAAGTGATGGGATCCTGAGACATATCACAGATGGTTGTTAGTGGAAAGCACTGGACAACTTAGAACCAGAATTCGCAGAAGAAACAAGAAACCCTAGGTTGGATGTCAGTAGTGATGGACTAAATCCATTTGGCCATCAGAGTAGCACACATAGTACATGGCTCGTATTTGTTTGGATGTACAACCTCCCACCCAGGCTCTGCATGAAACAGAAGTACAAACACATGGTTATGCTAATTCAACAGCCAATCCAACCTGCCAATGATATCAACACATATCTTGAGCTGTCGAAGAAGGAGTTAGAAATATTATGGAAGCCTGAAGGGGTCAAAACCTGGGATGCTAGCACAGGAAATTATTTTCACATGAGAGCAGCATTGCTCATGACCGTTCATGACTATCTCATTTATGGATATATTTCCGGACAGGCGTGCCATGGACACCACAGTTGTGTTAAATGCATGGATGGCACATCTTTTCGGTAGATATCAAAAAAGGGCAGTAGCAAAAAATGTTTATGGGCCATAGAAGGGGAGAACTCGTGGAGATCTGTTCGACAACATTGATGAGACCCGAGGGCCGCCGCGTGAGAGGCCTGGAGCAGAAATCATGCAAATGTTAATGAATTGGAAAGATTGCCCTAAGGCAAGAAAGAAAAGAAAGAAGTCCTATGATAAAATGCTGCTAAAAGTATGGAAAAGGAAGTCTGTTTTCTGGGGTTTGCAGTATTGGGAACTACTCAGTGCGCCTCGTTCTCTTGATATGATGCACATCACAAAAAATGTGTGCGAGAGTTCGCTTGGCACACTGTTTGACATGCCAGAAAAGAGTAAAGATGGTCCGAGGGCTAGACAGGACTTGCCCCCCAGCTTGCTTCACTCTCAACGAGGATGAGCTTTCTCAAGTTTTCAAATGCCTCGAGGCCATGAAAGTTCCTTCCGGCTACTCGGGACTCATACACAGGTATCTTGACTCAAAAAAGCAAAGGTTTAGCAACATGAAGTCGCATGACTGACATGTGATGATGACACAATTACTTCTGATATCACTCAGAGGGATAATGGACGATCACGTCCGCAACACACTTATTGACTAGTGCAACTTTTTCGACGCTATGTCTCGAAAGTCGATCAGTGTGCGGCATCTGACACGACTACAAGAAGAGATCATTTCAATACTATGTGAACTTGAGATATATTTCCCACCGTCATTCTCTGACGTCGTGGTCCATCTACTAGTTCATATTGTTGCGGAGGTTAAAGACCTTGGACCGACATTCTTGCATATCATGTTCCTGTTTGAACGGATAAATGGAACTCTGAAGGGATACGTTCGTAACAAACCCCGTCTGGATGGACTTATCGTCGAGGCCTGTCTAATCAAGGAGTGTATATCATTCTGCAAGGATGTCATAAATAATAATCAATCTCTTGGTTTGCCCTTGAAGAAACATGTTGCTAGGCTCGAAGGAGTGGGTCACTCACAGCTGAAGCGTGATTTAAATGTGGATATAAAAAACCGCCGAGACGACTTCGAAAGAGCACACAGAGTAGTGTTACAACACGCAGATATAATCAGTCATTGGCTGCAAACTCACAAATAGACCTTAGGGAGAGAGCACGGAATGGCAGGGAGGCATAGAACCGAGGCCCAGATCATTAGAGAGCACAACTCCAAATTTGCTTCTTGGTTCAAAGAGCGAATTCGGGACAAACCACTGCCGACCGGTATGGCCAATGCAAATCTCATCTATGCATTCGCAGTAGGCCCCGCTTGCACTGTCGCCACATACCAATCATGTGATGTAAATGGATACCCATTCTATACTAAGGCAAAGGACAAAAACTGTCATTACAAGACCTCTGGGGTGACGATGCAGCAGTTGACCGAGAATGAGAGTAATAGATACTACGGCAGGATCGAAGAGATATGGGAATTTGAGTATGTCGAATATTACACGGTGCCATTGTTCAGGTTCAGATGGGCGAAGAACGTTGTTTCATTACCATGCCTCTGCCTGAAGTAAAAGGGAGTGAAAGGAATCACTTCCAAATATGAGCCTTGGGTATTCGCTAAGGACGTGCCACAATGCTTCTATTTAACTAACCCATCAAGCCGAGCCGTGTTGTCGTCCGGAGAGGCAAAAGGAGCATCATCGGGATGAATGGAGTCTCCAACGAGGATGACTATGATCAATTTGGCGTGGACCCAATAGGAAAGGAGATGTATGAAGAGCAAGACTACACCACTAGAAGGAGCAGAACTACCTTGCCTAAGATAGAACGTCCCTTCCTGAGAAAGAGTCATAGCGCTGGCCGGAAGTACTCAAGCAAGATTAAGAAGACCCAAGTTGTCGCGGAGAAGGTTGTCAAACGACATCGTACTGCATGATTCATTTGTGTACTTATTTTGATGTGTACCATACGTAATCCCTAAATTAACCATACCATATTTATGTACTCTGAACCACGAGAAGAATTTGTGTAGTTGTAAATATTTGTACTATGCATGTCGTCGCTCAAAACGCCATCCACGAATATGTGGCGGACCCTATTTTAAAAACCTACTGCTGGCGTTGGCCACGTCACCTACGCCAGCACTAACAATGAATCAACTTAATTACCACCAGAGAGCACAAAAGAACTCGTTTTCACTTTCTCCCCCTGAAGGAAATATGCCCTAGAGGCAATAATAAAGTTATTATTTATTTCCTTATATCGTGATAAATGTTTATTATTCATGCTAGAATTGTATTAACCGGAAACATAATACATATGTGAATACATAGACAAACATAGTGTCACTAGTATGCCTCTACTTGACTAGCTCGTTTATCAAAGATGGTTATGTTTCCTAGCCATGGACAAAAGAGTTGTCATTTGATTAACGGGATCACATCATTAGGAGAATGATGTGATTGACATGACCCATTCCGTTAGCCTAGCACTTGATTGTTTAGTATGTTGCTATTGCTTTGTTCATGACTTATACATGTTCCTGTAACTATGAGATTATGCAACTCCCGTTTACCGGAGGAACACTTTGGATGCTACCAAACGTCACAACGTAACTGGGTGATTATAAAGGAGTACTACAGGTGTCTCCAAAGGTACATGTTGGGTTGGCGTATTTCGAGATTAGGTTTTGTCACTCCGATTGTCGGAGAGGTATCTCTGGGCCCTCTCGGTAATGCACATCGCTATAAACCTTGCAAGCAATTTAACTAATGAGTTAGTTACGGAATGATGCATTACGTAACGAGTAAAGAGACTTGCCGGTAACGAGATTGAACTAGGTATTGGATACCGACGATCGAATCTCGGGCAAGTAACATACCGATGAAAAAGGGAACAACGTATGTTGTTATGCGGTTTGACCGATAAAGATCTTCGTAGAATATGTAGGAGCCAATATGAGCATCCAGGTTCCGCTATTGGTTATTGACCGAGAATAGTTCTAGGTCATGTCTACATAGTTCTCGAACCCGTAGGGCCCGCACGCTTAAGGTTTCGATGGTAGTTATATTATGAGTTTATGAGTTTTGATGTACCGAAGGAGTTCGGAGTCCCGGATGAGATTGGGGACATGACGAGGAGTCTCGAAATGGTCAAGACGTAAAGATCGATATATTGGACGACTATATTCGGACATCGGAAGGGTTCCAAGTGATTCGGGTATTTTCGGGGGTACCGGGGAGTTACGGGAATACGAGGAAGAAGCAATGGGCCTCATGGGCCAAGTGGTGGAAGAGAGGAGGCAGGGCGCGCGGCCCCCCTAGCCCAAACCGAATTGTACTAGGGGGCCGGCCCCCCTTTCCTACTCTTCCTCCCTCTCCTTCCTTCTCCTTCTCCTTCCCTTCCTTCCCCTCTCCTAGTTGGACTAGGAAAGGAGGGAGTCCTACTCCCGGTGGGAGTAGGACTCCTCCCTGGCGCGCCCTCCCTTGGCCGGCCGCCCCCTTCCCCTTGCTCCTTTATATACGGGGGCAGGGGGGCACCCCATGGCACACAAGTTGATCTATGGATCGTTCCTTAGCCGTGTGCGGTGCCCCCCTCCACCATATTTCACCTCGGTCATATCGTCGTGGAGTTTAGGCGAAGCCCTGCGCCGGTAGAACATCATCATCGTCACCACGCCGTCGTGCTGACGGAACTCATCCCCGAAGCTTTGCTGGATCGGAGCCCGGGGATCGTCATCGAGCTGAACGTGTGCTGAAATCGGAGGTGCCGTACGTTCGGTACTTGGATCGGTCGGATCGTGAAGACGTACGACTACATCAACCGCGTTGTCATAACGCTTCCGCTTACGGTCTACGAGGGTACGTGGACAATACTCTCCCCTCTCGTTGCTATGCCATCACCATGATCTTGCGTGTGCGTAGGAATTTTTTTGAAATTACTACGTTCCCCAACTGTGGCATCCGAGCCTAGGTTTTATGCGTAGATGTCATATGCACGAGTAGAACACAAGTGAGTTGTGGGCGATACAAGTCATACTGCTTACCAGCATGTCATACTTTGGTTCGGCGGTATTGTGAGATGAAGCGGCCCGGACCGACATTACGCGTACGCTTACGCGAGACTGGTTTCACCGTTACGAGCACTCGTGCTTAAAGGTGGCTGGCGGGTGTCTGTCTCTCTCATTTTAGCTGAATCGAGTGTGGCTACGCCCGGTCCTTGCGAAGGTTAAAACAGCACCAACTTGACGAACTATCATTGTGGTTTTGATGCGTAGGTAAGAACGGTTCTTGCTCAGCCCGTAGCAGCCACGTAAAACTTGCAACAACAAAGTAGAGGACGTCTAACTTGTTTTTGCAGGGCATGTTGTGATGTGATATGGTCAAGACGTGATGCTATATTTTATTGTATGAGATGATCATGTTTTGTAACCGAAGTTATCGGCAACCGGCAGGAGCCATTTGGTTGTCACTTTATTGTATGAAATGCAAACGCCCTGTAATTGCTTTACTTTATCACTAAGCGGTAGCGATAGTCGTAGAAGCAATAGATGGCGTAACGACAAAGATGCTACGATGGAGATCAAGGTGTCGTGCCGGTGACGATGGTGATCACGACGGTGCTTCGAAGATGGAGATCACAAGAACAAGATGATGATGGCCATATCATATCACTTATATTGATTGCATGTGATGTTTACCCTTTATGCATCTTATCTTGCTTTGATTGACGGTAGCATTTTAAGATGATCTCTCACTAAAAAATTATCAAGAAGTGTTCTCCCTGAGTATGCACCGTTGCCAAAGTTCGTCGTGCCCAGACACCACGTGATGATCGGGTGTGATAAGCTCTACGTCCATCTACAACGGGTGCAAGCCAGTTTTGCACACGCAGAATACTCAGGTTAAACTTGACGATCCTAGCATATGCAGATATGGCCTTGGAACACGGAGACCGAAAGGTCGAGCGTGAATCATATAGTAGATATGATCAACATAGTGATGTTCACCATTGAAAACTACTCCATCTCACGTGATGATCGGTTATGGTTTGGTTGATTTGGATCACGTGATCACTTAGATGACTAGAGAGATGTCTGTCTAAGTGGGAGTTCTTAAGTAATATGGTTAATTGAACTTAAATTTATCATGAACTTAGTCCTGGTAGTATTTTGCAAATTATGTTGTAGATCAATAGCTCACGTTGTTCCTTTCATATGTTTATTTTGATATGTTCCTAGAGAAAATTGTGTTGAAAAATGTTAGTAGCAATGATGCGGATTGGATCCGTGATCTGAGGTTTATCCTCAGTGCTGCACAGAAGAATTATGTCCTTAATGCACCGCTAGGTGACGGACCTATTGCAGGAGCAGATGCAGACGTTATGAACATTTGACTAGCTCAATATGATGAATACTTAATAGTTTAGTGCACCATGCTTAACAGCTTAGAATCGGGACTTCAAAAGATGTTTTGAACGTCATGGACCATATGAGATGTTCCAGGAATTGAAGTTAATATTTCAAGCAAATACCCGAGTTGGGAGATATGAAGTCTCCAACAAGTTCTATAGCTAAAAGATGGAGGAGAATCGCTCAACTAGTGAGCATGTGCTCAGATTGTCTGGGTACTTCAATCGCTAGAATCAAGTGGGAGTTAATCTTCCAGATAAGATAGTGATTGACATAATTCTCTAGTCACCATCACTAAGTTACTAGAACTTCGTGATGAACTATAGTATGCAAGGGATGACAAAAACGATTCCCGAGCTCTTCGTAATATTGAAATCGACGAAGGTAGAAATCAAGAAAGAGCATCAAGTGTTGATGATTGACAAGACCACTAGTTTCAAGAAAAGGGCAAAGGGAAAGAAAGGGAACTTCAAGTGGAAAAACAAGCAAGTTGTCACTCCTGCGAAGAAGACCAAAGCTGGACCATAGCCTGAAACTGAGTGCTTACACTGCAAAGGAAACGGTCACTGGAAGCGGAAATGCCCTGAACATTTGGTGGATAAGAAGGATGGCAAAGTGAACAAAGGTATATTTGATATACAGGTTCTTGATATGTGCCTTACTAGTGTTTATAGTAGCCCCTGAGTATTTGATACTTGTTCGGTTGCTAAGATTAGTAACTCGAAACAGGAGTTACAGAATAAACAGAGACTAGTTGAAGGGGGAAGTGACGATGAGTGTTGGAAGTAGTTCCAAGATTGATATGATCATAATTGCACACTCCCTAAACTTTCGGGATAAGTGTTAAACCTAAATAAATGTTATTTAGCATTTACGTTGAGCATGAATATGATTTGATCATGTTTATTGCAATACAGTTATTCATTTAAAGTCAGAGAATAATTGTTGTTCTGTTTACATGAATAAAACCTTCAATGGTCATACACCCAATGAAAATAGTTTATTGGATCTCGATCGTAGTGATACACATATTCATAATATTGATGCCAAAAGATGCAAAGTTAATAATGATAGTGCAACTTATTTGTGGCACTGCCGTTTGGGTCATATCGGTGTAAAGCGCATGAAGAAACTCCATACTGATGGGCTTTTGGAATCACTTGATTATGAATCATTTGATGCTTGCGAACCGTGCCTTTTGGGCAAGATGACTAAAACTCCGTTCTCCGGAACAATGGAACAAGCTACTGACTTATTGGAAATAATACATACCGATGTATGCGATCCAATGAGTGTTGATGCTCGTGGCAAGTATCGTTATTTTCTGACCTTCACAAGATGATTTGAGCAGATATGGGTATATCTACTTGATGAAACATAAGTCTGAAATAGTTGAAAGGTTTAAAGAATTTCAGAGTGAAGTGGAAAATCATCGTAACAAGAAAAATAAAGTTTCTACGATCTGATCATGGAGACGAATATTTGAGTTACGAGTTTGGTCTTCAATTAAAACAATGTGGAATAGTTTCACAGCTCACGCCACCTGGAACACCACAACGTTATGGTGTGTGCGAACGTCGTAACCGCACTTTATTGGATATGGTGCGATCTATGATGTCTCTTACTAATTTACCACTATTGTTTTGGGATTATGCATTAGAGACAGCTGCATTCACGTTAAAAGGGCACCATCTAAATCCGTTGAGACGACACCGTATGAACTATGGTTTAGCAGTAAACCTAAGCTGTCATTTCTTAAAGTTTGGAGTTGCGATGCTTATATGAAAAAGGTTTTCAACCTAATAAGCTCGAACCCAAATCGGAGAAGTGCGTCTTCATAGAATACCCAAAGGAAACTGTTGGGTACACCTTCTATCACAGATCCGAAGGCAAGGTATTCGTTGCTAAAAATGGATCCTTTCTAGAGAAGGAGTTTCTCTCGAAAGAAGTGAGTGGGAGGAAAGTAGAACTTGATGAGGTAACTGTACCTTCTCCCGAATTGGAAAATAGTTCATCACTGAAATCAGTTCCATTGATTCCTACACCAATTAGTGAGGAAGCTAATGATGATGATCATGAAACTTTAGATCAAGTTACTACAGAACCTCGTAGGTCTTCCAGAGTACGGTCCGCACCAAAGAGGTACGGTAATCCTGTTTTGAAAGTCATGTTACCAGACCATGATAAACCTACGAACTATGAGGAAGCGATGATGAGCCCAGATTCCGCGAAATGGCTGGAGGCCATGAAATCTGAGATGGGATCCATGTATGAGAACAAAGTGTGGACTTTGGTGGACTTGCCCGATGATCGGCAAGCCATAGAAAATAAATGGATCTTCAAGAGGAAGACGGACACTGATAGTAGTGTTACTATCCACTAAGCTCGAATTGTTGCAAAAGGTTTTCAACAAGTTCAAGGGGTTGAATACGATGAGATTTTCTCACTCGTATCGATGCTTAAGTCTGTCTGAATCATGTTAGCAATTGCCACATTTTATGAAATCTGGCAAATGGATGTCAAAACTGCATTCCTTCATGGATTTTTGTATATGATACAATCAGAAGGTTATGTCAATCCTAAAGATGCTAACAAAATGTGCAAGCTCCAGCGATCCATCTATGGACTGGTGCAAGCATCTCAGAGTTGGAATATACGCTTTGATAAGTTGATCAAAGCATATAGTTTTATACAGACTTGCGGTGAAGCCTGTATTTACAAGAAAGTGAGTGGGAGCACTACAACATTTCTGGTAAGTATATGTGAATGACATATTGTTGATCGGAAATAATGTAGAATTATTCTGCAAAGCATAAAGGAGTGTTTGAAAGGAGTTTTTTCTTTCAAAGAAAGACCCCGGTGAAGCTGCTTACATATTGAGCATCAAGATCTATTGAGATAGATCAAGACGCTTGATAAGTTTTTCAAAAGTACATACCTTGTCAAGATTTTTTCAAAATGGAACAGTCAAAGAAAGAGTTTTTGTCTGTGTTGCAAAGGTGTGAAATTGAGTAAGATTCAAATCCCGACCACAGCAGAAAATAGAAAAGAGAATGAAAGTCATTCCCTATGCCTCAGTCATAGGTTCTATAAAGTATGTTATGCTATGTACCAGACCTATTGTATACCTTGCTCTAAATTTGGCAAGGGAGTACAATAGTGATCTAGGAGTAGATCACTAGACATTGGTCAAGAATATGCTTAGTGAGGACTAAGGAAATATTTCTCGATAATGGAAGTGATAAAAGAGCTCGTCGTAAAAAGTTACAACGATGCAAGCTTTTACACCAATCTAGATGACTCTAAGTCTCAATCTGGATACATATTGAAAGTGGGAGCAATTAGCTAGAGTAGCTCCGTGCAGAGCATTGTGGACATAGAATATTTGCAAAAATACATACGGCTCTGAATGTGACAGACCCGTTGACTAAGCTTCTCTCACGAGCAAAACATGATCACACCTTAGTACTCTTTGGGTATTAATCACATAGCAATATGAACTAGATTATTGACTCTAGTAAACCCTTTGGGTGTTGGTCACATAACGATGTGAATAATGGGCGTTAATCATATACATATATGAATATTGATGTTAAATCACATGGAGATGTGAACTAGATTATTGACTCTAGTGCAAGTGGGAGACTGAAGGAAATATGCCCTAGAGGCAATAATAAAGTTATTATTTATTTCCTTATATCATGATAAATGTTTATTATTCATGCTAGAATTGTATTAACCGGAAACATAATACGTGTGTGAATACATAGACAAACATAGTGTCACTAGTATGCCTCTACTTGACTAGCTCGTTTATCAAAGATGGTTATGTTTCCTAGCCATGGACAAAAGAGTTGTCATTTGATTAACGGGATCACATCATTAGGAGAATGATGTGATTAACATGACCCATTCCGTTAGCCCAGCACTTGATCGTTTAGTATGTTGCTATTGCTTTCTTCATGACTTATACATGTTCCTGTAACTATGAGATTATGCAACTCCTGTTTACCGGAGGAACACTTTGGGTGCTACCAAACGTCACAACGTAACTGGGTGATTATAAAGGAGTACTACAGGTGTCTCCAAAGGTACATGTTGGGTTGGCGTATTTCGAGATTAGGTTTTGTCACTCCGATTGTCGGAGAGGTATCTCTGGGCCCTCTCGGTAATGCACATCACTATAAGCCTTGCAAGTAATGTAACTAATGAGTTAGTTACGGAATGATGCATTACGTAACGAGTAAAGAGACTTGCCGGTAACGAGATTGAACTAGGTATTGGATACCGATGATCGAATCTCGGGCAAGTAACATACCGATGATAAAGGGAACAACGTATGTTTTTATGCGGTTTGACCGATAAAGATCTTCGTAGAATATGTAGGAGCCAATATGAGCATCCAGGTTCCGCTATTGGTTATTGACCGAGAATAGTTCTAGGTCATGTCTACATAGTTCTCGAACCCGTAGAGTCCGCACGCTTAAGGTTTCGATGACAGTTATATTATGAGTTTATGAGTTTTGATGTACCGAAGGAGTTCGGAGTCCCGGATGAGATTGGGGACATGACGAGGAGTCTCGAAATGGTCGAGACGTAAAGATCGATATATTGGACGACTATATTCGGACATCGGAAGGGTTCCGAGTGATTCGGGTATTTTCGGGGGTACCGGGGAGTTACGGGAATACGAGGAAGAAGCAATGGGCCTCATGGGCCAAGTGGTGGAAGAGAGGAGGCTGGGCGCGCGGCCCCCCTAGCCCAAACCGAATTGGACTAGGGGGCCGGCCCCCCTTTCCTACTCTTCCTCCCTCTCCTTCCTTCTCCTTCTCCTTCCCTTCCTTCCCCTCTCCTAGTTGGACTAGGAAAGGAGGGAGTCCTACTCCCGATGGGAGTACGACTCCTCCCTGGCGCGCCCTCCCTTGGCCGGCCGCCCCCTCCCCCTTGCTCCTTTATATATGGGGGCAGGGGGGAACCCCATGACACACAAGTTGATCTACGGATCGTTCCTTAGCCGTGTGTGGTGCCCCCCTCCACCATATTCCACCTCGGTCATATCGTCGCGGAGTTTAGGCGAAGCCCTGCGCCGGTAGAACATCATCATCGTCACCATGCCGTCGTGCTGACGGAACTCATCCCCGAAGCTTTGCTGGATCGGAGCCCGGGGATCGTCATCGAGCTGAACATGTGCTGAACTCGGAGGTGCCGTACGTTCGGTACTTGGATCGGTCGGATCGTGAAGACGTACGACTACATCAACCGTGTTGTCATAACGCTTCTGCTTACGGTCTACGAGGGTACGTGGACAATACTCTCCCCTCTCGTTGCTATGCCATCACCATGATCTTGCGTGTGCGTAGGAAATTTTTTGAAATTACTACGTTCCCCAACACCCCCATCTCGCGCCACCGCCGTCACCCCCGCCCTGCCCTCCTGCCGCGGTCACCCCCGCCTTGCCACCGGCCACCATTCCCCCCACCCCCACCCTGCCCTCCACCGTCACCCTCGCCTTGCCACCAGCCGTTGTTCACTCCACACCGCCTTGCCCTCCGCGTCGTCGCCCCCGCCTTGCCATTGAGCATTGTTCCCCCCACCCCCTTGCCCTCCACCGTCGCCCCCGGCTTGCCACTAGGCACCCGCCCCCCTCCACTCCACAACTCATCGTGTATGTCCTCCTCCGCTGGGTCCCTCTCGGTTCGGACAGTATAAGACCTCCCTCTACCAATTTATTTTCATGTAGATTTGTTCTAGTGTTCATATTATTTTGATGAAATGCACACATTATGTGTATCTGTGAATTGATGAAATGTATGACATGTGTGCAAATGTGTTTAATGTTTATTTATATATATGTGGTAAATGTGAATTGGTCAACTTTTTCGGTGTTTGCTTGTTTTAGTCAATGCAACATTGCATTGTGTTGCTCATGAAGTGTCTCGCTATGTTTCATTTTTGCAGGGAATGTCTATAGAGTTGCCAATATTCTGGCGAAACGTATATTTAGTTCCATTTCGTCAAATTTCTAGCACTCAATATGTCCAGTTTTTAGCAAAGGTCATGGCGATTTTTATGCTGATTTTAATTATATGAACGCAACACAAAATGGAAGAGTGCCCCTACTGTTGCGACACTAGGGGTATGTGCGACGATCCTCACCTTGACAACAATAATGGCTTCTCTCTCACGCTTCAAAGTGACTACAAATATTATACGGTAATCATCAGTTTAAATATTTGTTGGCACATATATTTCGTTCTTAGGCATGTATTATATATGGTTTTTCTGTGCTTCGAAGTGTAATTTCTGTTTTTTTTACATTTCGACTAGTGTGTCCCTTGCCATGCAAGACCTTTTGTCCAAGACAAGTTTTTCCTCCATATTGAGATGCTTAAGAGCACTTACGGAGCTGGTCCAAATGATGCACCATACCTGCAGCTAGTGCAGACATTGAACAAGAACAACATTTCTAGAAAATGCATGGTATGATTTTGATCGCTTTCATATACACATTCTTCTTTCAACTGATAGTATATATGTGTTACTATTGCTTATTATGTTACTATTATGTTCAAGAACAGAAGCTCCCTAGATGTGTTGTGCCTCACGTGATGGATGACTACCACGACGAGATGTACGACTCGAAATTAATGAAATGAAGCCAACTATTGAGAGATTGCGAGTTCAAGATTGGAGATCGGTGGATCTCTATCCTACACCATGGACATGCAGGCGTTTTCCTATTCTTCAACAAAAAATCCTAAAGGAGAGGAGTACCGTGCTAGTAGTAACGATGGCTGAATGAACAAGATGTAATATGCATGCATGGTTTAGTTTAGCGAATGTTTAATATGTCATGATCGATAAGAAGAACTAGCTACTGTGTGGTTAATATATGTACACATGTGAATAAACGATGTGTGAATATATTAATGCAAATATCTTATCAAAATCAATGTGGGACAAAAACTTTTTATATAAATTCATAATAAATTACGCTGCTGTGGCAGCGATTTTCTGCTGCTCTGGCAGCATTTTTTTACAGCTTTTCAAAAAACTAGTAATGGCATCGAACAATTTGCGACGCCAGAGAAGATTTATCTTATTACTGTCATTATACTATGTCGCACGCCATAGCTATGGTTGATATTGCCGTTGTGTAGTTAAATCCAACGCCGTAGGTATCCAGAATAGTGCTGGCGTGGGCTCCAACATCAGCACTATATTTTAACATTGGCGCCATATTGGTGGCGTGGGGCTCCTACGCCAGCAAGGCTGTTTTTGGCATGCCATAGGCTTTTCTGCACTAGTGTGGGGTAAATTGTTCAAGGAGGAAACAGAAAGCAGAGGTGTGGTGCAGTTGTTGCTTGGCGTCTGACATCGTTAAAATAGCGGGCGGACGCGAGGAGCCAACCGCCGTGTGGCCGGATTAGGTTTCTCGGCACACAAGAGGCTTTAATGGAGGAAGGCGGGCAATCTGCAACTGTTTGAATGCGGCGAGGAGGCGTGTTCAGTCGGGCGGCACCCTCGACCGGCGCACCGCTTCAATGGCAGAGGCAGTGAGAGGTCGTGTCTGCTCTTGGCCGGCTTCAATGTGGAGCGGACGCTCTACAACGTCATGAATGCGAGCAGCTGACGCCGGGTGGGAACACGTGTGGGCGAGGGGGAGAGGATCTGGGTGGGCCAGGGTGGTCAGAAGTGGTCGTGGGTGTTGTTCGAGCGCCCGCAAAGCCCCCCACGTCTGTCTCTGGTTTGCGGGAGAAATTGCGTCTGGACCGCCCGCGGGCCGATACAGACCCATCTTGCATGAATTTCGCGGTCTAAACGTATGCAGGCCGTTTAATGGTCCGCGTTGGAGAGGCCCTTAGCATATGTAGATAGTTTTGATGTAAGTCTTACCGAGTTCACTTGTACTCATCCTTGCTTAATGTCTTAAACAGTTTGTTGCAGAGGGGACCATTGACCCCATTGATGGTTTCTACCTTGACATTGACATCACTGAGTAGATTGGAGGTACCAGATGGCAATATGGTTCATTGGGAGGTTCATTTGTTTAGTTCCAAGCCTCTTAGGCGTTTGTTAAAATTGACCTGTAAATAAGATATATTTTGCTTTCATTATTGCTTGTTTCTCAGTGTTGGGTCATGTGATCCTGCCTGAAATAAATTCGTTGTGTTTTGCTCAACAGAGCCTTTGAATGTATATGTTTTGAGTCATAGAGTCTGTGTTGTGATACATGTTTCCAACAAATGACGTGCATAATATGTTTATGCTTATAAAGTGCACATTGTATGTAGGGGTTTAAAATATTGGTTGTGTACTTGCAAGTGGGTCGGTCCTTGTCTTGGGGGGTTGCATTGACGTTATTCGACAGGGATGGGCCTGGATCAGCTGGATCTGCCACCGGGTAGGAGCGGCAGCCGACAACGAATTGACGGCATGTGTGGTGGTGGTGGTCGCTGCAGCGACTAGGGTTGGCGCTCGTGAGAACGTAGGAGAAAGAGGAGGGGTACCAATTCGAGAAGAGAAAGGGGTGTACCGATTCGAGGGGTTTGCTCATGTAGCAGAGTTTTGCAACGAACAATATGTTTGGCAGTGGCGAGTTCATGTAAATTAGGCAAATTCTATATTTTCTAGTAGATGCAGATGGACCGAGCTCGCTACATGTTTTTGCCCGGCTCTCAGGCTCAACGTCGAGAATTTAGCTTCTCGGAGACCAGCCTTCGGGTCAATTTCATTTGTGGAGTTGATGGGGTTAGAAACTAGAGGACATTCGAACACGACCTTAATTTCAACTAGTATCTGCAACCGAACAGCAAAAATTAGAAGTCAAACCCATTGCAAAACAGAGGCCGGTTTGGTTTTGGTCCAATTCAATACCGAGGGCCGCCTCCCCTCATCAACGTCCAAACAAAGCGATGTTGACCATGTGCGTCATGCACGACGCAAAATCGGTGCGCTCTAAAGCACGTACGGAGAAATATAAATGAATATATTATATACTCTAAAGCACGTCTATATACATATATATTTAGTCCATATTAAAAGCTCTAAAAAAGACTTAGGAACGAAGCAAAGTTGATGAAGTGTGTCATGCACGACTGTAAAATCGGTGCGCTCTGATTGGTCCATCCGGTGCTCCCACAGATCGACCCCCCTCCCGCGAAGCTCCCGCCGCCCGATAAAACCCGCGCCTCCGGTGCCTTTCCAGCCCACAGACTCAGAGCAGAGCAGCGCACAGCATCCCGATCCAGCGCCCCCGCTCCCCGCACCTCGAGTGGCGTTCCCCGCTCGCCGGAGAAGCAGCAAGATGGCCGGCAGGAAGGGGGTCGCGAGGAAGCAGGCGGTCACCCGCTCCGTCAGGGCCGGGCTCCAGTTCCCCGTCGGCCGCATCGGGCGCTACCTCAAGAAGGGCCGCTACGCGCAGCGCGTCGGCTCCCGCGCCCCGTCTACCTCGCCGCCGTCCTTGAGTACCTCGCCACCGAGGTAGCGACCGTTTTTGTTCGACATCTGATCTGCCTCCTCCTCGAGCATCTGCCGTTTTGCCCGGTCCCGTTCCTCTCGTGCTGGAATGTGGACTTTTTGAGCTTAGGCATCCGGGTCGGGTTATCCTAGCGGTCGGCTGAGCTTTATGTACCTGGAGATATGCGCGTGGTTGCATCGTTTAGGACGGCCATTACTGTGCTACCCATGTCCTGTTCTGCTAGTTGCGTAGGACCTATGGGTAGGCTGGCCACGGGCTTAGACCTCTGTTCATATTTGTTCTATTCTGACGTCTCATGTGATGTGTGAGCAGTCTGCAATGTATTCGCAAATGTCCATCTTCCTGATCTCTTTTTCTATTATTTATTTTTATGGGTAGAAAAATCTAAAGTGAGGCATTCCATCGCAACATATGATGTGTGTGGCCCATCAAAACTGTCAGCGTGAGCCTACTCCTTGTATTCCGTGGTGCCACGTATTCGTTCTTCTGTTCGTCCTCGCTATTTGGGCTGTTCATATTGACTCCTATAGTCCAAACCTTATATCCATATCTCCTTGTATTCAGGAAGGCGAGACGGCGGCGGCTCCCTAAATATGGAATAAAAGTTTCCCCGCCTAGCCCTTGTTCCGGCGGTGCATCTAGCATCGTTGGTGGGCGTGTGGAGGTGTGTCTCCGATAGACTTATCTTTGGTGGATTTGTTCAGATCTCGTCGTTGTTCGTCTACGTTCGTGTCTTCGGTTTGGATCATTTGGATCTACGTTATTTTTCATCGATGGCGGTTGCTGTTCTTGGTGCTGGTCCTATGGGGCCTTAGCACGACGACTTTCCGACTGTCTACTACAATAAGTTGTGCCCGGCTCTAGCGATGGAGGGGCGATGACGGCGGCGCGCCTTTGGCTCGCTTCTGTGCTTGTAGTTGTCGCTAGGTGGTCTACGAATCTGGATGTAATTTTTATTTCTTGTATCCGTTGTACTGCCATTATTGAAGATGAATAAATACGATGTTTTTCTGAAAAAAAAGTGAAAAAAGAGAGAAAAATGAAAGGACAGAGAAAGCCCCGCCCGCTGAAACATATTACCTGTTTTTTGTTTTCTTTAAACAACATTACCCATGCAACCCCTTACACTCCTTACAAAAATGGTTAAAAAGCTATGAGACGTCTGCAGCCCGGATGCAACATCACACCCGGACGGGCCAGCTATTGTCCCCATGCGCTGGGTGCATGACTGCATGCGTTTCTGTCGAATTTGTCAAGACGCATATGTCTTTGAGCTGGGTGCGCAGCTAGTCTCCGGTACAGTAGCCTCCTGCAACGTAGGCTGATCACAGACCCGTGGGTGGCAATGCCTGTTTTAGTGGCTAAAGGACGACGCGGATCCCTGCGCGTACGGACGGTCGAGATAGCTGGACCGGAGTGCGTACGCTCTCTGAAATGTTTTCGTCTCGTGCTGGACGGATGACTGATTTCGTTCATGGCTGAATCGCAGGTCCTGGAGCTCGCTAGCGACGCGGCCAAGGAAACCAAGAAGGCCCGCATCATCCCGCGCCACCTGATGATCGCCGTCCAGGGCGACCCCGAGCTCAGACGGCTGCTCGCCGGCGTCACCATCGCCTACGGCGGCGTGGTGCCCTACATCAACTCCGCGCTGCTCCCCAAGAAGGGCGCCGGCGCCGCCGGGAAGGAGCCCAAGAAGAAGGCCGCTGCTAACAAGTCCCCCAAGAAGAAGGCCACAGCCACAAATTAAGGAGTAGCTGTCTGCAATTGATCTTGTGAATGATCGCCACCTGCTTTTGCTTCTGAACATTTGTCATCTGTATGGACTTCTCTCTTCCATCATCTGAAAATCCCCCCGCTCTTTGCTCATCGAAACAAACAGGGTAGTACTCAATTTCAGCCCCTCATCTTATGTTATGTCAATCACACAAATCATAGACCTATCATCAAGCTGCAGGAAACTGAATCTTTGAATGAATCATGCCTGACTGATGGTATATTATCAACTTTCACCGCCCTGCGGGGGAAGCTTATGAGTTTGCATATTATCGGAGGAATGCGGCATCGGCGGTCAGGCCATGGAAGGGCCCTTTACCTAAGGTTCGCCTTCCAAATCTTACTCTTTTCGACAAGATTAGGCCGGATTCATGGATTACTGTTAAGAAACGAAAGAACGGGAAGCAGAGGGGCGAGCGTCCTGCGCCGGCGGCGGCCATGGCGTCCGCAGGGCTCTCCCAGATCGCTGAGATGCGATCGGCTCGTTTGAATTACTTGGTGGGCTGCGATGGGCCGACTTTGTGTCGGTCGGAGATGCGTGGAGATGGGCCTGGGACGGCTGGGTATGTGGCCCAGGCTGGACCGGTCCCGAGTCTCTCACGTAGCGATACTCCATGCACGCACGCAGCGATCGCTCTTTCCTCCGCTACCGCGCCGTCGGCTGCTATCGCTAGGGCTCCTAGGCGCGGGACTCCGGGCTTCCCACTGTGCGGTGCGGGTCGGGCGAAGAGGATCCCACCTCTCCAGGGTATGGCTGGCCGCGGGACGGCAGCGCCGCCGGCCAAAACAACCACGGCGGCGGCCCCTTCAGGTCGGGATGGGGCTGCACCGTCGAAGACTGGGGCTGCGGCGGCTCCTTCACGTCGGGATGGGGCTGCGACGCTGAGTGCTAAGGCCGCCGGACGTGGGGCACCAGTGCCCGCAGGCCAGAGGCAGCCGGCGGGTGATGGCGCGGCGCCGGCCTTCCCTGGTCGCGGCGTTGGTACCCAGCGGCCAGGATATGTGCAGCAGCTGCCTTCGGCCGGTCGGGGTGGGCAGCGTCCTCCGGCACCAGGCGCGGTTGCCATGCAGACAGCTGTGGGTCGGGGCGGGACTCGGCCCCCAGCACCCGGCGTGGCGCTCGTTGTGCAGCCGGCCGCGGGTCGGGGCGGGACTCGGCCTTCGGCGTCGGGCGCGGCAGCACCGGTTCAGGGTAGTGCTTCAGGAGCTACGCCAACTATCGGCAACCAACCTCGTGCCAAGCCTCCGCCGCACTACGTCGCGCGGCCTGCGCAAGATCGGTCGGGATCGGTGCAAACGAGATAGAGTCCCAACACTACAGAGTCCTTTGATCCACCCCGAGGTCAGTGGGGGGATGATGGTTCTGATGCGTATGGAGTTGGACAGCATCGTGGATCTTCATCCACGGGTGGTGGCCGTGGCTATGCCTGGCAGAGTGACGGGTCGGCTGAGAGACCGTTTCTCGGCCCGACAGGAGGTTTCGTCGAGGGGGCTTCCGGTCCGGATCACCGTCAGAGAGGAGGCTTTCGTGGCCATCGTGGTGGTCGGGGTGGGGGCCGTGGGAGATTCCGCCGACTACCCCCACCCAAGGCAGTTGATCCCGAGGCGTCCACAACGGAGGTTGACCATACGCCCACCGAGTCCCAGGCGATGGAGGTGACGAACGCCGTGGTTACGGTCGAGGTTCCTGAGGCTGGGATTGTAGACGAGGCTACTGAAAGGGCGTCCAAATATGCACGAAAGAAGGAACGGATGCTTTGTTACCGCTGCGGTGGGAAGGGTCACTTCATTGCTGAATGTGTGGCCCAGTTGTGCGAGACGTGTGGCAAGACTGTACATGACTCCGGGGAGTGCCCGTTGATGCGTGACCTGCCTCCGACGCTGAACATTTATGGAGTCTATTGTGCTGAGCTCATGTTTTTTGAGTCCCCGGTGGCGAGAGAGGTCCCGGAGGATACCCTGAGCTTGACTACCGGGATTGTGAAAGCAACCCAGGGCGAGGTGACTGAGGCACAGATTGTGAGGAGGCTTTAGGAGTTGGCTCCCGGGGATTTTCGATGGGAATTGGTGCTTATCGAGGACAGGTCTTTTAAGGTTGAGTTCCCATCTGTGGAGGATTTGCAGCAATTGTTGAGCTTTGGCTTGTGTCGGGTTCCCGGTACTACGTGTATCCTAGAGTTCCATGAGTGGAAACAGGTTGAGCCTAAGGGGAAGCCGCTGACGCAGGTCTGGTTGAGGTTTACAGGGGCTCCTTCTAAGCCTCTGCAGGACGCTCGAGTGGTAGCTAGTATGGGGATCATGGTGGGGAAGACGGAAAAAGTGGATATGGCTTTCACACGTGCCCATGGGGTGGCCCGGATATTAGTGAGTGTTCTGGATATTGAGTTCGTACCCGATAAGGTTAACTGGACTTACAGGGGAGTGGTGTTCCCGCTAGATATCGAGTTTGAGGACGCGGATTTATTTGATGATCCGGTTAATGGTAACGATGTTGACATGCAAGACAGTGATGGCAATGCCGGGGCCAAGGGGGCACCGTCTGATGAGCACATGCGTGAGGGGTCTAATGGTTCTTCTCAGGTGCCCGGGGATGGGACCGGGATTGAGCATGCAGTGCCCCCAACGGTGCCTATGACTACTCTGCGTTTTGGGTCTTTCGAGCCAGCCTCGGCACCTCCCAAGCTTTGGAGTGATAGGGTGGAGTCGGGTGATGATCTCGAGCGCACGCTTCCTTCACTGGAGTTTGTGAGGGAGATTGGTGTGTCTGTTACTCGTCAGGCGAGTTCTTTGGGAGGCGATGCGGCGTGGAGGCATGGTGATGGTTCTCTTGGACTGCAGACTCCTGCGGACGCGACTTCGGTGTCGGCGATCGCGGGGGCGATGGGGTGTGGGGTAGGGGGTTCGGGACATGGAGTCCTCTCTCCCCCCGTCCCGAGGCCGATGCATGTGTCATCGGTGGCGTCGGCCCCGAGGGGATCGGCTCCGGGTGCTGGAGGGACCTCGAGGCAGGCGGCCTCGACTCCTTCTGCGACGGTGGTGGCAACCACTGTGGCTGCTGATGTGGGAGGGGGGACGCCAGGGCAGGAGGCCCGGTCTCCACCCTCTTCTCCGATGGTCAGGAGGACCACCTCACCGATGGCTTTCCCGTCTGAGCTGCCGGTTGGGGCGGGAGGAGACCGCGGGCAGGAGGCCCCTATCTTACACTCCTCCTCGATGTCTGGTGTGAGGCACTTGTCCAAGGGGATCGGGAGCCCGCAGACGCCTTCTCTAGTGACTTCGGCACCGCCTGCCAGAGTTTCGGTGCCAGGATATACTAGGGAGGAGGTGATCGCGTTTGGTGGGATCCCGGACCCTATCTCCAAGGGGAGACGGATGAGTGCTCGCATCCTCGACGTCCCAGAGGTGGACGATATGCAGCAGCGGTGCGCTATGAGGGCGGCCAAGCTTCAGGATGCTGCTTTTTCTTCTAGTATGTCCGTCAACTTGTCTAATTCCGTATTGCATTTTTCTAATGAGGACATTATAAATAATGCAAACCAATTAGGAGTTTCACTAGGTGCTACGGATAGTGAAATTACCAATTCGATGAATGATATATTAGACCTGGAGGCGGAACGTGCTTTAGAGACTATTCGTAATCTTGCAGCAGTTAAACCAATGAATGATGATGAGATAAATGCATTAGGAGTTAGAGTGCTTGATAGTCTGTGTGAGGATCTAGCACCCACTAACCATGACGCTCAGGAAGATGATGTGCCCCTACAGAATGAAGCTAGCAATATTTGTGAACCCGGTCATGAGGAACGGGTGACTGAGCTTAATAAACCTAAGCGTAAGTGGAAACCGAAGATTTATCCCGATTCCGCAGTTCATAGGAGTGCTAGGATTCGAACCACAAAAAAATTCCATGATGAACTATGAGAGGAATTTTTTGGAATAGCAGAGGTCTTAAGGACTTGGCTAAAAGAAGATTCCTGGCTGAGACAGCTCTAGAGCAGAAGCTAGATTTTGTTGCTCTATCAGAAACGGGTAGAGATAACTTTGCACCGCAGTTTCTCTCCTCACTAGTTGGTGGTATTTATTTCGATTGGCATTGCCTACCTCCGTGAGGAAGATCGGGGGGTATCTTACTAGGTGTGAGATGCGACTCACTTGAAGTCCGTAGTGTAGTGATGGGTGACTTCGCGGTTAAGTTTCGAGTTAGGTCTAAGACGGATGGCTTTAACTGGGCTTTGGTAGCGGTATATGGTGCCGTGCAGCCCGAGTTTAAAGCGGAGTTTCTAGCAGACCTCGTTCGAATTTGTGGGTCAGAACAACTACCGATTTTAGTTGGTGGTGATTTCAATATCATCCGGAGGCGAGACGAGAAGAACAATGATAACGTTGACGGCAGATGGTCCTTCATGTTCAACACCATTATTGAAAGCTTGGATCTGAGAGAGATAGAGCTCTCGGGCCGAAAGTTTACATGGGCCAACGCTCTGCCTAACCCAACCTACGAAAAACTTGATCGGGTTCTTGCAAGCGTGGAGTGGGAACAAAAATTCCCGTTGGTTACGGTGCAAGCTCTTTCGAGGGGAATATCGGATCATACCCCATTGTTTGTGGACTCAGGGGAGCCGAACCACGTGGGTAATAAGAACACCTTCTCATTTGAGACGTCATGGTTCGAACGTGAGGGGTTCTTAGATTTGATAGCCAGGGAATGGGTTAAATATGTTCGAGGCAAAACTCCCATTGAGCGATGGCAGAATAAGATTAGGAATTTGAGAAGCTTCTTGCAGGGTTGGGCTAAGCACCTTAGCGGTGTGTATAAGATTGAAAAGGATAGACTCCTTTATCTTATACATGACCTGGACATAAAAGCCGAGTCCAATATTTTATTACCCGCAGAGCTTCAGGTTAAAAATGAGGCGGAGAAGCGGTTAAAAGAACTACTCCGCGAAGAAGAACTGAAGTGGGCTTTACATGCTAAAGTACGTAGAGTGGTCCAGGGGGACGCGAATACTCAGTTTTTTCATTTAATTGCTAATGGCAAGCACAGAAAGAAGCGACTCTTTCAGCTTGAGCAGGACGAGGGTACGATTTTAGGTCAGGATAACCTAAAAACATACATCACCGACTATTATAAGCAGTTATTTGGTCCACCGGAGGATAACACGGTGTCCCTAGATGAGTCCAGAACTGAGGATGTACCTCAGCTTTCGGCTGCTGATAATGAGCTTCTGGTTGCCCCGTTCTCGGAGAAGGAGGTTTTTGATGCCATTGCACAAATGAAAAATAATAAGGCTCCCGGACCGGATGGTTTCCCGGCCGAGTTCTATAAGAAGTGCTGGCACATTATTAAGGGGGACTTATTACCTATGTTTCATGATCTATTCTCTGGACAGCTTCAATTATTCCACTTGAATTTTGGGACTATCACACTACTGCCTAAGAAGACGGATGCGGTCAGAATTGAGCAATTCAGGCCGATCTGTCTCCTTAATGTTAGTTTCAAAATCTTCACCAAGGTCGGGACCAACAGGCTCACACAGATTGCGCATTCTGTGGTACAACAGTCCCAAACCGCATTCATGCCAGACAGAAACATCCTAGAAGGGGTGGTAGTCCTGCATGAAACGCTCCATGAAATCCACTCCAAAAAATTAGATGGAGTGATTTTTAAAGTGGATTTTGAGAAAGCGTATGGTAAGGTAAAGTGGCCATTTCTCCAACAATCTTTGCGTATGAAAGGGTTTGATGAAGCCTGGCGCAGACAGGTACAGTCATTTACGCAAAAAGGTAGTGTGGGAATTAAAGTTAATGATGACATAGGTCATTACTTCCAGACACATAAAGGCCTCCGACAAGGAGACCCAATGTCCCCTATCTTGTTTAACATTGTGGTAGATATGTTGGCAGTTCTGATAGGAAGGGCTAAGGAAAATGGTCAAGTAGGTGGATTGGTGCCTCATCTTGTTGATGGAGGTATCTCTATCCTACAATACGCTGATGATAAAATCATCTTTATGGAGCATGACTTGGCTAAGGCAAGAAATATGAAGCTGGTTTTATGCCTATTTGAACAATTGACCGGGTTAAAGATAAACTTTCATAAGAGCGAGTTGTTCTGTTTTGGTAGGGCCAAAGATGAACAGGATGCTTATAGGCAATTGTTTGGATGTGAGTTGGGAGAGCTACCTTTCTCATACTTGGGGATTCCTATCCACCATCGTAGGCTAACAAACAGAGAATGGAAGTGCATTGAGGACCGATTTGAGAAGAAACTGAGCTGCTGGAAGGGCAAGCTTATGTCATATGGAGGCCGATTAATCCTAATTAACTCGGTACTCACGAGTCTGCCAATGTTTCTTCTTTCGTTCTTTGAGGTACCAGTTGGTGTTAGGAAGAGACTGGACTTCTATAGATCGCGGTTCTTTTGGCAGGGTGATGAGCTTAAAAGAAAGTATAGGCTTGCTAAGTGGGACATCATTTGTAGACCGAAGGACCAAGGGGGTCTAGGTATTGAGAATCTAGAAATTAAGAATAAATGCCTTCTTAGCAAGTGGCTGTGGAAGCTTTCGTCGGAGACTGATGCTGTGTGGGCACAGATCCTTCACGGCAAGTACCTCCAGTCAAAAACTTTGTCACAGGTCTCTGTAAGGCCGACTGACTCGCCTTTCTGGAAGGGTCTCATGAAGGTCAAGCAGGCATTCTTTAATAGGACAAAGTTTGTTGTTGGAAACGGCACAAGTACACGTTTCTGGGAGGATACTTGGCTCGGTGACACACCCTTGGCCATCCAATATCCCTCGTTGTATCGCATTGTTCAACGAAAGGAGGTGGTCGTTGCTTTGGTCTTCCAATCTACCCCCCTTAATTTTCAGTTCAGATGAGTGCTAGCGGGCAATCGTTGGGAAGAATGGCTCCATCTAGTTAGGAGACTGATGGACATTCGGCTTTCTCAACAACCCGATGAATTGCTCTGGAAGTTGACTAAGTCTGGTGTATTCACAGTTAAATCAATGTATATTGATGGTATTAATTCGAACTCCATTCCTACGTCCAAACATGTTTGGGATGTCAAAGTTCCTTTGAAAATAAAAGTGTTTATGTGGTTTGTTCATAAACAAGTAATTTTAACTAAGGATAACTTGATGAAGCGTAATTGGACAGGACCTACTAGGTGTAGTTTCTGCGATCGGGATGAGACTATTAAACACCTCTTTTTTGACTGCCCGCTGGCCAAGGTACTCTGGCAGACGGTCCACATTGCTTTCAACATCAAACCACCGAATTCTGTTAATGCTTTATTTGGGACATGGCTTAATGGGATTGAGCCTAACTTAGCGAGACATATTCGGGTTGGGGTTTGTGCTTTGCTGTGGACTATCTGGAACTGCAGAAACGATCTGGTCTTTAACAGAATATCATGTATACATTTTTTGCAGGTTTTATTTCGGACTACGGCTTTGATCCGTTCGTGGTCGCTACTCACCCAGACGGAGGCCAGGAAGCATTTGGTTACTGGGTCTATCCGTTGGGAGATGGTAGCTCGGGATATCTTCAACCGGTTTGGATGGCGGTCATGTAATAGGATAGGCTTTTAGTATTCCTACCTAGTTTACCCAGCCGGTTGTGGCATCTTGATATGGCTAGTTGATGTATCTAGCTTCTTCGGGCTCTGTGTGAGTTTGTTCTGCTTTTTTTCACTTTTGAGGACCTTTGGAACCATGTTGGCACTACTTTTTTTTTTGTTAATAAGAGGGCCGTATGCATCGTACTGATGCAGAGGCCGGGGTATCCCCCCTTTTCGAAAAAACGTTCTGAAACTAATTGGACCAGGAATAGTTGAAAGGTAAGCGTTTTGTGAATTTAAATTAAACTGGCAAAAAGTCTTACATTTAGGGACAGAGGGTGTAATAAGCAAGATGCTTCAGAACAGAAGTCTTGAGACAAACATGGCAAATTATAGCTTGACCATGCTCAAAATATTCATGGAGACAATTTAACCTTCCGAACCACAAACCTAAGAAGCATTTGACTGCTAGATGCAAACTACTCCCTCCGTTCCCTAATATAAGGCCTTTTAGCTTCTTCTTGATTCGTATGTATGTAGACATATTTTAATATGTATGTTAACTCATTTTAGTACGTGTGTAGTCAATATTTTGAAATAGCTAAAAGGTCTTATATTAGATAACGGAGGGATTTTTTTTACATCAAAAAGTTTTTATTCCTCAAAGTGGACATGTCATTTTTTTTGAAGAAAAAAAAATGATATGTCCACTTTGAGGAATAAAAAGTGGACATGTCATTTACAAGCAAATGAGAAATAAAGCCAGGGACCGCATCATTCCATGAACCTGAAAATCTATTGCAAAAAGAGTTCTTTGGTATTTCGTCTGCCACCTGATTTGCCTATCTGAAACAATGTTTGAAGGATATATTTGCAAAGTCCACAATCAGTACTTTGCACTCCGGGATGGTTGCTACCTCAGGACCTAAGTAGTCCTCAATCTGGTTGATAGTATCAACGGTAAAGGAACAATCAGACTTGATTTCCACCTTAGTACAACCGATATGGCCCGCCAAGTACAGTCTGTTCCTTATTGCAATTAGCTCTGCTGAATCCACATCACGGATATTGGGCACAAACCAACTTGTTGCGGCTATAAAATCACCCCAGTCATCATGAGCCACAGCGCCACAAGCACCTGGGCGTGTATCAAAAGGGAAGGAGGCATCAACGATTATCTTCACCATCCCATGACTTTGTTTTTTCCACATATGATCACTCTTCCTGGTTGGACCTTTGGGTATGATTGATCTTAAGTAATTCGTCGCCAGAACCCTGATAGATAGTGCAGTTTTCTCAGGCGTTTGGACTTGAACTCCCTTCACTATTTGGCGTCATTGCCAGCATATATACCAGTGTGCTATGATGGCAAGCTCCGCCCTTGGTAAATCTCCATCAGTGCCTTGTAGTTTCGAGAGAATCTCCATTATAATAGACCCCGATCTGTCCTCTATTACAGCCATCTGAATGACTTACAACAAGCCCAACTGATCCCAAACTTTCATTCCTCGTCGACATTTAAACAAATAGTGTTGGGTGTCTTCATCTCGATCGAACACACCAAGCATTGAGGTGAGTAGGGAATGTGTCGGTTTACTAGTACCCCCAAGCATGGGAGTGCGCCTTGCAAAACCTTCTATGCGAAATGCTTAATCTTTCCTGGTATTTTCAGCCTCCACATACCCTTCCAAACAGAATTAACTTGTTCTCTACCTTGACCATCAGCTCTCATCAGACGTGTTCGATGTTGATACTCGAACTCCTTATGATAAGCAGACCATACAGAAAAAGTGCATGATCGTGTATAATTCCAAGCTACAATATCTTCTCTCATACGAGCATTCAAACAAATTTGTAGGATCCTATAGACATCAACAGGTGAGAAAACATCACGAATAAGATCCTCATGCCACGGTCCTGTGTAAGGATTTATTATTCTTCCATCTTCGAGAGCATTGTTGCACCCCTATCTGTGATAACTCTTCTTGACACACTCGATGGAATCAATGGATCTTGCCATATGTCAATTTTTGACCCTGTTCCAACACGCCAAATGCAACCCCTCTTAAATGTCTGGATACCTGCAACAATGCTTTGGCATGTGTAAGATGATCCTTTGTTTGGACCAACTCTCAAAATATCACCATCTGGACAGTATTTGTCCCTCAACACTTGTGCATAAAATGAGTCCTGGTTCTGGATTAGTCACCAACATTATTTTGCTAACATAGGAAGATTAAAACTGTGCAAGTCTCTAAACCCAAGCCCCCCTTCCTTCTTCGGAATGCACAACCTCCACCGTGCAAACCAATGCATCTTCCTTTTCTCCTCATTATCACCCCACCAGAACCCAGAGATTTCATCGGTAATAGACTTGCAAATTCCTTTGGGAAGTTTATAAACAGACATAGCAGAAGGAATTATGTGGGCTACAGATTTTACCAGAATCTCTTTCCCTGCATCGAGAGTGTTGTCTCCTTCCACCACTTCAATCCCTGGAAAACTCTATCAATCAAGTGCAGGAAGCAATCACTTCTACCCCACAAAAAAAAAAGCAATCACTTCTGTCAACACCAAGCATAGTAGGCAGGCCCAAATATGTGTCAGATAGAGCTTTAGTCACTTTATTTAATTTTCTGCACATTTTCTCCCTAGTATGAACATTTGTATTAGGGATGAAAAAATACTTGATTTTGCGTTGCTCACAAGTTGTCCCGAGGTACTACAGTATGCATCGAGAACCATTTGAAGAGTACTTGCATTATGTGAGTCAGCCTTCATCAGAATCAATGAGTCATCTGCAAATAATAAGTGTCATTAATCCAAACAAGCCCCTGTGTCCTCATGCCAGTTGACCTGCACAACATATAAAATGGAAGAACCTACAGCAAAAAAAAGCCATTTCTGCATCTGCCACCGGAATGTAATTTGAGACACCTGCAGAGCAATGAATTTTATCGGTCATACCAATTTGTACAAGTCATTCATGCAAAAGCTATTAAAATTATATTGCCCAATTTATGTATAAATAACGGAGGGAGTAAACTACTCCCTGTCTCATAATATAAGATGCTATTACATCCAATATACTCACATATTGGATGTAAATAATGTCCTATATTATGGGACGGAGGGAGTAACTAGCAAGACGAGGTACTACTTATTTTTAGTTCACGGAGAAACAGATTTTAACAATGGCAGATTAATACAGAGATGATTAACGTACAATAGCCATCACTTGCGGCAGCTTCATAATTAAGGGCTAGGAAAATGGAACAGGAGCAGCAGGGACACATGCAGCATCTTCACAGTCAAGGGATTGTTTAGCTATAGAGCTGTAGATCCAGTGAAATAATTTACATCATAACCGAACATGAACTTTCCGCGCCCTGAGGGACAAACGACAAATCCAACACAATTCGCATCCAGGGCATTCAGGTAACAACTAACAACACAAATGATGCCTCCTATATTCTCCAAGAGTAATGAGATCCTGACAATTGTGTGTGTTGATCATGGTACAAATTCAACTCATAATAGCATCACCGCAGCATTGCTATCTTTTTGACATACAAATTTACATATAATAGTAACCAAAGCGCATGCACGCACACACGCAAAAGGAAAAGGAACATCATGGGACAAAGCTTTGAAGTAGGAATCTCGATGTGACACAACACGAGACGTAAGTCTTCAGCTTGCCTCAATGCTTCAAGGAATAAATATGACGCAAGATTAACTGACAGGGCCAATACCAATCATTAATCCAAACAAGCGCCCCTGTGTCTCCATGCCAGTTGATTAATTTCTTCATGCCAGTTGACCTGCACAACACATAAAATGGAAGACCTACAGCAAAAAAGCCATTTCTGCATCGGCCACCGGAATGTAATTCCAGACACCTGCAGAACAATCAATTTCATTGGTCATACCAATTTGTACAAGTCATTCATGCAAAAGCTATTAAAGTTATATTGCCCAATTTTTGTACGGACTCAAACAATTAACTCTGGCTTCACTAGTATTGTGGACTTCTATCAGAACCTCCAAATTTGGATCCGCTCAGCATTAACACAATGCCAGCAATATGAGCATAGAGAAGTGGTATATGATTTATAGAACAGTGGCACACCTATAAATTATATTGCTACCATCTAGCTTTTGCCTATAATTGTTCTTCACAGAGGCTACAAATTAGTGGTTTAAAGAACTCCATCAGAGGGCAATTCTGAACAGCCTAGCTTGCCAAATCATTTAAAATAGTTTGTTATGATGGGCAATTCTGAACAACCTAGCTAACAAATCAAATTTAGTTAAATCCATTCAGTAGAAGCCTCAAGAAGGGACTGTGCATTATCTTATTAGTAGACACACTTCCTTCAATCTACAATATATGCCATCCTTTCTAAATCTGTACTGCATCAAAACAATAGTACTTTGGCCAACACTAATGATAAATGTTAGTAAAAGGCGTAATTCATCATTAAAGTAGCATTTATGATGAATCTGGCCATTTTGATCATGCATTTAATATAAAATATTGAACATCTAACATGACCAAATGTGGAGAAAATATACTGCCCACAAAACATAGCTACAAATAGTTGGATAACTGGCAGTTAGACAAACACTGAGAGACATATTGAGAAAATATTTAAGCAAATCGGTTAGCATAGAACAATCGTCCATAAAACTGTAATAACAGCAAGCAAAATGATGAATAGTAGTATTTACTGAAAGCATGCTCTTCAGGTATTGTGATAGTCATTATTTTACTAGGTACCATAATGATCCCAAATATCATATCAGCAATGTGAAACGGGCAAATGGCGCAGCTATAAATCCATATAAATAAAGAACGTATAAAGCAAATGAGAGGGAACAACATACAAATCAAACTAGGACTTGATATAGCCATAAACATGAAAAATAATCAAATGCCTGATTCTGCTCCATCATGGCCACCACCAATGCCTGATTCTGCAAGCATACAACGTCGAACAACCAACGACATTCCAACAAAAAGCCAAACAGATACGAGAGCACATCGGGATATTTAGATAAACTCACAGTTATATTTGAAAGAAAAAAAAGAAATCAATTTGTAGGCAACACCAAGGAAAGATATACAAAACCAGGCTACTGTCAAATTTAATGAATATTTTAAAAAGAGTACAGACAGATCATCATAAAAATGAGGAAGTCACACATCAGAATATTAGCTTGTCAGAAGAGACTAATTATCCAGAATTATTAAGCTCATTCAAACCATACTAGAAATATAGAAATATAATCTTTGAGTAGATTTTGCCTTGATAAACGAAATTAATTAATTAGTTTACCCGGTAAAAACTGACTTGCCACTCGCAGCAGGGACTATCATAAAAGTGATAAAATGAAATATTATTTGTATATGTCAAATAAATTCGTCATTACGAATTTAAGATTAGTAGCATGATCAGAAGAGATAATGATATTGAATGAAAGAAATAGAACTAGCTTTAAGCTTTGAGCGTATCCATTGAGCTACCTAGACATTTCAGTTGGTTCCAGCTGGTGTTCATGTAGTTATTTTCAATGTTTAGGAACGAAGACATTTCTTTGAGGAACAACTTCACGATGCTGTGCACTAAAACCATCATCAGTCAATTCTTGAAGCAGACGACAATCAAATTTAGTTCAATTATTGCAGAAATAATTTGCTAATCTTGGTACTCATTGTTTTATTGTATGTAGGGGCACTTATATAAAGTGATAAATATAGTTCACTAGCTCTGACTTGAACCACAAACATTGTGGAAATGAAGTTAACTTTAGGACAATCCCCACTGCCTGGCTACAGAACGTAAAGTTAATTACATACCTCTAGAAGATATTTTCTAGTTCACAATCATTAAATAAGACTGCGCCATGCAAGCGTAGGAATAGAACATTACAGAACATCATCGCTATACGTTGAAAAGTTCATCAAGCCACAACCCCCCCCCCCCCCCCCAATATGGCACTGCTTGAAATCATAGCTTAACACGAAAGGGTGTGCACGATATTCCATCAATCAATTAAAAAAATCAACTTGGGTTTAACATACCCACAATGTAAAGCATGATATTACCTGTAGTATAGACCACTGGTATAGACACTTTTGAATGGGTGGTAGTGAGCCATGATGTTGGTTCCCTAGAATTTCTCAAACTGTAGTGACTCAAGATGGAACATGCATGACAGCAACGTCAATTGTCCATAGGAGAATCACATTATTGTCGTCGGCACACCATAGTATTATTTGGCTCCTCATATCCTCTGCTTTCAAGTGAAGTAGCTTGTCAATTTTAATAGTTCTTCCCACACAATCCATGTCGAACCCTGGGGGAACGCTAATCCAGGTTTTCTTTGTATCAAACGCTTGCGGGAACGGCAATGTGGTGCTGGTTGCCGGTGAGGTCCCACACGAGGAGCGGGAGACGCTTTCGAAGGAATATAAGTACGAGGCCATGGCGGCATCAAGTGAGAGGAAGCGGCGGTTGCCGTCATCGTGCTGCAAGGAGAAGCGTGCAGGCCATACACAATCCGGGGCATTGAGGGTGTAGGTATGAAGGAGATTTCATGGATTTTGCTAAAAAAAAGTGTAGAAACAAGTATTTCCTGCTGGGTTGGCCCTTGCTCATGAGCCGCTCCTGCGGTGCTAGATGCGACTCCACCGCGGTGCCTTAGCTCTGCCTCGTGAGCTCCACCCTTTCCATGACCTCCCCCCCTCCACCCTCACCCCCGCAGTCCCCTCCCCAACCACCGACCCCCCCCCCCCCCTTTCCTCCCCTCGGTCCTAGTTCCCCTGCAGATCCAGGTCCAGGACTGCTGGTTGCCGGTGTTGGGTTTGGAGACAGGGCTTCTCTCTCGCGTTCCCAGGGATGTCCTGGGCTCCTCCCTTGGCTCATGTTGCCACCCCCTCCTACTCGGCTCCCCTTGGATTTCACGCCGCAGATAGTGGCCGATGTCTCGCAGGTGTCAACGGAGTAGGGTGGGTGGAGGTCGGGGCCGGCGTCACCCGAGGCTAGAGAAGCCGCCTGACCCGCCCCGCCCTGCAAGGAGTCTGACCGCTCCCTCGCATTCAGCCGTAGAGCTTACGGGTTGTGCTTCTGGTGCTTGGCGGAGGACCACTTCGTCGCCGACTGTCGCGACCCTATCACCTACCTAGCCTGCGGCTTCCCCGGCCATCATGACCGTCAATGTTCGGACCGCCTTCCTGCCACTCAAGGTCGTCCCCGATGCTCCCGGTCGCCACCAGCTACTCCTCGCCTCTCCATCCGCCCGCCCCCAGCTTCTCCACAACGGTTGCAGTGCTCTTGTGCCTCGGTTGCTGCCCTTCCGGTTGCACTCAAGCAGGAGAGGCTCCTCTTCGTATTCGTGGTGATCCCAGGAAGTCCTCCGCTAGTTTGGAGATGTTGCAACCTCTCTTAGCTGAGCAGGCAGAGACTGAGAGCTGGGCCGCAAGCCTTCACCACCTCTCGTTTGGAGGGGATGGTCCAGGTCCAACTTCAACCCCTTCGTGACATGGTAACCGCATTGCAAGTTTGGAAGGATTAGGTCAAGGGTCTCTTAGAGCATTTGGAATAGGTTGCTGGCAGCTTAGCTTCTTCGTCGACCATGTTTCGATCTCCTGCGTGTCCTTTTCGAAGGGTTGTTGTGAGTGATGTTGGTTGTAAGGATGGCTTGGAGTTCGTTAGCCTTGCTGCGGGCGTAAGGAACTTGTGCCTCTCATTGTTGGTGGTGGTAAGGATATTGTCAGTGTCAAAACCGGTCGATCTCGGGTAGGGGGTCCCGAACTGTGCAACTGAGGATCGAAGGTAACAGGAGACAAGGGACACGATGTTTACCCAGGTTCGGGCCCTCTTAATGGAGCTAATACCCTACTTCCTACTTGATTGACTTTGATGAGTATAGGGGTTACAAGAGTTGATCTACCTCGAGATCATAATGGCTAAACCCTAGATATCTAGCATGTATGATTAGGATTGCCTCTACAGACTAAACCCTCAGGTTTATATAGACACCGGAGGGGCCTAGGGTTGTACATAGTCGGTTTACAGAGAAAGCAAACTATACGACTAGATGCCAAGCTTGCTATCCACGCCAAGGAGAGTCCCATCCGGACACGGCGGAAGGCCTTCTATCTTGTATCCTGCTACCTCTTGAGCATGAGTTGGTTTTCCCTTGAAGAGGAAAGGGTGATGCAGCAAAGTAGCATAAGTATTTTCTTCAGTTTTTGAGAACCAAGGTATCAATCCAGTAGGAGGCCACATGCAAGTCCCTCGTACCCACACAAACAAATAAGAACCTTGCAACCAACGCGATAAAGGGGTTGTCAATCCCTTCACGGCCACTTGCAAAAGTGAGATCTGATAGAGATGATAAGATAATATTTTTGGTATATTTATGATAAAGATTGAAACTAAAGATTGCAAAATAAATGGCGCCCGAAATAGCTTGTTGACGGGAGACTAATATGATGGAAAATAGACTCGGGGGCCATAGGTTTAACTAGTGGCTTCTCTCAAGATAGCATAAGTATTACGGTGGGTGAACAACTTACTGTCGAGCAATTGATAGAAAAGTGCATAGTTATGAGAATATCTAGGCATGGTCATGTATATAGGCATCACGTCCGTGACAAGTAGACCGACTCCTGCCTACGTTTACTACTATTACTCCACACATCGACCGCTATCCAGCATGCATCTAGAGTATTAAGTTCATAAGAACAGAGTAACGCATAAGGTAAGATGAAATGATGTAGAGGGATAAACTCAAGCAATATGATATAAACCCCATATTTTTATCCTCGATGGCAATAATACAATACGTGTGATTTCCCTTTCTGTCACTGGGATCGAGCAACGCAAGATTGAACCCAAAGCTAAGCACTTCTCCCATTGCAAGAAAGATCAATCTAGTAGGCCAAACCAAACTGATAATTCGAAGAAACTTGCAAAGATAACCAATCATACATAAAAGAATTCAGAGAAGATTCAAATATTGTTCATAGATAATCTTGATCATAAACCCACAATTCATCGGATCTCGACAAACACACCGCAAAAAGAGTTACATCGAATAGATCTCCAAGAAGATCGAGGAGAACTTTGTATTGAGATCCAAAGAGAGAGAAGAAGCCATCTAGCTAATAACTATGGACCCGAAGGTCTATGGTAAACTACTCACACATCATCGGAGAGACTATGGTGTTGATGTAGAAGCCCTCCGTGATCGATTCCCCCTCCGGCGGAGCACCGAAAAAGGCCTCAAGATGGGATCTCACAGGCACAGAAGGTTGCGGCGGTGGAATTAGGTTTTCGTGGTGCTCCTCGATGGTTTCGGGGTACGTCGATATATATAGGAGGAAGAAGTAGGTCGGTGGAGCCAAGAGGGGCCCACGACGGTGGAGGGCGCGCCTAGGGGGGTAGGCGCGCCCCCTGCCTCGTGGCCTCCTCGTTCGTTTCTTGACATCCACTCCAAGTCCGCTGGATCACGTTTGTTCCAAAAATCACGCTCCCGAAGGTTTCATTCCGTTTGATATTCCTTTTCTGCGAAACACTGAAATAGGCAAAAAAACATCAATTTGCACTGGGCCTTGGGTTAATAGGTTAGTCCCAAAAATAATATAAAAGTGTATAAATAAGCCCATTAAATGTCCAAAACAGAATATATAATAGCATGGAATAATCAAAAATTATAGATACGTTGGAGACGTATCATATCCTCATGGCCCATTAGTCTGGCCCACGTCACATAGCCCGACAATCCGAGGACCCCTTAATCCAAGACTCCCTCAGATATCACTGAGGCTGGTTTGGCGGGTTGCTCATCTAAGCTAGTGGCTACAACGGCATAGTTTGTGGACTCCTACTCTGGATCTTGTTCTATCCAGTATGGTGGTTCCTCGCGAGGAAGAAGAAGCTAAGGTTGATGAGATCATGGCTTCGGGCAATGGCATGGGGCTGACTCAGGTAGCTTTTCCAATTAGCTTGGATGTGGAGGTTGTTGGGAACGTAGTATTTCAAAAATAAATCCTACAATCACGCAAAATCTATTTAGGAGAAGCATAGCAATGAGAAGGAAGAGTGTGTCCACGTACCCTCGTAGACCGCAAGCGGAAGCGTTTAGTAACGCGGTTGATATAGTCGAACGTCTTCGCGATCCAACTGATCCAAGCACCGAACGTATGGCACCTCCGTGTTCAGCACACGTTCAGCACGATGACGTCCCTCGAGCTCTTGATCCAGTTGAGGACAAGGGAGAGTTCCGTCAGCACGACGGCATGGCGACGGTGATGATGACGTTACCGGCGCAGGGCTTCGCCTAAGCACAACGATGATATGACCGAGGTGTGTAACTGTGGAAGGGGGCAACGCACACGGCTAAGAGAAGACTTGGTGTGTCTTTGGGGTGCCCCCTGCCCACGTATATAAAGGAGGGAGGGAGAGATGCCGACCCTCCTAGGGGCGCGCCAAGTGTAGGGAGTCCTACTAGGACTCCCAAGTCCTAGTAGGATTCCCTTTCCTTTTCGGAGTGGGAAAGAAGGAAAGGAGGGAGAGGGAGAAGGAAAGGGGGGGCGCCCCCACCCCTTGTCCAATTCGGTTTGGGCAGGGGGAGGCACGCGCCACCTTGTGGCCCTTCTTCCCTCTCTCCACTAAAGCCCAATAGGGCCCATTAACTTCCCCCGGCGAATTCCCGTAACTCTCCGGTACTCCGAAAATTACCTAAATCACTCAGAACCATTCCGATGTCCGAATATAGCCTTCCAATATATGAATCACCTCTCGACCATTTCAAGACTCCTCGTCATGTCCGTGATCTCATTCGGGACTTCGAACAAACTTCGGTCATCAAATCACATAACTCATAATACAAATCGTCAACGAACGTTAAGCGTCCAGACCCTACGGGTTCGAGAACTATGTAGACATGACCGAGACACATCTCTGGTCAATAACCAATAGTGGAACCTGGATGCTCATATTGGCTCCTACATATTCTATGAAGATCTTTATCGGTCAAACCGCATAACAACCTACGTTATTCCCTTCGTCATCGGTATGTTACTTGCCCGAGATTCGATCATCAGTATCTTCATACCTAGTTCAATCTCGTTACCGGCAAGTCTCTTTACTCGTTCCGTAATGCACCATCCCGTAATTAACTCATTAGTCACATTGCACTACTAGGAAAATGGTTATACATAGAATTTTAGCAGTAGCGCATGTTTGGGCGCCCACGCTACTGGTATGTACCAGTAGTGCCGGCCAAAACGGGCGCTGCTGCTACTGAATAGCAGCATCGCTGGTTTGCGCGGGCCGCGCTGCTGTTTAGTGGGCCGCAGGGGGCCAAAAGGGCAGGCCAATTAGTTGTAGCGTCTGATGAGCGTCGGCGCTACAGCTAGTGGGCTTAGCAGTAGCGTTTGCCCATTACCCGCGCTGCTGTTAAGCCCACTCCCTCCCCCGCGCACCGGCCGACCTGCTCGCGCCCCCGGCCTCATAACTCAGCTTACTCACACACTCCACACTCGTCCCTCAATCCCCCCCCCCCCGCGTGCCGCTGTCAACCCCCGCGCGCTGCCGGCCCTCCTCCCTGCGTCGCTGCCCTCGCCTACGCTGGCCCTCCTCCCCACCGGCCGCGCTCCCCTGCGTTGGCCTCCTCCCCCATCGGCCGCCCCGGCCCCCGCGCCAGCCCTCCTCCACCGAGAGGTACATCCTCCTCCCTCCTTCCTCCTCCTCCCTAGTTTCTTTTGAACCCTAGCAAGTTGAAAAATTTAGGTTTTTAGTCTTAGTTGTTTAACCATAGGAAAATGTAGTATGAAACCTAGCTAGTTAATCCTAGGATAATGTAGTATGAATCTTAGGATAATGTAGGTTTTTAATATTAGGTGTTTAATCTTAGTTGTTTAATCTTAGGATAATGTAGTATGAATCTTAGGATAATGTAGGTTTTTAATCTTAGTTGTTTAATCTTAGGTGTTTAATCTTAGTTGTTTAACCTTAGGATAATCTAGTATGAACCCTAGCCAGTTAATCTTAGGATAATGTAGTATGAATCTTAGGATAATGTAGTATGAACCCTAGCTAGTTAATCTTAGGATCGTATTTCGAACTATCACATTTGTTGTTATTTTTTTAGTAAAAACAATTATTCCTGTTATATGCAAATTTGAAGTGGATATATGTCATATTTTGAACATGTCACAATCTTAGTTGTTTAACCGAGTGGCCTATGTTTTGCCAGAAATGTCAATTCGTTTACGTTCTGGAAAATTTCAGGCGCTCGATATGTCCTGCTTCTAGCAAAGGTCATGCCGAATTTTGCTAAGTGTTTATTAATTTTGTTTTCATAATTAAGCATTTTGTTATCGACGTCGACAATGCCTATCCCGCATCCTCGTCATTGATACGTCTCCAACGTATCTATAATTTTTTATTATTCCATGCTATTATATTACCCGTTTTGGATGATTTTGGGCTTTACTTTACACATTTATATCATTTTTGGGACTAACCTACTAACAGGAGGCCTAGCCCATATTGCTGTTTTCTTGCCTATTTCAGTGTTTCGAAGAAAAGGAATATCAAACGGAGTCCAAACGGAATGAAACCTTCGGAAAAGTTATTTTTGGAACATAAGCAATCCCGGGAACTTGGAGTGCAAGCCAGGGAAGTGTCGAGGAGGCCACGAGATAGGAGGGCGAGCCCACCCCCCTGGGCGCGCCCTCCACCCTCGTGGGCCCCTCATGGCTCCCCCGACCGACTTCTTTCGCCTATATATTCCCATATACCCTAAAAACATCAAAGCGAACAATAGATCCGGAGTTCCGCCGCCGCAAGCCTCTGTAGCCACCAAAAACCTCTCGGGGGGCCATTCCGGCACCCTGCCGGAGGGGGGATCCCTCACCGGTGGCCTTCTTTATCATCCCGACGCTCTCCATGACGAGGAGGGAGTAGTTCACCCTCGGGGCTGAGGGTATGTACCAGTAGCTATGTGTTTGATCTCTCTCTCATGTTCTCTCTATGGCACGATCTTGATGTATCGCGAGATTTGCTATTATAGTTGGATCTTATGATGTTTCTCCCCCTCTACTCTCTTGTAATGGATTGAGTTTCCCTTTGGAGTTATCTTGTCGGGTTGAGTCTTTAAGGATTTGAGAACACTTGATGTATGTCTTGTCGTGCTTATCTGTGGTGACAATGGGGTATTCACGTGATCCACTTGATGTATGTTTTGGTGATCAACTTGCGGGCTCCGCCCATGAACCTATGCATAGGGATTGGCACACGTTTTCATCTTGACTCTCCGGTAGAAACTTTGGGGCACTCTTTGAAGTACTTTGTGTTGGTTGAATAGATGAATCTGAGATTGTGTGATGCATATCGTATAATCATGCCCATGGATACTTGAGGTGACAATGGAGTATCTAGGTGACATTAGGGTTTTGGTTGATTTGTGTCTTAAGGTGTTATTCTAGTATGAACTCCATGATAGATTGAACGGAAAGAATAGCTTCGTGTTATTTTACTACGGACTCTTGAATAGATCGAGCAGAAAGGATAACTTTGAGGTGGTTTCGTACCCTACCATAATCTCTTCGTTTGTTCTCCGCTATTAGTGGCTTTGGAGTGACTCTTTGTTGCATGTTGAGGGATTGTTATATGATCCAAGTATGTTATTATTGTTGAGAGAACTTGCACTAGTGAAAGTATGAACCCTATGCCTTGTTTACTAGCATTGCAATACCGTTTACGCTCACTTTTACCACTTGCTACCTTGCTGTTTTTATACTTTCAGATTACAAAAACCTATATCTACCATCCATATTGCACTTGTATCACCATCTCTTCGCTGAACTAGTGCACCTATACAATTTTCCATTGTAATGGGTGTGTTGGGGACACAAGAGACTTTTTGTTATTTGGTTGCAGGGTTGTTTGAGAGAGACCATCTTCATCCTACGCCTCTCACGGATTGATAAACCTTAGGTCATCCACTTGAGGGAAATTTTCTACTGTCCTACAAACCTCTGCACTTGGAGGCCCAACAACGTCTACAAGAAGAAGGTTGTGTAGTAGACATCAAGCCCATTTCTGTCGCCGTTGCCAGGGAGGTGAGTGCTTGAAGGTATATCTTTAGATCTTACAATCGAATCTTTTTGTTTCTTGTTTTATTAATAGTTTAGTCTATAAAAGAAAACTACAAAAAAATGGATTTGAGTTTGTCTCATATGCTTCATCTTTTTAATATGTTTCGTGAGTATGATGAAAAGGAAAATTGTGCTCAAGTGCTAGAGGAAGAAGTCTATAAAATGCTTGATACTAAATCTTTGAATGATGAGCATGATTGCAATGTTGTTAGTATGAATTCTTTGAATATCCATAGTACTAATGATGATTGCACTTGTTATGATGAAAATGTCTCCTATAAGCATGTCGATTTTTGTGGAGTGAATCGGGTTTGCAAGTACGCGCCAAATAGGGAAGATAGATATTGCAAGAGGCATAACCATTTAGAAACTAAACTGTTGCAAGAAATCCTTGATGTTTGTGCTGAAAAATTCAATATTTTTCGCGCTCCTTGTGAACTTTGCAATGAACGTGGTCATTTAAATATCCAATGCAAACTGTTTCATGATCGAATCGTGTCCAAAAATTGTGATAACTTGATTACCCTTGAGCATCATAAAGAGCTTAGTCTTCTTTTGGGGTATGAAGAAATGAAATGTATAACTGAGGGTATTCCAAAATTTAATCTTGATAGATTTCTTGATTTTGATCTAGAGGATAATTATATGTTTTGTGCGGTAAATTGCATTGAAAATCCTCATATTGCCAATTACCTAAAGAAAAGAAAGCAAATAGAAGATGAAGAGAATACTAATGAAAGGGAAGAGATTTCCCAATATCCTCCTATTGTTTCTTATGATGAATCAGGTAACGAGGAGGAGCTTTCTATTCAGCCAATCTCGTCAATAAGGAGCTCAAAGAAGAAGGTTGAACCCACACATAATGCGAAGAAGAAAAATAAAAGAAGGAGCAACAAAGGTAGAAAGGTATCCCTCCCAAATGATGTTGCTCCTACTACTCATTGTGATGATGATAATTGTTATACTATTGGTGCTATCCATACTATTAATGATGAGAGTGATTATGCTTAAGATGTGAAAAGGCCCAAGCTTGGGGATGCTATGTTTGAGAGGATGACATATTTGAGAATATATTAGCTTAAATTAATGTTTGTCCCAAGCTTGGGGATGCTACGTTTAATGAAGATGATATTTTTAGCCTCCCAAGTTTTGATATGCAAAGTTGTTATGATGATAGCGTTGCCTCTTACCTATGATGATTATATTGATGAAAGTGGGTTTGGAAGAGTGTCAACTTTAGGAAGTAGTGATCCGACTATTTTAGAAGATGTTGAATCTTATTTTGTTGAATATGAAAGTGGATTTGGAAGAGTGTCAAATTTATTTAGTGATGATTCCAGAAGAGGTTTCAATCGATTATGATGAGAACAAAGTTGCTACTTATGATGATTATTGTGATGAAACTTATGCTATAAAAAGTAGTGATGATTATATTTATAAAACTTGTCATGATTATGATTACCCTTTTTCTGAACATTACTCTTTCAATGTGGAAACAATTTTTAGTATTCGAGCCTCTTATGATACTCCCACTATTGCGAATAAGAATTTTGCGTATGTGGAGAGTAGTAAATTTTCTATGCAAGTAGATCATGAAAAGAATGCTTTAGGTGCTGGTTATTGATACGTCTCCAACGTATCTACTTTTCCAAACACTTTTGCCCTTGTTTTGGACTCTAACTTGCATGATTTGAATGAAACTAACCCGGACTGACGCTGTTTTCAGCAGAACCGCCATGATGTTGTTTTATGTGTAGAAAAGAGAAGTTCTCAGAATGTCCTGAAAATCCACGGAGGCACTTTTTGGAAAATATAAAAAATACTGGCGAAGGAATCAAGACCAGGGGGCCCACACCCTGTGCACGAGGGTGGGGGTGCGCCCCCTCCCCTGGTCGCGCCCCCCTGTCTCGTGGGCCCCCTGGACTTCCACCGACCTCAACTCCAACTCCATATATTCACATTCAGGGAGAAAAAAATTAGAGAGAAAGTTTCATCGCGTTTTACGACACGGAACCGCCGCCAAGCCCTAATCTCTCCCAGGAGGGCTGATCTGGAGTCCGTTCGTGGCTCCGGAGAGGGGGATTCATCACCGTCATCATCATCAACCATCCTCCATCACCAATTTCATGATGCTCACCGCCGTGCGTGAGTAATTCCATCGTAGGCTTGCTGGACGGTGATGGGTTTGATCCCTAGTATCCACTATGGTCTGAGATTGATGTTGCTATGACTTTGCTATGCTTAATGCTTGTCACTAGGGCCCGAGTGCCATGATTTCAGATCTGAACCTATTATGTTTTCATGAATATATGTGTGTTCTTGATCCTATCTTGCAAGTCTATAGTCACCTATTATGTGTTATGATCCGACAACCCCGAAGTGACAATAATCGGGATACTTCTCGGTGATGACCGTAGTTTGAGGAGTTCATGTATTCACTATGTGCTAATGCTTTGTTCTAGTTCTCTATTAAAAGGAGGCCTTAATATCCCTTAGTTCTCGCTAGGACCCCGCTGCCACGGGAGGGTAGGACAAAATATGTCATGCAAGTTCTTTTCAATAAGCACGTATGACTATTCATGGAATACATGCCTACATTACATTGATAAATTGGAGCTAGTTCTATGTCACCCTATGTTATAACTATTACATGAGGAATCGCATCCGGCATAATTATCCATCACTGATCCATTGCCTACGAGCTTTTCACATATTGTTCTTCACTTATTAACTTTTCCGTTGCTACTGTTACAACTACTACAAAACCAAAAAACATTACTTTTGCCACCGTTACCTTTATTATCATACTACTTTGCTACTAAATACTTTGCTGCAGATACTAAGTTATCCAGATGTGGTTGAATTGACAACTCAACTACTAATACTCAAGAATATTCTTTGGCTCCCGATGTGTCGAATCAATAAATTTGGGTTGAATACTTTACCCTCAAAAGCTATTGCGATCCCCTACACTTGTGGGTTATCAAGACTAATTTCTGGCGCCGTTGCCGGGGAGCATAGCTCTATTCTCTGAGTCACTTGGGATTTATATCGATTGATCACTATGAAGAACTTGAAAGACGCGAAAACTATGATCTATCCCTCAACTACGAGGGGAGGTAAGTAACTGCCATCTAGCTCTGCACTAGATTCTCCTTCTGTTTTGAGTAAGCTTGCAACACCTAAACCTGCTACTGCTATGAACTCTGATATGTCGCATGTTATTGATGATGCCACTTCTGCTATGCATGATACTTGCGATGAAACTACTTCTGTGCGTGATACTACTTTGCCATTAGGTGAATTTCTTGATGAACAACTTGCTAGAGTTAGGGGGAATGAAATTATTGAAGATGCTATTATTGATGATAGTGATGATGAAAATTCTCCCAATGATTATGAATTGCCTGTTGTTCCTGAGGGTTATGTTATGAATGAAGAAGCTGCTAGAGCTATCTTTGCTTGCAATGATAGATATGATCTTAAGAAATTATTAGCTAAATGGAAGCAGCAGTCTCTTAATGCTAGAATGAAACCTGGCCCTGCTTTTGCTACTTCACCTATCTGTGTTACTCATAAGGATTATGAATTCTCTATTGATCCTGAGATTATTACTTTTATTGGATCTGATTCCTTTTATGGCCTTGAGTCTGTAATTGTTGTGGCACATCTTACCAAGTTGAATGATATAGCTACCCTGTTTACTCATGATGATAAATCTCGCTATTTTTATATCCTTAAGATATTTCCGTTCTCGTTAAAGGGTGATGCTAAGACTTCATATAATTCTCTTGCTCCTGGTTGTGTGCGTAGTCCCCAGGATATAATTTATTACTTCTCCGCTAAATATTTCCCTGCTCATAAGAAACAAGCTGCCTTGCGGGAAATATATAATTTTGTGCAAATCAAAGAAGAGAGTCTCCCACAAGCTTGGGGGAGGCTTCTCCGGTTACTTAATGCTTTGCCTAATCAAAGAAGAGAGTCTCCCACGATGATTTTCCACTTCACTCTAAAATTCTTTGAACTATTCAAATGTTTCAGACTTATGTTTCATCAAGTAGATATACCTATATCTGCTCAAATCATCTGTGAAGGTCAGAAAATAACGATACCCGCCGCGAGCCTCAACACTCATCGGACCGCATACATCAGTATGTATTATTTCCAATAAGTCAGTTGCTCGCTCCATTGTTCCAGAGAATGGAGTCTTAGTCATCTTTCCCATGATGCATGGTTCACAAGCTTCAAGTGATTCGTAATCAAGTGATTCCAAAAGTCCATCAGCATGCAGTTTCTTCATGCGCTTTACAACAGTATGACCTAAACGGAAGTGCCACAAATAAGTTGCACTATCATTATTACTTTGCATCTTTTGGCATCAATATTATGAATATGTGTATCACAAGATCAAGATTCAATAAACCATTTATATTAAGTGTATGACCATAGAAGGTTTTATTCATGTAAATTGAACAACAATTATTCTTTGACTTAAATGAATAACAGTATTGCAATAAACATGATCCAATCATATACATGCTCAACGCAAACACCAAATAACATTTATTTTGGTCCAATACTAATCTTGAAGGTAGAGGGAGTGTGCCATGGTGATCTTATCAACCTTGGAATCACTTCCAACACACATCGTCACCTCTCCCTCAACTAGTCTATTCATTTTGTAACTCCTGTTTCAAGTTACTAATCATAGCAACTGAACCAGTATCAAATACCCAGGGGCTACTATGAACACTAGTAAAGTACACATCAATAACATGTATATTACATATACTTTTGTTCACTTTGCCATCCTTCTTATCCGTCAAGTATTTGGGGCAGTTCCGCTTCTAGTGACCATTTCCTTTGCATTAGAAGCACTCAGTTTCAAGCTTGGGTTCAGCTTTGGGCTTATTCACGGGAGTGACAACTTGCTTGCCATTCTTCTTGAAGTTTCCTTTCTTTCCCTTTGCCCTTTTTTCTTGAAACTAGTGGTCTTGTTAACCATCAACACTTGATGCTCTTTCCTGATTTCTACCTTCGCCGATTTCAACATCGCAAAGAGCTAGGGAATCATTTCGTCATCCCTTGCATATTATAGTTCATCATGAAGTTCTAGTAGTTTGGTGATAGTGACTAGAGAACTTTTTCAATCACTATTTTATTAGGAAGATTAACTCCCACTTGATTCAAGCGATTGTAGTACCCAGACATTATGAGTACATGCTCACTAGTTGAGCTATTCTCCTCCATCTTGTAGGCAAAGTACTTGTCAGAGGTCTCATACCTCTCGATTCCGGCATGAGTCTGAAATACCAATTTCAGCTCTTGGGACATCTCATATGCTCCGTGTCATTCAAAATGTTTTTGAAGTCCCGGTTCTAAGCCGTAAAGCATGGTGCACTAAACTATCAAGTAGTCATCATACCGAGCTTGCCAAACATTCATAACGTCTGCATCTGCTCCTGCAGTAGGTCCGTCACCTAGCTGTGCATCAAGGACATAATACTTCTCTACAGCAATGAGGATAATCCTCAGATCACGGAGCTAATCCGCATCATTGCTACTAACATCTTTCAACTTATTTTTCTCTAGGAACATATCAAAAATAAACGGGGAGCTACATCGCGAGTTATTGATCTACAACATAATTTGAAAATACTATCAGGACTAAGTTCATGATAAATTAAAGTTCAATTAATCAAATTACTTAAGAACTCCCACTTAGATTGACATCCCTCGAGTCATCTAAATGATCACGTGATCCATGTCAACTAAACCATGTCCGGTCATCATGTGAGATGGAGTAGTTTTCAATGGTGAACATCTCTATGTTGATCATATCTACTATATGATTCACGTTCGACCTTTCTGTCTTAGCGTTCCGAGGCCATATCTGCATATGCTAGGCTCGTCAAGTTTAACCCGAGTATTCTGTGTGTGCAAAACTGGCTTGCACCCGTTTTATGTGAACGTAGAGCTTATCACACCCGATCATCACGTGGTGTCTCGGCACGACGAACTGTAGCAACGGTGCATACTCAGGGAGAACACTTATACCTTGAAATTTAGTAAGGGATCATCTTATAATGCTACCGCCGTACTAAGCAAAATAAGAAGCATAAAGGATAAACATCACATGCAATCAAAATATGTGACATGATATGACCATCATCATCTTGTGCCTTTGATCTCAATCTCCAAAGCACCGTCATGATCTCCATCGTCACCGGCTTGACACCTTGATCTCTATCATAGCATCATTGTCGTCTCGCCAACTATTGCTTCTACGACTATTGCCACAGCTTGGTGTTAAAGTAAAGCAATTACATGGCGATTGCATTTCATACAATAAAGCGACAACTATAAGGCTCCTGCCAATTGCCGATAACTTCTACAAAACATGATCATCTCATACAACAATTTATATCTCATCACATCTTGACCATATCACATCACAACATGCCCTGCAAAAACAAGTTAGACGTCCTCTAGTTTGTTGTTGCAAGTTTTACGTGGCTCCTACGGGCTTCTTGCAAGAACCGTTCTTACCTATGCATTAAAACCACAATGACTTTTTCGTCAAGTGTGTTGTTTTAACCTTCAACAAGGACCGGGCGTAGTCAAACTCGATTCAACTGAAGTTGGAGAAACAGACACCCACCAGCCACCTGTGTGCAAAGCACGTCGGTAGAACCAGTCTCATGAACGTGGTCATGTAATGTCGGTCCGGGCCGCTTCATCCAACGATACCGCCAAATCAAAGTAAGACGTTGCTGGTAAGCAGTATGACTATTATCGCCCACAATTATTTGTGTTCTACTCGTGCATATAACATCTACTCATAGACCTGGCTCGGATGCCACTGTTGGGGAATGTAGTATTTCAAAAAATTCCTACGATCACGCAAGATCTATCTAGGAGAAGCATAGCAACAAGCGGGGAGTGTGTGTCCACCTACCCTTGTAGACCGCAAGCGGAAGCGTTTAGTAACACGGTTGATTAGTCGAACGTCTTCGTGGTCCAACCGATCCAAGCACCGAACGTACGGCACCTCTGTGTTCAACACACGTTCAGCAAGATGACGTCCCTCGAGCTCTTGATCCAGTTGAGGAAAAGGGAGAGTTCTGTCAGCACGACGGCGTGGCGACAGTGATGATGACGTTACCGGTGCAGGGCTTCGCCTAAGCACTACGACGATATGACCGAGGTGTGTAACTGTGGAGGGGGGCACCGCACATGGCTAAGAAAAGACTTGGTGTGTCATTGGGGTGCCCCCTGCCCACGTATATAAAGGAGGGAGGGAGACAGGCCGGCCCTCCTAGAGGCGCGCCAAGTGTAGGGAGTCCTACTAGGACTCCCAAGTCCTAGTGTTCTGTTTCCTTTTCGGAGTGGGAAAGAAGGAAAGGAGGGAGAGGGAGAAGGAAAGGGGGGGTGATGAAGTCATGTACCTAGGGTAGGGTCACGGACCTGTCCAAAGTACCCTCCCCAAGGACATCTTCAGAAGAAGCTGCCTTCCAGTCGACCAAGAGGGAAACCACTCGACGGACTCGAAGGCACTCGACCACAAAGACTCACTCGACCACCAGGAGATTAAGAGTCACTCTGTATCCAAACGGTCTGTAATTAAGTAGTCTTTATGGCCATGATGACACTTTATGTAGGGCGTTACCAGTAACGCCAATCCTTTATGTACTTTAAACCCGCCATAACTGAGGACCGGAGGGGTCTGGCAGACACTATATAAGCCACCCCCCCCCCCCCCCCCCCCGCCCTCAGTGTAAAGGGTTCGCACCCCTGTAACTCATACGCATATAATCCAGTCGACCCCCTCCGGGCTCCGAGACGTAGGGCTGTTACTTCCTCCGAGAAGGGCCTGAACTCATAAATCCCTTGCGTACACAACTACTCCATAGCTAAGGTCTTGCCTCTCCATACCTACCCCCCATTCTACTGTCAGACTTAGAACCACAACAGTTGGCGCCCACCGTGGGGCAGGTGTCTTAGCGATTTTTGGAGAAGTTGCAATTGTTTCGATTGCCTTCATCATGGTTTCTGGCGGAGTTCTGGTCGAGGGCCGCGAGATCCGTCTCGGCGCGCTCACTTTCATCGCCGACGACTCCGCTTGGCTCCAGGAGGCTCCACTCGACATCGACGCGCTCCTCGTCCGCGGTGCGACGCATTTTCGGGCGTGTGTCCGCGGCGTCCTGCTGCGGCAACCATCGACTCCGTATTGGTTGACTCCTGTGTCGTACTCCCTCCCTGTCTCCCGCCAGCGCAAGCGCTCTGGTCGGTCGAGGCTTCAGCGGTGGGTTAGACACGCAGTGGCTCGCCAATTGGCCACCACCCAAGTTGCGGCAATCGAGCCCGACGAATCTCTCTATGGCCTGTTCGATCTGTCGACTGGCTCCGTAGAGACTGCATCCGAATGCGACAGCAGTGATCCGGCGGCGGAGGTTCTGATGGTCAATGGGCCTCGTAGCCCTCCCGGCTTCCCTCGCACCAACGGGATAGATGGCGGAGGTGACCCCGCTCAGGCCCACGAGGAATATCAACCCGAGCCGCTCACTTCTCTGCAGAGGGAAGATCTTCGTTGCCGGAACATGGATGCCCTGCATACTCCCATCGCAGGAGAAACTCTCGAGGCTCGCGCCATGGAGGAGGCACGTTTGGCCAACTTGGCTGAACGCACTCGACTAGAGAACCTTCAGCGAGCACTCGACGAACGCGCGCGGCAACGAGTACCCGACTCCAGTCGACGTCAACTCTTTCCGCAACCAACTCAGGTATATCGAACCCCGATTCAGAATCTAGCAGCTGCAGCCCATATAGCAGAGTCAATTCAACCCTCTCAGTCGGAGGCTGGCAGAGGCTTGATGAAGATCAGGGATTTGCTCCGAGCAGCAGGAGATTAGAATTCAACTGTGTCACAGTCACGCAATAGGATTCACAGTCGATCCGTCGCTGCGAATACAGTTCAGTCGGCTCATAGCCCAAGATCGCCTCCGCGGCGTGAGGGACGCGAAGGTCGACATGACCAATATGATGACCAATTCGATCGTGATGATCGGTGTCGAGTGCCCACTCCTCCCCCAAGGGGTGGGTCTTACGCCCATCGGTAGCAAGATGACAGGCGCCAGCTCAGTGTTGGGTGAAGAGCTCCGGTCAACCCCAGGGAACCATGCTTTGACGTGAGATCCATCATCATGCAAGGTTTGGTTGATCGGAACAGAGCTTATCGAGGTGGCCATGACAGAGATGCGCCCACTAGCAGCCAAGTCCATGTTTCAGGTCCAGAATGTTGTAAAAGAGCCATCAGAGCCGCAGTGATACCCCCCAACTTCAGGTTGGCGACTGGGGTGAGTAAGTTCAACGGTGAGTCCAAGCCTGAAACCTGGCTTGAAGACTACCGAGTGGCGGTACAGATTGGCGGCGGTAATGATGAGGTGGCCATGAAGCACTTACCACTCATGTTGGAGGGTTCGGCCAGGGCGTGGTTGAATCAATTAGCTCCTAGCAGCATTTACACTTGGGAAGATCTTTCCCGAGTGTTTGTCAGGACATTCGAGAGAACTTGCAAGCGACCAGCCGGATTGATAGAGCTGCAGGTCTGCGTGCAAAAGTCAAATGAAACCCTAAGAGATTACATACAGAGATGGATCACTTTGCATCATACGGTGGAGAACGTGTCTGATCATCAGGCAGTCTGCGCCTTCAAGGATGGTGTTAAGAATAGAGAGTTAAATTTGAAGTTTGTTCGGACCGGAGATATGACCCTGAGTCGAATGATGGAAATCGCCACCAAGTACGCCAATGGTGAATAAGAGGATCGACTCTGGAGTGGCAAGTACAAGCCGAGTCAGTCGGAAAAAGGAAATTCCAGTCGGAAGCAGAAGCGGAAAGCCGAGCCAGCGGCTCCTGGAGAGGCTCTGGCCATGACTCAGGGCAAATACAAAGGGAAGCCCAAAGGATCCTGGAACCCTAAGAAGGTGAAGGATAAGGAAGGAAATGACGTGATGGATCTGCCGTGTCACATCCACACGAAGAAAGACGAAGAGGGTAACTTCATCTACCCGAAACATACCACTCGCCAGTGCCGGCTCTTAATCCAGCAGTTTCAAGGAAAACAGCCCAAGGACAAGGAAAAGGAGTCGGACAAGGCTGAGGACAAGGAGGACAGTGATGGAGGATATCGTCATGTCAATTCCACCGTGATGATTTTTGCTGATGTGGAGAGCAAAAGTCGATTGAAAGTTATCAACCGTGAGGTAAATATGGTCGCCCCGGCGACACCAAGCTATCTGAGATGGTCTCAAACTCCCATTACGTTCGACCAGTCCGACCATCCGACTCACATAGCCACCCCTGGGAGGCAAGCTTTGGTGGTCGACCCAGTCGTCGAAGGCACTCGACTGACGAAGGTGCTGATGGATGGTGGTAGCGGACTGAATATATTGTATGCGGAGACGCTAAAGGGAATGGGCATTCCGATGTCCAGACTCAGCTCCAGCAACATGAGTTTTCATGGAGTCATTCCTGGAAAGAAGGCTGAGTCATTCGATCAAATAGCTCTAGAGGTGGTGTTCGGCGACTCGAAGCATTTCCACAAAGAGAAGCTGACATTTGAAGTCGTGGATTTCCAGAGCGCTTACCATGCTATTTTGGGGAGACCAGCTTATGCACGGTTCATGGCTCGACCATGTTACGTGTACCTCAAATTAAAGATGCCTGGCCCCAAAGGTGTGATCACTATCACTAGCAACCGGAAGAAGGCAGAAGAGTGTTTTCAGAAAGGCTTGAAGATTGCGGATGCCCAGATAACAGTGGTAGAGCTGGAGGGATACAAGAAAAATGTAGATCCGAGTGATTTCTTGCGGGCCGAGAAGCCCGCCACAGAGTCAGCGTTCCAGTCGTCTGGTGAGACGAAGCCCGTTCATATTCACCCGACCGACCCCAGCGCAGCTCCGACCCATATTTCCACAACACTTGACTCTAAATAGGAAGAAGCGCTCATCCAGTTCCTCCGTGAGAACTGGGACATCTTTGCATGGAAGCCTGCTGACATGCCGGGTGTTCCCAGGGGGCTGGCTGAGCATCGCCTAAGAGTCGACTCAAAAGCAAAACCTATCAAAGAACATCTTCGACGGTCCGCCGTCCAGAAGAGAAAGGCCATTGGCGAGGAGGTGGCTCGACTCCTGGTGGCAAAGTTTATCCGAGAGATATACCACTCCGAGTGGCTCGCCAATGTCGTCATGGTCCCCAAGAAGGACAAGTCACTTCGCATGTGCATTGGTTTCAAACATATCAATCGGGCCTGCCCGAACGATCATTTTCCTCTCCCTCGTATCGACCAAATTGTCGACTCAACTGCGGGATGCGAGAGATTGTCTTTTTTAGACGCCTATTCCGGGTACCATCAGATCCGTCTGTATGGACCCGACGAGATAAAACAGCTTTCATCACTCCATTCGGGTGCTTCTGCTATGTCACCATGCCATTCGGTCTCAAGAATGCCGGAGCCACGTTCATGAGGATGATTCAAAAGTGTTTACTCACTCAAATCAGTCGGAATGTGGAAGCCTACATGGATGATATCGTAGTCAAGTCACGAAAGGGTTCCGACCTGTTGACTGACCTCGCTGAAACATTTGCCAATCTCCAGAGGTATGATATCAAGCTTAATCCATCAAAGTGCACATTCAGAGTTCCTGGTGGAAAGTTACTCGGTTTTCTTGTTTCCGAACGGGGAATCGACGCTAACCCAGAAAAAGTTGGCACCATACTCCGAATGAAACGCCCTGTGCATGTGCATGATGTCTAGAAGCTTACTGGATGCTTGGCCGCGTTAAGTCGATTCATCTCTTGCCTCGGTGAAAAGGCATTGCCTCTTTACCGACTGATGAAGAAGGTAGACAAGTTCGAGTGGACTCCAGAAGCTGATGCAGCGTTTGCCGAGCTAAAAGCTCTGCTCTCCACCCAGCCGGTGCTTGCTGCTCTAATCAGCAAACAGCCTCTGTTGCTTTACATTGCAGCCATAGGACAAGTCGTCAGTACAGTGCTTACGGTCGAGCGGGAAGAAGAAGGGAAAGCCTTCAAAGTTCAGCGCCCAGTGTATTATCTCTCTGAAGTTTTGACTCCATCAAAGCAAAGATATCCTCATTATTAGAAGATTGTGTATGGGATCTACATGACCACGAAGAAGGTTGCTCATTATTTCTCTGATCATTCCATTACAGTCGTCAGCGACGCCCCACTGTAAGAGATTCTGCACAACAGAGATGCAACTGGTCGAGTGGCTAAATGGGCGATTGAACTCCTACCCCTTGATATCAAGTTTGAGGCAAAGAAAGCCATTAAGTCCCAGGCGACAGCAAATTTCCTTGCCGAGTGGATTGAACAATAGCAACCGACTCAAGTTCACTCGGAGCATTGGACCATGTTCTTTGACGGCTCTAAGATGTTAAATGGTTTCGGTGCTGGGGTAGTTTTGGTTTCCCCCCGAGGAGATAAGCTCAAATATGTGCTCCAGATCCACTTTGATTCATCCAATAATGAAGCAGAATATGAAGCACTTTTGTATGGGTTGCGCATGGCCATTTCACTCGGCGTCCGTCGCCTTATGGTTTATGGCGACTCAGATCTGGTGGTCAATCAGGTGATGAAGGAGTGGGACGTTAGAAGCCCATCCATGACTGGATACTGCAATGCAGTGAGGAAGCTTGAAAAGAAATTCGAAGGGTTAGAGCTCCACCATGTACACCGACTGAAGAATCAAGCGGCTGATGATTTGGCGAAGATAGGTTCCAAGAGAGAAGCCATTCCCAGTGATGTATTCTTGGAGCATATCCATACTCCATCAGTCATAGAATATCCTTTTACCGAAGAAGCTCCGCAGCCCAAGAGTATCGCAGATCCGACTGAGGTTGAAGTTCCAGCAGTGGTCGACCTGATCATGGAAGCATTAGTGATCACTCCCGATTGGACAGTACCGTATATCACGTATATCTTAGGAAAGAGCTCCCGGAGGACGAAGAAGAGGCTCGACAGATCGTCCGCCGATCTAAAGCCTTTACCGTGATAAGGGGACAGCTGTACAGAGAAAGCGCGACTGGAGTTAGTCAGAAATGCATAACGCCAGAAGAAGGTCGAATAATCCTTGACGACATCCACTCGGGGACCTGTGGCCATCATGCGTCCTCTCGGACCATCGTGGCCAAAGCATACCGAGCCGGATTTTACTGGCCTAGAGCGAATGAAATGGCAAAGGAGATAGTCGACAAGTGTGAGGGATGTCAATTTTACTCCAATATATCACACAAGCCCGCCTCAGCTTTAAAGACCATACCACTCATCTGGCCCTTCGCAGTATGGGGGTTGGATATGGTTGGCCCCTTGAGAACAGGCAGAAGCGGTTTCACACATGTGCTGGTAGCAGTCGACAAGTTCACCAAGTGGATTGAGGCTAAACCCATCAAGAACCTTGATGCCGGCACCGCTGTCAGCTTCATCACAGAGTTGATATTCAGATATGGAGTCCCACACAGCATCATCACTGATAACGGGTCAAACTTTGATTCGAAAGAATTCAGGGCGTTCTGCACATCTCAGGGCACACGAGTCGACTATGCTTCGGTCGCTCATCCTCAGTCGAATGGACAAACAGAGCTGGCCAATGGCTTGATCCTCAAAGGGTTGAAACCCCGACTGATGCGTGATCTCAAGCATGCGGCTGGAGCATGGGTCGACGAGCTTCCCTCGGTGCTTTGGGGGTTAAGGACCACGCCTAGCCGGTCGACTGGGAGAACTCCGTTCTTCTTGGTCTACGGAGCTGAAGCGGTCTTGCCGAGTGACCTGCTTCACAACGCTCCTCGAGTCGAGCTCTACACCGAAGCTGAAGCAGAACAAGCACGGCAGGATGCAGTCGACCTTCTAGAGGAAGAAAGGGAGATGGCTCTGATCCGATCGACCATTTACCAGCAAGACTTGCGTCGCTTCCACGCCAAAAACGTGAAGAGTCGAGCCTTCCAGGAAGGAGATTTGGTTCTCCGAGTGGATCAGCAGAAACCACACAAGCTCGCTCCTTCTTGGGAAGGTCCCTTCATCGTCACCAAGGTTCTCCACAACGGAGCTTACCGTCTTTACAACGTCGAGCACAAGATCGACGAGCCCCGAGCTTGGAACGCAGAGCTGCTCCGCCCCTTTTACACTTAAGTAGCCGCTCGGAAATGTAATAAAAGCACTTCTGTAGTTCATTTTTTTCAAAAGACAATAGTGTTATAATTTTCCCAGCGATTGTTGTCACTTTTGTTTGTTCAATAAAATTTCCCCTCAGTGGGTGGCTTAGCTGCGAATCCGTTTCGCCTAAGTTTGTAAAAAAAAATCCTTGCCGAGTGGTGAGCCAGCCTCCCACTCGGGGGCTTAGCTGTGAATCCGTTTCGCCTAAGTACTTTAAAATTCTGCCGAGTGGTGAGCCAGCCTCCCACTCGGAGGCTTAGCTGCAGTCCAAGTACTCACCTAAGTTTCAATAAAATCCTACCGTGTGGTGAGCCAGCCTCCCACTCGGAGGCTTAGCTGCAGTCCAAGTACTCGCCTAAGTTTCAATAAAATCCTACCAAGTGGTGAGCCAGCCTCCCACTCGGGGGCTTAGCTACAGCATAGTGCTCGCCTAAGTACAAATATAACGTGCGCTCCGCAAGGAAGACGAGGTACAGGTCGACTGCTACCCTCTTCTTCCGAGCTACGCCACAAGTATAACGTGCGCTCCGCAAGGAAGACGAGGTGCAGGTCGACTGCTACCCTCTTCTTCCGAGCTACGCCACAAGTATAACGTGCGCTCCGCAAGGAAGACGAGGTGCAGGTCGACTGCTACCCTCTTCTTCCGAGCTACGCCACAAGTATAATGTGCGCTCCGCAAGGAAGACGAGGTGCAGGTGGATTGATGCCTTCTTCCTCAGAAACGCCGCAAAAATCCTACCGAGTGGAGAGCAGACCTCCCACTCGGGGGCCTAGCTGCAGCCCAGTGCTCGCCTAAGTTTTTGAAAATCCTACCGAGTGGAGAGCAGACCTCCCACTCGGGGGCTTAGCTGCAGCCCAGCGCTTGCCTAAGTTTTTGAAAATCCTACCGAGTGGAGAGCAGACCTCCCACTCGGGGGCTTAGCTGCAGCGCAGTGCTCGCTTAAGTTTTTGAAAATCCTACCGAGTGGAGAGCAGACCTCCCACTCGGGGGCTTAGCTGCAGCCCAGTGCTCGCCTAAGTTTTTGAAAATCCTACCGAGTGGAGAGCAGACCTCCCACTCGCGGGGCTTAGCTGCAGCCCAGTGCCCGCCTAAGTTTTTGAAAATCCTATCGAGTGGAGAGCAGACCTCCCACTCGGGGGCTTAGCTGCAGCCCAGTGCTGGCCTAAGTTTTTGAAAATCCTACCGAGTGAAGAGCAAATCTCCCACTCGGAGGCTTAGCCGCAGCCCAGTGCTCGCCTAAGTGTGTTGAGGAACAAGTCGATTGCAACAAGCGCTTCACCATAGCCTGCAAAAGACACCTCAAACCAAATGCAAACATATTCAATGTCGAATCCAAGTTCAGGTAACATCCAACAGAACCGAAAGTGCTCGGGTGCTAAGCCCGTTAAGGTTTATCGGTTACAAAAATCACTCGGCATACCGAGGCAAATTTAAAGTATCAAGCACAGAAGTTTTTTACCCCTCCTGCGGAGGGCTGGAAGGTGCAACAAATTCATCCAGGTCGATTCCATCTGCAATCTGAGTGGCAGCGGCAATGAAGGTCTCCATGAAAGATCGGAAATCATGCTTCTTGGTATTAGCCACCTTAAGGGCTGCCAGCTTGTCCTCTCGCGCCTCCTTGCAATGAACACAGGCCAGAGACAGAGCAACATCCGTGCCGCACCTGGCAGAAGACTTCTTCCATTCTTGTACTCGACTCGAAACCTCGTTCAGTCGAGTCATCAGAGACTCGAGGTCGTTCTGAAGCGTCTCTCTTGGCCAGAGTGTCGTGTCGATGCGGGAAGTTGCGACCTTCAGCCTTGCAAGATAGTCGACAACAGCAGCAACGCGAGATTCGAGTCGGAGCACATTCATGGCGACTTCATCTTCCACAGGAAAGTTGATGGGATCCAGGTTTATTTCCAGTCGACCAGTCTCCTCTTCAAAGTTCTGGCAGAACTCTGCGAGCACAACCTCAGAGTCAAGACAGCAGTCGGATGGAGAGATCATAGTTAAAATGTCTTTTGATACAAAAGATTACCTTCAAGCATGAGGAATAGCTTTTTGGCGAGTCCTCCCAGATAAACCTCCAGATCATTCTTCTTTCCCACCAACTCACTGGCCTTGTCACTCAAGGCAATCTTGTCACTCTTCAGTCGACTGACCTCCTTGTTGGCCGCATCAAGAGCAGCTTTCAGATTGGTATTTTCCTCTTCAAGCTTGGTGATTGAAGCCAGCTTCTCATATGCGAGCTTGGTCTTCTCTAAAGCCGCTTTCTGCATCTCAGCCAAGTCAAGGTCTTTCTTCTTCAGAGCATCCCTCAGTTTGTCTGCAAAGTTACAGTGGGATCAGACTCTGAAACGGACGAGAGGCAAAAAGCAGTCGTCGAGATTCTCACCAAACATACCTTTTGCTTCCTCCTTCGACTTCGTGAAGTTCTCCTGGACCAGTTTCAGATCAAGCTCGAGCTGGATTTGCTTGTTCTCCAACTCAGTGTAACGAGCCGCAAGCTCGCAAGATTTCTGCGAAGAACCAATCGACGGATGTCAAAAACAGTTCACTTCCGAGTGACTAAGGAAAAATCATAGCATTACTAAGACTACAGCCGAATATAAACATTCGACCATAGTCTCGGGGACTACACCCAGTGGGTGCACTCAGCGTGCCCCCACTAGTTCTATCAGTTAGAGTCAATCAGTCGACCAGCAAATAGCTCAAAAAAAGTTATCTTCAGACTATAGTCGACTGCCAGCAGTCCATCACAGTCTCGGGGACTACACCCAGTGGGTGCACTCAGCGTGCCCCCACCGGTCTATGAATCCATTCGACCTGATCGAGTCAAGAAAAAGCTTAAGACATAAAGACTATGGTCGACTGCCAGCAGTCCACCATAGCCTTGGGGACTACACCCAGTGGGTGCACTCAGCGTGCCCCCACTAATCCAGAATTTCAATCGACACACCCACTGGGTGTACGACAGATACTAAAATTTTCAGAGAGAAGGATTTTCAGATATCATATCCTAACTGAACAGGCGGTGACCGACTGACCTGAACATTACTTTGAAGAGCTGAACTGGCGTCATAAGCTGCCTGACTGGCGTCTCAGATTGCCTTCACTTGCTCCATTATGACCCCTACCTGGCGTATTGCTTCTTTAGCAGCACTAGCTTGGTCCTCTGGGACGTGGTGGGTCAAGAAAAGTGAAGGCTGAGCAGCACTCGACGACGAAGGGCGAGCACTCGTCAGCGGCACCGCAAAGGATACGGTAGGCCGAGTGACGTTGTCCCCCTCCACGACCAACGTCTCGGGTGCTAACACGTCCTGAGTCGCCTTGCCAGCAGACGCTTTCCTGTTCCTCCTCTGCCTCAGTGGTTCCTCGTCATCGTCGTCGGGAAGGTCAATAACGACGTTAGATGGAGCTGCAGAAAAGAATCAAAATTAGAGATAAAGAGCCAACCGACTGAAGACGGAACTACAAAAGTCATACCAGGTTTTGAAGTGACAGCATCTTCCATCTCGTGATCTTCAGCCCTGGCCGAGGTATCAGAAGTAGCAGCACTGCAACTCCAGAAGTCAGTCGATCAGCTCATGAGTCGACCAAGAATAAATCCATGTGAAACGGGAAAACTCAAGTTACACCATTACCCTGAGATAGTGGGGATCGCCATCTTCATCTTCGGCAAGACCTTCGCCGGCTTCGACGGCGCCACTCGAGATTGCTTCGGAGCTTTCTCAGTCGGCACCGGAGAAGTCGTCCGAGGACGCTTGGTCGACTGCGTGACGGGCGCAACCCCCTTACCACGCTCGGCTGCAGGATCATGGACAAGCTTTGAGCGTCTTTCTGAACGAGGAGGTGCAACTTCCTCCTCCTCCTCCTCCTCTTCCTCCTCAACAGAGTCATCATCTTCATCGTCGTCATCAGCATCCGAATCCCACTCCTCCGGGCTTTCGCCCCCACTTCCTTCCTCCTCCTTGGTCGGTGCTTGCGCTCCATTGGGCATCGAGTACAACTCAGTGGTCTGACAGACAACAAAACAAGACAAAGGTCAATCGACCAATTTGCAGTGAAGCAAAATGAACAAAGCAAGATCACAACTGGGGATAAGTGGTCATACCGTGTCCGGTGTGTAGGTATGGTCAAGTGGTGGGATCCTCCTAGCCCCTCGAGGGTTATCCTTATTCCCTGTGATCGCAGCCATCCACCTCTCCAGTGTGGCATCGTTGACCGCCTCTAGATGGACCCGAGTGGTATCTTCGGTGCCGCAGTACAGCCACATCGGGTGGCCTCGGTATTGGAGTGGTTGAATACGCCGTCGAAGGAAGACCTCCAGAAGGTCCATACCCGTCACTCCGTCCTGAACGAGCTGGACTACGCGCTCCATCAACATTTTTACCTGAGCTTTCTCCTCAGGGAGCACCTTCAGAGAAGAGGGTTTGTTCACTCGATCCATGGAGAATGGAGGGAGACCAGTCGACTGCCCCGACGTCGACTCGTCTTGGCAGTAGAACCAGGTCGACTGCCACCCTCTAACCGACTCAGGAAGGGTCATGGCCGGAAAAGCACTCTTACTCCTCATTTGGATCCCAAGACCCCCGCACATCTAGATAACCTTGGTCCTTTCATCATCCGGACTCGCCTTTTTCACCGTCTGTGAGCGATAGGTGAATATGTGCTTAAAGAGACCCAGTGCGGTCGACAACCCAGGAAGTTTTCGCACATGGACACGAAAGCAGCAAGATAGGCAATGGAATTGGGAGTGAAATGGTGGAGTTGCGCCCCAAAGAAGTTCAGAAACCCTCGGAAGAAAAGACTCGGTGGTAGGGAGAATCCGCGATCTACATGAGTGGCTAGGAGAACGCACTCACCCTCCAGTGGCTTCGGTTGCCACTCGGTCCCCGGGAGTCTTGCTGACCCATGAGAGATCAGTCCCTCATTGGCCAGGTCGTTGAGATCCGCCTGGGTGATGGTCGAGCGGATCCAATCTCCTTGGACCCAACCTTGCGGCAGGCGGGACCTCGATGAAGATCCGCCCCGGCTGGTCGCTCTCCCCTTTGCTTTCGTCGTCGCCGTCTCCTTCTTCGCTCGCTCCAAGGCCGCCGTCTTCTCCATCACCATCGTCGTCGGCGAGGCGCGCGAGGAGTGGGTGGGCGGAGGCAAAAGCGGGCGCAGCAGGCGAGGGTGAGGAAGGCGGAGAGGGAAATGGAGACGCACTGTTCAAAAACCCTTACCCGGCACCTTATATAGGGACGTTTCCGAGTGGCTGACAGGTAGGCCCGGGCGGTCCTGTCAAATCCCGAAACAGTCGCGCGCGCGATACGTGGCAAAAAAGGAGGCGCGGAAATCGAGGCGTCTACGCCTTATCCCATCCGAGTACCGCGGTCCACCCCGATTCGCGCGCATCCCAAAATTCGGATCCCACAAAATCCGCTAACAACAGAGCAACCTGTCAGGCGGTGGATTTCCTACGATCCGTCGCTCGGAAATTCACCAAGTTCAAAAGTTCACTCGACAGAAGAAAAGAATGGATCAAGGCGACTGAAAGAAAAGTTGATGCCATCATTAAAAAAGGTCATTGATCCAGGATGAGACATGCTCAGAACACAAAAACAGGTCGGAAATATTATCAACTCCTTCCTCACTCAAACCTTGATCCATTCGGGGGCTAATGATGAAGTCATGTACCTAGGGTAGGGTCACGGACCTGTCCAAAGTACCATCCCCAAGGACATCTTCAGAAGAAGCTGCCTTCCAGTTGACCAAGAGGGAAACCACTTGACGGACTCGAAGGCACTCGACCACGAAGACTCACTCGATCACCAGGAGATTAAGAGTCACTCTGTATCCAAACGGTCTGTAATTAAGTAGTCTTTATGGCCGTGATGACACTTTATGTAGGGAGTTACCAGTAACGCCAATCCTTTATGTACTTTAAACCCGGCATAACTGAGGGCCGGAGGGGTCTGGCAGACACTATATAAGCCACACCCCTCCTCAGTGTAAAGGGTTCGCACCTCTGTAACTCATACGCATATAATCCAGTTGACCGCCTCCGGGCTCCGAGACGTAGGGCTGTTACTTCCTCCGAGAAGGGCCTGAACTCGTAAATCCCATGCGTACACAACTACTCCATAGCTAAGGTCTTTCCTCTCCATACCTACCCCCATTCTACTGTCAGACTTAGAACCACGACAGGGGGCGCCCCCACCCCTTGTCCAATTCGGTTTGGGTAGGGGGGAGGCGTGCACCACCTTCTGGCCCTTCTTCCCTCTCTCACTAAAGCCCAATAAGGCCCATTAACTTCCCCCAGCGAATTGCCGTAACTCTCCGGTACTCCGAAAATTACCCGAATCACTCGGAACCATTCTGATGTCCGAATATAGCCTTCGAATATATGAATCTTTACCTCTCGACCATTTCGAGACTTCTCGTCATGTCCGTGATCTCATCCGGGACTCCGAAAAAACTTTGGTCATCAAATCACATAACTCATAATACAAATCGTCATCGAACGTTAAGCATGCAAACCCTACGAGTTCGAGAACTATGTAGACATGACCGAGACACATCTCTGGTCAATAACCAATAGCGGAACCTGGATGCTCATATTGGCTCCTACATATTCTACGAAGATCTTTATCGGTCAAACCGCACAACAACATATGTTATTCCCTTCATCATCGGTATGTTACTTGCCCGAGATTTGATCATCGGTATCTTCATACCTAGTTCAATCTCGTTACCGGCAAGTCTCTTTACTCGTTTCGTAATGCACCATCCGGTAACTAACTCATTAGTCACATTGCTTGCAAGGCTTATAGTGATGTGCATTACCGAGAGGGCCCAGAGATACCTCTCTGATACTCGGAGACAAATCCTAATCCAATCCAACAAACACCTTCGGAGACACCTGTAGAGCATCTTTATAATCACCAATTACATTGTGACGTTTGATAGACCCATGGCCAATAAGCTTGCACTCCACCAAAATCACACAGCATACGAGATAAATCTATACCAACACAGGAATTAGGATAAGCCACACTCTTCTCAATGTTAGTTCTCGGCCTGGATGCATCACCAAATGTCTTCAAGATGGCCTGGACAGCAGCAAAATCTTCCGGCCAAGGATTATCTGTATCTAAGAAGTAAAAATTAGACTGTTTAACTTTGCAAACAACCAAAAACTTACAACTCAGAAAACAGGTCTTCATATTTGCACAAGGCATGCATGTGAATTCAGTGCCAGAAATCCAAAGGTGAGAAACAATTTATTGCATAATTTGAATCTAGACATGCAGACAGTCAAACAAAAGATGAAAAGGCCTTCTAGTATTAATATATTTTTTCTGTCATTTATATATTAAAATTGCAAGCTCAACAGAAATTTTCACAGCATTTCATCTATAAGATTATAGCAGCTAGACATTTACAAAGCATTGTTAAAATTCTTCAGCCATGCTAAAACTTTCAGGTATATTTCGACAACATAGAGACGAAGAGTACACAGGAAGTGTCACCTACAACTTTTAGAGTTGAATTGAATGGCCATTAGTTTGCTCACTATTTTTTCCCTCTTTTCGTGTAGTGCTGTGCAGCAGAATCTTCTGGGCAACTCCAGTTTCAGACAAGTAACATGGCTTTCCTGCCACTGCTAGTTGTTGCAGTCATGTTGCACCTAGCCTCTACATCAGCGCAGTCTGGCCCCGGATGCAAAACACAATGTGGTGATGTCGATATCCCTTATCCGTTTGGTATTGGTATTGGTACTGGCTGTGCTATTAGAGACTTTGAGATCATCTGCAGGAGGACTGCTAATGGAATCTACAAGCCATTCATGTTCGTTCGGAATGTGGAGGTTCTAAGCATCTCAGTGTCCCTCGGTCAAGTCCGAGTTTTATCCGACATCTCGACATTCTGCTACAATACAAGTACAAGATCAATGGTACAGAAAGCTTGGTCCCTTGACTTCTCACGAAGCCCGTACCGTTTCTCCTATCTACACAACAAGCTCATAGTTATTGGATGCAACACGCTCGCATACATCAACAACTTGGGAAGCACTGCAAAGTATACGACAGCGTGCGCAGCAGTGTGTGAGAGCCCAGCAGCACTGACAAACGGTTCTTGTGTTGGCGCAGGCTGCTGCCAAAATGATATACCAAAGGGTCTAAGGGGCTATATGTTCACTTTTTATGATGTTTACAATAATTCCAACAGTACGCTTTTCAACCCATGTAGCTACGCCGCCATGGTGGAGACAGAGACATTTAGTTTCAGTTCGGACTTCATAACCACTACAAGGTTCAATGATACTGACTATGGGCGGAAGCCACTGGTGCTGGACTGGGTGGTCGGAAATGCAACTTGTGAAGTGGCCAGAGACATGCCTTCTTACGCGTGCCGTAGCAGCAACAGCATGTGTGTGAACTCGACTAACGGCCAAGGGTATCTATGCAACTGTACCGACGGATATGAAGGGAACCCTTACCTCTTTGACGGATGCAGAGGCAAGTTCATTTCTTTACTTGATCCCTGTGCATCTTTAGATCATGTGCAATCGTTTTATCAGGAGTAATAGTTAAGGGAAACATCATTACTTGCTGTCTGTCCCGATTTTGATGCCTGGAAATACTTGAGTTTTACAATCTGTTTTGCCTTTTTTTTCATCCATAGTTTAGATCTAGTTAGGACATTTACCTCATTTTTCTCTCTACAATGTAATTTATCTTTACTTTGGTGGAAGAATGGCAAACGTTACACTCATTATGCCATTTGAAATTTGTATTTGTCAATACAAATATGCCGATTTTTCCATGCATTACTATTCAATCAATCACTTGACCCCAAATAATTTGGTTCTTTGTTGCTGCAGATGTCAATGAATGTGAGAAGAATTCAAGTATATGCCCGAAGTCTGCAACATGCCACAACACTATAGGAGGGTATTATTGTTCATGTTCTCCAGGCAGAAAGTTTGTAATGGAAACAAAATCTTGTAACCCAGACATCACCCTAATCATAGGTAAACCATTAGATGTTTTTAGCATTTGCTTTCTTGTGTAGAAAGCAATGGCCAACAGTACGTAAAGATATTAATTGCATTTAGCAAAAGAGGGCCCAAATAGTAGAACTACCACTACCCAGGCAAGCACATAGTGATGTGTCTCCTTGTCTTGGGCATGCAACAAGTCTATCCAAGGAAGCTTTAAAATAAATAAATGAAATGAGGAAAATTGATAGAAACTCAAAAAGTAAGTCCAGAAACAAGCGTCTGTGAATTTTTTTAGAAGGTATAAATATATTGCATCACGAACCTTTAGTCCACTTTACCACAGCATTTGTTTTACCATGCTTTCAGTATATACATTGTGGGATCAATTTGACCAACAGAAACACCTTTCATGTTGATTTCTACAGGCATTAGCATTGGTGTTGTCGTTCTGGTGATTATCATCTTCTGCATACGTGTAATGTTTGAGAGAAGAAAGCTTGCGAATGTCAAAAAACAGTATTTTCAGCAGCATGGAGGGATGCTATTGTTTGAGAAGATGAAATCAGATCAGGGACTTTCATTTACAGTGTTTACTGAAGCAGACCTGAAACAAGCAACCAATAAATTTGACGAAAGCCAGATTCTTGGACATGGAGGCAATGGCACTGTGTACAAGGGAATAATTAAGGATATCACTCCAGTGGCAATTAAAAGGTGTGCATTGGTTGATGATAGGCAGAAGAAGGAATTTGGCAAAGAAATGTTGATTCTTTCCCAGATCAATCACAAGAACATTGTCAAGCTATTGGGGTGTTGCCTTGAGGTGGAAGTCCCCATGCTAGTATATGAGTTCATCCCAAAAGGAACATTGTTTGATCTTATTCACGGCAAGAACAGTAAACTGCAACTCCCTTTCAGTTCTCTTCTAAGGATCGTCAATGAGGCAGCTGAGGGGCTTGCATTTTTACATTCCTATGCAAACCCACCAATTCTACATGGTGATGTGAAAACCTCTAACATCCTTCTTGATGAGAATTACATGGCAAAGGTGTCAGATTTTGGGGCATCTATAATAGCACCAACTGACAAAGCCCAGTTCGTCACAATGGTTCAAGGGACATGTGGTTATCTGGACCCTGAATATATGCAGACATGTTGCTTGACAGACAAAAGCAATGTTTATAGCTTCGGTGTTGTTCTTCTAGAGATCCTAACAGGGGAGGAGCCACTGAAACTTGAAGGTCCTGAGGTATGCCGGAGCCTGTCGTCGAGTTTCCTGCTGGCTATGAAGGGGAACAATCTTGATAATATGCTCGACAATCAAATAAAAGGTCATGAGAACATGGAGTTGATTGTAGGGGTAGCAGATCTAGCTAGGCAATGCTTGGAAATGTGCAGTGACAATAGGCCCTCGATGAAAGAGGTATCTGAGGAGCTTAGCAGATTAAGGAAGCTTTCAAGGCATCCTTGGATACAGCGTGATACTGAGACAGATAGCTTTCTCGGTCTGATTGAAATAGAACAAAGCTCTGAGTGTACAGAGAAGGATGAAAGAATGGCCATAAATCCAAGCAGTTTTTACCTTATGAGGTGAACGAAAACACTGTGAATTTTATGCTTTGGCACTTTCATTGTTCATTTAACCTTCTCCCCCTTTAGTTGTATGTGGCATTTCGGTGTAAGACTCTCTTGGACCCTTGAGTATTACATAGGCACGCCATAATTTAGCAAGAATAAATGTATCATGGTACAAAATGGGGACACATTCAGTGCTGGCCATTTGAACTTGTACGAGCTTTCATAGAAGTTTCCAAAATCACTCAAAGAAGATCAATGGACGACTGGGTGTGAAAATGTGATTGAGTTTGGTATTGAAACTGTGCTATTATGTCAAGTGATTTACTTTTCCTTTTTCAGGGAAGTTTACTGATTTACTCGGTCGTGTGGGCTGGGCTCACTCGCTTGGTTGGATGTTCCAATACAAGGAAATGTCATCTTGACTTCGTCAGGGTCTCTGCACTTGCCATGCCGCCGTTATATTCCATTTTTTTCATGCGAATACATACATCACTTGCTAGATTCTTTTATTCCACCATTATATTCCAGGACATGATGTGTTCTAGGTCCCTAAACTACATTTGGCTTCTAAACACATAATAAGATAAGAAATACTCCCTCCGTTCCTAAATAATTGTCTTTCTAGCCATCTCAAATGGACTACAACATACGAATGTATGTAGACATGTTTTAGAGTGTAGATTCACTCATTTTGCTCCGTATGTAGTCACTTGTTGAAATCTCTAGAAAGTCAATTATTTAGGAACGGAGGGAGTAGATAGAATAACAAAATGCAGAGACATACTTCAGTTGTGCCATAAGTCTAACACACACACCCTCGCTTGTTTGACGAGGCAGGGAGCTTATTTGCGTCACCATACTGCCGCCGGCCGGCCGGGGATATATCTTGTGATAAGGATGATGCCGTGTCCTGATGGATATCCTGATGAACAAAAGAAGTAGAACGATGTAACAAATTAAAGTTCAGCAACCTGAGTATGACCGCAGGGATCCAATTGGACGGAATTGGAAGAAGGGGAATGATAGACCGGATGACGTCGGCGGCTTCCTGGCCGCGGGGCAGGGAGGGGAGGGAGTCCGCCGAGACCGTCGGCCGTGGCTGGGGCTGCTCCGGCCCACCCATCTGCGTGCGCCTGGAGAAAGGCATCGGCGTTGTAGGCAGGCGGCGGAGGAGGCCGTTCCCACGGGGGATGCCGGCGGGAGGAGGTCCGGGTGGTTGAGGAGGAGGTGGCCGGAGCAGGCGGACGGACCCCGCCGGATTGGGGCGGACTGCGGTGGAGCACGCCGCCGCCGCCGTAGAGCGCCTTGGCAGGTGTGGTTTAGTTGCGGAACGGGAATCTTGGGGCTGTTCTTTTCCCAGAGCCGTTGGATCACAAGTCTAGAGCCGAGGATTCTAGAAACAAAGTTAGTTAGACAAGGAAAAATACCACTGTTAGATCGGCAATGTTGCACGTACAAACAGTTTACAGGCTTTTACAGGGTGGGTTAGTTTTCATTGGCCAACAGGTGAGCGGGACGGCCCACCCCCCCTGAAAATCAAGGGGGAGAGGTTAGTGATTGGTTGTTATATGGAAACAGTTTACAGGGTTTTACAAATTTTTGTATGTCTAGCATTTTTGTTGTTAGATTGGGGCACAAAATGGAGCCTTCTAAGGGCGTTTGAAATCTAGACCGTCGGATAGCGTTTCCAAACTGATCCGGAACGGGATCTCAGACGAAACAATCTAGGCCGTCGGATCGAGGCTGGACACTGCTACAATGAATAGTGTGTCCTCTGGTGTGCCACCGCCCGTTATTTCGATGCCCCTCAATGGGCATTTTTGGTCTTTTCACATTCAGGTCAACACCCCCAATTGGTGAGAACCCTAGCTGATTCTTCCCGCCGTGCCCTCCCCTTCTCTATCGTAGCCGCCGCTGTGCTGCAGCCCGCTTCTTCGCTCCACCGTCGCTGTCGCGCTCATATCCCCCTCCTCCCGGTTCATCTCCTGTCACCGAGCTGGTTGCCCCCGCGCTGCTCTCCCCATCGAGCTCACGCCTTGTCACCTGGAGGGGCAACAGGCAACGGTGGAGGAGGAGATCCACAAGCAACCGCCGCCGCCACCACCACCTGACCTCCTCCTCCCACCCCCTGTCCCCGTCATGCCGTTTCTCCTCCCCTCGCGTCCTTCCCCTCCCCTAACCCCTAACCCTAGAAGCCGAGGAGTCTGCTCTAGGTCGCGTGTCGCCTCCGCCGCCAGATATCTCCTCCTCCACGTCGAGGCCGAGCAGGACTGTGCGCGGGCCACTGAGATGGCGAGGTTGTCGAGCTATCCGCGGCGTGGTCGTGGTTCCTCCAGACTTGGCAGGATGAGCGAGGAGGTCCATCCATCCGCGGGTGTTTGAGAAGTACATATCCCTCCATGAATACTATCATGGTGTCCTAGCCTCTTGATATTCCCATGAGAACTGATACAATTTTTTCTGCAGATTTCCTTGTTGATTTATGAGGGCTACACAAGTTTAATTTTTACGGAAGTTGAACTCTAGGATATGGAGTTTGATGGATGTGGAGGTTTTGTCAAATATTTCTGGTTTATGAGTTTTCTGATTAATACCAAGAATCAGTGCCCTAGCCTAGCATATCATAGAAATGTCGGGTTGCATGTCAGTGCGTACCTATGGTCGTCGTCTTTGGACCAGGGTCCTTTTGTTTTGGTCTGGTAGCTTCTGGCTGCCCATTCTTTAGTACTGGAGCATAGCATTCTGCGTTGTTTAAGCAAAACATTTAAATTGTATTACAAATTGTTCTTCTTCCCTCTGTTCCATAAAAGATTGTGTGTTCTTTTTTGAATATATGTTAGAAAGAAGTGCAGAAAACAGTAGCAAAAGTTCAAAGTTCAAACTTTCATCAGTCCAGTATATAAAAAGCAACAAAAAGTTCACTCTAAAAAAACACCAGTAATGTTATGATCTGAATTTCCTTTGGCCAGTCTTTTTTAGTTTGTAGCAGATAGAGTTCCCTCCAGTTCACCGACGCCTGCGCCACCGGGTGCAGCCACTGTGAGGCGGCGTCAACAAGCAGTATGCACGGGGGCGGAGCAGCCTTCCAGTGTGTTTGCTGGACAGAAACAATGTGTTGATGTCGAGAAAAACAGAGACAAGGTTAGGGGATTTTTTTTTGTTCTAAAGTATTTATCTGCATGCATAAGTTTGAAGATTGTCGTAGAGCGAGTTCAAGTGTGGTAAATCACGACGGGGGGTGAGAGTTCATTTAAATCACGACGTCTGAATCGGGGTCAGCCCCTGCCACCATGCTCCTACACGGCCGGGTGGTCATGATGATTAGCAGTATGTACACAAAACATCAATGTTTGCTTGATGGCCATTCCTGATCTACATACTTACATAAGATGCATATACATCTATGCACGTGTGTTGATGAATTGGTTTACTAGTAGAACCTTGTAAAAACATTCCCACTTTACTGTATACACGTAGATTTTTGAAATTACTGTCTGCTGATGTGGCTCATATGCTTGAACTTACATCTATCAAAAAATGACATGTTAATTTCATGCATCGCCGCCGCGGTCGTCACTGACGGTGAGACGGCTGCTTGCGTGTGTAGGAGTACTATGTAGTTGCAGATTAGCTATTACTCTCACTCGGCATGGTTTGGAGGAGTGCTACCTAGTTGCACATTGTATCAGGTGTTTCTCTTACTGCTCTGCTGCTGATTCTTGGACACAGTATACTTTCTCCTACGTTTCATTAAATAGAGCACATAAAACCTAAGTCAGTACTCAGTAATGTCAATTTTGTGATGCGTGTTCTTTCCTTTTAGGACCTGCACGAGTTTCAGCCAAGGAACCATCATCTGGCAGCAGGGTGTCCCCGGAGTTCTATGCAACAACGGTCATTGAACTCGGTAAGCCTTGCACAGATAGCCTGTGCAATGATGAATGCATGAAGATCTTTCTAGGTCCTGGCGACTGTGAGAAAGGCAATTGCTTATGGGGGTTTTGCTGAAGAAGAAAGGCCTAGCTTAACTGGCATAGCAGTACTCAAATCAGGTGTTGATGCTGTGGAGGCTTTGGATCTTTCCCTAGTTGCTTGACTCCAATAATAATGCCTTTTGAGATTGTACCATTTGGTCGTCCTTTGGCCTTGTATTGAACTTCTAGTCATCTTGTTACATCAGTTCAAAAGCATAGAGGTGGCACTCCTGTAGCGATCTTGTCCACGACCACATGGATCTTGTTCTGTTTAATGTTGTTTGGTGTTCATAGATACACGTAAAACATTTGGAAGTTTAGCGAGCGAAAATACTTGTTAGATTCATTTAAAAAGTGCCGTATAGTTCAACTTTTATATATAATAAATTCATAATGAAATGTGGGAACAATTCAATATGTGTGTGTTATAAAAACATAACAGTACAGAGAAATTTGGTACGTACTCATCGAAAAAAATTGCATCAGTTTGAGAGGCACGGAAAAGAAAATTTGGCGTCAATAAAGTTTGAGGGAAAAACAACTTTAAAAAGAAACGTGACAAGCTCACAAATTAATTCTGTGACATTGACGTCCAAGTTCTACAACTGATCCGTACAAACAAAAACGATGGTCCGTTCTGCAAAGGAAAATTAGTTTAATAAAAATTATTGATCAGTACAAGTTAAAAACGGTGGTCCGTTCGGAATAAAAGAAATGACAAAAATTCAAATTGTAAAAGTTCAAGCAAAAGGAAACCCCATGCAATTCAAATGGTAAAAATACAAGTCATAAAATAAGAGAAGTCCAGAACATCGTTGTAAAAAATGTTTAGTTCAAAAAAAGAATAAAAAACATTTTCTTTTTGAAAAAAATATCATTCAGTTTGATGATATAAACCATGCAAATACAGAGCCGACGATATAATAACATTCAGTTCAACAATATAAACCATGCAAGTACAGGGCTAGGATACAGTAAACCGTTGAAAATTTACGAGAAAAATATTACCCAAAAAACAGAGCAAAGTCTAGTTAGTGAAAACACGCTTAGCACAAACCCATGCAAGCATCAGTACAAGTACCTTTTTTCGGAACCATTTAAAATTACTCTACATGTAGATCTTGATGAAAAGCTATGATTTTGTGCTCCTGTTTATTATTATGTCAATGAGAAACCAATACTTCTTTTCTTCAGGTTTCGTGTTTTAATTGGTGAGGGATAAACAAATTTTCCTATTCAAGTGGAAGCTCCCAGTATATGATGGATGTGGGAGTTATTTTTACATTCACTGTTCGGTGCTTCTCTTTATGTAATGTTTTATGTTTTCAAGTGCTCGATAAAAATTTATGTTTCTAGGAGTTCATGTATTATTGTCTGAGGAGTTCATGTGTTACTGGCCAGTAAGTAAACCTATTAATCACTCTCTCAAGTGTGATGAAAAAAAATGGGCAGTAAATTGATGAAAAAATATCATCGAGTTCAAAACACGCCGAGACACGCGACAGCCACCCCAGTTCGGGCATAGTAAGTACCTTAGTACAAGTTAAAAACGGTGGTCCGTTCGGAATAAAAGAAATGGCAGAAATTCAAATTATAAAGTTCAAGCAAAAAAAAACCCCATGAAAATCCTGCTTAGTAAGTACCTTAGTACAAGTCGTAAAATGAGAGAAGTTCAGAACAACGTTCTCAAAAAAATGTTGAGTTAAAAAAAACACATTTTCTTTTTGAATAAAATAGCATTCAGTTCGATGATACAAGCCATATAAGTACATGAGCGACGATACAGTAAACCGTTGAAAACTTACGAGAAAAATATTACCCAAAAAACAGAGCAAAGTCTAGTTAGTGAAAACACGCTTAGCACAAACCCATATAAGCATCAGTACACGTACCATTTTTTGGAACCATCAAAATTACTCTATAAAAAATAGCTCAGTACAAATACACACATATATCAGTACGACTACTCTGTTTTTCGGACGAGAAAACAGCAGGATCCGTCATGCCGTATTCAAAATTACTCTTAAACGGTTGCGAAGTAGAGAAAACGTTCAACATGACTAAGTTTCGCATTTTCGATAGCTATCAAACAGTATATTATTTGCCATTTTTCGACAAACTTTTTAAAAAAATCGCATTCAAAATCAAATTTGACCGTATTCAAATTTGTTTTTAAACCGTAAGAAATTAAAAAAACATTTCTATACATAAACGTTGCGCATTTTTCATAGCTTTCCAACGTCGTATCATTTGTGTCAATCCGACAAACCGTTTGCAAAAAATCGCGAAAATACATTTCGCCCAGAATTTCACTGTTTTTCAAATTACTTTTAAATTATACATAATTAGAAAAAACAATACATATTGAAAGATGTGGATTTTCACCAGCTTTCCAACGCCATCTTATTTGCTCAATTCCGACAAACCGTTTGAAAATTTCCAAAATACGATTCACGTTTTCGGTTTTGAAAAAAACGGTTTTTTCAAAACTGCTCTTAAACCATAATGATTTTGCAAAAATGTTCAATATACTTGAAATATGGTTGTCAAGAGCTTTCCAACGATATATTACACGCCATGTTCTGACAAAAAAATTACAAAAAGTTTTTGAACTAAAGAAGACGATTTGTTAAACACAACTGAAAGCATCAGTTCAACCGCTTCGAAAACATCAGTACAAACATCTGAAACCGTCAGTTCAAAAAGATTATTCTGTTACGCGTAACAAAATAGCCCAGATCGCGTCGGGGCGGCGCTGCGCGGGGAAGGGCTGGACTATTCTGTTACTGGTAACAGAATATTATTTTGTTACCCCTCGCCCCTATAAGGGCGCGATCGAACTTCTCAACCTTAAAAAAGAAACCTGTCCCGAGCCCGTCATTCCCAATCTCTCGACCTTATCCTCCCACCGTGACGCCAGCCCGGCCTTCCACGGCGCCGCCCCACCTCGCCCGACCTTCCACCGCGTCGCCCCACCCGACTTCCCACCACGGCGCCCCTCCCCGCCCGGCCTCCCACCGCCCCGCTCGGCCTCCCACCGCGCAGCGCCGTCCCGCCCCGCCCGACCTCCCACCGCAACGCGCCAACCCTGTTGGCGTCAGCTCTTGGACTCCGACAGCGCTAAGGAACCCGGCCGCTTGCTCCACCCGCCACCGCCGCCGTTCCTCCTCCTTCTTCCGCTAGCGGACCAACCCCGCCACCGTGCCATCACGCCATCACCCTTGACGTGGACCTCAACTTCATTGCTTCTTCCCTCCACCCTCGGTAAACGTCGACCGGAGGTAGAACCTCCTGCTGTAGGTCGCACTCTTCCCCCGCTGCAGGTCTCACCCTCCCCCGGCTGTAGGTCGCGGCTTCCCGGGGCTGCAGGTCGCGGATTCGACCTTGTCGCTGCACATAGGGACCGTGGCCTCCCCCGTGTGTGGTCGCCTCTGTCCTGCTTCAAGCCCGTTTCCGGCCGTCCATAGACTAATTGAACTGACGGGCTTGATCCCCTTCGACAATAGCAGCTTCACCATGTTGTGCTTACCCAGCGCGCCTGCCACTGCGACACCACTCAGGCCATTCACACCCGCCACAGCAGTCCGTTTACCACTGCCAACCAAGGCCGTTCAACGAGGGGTCGTTCAACAACGCGGTGGTCAGAAGCTTTTCTCTCGTTTTCTCCCGCCTCTAAAATTTCTTTTTGATTTTGGGGACTGAGTGAGTGCATTCACCGAGGCATTCCATGTGCTGATGGGTATGCTTGCTTAGCACAAATTCATGAACTGTCAATTTTTTTTAATTGAACTGATGCTACTCTTGATTCAGATCTCAGGGAAGAAGACAAAACTAAATGATTCAATTCATCATTGGCATCCTTGTGAATCCTTGTGAACAGTTCTGAAGATAGCTTTCAGAAACTAATTACGGTGATATTTCTCTCAATCTTTTTCTACAAAATAGCCTTTTCATGTGTGTGAGAGAAGTGAGGAGAGCAATGGACAGTAGTAGATGCAAATCAACCTTGTTCCCAGCTTTCAGAGACTGATGCATGATGCAGCAGAGATGTCATATCTGTTTTGTCATGACATGGGTACTAGTAATGCAACAACTTGCAGCTGTATGCCTCTGAATGTTCCTAATGGGAGCCTCCTCATTATGTGAATGTGTGTGTGTGTCCTCAATAGTATGGTCCTCCTCACCAGATGTTATGCAGTATACACCTTTTTAGTACAAACTTTTAGAATTTTTTTTGAACTTCTCACAATTAATATACATGAACTTGATTATCTTTTTGACATGTACTGATATCAGCTTCGTTGGATTTTCGTGCGTGTGCTTGTAACACAATCAGTTCACATGTCGAGATACCATAAGTTCAAGTTCACTAGTATTTATAAATGGAATCTGGCTAAGGTATCTCTCTTTTCATTACTTGATCCCAAGAACTGAAGAACGGATGCATATAATTTGGGATAGCATGGTGGTAAGTTTTGATTTCAAATGTTGTTTTTTGTGATGGGTACTAAGTTGGTTCTATTGCCGGTATTTCTGTTTTCTGACTTCATTCAATATATGTACAAGAGACCGGCAAGATCACTGTCACCGATTATGTGAGAGTGACGAGCACAGAATGGTCGTGCAGAAATTCTATAACTACATCAAAACAAAATCAGAAAAACAAAACAAGAAGCAAAACAATTTTAAAGTATAATGATGCATACTACTCTCTAATCTTTTCAGTGCCAAGATCTTCAACATATACCTGCGAAAAGGAGCAATCCTCGAGGGATCTGATGCAGACATCATCATCCTAAACCCCAAGAGGAGCTTCGCAATGGGCGCGCGCACACACCATTCGAGGTCCGACACAAGCGTGTACGAGGGCAGAAAAGGAAAGGTTGTCCCCTCGTCGCTCACAACTTTACAAATTTCTTATAATTTCCATGGGTCGGAGGCCGTAGTTCTTATTTCTATTGCTACAAATTCCAGTGATCAAATGCTATAAGCTCGCATGTTATTCTCCAATTAGAAAAATATAAACAATGATGCTACAAGTTCAAGCTGGCCTATGTGTCCTAGTGTGTTCCCCGTTCCTCTTTCCATATAACGTATTCTGAACATTAGATGCTTTCAAGAAATGTGTCGCGCAAGTTCAAGTATAACTGCTGCAGGAGTTCAAAAATCTGAACAGTTTAAGCTCAACCTGATTTCAAGAACTGTTTCCTTCCTAAATTATTTTTATGTTAGTTTGTTGTTATGGACAGTACAGGTGCAAATTATTGTGTAGTACATGTGCCCATTGATGTGTTTGAATCCCTTCAGTTCATTTTGATTCCTACAGGTGGTTCAACGTGTCGAGCGGTAGCAGCCCTTCCTCCCAATGGTTGCCCGCGCAAGGAGGATACAAGGATGCTACATTGCTGGAGGAGTAGTAGCATGTAGTAGCTAGCTGAAGAAAAGGTATTGTCCTGTAGAGCTTTGGTCTTACCTAGTATGGATAACATTTTTATGGAGAACTTGCTATTTCCCTGGTGCGCTAACATGATGTGTTGGAATATCAGGATCCGCACAACCACCGCCCTGCTCTGGCCATGCTGCACCACCACTGGCACGTCCACTATGGTTGCTGGCAGCCGTCCAAGTTGAGCACTGATGGGAGTCCTTGGCGTGCTTCAACGACACTCTCTCATATCAATCTCTCTCTTTCTTTGCTCCTGCTACTATTAAAATGCGTAGATGTGCTGCTTTGCTAATTGAGTAGTTTGGAAGATGTGAAAAGAACATGCTCCCTAGGTGTGTGACTATTCCCGTGAGCACCAATGTATTTAAATGTTTGTTTTGTGCTTCAGCTTATGTTTTTGGGCAGTACAAATACATCTTCAAAATTAAGTACAAATGTGGTCTTATAGAACTCTAATAGTTGTTGAATCAATGTGCCATCTTGCTATCTTTTTTGGAATCAATAAAATGACATCAACATTCCAGAGAACAAATGTCAACTAGGATGTGTGTATGTATCAAATATGGCAGGATTTGTTCCTCACGCCGGAGTACACCAATGCAATGGCGCGGAGGCCGTATAAATTTCTTATTTCTATTGCTACAAGTTCGAGTTATAAATTGTCACGACTGGTTTTCCAATAAAAATATTTATTGAGGAACCAATCTATTGAGTCCAGTATGAGAGAAATCCTCCTCACTGGTAGACAAAATCTTGATACAATAAGCCAGTAGCATAAAATATATTACAGGGTCGAACTACGGTTGCTCAACCAAATTATTACAAGCACGCCAATAATTATACATAATGGCGGACAAGACACAGTGGTGTGGAGGCATACTACTGACTCAAGGATAGGGTGGTGGTGGATAAACACAGCGGGGAGAGGGATACAAGACTCTAAAACTGTCATCTCATCGAGCGTCGAGGTGAGGCTCGATGAATTTATTTGGTAGCGGAAGCGGATATAATACAGTGACCAAATCCAGGGTCGCACGAGACTGACTGGGACTCCTCTAGGCATCGGACTCGCTATCAAATTCTTCATCCATGAGATCGCCTTCGTCAGCATCTGGCCAAATCAACAAGCCAGTGAGTACTTTGAAAGTACTCGCAAGACTGTTCGGACGTAAGATATAACAAATGCATGCATGAATGCGTCATGATTAATTCACTGATGTACATTCAAAGATTAGCATAACGAGGTAAGTAAAAGGGAAACGGCGGTAGTCCGCCTGAAATCCCAACAAAACATAAATGGAGACCGATTGGGTGTCTGAAGCGACGCCTCGAAAGGTGAACAAATAAATATAAGGAAATGATGCCACAGTCGGGCGTCTTAGCGACACCACATAAAGGGCTTTAAAAGAAAATACCACAGTCGGACGTCGGGGCGACATCACAGAAAGGGCGCTAAAAGAAATACCACAGTCAGGCGTCTTAGCGACACCACATAAAGGGCTTTAAAAGAAATGCCACAGTCGGGCGTCTGAGCGACGCCACATAAAGGGCTTTAAAAGAAATGCCACAGTCGGGCGTCTGAGCGACGCCACATAAAGGGCTTTAAAAAAATGCCACAGTCGGACGTCTGAGCGACATCACAGAAAGGGCGTTAAACGAAATGCCACAGTCGGGCGTCTGAGCGACGCCACATAAAGGGCTTTAAAAGAAATGCCACAGTCGGGCGTCTGAGCGACATCACATAAAGGGCTTTTAACCACAAGTAAATATTACTCATAATAAACATTCAATTCATGAAAATAAATGGGTTAGTCCATCCACAGGAATAATCATTTAACCGGACTTAGCACTCATGCGATTCACCGGAGTCTCTGTCATCAAAACTGACATTTGGTCAGGATAAGTTAATATCGAACTTGGACATGGAATAGATGATTTGAAGGAATATATGACTCTGTAGAGTTTGTACAAAAATTTTCCCACAGCCAACAGATTTCCGTAGTGACGAAGGACTAGTTCTGTTTACGGTTTTTCGGTAGAAAACACAGCTAACCAGTACACACCCATTCTACCCCTCGATGCTAGGAATCACCCTAGACATCGTCCAAGAAAAACTTTTGAGACGGGGAGATCACAATCTCGAATAGCATGGGATCGAATTTATATATGCGCGCTCTAAGGGGTGCCCCCCTCTCGGTCCCAACCGGAAACACCCATGCCCCCTGACCGGATGACTGGCTTTAATCCAGGGCCATGGAACCATCATAACGGCCTCTCCTTTTTGGTGTGTACCAGGAAAGCGGTTTACAACTTACTAAGCCATACTCCTTGCGGAAAACATGTGGTAGTACAAGGAAGGAAATGGAAGGAACTGGACCGATACGGTTTGACACTGCAGTCACATAGTTTGGCATAAGACTGGCATGCTACAACACTGCCATCTTACCCATTCTCATGCCAACACATGGCCATTCATATTCACATCCATCCACTCATGGATCATCGAACTCACTTACCTCAACAGTGCATGGAAATAACGTTCATCGGTATGCTCATCAACATGCCATGAGACTAACTAAATGCAAAACATGCCAAGACACTCATCATATCAAAAGTTCAAACATGCTTGCCTGGTTCAGAGTAGTCGGAGCCTAGCTCGGTGAAGTTTGCGGCTCCGTCACCTCCTTCGGTATCTACGGTATAAAGAAAACATATGCGCTATCATAAATACCAAGAGGTGCACAAAAAGTATACCAAGTATTTTTCAAATAAATCTGATAAAAAACTAGACAAAATTTTAAAGAAGACAGAAAAAGAATCAATCAAAAATACTATTCTGGTTAAAAGTTATAAAGGTTTTTGTCCAGGGACTCATCTGTAATGAAACAGAAAGTTTCCAGTGGCTAGCTTATAAAAACAGAAAGCGCTTCGGTAGCGACTACGCCAGTCCAGATGGAAAGCGTATTTGGCAGAAGGCGTTTTCAGAAAGCGATTCGTTTAGACAGGGCAGAGAGGCTGACAGGCGGGTCCCGCCCGTCAGGTTTGAATGTTCAAACAGGGCGGCAGAGTTCGCCGGTGCCCGAGAGCCGCGGTGGTCGCCGGCGGCGATCCACGGCGAGGCAGGGGGATCGAAGGGTACCTCCGTGTTCAGGGCGCCATTCCGCGTCGGTTGGTGGTGGTGGTGGTCGCCGGCGGGTACCACGTCGACGGCGAGCTTTGCTCCGGCGGACGACGGTTCGGGTGGTTGTGGGACTCGTCGGAGAGAGCTGTAGTGATCAAATTGAGGAGGGGGTTAGGCTTCTGGTAGCTAGAGGGAGTAACTGACGGGGTTTGGGCGCCGGAGACGGCCTCACCGGAGCGAATCGTGGTGGAGGCCGAGGCGGATCGGGGCGGCCGGAGTTGGGGGAGGAGACCTCCTCGAGGTCCTCCGGGTGGCTTGGCAGAGCTTTGGTGAGGTGTAGAGGTGGTGCGTGCTCGAAGGTGAGCTCGGGGGCCCTTTATATAGGCGGTCCGAGGCAGTGGCCGTGAACGGGGGTCTCCGGTGAAGATTACGGTGGCGCCGTGCTCGGTCGGGGAAGATTAGGGAGTCGAGCGCCGTCGTGGGAGTTTACTGGGTCCGTTTAGACGCTAACCGGACTTGGATTAGAAGCTTAGGGCAGGCTTTGGTCGGAACGGGACGGCGCGGGTCCGTTGGCGGCAGAGAGCGCGTCCCGTGCTGTCGGGCCACGGCGACGGTGCAGCGGGGGTGCGCTAGCGTGCATGAGGCCACGCGGAGGGCCAGGGAGCGATGGGCGGCGCGGATCGGCGTTGAGCCGCCGTTCTTGTTCCCTGTCGGCCGTAACGGGGTTTCGGCCGCCGCAAGACACGCCGGCGCGGGCGGCCAGGGGCGCCACCGACGCCGGGAAGACGCCAAGCGCGCGTGCGGGATGCTCTAGACAGGAGGAAGAGGCGGCGAGGAACGTGCCAAGGGCACTGTGGGCATGTGACTGAACCTCTGTCGAAGATCGACACTGAACTCTGAATCTTTCTGAATTTGCAAAGGAACAGTGCAGCTCAGGTGTTCGACAAAATGTTTTTGGCCTCTGGGGATTTTTCCTTGAGCTGATTTTTGGTGGAGTGGCTACTCATTGCTCAAGAAGGCTGCCTGAATTTTGGTGGAATTTTTGGAGAAGTGTAGATATGAATTTCACCAAATTTGGCAAATCTGGTCCAAACTTGCAGAGACTGAATTTTGAAAAATTTGAAAAGAGGAGGAGTGGATCAAGATGGTTTTGGGTTGTGGGTTCAAAGGACTATCCAGGAGAGTTGGTTTGAGGTCAAAACTCAAATGAAAAAGGGTACTTGCTTTGAAAATCTCTGAGGCTCCAAATAATTTTCAGAAATGATTTGAGGGGAAAAATAATTAGAATAAAATCCAAAAACTTGCTTGGATGAGTTGGAACAGAGAATTTAGGTTGATTTCAAGGAGGAGGGGAGGTTTTGGAGGGGTTTTACCACATGGGCAAAATACAAAGTCATGGGTGGCTTCAAAGATATGAAAATCCCAAATTTTCATAGAGTTTCTTTTTAAAAGAAAAAGATTAAACTCCCAAAATAATTTGAGAGGGAACCAACAGAGAAGAAGTTTCAAAAGATCAAACACCATAGTCTGAAGAAAATAAAATCCTTGCCAAAGAAAAGAAAGTTTTTAAGAGGGAGGTTTTCTGGAAACTTTTAAATGGCCTCTTTTCAAAAACCACAAAGTTTTTGCTGAAAACCAAAGTAAAATTTTTAGAGTGTCACATAAATTACTGTAAGCTCACATGCTATTGTCCAATTAGTTCAAATGATCGTTGTTTTCTTCATTGAAAAATGTTTGAGTTTGTACAAAATGTTCGAGTTTGTACAAAACAAAAAGAAAATATCCATCAGTTCAACTAGTGAAACCATGCAAATTTGGAGCTAATGATGTCGTCAGTTTGGACGAGAAAACAAATCTAAAATTGTAATCTCAAAAAAGGTCCAGTTCTATAAGTCCATGTCTTAACGAGAGGCTGTTAAAAACATCCGGACATATAAGTCCATTGTTTTATTATGCGAGCTAAAAAATGACATTCAATATGTGAAAACATGCTCAGTACAAACACATACAATAACATGCTTAGTACAAACACATACAAAAGATCATTTCAACTACTCAGTCTTCGGAACAGAAAAAACAGAATGCTCAGTACAAACACAAAACTTCACTCAGTACTAGTACTCTGTTTTTCTGACGGAAAAACAACATGACGTGTCTCACCGTAATCAAAATTACTCTTTAGTGGTTGCGAATTTGAGAGAACGTTCAATACTACTAAGTTTTGCATTTTCGACAGCTTTCCAACGGTATATTATTTGCCTCATTTCGACAAACTTACTCTTCAACGTGATAAAGCTCAAACAAAAACAAACCTCATGGAAATTCAAATGGTAAAAGTTCAAGTCGTAGAATGAGAGAAGTCCAACACATCGTTGCAAACAATATTTTCTTTTTGAAAAAATGTCATTCAACTATATAAATCATGCAAGTTTAGGTACGATGATACCGTAGATTGTTGAAAAGTTACGAGGAAAATTATACAGGAAAAAACAGAGTAAAGTCCAGTCGATGAAAACCCGCTCAGTACAAACCCAAAATGGAGATCAGTTTGAGTCCTCCGTTTTCAGAAGAATTCAAAATTAATCTATAAAAAATAGCTCAGTATGAACACTCACATAGATCAGTACGAGTACTCTGTTTTTCTGGAGAGAAAAATAGCATGATGGATCTTACCGTATTCAAAATTACTCTTAAACGGTTGTGAAGCAGAGAAAACGTTCAACATGACTAAGTTTCGCATTTTCGATAGCTATCCAACGGTATATTATTTGCCCCATTTCGACAAACTTTTTTAAATAACCGGTTTCAAAATCAAATTTGACCGTATTCGAATTCGTTTTTAAACCGTAAGGAATTAGAAAAACATTTCTATACAAAAACGTTGCGCATTTTCCATAGCTTTCCAACGGCGTATCATTTGCGTCAATCCGACAAACTGTTTGCAAAAAAACGCGAAAATATGTTTCGCCCAGAATTTCACCATTTTTCAAATTACTTTTAAATGATATAAAATTTGAAAAAACAGTACATATATGGAAGATGTGGATTTTCATAAGCTTTCCAGCGCCATCTCATTTGCTCAATTTCGACAAACCGTTTGAAAATTAAGTCGAAAATATGATTCACGTTTTCGGTTTTGAAAAAAACGGTTTTTCAAAACTGCTCTTAAATCATAATTTTTTTGCAAAAACAAAATATAGGATTGTAATGTGGATGTCAAGAGCTTTCCAACGATTTATTACACGCCCCATTTCGACAAAAGAAATTGCAAAAAAAATTGAACTAAAGAAGACGATTTTTAACAACAACAAAAAGCATCAGTTCAACCACTCGAATTTCATCAGTTCAAGCGCTTGAATTCATCAGTTCAAGTAGGGTAACAGAATAATATATGGTCGTGCTATATATATGGTCGCGCTATTCGTCACCCTGGGTGAGGAATAATTATTCTTCACCCCTCTCTATTTTAACATCAATGCACCGTAATTTTACGTTTCTTAAATTTTATCTTATTTCAGAAGTAAAAAGAGAACGTAAGAAAAAATATAATTGCTGTAAAAAATATTTTATGTTACGTAAATTACAAATGTAAAAACATAGTGTAAAATGTACATAAAATGTAATTTTTCTGGTCTTTTGACTTTTTTTATGCCAAATTTTACGCAGTGAATCAATATGGCTGTAACTATTTGTATTTGAAACATAATTTATTTGTGAAATGATCGTAATATTACCTTGGGTGAAGAATAACTTATTCTGCACCCCAGGTGATGAATAGTAACACTATATATATATATATATATATAGGATGGGTCTATTATGATAACACTCTCTAGAGTCTTATTCTGCACACCGAAACTCTTATTCTGCTAACACGCCTCCCCCATCCCAACTACCTTCGTCAACCCACCCCCACCTTCTTCCCCTCGCGGCCCGCAGCAAGCCCCCGTTCCCCCACCCAACCTTCTTCCACCGCAGCCGGCAGGGGCATGCCCCACTGCTCCCCTCGCCACGCGTACCTCTTCCTCCTGGCCGGGGCCGCCGCGCCCCTTTTTCAGCACCCCGACCAAAGACTGCCCCTCGCCGTGCACCCCACATCTCCCCTCCTCGCCTTCGCTGAAACCCGCCACCTCCCGCCGCCAAGCCGAGGCCTGCCCTACCTCCGATGGATCCGGCCAGGGGGATGACCTCCCTCGCGTCAGATCCAGTTGACCCCCACGGCTGTGGATCCCCCTCCCCCTGCCTTGCCTTTTCTCCTTCATCGCCAAGCCGTGAAGGCCGTGGATCCGCCTCACCGCGACGGACCTCCCCTCCCCCTGGCCGATCCACCCCTTCCCGAGGTGTGGGTGTTGTTCCCTCGACGCCGACGAGCTCCATCGCCCACCACTGCTCATCGCGACGCGCGTCGGTTCCTGGGGAGGCAGTTTGCGATCTGCCCCCGACAACCACGCCCAAGCACGGCGGTTGGCCCCCGACGCCGCGGTCACCCTCTGCCCTCACACCCTCTCCAGTTCTCTTCCTCCCCCGACGGCCCCAATTGCGTCTTCAACCGCCGGATCCGGCCTCTCCCACACCGGCGGTCGTCGCCCTGCTTTCCTACCTTCTTCTCCACCGACGGCCACCACCAGCGCCAAGCTCCACCCTCGCCCTCATCTCCCCCATGCGCCGAACCCTTCCACCCCCACCTCGCGCGAGCTCCCTTCCCCTTCCTCCGACTACAATGCGCCGAGGTCGATGGACACACCGGGGCTCACCTCGTCTACCCCCGTGCGGTCCATCCCCGGCTCCACTGCAGCCCGCCCTCCCGGCCGGGAGATTCTCCCAAGCGCACCAGCCGCACCCTGCTTCTTCTCCCCTTCTGACGAACAGACAAACATGCGAGCCTTTGGGGCATGCAGTTCTGAAAGCTTTTTTGTTTGTTTTTTCAGATTTGGCCGTTGATGTGCAGTTCGCCAGTGACAGGAGTGCGTCACGGCCGAGCAGCATGAAGCTCAGTTGCCTTGCAGTCCAGAACGTGGGGGCACGCAGCATGCCCCACCGTCGCCTTGGAGGCCAAATTCGAATTTCTTGCTGTTGCGTTGCGTGCAGCGACAAGGAGAAGTCCGGATTCATCAGCCTTGTCTCCCGCTACCTGAGGTAATTTCTTTGTGCTGCATCAGAGGTGGTTCTGCTACCGTTCATCATCCATGGTGTCCATGTGGTCAGTGCAATCTCATGACGGATGGGTTCTTTTCATCCTCTCCAGCTAGTTCTACAACGAGCAGCTGCTATCGCTCACTATCCTCCCCCACAACGCAGTGTGGCAGGGCGGCGCTTGCAGTGCGGCACTCACAGCCGAGCAGCAAACCCATTGAAACCTACGAGTACATGAGGCCGACGAATCCCTGCAGAAAACGGAAGATCCTATCAGTTCTTGCATCTTTGTCATGTTTTTCTAGTGATTGCTCTGATGATCCGTTGTGCAAGATAGGCTGAAGGCCCAGCCTTCTTCGGTACGACATCAACAGAGTACTCTTTGTGCTGAAACCATGCCTTTTTTTGTTGTTGCGAATGTATGGGAACTTGCTTTCAGTGAGATATAGGTTCTTTTTTCAAGGCAGAAATGGGAGTTTACAGAAACCTACGAAATTAGTAGATTGCAATGCTCATTATGTGAGACCACAAGTTATCTTGTTTAGTTGCATATATAAGGTGGAAGGAGAGAGTTTCCAAACTGCATGCCATGGTCAGGGCTCATGTTTTATACTTTGTAATTGAGAAGTTATCTTCAGGCTCATGTTTTATACTTTGTAATTGAGAAAATGCAGAGAGGAAATGAGAGTAAAAAATGGATGTGGATGAATGCTTGTGTGTAATGTGTAGCGTGCAAACAAAAAATGTAGTCCACTCGCGCCGTCCCCGTAGTGCATATTTCATTAACCAAAAAATGTATGCAGTGCATTAGGGGGAAACTAAACTCTAGAGAAAAAATAAAAGAGGAAACTACAGTGCACTCCGGTATTAAAAGAAGTCCACTCCGAACGACTTTGAAATAGACTTCACTTGAAAAAATGTATTTAAAAATTTTATGTTGTGTTTGTTGAAAGACATTTAAACTAGTAAAAGAAAGTAATGAGGTTCACTCTCAAGAGTGTTGGGGTTCACTTGCCGTCCTCTATGCGGTCCACTCGTTCATAATTTTTTTATAAAAAAGATAAAAATTTACGTCCCACAAAAAGGAAACCATGCAGTTCTCTTACCGTGTGATGCAGTCCGGTTTTTCGTCCGTTGCAGTACGGTTTTAAGTCGGATGAAGTACCCACGTCGATTTGGGTGTCGCGAAAAACAGAGTGTCCGCGTTTCGGTAAATTCGAAACTGCTCTTAAACCGTTAAGAATTAGAGAGAGTGTTCTACATGAAAGAGTTGCGTATCGTCGACATCTTTTCAATGGCGTATCGTTTGAATCATTCCGACCAGCGGTTTGCAAAAATTTCACGAAAAAACAGCCGCTGCCACTCGTCACCCGCCGCACGATTTTCAAAATTAACTTAAAACCGTAAGGAATCTCAAAACCATTCCTACATATGAAAGTTGCGCCTCGTTCGTAGCTTTCCAAAGGTGTATCACACGCCTCGTTTCGACAAACGGTTCAAAAACTAGAGCGAAAACAGCACCAAAAATTTGAAAAACAGAATTCCGCGATTTAGTAAATTTGAAACTGCTCTTAAACTGTAATGAATTAGAGAAAGATTTATATATGAAAAAGATGCACCTCGATGATATCTATCCAACGGCATATCATTTGCTTCATTCCGACAAGCGGTTTAGAAAAAAACGCGAAAAAACGCTCGCTGCCACTCGTCATCTGCCGCACTATTTTCAAAACTGCTCTTAAACCATGTGTAATCTCGAAAAGTGTTCAACATGTCGAAGTTGCGCCTAATCCATAGCTTTTCAATGGTATATTACACGCCTCATTCCGATAAACGGTTAAAAAATTAGAGCGAAAACAGTACCGAAGAAACACCGCGTGCAGTTTTTTTCGACACGAAGTTCACTAATCTCTATTGCAGTGCTCATCGTCAAAATGATGCAGTGCGCTTTTGTTGAGCGTGCAGTACACACACACACACACACACACACACACACACACACACACACACACACACATATATATATATATATATATATATATATATATATATATGAAAGGTTTATGCATTATAGAATATTTACGCATTATAGAATATTGACCATTCAAGGTTTACATGATGAAAGAATGTCAAGCTTTTAGGGTTGACCCTTCCCTAGCCCACTTTGTATATTGATCGATGTAGAGTTACATAACTCGGGCCGAATTAGGTGGGCTTGCGCTGTTGATCTGGCCTGGCCCAACAAGAAATGGAGCTCCTTCTCCGTTTGGTTGGTAGAGTCTAGATACCATATCCTTGTCACCATTTATTTAGGGATAACATTTTGATTTATATCTAGGAATGGATGGAGTAGAGTATAAGTAAATCAATCCCATTAGTACTATTTCTTCCAATGAATTTGTTGCAATTATGAAGATTTTCTTGTGCATTAAATGATTGACATATTTTATACGACATTAACACATTGAAATCTATGTAATTAATGAGAACAAGACAATGAAATATGTACCATATCTTCTGTAAGTTAATAATATGCATTTATGTGCATATATCAAATCTGATTCTTAGGTCAAAAAATGCATTGCATGAATTGTCATTATTAAAATTGTGATAGGATCGGAAGCTTATATATATATGTATGTTTTACGCATTATAAAATATTAACCATTCAAGGTTTACATGATGAAAGATTGTCAAGCTTTTAGGGTCACTCTTCTCTTGGCATATCTTGTTCTAGTCACCAGAGGAAAATATGCCAGTGCTATAGAAATATGGGTAAATACTAGCAAGATCCAACAAATTAATAAAACTAGTCGTGTAAGAGGTATTCATCTTACTATATATATTTAGTATAATTTTTGGTGGCTAACAAACAGATGGTTCCAACTAGATGGAAGGAGGAGATGTCGTTGACTGCGTTGATGTGAATCTTCAACCAGCTTTTAACCACCCATTATTGAAAGACCACAAAATTCAGGTAAATTACTTTCATAAAGATATGGTTTACAATTATGTTTTGTCTCAAACTAATGTAGATTGATGTTCGGGGACATAATGATTGTTATTTTTTTCTCATATACATGAATGCTAGGCATGAAGAAAATTATGGGAATCGGTCATGATTTTCATGATAATACAATGCTTTGAATTATAATTTTTCATATGGTTTCTTCTGCTACTCACTTTTAGTTTTGATATCATAATTTATATTGGCTGCTTACATTGACTATAAGGTGATCAAGGTTTTCTTGTCAAATAGATGGAACCAAGCTCCTTTCCGAATGGACTAAATATCACATCTCCGTTCCTACATGATGTATTTGAAGCACATCCGCCTATCGTTGAATGCCCAAGAGGAACAGTTCCAATACTACGTAACAGTAGAATGGAGCATATAGCAGGACAACTCTATATTAATGGAGGGATTGGCAAGGATAGTCAACAAGAGGTGAATTTTCTATTGTTTCATTTTCAAAACAATCTCGTTATCATAGGTTCATTAAATACGAAACTAGCACATAGCTATTGCATACATAATGAAATGTAAACATAGCTAACTAAATACAAGGCAACATATACAAAGTAAAATTCTAAAAGATTATTCTAGTGCATAGGCATCTTTGAGTGCTGACATTTAATCTTTTAGTGAGGGTTGTAAGATAAAATATATGCATGTGAGTAACTCAATTTATAAACGGAGCAATCCACTCAGTAAGATGAATGCTTAGAATATACAAATGACATCTTTATTTAAAAATTGAACAATACATTTTTCATTTTCCATTCAACAACATAATATTTCATGTGTTGACGTTCTTTCAGTCGTATCTGAAGGCATTTCATTTGTTTTACCATGTTTCTCCACCACTTCCTGAAGTGTTTTACCTATGTTCCATTTTACTCTCATCTTGCAACATAAAGATGTAATGTGTTGGTTAAATTTAATTATTACACTAATTGGTGTTAACTATTTTCTCTTGTAGGTGGCAGGAATCAAATATTATGGTGATGTATATGGGGCGAGAGGTATAATAAATGTTTATGAGCCAAAGGTGAAGAAATCTAGTAAAGATCTCAGTGCAACAAGTATTCAAATTGATAACTTCAGACCAAATGGCCTTGATAGTATAGCTGCTGGATATTCGGTAGCTCCAAACTTGGCTGGTGATAGCTCGGCAAGGTTTCATGTTTCTTGGGTAATCAGTGATATTTTTTGACACACATTCTATTATCAACTATGGATATATTATAATGAAAAATTGCAAATATATAGTTTTTATTGATCCTTAAGCAAACATGGGTGCTAGGGTGAAGAAGGCGGACAAAGCAAGTCATGCTATGATCACACATGCCCTGGTTTTGTGCAAGTTAACCACAACTTTGTTCTTGGAGGAAGATTACGACCTGTTTCAGTCTATAATGGAAAACAATATGTGATTACGGTCCTTATTTACAAGGTACTCTCTTATTTTTCTAATTTTAGTTTCTCATGAGGGTTGTATTATGAGCATAGGCGATATAGGTAGTTCACTATGATATCGACTGAGTTACTTAACATAATCATTATTGATATGCTTCCTATCGTCTTACACCTGCATATTATCTTTTAACACAAATTTGATAAATCAGAAATATGATGGCTTAAAGCTAAACTCCTAGATTATCATACCATAAAAAAAGAATCTAGAAATAATTTCAACTATTAACATATATATATTATTGATTAGAAACCCATGTTATAAGATGATATATATCTTTAGAGGAATAGAAACAAATGCATGCTATAATATTTAGCATAATAGCCTTGTATGCATTAATAGTCTTTCATTATGTGTCTTGAATTATTTTAGGACTTAATGACAAAGAACTGGTGGGTAACATATGGTAAAGACAATACACCCATTGGATACTGGCCAAATTCACTATTCATATACCTTAAGGACAAAGGTAATTTCACATTATGGGGTGGCTATGTTGCGGGCCCGACGGCTTCATCAGATTCTCCACAAATGGGTAGTGGGCATTTTGCCACTGAAGGTTATGGAAAGGCAGCTTTTGTAAAAGACATCCAAATTGTTGATGAGAACGGCAACCTTGATATTCTAAATGTGAACAAAGCCCTTGTAGTCAGTAGTGATTCCACGAAATATACAGTTGCTGTCTATGACTTTGATAAGTATGGTATGCATACGTTCTATGGCGGGCCAGGTAATTTAGTCTAAAAATGTACTCAACAAACTACAATAAAGTCATTATTATAATTATTGAGTTCGACTTAGAAATTTTCCATGCAAAATGTTGTAATTTGGTGTTAAGTCGAGAGGTCCCATGGAGGCTCAAGGCAATTTTTTACACACATCATCTCAATATTTTTGTTAATCCTGGAGGCTCCGAGGCATTTTTCTGCAGCACACTGTTTTGACTATAGAAGTTACATATGGCCAAAAAAGCAAGGTTGTTCGTTTCGATGAAAAGCACAACTTTCATGTTGAGTGCTTCCCGTTTGAGGTCATCTTGATAACGATTTCATGCCTACCCAAAACTAGATCAATAGTTGTGTTTGTTTTGTTTTGCAAAAGCTTACTATTGCATATGCTGGTTTGGGTTGCCACATATACAAACTATCTAAATGCAAAACAACATCACAATAGAGCAACAAGCTGAGTATAAGCGGTTTCACAAGATGTGGGTGTATGCGTAGCTTGAGGCCTATGTGTTGAACCGTTGAGACTTCTTAATTAACAAGTCTCCTTCAAAATTATGTCTGGTAGGCCTGGCCGGAATATACCGGCACTTATGGCGTCCGTTTAAAGCGCAAATGGTACACGGTGCACATCCCGCGATTTAACTAGGCCGGCCCATAAAGCGACCCACTTCTAGCTTTTCGGTAGCTTATGAATAGTTTTGGAAGGGCGCGACTTACTGAAGGGCAAAGCGAGGTGGGCCGGCCCATTCGGGCGAGATGCCACAACCTATTTTCTGTTTTTTTTTATGTTTCCTGTGTTTTTCTACTTTATTTTTGTACTTTTGTTTATACTTAAAATATTCTAAATATATATATTACAAAAAACACTATACATATTATTTGAAAAATATTCATTGAGTACTTGAAAAATGTGAATCAAGCATTCGAGTAATGTTGAAAAAATATTTGAAAAAATGGTGAACAAATATTTCAAAATATGTTAAGCAAGCATTTGGAAAATTTCGAACCAATATTTGAAAAATGTTGAACAAATATTTGAAAAATGTTGAAAAAGTATTTGAAAAATGTGTTAATTAAGCATTCGGAAAATGTTGAACAAGTATTTGAAAAATGTTAATCAAGCATTCAGAAAATGTTGAACGTGTATACAAAAATTGTTGATCATGTATTACAAAAATTATGATTTTATTATCACATATATAATAATGTTAATCAAGAATTTGAAAAAACCGTGTAAGAAAGAATGTAAACCGATAAAATGGTATGAAAACAGGAAAGGTAGAACTCTGAAAAAATAGTAAAAAAAAGTAGCTCGATTCGCCTAATGTAGGCCACACCCGACTAGGTAATCACGAAACCATGATGTGCCGAGTGGTTACTAACGCGCGTGGGCAGCCGGGAGACCATGGTTCCATCCCTCGGTGCCCCCATTTCTTCCTTCTTCCTGATTTTTTTTAAGTATCTGGGCGTTATATGGGCGGCCGATACTGTTCTCGCTCTACGCGAGAGAATCATCGGTCTCGCTTAATGCGATGGATAGTCGCCACAGTTTTGGGAAGCTTTTGATTTTTTTTTGTTCAATTTTCTTCTTCTTCTTCTTTTTATTAACCCACCAATTGTTTTGCAATTTTGCAATTTTTTCTAATAAGAAAAAAACATCAAATTTGATATTTATTTAATCATATTCTTTTTGAATTCATGAACTTTTTTCAAATTCATGAACTTTTTTTCCAAATTTTACAAACATTACTCAAATTCATGATTTCTTGGATTAAAATTTGTGAACATTCTCAAATTCATGAACGTTTTCAAATTCGCAATTTTTTTAAAATTTATGAAAAAAAATCAAAATCATGTTTTTTTCTAATTAGCAAACTTTTTTTCAAATATGTGAATTTTTTATATATCTGAAAAAAAATCAATCCCACGAGAAATGATTCCCCCCCCCCCCCCAGAAGTTAACGGTGACCTTATCAAGTAGTCAATGGCTGACCGAATGAATGAAGCAGGGAAGGCGGTGACCGAGCAGTTTTTTTTAGGCAACCTCGCAAAGCTTTATTACGTCGTCACAATATTTACAAGGACGAATAAAATGCCTTCGCGCTGGCCTAACCAAACATGGCGGCCAATACTCAGAGTTAAAGCATGCTTTGCTAAGTTGTGAGCATCAAAATTTGAGCTTCTAGACTGATGAACTACGTTACAAGAAATAAAAGAGGACGTTTGTAACTTAATCTCTCTGACCGCTGGTCCATATGCCGCTGTGCTGTTCCTGCCAATCTCATTTGCCACACCCTTTCAATCTGTAGCAGCATGTACCTTTGATATGTTTAAATCTGCTGCAAGATCAAGGCATTCTCTTACTGCCAATGCTTCTAGTGTAGCAGGGCCCTATTCAAGAATTCATCCGATTAACCAGTTAACTTGCCGATTAATCCCTACTCGTAGGGTCACCGAGTAGCCTATAAACCGATAAATCATCCGATTAATTAATTAAATGGCCGATTAACTTGCCGATTAGTCAATTAATCCCCTACTCACCAGCCAACCGAGCAGCTACCAGTTAATGATTTCCTCAACAATGTAGCAGGGTCTTTAAAATATTTGAAGATAAAAGTCGATGCCCCAAGAAAATTGCCATCTTGGTTCGTACATACTGCCGCCACAGCTCCAAATCGGCTCCCACGACCCACTGCTGCATCCACGTCCAGCTTCGCAAAACCTTCATGAGGAGCGATCCAGGTCGGGTGTTGCATGGTTCCACCCCCTAATCCTCTATCATTGGGGCTATGACCTGAAAATCGGATATATAAGAATTTATGAACCCGTGTGTCGTCTGGGGTGACTTGAACATGCCTTCATACAATGCTTCCCTTCTTGCTCCCCACATGGCCCAGAGTGAGACCGAAAACCTAACGAAATCATCAGGTTTTAGCGCTCCCGTCATCGCAAATAACCACGCTTTGTGGCACTCTTGTTGTTGAAAGCTCAGCTGATCCAAAGTGGCCTCCGAAGAAAGCGCCCAAGTGCACCGCGACATCGGACAGTTCAGCAGCGCATGTCTCCAAGAGTCGGGTGACCCGCACAACCTGCATGCCCCCATTGTTGCCATGTTCCTCCTGTGTAAAACATCACCCTATGGTATCGAGTATCGAGCAAGTCGCCACAGAAAAACCTTGATTTTGCTTGGTACCTCAACCTTCCAGATGGCTCTACATTCCTTGCTATCCCCCTCACTGGAAGACGGTATCTCTCGTTCTTCAAGCCAGCCCTCTCTATGATACTTAGTTTGAACCAGCATGCGGTATGCAGACCTGACTGGCAAATTTCCACGAGGTTGTTCACCCCAGGACCAGAAGTCACCGATTCGTCGTGTGCATAGAGGTATTTTCAATGCTTCCGCATCAAACTCAGTGAATACTGCTCGGATCAGCTCCTCTCGCCAAGAAGCCGTGATCGTCTCAATAAGATCAGAAACCATATGAGGCGGAGCTGTAACCAATGATGCAATCGGTCTCTTGAAGCTTGCTCGTGGGATCCAGTTATATCCCAGATCCTGGTAGAGGCTCCATCACCAATTCTTGTAATCACACCTTGAGCCAACACATCTCTTCCATCTAAGATCGCTCGCCAAACTGAGACGGGTGCGACCCCTACTCCGCATGAAGTAGTGATACATCCGGATAATAAACAACCTTCAACGACCTTGCACTCAGTGATTCGGTATCATTCAATAACTTCCAGGCCTGTCTCGAGAGCAAAGCTAAATTGAAAAGCACCAAATCCCTAAACCCCATTCCTCCCATATGCTTTGGTTTGGTCATGATGTCCCACGCTATCCAAGCTGGTTTGCGTTTACCCCTACTGCTTCCCCACCAGAACTGACGAATAATAGATGTGATATGGTTACAAAGTCCGCTTGGCAGCCTGAAACACCCCATTGAGAAGACTGGTATAGCTTGCGCTACTGATTTAATAAGGATTTCCTTCCCTGCCGCCGATAACAGCTTCTGCATCCACCCCTTCACTTTCTCCCAAACCCTATCACGCAAGTATATAAACGTGACATTCTTTGACTGGCCCACATCTGTCGGCATTCCAAGATATCATTCATTGAGGGACTCATTATGAACGTTCAAAATGTTTTTGACTCTGTCTCTGAGACCTTGTGGGCAACCTGTTGGGGAACGTAGCAGAAATTCAAAATTTTCCTACGTGTCACCAAGATCTATCTATGGAGAAACCAGCAACGAGGGGAAGGAGAGTGCATCTACATACCCTTGTAGATCGCTAAGCGGAAGCGTTCAAGTTAACGGGGTTGATGGAGTCGTACTCGTCGTGATCCAAATCACCGGAGATCCTAGTGCCGAACGGACGGCACCTCCGCGTTCAACACACGTACAGCCCGGTGACGTCTCCCATGCCTTGATCCAGCAAGGAGAGAGGGAGAGGTTGAGGAAGACTCCATCCAGCAGCAGCACAACAGCGTGGTGGTGGTGGAGGAGCGTGGCAATCCTGCAGGGCTTCGCCAAGCACCGCGGGAGAGGAGGAGTACTTGGGAGAGGGGGAGAGCTGCGCCAGAACTTGGGGTGCGGCTGCCCTCCCACCCCTCCACTATGTATAGGTGGGGGGAAGAGGGGGCCGGCCCCCCTAGATCCCATCTAGGGGTGGGGGCGGCGGCCAAGGGGGGAGGAGTGCCTCCCAAGTCAAGTGGAGGCCCTCCCCCTTAGGGTTTCCCCCTTCCCATGCGCATGGGCCTTGGGGGGGCTGGTGCCCCTGGCCCATTAAGGCTAGGGCGCCCCCTACAGCCCATGCTACTGTATTGGACGTGGTGGAATCATGTCCGGACCTCCGGACCCCTCTGGAATCCTCCGGAACCTTCTGGAAGCTTCCCGATACAATACCGGAAAAACCCGAACTTTTCCTGAAACCCGAACAACAACTTTCCATATATAAATCTTTACCTCCGGACCATTCTGGAACTCTTCATGACGTCCGGGATCTCATCCGGGACTCCGAACAACATTCGGTAACCACGTACAAACTTCCTTTATAACCCTAGCGTCATCGAACCTTAAGTGTGTAGACCCTACGGGTTCGGGAACCATGCAGACATGACCTAGACGTTCTCCGGCCAATAACCAACAGTGGGATCTGGATACCCATGTTGGCTCCCACATGTTCCACGATGATCTCATCGGATGAACCACGATGTCAACGACTCAATCAATCCCGTATACAATTCCCTTTGTCTAGCAGTATTATACTTGCCCGAGATTCGATCGTCGGTATGCCGATACCTTGTTCAATCTCGTTACCGGCAAGTCTCTTTACTCATTCCGTAACACATCATCCCGTGATCAACCCCTTGGTCACATTGTGCACATTATGATGATGTCCTACCCAGTGGGCCCGGAGATACCTCTCCGTTTACCGGAGTGACAAATCCCAGTCTCGATTCGTGCCAACCCAACAGACACTTTCGGAGATACCTGTAGTGCACCTTTATAGCCACCCAGTTATGTTGTGACGTTTGGTACACCCAAAGCATTCCTACGGTATCCGGGAGTTGCACAATCTCATGGTCTAAGGAAATGATACTTGACATTAGAAAAGCTTTAGCATACGAACTACACGATCTTTGTGCTAGGCTTAGGATTGGGTCTTGTCCATCACATCATTCTCCTAATGATGTGATCCCGTTATCAACAACATCCAATGTCCATGGTCAGGAAACCGTAACCATCTATTGATCAACGAGCTAGTCAACTAGAGGCTTAGTAGGGACATGGTGTTGTCTATGTACCCACACATGTATCTGAGTTTCCTATCAATACAATTATAGCATGGATAATAAACGATTATCATGAACAAGGAAATATAATAATAACTAATTTATTATTGCCTCTAGGGCATATTTCCAACACAACCTTTACTGAATTTTTTTGATGCTTTTCTAGTATTTATTCTCTGACCCGAGGCACTGCAATACATGGTCAATAGGTTTGAAACTCTTTCTGCAACCTCAACACTAGATTTGAAAAGCCACAGGCTGTCATCTGCAAATAGAAGGTGGTTCACGGCTGGGGCCGTTGGCGCCACTCTAATACCTGTAAGTGAAGATGACTGTGACCTGGATTTCAGGAGGCACGAAAGGCCCTCTGCTGCAATAAAAAATAGGTAAGGTGAGATAGGATCTCCCTGCCGAATTCCTCTTGATGGATAAAAACGTTCGAGTCTTTCTCCATTGAACAAAACTGAAAAAGAAACTGAAGAAACCATAGCCATTACTGTGTCAATCCAACTTGTTGCAAACCCCAACTTCTCCATGATGGCCCTCAAATAAGACCACTCCAGCCTATCATAGATTTTCATCATATCTAGCTTCAAAGCACAGAAGCTGTTGTTTCTTGACCTTCTTCTCTTCAAAAAATGTAAGCATTCATAGCAGACTAAGGCATAGCCTAGTGGTAGGAAGGGGCTGATGCCTTCCGGCCCACCCAGGTTCAAGGCATGGTACTTGCAATTTGGGTTTGTTGCACCAATTATACTGTAGGGGGCTCCCTTACAGTCTTTCTGTCAAAAAATATAAGCATTCATAGGCACATATTATGTTATCCGTGATCATTCTACAAGGCACAAACGCATATTGCTCCTCCGAGATAATGTCTGGTAAGACAAGCTTCAGTCTATTTGCAACTACCTTCGATGCAATCTTATATAGCACATTGCATAAACTGATCGGTCTGAACTAAGAGAGGCGGTTGGGATTAGTCACCTTGGGGATCAGTACCAACACTGTGTCATTGATAGACTTCGGGCTTTCCTCCCCTTTAACTATCCTCAGAACTATCTTCGTCACATCCTCACCGCACACATCCCAATGCTTCTGATAGAACAATGTAGGGAAGCCATCTGGGCGAGGTGCTTTAGTGGCAAACATTTGAAACAACGCCGTGTAAGGTGCACACAAGTCTGCATTCATGGCATCAGTCACCTTTCTAGGAACATGATCAATAACCTGCTGTATTCCTTGCACTCCTTCTGAAGTATACAGATTCTGGTAATAAGCATTCGCCATTGCCCTTAACTCAGCCGGGTCATCCACTAGAACACCCAATGAATTTCCAAAGCTTTGATCATATTCTTCTTTCTCCGTAGGCTCGCTCGCATGTGGAAAAACTTAGTATTTTTGTCACTCGAGGCCATCCATTCAATTCTTGATCGCTGTCTCCACATGATCTCCTCGCGATGATAAAGTTCAATTAGTCTTTCGTTGGTCTTTAGCTCAACATGTGTGGGCGCAAATCTGAGTGGATCGCCCCGGAGTTCACCCAGCCTCCTTTTCAAATCTTTGATCTCCTTTCGTACGCTCCCGAACGACTGCTTACTCCACTTTGTCAGCCCCGCCGAAACTCGCTGTAGCTTCTCATGCAGGTCCTGGACTGAACAAAACCCTTCAGATCCTCATATTTTCCCACATTGCTTCGTAACAGAATGTGCGTTCATGTCGATTTCTTTGCCCTCGCCCAAAGTCCAGAAGAAGTGGGTTGTGATTTGATGTCAATGCCGTTAGGTGCTCGAGACTAGCAGAAGCAAAACGAGCCATCCATGGTACATTTGCCAGCGCACGATTTAGTCTGCATCTGGTATATGTCCCTCCAACCACCACTACTAGGGAAAAGCCTATACACAGAATCTTACCAGCAGCGCTCTTCAAAATACCACGCTACTGCTATGTAGCAGCAGCGCGTGTTATCAAAACGCGCTGCTGACAGGAAAATAGCAGTAGCGCGTCCACCGCATACAGCGCTACTGCTATAGTTGCCATGACCTCGCCCCCCCGCTAGTTATAGCAGTAGCGCACTATACTAAACAGTGCTACTGCTATTCAGATTAGCTGTAGCGCGTTTTGGCAAATGCGCTACAACTATCCCTACCTTATCCCCACGCGCACGACCGGCCCTCTCACTCACACTCTCACTCTCGCCCGCGTAACCGTCGTCGTGCGTCGCCGCCGCCGCCGCCTTCGTCCGTCCGCCGCCGAGGTACTCCCCTCCTTCCGTCCCTCCTCCCTCCTCCTCGCACATCCTCCCTCCCCCTACGGCCACCCCTCCCTCCTCCGCCGCCGCCTTCCTCCCTCCGCCTGCGGCCGCCCCTCCTCCCTTCTCCGCCGGCAGCCCTCCTCCCACCGCCCTCGACCTCGCCGCCCCTAGCTACCTCTCCGTCGCCCCCCACCCCCTGCCACTAGTTAGTACTAGATTTAGTAGTAGTAGATGTTAATTTAGGGTTCATAGCTAGTACTAGATGTTGCTTAGTTAGTACTAGATTTTTAGTAGTAGTAGTGGTAGTTGAACTACTTTAGTTGTAGTTGAACTAGTTTAGTAAGTAAATTAATAAACTAGTTGAACTAGTTGAATTAATAGAACTAATGTATGTTTAGTAAGATAATTAATATAACTAGTTGAACTACTTTATTTTTAGAAAGAACTAGTTTTTTTCTATTTATAGTAAGTTTATATTTAGTAAGAACTAGTTGAATTAATAAAACTAGTTGAACATGTCATATTTGTTGTTATTTTTTAGTTTAAGAAATTATTCGGGATGTATTAGTGATAACTTATATGGTTTCAGGTGACCACCGTCGTCCCCATCACCGACCCCCTCCGACATCCCCGCCGTCGTCCCAGTCACCGACCCCCTCCGACATCGAGGTGAGACCAGCCAAATATCCTTGTATATCTTGTGTTGTTGCTCAAATAGGATATGTGGTTGCCCAAGTGGCCGTTCATGTTCAGTTTACATCTCCTAGTGGCCTATGTTTTGCCGGAGTGTTGATTAATTTCCGTTCCGGCAAATTTCAGGCGCTCGATATGTCCTTTTTTAGCAAAGGTCATGCCGGATTTTTTCGTGAATTCTGGCATGACTTGTGCTAGAATATGTACAAGTTTAATCTTTGAATTATGATTGTAGGAAATGTCGTACTCGGACGACGACAGTCTCCCGGGGGAGTGTAGCTGGTGCCACGACGATCGAGGTATGTGCGACAGGTTCGTTCGGCTGGACGAAGATCGGCGCTTCAGCATTAAGCTCGAGGAGACCTTCGATTGTGAAACGGTACGCAACAACGACAAGTGTTTTTTTCGTAATTAAGCATGACTTCAACTATTTCAACGTCTAATTTTCATATTTTACAATTCGACTAGCTTATCCCATGCCATGCAAGACGCTATGTCTTGGAGAGGATGGGTTTTGAAGACCATGAAAATTTCGAAACAAAGAAAATACACCTAAGACCCATCATGATATGGATTTTGAAGTAAATCTGTGCAATACTCAGAGCGTAACCCATTTTGGTAGCCAAAATTGGGAAGCACTTTGCAAAATGTATGATTTTTATGAGGGTATGATTATCACCATGGATCTTGGTGATCCTGACATCGAGGAAGACAATATGGACATTTGGATCCTGACATGTGAGTTTCTCAAACATATATAGTTATTAACTAATTTATATTGTTTATTTCAAAATAGTTGATAGCTTATTTCCATTGATAGCTTATTTTGATTCTTCAAAGACTGTGCGGAAGATGGTAGAGAAAACCCACTACACCGATGGCACCAAATTAACGTATAAGGAGAAAAATCATCTGATCGCATTTTGTACTCTTCTTGAGAATTACAATGACTATTATCGAACTCCTCCAAATTATGGTGAATACGTGCCACTAGTGCATGTGTTGAACCACGATAACTTCTCTGGAGATACCCTGGTAAGATTTTTTACTATTACGACATCCGTGCATCTTTTACATACTTCTAAAACTAGTACATCATTGCTAACTACGAAGTTATTATAATGTTTTCAACAGAAACTCCCGATGGATTGTGTGCCTTATCTGATGTCTCTGCATGGTCGCCTCTCAGTTCTGAACATACTGTCAGGTAAATCTACGGATCTCACCTGTGCATATCGGATTTCTAAAACCCGTGAACACATGATCATCAAAGAATGGAAGAAATGTATGGACATTCGGAAGGAGGTTCTTGGAAGTAACATTCAGCAAAAGGCAAGAATTGGAGACAGGCTAATCTCCATTCTCCATAATGGAGAGTCAGGGGCTACCTTGTTTTTTGCTATTTTACCTTAGAAAATGTAGTAGGTCTTAATCGAATGTAATAGTTCCTATGAGGTACAATATGTTTATTATGTGGTAATGTGTTAGAGTTGATAATGATGATCTTGAGGAGGTGTTATGTGATGTCAATGATGAAAACGATGATCTTGAGGAGGTGTTATATGACAATGATGTATTATGATGATAAGTTGTTAATGATATGATGATGATGATGATATTACTATATCATTGGGTGAAAGAACCGCGGATTAGTTTCAAGTGGATGGACATCCACTTGAAACTAGTCCATGGTTCTTTCACGCCATGATGTGATAACTCATTATGATGTAAAAACAATCTCTAAATTCCTGTTGTATGAAAACTTATGTAAAGGTGTATGAATACAACATGAAATAGAAAAGAAATAAAATACTAAATAATAGTAGTAGCGCGGGAGAGGAGAAGCGCTACTACTAATTACCAGTAGCGATGTTTTGAAGAAGCGCTGCTACTAAGTCAATTTAGCAGTAGCGTGGGTCCAGACGCGCTATTGCTAAGCATTAGCTGTAGCGCCTTATCAGTAGCGCTCCTGCCCGCGCTACTGATATGCCCAAAACCCGCGCTGCTGCTAGGCTTTTCCCTAGTAGTGCACTCTCTTTTCAAACGTCCATGGCCTGCCTTTGTATCCGATGTCAAGTAACATGCAAATATCCACCGTATCTCTAAAAGCTTGTATTTGGGCATTGCTCCTCATGCCAATCCCAGCATGTTCGCTTGAGCATAAAACCTCATTGAAATCCCCTATGCACATCCATGGAAGAGAGCTAGATGTGCTGATATTTTTTAGAACCTCCCAAGTCTGGTATCTCAGGTGTGTTTGAGGCTCGCCATGTACACACGTCAATCTCCAAGCATCATGACCTTCTTCCTCTACAGACACGTCCAGATGATAACGAGAGTAACCTAAAATTTCAATCTTTATTTCATTGTTCCAAAAGAGTCAAATTCCACCACTTCTTCCTTCACTATCAACTGCATACGCATTATCATATCCCAATGTGCCAGCTAAATTCTCTACCCTAGATCCTTCTATCTGAATTTCAACAATACATAAAAGGGTAGGGGAAAGCTTCCTCATGAAATCGCGAAGTTCTTGGACTGTCGCGGTGTTGCCCGCACCGCGACAGTTCCAACAGAAAGTACTCATTGGGTCCGGCGGCGCTCCTCGAAGGAGCCCGCCAAATTCTTCACTGGGATGCTTGAGCTCTCCCTTTTCTCATCTTCCGTCCTCGAACGTTTTGGGTCTCTGATCAGGGGAGGGCTGACCATGCCAGCACCCACCGAGACAATAGCGAGTGCTAAAGCACTTGGCTCCCCCTTCTGCTTTTCCTTCACCATGGCGTTTTTTCCTGATTCCTCCCTGTCAACCCTCTTTCAACTTGGGTCATCGACAGACATATCATCCATACTTGGTTGCAGACCTCCCTCATGGTCATCATCTCTCCATAACCTTCCTCATCTTCTCTTGGTGGCCCTCTGTTTCCTCTACCTCGGCCGCCTCGCTGTCCTCCACGGCGACCCCTTTCTCCTCCAGGGCATGCGCCTCACCTCAGAGACCACAAGGCACGAAGATCCTTGAAAACCAATGCAGATTTGGGGTGAATCCCATCACCATGTTCCTTAAACGTATGTCCTAGATGACCACATACCGCACACCAATCCGGCAGCCGCTTGTACTTGACCCTATATATCTGCCGCTTGGATTCCCTCACAAGTGACACCACGTTCTTCAGGGGCTTATCTACGTTTTTTTAGGGAAGGCCATCATGGCTAGCTTTATTGCAAATTAAACTGGTAATACATCATCCACAAGTCTCGAGACAAGACAACCCGGGGGTTCGTCCGTCCAACTACTAGAAATCTTATTATAGAAACTATGTTTAGCTAGAACATGCGCTGCATCATTACAAGAACGAAAACAATGACTAAAAGTGACCTTCCCAATAGACGTAGCCATATCCACACATTCCGCAAAAATCGCTGCTGCAGCGTCCCACCATCTTGTTTGACCGTTGCAATAATTAATCACAGTTAAAGAATCGGACTCCGCTTCAACTCGAGAAAACCCCAAGGCATTAGCAAATACTAGTCCATCACGCATTGCCATTGCTTCTGAAGTTACTACATCTGCTGCAAAAGGAATGAATCTGCACTGGGCTGCAACAAAATTTCCTTTACAATCTCTAATAACAGCTGACGTAGCTCCAGTTCCCTCTTCCAGGTGAAAAGAAACATCCACATTCACTTTCACAAACACTTGGATTCCCTCACAAGTGACACCACGTTCTTCAAGGGCTTATATACGTTGATCTTCACCCAAACACGATAAAAGTTACCGGTAAAATCATGCGAGGAAGTCTCAGCGAACAGAACTTCTCCCACCTTGGAAGCCAGCGACGACACTAGATGTGCATAAAGACTAGGAACATCATGTATCTGGATCCATATATCCAAGGTATCAAGCTTGACTTGAGATGGTTGAGTCACCCCATCATACGGAGTAATGATCACAGCATGTCCTCGAAAGTTCCATGGGCCCTCCTGCATGACTCTTTCCCAATCGTCGAGGCATCGGAATTGCAGTGTGTAGAGATTCGCCTCCAGAGGTTTGAAGTTCACCACCTGAGCCAGATCCCAGGCTGCTCGCATGTTTCTGAAAAACCATCCTTGGCTATAGGGTTTATCGATATGAACCCTAGCTACCGCCATCCATCTGGCTGCGTCTTGAGGAATAGATCCCTCATCGACCACCACATCATCCATATCATCTTCACACAGGCCCAGCTCCGTCATCATCCTCTCTACCTCCGACACACATGATGAGGCATCGGTCGACGCCGATCCAGGACCCATCTTCGCCGCCATAAGCCAAAACCCTAGCCCGTTGCTGCAGAACGCCGGGCTTTTTGAAACTGTTTTGCTGCCCTACACCGAGCCGCCGTCCAAGAGAGGGTCGGCAGGGATCGGGAGTCCCAGCCGTGTCTCGATAATCGGTCGACGAGAGGGAACAAGATGGATCTCAATGGAGGCAACAGAGTCTCCGCCGAGAGCACAAAACCCTAACGAGAGGGAACCGGTGACCGAGCAGGTGATAGTAGGTCGCGTTGATGGGCCAGCGCTTAGCCTAGCAGCAGTTTCGTAGTGGCTGCTATGTGGGCCTCTTTCATGCGGGCGTTTGATTAAATAACTACGGGAACTGAGGGTGCTTGCGTAGTAGGTATAGCGTTGCTATCTGTCAGGCTCATCCATTTGAGCGATAACAACACCAAAGCAAGGGAGCGAACCGAACAATTGTCGTGCGCTCACGAGCCTTTTTATTTCTTCGTTACTTTTTGTTTCACTTTATGTTTTGAATAAATGCTCCAGTATTTCAAATAAAGTGTTACTCTTTGTCGAAAAATTAATAATCTGTTACTGCATTTTTACAAAGTGTTAGCACATTTTAAAAGAATGACCGTGCATCTTGAAAATGTTTACCAATTAATGTAATTTGATTTGTTCACATGTTTTAGAGGACGTTCCTATAAATTTTAGAAAAAAAAGGTATTTCAAGACAATGTTCTCGTGCTTTGATTATTTTTATGTAATTTAAAAAATCACACATTTTTAAGTTTTTCATACATGTTGGAGCTGTTCTTTTTTCAAAGCCGTTGGATCCCCGTCGCACGGTGTATAAAATGGAAGAATACGTGAGAGGAATCTTAGAGCTGAGGATTCTATCTGGAAACAAAGTTGAGACAAGGAAAATGAACAGAATAAGGACATGTACAATGGTGGCATATGGATACAGATGCCTCCGTCCCACACCTAGCACAGCCCGCGTCGTCTGCAACCACCTGGATCCAGATCGGGCCAAATCCCGATCCAGATTGAGCACAACGTTACAGCCATGCCCCTCCATCGCGAGGTTCTCCAGGTCGCCGCCCACTCGCGCCCCGCCGCCGCAGGGACACTGAACATGTCAGCTGACCCAGCATTTTCAGCGAGAAGTTATCCGTGCAAATAGAAGATTAGCCAATGCTAGGTTTTGATGCAGTTGACCATATTCAATGTTCAATGCGTGGTGTCGTAAAAAAACATGGCATATATGCTTCTTTGAATTGCACGGGGACACAGCGGTAGAAGTACGGCTATATATAGATTAATCTTAGAAGTGAGATTTCTAACAGTTACTATTCCAGAAGGGTAATGTTTCCACCCGGTGCGCCGGCGGAAACATTGGGCCGGTCCTGCCGCTTGCGTTCGATCGCACAGATCCAGCGTACGAGCGTGGCCCCGCGCGCCTCGCGCGCCCTTCCATATGTGCTTCATCCCCTACCTCCAACCAAACGCGCGCGCATCTATCCTCCCCCTTCCCTCGGGCTACGACTCGGCCACCACGAGCTCCATCGCCGGCGGCCAGGCGCTCCCCTCGCCGGCCGCCATGGGCTGCCTGCTGCCATAGCCAGATCCATCCCCTACCTACAGCCTTCACGTGCGCGCATCCCCTCCCCCCTCCTTCCGGGCTACGACTGGACCACCACAAGCTCAATCGCCGACGGCCAGGGGCGCTCCCTCGCCGGCCGCCATGGCTGCCTGCCGCCATGTCCGAATCCACCCGCGTATACAAGTGTTGCAACCGTCATCTAGAAAAGCTTCAACAACTGTTGAGAAAAGCTTCAACCATAGACATAGAAAGCTTCAATGGCACTGCACAACAAAGGAAAGCTGCAACCGTAGTTAGAGTTTGCTACTACCGGCGAAGCTTTTTGCTACATCCACCAGGCGGAGCTGCGACCTCGCGACGACGGCAAATGTCATTTTTGCTGCAAGCCTGCAACCGCAGCGGGATTTTTGCTACATCCATGTAAGGCGGAGCTATAACCGGTGTCAAATTTTGCTACAACCTTTCTGCAACACCGTTTTGGAGTTTTTGCTACATCCATGTAAGGCGGAGCTACAACCGGTGTCAAAATTTGCTACAGCCTTTGTCGATTTTTGCTACAACCAGCGTATTTGCATTTTTGCTACTTTTGCACAAGCCAGCGTCTGAATTTTTTGCTACAACCCTTGCTCGATTTTGCTGGAACGTGCGCTCGTTTTTGCTGCAACAGGTGACCGAGATGTTACGACGGTGAGATGTGACCGACGAGCTGCGGCAGCAGGTGTGAGCGGCGATGAGCACAACGGTGAGCTATGGCCCTCGCCATTGAAGCTGCAATCACCGCCACCGGAGCTACAAACCACGGGGTGCCGATGTTACATGCGTGGAGCTGGCCACCGGCGGCGGCGATCATCGGCGGCGAGGGGCGGCGACCGGCAGTGCCCATCGGCGGGGGGGGGGGGGGGGGGGGGGGACCGGTGATGGCCGGGAGAGACGAGCGGCGCGGGGCGGCCTGGGGACGCCAGGGGATCCGCGCGAGAGAGGAAGAAGGGGATGGGGAAGTCAAATGCGCCCAGATCTAAGAAGAGGCAGATCGAACAGGTGGGGCGCGCTGCACGGGCGGCTGGCGCTGGACCGGCCGAAACGTTTCGGCCGGCGCACCGGCGCCTATCAGCGCCCATTCCAGAAACACGGGGACACTGGTCAACAATGGCAGCGATTAGATCTTTAGCGTGGAAGGCCGACAGACTTCAAGAGCACGCCGGGAAGAAAAAGGAGGAGCTGCTGAAGATGGATGCATGCACCGGCTAGAGAGCGTGCCAGCGCCCGAACATGGAGGAGTTGCTCCCGGTCCTCTAACCCAAGACACAACAACCACCACGACAACAACGCCTGCCTACAGACAAGAATTTATTAATCCAGAGATCAAGTCAGAGAGATCAAGTCCTTGATCTTCGTTGTTGTGAAAGTGATTCTCGTCCATGGGTAGTAGAAGAGGAGCGGATGGCGACGACGACAATCCATGCCCGTGCCCATGGGGAAGGAGAGGACAACAAAGAAGGTGCGACGTGCAACGGCCAGAATCCACACTCACGTCCGGACAACACAAGAGGATTGTCAAGGTATCGCGAGGCTAGAGAGAAAATTATGGGATACTAATCCCCGCTAATTAAAGACGAAGAGAGTGCATAAGGTGTAATCTGGGGCATTAGTTTGTGTGGCAGATATCGTCGGATGTGATTTAATTGGATTGATCAGATGTCTCTAGTAATCATGTGTATATTTTTTGGTGTGTCTATAAGAGAATTTATGTTTACTCTTTTAATAATACAAGTATGGATATTCACTCGAAAAAAAATACTAGTATGGATATAGATTTAGATAGTGTAGATACGAGAGATATGATACACACCCTCGTGCGAGAAAAAAAATACAAAAGGATTTCTTGAGTGTAACTTTGGGCCGATCCATTTCCACATTTCATTTTGGGCTGCTCCTGCTGTGACTCCACCCACCACATCCCGCACGACGGCACGAGCAGCGAGGGCGAAGCCGCCGCCGCCGCCCCCGCCACCCCCAACCCCCCTCGCCGGCGATGTGGCCACTGGAGGACGACGATCTGCTCCCCGAGATCCTCGTCCGCCTGCCCCCGCAGCCCTCCTCTCTGCCCCGCGCCTCCGCCGTCTGCAAGCGCTGGCGCCTCCTCGTCTCCGACCCAGGATTCTCCCGCCGCTTCCGCATCCACCACCGCCGCAGCCCTCCCCTCCTCGGTTTCTTCCGCAGGAATGACGGCCTGCCATTCGTACCCACTCTCGACGCCCCGGATCGTGTCTCCCCCGGTCGTTTCTCCTTGCAGCGCGGCGACGGCGACCGGTTCATGCCCCTCGGATGCCGCCATGGCCTGGTACTCATCTCCAACAAACCTAAGAACCAGATCCTGGTGTGGGACCCCGTCACCGGCGACCAGCACCGCCTTGTCGTGCCACCAGGGGTTGCGGTACATGCAGAGAAGACATCGATCAACGGGGCGGTGCTTCGTGGTCGTGCTGCCGGAGACGAGGCCCAGCACTTCCAAGTGGTGTTGACAGTGGCAGACAACGACGACGAGCAACACCATCGAGCTCTGGCCTGCGTTTACTCGTCAGAGACCGGCGCATGGGGTGATCTCGTCTCAACACAGCTTCCACCTGATGTTCTAATGAGTGATGCTCCCACCTTGGTTTCTACTGACAAGCCTGCTGTGCTGGTTGGGGGTTCCCTTTACTGGAAGCTTGCTGGGAATATGGATGGAATTCTTGAGTTCGATTTGGAGAAGCAAAGCCTAGCTGTGATACGGGTGCCGGTGCATATCCTTGAAGAGGGCCAGTACATGTTCTTGATTATGCGGGCAGAGGGTGGTGGCCTTGGTTTGCTCATCCAGACAGACTGCAGCATCCAATTGTGGAAGATGAAGACTGATTGTGATGGTGTCGCTTCATGGGGGCTTGGAAGAACCATTGAACTGGACAAGCTACTTTCTCTGAATTCTGAGGAGACTGACATGTTGATACCAGGGCTCGAGGAGGAAAATAATGTGGTGTTCGTGTGGACAGATCACATCGTCTTTACGGTCCATCTTGAGTCAATGAAGTTCAAGAAGCTTTCTGGAACCTACCCCCTTTCTCATTATCATCCATTCAGAAGTGTCTACGCTGCAGGTAAAGCATGTCTTCAGATATTCGTTGTAACAAAACCAAGTTAATTTTTCATAATTGGTTCATGGCATATATGGTTCATCCTTAGTGTCATATCACTTGTTCCTTTTGCTGCTTGGTGACCTCTTGTTTTCTGTAGTATGTAATGATTATAGAGAAAAAAAATCTGTTACTGGTATATAATTTTTTATGTTCTCTTCAGCCAGGCGATGGCTTGCAATTGGTCTATTGTTTAGTTTCACTTCTGTAATTCTTGTTGTTCAAGTCAGAGCTAGCAAACTGTCTTCATCTGTTAATTATCATCCACTACTCTTTGCTTACATGTTCACCCGGTCACCTCCTTGCATTGATGGCAGACTGCATCTTTGACGTTTTCTCCTGGCCCTGCTTCTCTTCCTTGTGCCTTTAACCACCTGACTTCTATTTTATTTGCTAATGTTCTATCCCTTCTCTACTGGATGTGAATACTTCCGGTTGCCTTCAGTATACCTCCTCCTTAGTACTCCCCCAGTTCCTTCTGATAATGCAGGTTTTTCTCCCTCTAGTGAATATGTTAAGTGGTAACATAATCAATATGTTCTCGTTTCTGTTCTTCATGGACGTATTTTTTTGTTTGTTTTACTTTACTAGTTGCTACATGCCTTTGATTAGTTTTTCGTGGTTATGGATCTATCAAACTCTAATGCGATTTATATGGTGTTACATCTACTTAAGTATTTGATAACTATGCATGATCATTTGCTTCATGCTTCCTTCATATAAACGGGATAACTATATCATTTCACATTGCTGCTTATTTTGGGTCATTATTGTACCTAGTGAACTGATGATTGTCAGAATACTCGGAAGAGTATGCTTTCATTAATTTTTGTATTTCTATTTATGCTTTTGCTCGATTTATTGCAGTTTTACGGATGATTGTTCTAGTGCAAGACAGTTTGCTTAAATATATTCTCAGCATATCTCTCAGTGTCTATCTAATTTGCATATGTAATCTGCCATGATCCACTAACATGATTTGTCTGGTCCAAGCTATATGTATCAATGCTTTGCCGGCAGTCTATTTTCTGCAGTTTGGTCACTTTAGGTGTTTAAGACTTTATAAACATATGATTGAAATGGCATGACTAACAGATTCACTGTAAACACTGCTTTTGTCACAAATTGTATTTTTTACTAACATATTAATATTATCAGTAAACTAGTAGTCAAAGCATTGCTTTTGTTGTTGTGAAGAAAGAATAATGCATCTATTTTGGGTTGAGGGAACTGTGTCTATTAATAAGACAATGCACAATCCCTCAGTTGAGGCTTCTACTACATTTCTGAAAAGAATGTCTATGAGCTTTAAGCCAGATGTTTCGGGTTTATTGCCCCTTGTGTGCCCATGATAACAAGGAATATCTCAAATGATTCGATAATCTAGGATGTTCAGTATTTCCCTGTAATGGAGTTATTTGGACCACTGTTTTTTTTTTTGGCCTTCACTGAGAACAGAATAACAAAAACTTGAGAACTTGATAAAAATGAACCGTTCTCCTGTAGCGGTTCTCTGTTTCTAATGTTGGTTTTGTCCGCTGATGCTGACCACTGAGACGGTCCAGTTTCAGAGCATTTGGCATGATTTCCACAATACCAATGTGTACAGAAAATTGAGATACATAACTTTAACGTTTTTTCTCTGAATGTATTGTGATACATAGCTTTAACTTTGACTGATGAAATTGGCTGCTCTGCAGGTATCTAGGATTGAATTCCGGGGGCCGAGATGCAGAAAATCGTTATGGTGCTGTAGGTTCTTCCAATTTCTATGCTGTTCACGGGTTCTGTTTTGTGCTATACCCATAATTTGGCCCACTTTGCTGACCTCTGTGCTGGATTAATAATTAGTGTTGAGTTACTCTTGCGGCTCATTTGCTTGGTGCCTTTTAAGCAAGCACGCCAAGGCAAGCCCGCCTGTCAGTTGTATCGTTTGCTTATGTCTCATGTTGTGTCAGGTTGAGGTTTCAGGTTGTAGGTTGCTTACAGGAGGTGCTCTCTTGCAGCTCTGTACACGTATGGATTGCAATACAAATCTCCGAAAGTGAAAAGATCAGTTCCTTGCTGTGGGCGTCCCGTGAAGCTTCCCTTTCTTTCAGGAGGCTGGGGGTTTGTTGTGAGGAATGATCGGGCCTTACCGCGGCATCGGGGGGGCTTTCTTTGTGATGCTGTCGGGTCATCTTCAGGGAGTCAGCTCCGCATTACATGCTGAAGCTTTGGCGCTGCTTCAACAAGCTGAAGCAAGCATATGACAATTACATAATTGCCGTGTGTTGCATATGACAATGCAAAAAGAAAATGTATGTGCGAGGCGCTCTGTTAGGGGATGGCAACCAGATTGTGTGGGCTGGCCATCCACCTCAGTTTGTACTGAACCTGTGTGCTGCCGACTTGTCCAGCGTTTCAGTTTACTGGAGTGCATCGGCAGTGTTACTTTCTGAAGAAAAAAAGCGAACGGACAAACACTGGCAGCTCCTGAAGATCTTGTCTAGCAAGGAAGCTCCCTTTTTTTTTAATTTAGCATTGAGCAAATATCCACTAGGAAAATACTTTGCCTTCAGAACAGTACCACACAAAGAATCTGGATTATCTATTAACCTACATGCTTGTTTTGCTAGAAGAGCCAAATTAAAATAGTGAATATCTCTAAATCCCATACCTCCTTTGCACTTCGGCGCACATAATTTCCATCAATGCATTCTTTTGGTTGTCACTCTCCCCCAACAATTGTGCAACATCGAGTCAGATATTCCTTTACAAACTTGTTTAGGAATTTTAAAGATTGACATTGCATATGATGGTATAACCTGTGCAGCTTAGTTGAGAAGGATTTCTTTATCGCCCAATGATGATTGCCTCTCTTTCCAACCATTCACCCTTGCGTGATACGATCAATCCAGTACCGAAAACAGTTTGTTTTATCCATCCCCACTTTAGACGGCAATCTCAAATACTTATCATTGAGCGCTTCTGTCGTTGATCACACTATCCTATTTATCTTAACATGCACACATGCCACCTCATCAAAGGCCCACCACAACCTGCAGGAGAAAAAAAATTCATTATTAGTTGATCTCACGCAAACCTTTCACCTCACCACACATCCCACCTCATCAAAGGTCCACTCAACATGCATGAAAAAAAGTTTTACATTATTTTATGCCAATTATATTTAAAATATTTTCTGACTACACAATAATCAAATACAATATATAATATTTATTTTTAGGAATTTTCAACTATTTGTATCTATTTAGTGATCGGTCCTCCGCTAGTTTCTTTGATTCCACTCGGTGTTCCTTTTCCATTTGCTTCCATAGTTTGACCTATCTAGAAAAATTGTCGGCCTACGAATGTGGTTCCGATCCCTCCGGTGATGCCAGAAGTCGTTTTGATATACTATTTTAGCCGGTTCAATGGATTTTCTTGAGGCACTCCCCAAGTTTTATGGTTGTAGCTCAATACTTGTGTTCGTGGACAATTTCACTGGCTCATTTCATTCCTCTATCTTACCCTTTTAGCTGTATACCCTATCTTGTACCAATAGTAAGTTTATTAATTCAACGATGGAAGCTTCACATAGTAAAATCCCTTGATAATATTGCAATCGATCTCTAGTTAACATCGGTACTGGGGCAGAAGAAAACACTAGATTTATCCAAACTCACCAATCGTCCGGATGCAGCACAATAGGAGTCCAAGATTCTCTTTAAAGTTTGGGCATTCTCCATATGTGCTTTCATAAGGATCAAGAGCCATCTGCAAACAGGAGATTAGAGATTGATGGGGCCTCTCTGCACACCTTTACGCCCTCTAGATTCCCAACCTCTTCTTCATGTGCAAGTAATGCAGTTAAACGCTCCATACATAACAGGAACAAATATGGTGATAGAGGATCTCCTTGACGTAAACCTCTTGTGGGTTTGAAAGTATCAGTTTCAATAGAGTTAAAGCGAACAAAATACTCGTCCGTATGAAAACCCAACTTCAGCAAGATCTCTTCCAGGAAGACCCATTCAACACGGTTATATGCCTTATGCATGTCTAGTTTCACCGCACACAAACCAACCTTGCCATCCTTTTATTTTAAGTGTGTGGAAGCTCTCATAAGCAACCAACACATTATTTGTGATAAGGCGTCTAGGGACAAACACATTTTCTGTGGGACTAACAATTTCAGGAGGAAAAACTTTGAAACGAGCTGCTAGCATTTCGAGATTACCTTATATACCACATTGCATGAGCTAATCGGTCTCAATTGAGTAACTTTCTCTGATGATTTTACCTATGGGATCATAACAATGGCAGTGTTAGTCCAACCAATCGAAATCTTACATGTATTTACTGCGTGTAAGATATCTTCAATTAGATCATCCCCTAGCATTGGTCAAAACCTTTTATAGAAAACCATGTGTAACCCATCCAGGCCAGGAGCTTTGAGATCTCCAATATCAAATAACGCCTTCTTACACTACCAGGGAAAAGCCTAGTAGTGACGCGGGTAAAGTACTAGTAGTAGCATGGCTGCCCGTGCTACTACTAGCGCGCTATCACTAGTAGAAAACAGAGCATTTGTCCCGGTTCGTAAGGGCCTTTTGTCCCGGTTTAAGAACCGGGACAAAAAGGTCGGTACTAATGCCCTCCCCTTTTAGTCCCGATTCTTACACAAACCGGGACAGATGGGCCTCCACGTGGCCACTGCGGGCAGCCCAGGCAAGGGGGCCTTTGGTCCCGGTTGGTGACACTAACCGGGACCAAAAGGCTTCCACGTGTCAGCAGCTGGCTGGAGCTGAGGTTTTTTTTTATAAAAGTGGTTGGTTTAGGGGTTTTGGGGGTTAATTTAGGTTGTTATTAGCTAGCTAATAGAGAGAAGTGTCCTCTCTTATATCTTTGTCCTTGGTTTACCAACGCTACTGCTATGTTCATTTCACCCGCTGATATATAATAACTCATGATGGCATCATACATCATCATATATAATAACAAGTCCTACTAATCATGCATCATCATACAACTTCTACTCGTTATTAATAACAAGTCATACGATCATCATCCTCATAGTCATCGAACCCAACCCTACATAATTGTTCTTAGCACATGATCATGAGTATCAGGTAGGACCTAAACACCCTTAAGGTAAAATAGCATCAAACAATATAGAGCCTGACTCTCCATTATGAAGAATGAAGATCATCCTGTCTCCAATTCTTGCGCTTCGCTTCCTTTTGCTTCCAAGAAGCTCCTTACGACTGTCCATACTTTTTTTTCATTCTTTGATTGTCATGTCTCCACTTCTTTTAGAAATCCGGTATGGACAGTTGAGATTCGTAGGACGACCTGGTTGTATGTTCAAAACATCAAGGCGACCGTGCGTATACATCAGATGAGGCACACAATCATTCGGGATTATCTGTTGAAAAACATAGTAATAACTTCGTAGTTAGCAATGATGTACTAGTTTTAGAAGTATGCAAAAAGATGCACGGATGTCGTAATAGTAAAAAATCTTACCAGGGTATCTCCATGGTAATTACCGTAGTTCAACATGTGCACTAGTGGCACGTATTGACCATAATATTGAGGAGTTCGATTGTAGATATTGTAATTCTCAAGATCAGTACAAAATGCGATCAGATGATTTTTCTCCTTATAAGTTAATTCGGAGCCGTCGGTGTAGTGGGTTTTGTCTACCATCTTCCGCACATTGTTTGAAGAATGAAAATAAGCTGTCAATGGAAATAAGCTGTCAACTATTTTGAAATAAACAATATAAATTACTTAATAACTATGTTTGAGAAGCTCACATGGGGGAAGAATTGAAAGTGTATCAACAAGGACCCAAATGTCCATATTGTCTTGCTCGATTGTAGGATCACCAAGATCCATAGTGACAAGCATACCCTCATCAAAACCATACATATTACAAAGTGCTTCCCAATTTTTGCAACCAAAATAGGTTACACTCTCAGCATTGTATAGCTTTACTTCAAAATCCACACCATGATGGGTCCTTAGGTGAATTTTTTTGGTTTCCATACTTTCATGATCTTCAAAACCCATCCTCTCCAAGACATAGTGTCTTGCATAGCATGGGATAAGCTAGTCGAATTGGAAAAGATGAAAAATACACGTTAAAATAGTTGAAGTCGTGCTTAGTTATGAAAAAAACTATTGTCGTCGTTGCATACCGTATGAATATCGAAGGTCTCCTCGAGCTTAATGCTGAAGCGCCGATCTTCGTCCAGCTCAAGGAACCTGTCACACATACCTCGGTCGACGTGGCATCAGTCACACTCCCCCAGGCGGTTTTCGTCGTCCGAGTACGACATTTCCAGCCTATGTTCATAATTCAAATATTAAACTTGTACAATTAAATATATTTACTAAAAAACCTAAATTAGATCATTATTATTAATCTCGGGTTGACTATCGGTGATGGTAGCTCCTCCTTTCATTCCCGAGTGCATTATTAGACCAAATTGTCTAGCACACGGGAATGAAGGAGAAGCTACCCCCACGACGGCGTGGATGATGGAGGGGGCTCCTAGATTTCTGCATAGAGTGCTCTTCAATTTTAGCATTCAAAGTAGGAGTACTTTTCCAATATGAGCATTCAATAAGCAAAACCAAATCGTAAAATAAAGTAGTATTCAAATTAGCATGCATTCAGTTATAACCAAAAGTACATCATCTCTTGTGTTCGTACATCGTCGAATATTATTACTAATACTCCTTGAATACTATCAAACATATAGCATCGCTAATACAGCTAGAACCGTAGCGCCCGACGGGTATCGTCGCGAGCGGTGGACACCCAAAGATAAGGAACCATCACAGGATCATAGCTCCAGTGAGATCCCTGAAGAACCTGCAAGGTATTGTCGAACCTGCCCTCCAACGCAACCATGTAGCGACGGACGTGCTCATCCTCCTCGCTGACATGGTGACGTACCACCTCCGCGGTGTCCGGAAGCCTCAGCACCGTCACTGGCTCACGCGACCGCCACCAAACAAGGATAGGGTCAACAACGGGCTGGCTCCTCACCAACCTACGTCCCCCGGAAGGTAGCACCTCCCAATACCAGCCCAGCGGAGCGCAGTCCCGGACATGGCCCTGATCAAGCAGACCTCCACCGCCGAGTCGACGACGAGGATGCGGGATAGACATCGTCGACGTCGATGCGGGAACTACTTCTATATATAGTAAAATAAAGTAGTTTTGTTAATTAAATCAACTAGTTCAACTACTAAGCACTTACTATAAATAAATAAAGTAGTACTAACTAAAAATAAACTACTTCTATATATAGTAAAATAAAGTAGTTTATTAAATCAACTAGCTAGTTCAACTATATATTAAACACTTACTATAAATAAAATAAAGTAGTACTTACTAAAAATAAACTAGTTTAACTATAGTTCTATTATTTTTCTAACTAATTATATTAAACACTTTCTCTTCTTATTTTCCTTTTTCCTCTATTCTAAATATGAACATATTCATAAATGACTTTGATCATGCACAATTTTCCTATACATACACAATATGAACATATACATAAATTGACAAAGAAAATTCTATGAACAAAAAAATCATTAAAATTCTATGAACAAAATTACAACAGAAAAAAATCATAAAAATTCTATGAACAAAAAAAAATCATAAAAAATTGACATATTCGATCTTCGCATATATATGAACATACAAACATGCATATTCAACAATAATATCACCAAAAAAATCTATTAACAGAAAAAAATCTAACACAATATGAAAAAAATCTAACAGAAAATCTATGAACTACACATCTAACAAAAAAACTATGAACTACAAAAAATCTAACAAAAAAATCTAACAAAAAAATCTAACAAAATCTAACTCAATTAACTATACATCTAAATTACACTACACATCTAAATTAACTACTACATCAAATTAAATTAGCAAAAATTTTGCTCACGGGATGGCGACGGCGTGAGGGGCGCGGCGAGGGCGACGGGCAGGGGACGGCGACGGCGATGGCGACGGTGCGTGAGGGGCGGCGCGGCGACGGTCGATGGCGCGGGGCGGAGCGGCGACAGGCAGGGGCCGGCGGCATCGCGGGGCACGGGGTGCGGGGCGGGGGGTGGCGCGGGGCGACGATAGCGACGGCGAGGCGGAGACGGGCAGCCCGGCGGCATAGGGGCGGGGAAGAACGATACTGAACGAAATTTTGACGAGTGCCAGTTATATAGACGATGCATTAGTCCCGGTTCATGAGACAAACCGGGACTAATGCGACCTTTAGTCCCAGAGGCCTTTGGTCCCGGTTGGTGGCACCAACCGGGGCTAAAGGTGGGGCATTGGTACCGGTTTGTGGCACCAACCGGGACCAATGCAACCCTTTAGTCCCGGTTTGTGCCATCAACCGGGACTAAAGGCCTTGTGCTGCCCGCGTCATGGCACGAAAGTTTAGTCCCATCTCGCTAGCTGAGGGAGCTCGAGAGTGGTTTATAAGCCCCAGTCCCGCTGCCCTCTCGAGCTCCTCTCAAATGCAGGCTTACGGGCCTAAACGCACTTTTTATTTTTTTTGTTTTATTTTTTGCTTTGAATTATTTATTTTCTTTTGATTTTTGCTTTATTTTTATTATTCTTTTTTTCTTTTATCTTAGAATAATTATAATCTTTCTGTTACTCCATTAGTTTCCAAATTTGAATAATTATAATCTTTATGCAACTAAAAATATATTTTGAGTGATTCTTTTTCATACGGAAACTCATCTGTTACATAGGGATTTCATTTTTTTAAACTTACTTGAACTCCTAACTTTTGTGTGTTCAAAATGCACCATTCAAATCCACATCATCAATTTCAACCCTTTCTGACTTCATTTGTTATTTTTCATGCATTTACTGATTATTTTGAGCTATAAAACCCTGAAATTCAAAAGCATTTCAAATGAACTCTGAAAAGGTTGGAAGTTGGCATGGTATCATCATTTCATCCACATAGCATGTGCAAGAAAGTTGAGAGGGTTACGGCAAAAACTGGATACACTTCATGTACAAAATGGACAATCTCTTTCGAAGTATCAGGATTTCATACGGAAACTTGTCTGTTACAACAGGCATTTCAAATGAACTACGAAAAGGTTGAAAGTTGGCATGGTATCATCATAATAGTTGTGGAGAAAGTTTTTACTTTTTCTTCGCTTGTGTCCTTTCCTTATTGCGCCGTAACCATGGATAATCTTCATCATTTATTAGGATGCTCGGGTCAGCCTTGACTTTTAAGGGAGGAATTTCATGAAACTTTTCATAATCTTCGGACATGTCTGTTTTGCCCTCCACTCCCATGATGTCCCTTTTTCCTGAAAGAACTATGTGGCGCTTTGGCTCATCGTATGATGTATTCGCTTCCTTATTTTTTCTTTTTCTCGGTTTGGTAGACATATCCTTCACATAGATAACCTGTGCCACATCATTGGCTAGGACAAATGGTTCGTCAGTGTACCCAAGATTGTTCAGATCCACTGTTGTCATTTCATACTGTGGTTCTACCTGTACCCCGCCTCCTGACAGATTGACCCAGTTGCATTTAAACAAAGGGACCTTAAAATCTACTCCGTAGTCAAGTTCCCATATGTCCACTATGTAACCATAATATGTATCCTTTCCCCTCTCGGTGGCTGCATCAAAGCGGACATCGCTGTTTTGGTTGGTGCTCTTTTGATCTTGGGCGATCGTGTAAAATGTATTCCCATTTATCTCGTATCCTTTCCAAATCATTACAGTCGAAGATGGTCCCACTAGTGCAGAACCGGGCATTAGCACCGGTTCGTAAGGCCCTGTAGTGCCGGTTACATAACCGGCACTAAATTGTGGTCACTAAAGCCCCCCCCCCTTTAGTACCGGTTCAGCACGAACCGGTGCTAAAGGGCAACCACGTGGCACGAGCCAGCTCCGGGGGCCTGGAGCCCTTTAGTACCGGTTGGTAAGACCAACCGGTACTATAAGGTTTGGGGTTTTTTTAGTTTTATGATTTCTTTTTCATTTAATTTTGTGTTTTCATTTTAATTCTTTTTTGTTTGCTGGTATTTTACGATACTACACATTGTACACGTTACGCATATATATATAGAATTTCTAGTAGAACCAATCATGCATATATATATCATCAATGTCTCACAAACCACCATATTAATTAATTCACACATACACACATGTATAGCTATATACAATTTCTCCTACATATGAATGTTGCCTTCGGAGCCAGTGGCATTAGCCTAATTGGTGCCTTCGGAGCACGATGACAATTGGAAGTGGTTTTCATGGGGGCGGTAGCGGGTAATAGAATTCTCCATTCGGATTTATGACCTGGTCGAGCAAAAATCCCGCTATTTCCTCTTGAAGTGCTTCTACGCGCTCCCTTTCTATGAGCTTCTCCCGCACCTCTTTGAACTGTTAAGAAGGAGATCAATATGCATGTGTATTAGTTGTGTGACTAGATATCGATAATGGTGTAAAAATTGTGAATAGTGTTCTGACAAGCGTACCCATTGCTGTCTTTGAGATCTGCTCCTTTCGGACGCCATCATGCGAATGTTCTTGCAAACGCAGAATGCACACAGATCAGTCCCCTGCGCCTGCTTCAGGGCCTTTACAAGAATGGAATTTGATCAGATAAAAATTAATCAAGCATGATAATTAAAAGAGATGGCAGCTAGCTAGCTAACTAGTACTACTTAATTACTTACCTTGGGTCGAATCCATTTAAGCTTTTGTTTCCATTCACCTTCCTTGACGCTGATGAATCTTTCCCAAGCCTTGCCCGCCGACAAAGAAAATGAATAAAGGGGTTATTAAATAGTTCATATCATGAAATGACGAACTAAATAGGCCGAGATATATAGTTAATAACGATTGAAATTACCTGTTGACTAACCCATACAAGATGTTATAGTCAGTTTTTTCTGAGATTAGTGAGTCCAGTACTTCAACTGTTCCGGCGTCAACTTTAGTGATACACAAGACCAAGTGAAATCTGCATGCACACACGTTTACATGTCTTAATTAAGCGGGCATATGTAAGCAAAAACATGTAGCTAGCTAGTAGGCAAAAACAGAGAATTTGTAGTACAAGACAGTGTGACTCACTGGAAGTTGTAAGGAAGTAGTATATCTTCATTGTATTTGAGGCGCTTCAAGAACTCTAGCATGCTGTTCTCTACTTCCTTTGCACAACGTTTATTTATCTTCCATGTGTATTCATTAACGGTGTTTGGGTCAATGAACCCAATGCCAAAGCATCCACCTTTTCTCATTTCATATATCTTCATCCTGCATAATACCACAGAAAAGAATATAGTGAGGATAATTACAGGTAATGATTGATCAAAAGGATCACTACAGCTAGCTTGAGACTTAAATTATAGAAGGAAATCACTTACAGACAATAGCAACTGACGATAGATTTGTCGAGTGCGTCTTGATTGTATAACTGAAACAGTTCTAAATACTCAACGGACACAACTTTCTCATGGTAGTAATGGTCCTGCTTGACATTCACCATGAGGGACAATCGCTCTGGAATCTTGGTAATGTTCATGTACCATTGATGCAATTCATACATTCTCGTTGGGAGGTTCTTGACCTTGTCTGGCGCGACCAAAGGTTGGCTCCGGACATATTTCCGTTTTACTTCATCCTCTCTAAGCAAAGGCATGGGCTCGATCTCGAGGAGTTGTCCAATAGTGATGTTGAGAACTTCAGCCTACATTATATGCTCCTCCGTTATTACCACATTGCCCACCTCGGGAACATGCACTGTTTGCCCACAATAATATTGGGCGTGCGTACTGTCACCTGTTGTTGGCACAACAAGCAAGGGGATCGATTGCGCCGCCTGTTCTCCCAGCTGGGGAATGGTTTTCCTGCATTTTTTGGCAGCTGCTTCTTGTTTGCTCGATCCTGATGTAGACGTGCTCGCCTCCCTTTGTAGACGTGCTCGATTTAACTTCCCGATGTGGCGCTCATAGTCTATGTCAACAGGCTTGGGAGCTGGTGGTTGAGCCATACGAATGAAGTGGTCAATCGTTTCCTCAGGCACTTTCTCCCTTGGCGGCGGTGGCGGTTTCGGTGCAAAATGGGCTTCCACCTCGGCCTTCGATATGGCTGTGATTTCCTCCTCGGACCTGTCATAAGACCTCTGCGGAAGAGGCTTGAGGCTTGGACCATATTTATATCGCTTGCCTCCGCCTGTACTTCCTGTACTACCTCGACTCGTACCGCTACGCACCATAGCTGCGGGGTGTCTCTTCTGCGATTGCTGAGGCGGCGGAGACGGCTGACGGGACTGAGTTGGACGAGGAGGAGTGGCCTGAGGTTGTGCCGGACTTGGAGGAGGAGTGGACGTCTGGCGCTGTGGCGGACTTGGAGGAGGAGGATTGTCCTGACACTTTGCCGGACTTGGAGGAGGAGGAGTGGCCTGACACTTTGCCGGACTTGGTGGACTTGCAGGAGCGGGAGTCTGCTGACTCGGTGGCGGACTTCGACGAGGACTCGGCTGACGCAGTGTCGGTGGCCTTGGAAAGATGATGCAATCCTTTTTCCATAGGATGATATGATGTTTGGCCTCTCCGAGAAAGCGCTCGCCGTCACCTCCAACAATGTCAAGTTGTAGCCCCGAATATGGTGGGTCCACCACCTCATCAACCAAGACACGAGCATAGCCCGCTGGAATCGGGTTGCAATGGAAGGTTGCCTCGGGGGGATTTGTGAAAGCACAGCCGTCCGCCACCTTCATGGATATGTTCTTCATTTTGACGTGTAGCTCGCAGTTAGTGTTCTCCGTGATGTCATCCACGGGGTATCTACCCAGCATTGCGTCGTCCGGGACGGAACCCATGCTGCTTCTCGGCATGGATGGGCCGGTGCTATCCAATGCTGGATCATCCGCTAGCTGCTGCAGCTGCTGAGACCCCCTTTGATGGGTAAGTGAGTCGATCTGCTCCTGCTGCCGCTGGAATTTGACTGCCAATTCCACTTGACTTGCTTCTAGGCCTTGAAGGCGTTCATAGTCCCGCTTCCTCTGCTCCTCCTCCATCTTCCTCTTCTTCTCCTTCGCAATCTTCTTTCTCGCACGGGTTCTGTAGTCGTTGTTCCAGTCTGAAAACCCCTCATACCACGGCATAGCGCCCTTGCCTCGTGTTCTTCCCGGGTGTTCAGGATTTCCCAGGGCACGCGTAAGCTCGTCGTTCTCTCTGTTGGGCTGGAACACCCCCGTTCGTGCCTCTTCTATTGCAACAAGTATCGCATCGTCGGCTCCCTTCAGACTTGCCCTCGTCGAAACATTGCCTGTCTCCAGGTCCAACTCCCCCCCCCCCATGCGCATAGAACCAAGTCCTGACCCTGGGGGGCCAGCTCTTAGTAGCCGGAGTGACACCTGCATCCTCCATCTCTTTCTCAGACTTATCCCACTTAGGCATTGCCACCGCATAGCCACCTGGCCCCAGCTTATGGAACTTATCCTTTTTTTCGGCATTCTTCTTGTTTATTCTCGACCGTTCCTTAGCTAATTCCGAATCCTTGAATTTCACGAAATCGTCACAATGATCACGTTGGTTCTCCAGTGTTCCCTTGAATACTGGAGTCTTCCTTCCTCCCTTGACGTACTTGTTCCATTCACGATTCTTGTAGTTCTTGAATGCAGTCGCCATCATCCTAAGAGCAGCCTCTTTGACTTTCTGCACATCTGCTTCTGTGAAATGATCTGGTAGGGTGAAATGTTCCATGAGAGTATCCCAAAGCAGATTTTTTTGATTCTTGTCGACAAAAGTAACATCTGGACGTGGCTTTGTTGGCGCTCTCCATTCTTGAAGTTTGATCGGGAGTTGGTCCTTCACAAGAACTCTGCCCTGACGAACGAACTTGTGCGCAATCTTCTTAGGCGCTAATGGTTTGCCAGTAGGGCCGCATGCCTCGATATTGTACTTTACGCCCGGCTTCAACTTTTTGTTTGGGCCTCGTTTCGTCATTTTGCCTGAAGATTTGCTCGATCCGGATGGCTGAAAGAACAAAGGTCGATTCGTTAATATATCTTCAAGTCATTTAAAACATGTGATGATCACCAGATGCCTGCTTATATAAATATATATACCTCGCCGGTGTTTGTTGTTTTAGGATCAACATGTTCTTCGTCATCGTCATAATCATAGTTCATGACTTCATCAATTTCGTCGTCGTGATCGAATATCATATCACCCTCTCCGGTGTTGTTTAGAAATTCGGAGCCGTCATAATCTTCTTCATTCTGATTATCATCTGGCCCACGTATCATATCGAACATGGTCTGTTCTCCCTCTCTGTCGGTATTGTCTGCCATAGCTTTTGTTTAACTAATCCAAAAGAAATATAAAACAATTTAGTATTCAAATTACATCGTCTTGAATAATAGATATAATCTCGAATACATTGTCCAGAATAATAGATATAATCTCGAATACATCGTCTCGAATAATATATAATATTGAATAGTACATCACTGGCTATTAGCTAATAAAGATCGAATACTACAGAAGAATCTAGGACACTCGCGGTTCCTCCGGCGCGGGCGGTGGACACCCAAAGAGAAGGAACCCTCACAGGATCATAGCTGAAGTGAGATCCCCGAAGATACTGCCACGTATTGGAGAACCTGCCGCCCTCTAACGCAACCATGTAGCGATGGACGTGCTCGTCCTCCTCCCTGACACGGCGACGTACCACCTCCGCGGGGCCGGTCCCTCCGCACCGAAGCTGGCCCACGCGAACGCCACCAAACGAGATCAGGGTCGACGACGGGACCCGCGGCCGGGTTCCTCATCAAGCGGTGCGCCCCTCCAAGCAGCACCTCCCAGTGCCAGCCCGGCGGAGCCCAGTCCTGGACATGGGTCGTCTAGACGTCATCGCGAATGGGTCGACGGCGAGGATGCGGGCCGGGCATCGTCGAGAACAAATACTAGCTATATGCCCGCAAAAAGTAACATTTTTTAATGATTGAATTTTGATAACTAAAATTTCTAACATTTCTATATAACACTAATTATGCTAATCTAAATAATCTAAATAACACTAAAATTTCTAACATTTCTAACATTTCTATATAACACTAATTTCTAACATTTCTATATAATACTAATTTCTAACTGATTAAGCACTAAATATATCCATCTAAAATGCATTCATACATATATAATAGTGAAAAAATAATAATCTAAATAATCTAAACTAATTAAAGACTAATTATCTAAACTAATTAAAGACTAATTATCTAATGCTTGTGTGTGTGTGTACGGGATCGGGGCTGGAGGACTCACAGCGGGCGACGGCGACGGCGAGGCGACGGCGAGGAGAGGCGACGGCGAGGCGACGGACGGGGCGGCGCGACGGAGACGAGGGCGGCGACGGGGACGGGGGCGGCGACGGGGACGGGGGCGGCGACGGAGACAAGCGGCGACGTCGGAGACGATCGAGGGCGGCGGCGACGGCGACGAAGACGACGGAACAGAGGCGAAAACAGAGGGAAACTGAAATTTTCATAGCAGTTGTATATATAGAAGGCACCTTTAGTACCGGTTGGAGCCACCAACCGGTACTAAAGGTCTGTTTTGGCCAGGCCAAGCGGCAGGAAGCGACCCCCTTTAGTACCGGGTGGTGGCACAAACTGGTACTAAAGGCCCCCCTTTAGTACCGATTTGTGCCACAACCCGCACTACCAGAAACGCGAATATTTCTATGGGCCAAACACCGACAGGAAAATAGGGGAAACCGTCAGGGAAAGCATTTCCTGTCGGTGAACCGACAGGAATAGCCGTCAGGGATAGCTTGACAGGGAAAGAGAAAAATGCCTGTGAGCCTCCCGACAGGAAAACTATTCCTGTCGGTTTAACCAATTTCTCTGAGGGTTCATGACCGATAGGAAAAACTGTAACAACCCTGTGAGGGTACAACCGACAGGAAAATAAGAACTAGATCAACAAAAAAATAAAAATTGTAATAATACATTTCCCATAGCTGATCCATTCCACAGCAAATTTAGAACATACACACACCGGTAGGTTACATTGATCAGATGTGTCTTCTTCGCATACAAACACATTTGAAATTAGCATACAAGAATTGAAAGTCATCGAAACACAAGTGTACATTCAAGAGCACACAAGTTCATCAACTACTTATGCAGAAACCAGGATGTCATTTGTCAGTCAATAGTAGCTTGGACTGCAAACTTCTCTTTCATACTAGCTTGCACTGAATAGTCATTGAAGATGTACATGTTAGCAAGTTCCGATAAAAGATTGCAAGAACTAGGACCATTAACTATCTGATACAGTAAGCATCTATTTGACCTCAGATTCTTACATTAACTTCGCCCAAAACTTGGCTTCATCCCTCTAAAGGTGTCACATATTAACCGAGTGATCTATGCCATTGTGCTATCTAAGATATGATACAGGCCATTCACATGGTTTTAATTAGTTTCACATGGTTTTTTAATCAGTTTGGCAGAACTAATGAATAAAATTGTATAAAAAGTTGACAACAAATGCATGAGTAATATTGTTCTGAGAAAGTAGAATCACCTAACCTCAAGAGGATGCTTATGCCGAATATAATACTGGTTCTGCAATAGAAGAACAAAAATACGAATACATTATTTTTTTCTACATGTGGCTAAACAGTAAAACAAATTACATGGGGAATCAATGCAGAACAATAGATAATACAACTTGAGCATATGTCGATCTAATTTGCAAACTACTCGGCTATAATAGGGAGTTAAGTAGCATTTCAACTTGTCAAAATCATTTGTATGGATCCATGCTGCATTTGAAACTGGGTGTGCTACTTAAAATTTTAAGTAGCATGTAGATGCTAGTGAGAGAGCTAGGGCAGGATCATGACCAACCAAAATGTCCAAAATTTCAAAAAATACTTCAGAAATATCAAACCGAAACAGATCCCCAAACTCAAATGAAATCTCACCAAAATATAACCAAAATGTGAATGAAATAACAGCAGAGGACAATGAACTGCAGTAATCTACTGAACATATTCCATAATTGATAGTAAAAAACAGAGGATAGTTGTTACTTGATGCTTCAGTTACTATAGAAGTTCAGACCAGTAATGTATTGAACATTCGCAGAGCAAAACGCACAAAAGGTTGCTTTACTAAGGATTAACATCTATTCATCCACGCAATGTACTGAACATTCACAGAGCAATGCAATATATACAGGTCATCACCCAACTACTTGTGCCCACCTTGTGTCAAATGGCATTTATTCATCACCTCATGTACAATTAAGTTCTACAAGCAACTAGTACTCATACTCTAAACCATACTATTTGAATCGATTATGTGCTACTCAGCAAGATTGCTCACCTTCTCCAGCAAGAACAACCTATTGTGTACATGCACTGCAATTATTCAATGTTTTCTCAATGTCAGCTTAAGAAAGCAATACAAATACTATTTATAGGCTAAGAAATTACACAAAGAGCTTAAATATGGGGCATACACAAGAGTTGTTAAGCACTGGATAATAAGAAAATAGAAAGTTCCGAGAAGAAAGTAATAAAAAGATTAACCTTCACACTGAACCAACATAGCAAGTCCAATAAGATTATCTTGATATTACACAACCCAACAGGCTACCTAGAGTGAGCAGTTAATTGATGTGCTTGCGTACCAAATAGAAGCAATATATTGACAAGTGATTACATGGAGAAAAAATATAGCAGAATATCACAATGAACGTGAATATTACATAACCTGAATATATTTATATTTTGAATATCATTTTCTCTTTCCCAGAGCAGTCGTAGCATCAAAATGAACCTTTGAGTATGTACCAGGAGCTGGAAATTTTTATAGTGTGATGCAAGGAACTCATACCTCTTGATCCAGAAGTTGGTAATACTACAGTTAACACAATACAAATTCTTGCCACTCAGAGATAATCTAAGTTCTTGTACTGATGGTATTCCTGTACTGGCACTACAGTTGCTCAATGCTTCCTCAATCTTAATATAAGAAAGAAAACAAAATATAAGTTATGGGAAAAAGTAGAACACCATAAGCTTAAAAACGAGGCATACACAACAAGGAAAGAAATTTTTAAGTACTGGATAGTAAGAAAATAGAAAGGTCCAAGAAGTGAGCATACTAGACACAAAGTGACATTGCAATATATAAGAGAAAACATGATAGAATACCACATCAATATAAGGGACATCATTACTGCCAAAGGGAAATACAAATATAAATTAAAGAGCCACGCTGTTGAATATCACATTACCATAGAGGGCAACAAACAACAACTTCATATCTAACTATATCTAGTCTTGTGATGCTTGCTTAAAAAGAAACGGAAACGGTCATGCAGTTATAAATCCTGTTATGGATGAGCTCCATGCTTAGACGGGAAACCTACTTTGGCGCTTTCCAATCGCTACTTCCTCCCTCCTGGACTCCACAAGGGAGTTTTTGTTGTAGTAGGACAAATTTTGGTTCAACTATGTTTCAAAAATAATAGTTATCCAGTCACTACCACATATACTAGACTGCGACAAGAAAGTTCTGTAACTCGATAGCATTCATAAAAAAAGTTTGAATGTATATAAGTTGACCTAGGAAATTATCAAATACCCTCCTTACACTAGGCACCATTTCCAATCCAGTATTAATGATGATATAAGCTATATCTCTTTGTGCTTACACTCGGCGACATTTTAAAAAATTGGTATTCCAAATTATATTACAAACCTGATAGTATTAGATATGTCTTCCTCAGATTTCATTTCTTCCTCTGATAGTGCAAATGAGCTGGTCAATGTGCCTTCATGTACACAAGTTGAGAACAACACAAGCCAATATTTGGCACAAAAACAACAATATTACTTGTATGCTTCGAATATAATTATTATATGGCACGACAAGAATAAAGATGCAAGACGGCATGAGAGAAGGATTACCTTTCTATTAGGATGAGCTCCATAAACTGTTTGCCTGCCTGCTCCTGATTGTACTCACCCGATTGGATGTGTCTCTCGACTTGAAGCATCACCTTGGTGAGGGAGATCTGCGAGGGGGGATGTTGGATCCGTGAGGAGGAATTGTTGGATCTTCCATGGGAGGCAGAGGGGAGAAGGAAGGGGCGAACGAGCAGGCTGAGGTGGTGACGACGTGAGGAGGGGGGCGCTTGTGCGTGCTGTGACGCGAACACACGCACGCGCCGACGAGGAAACGGCGTGGGTCGCTCGACCGGCGAGGACGAAGTGACGGTATGGAGACGATGTGGTGGGGTGGAGGAATCGGGGGTGTAGAGACGGACTGAGGCGACAAAGGCGGCAAATGATGCTGCTGGGACAGCGTTGAGGGTTTAGACGGCGGCGAGGGGGCGCCGGAGTGCGACGGAGTGGAGACGAGGGACGAGAAGGTTCTGATTTGGGGATCGAGGGTTTCTTCTCTTTTGTACTGGGCCTATTCCTGTGAGCCCAATAACCCACAGGTAAACTGCCCGAGCGCGCGCGGCCGAATTCCTTACCGCGGGAAGGCCTTTTTAGCGGGAGGCTAGAGCGCGAAAGACTAAATATTCTTCCTGTGGGCTAAGGACGCATAGGAATATTAACTTTGCCCTGTGGGTGGCTTCGGGCCCGACAGGAAAATAATCCGACCCACAGTATAATTCACGTTCCTGGTAGTGCCGGTACTAAAGGGGGTGCGCTAGCGCAGCTGCGGTGTGGAAGTTTAGTCCCACCTCGCTAGTCGAGGGGCTACCGCACTGGTTTATAAGCCCCAGTGTGGTAGCTCTCTTGAGCTCCTATCCTAATCAGGCCTACTGGGCCTACCTGTCCTCCTCGCCTTGTGGGCCTACTGGGCCTTCGCGGGCCTGCATCCTGGCCCAACGAAAGGTTATGTCGCTAGTCGTATGCAGGCCCCTTTGGCCCAGTAGGCGGGCTTTTTTTTCTTAATTTTTTTTTGCTTTATTTTTTTGTTTTATTTATTTTTGAGTTGTTTTTTGCTGTATTTAGAGTTTCTTTGTGAATATTTTTTGCTTTAGGTACAAAAAATTACAAACTTTCTGTTAGTGCCGGTAGATTTCAAATTTGAATAGTTTAAATTTTGAATTTTTTAAAATTTGTGTGAATCACTAGTTTGTGAATAACTTAACTTTGAAAAAAGTTTTTTCAGTGATTCTTTTTTCTTATCTTTAATATTAGTGTGTTTTATCATTATATTCAATTTACTAATGCTTAGGTTATTTAAAAAATGAAATGCCTTTGTAACAGTTCAGTTTTCGTCGGAAACCCTGATACTTCGAAAGAGATTGTCCATTTTGTACACGAAGTGCATCCAGTTTTTGCCGTAACCCTCTCTACTTTCTTGCACATGCTATTTGTATGAAATTATGATACCATGCCAACTTTCAACCTTTTCTGAGTTCATTTGAATTGCTTTTCAATTTCAGGGTCATTTAGCTGGAAAAAAATCAGTAAATGCATGAAAAGAATTTGTTTGCACATAAAATTTCTTCGCGTTTCAAATGCCAAAACACATAACTACCCTAACTATTACAGACATTCCCTCCTGGGTGTGAAACACAGAAGAAAGTGATGATAGTGAAGCCGATCACATCCCAGATCTTTGGGTGTGAAACTTTTTCTTCGCGTGTGTCCCTTTGCGCCGTAACCATGGAAAATCTTCATCATTTAACGGGATGCTCGGGTCAATATTCACTGTGAATGGAGCAATTTCATCAAACATTTCATAATCTTCTGACTTGTCTGTCTTGTCATCCACTCCCACGATGTTTCTCTTCCCAGAAAGAACTATGTGCCGCTTTGGCTCATTGTACGATGCATTCGCTTCCTTATCTTTTCTTTTTCTTGGCTTGGTAGACATGTCCTTCACATAGAAAACCTGTGCCACATCATTGACTAGGACGAATGGTTCGTCTGCACACGCAAGATTGTTGAGATCCACTGTTGTCATTCCGTATTGCGGGTCTTATGTTACCCCGCCTCGTGTCATATTGACTCATTTGCACCGAAACAAAGGGACCTTTAAACCACGTCGATAGTCAAGTTCCCATATGTCCTGTATATAACCATAATATGTTTCCTTTCCCCTCTTGGTTTCTCCATCAAAGCGGACACCACTGTTTTGGTTGGTGCTCTTCTTATCTTGGGCGATCGTGTAAAATGTATTACCATTTATCTCGTACCCTTTGAAAGTCATTATATTCAAAGATGGTAATTGGGACAGCAAGTACAGGTCATCTTCAATAGAGGTGTCATGCATGGTACATGTCTGCAACCAATTGGCGAAACTCCTGGTTTGTTCACGTGTAATCCAGTCATCAGACCGCTCCGGGTGTTTGGAGCGTAGCAAATTCTTGTGTTCATCCATATACGGAGCCACCAAGGTGGAATTCTGTAGAACTGTGTAGTGTGCTTCAGTGAGAGAATGTCCGTCCATACATATTATTTGTTCCCCTCCTAGCGTGCCTTTTCCATCCAGTCTGCCCTTATGCCGCGATTCAGGAACACCAATCGGCTTAAGGTCAGGAATAAAGTCAATACAAAACTCAATGACCTCCTCATTTTGATGGCCCTTGGAGATGCTTCCTTCTGGCCTAGCACGGTTATGAACATATTTCTTTAAGACTCCCATGAACCTCTCAAAGGGGAACATATTGTGTAGAAATACAGGACCCAAAACGTTAATCTCTTCGCATAGGTGAACTAGGACGTGCGTCATGATGTTGAAGAAGGATGATGGGAACACCAACTCGAAACTGACAAGACATTGCACCAAATCATTCTGTAACCTTGGTATGATTTCTGGATCGATTACCTTCTGAGAGATTGCATTGAGAAATGCACATAGCTTCACAATGGCTAATCGAACGTTTTCCGGTAGAAGCCCCCTCAATGCAACCGGAAGCAGTTGCGTCATAATCACGTGGCAGTCATGAGACTTTAGGTTCTGGAACTTTTTCTCTGCCATGTTTATTATTCCCTTTATATTCGACGAGAAGCCAGACGGTACCTTAATACTGAGCAGACATTCAAAGAAGATTTCCTTCTCTTCTTTGGTAAGAGCGTAGCTTGCATGACCCTGATGTATGCCGTCTTCTCCGTGCATACGTTGCTGGTCCTCCCGTGCCTCAGGTGTATCTTTTGTCTTCCCATACACGCCCAAGAAGCCAAGCAGGGTCATGCAAAGATTCTTCGTCACGTGCATCACGTCGATTGCGGAGCGGACCTCTAGGTCTTTCCAATATGGCAGGTCCCAAAATATAGATTTCTTCTTCCACATGGGTGCGCGTCCGTCCGCGTCCTTCGGAATAGGTTGTCCGCCAGGACCCTTTCCAAATATCACCTTCAAATCCTTGACCATATCATGTACATCAGCACCAGTACGGTGGCGAGGCTTCGTCTGGTGATCCGCCTCACCTTTGAAATGCTTGCCTTTCTTTCTTACGGGATGCCTGCTCGGAAGAAATCGACGATGTCCCAGGTACACATTCTTCTTACAACTATTCAAATATATACTATCGGTATCATCCAAACAGTGCATGCATCCGCGGTATCCCTTGTTTGTCTGTCCTGAAAGGTTACAGAGAGCAGTCCAATCATTGATGGTCACGAACAGCAACGCCTTTAGGTCAAATTCTTCCCCCATGTGCTCATCCCACGCACGTACACCTGTTCCATTCCACAGTTGTAAGAGTTCTTCAACTAATGGCCTTAGGTACACATCAATGTCGTTGCCGGGTTGCTTAGGGCCTTGGATGAGCACTGGCATCATAATGAACTTCCGCTTCATGCACAACCAAGGAGGAAGGTTATACAAACATAGAGTCACAGGCCAGGTGCTATGGTTGCTGCTCTGCTCCCCAAAAGGATTAATGCCGTCTGCGCTTAGACCAAACCATACGCTCCTTGCGTCATCTGCAAACTCCTTCCCGTACTTTCTTTCGATTTTTCTCCACTGCGACCCGTCAGCGGGTACTCTCAACTTTCCGTCTTTCTTACGGTCTTCTCTGTGCCATCGCATCGCCTTGGCATGCTCTTTGTTTTGGAACAAACCTTTCAACCGTGGTATTATAGGAGAATACCACATCACCTTGGCAGGAATCTTCTTCCTGGGGCGCTCGCCCTCGACATCACCAGGCTCATCGCGGCTGATCTTATAGCGCAATGCACCACATACCGGGCAAGCATTCACATCCCCGTACTCACCGCGGTAGAGGATGCAATCATTAGGGCATGCATGTATCTTCTGCACCTCTAACCCTAGAGGGCAGACAGCCTTCTTTGCTTCGTACGTACTCTCGGACAATTCGTTGTCCTTTGGAAGCATATCCTTTATCATTACCAGCAACTTTCCAAATCCCTTGTCAGATACACCATTCTCTGCCTTCCATTGCAGCAATTCTAGTGTGATGCCTAGCTTTTTCTTGTCACCTACGCAATTCGGGTACAACAATTTTTTGTGATCCTCTAACATGCGCTGCAACTTCTTCTTCTCCAAATCACTTGCGCAGTTTCTCTTTGCATCGGCAATGGCCCGACCTAGATCATCAACGGGCTCATCTGATGCCTCTTCTTCAGCTTCTTCCCGCATTGCCGGCTCAGCTTCTTCCCGCATTACCGGCTCAGCTTCTTCCCCCATTGTTGTATCATCGTATTCAGGGAACCCATGGCCGGGATAGTTGTCGTCGTCCTCTTCTTCTTCATTGTCTTCCATCATAACCCCTCTTTCTCCGTGCTTGGTCCAAACATTATAGTGGGGCATGAAACCGGACTCAAATAGGTGGACGTGAATGGTTCTTGACGTAGAGTAATTGCGACCATTCTTACAGCCAGCACATGGACAAGGCATAAAACCATCCGCCCGCTTGTTTGCCTCAGCCGCAAGCAGAAAAGTATGCACGCCCTCAACGAACTGGGGAGAGCATCGGTCATCGTACATCCATTGCCGGCTCATCTTCATTACACAACACCGAATAGACCAAATTAATACAAGTTCATACATAAAGTTCATACAACATTTAAATGCAACAAACAAATAACTCTCTAGCTAAAGCATTTAAATGCAACAACAAATGCGATCAAGATCGCAACTAAGGTAACAATTGATCCAACAGCATAATGATACCAAGCCTCACTATCGATGGCATATTTTCTAATCTTTCTATTCTTCAAGCGCATTTTCTCCATCTTGATCTTGTGATCATCGACGACATCGGCAACATGCAACTCCAATTCCATCTTCTCCCCCTCAATTCTTTTCAATTTTTCTTTCAAGTACTCGTTTTCTCTTTCAACTAAATTTAACCTCTCGACAATAGGGTCGGTTGGAATTTCCGGTTCACATACCTCCTAGATAAAAATATCTATGTCAACTTGATGGGCATAATTTGTCATAAACACGAAATGCAACAAATAGTTTTAAAAGAGAATATACCACATCCGAATCATAACAAGGACGAGGGCCGACAGGGACGGATATCAAAACCATGGCACTGTGTATAACAAACAACATACGGGTAAGATAATTATTACATGATTAAATATATATCCAAATCACACAAACATCAATTTTTTATATAAAATTTCATGAACAAGAGGCTCACCACAAGGTGGTGCCGGTGACGGGACGGTGCGGGCGATCGACGGTGGTTACAACGGAGATTTAGAAGGCACTAAGTAAACCACACCTACATATGCAAACTAAGTGTTATTTTTGACCTCAAATTGCATATAAATCAAATACTAGCACATATATATATTTCCTCCCAAATTACTAAACTCACAAATTAGTAACTATACAAAGCATGGGAAGAGCTAATCTAGCAATGAGAGATGAAAGGACAAAGTTGCTAACCTTTGTGATCACTTGAATGGATGGGGGCCTTCAAATCTTGACAAATTTTGGGTAAAATGTGTGATGAGCTCAAGGGGAGAAGAGGAAGAACAGAGAGGAGAGGAGAGGGAAAAGGGGGAAGAACAGAGCGAGCTGGACAAAGGGTTTATATGCAGGAGGACCTATAGTACCGGTTCGTGGCACGAACCGGTACTAAAGGTGCTGGAGGGGGCCCAGACTGACAACATCCTGCCACCACCCTCATTAGTACTGGTTCGTGGCACGAACCGGTGCTAAAGGTTAGCCACGAACCGGTACTAATGAGAGCGGCCCGGCTAGCCGTTGGAACCGGCACTAATGTATACATTAGTGCCGGCTCTAATACAAACTGGCACTAATGTGCTGCACGTTTGACCCTTTTTCTACTAGTGTCCCCTGGACAACGAGTACAACTCCTCACAAACAGTGTTTTCACCTCTGAGACGTGTTTCCAACCAACTGCTGAAAGTCCTGATGTGTTCACATGTAATCCAGTCGTCGCACTGCTCCGGGTGTTTGGAGCGCAGACTGTTCTTGTGTTCATCAACATAAGGGGTCACCAAGGTAGAGTTCTGTAGAACTGTGTAGTGTGCTTGAGACCAAGAATATCCGTCCCTACATATTATTGTCTCCCCTCCAAGCATGCCTTTTCCAGTCAGTCTCCCCTCATACCGCGATTTAGGGAGATCTATCTTCTTAAGGCCAGGAATGAAGTCAACACAAAACCCAATGACATCCTCTGTTTGATGGCCCATGGAGATGCTTCCTTCTGGCCTAGCATGGTTACGGACATATTTATTTACGACTCCCATGAACCTCTCAAAGGGGTACATATTGTGTAGAAATACGGGGCCCAGAATGACAATATCGTCAACTAGATGAACTAGGACGTGCGTCATGGTATTGAAGAAGGATGGTGGGAACACCAGCTCGAAACTGACAAGACATTGCACCACATCACTCCTTAGCCTTGGTATGATTTATGGATCGATCATCTTCTGAGAGATTGCATTGAGGAATGCACATAGCTTCACAATGGCTAATCGGACGTTTTCCGGTAGAAGCCCCCTCAATGCAACCGGAAGCAGTTGCGTCATAATCACGTGGCAGTCATGAGACTTCAAGTTCTGAAACTTTTTCTCTGCCATATTTATTATTCCCTTTATATTCGATGAGAAGCCAGTCGGGACCTTCATACTAAGCAGGCATTCAAAGAAGATTTCCCTCTCTTCTTTGGTAAGAGCGTAGCTGGCAGGACCTTCATACTACTTTGGAGGCATGCCGTCTTTTTCGTGCAAACGTTGCAGGTCCTCCCGTGCCCCAGTTGTATCTTTTGTCTTGCCATAAACGCCCAAGAAGCCTAGCAGATTCATGCAAAGGTTCTTTGTCACGTGCATCACGTCGATCGAAGAGCGAACTTCTAGGTCTTTCCAGTAGGGTAGGTCCCAAAATATAGATTTCTTCTTCCACATGGGTGCGTGTCCCTCAGCATCATTCGGAACAGCTAGTCCGCCGGGACCCTTTCCAAAGATTACGTGTAAATCATTGATCATAGAAAGTACGTAATCACCGGTACGCATGACGGGCTTCTTCCGGTGATCTGCCTCGCCTTTGAAATGCTTGCCTTTCTTTCGACATTGATGGTTGGTCGGAAGAAACCGACGATAGCCCAGGTACACATTCTTCTTGCAGCTTCCCAGGTATATACTTTCGGTGTCAGCTAAACAGTGCGTGCATGCGTGGTATTCCTTGTTTGCAGGGACGGATTCAAGGGGGGACGAGGGGGGCGAGACCCCCCTAACGATCGCATCTCCCTGTTAATAGCGAGTAGTTGTTCGCTAATCTTTTTGCCAGCCAACCGTCTTCCACTTCCTTCGCCCCCTGTCTCTGTGTCCTTCGTGAAGCCTCAAGTGAACCCATGTACACGACGCAATTTAGCAGCCTACATAAAACCCAAAACAAACAGCCACAGGTCGTGTACAAATTAGGAGGCTACCAGCACACAGCCCATCCCCCAGTAGAGGAGGACAAACGGGTTAATTAGCAGGCTAGCAGCCCACCTACGCGTCCACGCGCAAACGGGTCGCTGTCCCTTCGTTTCCCAACCGCCTGCTCCGATCGAAATTCACATATGCCGCCTGCCGTAGCGCCGCTGCCTGCTATCAGATCTTTGCGCGACTCCGTCACATCGCCATCAAGAAAAGCGGTGAAGGGACGGCCGCGGGCGAGCGTCGATCCACGGGCACTTTGCCGGTAGCCGGTAGGCCGACCGCACGGACGAGCGGCAACAGAACAAGTATACAAGGTATTTTGAGCAATACATTCAAGCCCTAATTAGGTTAGCATGTGATTTCACAACCATATCGAACTACAGTATATAATTGTAAAAACTACAATCATTGAGAAGGAATTAACGGCCAGGTTTAGCTCTGAAGAAATTGTTGATTTTGTGCTCACGAAGCTGACTTCAAATTAGTAGATATGTGTATTTTTATCATAATTATAAGTGGCGCAATATCTCGATTTTACAGCAGCAGGGACACCCCGCTAAACATATGGTGTGCAATTTAGCGCCATTTAGCGTGCTATGGCCCCTGATACATATATTTACTATTTAGATCTCATGATATTTACTACAGTATGTGCTTATGTATTCTATGATTTTCATCCTTCCAGTTCTCGCCCCCCCTATCTCAATTTTCTGGCTCCGTCCCTGCTTGTTTGTCTGTCCTAAAAGGTTACTGAGAGCGGGCCAATCGTTGATGGTTACAAACAGCAACGCGTGCAGGTTAAATTCCTCCTATCTATGCTCATCCCACACACGTACACCGTTTCAATTCCACAGCTGTAAAAGTTCTTCAACTAATGGCCTTAGGTACACATCAATGTCGTTGCCGGGTTGCTTAGGGCCTTGGATGAGAACTGGCATCATAATGAACTTCCGCTTCATGCACATCCAAGGAGGAAGGTTATACATACATAGAGTCACGGGCCAGGTGCTGTGATTGCTGCTCTGTTCCCCGAAAGGATTAATGCCATCCGCACTTAAACAAACCATACGGTCCTTGGGTCATGTGCAAACTCAGCCCAGTACTCTCTCTCGATTTTTCTCCACTGCAACCCGTCAGCGGGTTCTCTCAACTTCCCATCTTTTTTACGGTCCTCACTGTGCCATCGCATCAACTTGGCATGCTCTTTGTTTCTGAACAGTCATTTCAACCGTGGTATTATAGGAGCATACCACATCACCTTCGCAGGAACTCTCTTCCTGCGGGGCTCGCCGTCAACATCACCAGGGCCATCTCGTCTGATCTTATACCGCAATGCACCGCATACCGGGCATGCGTTCAAATTCTCGTACGCACCGCGGTAGAGGATGCAGTCATTAGGGCATGCATGTATCTTCTGCACCTCCAATCCTAGAGGGCATACGTCCTTCTTTGCTGCGTACGTACTGTCGGGCAATTCATTATCCTTTGGAAGCTTCTTCTTCAATATTTTCAGTAGCTTCTCAAATCCTTTGTCAAGCACAGCATTCTCTGCCTTCCACTACAGCAATTCCAGTACGGTACCCAGCTTTGTGTTGCCATCTTTGCAATTGGGGTACAACCCTTTTTTGTGATCCTCTAACATGCGGTCGAACTTCAGCTTCTCCTTTTGACTTTCGCATTGCGTCCTTGCATCGACAATGACCCGGTGAAGATCATCAATGGGAACATCGTATGGTTCCTCTTGATCTTCAGCAGCTTCCCTCGTCGCAGCATCATCGGGCACATCGTCTGGTTCCTCTTGATCTTCAGTAGCTCCCCCCGTTGCAGCATCACCGTATTCAGGGGGCACATAGTTGTCATCGTCCTCATTCTTCTTCGTCGTCTTCCATCATAACCCCTATTTCTCCCTGCCTCGTCCAAACATTATAGTGTGGCATGAAACCCTTGTAAAGCAGGTGGGTGTGAAGGATTTTCCGGTCAGAGTAAGACTTCGTATTCCCACATTTAGTGCATGGACAACACATAAAACCATTCTGCTTGTTTGCCTCAGCCACTTCGAGAAAATTATGCACGCCCTTAATGTACTCGGAGGTGTGTCTGTCACCATACATCCATTGCCGGTTCATCTGCGTGCATTATATATAATTATGTGTGTCAAAAGTAAGAAAATCAGACAAATATCTACCTAAAGTAAGAAAATCAGACAAGTATCAGAAAGAAGATAAGAAGAAGAGGCTCACCACGGTGGTGTCGGCGACGAGATCGGTGCGGGCGATCAACGGCGGTGAAAACGGGGACGGGGCGTGACGGACCGCTAAATCTAGACAAATCTCGAAAAAATGGAGCTCTGAGGTCGAGCTTCGAGAGGAGAAAGCTTAACTAGTGTGGCTCGGGCATTTCATCGAACACCTCATGTGCATAGGAGGTGAACTAGAGCACCCAAATGCCCTCTCCTCGCCGGATTGAAAAAACAGAGCACTGGAGTGCTCTGCCGCGGCGGTGGGTATATATAGGCAAGTTATTTGTCCCGGTTCATGGTATGAACCGGGACTAAAGCACCCCCTTCTGTCCCGGTACAAGCCACGAACCGGGACCAATGATTGTAGGCCAGGAGCGAGGACCATTGGTCCCGATTCGTGGCTTGAACCGGGACAAATGGTTCCACACGAACCGGGACCAATGCCCACGAGGCCCCGGCCGGCCCCTTGGGCTCACGAACCGGGTCTAATACCCCGCATGGGTCCTGGTTCTTGAAGAACCGGGACTAATGGGCTGGCCATTCCCGAACGGTAGCCATGTTTTCTACTAGTGTATAGCTAACTGGGTAGTAGTAGCGCGGGTGCCACCCCGCGCTACTGCTACGCCGCGCTACTACTAATTATCTATAGCGCGTGTCTGGGACACACACTAATACTATTAATTTTAATTTAAAAAAATTCTTCTGCGTATTTATGCAGTATACAGATTTTCTTGATCCCGTGCGTGCTGCCAGTCGTGACGATGGTTCGATCCAGCAATTGCAGAGGTCATCGGAGGCACAGACGGGTAGCAGTAGACCAGATCTGGTGGTGGCTGCTGGAGAGGGACCGAATCCAAGGCAGAGCACGGCGAGGGTATGGGGCCCCTCTTCGCGGCCAAGGCAGATAGCTCCTGGACGTCCATGGTGACGACCTGCACAGGCGTGGCCATGGGAGGGTGAGTCAAACCAGGGGGAGAGAGGAAAAAAGAGAAACGATGGAGAGAGAAAGGAGATGGAGGGAGTAGCGGGGCTGGTCGCCGGTGGCGAGGTGCTCTGGCGTGGTGGCATGAAGGCGCGGGAGAAGACCGGCGAGCTCCTGGACGCCGGCGGCATGAGGCGGTGGTCTCCTTGGGCGCCATGGAGGAGGAGGCGCGCATGGGTAGGAGCACCATGGGAGAGCCTAGGGAGAGAGGGGGGAGGGACAGGAGAGTGGAGGGATACGGGGGAGGAGATGGGGATTTCCGGGCTGTTAAAAACCCTCTACTTAGTAAGCATGGGGTATACCACACGCTACTCCTATGGCCCGTCCGGGAGGGGGGGGCCACGGTGGGGACCACTTAGTAGCAACACGGGGTTCATACCCCGCGCTACTACTATCAACTTAATAGCAGTGTGGAATCCCACACTACTACTATGGCCCCTCCCGGTACACGGTGTGGACCACTTAGTTGCAGCGTGGGGTTTATACCCCCTGCTACTAATAATTAGCTGTAGCGCGTGCCAGGTAAACACTAAGTGGTTACCTATAGGCTATAGTCGTGGTTTTCCTAGTAGTGTTAACATCTTCTATGGTGAAAGGAGCCAATAAAGCATTGTTCATGTTATGTGTCACACACCGCTTCACTCATGATAGCACAATAGGATATGGCTTCACCCGTGATAGTACAATAGGATATGGCTATGGAACTTCTGAAGAAAATAGTTTAGAGAAATACTCAACAATATGGCCTTTTAGTTCATCTGTACCTTCAAGCAAGAAAACTTGAGAAAGAAAGAAACGTACTATTCGTGATCGATCACTTGTCCCTTATAGGCTAACCTCATGGTGCTCATCTTTGTCTTCACTTGACAAAGTATTATGGCAGGGTTGAACACTCTGAAACATGGGTGCATCTGGAGAGTGGATGATGGATTCCTGGTTCGTGTAACAGAAAAGTTGTTATTGTATCATATTAAAAGTAAATGACTTGATTGATCCTAGTACTAAGCCATGGGATGACGAATTGGAGAGGCAAACCTTCTGGCAGGTGTATATTCACCGAATCTTAGCAATACCTCTTCCAAATTATGATATGGTTGACTTTGTTTCATGGGGTATGACAAAAAAATTCAGGCTTTGTGTGAAATCATCATATTATGTCGAGTGGGATCACAGATTTGGGGGCAACCTATGTCAACCAAATGGACAAGAAACAATGCAGGTCGGAAGTGTGTGGCAATTAAATTGGAGTTTGGACTGTCCGGTAAAGGTAAAAATATTTGTCTGGAAAACTCTTCATGGAACCTTACCTTGTGGCATTAATCTTTCAAACAGACATGTTAAGGTGTCACCAAAATGCTCTGCTTGCATAACAGGGGTTGATACTACTTTTGCACGCATTGTTTCAGTGTCCAGCAACTATGCAAGTTTGGAAGGAACTTGGGCTAGATAACATTATTAGTATGCATGTCTAATTGATAGAGCAGCAGAATGTGTGTTGGGTATCTCCTGGAGTTGCCAGAATAGGAGACATTTGTGCTAGGGCAAAGGAAAATGCATGAAATAATATTTATCACTTGTTGGTATCTATGGTGGGAGAGAAGGAAGCTCCGCCATGACAAGAAAATTTAAAAAATGCAGGGAACTGGAAAATTGACTTCTGTTACCACGCGCTCTTTGTTGAAGCTACTGTGTTGAGATATGGTCTTTTCCTAGCACAAAACAATCGGTTGCAACAAGGTTATTGTCAATTCACATAATATTGAGGTTATCAGTACGATGAATGAAGGAGGGCGATCTGTGGGTCCATCGGCAACAATCTTTGATGATTGCTATCATATCGCGTGCAGCTTCCCTTATACCTCATTTGTGCACTGTCCTAGGGAGGTTAATTATGTTGCTCGTGAACTAGCGAATTTGGCTAAGGGCCTGTCTTGTAATAGTTTTTTTTGTTGAGCCTCCTAGTGAGTTCATCCCTCTTTTATTAAGTGATGTAACCTTGGTTGAATCATAAATAAAGAGAGGGGTATGATTTGAAAAAAGGCAGTTCCTCCTACTGATTCAGTCATTAGGAGGGAATGCTGCTTCATTTGTGACATGTTTTTCTTGTTCTTGCCTCGAGGTGCGGCAAAGACTTTGAAGTGACTTTTGAATTTTAAGAAAAAAAATCTCATTTCTTTCTCGCACAAAAGGTAGATGAATTTGCTTTGTTGTGATCCACTCGGGGAATTGGACAAGCCAAAGGGGAATGATTTTTACATCATTATGGATTCCACACAGGTGAATTGATTTTAAATTTTGTTTTGAGGGGGCGCAGAAAAGGTAGACAAATCCACAACCGAAGTTTTCCTTTTTATTAGTAGATTTTTTCCAGGGGATTCTTTTTTGAGTAAATTTTTTTTGAGGGGAATCAAACACTTTATTGATCTATGGTAGCATTCAGGGGAATACAAGGATCATGAGGGGATAAGAGCCACAAACGACGCTCCTGAGGCCTTGTACAATGGGAGGTGCTTAGAGAGATGCTCAGAAAAATATAAACCGGGTTTTTCTGAAGCACCGGTGCCTATTTCTACAGGAGAGACGCTTAATTAAGCGTCTATCCTGTACAAATAAGCACCGGTGCTTAAGAAAAGTCTGGTTTATTTTTCTAAGTACCTCCTCTAAGCACCTCTCATTGTACAGGGCCTGATCAAGCGAAAGAGAGTGTCTGGCAAGACAATGTTAGAGTCCACAACGCAGCGTGGGCTTTAAACGTCCATCCAGCCCAAGAGAGCACAGCGTCAGTTTCATCCCGCATCCCGCATCCCGCGTCAGTTTCACTTTCAACATCCCCACACCGCAGTCTACTGCTGGCATCCCGTGTCAGTTTCACATTCAACACCCCCGCACCGCAGTCTACTGCTGGCACCCCACTTCAGTTTCAGTTTCAACACCCCCGCACCGCATCGCTCGATCCCGCATCGGCGACGAGAGGGCGAGATGCCGGCCAGCAGCCACCCGTCGTCGCCGGCGTCCCCGCTGGAGGACGGCAACCTGCTACGCGAGATCCTTCTCCGCCTTCCCCCGGATCCCTCCTCGCTCCCGCGCGCATCCCTCGCTTGCACGCGCTGGCGCGACCACGTCGCCGACCCGGGATTCCGCCGCCGCTTCCGCCTCCACCACCGCCGCAACCCTCCCCTCCTCGGCTTCTTCGACGGGTGCGGAAGCCTGGACTTCCTGCCGACGCTGGACGCCCCCGATCGCGTCGCTCCCGAGCGCTTCTCCCTGAAGCGCGACGAGGGCGACGGCGTTCGCAGGCCGCTCGGATGCCGCCATGGACTGATGCTCATCTTGGTCCCGAAGCCTCTCCAGGTAATCGTGTGGGACCCCGTCACCGGCGACCTGCACCGCCTCGACGTTCCGCCAGGGCTCACGACGAATGAGTGCTATGAGAGCGTGATCAACGGGGCGGTGCTTCGCGCTGTCTCCGGAGACGCCAAGCACTTCCAGGTGGTCATGGTGGCGGCAGACGGCGACGAGGTGCAAAACCGACGAGCAGTCGCCTGCGTCTACTCGTCGGAGACAGGCGCATGGGGAAGGTTCATCACAACACCCATTCCATACGACGCTGATGCTCATGCGAGCTGTTTATTTCGGAGGTTTTCCACCAGCATTTACATAGATCATGCTGTGCTGGCTGGAGATTCCCTTTACTGGCAGCTCATTGGGAATTATGAGGGGATTCTCCAGTTTGATTTGGAGAGGCAGAGGCTGGATGTAATGCCGGTGCCGGTGCCTATCTATAGCGAGGGCAACTGCTTCAAGCTTATGCCGGCCGAGGGTGGTGGTGGGATAGGTTTCCTGTTCATGTCCAATTCAAACTACATTGCCCAATTATGGAGGAGGAAGACCGATTCCGATGGTGTTGCCTCATGGGTGATTGCAAGATCTATCAAACTCGACAAGGTACTTTCGCTCAATTCAGAGAAGGAGGAGAACATGAGGATGGTGGGGTTTGCAGAGGACAACAACGTGGTACTCGTGGATATGCTGAGTGGATTCTTTATGATCCAACTCGACTCACTGCAGTTCAAGAAGCTTCCCCGACCCAAGACGGTGTCCTCCCTTCATGATTTCCCCCTTCATGCATTAGAAAGCGTCTACACTGCTGGTACGTAATAGCTTGCTTCACACCGTACGTATATAAGTATAAAAGAAGAAAGTTAGTTTTCGATCATTGGTTGATGGAAATACTGTTGTTGAAGTAGTCTCGCAACAGTACTTCTTTCTTTTGTTGCTTGATGATGGCATCTTCAACATATATATTGTGATGATGCTTTGTGGTTCTCGGGTTCGATCTGATGCTTGCATGGTGGCCTTCTATGTAGTAATTACATAATGATCTCGGAAGCAGTATCCTCTGTATTTCAAAGGAAGCGCGGGAAAAACCCTGCCTAGCAACCCTTGTATTTATCACTTTATTATATGAAACATCCATACAATATGACAAGTCCAAGCTCTAAGTTCTGCTAGCGCGCAGCCCTTGTACAGTTTTACTTCAGTTTTCTCTTCTTCTCTTCAGTTTTCTTTTCTTTTTGTTTTTCTGAGTTTCAGCCTCTTGTATTTTTGTGTCATCTTGGCGTTTCATTCTAATGCACAAGGACACACATTTGGGTGAGCGTTCGAGAGAAAAAAAAACAATTGATACCTTTTGTTTTCTTTTTTTGCGAAGAAAAACAATGGATCGGATACCTACCCCTATGCCTACTAGTCAAGTCAGGATATTTGGCTGCGACAGTTGCCAAATTGTCTTGTTCTGAAACCAGTGAAAAATAGCACGTTTACTAGTACTTAGGCTGAATGAGAAACGACTTAAGACTTTTTAGGTAGGTACTTCCAATCTAAATTTTAGTTCTTACTGCAAAAGAGGAGAAGTGCCATCCGTAGGAGAGTCCTGTTTTTCTTTTCTTTGTGTCTGAGCATGTTTCTGCCAGGACACACACCTGTCCTGTTCACCTTTTTTTAGCCTGATGAGTCCTAGTTGGTTGCTGCATGATTGTGTTGGATCGCCTTTTTTTGTTCAATGAGTCTTAATTGGTTGTTGAAGGATTTAGATGATCAACATTCCTAGATTACTGATCAACATTCCTAGATCAATTTAGGGATTTTGATTTCTAGTAGATCTCCCATGTTGTTGCGTGGACAAGGCTTGGAGATCAAGTTGGCAGGCTGTGCGTTACGCTATATCATGGCCTCATGGGCAGGCTTTGTCCAGGTAAGGTGTTGAATTTCGAGTTCAGTAGAAAAGCAGAAAATGCCACAATGGTTGGGTGGCACCAAATCCTGTGGTTCTTACTTTCCTGAAGGGGAACAGAGAGTTGCTAGTTTGAACATTGATCTGATCAATCTGGGCGTCAGCTTAGGTTTCTTGCATCTTGTTTGATCCGAAGTGTCTGCTGCCACTACAAATGATTGCTTCATCGAGCCCTGCAAATGATTGTGTGCCAACACTCTCGCATTAGTGCCTTACTAGTTTGTGCCTCATAATTAATAACAAGAATCGTATAAGGTGGCTGCAGTTTTTTCCTCAAGATAAGATAATATAACAGTTGGAAGTTGAAGACAACTACATGAAAACTAGCTTGAACCAACTGAAGTATCAAATAGGTAGCTCAATCTGGACACTGGAAGCTGAAAGCTAGTTCTGTTCCTTCCATTCAATATTAATATCTCTGCTGATCTTGCTACTATTCTCAAATCAATATTAATAAAATTGTTTGAATTTACTAGTTAACTGTTCCTTTTATCACTTTTAGGACATCCCATGATGCAGGCGAGTAGCAAGTCCATTTGTACCACGGAAAACTAACAGATTGAGTTTATTTCATTTTCCCGGCTAAATTAATTTGAAGACCAAAATAGTCCCGATCACTATCGTTGCTAGAGTTATTAGTATAATATATTCAAGCTAAATTTATTTGAAGATAATCTAAATCTTAATATTCTTGATAATTTATGTTGGTAGGATTTTTTTAAATTAAATCTGTTGCTATGATTTATTAGTATGATTATTTTATATCTACATATGGCGTGGAATGAGCTTAAAAGTTACGGGTACTTTGTCTCTTCTGACCGGCTTATAGTTTGAGTGTGCATCTTCGTTCTTACGGCAGTAATAACTTTACACTGCCTATTCCTAATGTTGTATCAAAATTGATTCCTTTTTTGAACTACAATTGTTTATCTAAATATCTGTTGATGCTTCCTCATATCTATGTGGCTTTTCATTGGAATGTCATTGGTTGTTCTACTTCTTATGCTTGCAGAAACACGCATTGGTGGTGGACATGATGGAGCTGATCTTTTGCCCAATACATAAGATGATTAGATGTGCTATGTGGTGTACCGGTCGAGCAGGTAGTCTTATCTTCTGAATTATGTTAAGCTATCTGAACTATTCTTAACAGACAAATCGCTGTGATTTTTACTGTCATTTCTCAAGTACTAAATTGCAAGAGAGGACCCTTTTAAGATTTTCTCTCTACAACTCTTTGCTTAGCTGTTCCCACCTGGCCCATCTTCTATCATGCTTTGATGCCAGGCTAAATATTTAATCTTTTATCCAAACTCTCCTTTCTCATTCGTTCCTCATTAGCTCTTCATTCTCTTCCTGATGCATTTTAATTGCCGATCTTCCAACTTCCTGTTGGTGGGCCCTTTTCCCTCTAGCCCCCCAGTATTGGTGACTTAGGACCGTTCCTCATTCCCTATGTGTGCATATGATAGTGCCTACTCAGACTGTTCATCATGTCAACTGTTAACTGTTATTCGCCAAACTTGCATATATATGTAACTATCCATTAGCCACTTATTTAATCTGGCTGGTCAAACTATGGGTAGTATGCTTTGTGTGGACTATAATTTCTTCATTTTTTTCCATTATTGATGTTTAATGCTTCATACTGTGAAACACATGATCAAAATGGCATGACTAGATTCACCATAAAAAGCTTATTTTATCACTAATGCCAGTTTTTTTTTTTTGCTTTTACCGGCATATTATCACTAAAGTAGCGGTGAAACTATTGCTTGATGACGTGGAGAATACAAAATAACAATCCTTTTGGACCGAAGGAAGTCTCAGTTATAGTATGCATGATCTCACTTATATGTACTCTGAGAATTTGATGAAAATCAATTAGTTAGCGACTAGCTAGTTGTACATTCCTAAAAAAGTATGCCTTAGAGCTAGAACCAGATGTACTGCTACACCAGATTTTCATTAGATTCTACCCCATGAGCCTCTGCACACCAGATGTACTGCTACTACACTACATATTGCCTTTTGTTATTCTCTGTTTCAAGTGTTGATTTTGTCTAATAGCGGTGCGATGGTTTGACTCTGGAGCTTATGACACAATTTCCACAATTATGAAGCCATTGTTTTCTGGTTGAGTCATGGAAGAATTAGGAGAATAATCCCAACAACTTTTCATGAATGTGTAGTACAAGGTTTTTATGTTTACTGATGATATTACTTGCTCCACAGGTATCTACAATTACATTCTGGTGTCTCGGATGCAAAAATGGGTTGTCAAGTGTAGTTTCTTCCATTTGTATGCTCGACGCGGAGATCGAACCCAGCTCTTAACTCTGAATTGAACTTTCTTGCATATGATTATCTTCCATGTTGTATCAGCAGGGAGGGATTCGGACATCGGATTTCATGTATGTGTGTGTTTGTTGAATTTCTACCTGGTTTCAAACTCAGTATTTGGCAACTTAATTTGCTTAGTTGTGACTGATGAATGTTGAATCCCATCAATGTGACCTGGGAGTTGGAAGATGGATCCTGTATGTTGGAATTAATGCAACCGCTTTCCTTGTGATGATGTGTTTCTACCGAGATTGATTTGACTTGCTTGCTGCATTTCTACTAAGATTGATTATCTTTCGGCTTGCAGATTTTATACTAGGAGTAGCATTTAGCAAGTTGTGGGTTGCCGCCTGCTAATTCGTATCTAGCAAACAATCTATATACATTAGCTCAAGTGCCCCTTGTGTTTCTTATTGCTCCAAGGTTATCTATTCTCTAATACAACTGACCGCATTATCCGGAGCTCTGCTGTCTCCATGCTGGAGGAGGCCACCGATGCCTACCTCATCGCCCTCTTCGAGGACAACCAGCTCGCCCGCCGCTTCATAGTGTTGCTTCCTGGCTCCTAGTGTCTCATCTGGAGGTGTAGACTAGAGATGTGTTAGTTTATTATTATTAGCATGTGGTAGTAAAGTCCTTGTTTGGAACTATATTGTTATGATCATCTATAGGAAGTTACCCAACAAACTGAACTGAATTGAAGCATATAAACGCTTTTTTCTGAAACGGAGGCAAAAGATTTGCCTCATTTATTAATTAAGAGAGGAATAGAGAGTTGTTACAATGACCACAAATGGCCAAACTTAGAAAATGATTACTCTCCCGGTATTGTGTGCCCCAACTTTTTTGCACCTGCAGTTACCCAAAGGCGAGCCTCCCTGTCGGTGTCAAAACCGGCGGATCTCGGGTAGGGGGTCCCGAACTATGCGTCTAGGCGGATGGTAACAGGAGACAAGGGACACGATGTTTTTACCCAGATTCGGGCCCTCTCGATGGAGGTAAAACCCTACTCCTGCTTGATTGATATTGATGATATGGGTAGTACAAGAGTGGATCTACCACGAGATCAAGGAGGCTAAACCCTAGAAGCTAGCCTATGGTATGATTGTTGTAATTGTTGTTCGTCCTACGGACTAAAACCCTCCGGTTTATATAGACACCGGAGAGGGCTAGGGTTACATAGAGTCGGTTACAATGGTAGGAGATCTACATATCCGTATTGCCAAGCTTGCCTTCCACGCCAAGGAAAATCCCATCCGGACACGGGACGAAGTCTTCAATCTTGTATCTTCATAGTCTTGGAGTCCGGCCGACGATGATAGTCCGGCTATCCGGATACCCCCTAGTCCAGGACTCCCTCAGTAGCCCCTGAACCAGGCTTCAATGACGATGAGTCCGGCGCACATATTGTCTTCGGCATTGCAAGGCGGGTTCCTCCTCCGAATAATTCATAGAAGATTGTGAACACCAGGATAGTGTCCGGCTCTGCAAAATAAATTCCACATACCACCGTAGAGAGAATAATATTTACACAAGTTCAATCTGTTGACGTATTCTGTGGCGTGACGTCACACCACTACCAAGCCTTTACTTGAATTGTTTTTATTATACCACCTCAGCGCGTTTAGCGAAGCGGTTTCCTTGGCACGTCTTGTCGAAGCAGAGATCGTGTTCCCCTTATTCCGGGATTCCCATCAATACGGACGTGGGTAACCCAACCGTGCCTGTTGCCACACCTCCTCCATCGAAGGTGAGTCCCAAACGGTTACGGGGACGGCTCTTGGTATTCTTCCTCTTTATAATGAGGCGAAGGCACATTTCTTTTCTTCAATCCTCAATCGAATCTGCCTCTCGCCCCGAGTTCCAACACCCAGAGCCCCAGATTCGAGTGTCTCGAACCTTCAACAATGTCCGGCTCCGACCTACAGGGCCGGTGGATGCCCTCCTCCGTCACGGAAGAGGACGTGCTAAAGCTGAGAGAAGCCAAGTACCTGACCTACGAGATTTCGCATAGGTTGCCCGCCAAAGGGCAAGTCATTCCTACTCCCGAGCCCGGCGAAAGCGTCGTGTTTGTGTCCCACCTCCGTCGGGGTTTAGGCTTCCCGATGGATCCTTTTGACAGAGGCCTCATGTTTTACTATGGGTTGGAATTCCACGACTTGGCTCCGGAGTCCATCCTCCACATCTCATCATTCATTGTCGTCTGCGAAGCCTTCCTCCGCACTATCCCTCACTTTGGTTTGTGTCTCAAAACCTTCAACGTGGAGCCGAAGATGATCGAGGGGCGTCAAGCAGAGTGAGGCGGGGCGGTTGTAGGCAAGAGGGCCGATGCTCCATGGCCCGAGGGCTCTTTCCAGGAGGAGCTCGGCTTGTGGCAACAGGAGTGGTTCTATATTACGACCTATCTTTCGCTCGGGCCCTCCACGACGGTTGATGTCATGGGTCAACCAAGGGCTCAACTGGGGGCCGTCAAAGGACGTACCCCTATTGCAGGGCCGGATTCGAGACCTCCAAGAAAGGGAGATCAATCTGGTCGTAGTGATGCAGGTTATGCTGATTCAGCGTCTTCTGCCCTGCAAACGTCGCCCCCTCCGTCTGTGGGAATTCAATCCAGAGGGGCCACGAGCTCTTCAACACTTCATGGGTACGACACCCGTGGAGATGTATCAATTGTTCTTCGGATCACAAGAAGTGTGTCCGGAATTGACCGAGGATGCCAGCCTAAGCTGTAATCGCCCGGATGCTCAAGTAAGTAGCCCTATGTCCGGACACACTGCTTTGTTTGCGTATTCTTGAATTTGCCTTTTAACCAGTCGTCCTTTGAATAGGAGTGGATAGCGCAAGCGAAACTGATACGGTGTCTGGCCCTCCTCCCGAAGACCGCGCCGGATCCCGTGCTGGTCAGGATGCTGGAGGTTGCGCCTTCAGAGGAAGGCGAAGGGGAAAACAGAGAAACTACCGCCTCTACCAAGGAGGCTTTCGAGAAAGGGGGGATCGAGAATCCCTCCTTCAAAGGGGAGAAGAGGACTGCTTCCGAAAACCCGGAGGCCAAGGCCTCGAAGCGGGGGAAGAAATCTTCACCAGAGGGTCCTGCGTCCGGGGAGGCCCCGGCCGCACTATCTCCCCTAAGGAATCAGCCCTCCAGCGAGCCGTAAGTAGGAAAAGGGGAGTTTTGTAATAAGGGACATCCCTATTTTTGCTTCTGAGGATAACTGAAGTTTTTACCTTGTAGTTCGGATCTCCGTCCTTCTCAGCTGAGCTCGTCTTCGGGGGACCTTCGTCCGGAGATGATGGAGAGCGAGACGCCTCCATCTGCCGCACCGTCAGGCAGGACGGACGACCCTGAGGTGTCGTCACGGAGGGTGTCCCTGAGTCCGGCAGGGCCAGAGAGTTCGGCACCAACTGGTGTACGGCCGGGGGAGCTGAAGGATCTGCTTGAGAAGGCGTCTATCTCAGAAGATCACCGTACATTAATGAGTATGGTGATTGAAAGAATTTCATCTGCCGAGGGCGGGTTGCATGATGCCGTCAGAAGTTTGCTGGCAGGGTTTGAGGTACGTAAAAATGACATACCTTTTGATAGTTTTACACATAAAGTGCGCCCTGTATAGATAGTAGCCCCTGAGACTCGGTATGTTGTCGAAAACGACATCGTGCCGAGGATCATGATCTCAGGTATTAATTTTTGCTTTTCCTATGCAGGTGGCGGATAGTCCGGTGGCCAGCCGGATTGATGGAGTTGCTGAACTAAAGCGGCAACTCGACGTTGCGGATGCAAACATCGCGCTGGTCAATAAACGACTTGACGAGTCGCAAGGTAGGTTGTTTGTCCGTGGTCACCTAGTAAGGGAGCTGATGCTCACTCCTTACAATATGTGTGCTTAATGCAGATGGTGCCGCTGCTGTGGAGGACCTTCGAGCAGAGGTTGCTCGAGCCAAGGAGCAGGCCAGAAGGAGTGGTGCGGCTGCCTCGAAGGCGGCCGAAGAGCTAGAAGCCGAAAGGGCTGCTCACTGCCGAAGTAGGGAGAAGATGGCCGAAATGGCCGTGAAGCTGAAAGATATTACCGACCTCTATGAGGTTCTTGAAAAAGAACGCCAAGCGGAGCAAGAAGACCTGAAGAAGGCCACCGCCGAAGCCAAGGATGCCTGTTCTGCAATGAGGGCTATAAAGGAGGAGCTGCGCCAGGCCGGAGATATTGCGGCTGACAAGCCCTTTCTGCTACGCAGGAGGTTCACAGATCCGAAGTATGCTCAGCTTGGCCAGCTGTGGGGTCCGGAGGATCCTTATATGGATTTAGCGGCGAGTGCGGCAGATGCTGTTGTGCACTTCCGAAGTCAAAAGGATCACGAGACGAAAGAGCTTTTTTGATCTCAATTCCACAGTCCGGAGCGTTCACTTCCGCTGACCGATCGGTTGGCTGAGTGGGCTGAGCTGAATAGATTGTCCGGACTTGCCATGACGGATATCGTGGCTCATGTCTGGCCGGATAGGCCCAAGCCGAAGAGTTATTTTGGCTTATTGCAGCAATTCCTTGGGGCGGTGCCGCATATCAAGGCGATGAAGCGGTCGGCCTGCATAGAGGGTGCACGGATGGCCCTCGCCCGTGTGAAGACATACTGGACGGAGATGGATGCCACCGATGTTGCAACCCGGGGTTCGGACGAGAGCCGGTTACCCGCCGAACACTATTTTGGGGAAGTTCTGCGGGGTGCTCGTGTAATAGACTCGCAGTGCTCAAAAAATGTCATGTTCAAATGATGTTTATGGTTTGTAAAACGATATTCATAGTATAAGCGCTTTTTGTACTTGTGCGTTCAAGTATTGAAATATCTCCTGTGCGGCCGTTAATGTATACTTGTGTATAACCTGAAAGATGGCAGTCTTCGGCTTCAGTCCCCATGCACATGGTGCGGGGGTGTTTGCAAAATAGCACATTTTCACACTTAATCCAACGTATTGGTCCTGTGAAGGAGGTGGTAGCGTAGCAAACGAGGCAACCGGACTATAATGCTTTATCACTTTCAATTAGTCATAGGAGTTCGAAGATGGGGCTACGATATAGCCCCTAGGGGCACCGCGCTCTCCGGATTTGGGGCGCGTGTGTGCCTGAGCGGGAAGCAGTCCTTCGTCAAAACGGAGAAATTCTAAACATTCCAGAGGTCGATCGAGTGGTTGACCAGTCTCTCGCTACATCATGATAGTCAGTTTTCGGCTTTCTCTACTGAGGTGCTCGCCCGGCCGAACCGGGGCACAATCGCAGTAGTTCTCCTGGTGCCGTGTTAGCCGATGATACGAAACATAAGGCAGCAAAACACAGGAGCCGGGCAAACCCAACATTTGACCAAAGACATGATTTGGAGCTGACGCATATAAGGCCTAACTCGAGACGCCGAACACTCCCTGAGGTGTTCGGTCTTTATGATGACGGGCAGATCAATGCCCTAAGCCCCTAGTGTCCAGGTACGCGCGAAATCCTCTGACGCGGCCGATGCCAAAACGTCAGCCTCCTCTCTGGTTATGGTAAGAAACCAGGGGATGTATAGCAACAAGAGACAGTAAAAAAGGTTTACGCAGGGTCTTAATCTGAAAAGAATCCTTGCAACGGGTCCCTACTGCACGTCTGCGCCTGTGTCTCCGTTGTACTATATCCTGGACGGGTGTAGCACGCTGTTCATCTGTAAAAGAGAAGAACTTAGTATGAAAAGAAATCATGCAAAAAATGTATTTAAAACAGAGTATGAATAAATGAATAAAGTTGAGCTTTCATTGGCTCTTATTGTTCATATGTGTAGCCCCTTATGAAGGGGTGTGCGGCTAGAAAGCCCCTTGTTTATTTGTGCCGGACTCGCCTAGCCGTGTCCGGGGTCTTGAGCGACCTTGTAAGGAGATGATGCCGCGTGGACCGGGCATTTTAAGTGTAAGAGACGCATAGTGCGGTATTGCGTTAAAGCGGGCGAAAGCTTCACGACCCAATAGTGCTTGATGGCAACTTTTAAATGGGGCGACATGGAAGATTAGCTTTTCGCAACGGAAGTTGTTGGGTGAACCGAACACAACTTCTAGTAATAAGGAGCCCGTGGACTTGGCGTAAGGGCCTGGCGTCACTCCTTTGAAGGAAGTGCGGCTATGGTGAATTTTAGTAGGGTCTATCCCCAACTTGCAGATTGTGTCCGGATATAGCAGGTTTAAATCGCTGCCGCCATCCATTAGGACTTGTGTAATTGTAGTCCGTCGATTATAGGATCCAATATAAGTGCAGTCCATCCTGCGTTTCAAATACTTTTGGAATAATCCAGGTGGTCGAAAGTGATTGGTTTGGACATCCAATCTCGGGGTTCCGCTGGGGTGGACCGTGCGACGCATACTTTAGCGGGTGCCGCACTATTGTTCCGTATTATCACATGAAGTGAGTTTACTGTTTTGACTTCTTGTGGGAAAGTCTTTTGTTTTCTGGCGCTCTGCTGGTGGGGTTCGTCGTCATCCTCGCTTGGCGTGTCGAGCTCCTTGTGTTCGGCGTTGAGTCGGCCGGACTGTTTGAAGACCCAGCAATCTCGGTGGGTGTGGTTTACAGGCTTCCCGGGGGTACTGTGGATTTGACATATCCGATACAAAATTTTGTTTAGGTTCGATAGTTTGTCACTGTTGTCCTTAAGAGGCAGTGTTTTGTTGTTCGGCCGCGAGCTTTTGAATCCGGCGTTGACCGCCGTGTTCTTTGGGCTCTTTTCTTTATGCCGGCGCTGGTCCTTTCTGCGCTATGATTTTCCGTTTCCATCTCTGATCTCGGATGTACTCGGGTTGCTGGTGCTGCATCTTGCTAGCCAGCTATCTTCCCCCGCGCAAAAGAGGGTCATGAGGCTTGTTAGCGCGGCCATTGTTCTTGGCTTTTCCTGGCCGAGGTGTCTGGCGAGCCATTCGTCTCGGACGTTATGTTTAAAAGCTGCTAAGACTTCGGCGTCCGGACAGTCGACTATTTGGTTCTTTTTGGTGAGGAACCTGTTCCAGAATTTGCGCGCTGACTCTCCGGGCTGTTGGGTTATGTGAATTAAATCGTCTGCATCCGGAGGGCGGACGTAAGTCCCCTAAAAATTTGCTCTAAACGCGTCCTCGAGCTCCTCCCAACTTCCAATGGTATTTTTTGGGAGGCTTTTGAGCCAATGCCGAGCTGGCCCTTTGAGCTTGAGGGGTAGATATTTTATGGCGTGGAGATCGTCTCCTCTAGCCATATGTATGTGTAGGATGTAATCCTCAATCCAGACTCCGGGGTCTGTTGTTCCGTCATATGCCTCTATGTTTACGGGCTTGAACCCCGCTGGAAATTCATGGTCCAGCACCTCATCGGTGAAACATAGTGGGTGTGCGGCGCCCCTGTATTTAGGTGTGCCGTTATCTTCGAACACTCGGTGTGTTGTGTTGCTTCCTGGGGCCCTCTTCTTTGGCCCATAAATGGACCTGACCGGGCCATCTGTTTTGCGAGGATCTTTATGTGTGTCATGTGCCGACTTGTGTGCGGCGTTGCTTGCCGCTCTTGGCCTGTCATCTGGTCGTCTATCCGGCCAGACGGCCTCTTTGCTTTTTGATTGTGGGGGATCTATGGCCTCCTCGTCGAATTCGGGCAGCAGCTTGTGCTTCGAGTAGCTCTTTGCTTGGTGGCTATTGCCATATTTGTTCGCGGTCTTGAGGACTTTGCTCCACCTCATTCTGAGTATGTCTTCCGCTGTTTTGAGCTTTCGTTTCTGCTTCTTCAAACTTCTTGCAGTGGCTTTACAAGGGACAAGGTCAGTATTCGGCTCCATCACCGTAGAGGTTGCAGCCCCCGAGGCGGTGTCTAGCCACCCGTCCTCGATCTGCGCGGTCGGCTCCGAATTAAGGATCGGAGCGGACTCATGTGCGGCCTCCAGGGCACTGTCCGGCAGTAGAGCTAAGTCATGCCCATCGTGACAGTGCGGCGCGCTCGGCCGTGGCTCGAATCCATCGAAGATCAAGTCTCCGCGGATGTCAGCCGTGAAGTTTAGGCTTCCAAATCTGACCTGACGGCCAGGGGCGTAGCTTTCGATCTGCTCCAGATGGCCAAGCGAATTGGCCCGCAGTGCAAAGCCACCGAACACGAAGATCTGTCCGGGGAGAAAAGTCTCATCCTGGACTGCGTCGTTGTTGATGATCGAAGGAGCCATCAAGCCTATCGGTGACGACACAGAGGAACTCTCAATGAAAGCACCAATGTCGGTGTCAAAACCGGCGGATCTCGGGTAGGGGGTCCCGAACTATGCGTCTAGGCGGATGGTAACAGGAGACAAGGGACACGATGTTTTTACCCAGGTTCGGGCCCTCTCGATGGAGGTAAAACCCTACTCCTGCTTGATTGATATTGATGATATGGGTAGTACAAGAGTGGATCTACCACGAGATCAAGGAGGCTAAACCCTAGAAGCTAGCCTATGGTATGATTGTTGTAATTGTTGTTCGTCCTACGGACTAAAACCCTCCGGTTTATATAGACACCGCAGAGGGGTAGGGTTACACAGAGTCGATTACAATGGTAGGAGATCTACATATCCGTATTGCCAAGATTGCCTTCCACGTCAAGGAAACTCCCATCCGGACACGGGACGAAGTCTTCAATCTTGTATCTTCATAGTCTTGGAGTCCGGCCGACGATGATAGTCCGGCTATCCGGATACCCCCTAGTCCAGGACTCCCTTACTCTCCCTTGATGGAGTTAAATAAGGTCGTAGGGGGAGCGCTCTTGTTGCGAAAGACCCTAGCATTTCTTTCATTCCAAACGGTTCAACTTAGAAGCATTGTGAGGGACGCCATGGCCTTCGTGTTCGCGATTGAGGAGTCCGACCGTTTTGCCCATCACTCCTTGACTGAGGTCTCCAAATGGCAATCATCGGTATTGATGTTCTCAAGGTGTAGCCAATATTTCACCAAGTTCCAGAGACGCTTAGTGAACCGACATTTGAATAAGAGGTGCGCCCTGGAATCTTGCTCCTGCTTGCAAAGAGGACAAAGACCAGAATTTGACAACCCTCTCTTGGCCAATCTATCGGCCGTCCAAATTCTATGTTGAGTGGCCAACCAAGCGAGGAACTTGACCTTCGGGGGAGCCCTAGTTTTCGACACCGCTTGCTCACACCACTTGTTCTAAGGGGGAGTAGATTTTTTTTGAAAAGGGGGATATATTAATATCGCGAAGATACCAACTACACCCAGCCTCTGCACCAACAAGAAGTCATAAAGACATCAAGGATGCACACAGCCTGAAAAGAAAAGAAAAAATAAATGAAAAAAAGACCTCGCCACAGTGATCAACTCCTCTCAGCAGTAGCACACGAACCACCACCAGAGACAACACCCGGAAAACATAAACGGTCTCCAAAAGCGACGCCTTCAAGAAGGAAACAATGCACAAGCGCTGTCGTCGCCTGATCCAAGATCATAGGTTTTCACCCTGGAGAAAGGCCAAGCTCTCAAAACAATACGTTCAACAAGGCAATTGCCAGACACAACCACTAATGGCCAGACCTTACGTTTTCACCCTGAAAGTCACGACTCGGCACCCGAGGAGCACCGGGAGGGGGGGGGGGGGGTAGAATGTTCCCAAGAATTGTGCCTTATACGCGGAGGACACAGAATCTTGACCATCACTTGTGTGCTTCCAAATAATTTCATGTAAAGCGTTGTCATCAAGCTGAAAACCGTGTATAGTTGTCCAAAGGGCCACAAAATTGAGGGATGTGCTCGAAAGTGAAGTTGGCCGTCAATTTGATCTTAGAAACCCAAGCATGTTTGAAAAGTGCATCTTTAATTTTTTCAGTTCTTCCTCGATCAACCCTCAAAGAAGCAAGGGGCAATCTCCTTGGGCTTACGGTTATTGATCCATGGCGCGTCCCAAAATGGCATCTTCGCACCATCCCCGATGGTAATGGTGGTTGAAGCATATGAATGTGAACACCACATTTTAATTAGATTCTAATGAATTGCTCAATAAGTCTTTGGCGATAATCGTTAAGCCTGGTCTAAAGCCTGTCAACTTAATTCACTACATGTCTTGTCTCTAACAAATTCTACTGTAACCCCACTAAGAAATTTCAAATGGCTCGTATTCTGTTGGAAAACTTCGCTTTGAAATGGCAGAATGCAGTGAGAACTCCATGGTATAGAAGATGTGTTCTACAAGTAGTCTGTTCCTAGCTGTTAATACTGGATTACTAGAGTTCACTTTTGTCCTGGGGATTGCCATCGCAGAGGTAGTCGGTTTCTTCATGGACGATACTCTATGGGGCTGAGCACCCCTGCTTCTCCTGCTCACTTTGGTTTCTCCAGGACACCTGCTAAGTGTACATCCCGGGAAACCACCCCTGTAATCTTCTAAAAACTCTATCAATGAAATGAAACGCTGCTAAGCGTATTTACAAAAAAAAAAAGATACTCAAACGAAATATGTAGGGGTGAACCTTATTGGCGGAAGACTCAGTAGCCAGAGTACATATGGAAGTCATAAAATGCTTCATAACAACAATATTTTCACATGATGTGCTTTAGAGAAAGAATCCAAGTGATAACCGGAGTGTGGTGTGGTCAGACTACAAATCCCTAGTCTTTCCGGACAAATAATACTACCACATGTACGCACTGATAAACTCATGCTGAAAAGGGAAAATGTTATCTAGCGTTGAAAATGGGAAAACCGATAATCCATCTCATAGAACAGAGGACAGCTGATCAACAGAATTTATGTGCTTTACAGGCATTACCTGCGATAATCAGTACTCTTACGACACAATTTTGAACATCTCTTGTTATAACACAAATAAATATGGGATTAGGGTAATATTGCTTTGGCTTCGATTTTCCTATCCTTATCCTGATCGCAGTAAACCCTTAAATTAAAAACAAAGAAAGCATCTCAAAGAAATCAAATAAGAATATGTATGCATTAGCAAACATTACATGAACTTATCCCCACATTCATTACTCAGAACTAGGATTCTAAATACTCAAACTTCAAACGAGAGAGAAATTAAACAAAAACACACATAATGAGACATCATTGAACATAAGCAGAAATCTGACATCGAGATCTCACCGCCTGATGCAGCACGGGAGATAATCATACGCATGCACACATGCACACACACACTAAAATGGCAAGCAAAACCAGTTACAAATGAGCTCGTCGCAGCTTGCTTGAAAAGTATAAAGCCAAATAAATAAACCACAAGCTGAGTGCTAATTTGTCGAACCAAGGTAATGTGCCTTCAATCTTGATGCCAGTTGACGAATGTCCACAAGAATTTGATAAAGACGGCAGGTACAGGTCCATCTCATAGCTGATCCTTGCATGGTACATAGAGAGCCCACGTTGAGCAAACAAAATGAAAGAACCTACACCCAGCAACTCATTTCTGTCTCCCAGCCATTAGAATGTAGCTCTAGATACCTGCAAAGCAAGCAAGATCATCAGTCAAGCAATTTTGTACTGTTCATTCACGAAAAGCTGTTGGAGTTACTCTCAATCAGTAAACGTTAGCTTCACTGTGGAAATTATGCCAAAAGCTTCAACGTTGAATCACCAAATTATTAGACAAAACCAACATGTGAAACAGATAAAGCACACCTTCAACCTACAATATCAGCAGTTCTTGGCTACACCTAATCTAAGTAGAGGCTAAAAGAACAGTCGGCGCATGAGGGGGTCATGAAGTAGCGAGATAGTCACACAAGTCGAGTTTCATAAATCCATGCAGTAGGGGATCATGCATCATCTTATTAATTGATATTTCTTTGGTTGAAAAGTACTGTACTTCTTTTACTCTGCATGTCACCAAAATTAATACTTCCACCAATACTTGATAATATGATAGTAAAAATATAAAATATTATCGGTGATGAAATCAGTTTTTATGACAAATCTGGTCATGCCATCTTGATCATATATGGTGGCTCGACAGTGGAGGCAACGTCACACGGAATAGAAGTCTTGTGACTCTATTGCCGTCCCTGTGTGGTCATCACAGCCGCCACGACACACACCAGTGAGTCTGTGGTGTTGTCATCCCATGGATCGTCGGTTCTAGATCTGGTGCAGGCACTGTGACTGCTCCACTCAGGCGAGTACTAGTGTATGTACTATGGCATAATGGGACACATAATATGTAAATGTGCAACTATGTTGACACGTCCCGGTCATTATGAAATAATCTTCCAATTGGGTTAAACGGGTATCCAGCGACATAAAAACTCATACACCACAGGCTGCCGCTTAAGGTCGTACAAGGGGCAGGCCGTGCGCACGTCCTGCTGTGCACCCATGCACCCTGACCTACCCTTATGATATGATGACCTGACCTACCCTTATGATATGATGATACAACGGAGGCTTTCATATTTCTTAACTCCCCACATAACGACACTACGATGCAATCAGTATAAGCTATTGATTAACTAGAAAAGGGAGAGTAACCTCCAAATGCTAAGCACACGACCTAAGGGCATTCCAAGGAAAAGTCAAATAGAAACGAGGACACCTCAACAAGATACTTAGACAACACAACTATTAATTTGAGGAAAACAACTCTATTTTGATATAGTACTAAGTAATAGTTAGACAAAGCACACATACTGTCAAATTTATTGAATATTCCCAAAATAACATATACTCATTAATATTGTAGAGATAAAGAATGTACTCTCACAGACTATTAACTGGTCAGAATAGAGAAGTCATCTAGAGCTATTCTTAAGCTTGTTCCACACCATATTGGATATTAATAAACTATACTTGTAATAAAAAAGTCCTAGCAACATAAATGATCATGATATATATTATACTTTAATGTAAAATATGCCTAAAGTTGGAAATAAATTAAGCCCATTTACTAATTTTCTGTGGTACAAATGGACTTGCCATGTGAACAGCAGAAGCGCGGGACAATAAAATGAACAATTTATTCATAAGTGCACAACAAAGTGGTTATTATGAATTTAAGATTACTAGCAAGATCAGCAGACATAACTATGCCGAAAGAAAGAATATAACTACTCTTAAGCTTCCAAACCTACCAATTGAGATAGCAATTTGACATCTTAGTTTTTTTTTCCTTTCGTGGGTTATTTGAGATCTTAGTTTGTTCAAGCTAGTTCTCATGTAGTGATCTTCAAACTGCTGTGATCTCACCTTGAGAAAAAAAAGGCATACTATCACTACGCTCTAACACTTACACTAGATGATTCTCACATCTATCAACAGGAAGGGATATTTACTTATTTATTTAGTTCAGTTATTCTACAAAGAATTTGCCAATCTTGTTATTTATTGTTTTATCAGCAGATATTTATACATGATAAACTGATAAAGGCAGATTACTAGCTCTGACTAGAATCTCGAAAATTTCATAAATTCAGCTAACAGTGGACAAATTACAACCCACTGTCTGGCTACAGGACATAGAGTATATTAGATACCAGTAATAGATAACATCCAGATGACCAAACACGACGACTCAAGCATCATCTGAACAGAACAATATCAGCACGTGTTGAAGAGGTCATCAAGCAGAAAAAGAAACTACTGAAAATTGTTTGCTTACCACGACATGGTGTGAAATAATTTCTTCGGTGAATTATCGAACAAATAATTGGTTTTGTTGTATGTTGAAGAGGTCATCAAGCAGCAAAAGAAACAAGTGACTTAACATTGTTAACTTAGCATGAAAGGATGTGAATCGTATGCCGTCAACCAATTATCAAAAAGAATTTGAGTTTGTTATAATCGATATGTGTGAAGGCATGGTATTACCTGCGGTGTAGACACTTTCGAATGGCTCATAATAAGTAACGTTGTCATCTTCAAGAAGTTTCTTGAACTGCAATGAGTCAAGATGGACCATAAAGACGACGCCACCTTTCCTCATGAACATCACATTGTTTTCCTCGGCGAGCGCTAGTATGCTCATGTCTTTCTTCTCTGAATTCAGGAAAGGTAGCTTCTCCAGTTCGATAGTTCTTCCAAGTACCCATGAAAAAACACCATTAGAATCCGTGTTCCTCTTCCGTAGTTGGAAGCTGCAGTCTGTCTCGAAGAGTAAACCAAGGCCACCACCCTCTGCCCGCATGATCAAGTTTAGGGGACGCCCCTGTTCAAGCATATGCACTGACACCTGTATCAAGGCCAGGCTCTGTTTCTCCATATCAAACTCGAGAATTACATAAATCTTCCCGACAAGCAGCCAGTAAAGAGAATTCCCAGCCAGCACAGCGGGCATGCCCGTGCAAGCAACATCAGTCAGACTCATAGATGGAAGTACCGTTGATATGAGCTCACCCCATAGGCCGGTCTTTGAAGAGTAAACACACAAGAAAGCTCGCCTGTGTGGTCTGCCTTTGTCTGCCATCACCACGACCACCTGGAAGTCATCGTCGTCGTCTCCGGCGGCCCGAAGCACGGCCCCATTGATCATGCCCTTTCCCCCGCGCGTCACAAACCCAGGGGGCAAGAGGATCCGGTGCTGCTCAGCGGCGATGGGATCCCACACCAGGATCTCTCTCCAAGAATCGAGCGAGAGGAACACGAGCACAAGGCCATGGTGACATCCGATGGGCACGAAGAAGTCATCGAGCCTCAGAGACAAGCCCCCCGCCGGGAAGTGATTGGGGGCCTCCACGGTAGGTACCAATGACAGATCGCCACCCAAAACTTTGTCAAGGACACCGAGGAGGGGAGGTTTGCGGCGGTGGTGGAGGCGGAAGCGGTGGCGGAAGCCGGGGTCGGAGACGAGGAGACAACAGCGCCTGCAGACGGCGGAACCGCGGGGGAGGGAGGCCGGCTGCGGGTCAAGGCGGAGGAGGATCTCGAACAATAGGTTGTCATCATCCAGGGGCGGCGCCGCCGTCGACCGTGGGCGTGGTGTTGGGGAATGTTGCAGAAAATAAAAATTTTCCTACGTTCACCAAGATCAATCTATGAGTTCATCCAGCAACGAGAGAGAGGAGTGCATCTTGCTACAACTCGAGCTTGTGTTGGTTTTCCCCGAAGAGGAGGGGGTGATGCAGCATAGTAACGTAAGTATTTCCCTCAGTTTTTGAGAACCAAGGTATCAATCCAGTAGGAGGTCATGCGCAAGTCCCTGGTACCTGCACAAAACAATAGCAACTCGTAACCAACGCTTAGGGGTTGTCAATCCCTTCACGGTCACTTACGAGAGTAAGATCTGATAGAGATAATAATTTTGGTATTTTTGATATAAAGATGCAAAGTAAAAAGGTAAAGGCAAAACAAGTAAAATAAAGTAATGGAGATTGATATGATGAGAATAGACTCGGGGGCCATAGGTTTCACTAGTGGCTTCTCTCAAGAGCATAGATATTCTACGGTGGGTGAACAAATTACTGTTGAGCAATTGATAGAATTGAGCATAATTATGAGGTTATCTAGGTATGATCATGTATATAGGCATCACGTCCGTGACAAGTAGACCGAAACGATTCTGCATCTACTACTATCACTCCACTCATCGACCGCTATCCAGCATGCATCTAGAGTATTAAGTTAAAAACAGAGTAACGCCTTAAGCAAGATGACATGATGTAGAGGAATAAATTCATGCAATATGATAAATACCCCATCTTGTTATCCTCGATGGCAACAATACAATACGTGCCTTGCAACTCTTTCTGTCACTGAGTAAGGACACCGCAAGATTGAACCCAAAGCTATGCACTTCTCTCATTGCAAGAACTACCAATCTAGTTGGCCAAACCAAACTGATAATTTGAAGAGACTTGCAAAGATAACTCAATCATACATAAAAGAATTCAGAGAAGAATCAAATATTTTCCATAGATAAGGTCGATCATAAACCCACAATTCATCATCTCAACAAACACACCGCAAAAAGAAGATTACATCGAATAGATCTCCACGAGAGAGGGGGAGAACATTGTATTGAGATCCAAAAAGAGAGAAGAAGCCATCTAGCTACTAGCCATGGACCCCAAGGTCTGAAGTAAACTACTCACACTTCATCGGAGTGGCTATGGTGTTGATGTAGAAGCCCTCCGTGGTGGATGCCCTCTCCGGCAGGGCTTCGGAACAGGCCCCAAGATGGGATCTCATGGATACAGAAGGTTGCGGCAGTGGAATTAGGTTTTTGGCTCCGTCCCTGGTCTAATGGGGGTATGTAGGTATATATAGGAGGAAGGAGTATGTCGGTGGAGCTCCGAGGGGCCCACGAGGCAGGGGGCGCGCCCTCCACCCTCGTGACCGCCTCGTGGCTTTCTTGACGGAGGGTCCAAGTCTCCTGGATCTTATCTGATGAGTAAATCACGTTCCCGAAAGTTTCATTCCGTTTGGACTCCGTTTGATATTCTGTTTCTTCGAAATACTGAAAAAGGCAAAAAACAGCAATTCTGGGCTGGGCCTCCGGTTAATAGGTTAGTCCCAAAAATAATATAAAAGTGGAAAATAAAGCCCATTATAGTCCAAAACAGTAGATAAAGTAGCATGGAGCAATAAAAAATTATAGATACGTTGGAGACGTATCAGGCATCCCCAAGCTTAATTCCTGCTCGTCCTCGAGTAGGTAAATGATAAAAAGAGAATTTTTGATGCGGAGTGATACTTTGGCATAATTTCAATGTAAATCTTCTTAATCATGGTATGAATATTCAGATCCGAAAGATTCAAGACAAAAGTTCATATTGACATAAAAATAATAATACTTCAAGCATACTAATCAAAGTAATTATGTCTTCTCAAAATAACATGGCCAAAGAAAGTTATCCCTACAAATCCATATAGTCTGGTTATGCTCCATCTTCCCCACACAAAGTATTTAAATCATGCACAACCCCGATGACAAGCCAAGCAATTGTTTCATACTTTAACATTTTCAAAACTTTTTCAATCTTCACGCAATACATGAGCGTGAGCCATGGATACAACACTATATGTAGAATAGAGTGGTGGTTGTGGAGAAGACAAAAAGAGGGAAGATAGTCTCACATCAACTAGGCGTATCAACGGGCTATGGAGATGCCCATCAATAGATATCAATGTGAGTGAGTAGGGATTGCCATGCAACGGATGCACTAGAGCTATAAGTATATGAAAGCTCAACAAAAGAAACTAAGTGGGTGTGCATCGAACTCGCTTGCTCACGAAGACCTAGGGTGTTTTGAGGAAGCCCATCATTGGAATATAAAAGCCAAGTTCTATAATGAAAAATTCCCACTAGTATATGAATGTGACAACATAGGAGACTCTCTATCATGAATATCATGGTGCTACTTTGAAGCACAAGTGTGGTAAAAGGATAGTAGCATTGTCCCTTCTCTCTTTTTCTCTCATTTTTTTATTTGGGCCTTTTCTCTTTTTTTTATGGCCTCTTTTTTTCTCTATTTTTTTCGTCCGGAGTCTCATCCCGACTTGTGGGGGAATCATAGCCTCCATCATCCTTTCCTCACTTGGGACAATGCTCTAATAATGATGATCATCACACTTTTATTTTTCTTACAACTCAACAATTACAACTCGATACTTAGAACATAATATGACTCTATACGAATGCCTCCGGCAGTGTACCGGGATATGCAATGATACATGAGTGACATATATGAAAGAATTATGAAAGGTGGCTTTGCCACAAATACGATGTCAACTACATGATCATGCTAAGCAATATGACAATGATGGAGCGTGTCATAATAAACGGAACGGTGGAAAGTTGCATGGCAATATATCTGCGAATGGATATGGAAATGCCATAATAGGTAGGTATGGTGGCTGTTTTGAGGAAGGTTTATGGTGGGTGTATGATACCGGTGAAAGGTGCGCGGTATTAGAGAGGCTAGAAATGGTGGAAGGATGGGAAAAAGTGCGCATAATCCATGGACTCAACATTAGTCATAAAGAACTCATATACTTATTGCAAAAATCTAGAAGTTATCAAAGCAAAGTATTACGCGCATGCTCCTAGGAGGATAGATTGGTTGGAAAAGACCATCGCTCGTCCCCGACCGCCACTCATAAGGAAGACAATCAATAAATAAATCATTCTCCGAGCTCATCACATAACGGTTCACCATACGTGCATGCTACGGGAATCACAAACTTCAACACAAGTATTCTTTTAATTAACAACTACTCAACTAGCATTACTCTAATATCACCATCTTCATATCTCAAAACAATTATCAAGCATCAAACTTATCTTAGTATTCAACGCACTCAAAAGAAAGTTTCACATATCTTGAATACCAAGTATATTAACATTAAGCAAATTACCATGCTATTAATGACTCTCAAAATAATCTAAGTGAAGCATGAAAGATCAAGTTTCTTTAAAATAAATCCACCACCGTGCTCTAAAAGATCTAAGTGAAGCACTAGAGCAAAAATTATCAAGCTCAAAAGATATAAGTGAAGCACTATGAGCAAAACTATCAAGCTCAAAAGATATAAGTGAAGCACATAGAGCATTCTAACAAATTTCAAATCATATATGGCTCTCTCAAAAGGTGTGTACAGCAAGGATGATTGTGGTAGACTAACAAGCAAAGACTCAAATAATACAAGACGCTCCAAGCAAAACACATATCATGTGGTGAATAAAAATATAGCTCCAAGTAAATTACCGATGGAAGTGGACGAAAGAGGGGATGCCTTCCGGGGCATCCCCAAGCTTTGACTTTTGGGTGTCCTTGGATTATCTTGGGGGTGCCATGGGCATCCCCAAGCTTAGGCTCTTGCCACTCCTTGTTCCATAATCCATCAAAAGAATTCACCCAAAACTTGAAAACTTCACAACACAAAACTCAACAGAAATCTCGTGAGCTCCGTTAGAGAAAGAAAACAAAAGACTACTTCAAGGTACTGTAATGAACTCATTCTTTATTTATATTGGTGTTAAACCTACTGTATTCCAACTTCTCTATGGATCATAAACTATTTTACTAGCCATAGATTCATCAAAATAAGAAAACAACACACGCAAAACAGAATCTGTCAAACACAGAACAGTCTGTAGTAATCTGTAACTAACGCAAACTTCTGGAACTCTAAAAATTCTACCAAAATAGGAAGTCCTGGAAAATTTGTTTATTGATCATCAGCGAAAATAATCAACGCAAAAGCACGTTCCTGTGATTTATCATAACTAAATTCGTGCGCGCAAAGTTTCTGTTTTTCAGCAGAATCAAATCAACTATCATCGTAGGTTATCCTATAGGTCTTACTTGGCACAAACACTAATTAAAACATAAAACCACATCCAAACAGAATGTAGATGGATTATTTATTCCTAAACATAAATAAAAAAAACACAAAATAAAATTGGGTTGCCTCCCAACAAGCGCTATCGTTTAACGCCCCTAGCTAGGCATTGATAATTTTAACGATGCTCACATCAAAGACAAGAATTAAAGCACAAAGAGAGCATCATCAAACCCGTGATAAACACATCTAAGTCTAACATATTTCCTATGCATAGGCATCTTATAGGCAAACAAATTATCATAACAAGCAAAAACTAGCATATGCAAGGAAGCGGAAAGAAACAATAGCAATCTCAACATAACGAGAGGTAATTTATTATCATGAAAAAGTTTACGACCATATTTTCCTCTCTCATAATAGTTACATGTAGGATCATAAGAAAATTCAATAATATAGCTATCTCATAACATATTCTCAACACAATCCACATGCATGCGAAGTTAACACTCTTCCAAAATAGTGGGATTAACATTAACTAAAGTCATGACTTCTCCAAACCCACTTTTATCAAAAAATTCATAAGATTGAATATTCTCCAAATATGTGGGATCTAAAGTTGACACTCTTCCAAACCCACTTTCAATATTATTGCAAACAATATTATCAATCTCATATTCATCATGGGGATTAAATAAATTTTCAAGATCATAAGAAGAATCACCCCAATCACGATCATTGCAACAAGTAGTAGACATAGCAAAACTAGCATCCCCAAGCTTAGGGTTTTGCATATTATTAGCACAATTGACATCGAGAGAACTTATAGTAAAATCATTGCAATCATGCTTTTCATCGAAGGAACTACCAAGTATGGGTGCAATAGCAACGATCTCATGTTTAACATAAGGAACTATAGCAAATTCATCTTCATAAATATTGGCATCATTGCCACAAGAATAGCAAGCATCATGTTAATCAAGGGATATTTCACTCAAATCATCGGAATCATCATTATTTATAGATTCATACATATCATCATCATGGATATTCAAGGAATTCATACTAACAACATTGCAATCATGCTCATCATTCAAAAATTTAGTACCAAACATTCTATAGATTTCTTCTTCAAGCACTTGAGCACAATTATCCTTTCCATCATACTCACGAAAGATATTAAAAAGGTGAAGTGTATGAGACAAACTCAACTCACTAGCAATAGGTTCAACATAATTGGATCTCTTAAAGAGATTAGCAAGTGGATGAGGATCCATAAACTTTTAGAAAGCGAAGATGCAAGCAAAAAGAAGGCACAAGCAAACATAAAGGCAACGAGAAAAGGCAAACGGGAAAGAGAGGAGGAGATTGGGAAAGAGAGGGCAAATAAAAAGGCAAGGGTGAAGTGCGGGAGAGGAAAACGAGAGGCAAATGGCAAATAATGTAATGCGAGAGATAGGGATTGCGATGGGTACTTGGTATGTTGACTTTTGCGTAAGCCTCCCCGGCAACGGCGCCAGAAATCCTTCTTGCTACGTCTCGAGCTTGCGTTGGTTTTCCCCGAAGAGGAGGGGGTGATGCAGCACAGTAGCATAAGTATTTCCCCTCAGTTTTTGAGAACCAAGGTATCAATCCAGTAGGAGGTCACGCGCAAGTCCCTCGTACCTGCACAAAACAATAGCAACTCGCAACCAACGCTTAGGGGTTGTCAATCCCTACACGGTCTCTTACGAGAGTAATATCTGATAGAGATAATATTTTTGGTATTTTTGATATAAAGATGCAAAGTAAAAAGGTAAAGGCAAAACAAGTAAAATAAAGTAATGGAGATTGATATGATGAGAATAGACCCGGGGGCCATAAGTTTCACTAGTGGCTTCTCTCAAGAGCATAGATATTCTACGGTGGGTGAACAAATTACTGTTGAGCAATTGATAGAATTGAGCATAATTATGAGGTTATCTAGGTATGATCATGTATATAGGCATCACGTCCGTGACAAGTAGACCGAAATGATTCTGCATCTACTACTATTACTCCACTCATCGACCGCTATCCAGCATGCATCTAGAGTATTAAGTTAAAAACAGAGTAACGCCTTAAGCAAGATGACATGATGTAGAGGAATAAATTCATGCAATATGATAAATACCCCATCTTGTTATCCTCGATGGCAACAATACAATACGTGCCTTGCAGCTCTTTCTGTCACTGAGTAAGGGCACCGCAAGATTGAACCCAAAGCTATGCACTTCTCCCATTGCAAGAACTACCAATCTAGTTGGCCAAACCAAACGGATAATTCGAAGAGACTTGCAAAGATAACTCAATCATACATAAAAGAATTCAGAGAAGAATCAAATATTTTCCATAGATAAGTTGGATCATAAACCCACAATTCATCGGTCTCAACAAACACACCGCAAAAAGAAGATTACATCGAATAGATCTCCACGAGAGAGAGGGAGAACATTGTATTGAGATCCAAAAAGAGAGAAGAAGCCATCTAGCTACTAGCTATGGACCCGAAGGTCTAAAGTAAACTACTCACACTTCATCGGAGAGGCTATGGTGTTGATGTAGAAGGCCTCCGTGGTGGATGCCCTCTCCGGCGGAGCTCCGGAACAGGCCCCAAGACGGGATCTCATGGATACAGAAGGTTGTGGCGGTGGAATTAGGTTTTTGGCTCCGTCCCTGGTCTAATGGGGGTACGTAGGTATATATAGGAGGAAGGAGTACGTCGGTGGAGCTCTGAGGGGCCCACGAGGCAGGGGGGCGCGCCCAGGGGGGAGGGCGCGCCCTCCACCCTCGTGACCGCCTCATGGCTTTCTTGACGGAGGGTCCAAGTCTCCTGGATCTTATCTGATGAGTAAATCACGTTCCCGAAAGTTTCATTCCTTTGGACTCCGTTTGATATTCTGTTTCTTCGAAATACTAAAAAAGGCAAAAAACAACAATTCTGGGCTGGGCCTCGGTTAATAGGTTAGTCCCAAAAATAATATAAAAGTGGAAAATAAAGCCCATTATAGTCCAAAACAGTAGATAAAGTAGCATGGAGCAATAAAAAATTATAGATACGTTGGAGACGTATCACATCTACATACCCTTGTAGATCGCGAGCGGAAGTGTTCAAGAGAACGGGGTTGAGGTAGTCGTACACGTCGTGATCCAATCACCGGAGATCCTAGCGCCGAACGGACGGCACCTCCGCGTTGAACACACGTACGGTCAGCGTGACGTCTCCTCCTTCTTGATCCAGCAAGGGGGAAGGAGAGGTTGATGAAGATCCAGCAGCATGACGGTGTGGTGGTGGATGCAGCAGATATTCCAGCAGGGCTTCGCCAAGCGCTACTGGAGGAGGAAGAGGTGTCACGGGAGGGAGAGGGAGGCGCCAAGGCTTAGGGTGCGGCTGCCCTCCCTCCCCTCCACTATATATAGGGGCTAAGGGGGGCGCATGCCCCCATGGAGATCCCATCTAGAGGGGGGGGGCAACGGCCCCCTTAGGGTTTCCAACCAGGGGGGCGCATGCCCCCTCGGGGGGGGGGGGGGCAACGGCCCCCTAGGGTTTCCAACCCTAGGCGCCTTGGGCCCTTGGGTGGGGCGCACCAGCCCACCAGGGTCTGGTTCCCACGCCACTTCAGCCCATGGGGCCCTCCGGGATAGGTGGCCCTACCCGGTGGACCCCCGGGACCCTTTCGGTGGTCCTGGTACAATACCGGTGACCCCTGAAACTTTCCCGATGGCCAAAACCTGACTTCCTATATATAATTCTTCACCTCCGGACCATTCCGGAACTCCTCGTGACGTCCGGGATCTCATCCGGGACTCCAAACAACTTTCGGGTTACTGCATACTCATATCTCTACAACCCTAGCGTCACCGAACCTTAAGTGTGCAGACCCTACGGGTTCGGGAGATATGCAGACATGACCGAGACGCCTCTCCGGTCAATAACCAATAGCGGGATCTGGATACCCATGTTGGCTCCCACATACTCCTCGATGATCTCATCGGATGAACCACGATGTCGAGGATTCAATGAACCCTGTATTCAATACCCTTCGTCAATAGGTACGTTACTTGCCCGAGACTCGATCGTCGGTATCCCAATACCTCGTTTAGTCTCGTTACCGGCAAGTCACTTTACTCGTACCGTAATGCATGATCCTGTGACCAGACACTTGGTCACATTGAGCTCATTATGATGATGCATTACCGAGTGGGCCCAAAGATACCTCTCCATCATACGGAGTGACAAAAATCCCAGTCTCGATTCGTGCCAACCCAACAGACACTTTCGGAGATACCGGTAGTGCACCTTTATAGTCACCCAGTTACGTTGTGACGTTTGGCACACCCAAAGCACTGCTACGGTATCTGGGAGTTGCACAATCTCATGGTCTAAGGAAATGATACTCGACAATTGGAAAATCTCTAGCTAAACGAACTACACGATCTTTGAGCTATGCTTAGAATTGGGTCTTGTCCATCACATCATTCTCCTAATGATGTGATCCCGTTATCAACGACATCCAATGCCCATAGTCAGGAAACCATGACTATCTGTTGACCAACGAGCTAGTCAACTAGAGGCTCACTAGGGACTTGTTGTGGTCTATATATATTCACACATGTATTACAATTTCCGGATAACACAGTTATAGCATGAATAATAGACAATTATCATGAACACAGAAATATAATAATAACCATTTATTATTGCCTCTAGGACATATTTCCAACAGTCTCCCACTTGCACTAGAGTCAATAATCTAGTTACATTGTGATGAATCGAACACCCATTGCGTTCTGGTGTTGATCATGTTTTTCCCTAGGGAGAGGTTTAGTCAACGGATCTGCTACATTCACGGATGGAGTTGAAGCGACGCTTGATGTGCCTGGTCTTCTTGTGAAACCTGGGCTCCTTGGCAAGTGCAATAGCTCCAGTGTTGTCACAGAAGAGTGTAATCGGCCCCGACGCATTGGGTATGACTCCTAGGTCGGTGATGAACTCCTTCACCCAGATTGCTTCATGTGCTGCCTCCGAGGCTGCCATGTACTCCGCTTCACATGTAGATCCCGCCACGACGCTCTGCTTGCAACTGCACCAGCTTACTGCCCCACTGTTCAAAATATACACGTATCCGGTTTGTGACTTAGAGTCATCCAGATTTGTGTCGAAGCTAGCGTTGACGTAACCCTTTACAACGAGCTCTTCGTCACCTCCATATACGAGAAACATGTCCTTAGTCCTTTTCAGGTACTTAAGGATGTTCTTGACCACTGTACAGTGTTCCTTGTGGGGATTACTTTGGTACCTTCCTACCAAACTTACGGCAAGGTTGATATCAGGTCTGGTACAGGTCATGGCATACATGATAGACCCTATGGCTGAGGCATAGGGGATGACACTCATATCTTCTTTATCTTCTGCCATGGTCAGGCATTGAGCCGAGCTCAATTTCACACCTTGCAACACAGGCAAGAACCCCTTCTTGGACTGATCCATATTGAACTTCTTCAATATCTTATCAAGGTATGTGCTTTGTGAAAGACCTATGAGGCGTCTCGATCTATCTCTATAGATTTTGATGCCTAATTTGTAACCAGCTTCTCCAAGGTTCTTCATTGAAAAACACTTATTCAAGTAGGCCTTTATGCTGTCCAAAAGTTCTATATCATTTCCCATCAAAAGTATGTCATCCACATATAATATGAGAAATGCTACAGAGCTCCCACTCACTTTCTTGTAAACGCAGGCTTCTCCATAAGTCTGCATAAATCCAAACACTTTAATCATCTCATTAAAACGAATGTTCCAACTCCGAGATGCTTGCACCAGCCCATAAATGGATCGCTGGAGCTTGCATACCTTGTTAGCATTCTTAGGGTCGACAAAACCTTCCGGCTGCATCATATACAGTTCTTCCTTAAGGTGACCATTAAGGAAAGCCGTTTTGACGTCCATTTGCCATATCTCATAATCATAGTATGCGGCAATTGCTAACATGATTCGGACGGACTTCAGCTTTGCTACGGGAGAGAATGTCTCATCGTAGTCAATCCCTTGAACTTGTCGATAACCCTTAGCGACAAGTCGAGCTTTATATATGGTGACATTACCATCTGCGTCCGTCTTCTTCTTAAAGATCCATTTGTTTTCTATCGCTCGCCGATCATCAGGCAAGTCTGTCAAAGTCCACACTTTGTTTTCATACATGGATCCTATCTCGGATTGCATGGCTTCAAGCCATTTGTTGGAATCTGGGCCCGCCATCGCTTCTTCATAGTTCGAAGGTTCACCGTTGTCTAACAACATGATTTCCAAGACAGGGTTGCCGTACCACTCTGGTGCGGAACGTGTCCTTGTGGACCTTCGAAGTTCAATAGGAGCTTGATCCGAAGTATCTTGATCATCATCATTAACCTCCTCTCTTGCCGGTTCAGGCACCATAGGAACATCTTCCTGAGTTGCGCTACTCACCGTTTCAAGAGGCAGTACTTCATCAAGCTCTACTTTCCTCCCACTTAATTCTTTCGAGAGAAACTCTTTCTCCAGAAAGGATCCGTTCTTGGCAACAAAGATCTTGGCTTCGGATCGTAAGTAGAAAGTATACCCTATGGTTTCCTTAGGGTATCCTATGAATACGCATTTTTCCGACTTGAGTTCGAGCTTCTCAGGTTGAAGTTTCTTGACATAAGCATCGCATCCCCAAACTTTTAGAAATGACAACTTAGGTTTCTTCCCAAACCATAATTCATACGGTGTCGTCTCAACGGATTTAGACGGTTCCCTATTTAAAGTGAATGTAGCTGTCTCTAGAGCGTATCCCCGAAATGATAGCGGTAAATCAGTAAGTGACATCATAGATCGCACCATATCTAATAGAGTGCGATTACGACGTTCGGACACACCATTTCTCTGAGGTGTTCCAGGCGGCGTGAGTTGTGAAACTATTCCACATTTTCTTAAGTGCGTACCAAATTCGTGACTTAAATATTCTCCCCCACGATCTGATCGTAGGAATTTTATCTTTCGGTCACGTTGATTCTCTACCTCATTCTGAAATTCCTTGAACTTTTCAAAGGTCTCAGACTTGTGTTTCATTAAGTAGACATACCCATATCTACTCAAGTCATCAGTGAGAGTGAGAACATAAGGATATCCTCCGCGAGCCTCAACGCTCATTGGACCGCACACATCAGTATGTATGATTTCCAATAAGTTGGTTGCTCGCTCCATAGTTCCAGAGAACGGAGTCTTGGTCATCTTGCCCATGAGTCATGGCTCGCATGTGTCAAACGATTCATAATCTAGAGACTCTAAAAGTCCATTAGCATGGAGCTTCTTCATGCGCTTGACACCAATGTGACCAAGGCGGCAGTGCCAAAAGTATGTGGGACTATCGTTATCAACTTTACATCTTTTGGCATTCACACTATGAATATGTGTAACATTACGCTCGAGATTCATTAAGAATAAACCATTCACCAGCGGGGCATGACCATAAAACATATCACTCATATAAATAGCACAACCATTATTCTCGTATTTAAATGAGTAGCCATCTCGAATTAAACGAGATCTTGATACAATGTTCATGCTCAAAGCTGGTGCTAAATAACAATTATTGAGGTTCAAAACTAATCCCGTAGGTAAATGTAGAGGTAGTGTGCCGACGGCGATCACATAGACCTTGGAACCATTCCCGACGCGCATCATCACCTCGTCCTTCGCCAGTCTCCGCTTATTCTGCAACTCCTGCTTTGAGTTACAAATGTGAGCAACCGCACCGGTATCAAATACCCAGGAGCTACTACGAGCACTGGTAAGGTACACATCAATTACATGTATATCACATATACCTTTGGTTTTGCCGGCCTTCTTGTCCGCTAAGTACTTGGGGCAGTTCCGCTTCCAGTGACCACTTCCCTTGCAATAAAAGCACTCAGTCTCAGGCTTGGGTCCATTGCTTGACTTCTTCCTGGCATCTGGCTTACCAGGCGCGGCAACTTCCTTGCCGTCCTTCTTGAAGTTCTTCTTTCCCTTGCCTTTCTTGAACTTAGTGGTTTTATTCACCATCAACACTTGATGTTCCTTTCTGATCTCTACCTCTGCTGATTTCAGCATTGAATATACCTCAGGAATGGTCTTTTCCATCCCCTGCATATTGAAGTTCATCACAAAGCTCTTGTAGCTTGGTGGGAGCGACTGGAGGATTCTGTCAATGACCACGTCATCCAGGAGATTAACTCCCAGCTGAGTCAAGCGGTTGTGCAACCCATACATCTTGAGTATGTGCTCACTAACAGAACTGTTTTCCTCCATCTTACAGCTAAAGAACTTGTCGGAGACTTCATATCTCTCGACCCGGGCATGAGCTTGGAAAACCATTTTCAGCTCCTCGAACATCTCATATGCTCCGTGTTGCTCAAAACGCTTTTGGAGCCCCGGTTCTAAGCTGTAAAGCATGCTGCACTGAACGAGGGAGTAATCATCAGCACGAGACTGCCAAGCGTTCATAACGTCTTGGTTCTCTGGGATTGGCGCTTCACCTAGCGGTGCTTCTAGGACATAGTCTTTCTTGGCAGCTATGAAGATGATCCTCAGGTTCCGGACCCAGTCCGTATAGTTGCTGCCATCGTCTTTCAGCTTGGTTTTCTCTAGGAACGCGTTGAAGTTCAGGTGGACATGAGCGTTGGCCATTTGATCTACAAGACATATTGTGAAGATTTTAGACTAAGTTCATGATAATTAAGTTCATCTAATCAAATTATTTAATGAACTCCCACTTAGACAGACATCCCTCTAGTCATCTAAGTGAAACACGATCCGAGTCAACTAGGCCGTGTCCGATCATCACGTGAGACGGACTAGCTAACATCGGTGAACATCTTCATGTTGATCGTATCTACTATATGACTCATGCTCGACCTTTCGGTCTTCCGTGTTCCGAGGCCATGTCTGTACATGCTAGGCTCGTCAAGTCAACCTAAGTGTATTGCGTGTGTAAATCTGGCTTACACCCGTTGTATTCGAACGTTAGGATCTATCACACCCGATCATCACGTGGTGCTTCAAAACAACGAACCTTCGCAATGGTGCACAGTTAGGGGGAACACTTTTCTGGAAATTATTATGAGGGATCATCTTACTTACTACCATCGTTCTAAGTAAACAAGATGAAAAACATGACAAACATCACATGCAATCATAATAGTGACATGATATGGCCAATATCATGTAGCTCCTTTGATCTCCATCTTCGGGGCTCCATGATCATCTTCGTCACCGGCATGACACCATGATCTCCATCATCGTGTCTCCATGAACTTGCTCGCCAACTATTACTTCTACTTCTATGGCTAACGCGTTTAGCGATAAAGTAAAGTAATTTACATGGCGTTTCTCAATGACACGCAGGTCATACAAAAATTAAAGACAACTCCTATGGCTCCTGCCGGTTGTCATACTCAACGACATGCAAGTCGTGATTCCTATTACAAGAACATGATGTCATACATCACATATATATCATCATCATTCATCACAACTTTGGCCATATCACATCACAAGACACTTGCTGCAAAAACAAGTTAGACGTCCTCTAATTGTTGTTGCAAGTTTTTACGTGGCTTCTATAGGTGATCTAGAAAGAACGTTTTCTTACCTACGTTAAAGCCACAACGTGATTTGCCAACTTCTATTTACCCTTCATAAGGACCCTTTTCATCGAATCCGCTCCAACTAAAGTGGGAGAGACAGACACCCGCTAGCCACCTTATGCAACTAGTGCATGTCAGTCGGTGGAACCTGTCTCACGTAAGCGTACGTGTAAGGTCGGTCCGGGCTGCTTCATCCCGCAATACCGCTGAAGAAAAATAAGACTAGTAGTGGCAAGAAAGTTGACAACATCTACGCCCAGAACAAATTGTGTTCTACTCGTGCAAAGAGAACTACGCTTAGACCTAGCTCATGATGCCACTGTTGGGGAACGTTGCAGAAAATAAAAAATTTCCTACGTTCACCAAGATCAATCTATGAGTTCATCCAGCAACGAGAGAGAGGAGTGCATCTACATACCCTTGTAGATCATGAGCGGAAGTGTTCAAGAGAACGGGGTTGAGCTAGTCGTGCACATCGTGATCCAATCACCGGAGAACCTAGCGCCGAACGGACGGCACCTCTGCGTTCAACAGACGTACGGTCAGCGTGACATCTCCTCCTTCTTGATCCAGCAAGGGGGGAGGAGAGGTTGATGAAGATCCAGCAGCACGATGTCGTGGTGGTGGATGCAGCAGGGATTCCAGCAGGGCTTCGCCAAGCGCTACTGGAGGAGGAAGAGGTGTCACGGGAGGGAGAGGGAGGCGCCAAGGCTTAGGGTGCGGCTGCCCTCCCTCCCCTCCACTATATATAGGGGCTAAGGGGATGCATGCCCCCCTTGGAGATCCCATCTAGAGGGGGGGGCGGCCCCCGGGGCAACGGCCCCCTTAGGGTTTCCAACCAGGGGGGCGCATGCCCCCTCGGGGGGGGGGGGGGGAATGGCCCCCTAGGGTTTCCAACCCTAGGCGCCTTGGGCCCTTGGGTGGGGCGCACCAACCCACCAGGGTCTGGTTCCCACGCCACTTCAGCCCATGGGGCCCTCCGGGATAGGTGGCCCCACCCGGTGGACCCCCGGGACCCTTTCGGTGGTCCTGGTACAATACCGGTGACCCCCAAAACTTTCCCGATGGCTGAAACCTGACTTCCTATATATAATTCTTCACCTCCGGACCATTCCGAAACTCCTCGTGACGTCCGAGATCTCATCCGGGACTCCGAACAACTTTCGGGTTACTGCATACTCATATCTCTACAACCCTAGCGTCACCGAACCTTAAGTGTGTAGACCCTACGGGTTCGGGAGATATGCAGACATGACCGAGACGCCTCTCCGGTCAATAACCAACAGCGGGATCTGGATACCCATGTTGGATCCCACATACTCCTCGATGATCTCATCGGATGAACCATGATGTCGAGGATTCAATGAACCCCGTATTCAATTCCCTTTGTCAATCGGTACGTTACTTGCCCGAGACTCGATCGTCGGTATCCCAATACCTCGTTTAGTCCTGTTACCGGCAAGTCACTTTACTCGTACCGTAATGCATGATCCCGTGACCAGACACTTGGTCACATTGAGCTCATTATGATGATGCATTACCGAGTGGGCCCAGAGATACCTCTCCGTCATACGGAGTGACAAATCCCAGTCTCGATTCGTGCCAACCCAACAGACACTTTCGGAGATACCCGTAGTCACCTTTATAGTCACCCAGTTACGTTGTGACGTTTGGCACACCCAAAGCACTCCTACGGTATCCGGGAGTTGCACAATCTCATGGTTAAGGAAATGATACTCGACAATTGGAAAAGCTCTAGCTAAACGATCTACATGATCTTTGAGCTATTCTTAGAATTGGGTCTTGTCCATCACATCATTCTCCTAATGATGTGATCCAGTTATCAACGACATCCAATGCCCATAGTCAGGAAACCATGACTATCTGTTGACCAACGAGCTAGTCAACTAGAGGCTCACTAGGGACTTGTTGTGGTCTATATATATATTCACACGTGTATTACGATTTCCGGATAACACAATTATAGCATGAATAATAGACAATTATCATGAATACAGAAATATAATAATAACCATTTATTATTGCCTCTAGGACATATTTCCAACACATGGGTGGTGGCGGCGGAGGTTACCCATCTCTCTCACCCTCTCTCCTCTCTCCTCTCTCCTCTCGGTACTGTGGCGTAGTCGAAGCAGCAGCAGCCCAAAGAAAGTGACGTGTGGAAGAAAGTGGGTCGGCCCACTCAAGAAATCACGCTCACTATTTTTGTCCCGTTCCGTTTCGTTGTACTACTTATTCCTTTGGCACATGTATGCACGTGCTTTAATTTGCTAGGTGTACAAGGCACTTGTTTTGTACTGACATTTCTTTTTTGTTTTGTACATACATGTCTAACAAAAACTTGTTTTGTACAGACGAGAAAAGTTTAAAAGCAAATTGAGCACTTTTTGTAAGAATTAGTTCCTGCTCTAGTTACATTGTTCTTTGATAAAGTTTGACTTGCTTAGATTTTGTTAGGGACAAACTATGGGGGAATCGATCTATCTTTCTCACAGTGGCAATTTAGTCTGGTACATGCTGGATTACAAGAATGGATCGAATGGGAGAACTAGGGTTCGTGCCGCCGCCGCCGGGTTTCTTGTTCCACTGGATGATTGGCCTTCGGGGGGAGGGATGCGCCTTAAGTAGCCAGCCGGCTGGGTGGGCCTCAACGAGTCCACTGCGGCCCAGTGACTATTGGGTTGGGCCGCTTGGTCCTTGTGGGTCGAGAGGGAGCAATGGAGTCGCTGCCGCCTGGGTCCTTCTTGTCAGCGACGGTTGCTGGGTTCGTAGCAGTAGAGGCGCTGACATCCCCTCCTCCTTGTGGCGAGGCTTGCCCCCAAGCCTCTGCTGCTGGGAATCGAGCTTGGAGCGCCACACGGTCCTCCCATGTATCTTCAAGGGCTGACGCGTCCGACAAGCGAACGCGTACTTGCTCGATCATGGCGCCATTTTTCTTGCGCCACCGCTGCTGGAGGACTGCGATAGGAACCACTGGAGCGTCAGTACGATGCGGGAGTTCAGTTTGAGACAGCGTACCAGGCCACAGGCAGTGGCGTAGCTGAGACACATGGAAGACTGGGTGCACTTGAGCATGGGACGGCAACTCCAGTTTGTAGGCCGCATCGTTGATCTTGGCAATGATCTTGTATGGACCATAGTACTTGAACGCCAGTTTATGGTTGGCGCGGCGGGCAACAGAAGTCTGAATATATGATTGCAATTTGAGGTAGACCGAGTCGCCCACGGAGAAGACCCGTGGAGACCACCGCTTGTCTGCTTGAGCTTTCATGTGCTGTTGTGTTGTAGCAGGTCCTGAATGACAGCGCGCCCATCCAGCCAAGAGTGCAGCGCTGGCACAGTGCACTCACTGGTGGGAGTGATTCCCCAATGTCTTGGTTCATGCCCAAACAGGCTTTGAATGGCAACATCCCTATGCTGGAATGTTGTGAAGTGTTGTACCAGAACTGTGCCAATGGGATCCAGTGGCTCCACCTGGTTGGGCAAGCATGCATGAAACAGCGGAGATAAGTTTCAACACACTGGTTGACTCGCTATGTTTGCCCGTCGGTTTGCGGATGATTAGCCGTGCTCAGCCTCAGCTGTGTGCCTGCATACTTGAAAAGTTCCTGCCAGAAGTGACTTGTGAAGACGGGGTCGCGGTGCGACACAATTGAGGCTGGAAATCCATGAATTATGTAGACACTGTTCATGTAGATTAGCGCCACTTTGGCAGTAGTATAAGGGTGCGCCAGTGGGAGGAATTGGCTGAATTTGGTGCGCTTTTCAACAATCACCCAGAGGCAGTTGAATTTACTGGATTGGGGTAGCCCGTCGATGAAGTCCATGGTAATCATCTCCCATGGTTGTTCGGGAATTGGAAGTGGCTGGAGCAGGCCCGGGGACGCTGATCTGTCCGGTTTTGCTTGTTGGCAGACTAGGCAGCAACGCACAAACTACAGAATATGTGTCTTCATTTTTGGCCAGGCGAAGAGTCGACGGATGCGCCGGAAGGTTGCTGGGAACCCAGAGTGCCCAGCCATAGGACTGTCCTGAAACGCTGATATGATCTTCTGTTGAAGTGCCATGGAGCCCCCAAGCCAAATACGCCCTCGGAACCGGAGAATCCCATTCTGCAAAGTGAACCTGCCTTTCAGGTCTTCCTTGAGAGCCAGTTGTTCCAACTGTTTCTATGCCTGCGGGTTACAGTTGTAACTGGTTGCAACATCCTCAAGCCAAGATGGTTGGCAGGAAGTGACAACAGAAAGTATCTCGAGAGAGCTTGCGCGCGATAGGGCGTCAGCTGCTGTGTTTCCAGTCCCCCTTTTGTACTGTATGGTATAGCGCAGGCCCAACAGCTTAGTGAAAGCACGCTGCTGCCAGGGGTAGAAAGGCGATGTTCCTCCAAGTGTATCAGACTCTTCTGATCGGTGTGGATGACAAATTCGCTGTGCTGGAGGTAGGGCCGCCATTGGTCCACAGCTACGACAATGACGAGGTACTCCTCGTAAGTGGAAAGGCCTTGGTACCGCAGGCTCAAACTTTTTCTCATGAAAGCGATGGGATGCCCTTCCTGCCGCAAGACAGTGCCGATTCATTTGTCTCACGCATCTTTCTCGATCGTGAAGGTCTTGGTGAAGTCCGGCAATGCCAAAACAGGGGTCGTGATCAGTGTTGCTTGAGCAGGTCGAATGCTTGGGCAGTGTTGTTGGTCCAGACAAACGGAGTCCCTTTCTTGAGCAGATTGAACAGGGGCTTGGCAATGATGTCGAATCCCCGAACGAAGCGGCGATAATAGCACGCGAGTCCGAGGAATTGCTGGACCTATTTGGCATCTTGAGGGGTCAACCAGTCTTGCACATCATGAATTTTACTGGGTTTCATGGCCACACCTTCTGTGCTGATAACATGACCCAAATACGAGAGTTGCTGCTGGACAAACTCACACTTGAACCGCTTGACTTTCCACTGGTCTTTACGCACGAGCTCAAGGACTTCTCTGATATGAGAAACATGATCTTCCCAGGTGCGACTGAACACATGATATCATCGAAGAATAAGACCACGCAATGCCTGAGGAGGGGATGTAGGGTGTCGGTCACAGCACTGATAAATGCAGGGTGTCCCAAAACTTTGTCAAGGACACCGAGGAGGGGAGGGTTGCGGCGGTGGTGGAGGCGGAAGTGGCGGCGGAAGCCGGGGTCAGAGACGAGGAGACGCCAGCGCCTGTAGACGGCGGAAACTCGGGGGAGGGAGGACGGCTGCGGGTCGAGGCGGAGGAGGATCTCGGAGAGCAGGTTGTCATCATCCAGGGGCGGCGCCGCCGTCGACCGTGGGCGTGGGTGGTGGCGGCGGAGGTTACCCATCTCTCTCACCCTCTCTCCTCTCTCCTCTCGGTACTGTGGCGTGGTCGAAGCGGCAGCAGCCAAAGAAAGTGACGTGTGGAAGAAAGTGGGTCGGCCCACTAAAGAAATCACGCTCACTATTTTTGTCCCGTTCCGTTTCGTTGTATTCCCTGGGCACATGTACGCACGTGCTTTAATTTGCTAGGAATACAAGGCACTTGTTTTGTACTGACATTTCCTTTTTGTTTTCTACATACATGTCTAACAAAAAAAAAATTGTACATACGAGAAAAGTTTAAAAGCAAATTGAGCACTTTTTGTAAGAATTAGTTCCTGCTCTAGTTACATTGTCCTTGATAAAGTTTGACTTGCTTAGATTTTCAATATCTTTCAAGTGTGTCATTGTTAATACTTACTTGTTCACAAAATAATAGTTCATGTCACTGGATCATGTTCACTAAATGACTATTTCCATGCAAAGCCAGGCAGTGGAGTCTCTCCTCCTTCGATTGGTTCTGGTTGGCGAGTCGTTCTTCCGAGAACCTTGGCAGAGACCTTGATGCCCGATGGGTTTGGAATATGTAGTGTTGGTCGGGCGTCTGGCCTGCTAGACCTCCAGCACGGGCGTCGGTAGTCGCTATCTGGTCCGGCTGGGCGGCCACGTGCGTCATTACCTCCATGGAGGCATCGTTGTGGTCCCTGCTCATGTCTCCGCAATCTCCTTCAGCCTTCGCCCCTTGGAGAAACCCTAGGTTATATGTCAAGACAAGTGTGGCGGTGCCATGTCGTCATTCGCCCCTTGGAGGGGTCACGATAGGTGCCGCTAGAGTACTCCAATGTGGCGGCAGGAGATGCTAGCTTCCAAATCTTGTCTGTGAAACTAGATGACGGTGTGACGCTCGTGTGGGGTTCTGAGGTGTGATGTGTGTCATTATCAGCACATCATGGGTGATGCCTTCCCTAATTCGGGCCCAGTTTTTCCTTCCAGTGGTTGGCACTCCTTATGCGCCATGGTAGGGGTATGTTGATCGTGGCAGCCTTGGGGTCGAGGTGTGTGACAATCATTGTGTAGCGGCCTTCCGGGCCCTATGCAAGGAAGGTCCTGTGAATATCTACTACTTTCTAAATTATGGAGCGCCTCTTCATCTGGTCATTGGTTGTTTGTCGAACCGTTCTTCTGGGAACCTTGTCTTAGAACACGATGTTGCTAAGTTGTGATTCAAATTTATATAAAGTATAAAGGCTAACTTCTGACGGAGCGGAGAGGAGCAGAGGCCCGTCGCCGGGAGGTGGACGATGACCGTGGTATGGGTCGGTATTGATCTAGGTCACCTCTACTATATATATCCTTTGTAAGCTGTTGCATGGGATAAGTTCATCAGTTGTAAATCATGGGCGTTTGTAACCTCTCCCTATATAGTGAAGTTTCGCTGGCTGGCGCCCGTGGTTTTTTCTTCTTCGCATTGGAGGGGTTTTTCACGTTAAAATCTTGTGTCATTCTTCTTCAATTTATTGCATGTCATAGCTAACGGACGTTCAGTTACGGCCTCAACCGCCCACGATCGATGCTCATGTATAGCGGAGGTAGTTAACTTAATACAACTTGCTTGTAACCTTGCATAAAGGATGTCAAGACGATCAATATAATGTGTCAATTCCTCAACTCTTTCCTACATGGTATTAGTCTTCTAAATCCTTGGACTCTCGCTTCTGCTCCTCTCTGATGGACATCTTCTTTGATACCCCCTCGACTGGCAACAATGCCTTCACTGACCAGTTGTCGGTTCCTCTCTCCACACTCACCATGCTCCCACGTACATGTCACCCTCCAGCTCAAGCCACCAAACTTCACCCTCTTATCAAGGAGGGGAGGATTGCGGCGGTGGTGGAGGCGGAAGCGGCGGCAGAAGCCGGGGTCGGAGACGAGGAGACGCCACCGCCTGCAGACGGCGGAAGCGCGGGGGAGGGAGGACGGCTGCGGGGGGAGGCGGAGGAGGATCTCGGAAGCAGATCGTCATCATCCAGGGGCGCCGCCGCCGACGTCCGTGGGCGTGGGTGGTGGCCGCGGAGGCTACCCATCTCGCCCTCCTCTCACTACTTTTTTTTTGAGGCAATCTACTCTCAGTACTGTGGCGTGGTCGAAGCAGCAGCAGTCCAAAGTAAGTGATGTGTGGAAGTGGGTCGGCCCACTTAAGAAATCACGCTGAGTATTTTTTTTTCTTGTTTCATTGTGTTCCCTGGGCACATGTGCGCGCGCTTTAATTTGCTACTAGTAGAAGCGACTTGTTTTGTACTCATCTGTATTCCCTGGGCTTGTCTCCAAAAAAAAGAATCTGTATTCCCTGGGCACATGTGCGCGCATGCTTTTCTTGTCTGTACTCCCTCCGCTTCTTTTTAGTCCACGCACGAGTACTACAAACGAGAAAAATTTAAATGCAAATTGAGCACTTTTTGCATTGCAACCTCCTGCCCTCTTGTTTTTGTTAAACTTTGACTTGCTTAGATTTCCAATATCTTTCAAGTGTGTCATTGTTAATACTCCCTCCGTTTCTTTTTAGTCTGCATATAAGATTTGGTGAAAGTCAAACTTTGTAAAGTTTGATCAACTTTGTAGAAAAAAGTATGAACATCTACAATACTAAAGTTATATGGTATGAAAATTAATTTCATGATGCATCTAAGAATATTGATTTCATACCGTGAATCTTGATATTTTTTCCTATAAACTTATATTAGTCAAAGTTAACAAAGTTTGACTTTGACCAAACCTTATATGAAGACTAATATATATTAGGGAGTACAGACGAGAAAAGTTTAAGAGCAAATTGATCACTTTTTGCATCCTCGTTATAAGGGATAGAGATGGAGATTGGTGGAATTGATGTTTATTGCTTGAGCCTCGTAGACATATATATATAGGAGTACATGATTTTACTTGGAGTACAAGATAAGTCAGAATACTTCTTAGTCTATCCTACGTTTCCAATACAATCACGATACTCAACATTGACTCATTGATATTTTGTGAATTTTCTAACAAACTCAATTTGTGCCATTTATTAGCAAAGGACATGCTGAAATTTTCTATGAACCAAGTTGGTACTAACTTCCTTCCTTATATCATGCATGTTAGGTCGAGTTATATAATTGATCGGAGTATAAAAGGGTTCTTATCATTTGCCTTGAAACACATGACACAAGGAGTCGCAAGGAGTTATGTTACCCATATAATTGATCGAAGTATAAAAGGGTTCTTAGCATTTGCCTTGAAACACGGCCGTTCTGACGAAGTGGAGAGGCTCATTTGCTCATGCACGGTTTAATAGAGTATTATACATGTGGACGAGTCATAGACATGAGGATGTTGGCGACCTACATGAAGAAGCGGGGAAATTAATGGTAGAACATCAAGGAGTGATGGAGCACCAACAGGTGCCTGAATATGATGAAGAGGCCAACGCGGTGGACACCCAAGACACGTTAGCTACAATGTTGTATGAGCCGCATGTTCTAGAGCTGTTTCTGAAGAAGACGACTAACGAAAGAGCGACTCATCGAGAGGCTAAAAAGTTCGTCAAATTCGAGGAAGCCTGGAGAACTCCATTTTATCCCCGTTGCAAAGAGGAGCACACAAAATTGAATATCACGCTCAAACTTATAGAACATCAAGGCAAAATACAAAAGTTTAGACGCAAACCTCGATGACCTATTGGAGTTTCTACATGAAGTTTTTCCGAGGGGAACATGTTGCCCAGTAGTATCGAGGAGGCCGAGAAGGTCGTGTGCCCTCTCGACATGACATGCCTCCCTTTCCATTTCTTTGTTTAATGGGGCAGTGGGTGGAGAAAAGAGAGAAGAACACTAGCAATCTTTTTAGTAGAACTTCATAAGTCCAAAAACAAATCTTCACCGCCTCGAGTACTTGTCATGCTAGCAAAAACTGCCCTGTGCAACCGAAGGGGTATCACTCTTATTTTCATTTCATGAGGGTGGGCCGAAAGGCAAAACGTTCCTTAGCAAAACAAGAAAAAATCTTTCACCCTTATGAATCTAGTCTTCTTTTTTAAATAGTAGAATCCATAGTCGGATTATCGAAGAGTGTATAGAGGAGACAGTGTGTGTTAGTATTTTTTTTTTAGGAAAGCGAGTGTGTCAGTTAAATTAAATATAAGGTTTCCTTGTTTTACAATCATATATACTTCCATTGTTCATTTTTTTAAGGCGTTTTAGACAGCTGAAATTGAACAGTTTCAGGTGTTGTCTTAAATGTCTAATATGCCTTACAAAATGAACAGAGGGAGTAGTTTTTTCCACCAATAAAAAGAAAGAGAGAGCCATATATAATTCTGTAAAATAAACATTATAGGATTCATGCTCCCCCCGCAGCCGTCTTCCCTTCCGCGTGCCTCCCTCGTCTGCAAGCGCCGGCGCCGTCTCCTCTCCGACCGCGGCTTCTCCCGCCGCTTCCGCCGCCACCACCGCGGCGCTCCCCTCCTCGGCTTTGTCGACAGACACAGCCTGTCCTTCGTACCTACCCTCGATGCCCCGGATCGTGTCCCGCCCGGCCGCTTCTCCCTGCAGCGCGGCGACGGCGACCGCTTCCTTTCCCTCAGATGCCGCCATGACCTCATACTCATTTTCGCCATATCGCCGAACAAAATCCTGGTGTGGGACCCCTTCACCGGCGACCAGCATTGCCTTGACATTCCCCCAGGGCCTGCGATACACGCGGAGAAGACAACCATCAACGGGGCGGTGTTTCGCGCCGGAGATCTCCGACACTTCCAGGTGGTGTTGACAGTGGCAGACAATGTGGGCAAGCGACACGGACGAGTGCTCGCCTGCGTTTACTCGTCAGAGGCTGGCGTATGGGATGATCTCATCACAACACAGCTTCCGCCCCTTGTACTTGTAAGTGCCACTTTTCCTCCAACTTTTGTTAATACGGGCATGCCTGCTGTGCTGGCTGGGGGTTCCCTTTACTGGACGCTTGTTGGGAATTTTGTTGGAGTTCTTGAGTTTGATTTGGAGAATCAAAGCCTAGCTGTGATACGGGTGCCAGTGCATATGATTAAAGAGGCGAATTATGCATTCACGATTATGCGGGCAGAGGATGGTGGCCTTGGTTTACTCTTCCTGGCAGACGGCCATAGCATTCAATTATGGAAAAGGAAGACTGATCGTGATGGTGTTGCTTCATGGGGCTTGGAAGAACTATTGACCTGAACAAGCTACTTTCCCTGGATTCACGGGGCCTTACGATACTAGGGCTCGCTGAGGAAAATAATGTGGTGTTCTTGTGGACAAGCGGTGTCCTTTTTATGGTCAATCTTGAGTCGTTGCAGTTCAAGAAACTTTGGGAAACCAACTTCCTTAGTACTTATCATCCATTGGAAGGCGTCTACACTGCAGGTGATAGCATGCCTTCACATATCGGTTGTAACAAAACCAAGTCATTTTATAATTGGTTGCCGGCACACGATTACCTTTCATGTTAACTTAATATTTTTAAGTAGTGTCATATCAGTTGTTTCTTCTGCTGCTTGATGACCTCTTCTGTCAGTTGTGGGATATGGCAGGCGATTTATCTTCCTGTAGTATTTCTGTTCCGAATTTTGTGTGGTGGTGAAGTGGCGTTTTGTGTAATGATTATGATTTGTAGAAACAAAATCTGTTAGTGGTATTATATGCTCTGCACCAGGCGGTGGGCTGCAATTGGTCTATTGTTAGCTTCAATTCTCTATCTTTTGTTGTTCTACTCGGAGCCAATAAGCTGCTTTCATCAGCTTATTATGTGAATATCCATACAACAAAAAAATGATGACAAAGATTAGCAAATTCTTTCTGTAGTATTGAACTCAATTTCACTATTGCGTGCCTACTCACATATACAGGAATCGTATAATGGCAGTTTCAGTGCATAGTTGTGGTAGAGTTTTTTCTCAAGAGTTGGAAGTTGAAAATAACTGAAATATCAGATAAGTAGAATAGGTACATTTTGAAGCTTAAAGCTAGTTCTGTTTTCCTTCATTCAGTATTTATTATCTATGCTAATCTCGCTAATAAATCCATAATGATGAATTTGTTTAAATTTTAGAATAATTGTTCATTTTGCCACTTTGAGGAGTCTCACTGAGGCTGCCAAGTCCATTTTTAACTGGGAAACTAATACTTCTGTTCATTTCACTTTTAAGGGCTAAATTTGTTTCAAGATAATCTAAATCCAAATAGTCAGAAATCACAGTCATTTTTGTGCTAGGAATTATTAGTATGATTGTGTTTTTATTTTCCTGATATGTTGTGGAACAAAACTCCGCCTATGTCTTCTAGGCATAGCCGGTCCCAAGCCCGGGTAAAGGAGGAGGGTTGTGATAGGCTTGGGGAGCCAACGTAAAAACTAGCCAGTCCCATGGGTATGAAACCCATTTGAGCGAGAGTAGTACTAGGATGGGTGATCTCCTGGGAAGTCCTCGTGAAAGGGTTTCATATATAAGGGTTGTGATAGGCTTGGCGAGCCAACGTAAAAACTAGCTAGTCTTTTGGGTATTAAACCCATTTGGACGAGAGTAGTACTAGGATGAGTGACCTCCTGGGAAGTCCTCGTGAAAGGATTTCATATCTAGCCTACCCCAACTTCTTTGGGATAAAAGGCTTCGTAAGTAAGGATATGTTGTGGAACGAACTTATAATTTGAGATAACCTGTCTCTTATGACCAGCTAATGGTCTGAGTGTGCATGTTCTTCATTTATACAGTATTCATCAGCATACACTGTTCCCGCACATTCTTTAAATTTTACAGCAGTTGTGGTTTTGTTTATATTTTCCTAATTTTTATGAAAAATGAGTTTTTTTCCTCAAATTACAGGTGCGAGTTTACATAAATATCTCGTTCTCATATCTATTTGTCTTTTCGCTGGAAGTACAATGGTTGTTACTTGTTTGACTTGTGCTTGAAGAAAGAGGCATTGGTGATGAACATGATGCAGCTGATATTTTGCACCTTACATAAGACGATTATCCGGTTAATTATGCTCTTGTGATGAACTGGTGTAGCAGGTAAGCTTATGTTCTGTATGTAAGCTGAGATATCTGAACAAAATGTATTGCTTTCTTTTTTACTGTCATTTCTCAAGTACCAATTCCAAGAGAGGTCTGTAAGATTTTCTGTACAACTCTTCACTTAGTTATTCACCTGGCCACCTTCTTGCTTTGGTGCCTGGCTGCATCTGAATATTTTCTCCAGGCCTTGCTTTCTCATCCGTTCCTCAACAGCTCTCCATTCTCTTTCCTATCCTTCAACCACCTCCCTTCTATTTTATTTGCTGATGTTCTATCCCCTCTCTACTATGGATGTGCAACTTTGCTTGCCTTCCCAGTCCATCTTGCTGTCATCTTTCAGTTTACCTCCTCCTTAGTACCCCCCCCCCCCCCCCCCCCCCCGCCCCAGTTTCTTTTGGCAATGCGGATTTTTCTCTCTGTAGCTCCTCAGACCACTCAGGACTCAGGACCCTTGCCCTTTTCATGGATATATTGGCATAATGAAATTGCATCCTCTTTCGTGTTATATATGGGATTTTTTTGTTTCTTTTACTTCTACCAGTTGCTACATGCCTTTGACTGGTTTTTCTTGGTTATGGATCTATCAAGTCCTAGTGTGATTTTTATGTTGTTACCTTTAAGTAAGTAGTTGATGACCATTTGCTTCATATTTTCCTTTATTTAAACAGGATAACTATGGCATTCAATGCAGCTTATTTTTATGGTACCTAGTAAACTAATGATCTTCATAATACTCGGAGATCATGTTTTCATCAAGTTTTATATTCTATTTATCTTTTTGCTCACGTTTATTGCAGTTTTATGGATGATTATTCTAGCGTAAGGCAGTTTGCTTAAATGTTTTCTTAGTGTATCTCTTAGTCTATTTTGATTTCGGTCATGAGTCATTATGGTCCCTAATTTGCTTTGTCTGGTCCAAACTATATGTAGCACGATTAAAAATGTGATTGAAATGGCACGACTAGATTCCCCGTAAAAACTGCTTTCGTCACAAATTGCATTTTTTACTATCATCTTAATATTATCAGTAAAACTAGGGGTCAAAGTATTGTTTTTGATATTGTGGAGAAGGAAAAACGCATCTATTTTTGGCTGAAGGAAGTGTGTCTATTAATAAAATGATGCAAGATCCCTTAGTTGATACTTCTACTACACGAGTTTAATAAAATTTCATTTTTGAGCAACTAGCTAGCTCTCTACTCCCTCCGTTACTAAATGTAAGTCTTTGTAGAGATTTCACTATACACCGCATACGGGTGTATATAGATGCATTTTAAGTTTAGATTCATTCATTTTGCTCCGTATGTAGTTCATCTGCCGAAAAAGGGTTTCCCCCCGCTTTGTATACAAAGCAACCAACCGATACATCTCACGATAGGTGCTGGGGCGGAAGCAGCACAGTCACGCCCAAAAGAAAAGAAGAGAAAATACAAGAGAAACAAATGCCAACAACGGCAGATCGACAAAACGAAGAAGCCTCGTGGCCGCTGCACCCAACGAAGAACGCCCACCAAGCTCCGAGCCTCCGAAGCACCGGTACCAATCAGCACCTCCAAGGAGGGACGCGACGATGACGACGCTGCTGCCAAGGGTTTCCCCCGGTACACTGTGAGGAGAGAGAAAGGGTAGCCCCGACGCCCTCCAGGAAGGTTAGGAGGTACCCACAAGTGCCACCGCATCGGTGTCGGCCAAGCCAACAGGGATTTCTCCCGATCCCAACCTCCACCTTAGGCACTCCAGAGCTCGCCACCACACAGACCCTTACCCTACGCCAACCCGGTCACGAAGCTTCCCACGCCGTCTCACCACGGCACCGTGAAGCATGGTCCGCACAAGGAAGAAGAGGAGCCGGGACTAGGGCAGCAGCACCGTCGGCACGCGGGAGGGCCCCACCTCCACCGTCGAAGCCGGTAGCTGACCGGACGCAATAGCAGGAACATACCAGGCCCGTGGCCGCACAGGCCCGGCCGGGATCTCCGAGGCCCGTAAAGTTCCCGCCTTCGCGCTGCAGCCGGCACGCCGTCGACGCCGCCGCCCCTGTCCAAGCCGCTCCCTTGCCTCCTCGCACACCACCACGCGCACCGCCGGCCACCACCACCAGGTCGCCGGACCGCCATCGGCCGAACCGCACCACCGCCGCACGCCCGCGACGGAGAGGAAACCAGCGCAGCCGCCGGCAGCTCGAAGCCGAGCCCCCGCTGCCGCCCACGCCGCCCGCAGCCCGCGCTGTCTGCCGGGCGGATCGGCCACCGCGGCGAGACGCGCCCCACCGCGCAGCGGGCCACGCAACGCCACGCGCCGCCAGGGGCAGCGTGCCGCCGCACCGCGGTGCCCCGCGCCCGCACCGCGTCCGCACACGGAGGAGGAGCCCGCGCCGCCCCATCTCACGCGGAGGAGGAGGAAGGAGACGCCCCGCCGCCGCCGGCGCCGGTCGGGCTTTGCCCGGCCGCGCCCCCTGGCGGCGGCGAGGGAGGAGGGAGGAGACAGGGGGGCCGACGGCGGGTGGATCTGGGCGTCCGCCCCGGCCGCCTCGCGGGTGGCGGCGCGGGGGGAAGGGTTTCGGGGAGGACGGAAGTCGCAGTCAGCTGAATGACAGATTCTGGCCTCAATTATTTGCCGAGATTCATGTAGTTCATCTAATGGAATCTCTATAAAGACTTATATTTAGGAACGGAGGGAGTACATTTCTAAAGAGTATGTCCATACGAGGTAGAAACCAGTTGATTCAACTTTGCTACTCCATGAGCCTCTTATATGCTCATGATAAGCTTGGATCTCCAATAGTTCCCTCTAATGGAGTTATTTGAACCACTGATTTCTTGGCCTTTACTGACAACAGAATAACAGATGTAGGCCAAAACCTGATAATATGCTAACAATAAGATTTGAAGGTGTGGTGGTAAAAATGAACTGTTCTCCTGCAGGGGTTCTCTGTTTCTTGTGTTTTTTTTTTCACTAATACTGACTGTTTTTTTTTTTTTTGAGAAACTAATACTGACTGTTGAGACGGTTCAGTTTCGGAGGATCTGGTGCAATTTCCACAATCCTAGTGAAGCTGATGTTTACTGTTTTAAGTCGCACAAAAATTGAGCTACATAAATTTAACCGTTTTTCTATGAATGTATTGTACAAATTGGTTTGGCTGATGATTGAAAATTGGCTGCTCCGCAGGTATCTAGGACTACATTCTGGTGGCCAAGATGCAGAAGTGCGTTATGTGCTGTGCACGGGGTCTGTGACGTGCTCTTCAGAAATTGGGCCTCCGTACTAGTCGGTTGTAGTAAGACTTGTAGGCACTCACCGTCTATTGTCAGTGACCTGCTTGAATTAACGTTTACTTGCGGTTTGTTTGCTTGATGCCTTCTTGAGCAAGCACGTTGAGAGGCCAACTCACTTGTGAGTTGTGTGTGTGCGACTCCTTTCAGTATCGTTTGCCAGCCTTTTTATATTCCATGTTGACATCGTAGATTAAAAAATTGTATCTCAAAATGACATTACGCTGATCATGAAGGTGCTTGAATCCTGGAGAAGTGACATCCTGTGTTTGTCACCAGAATGCCTAGGATGTGAGTTCTGTTTATTTGCTGTTTGCTGTTCACGCCACGTAAAGTTTTACCTTCTACTCTGTGCTGGCATGAATTATTTTGGTGGAGTTACATTCCGAATGTAGTTTGCTTGCAAGTATTTACTCATTTTCCCACTGATTTTGCAATCTGCATCTCTATGCTAAGCAGAGGTTGGTGAATAGACAAGAGACAACAACCTTTCACTGTACAAGACTGATTATGAAGATCTTGTCTAGGGAACCAAAGATCAGGGAGTGGTGATCGATCACTGATAGGGGTATGTTCTTCCAAGTAGTGAATGGCAGGCTTTTGATGGGTTGGCTGACATTTGAATTTTAAGAAATACAATTTCAAGTTTCTTCCTCGCAGAAAATATAAACATTTTTTTACAGGAAATCTGTGGGCGTTATTAACTACAGGAAAACCAACACCGACCTTCAGATGCTAAATCACTGCTAGAACTTATTGCATAGAACCCCGATAAATCATCCTCAAATCTACAATGTAGTAAATGAACTTCAAATTCACAACATGTGCTGGCAATGGCAAACATGTCATGATAGAAAAATCACCTCAAGTGCATCTTTTGGACAGATACTCAGGCCAATAGCATGGTAATCATTTTGGTAGGCTTCGACGGTTTTTTTTTTCACTAGTATAATTATTAACTATATTCATATGCTAAAGCACCCTTTAAAAAATAATGTTATGTACAGAATAATGATAAATCTTCCTAAAGCAACAATGTGATACCTGGAGCTCGAACATACAATCGAGTGAAGGAAATGTGATAAATAGGTCTGTAGTTATGACAGAGCTCATCTCAAGTGCAACGACAGTGAGGAGCAGGACCAAATGTTTCTAGGAGAACATCTAGCACTCTTCCAGGTTATGCGTGATACAACCTTGGTAGGAGACCTGAGCTCCTTGAGCTTGCCTCGGCCTGGGAGCAGCGAGTGAGGTGCGCCCTGTAGTTCATCTGGATCAACAAGACAGTGCATTGCAAGGGAGCAGGATTCTCAAGCTAATATCATGTCACAACAAAGTCCAATCTATAGCCATTACAACACATATCTTGACCGTGGAAACCACATCCTCTCAAGTTCTAATGTTTTTGTCAAATTTAACCAGATATATGCATGGAAAATCCAATGAAAATCCTAATTTTGTAAGGTCTCTCCCCCCCCCCCCCCCCCCCACAAACACACACAAAACCCATTTTTTTACCCATATCAAAACCATTGCAACATCCAAAATCATGCCCATCTTTCGGATGGTGTTGCAGCCAACATTGTTGTCCTCTGCAAAGAAAAAGGACTCTAAAGCCCACCATTCAACCTTATAGAAAAACGCACAGAGGATACAGATCTTATGATCACCGCAATCCACCTTTCGAGATCCAATTAATCTCAACCATCAAACCAGGTCAAAACAACGGTCTAGAATGCTTCAATGCTGAGCGCTCAACATGTTTAGTGTGTAATTAATATGATACCAACTATCAATGTTAGTGCTAATCTCACAAAATTAATGCCCAAATAATATACTACCTAATACTAGTGTGTAATTAATATACCGCCTAATATTAACGTGCACTGCACATAGGCATTTACTAGTGTGTTCTAAGAAAACAATCCAAATATGTTGATGTATGCCTTAGTTAACACTCTCTATTCCATAATATAGTGCACAAAGTTTTTTGTTTCAAAGATGTCGTGGAATTGTCACGTCAGATGCCCTCGTGAAAGGACTTAGTTGTGGAGCCATCGCAACTAGGAAGCTCGAAGGGGTTAATCGGGACAAAGGACACGAGAGGTTTATACTAGTTCAGCCCCTTACGGTGAAGGTAAAGCCTACGTGTAGTTGGGTTGGTATTGATTGATGTTTCGATGACCAGGGAGCGAGATACGCTATGCCCGGCTCTCGATGAGTTGTTTCTTGCCCTAAGCCGCCAGCGGGCCGCCCCCTTATATACACGGGTGGACGCCCTGTGGCCTACAGAGTCCCGGCCGGCTCATAGACAGTGTCCGGCTCGGTGACTAGTTAATTCTACCTTATGTTACAAGTCATGGCATTATGGCGGTTTACATACTATGGGCCTTAAGCCGCCTGTGGGCCTTAAACTCTTTATTGAACCGCCATCTTCTTGCTTGGTCTTGGGCTTCTTTCGGGTGAGTCTTCTTTGCATAACCCGGCCCTTCCTGGGCGGCTTACACAAATAGTTATATCCCCAACATTAGGCCCCCAGATTGATTTGAACCGGTTCATGTCGATCTTAAAATACCTTAAGAAATAAATCATCAGCCTTCTGCCTGTACAAAAGGTTTTCTTTAACCCGCCGTGACATCACCTTTTGGATCCGCATTAACCCGCCGTGACGTCATCTTTACTTAAGTTTATTATTTATTCCACCGCATCCTCCAACGGATCTTTGCTTTTACTGACCATTCCAAAAACCGAGGCGTCGGGGCCGCTGGATAATAATGTTTATCTCCTCATTTCTCGCGTCGTCTCAGCCAGCCCTTCCATATAAATAGGCACGACCTAGGTCTTCTTCATTTTCTTCCTCAGTCGTTCGTCTTCTTCCTCTCGCTGTCTCTCTGCCGCTCGAGCTCCGCCGCCGCCACCGTCGCAGATCTCCTCGTTCTCGTCAACTCAGGCCGCTGCATCAACCTGATTTGACCAGAGAAATGCGACGAACCTCCGCAGCAACTCTGCATCTGTAAGTTTCCTCCTTCGCATTCCTCAGATCTGCATTAGGACCTTCGAGTTCCTCGGTGTTCTTGGCTGTGCGTTAAGAACCCCTCATAGATTTCATCTCCACCGCCGTTTCTTGATCTTGAAGATGGTATAAACTGATGCGGTAGCTATTTCGCACCCGTTCTAAATGCAAGTAGATCCCTTTCCGTCGCACAGAGGCCCTGTTCGAGCCCTTGAGCTTCATCTGTGCCAGTTCTAGGTCTAGAAACATTTCTTTTCAGGATAGCTGTTTTATCCAAAATAATAGCCGCAACTTGTGAAACCTGTTTGTTCCACCCTAAAACAAAAAACGCCTCTGTCGAATATGTCTAACCACGACTGTCCATGTGGCCGGTTTAAGTAAATGACACTGATCTGTGAACCTTGCTTGCTTCTCGCGACTTAAGAAAATTTAACTACTCTTGACACCTGTAGCGGCTTAAATAGTGCTGCATAGTTACCCATATATCATTAGGCCCCTTCTTAAGCCGCCATCTTGAATAGACTTAAAATGTTTTCATCCGGGTTAAATTTGAACCGGAACCTTTTTCTTTGTCATAGGCTTCAATTTACATCATGGCACCTAAGGCAACCAAGGCTCCTGTGACCTGTAACTGGGTCCCATCCACTGTCACAAGGAGCAAATTGTCAGAATTTGTGAACTCTTGCCATCTGCCTAAGAAGGAGGTCATGTCTTATCGTGCCCCTGACAAACCTCAACCCAAAGAAGGGGAGGTGATAGTTTTTAGGATCGTATGAGCCGGGGATTTGCTCCACCCGGTTCAAAATTCTTTAGAGATGTTTTGCATTTCTTTGACCTCAGACCTCAAGACATCGGGCCCAATTCCGTGTCAAATATTTGCAACTTCCAAGTCTTCTGCGAGGTGTACCTGGGGGAAGAACCCAATCTGCTTTTGTTCAGAGAGCTTTTCTACTTAAACCGGCAGAATGAATGTGCCAACGGGCCCAGTCTTGAACATGGTGGCATTTCAATTCAACAGCGGAGAGACTGCCTTTTTCCTTATGTTGAACTGCCGAGTCATCCAAAGGATTGGAATCAGACGTGGTTCTATTGTCAAGACACTTCTCCGGCTGACAAGAACCCTCTGCCCGGCTTCCGTGCTCTGCGCCTTGAATCCAACCACCCGCTGGCGGATAAACTTTCTGATGTTGAACGTCTGCCACTTGCTCCCACTATTAGAAAAATCAAAGCTCTTTTGGGAAACGGCTTAGATGGCATCGACCTGGTCCGAGTCTGGGTTACTTGGCGAGTGCTTCCATTAAGCCGCTGCCCCGGCTTAATGTGCACTTACTCAGGCGAGAAGGATGACCCACTGCGTCATAGTCCCGACGACTTGCCGGATGATTTGGTGGAGGCTACGACCCAAACGTTGCTGAAAGAGGGCACAGTGACTAGTAACGCCTTTGGCTTACTTCCTTTCTGCAAGAAGAACCCGGCCCCCGCAGTGAGTCATCAATCCTCAATGAATACTCTTTTAGTGTATTACACCTTACTTTTACTTATAACCCCTTTATCTTTTTCACAGGCTGATGACAACTTCTAGAAGGTCAAGTATGACCATGAGGCTGCCAAACAAGCCAGAGCGGCCAAGAGAACTGAAAGAAAAGCCACCAAAACGGGAACTTCAAGGAAGAAGAAGCCAAGCGCTTCAGATCTGCTCAAATTGGATGACACTTCTGAGGATGATGAAGAGGTAATCCTTAATTCTTTTGACTCCTTTGTCATTATTTTATTGACATTCTATCCTTTCAGGAGGATACGGGGAACAGCCAAGCAGTTGACGAAGAGGTAACTATAATCTCCTCCGACTCAGAGCCTTTGCCAAAGCAAAAAATCCGAAGGGTGACCCGGAAAGTAAGATTTTCACATCCTCTAGCTTATCAAGATCCTCAATTCTTTTGAAGCAACAACAGCTTGAAAGACGGAGGCAGACCCGGACCAGCAAGGATGTAGAGCTATCCTCCGGCTTACCTGACGTAACCCGGAAGCGTCGGACTGAGGTTATCTCCGATTTACGTTCTGTTTTACCTTTGGCGGGTTTAATTTGCCAGCCTCTCAATTCATCTGACTCCAATTATCAGGATACTTCTCCTTCCTCCGGCGAGTCTATGCAATCTAACATGCCGGCTTTCAAAACTGCCCCCGGGTAATGTAACTCTGTTTACCTTATGCTTTACCTTACTCATGCTTTTGTATTCATCCTTCTGCCTTTGTCGACAGCATGCAAGTGAAGCCCATTAAGAGGGCAAAGAAGAGTAATGAAGGAAATATGCCCTAGAGGCAATAATAAAGTTATTATTTATTTCCTTATTTCATGATAAATGTTTATTATTCATGCTAGAATTGTATTAACCGGAAACATAATACATGTGTGAATACATAGACAAACATAGTGTCACTAGTATGCCTTTATTTGACTAGCTCGTTTATCAGAGATGGTTATGTTTCCTAGCCATGGACAAAAGAGTTGTCATTTGATTAACGAGATCACATCATTAGGAGAATGATGTGATTGACTTGACCCATTCCGTTGGCTTAGCACTTGATCGTTTAGTATGTTGCTATTGCTTTCTTCATGACTTATACATGTTCCTGTAACTATGAGATTATGTAACTCCCGTTTACCGGAGGAACACTTTGGGTACTACCAAACGTCACAATGTAACTGGGTGATTATAAAGGAGTACTACAGGTGTCTCCGAAGGTACATGTTGAGTTGGCGTATTTCGAGATTAGGTTTTGTCACTCCGATTGTCGGAGAGGTATCTCTGGGCCCTCTCGGTAATGCACATCATTATAAGCCTTGCAAGCAATGTGACCAATGAGTTGGTTACGGGATGATGCATTACAGAACGAGTAAAGAGACTTGCCGGTGACGAGATTGAACTAGGTATTGGATACCGACGATCAAATCTCGGGCAAGTAACATACCGATGACAAAGGGAACAAAGTATGTTGTTATGCGGTTTGACCAATAAAGATCTTCGTAGAATATGTAGGAACCAATATGGGCATCCAGGTCCCGCTATTGGTTATTGACCAAGAATAGTTTTAGGTCATGTCTACATAGTTCTCGAACCCGTAGGGTCCGCACGCTTAACGTTTCGATGACAGTTTTATTATGAGTTTATAAGTTTTGATGTACCGAAGTTTGTTCGGAGTCCCGGATGTGATCACGGACATGACAAGGAGTCTCGGAATGGTCGAGACATAAAGATTGATATATTGGACGACTATATTCGGACACCGGAAAGGTTCCGGGAGTTTTCGGAGAAAACCGGAGTGCCCGGGGGGGGGGGGGGTTACCGGAACCCCCCGGGAGAGTTAATGGGCCACATGGGCCTAGGTGGGAAGAGAGAGGGGCGGCCAGGGTGGGCCGCGCGCCCCCTCTCCCTCTGGTCCAAATTGGACTAGTTGGGAGGGGCGGCGCCCCCCTTTCCTTCCCCCCTCTCCCCCTTCCTCCCCCCTCCTAGTAGGAGTAGGAAAGGAGGAATCCTACTCCTACTAGGAGGAGGATTCCTCCTCCCTTGGTGCGCCCAAAGGGGCCGGCCGGCCTCCCCCCTCCCTCCTTTATATACGGGGGCAGGAGGCACCCCATAGACACACAAGTTGATCTACGGATCGTTCCTTAGCCGTGTGCGGTGCCCCCTCCACCATATTCCACCTCGGTCATATCGTCGCGGAGTTTAGGCGAAGCCCTGCGCCGGTAGAACATCATCATTGTCATCACGCCATCGTGCTGACGGAACTCATCCCCGACGCTTTGCTGGATCGGAGCCCGGGGATCGTCATCGAGCTGAACGTGTGCTGAACTCGGAGGTGCCGTACGTTCGGTACTTGGATCGGTCGGATCATGAAGACGTACGACTACATCAACCGTGTTGTCATAACGCTTCCGCTTACAGTCTACGAGGGTACGTGGACAACACTCTCCCCTCTCGTTGCTATACCATCACCATGATCTTGCGTGTGCGTAGAATTTTTTTTAAAATTACTACGTTCCCCAACAAGTAAGCCGTCCCAAAACCCGGTCGTGACTGAACCGGCACTTGACACGTCTGCTCCTGACAGTTCCACCCATCAACCGCCGCCTGAACCTGCCTCTGACATTCCAGCACCAACCTCTGATCCACCCGCCGAAGATACACTCAACAGCTCTGATAACCCGGAAGCTTCTAGCCCGGTCAAGACCAATGACCCGGAAGTTGAAATTCTAAAGAGTCAGTTTGCTGAGCCAGGGCGGCCCACTGTCCTTGCCAAATGCACTGCTAAGGAGGAACTCATAGAACGCCGAAAGGCCAAGCTGGACATTACTGATTGTACTCACTTAAGCATTGGAGATATAGTCTCTGGCTATCTTAATCAAGTGCACAACAGCCGTGACCTGGAAATTGACATGGTGAAGCAGATACAACAAAAATCTGAGGTATACCTTATGCCCTTTTTCTGAATCATACTTACTGTATCAGCCCCCAACACTACAAAAAAATACACTTCCGTGATGATACGTGTTTGTCACAGTAGGTCGCGTTTTTTGTCATGCATGTACATCCATGACAAATTTATGACAGAATCAAGATAGTCATACCTGTGCTGTCGTAGAAGTGTTCCATGACATTACCAAAATTATCATCATGGAAGTGTCCACTTCCATGACGATAAATCGCACGTCACAGAACTGCTTTCGTCAAGGGTGACCGACACGTGGCATCCACCATAACGGAACGCCGTTAAGCTATCGGATCGGGTTTTGGATCCGATAACCCGTTAACAGCCCCGACCAATGGGGATTTTCCATGTGTAAAATCATCATTGGCTGGAGGAAACACGTGTCGGCTCACCGTTGGGACAGATGTCATCCGCTCATTGGACCGAAGGCGCCTATGATACGGCGACACATGGCACGGCCCAACAGAGGCCCATTCCTGTGAAAAGGCCGCCCCGTTTGACTTGGTCAAAAGGTGGCGGGCCGGCCCATGGAAAGCCTGTTAACGGCCTGTTCGCATATAGCCCATTTACAGCCCGCGAACCCAGGGCCCGTTATGCCCTATCCAAATTAGGCCCAGTAGCGTCATCTGGGTCGTCCAATATGATTCAGCCCATTTTAACTTCCGGCCCATGTGTGGCCCATGACTTCTTTCGGCCCATATGAGGACCTTTGTAACTCTTGGCCCATTAACGGTCCGTGGTGAAACTGGCCCATAATGAACAGTGTATCACTTTATACCCATTAACGGCCCGTTATTCCATTGGGCCGTTTCCAGCCCAAGTTATCTTTCGGCCTTCTCAGGGCCCATTGATTCTTGGGCTCATTTGCAGCATTCGGTTGCATACGGCCCGTTACTATCATTTTCTGCTTATGGGCCAAATTCAGCCCGTCGTTACAGTCGGCCCATTTGTGGACCGTTAATACGTTGGGCCGTTTTCATGTCAAAAAAAACCCGTTGGGCTGTTTTCATAGAGTTATCAAATACGGCCTATTAACGGCCCGTTATGGTCCACGAATAGTACGGCCCATGATTGGCGAAATGATGATACGCCCCGTAGAAGGCCCATGGATCCTACGACCCATATGAGGCCCATGGATAGTACGGCCCGTAGAAGGCCCATGGACCCTACGGCCCATAGAAGGCCCATTGATCCCTATGGCCCGTATAGAAGACCGATGGATCCTACGGCCCGTATAGAAGGCCAATGCTCCTACGGCCGAACGAAGGCCCATGGATCATACGGCCTGCATGAGGCCCATGGTTACAACGGTCCGTGTGTTGCCATGATTATTTTGGCCTAGTTACCAAAAATAGGCTATTGTGGCCACTAGAAAAACACAGAAAAAACTGCAGTGACTACAAAGCAAACAACTAAACAAGACAATAAGGAAATAAATAAGCAAGCAATTAAGGCTAGCCTATTACCGCTATTAGACATATTACATCCACTGGGCATCAAAGTTCGCCAAATATAGGGAACAAAGCAGCATATTACATACACTGGCCGTCAAAATTGGCCACCAGTGCAAATAAACGCGGCAGCAAAACAAGAGCATAACTGAAACAACTTCAGAAGAGCTCAAGAAACGTTATCCTGGGTATCCACCATGCTGGCAATAAGCTTAGCAAGCTGATTAGCTTTGTCCTGTTTGGCGCTAAAATCCTCCAACGCTTGCTGTTGCACCAGAAAGTATGCATCTGAATGCTCCAGGCACTTCCGCAGTCCTTCCGCTTCTTGTCGCAGCACAGCTGATCGATGTCTTTCAGCTTGTAGTTGAGACTCAAGAAACCTAACTGATTCAGACAGTGAGTTTGAATAGCTTGTGCAAGCGGTAGTGGCAAGTAACTCGAGCACTAAACCAAGACAGGACTTTGGGGTTGTCTCGCTGTCTTCAAGATAGTCTTCTTAACTGTTTTATCAGCTTTGTTGGAGACCAACAAGGATGTGTCACTATCCTGAACCTTATCTGCATTACGTCCTTTACCATTGCTTAATAAGGCACTCTTCCCCAATATTCTGTCAGCATTCTAAAAGAAGAAACAAGCAGACACATAACAAGTTTAGCATGTACTAGTATATGAAACTCATTTCGGTGAACCAGTTCATTAGTAAGGTGGACAGGATTAAACTACCAAGTCTTCTATTGCCAAGTACTAGTACATAATAAAAGCATCAAAGAAACATATATCTATGTCCTATGGTCACTGCATTGTCTTGCCAAATCAAAATAGAGACACGGTTCAAATCATATCAGTTCAAGACAAAGCAGCAGTGAAAGAATACAAAGCGTGGGAAACTACACGGCACAACAAGATTTCAGATGGGTACTACGGGTCTACATGTACAACAACACTATTGGCTCTATTGTGATGCTAGTAATGTGCATGATATGAAAGTCAACTATATACACAATTGAAATTGAAATCAAAAGAGCTATTGATAAGAGCAAACCTGTTAAAGAAACATACGTGAACATACCTGCCGTGCCATTGGAGTTTCGATTGGATCCTTCAATTTAAAAATAAGTTTGTATGAGTAAATACAATGATACAAGAGCAAAGCAGTCATAGTTAAAAAAGGCACGCCTAGGCTCTAGGCGTTGGCAAAACGCATTGCGCATAACTATGCTTAATCTGTGCATAACTGCGCATAAGCATGCGCTTTGGTCAGTAAAGTGCAAGGCGGTGGCAAAACACACAATTAACGCCTAGCGCTTTTTTGAACTATGATAGCAATGGAATCTTAAATTAGAACAGTTGTTCTTCAGGTTTAGGCACTTGTTCTACATGAACAGAGTACAGTAAGATACAAGAATATAATACTTAAAAATAGAAATGAGCTCATAGACCTTACCACATTCTTGGTTCGGGACCAGTACAGAACAAGGCGTTCCCAGTCATCGTCCAGTAAATGTGTCTCAGGAGAACGTAAGGGAATTTGATGAGTTTCTTTGCCGGGGAAGTACGTTTTCTTTAGGTAATTCCGATACTACCACCAAGCATTCTTGAAGATAGCAGAGGTATTAGCACAGGTTACCTCATCCTGAGTTTCCAAATTGGTCCTTCTCTATAGAGAAAAATGGGAAAATTTGCTGTATTATAACCATCATGGAGGTAGGATGTATGGGACGAAGCAAAGTAATTGCCATGAATAACATTACTTACAAATAACTCCTGGACAAACACCTGCAACTGGCATTTTCCTTCATCTTCAGTATAATATTTCCAAGATGGGAAGATACACACATACGATTTAACAACATCAAATGCGATAGATGCTAAACTACGGCTGGCTGGTTGTGCTTCCTCCACGTGAATAGGCGTACTAACTGGTGGAGCTGGGGTTCGCCCTGATAGTACTGGCCCTTTGGGCACTGGAGTTTCCTTACTAACTGCTCTTGTTTGGGAGCTCTATGGTGGAGATGGTGCTGTGTCAACAGGAACTAGGTTACTATCGGCTGGGGTTGGGGTTAGATTGAGTGAAGCTGGTTCTCTGTCCATCGCAATAGGGGTACAATCTGCGAGAGTTTGGGTTATGTGTGGTAGGGCTGGTTCTTGTGCATGTACAACCGGGGTGCTATCTCCACCAATAGGTAACACTGTTTTATTTGAAGACCGTGTTTTTATTCCGCTAGATACTGGCATCACCCGCTCCAATTCAAATGGCTGATAAACAGGAAACATAGTTGAATATACAAACATTGTATGAGAGACAGATGCAATAGATAGTGTGGAAAAAAGAGGGCATGAAATAGTTGACATGTATATTGTTTAACTAAAACGGATAGCATGACATAATTTCACATATATGATGTCTATCTAAACTGGATAGCATAGCATAACATAATTCAAAGATATGATGAATAACAAAACAGGATCGCATGACATAATTCACCTACATGTTATCTAAGTAATCAAGATTGCATCATTTAATTCACATATGTGATTTATATGCTAAACAGAGGGCATTCGGTATGATGTCTGAACTAAGAACATGGTGTTGAATATTGTGTATATGATGTCTAAACTATGCAATGCAAGACACCGTATGCATGATATGAGCAGTATAACCATGCCAAGTTAGAGCATACACCTCAGTAGGGGAATAGGACTGGTCATCTGTCTCTAAATCCATCTCTGAGGAGCTATCGGGACCGAACAAGAGATCTGCTTCGACAGGTAGCACTGTTTGCTCTGAAGGCCTTGTTTTCACTCCAGATTTTTTCCATCTCCCACCCAAATGGCTGATTCACAGGAAGAGTAGTTTAATGTACAAACATTGTCGACAAATGGAAATGTATGGGCAAGATATCATTCAAATATATGATGCCTGGTTAAACAGGATGGCATTGCACATTTCACATATATTATGGCTGGCTAAAAGACATGGGACTGCATAATTCCCATATATGATATAAAAACTAAACAGGTGGCATTACAGAACATGTCTAAACTAAGAAGATGACATATATGATGTCAAAAGTAGGCACTGCAAGGCAACATATGCATGATATGACTAACATCATCATGCCAAGGTAGAGCAAACACCTTGGGGGGTAAATAGGAGTGGTCAGCGGCATCTGAATCCACCTCAGAACAGATATCTTCCTCTGGATTACAATCTGGAGAGGGGCGGGGAGGGTTTGCCATTGAACCCACCATGGAGCGATGTCTGCATGACATTGTATTGCCGCGCAAAACTCTTCTCTTTTTCTCTACATGTTCAGCATGACTGTGTACAATATCTGACATGCATACGAAAAAATATGGTGAGATTATGTAAGTAGAGCATGCAGAAATTTAGTGTGATGGTAACAACCAGTGGATGGATCCATAAATTATGATAGCAGGCTGATGATTGCTTTAAATTAATAAAAAGACAGATGATGATTGCTTTACCATTTGTTTCCCACCCAAGATGAACAACATAGGCATACCCTAGGTGAACCAGATATTAGACAGACATATTATTCATTGCTGCCTCGATATGTGCCCCACAACTAATTTAGAACTCAAGTTTGAACATGAATTTGGACCTGAGTTGGGAGTCCAAGAGCTGAACAGGACGATAAAGTAGTAGGTAAGTTTAAGCAATGCATAACATAAGCAGAAACAAAAGAGTGCGACCTCTCTTGTGGACCCGTGTACTCCTCAGGTTCATCTGCTGAGTCGATGATGGTGATGCCGTTGGGGTGCGTGCCGGCGGCAGGGAAGGAGATCTGAGGTGGCGAAAGACGGTCAGGATTCGTCATGTCTGGTTTGGTGGATGCTTCTGTCGATGGAGCAGCTCAGGTGAGGTGGACGACATCGCGACAGGAGCAGGACAAACCACACAAAGTTCCCTTCGACACGTACCTTTAACTGAAGTAATTCTGTAAGGGCTCATTTGGCTTGCATGATTCTTAAAATGCAGGGATAGGAAAAACACCGGAATAAGATAGGAAAATGCACATGGTAAACAGAGCAGTTGTAAACACAAGATTTCTATCAACTTTGGTGTTTGGTTTACAGGAATTGGAAGAGCAGAGGAATGCAAAGAAACATGGCCAAAATAAAGAGAAACCATATGAAAGCGTGTACAATTAGAATGTTATTCTGGCACTAATGCACTTGGTCTTGTTTTCATGCATAGGATTTTGAAAAGTAGGTCCAGGTGGATGTTTTGCTTCATTCCTTTCAACAAAATGCATGAATAATTGAATAGTAGAGTGCCATTGGAAAATTCCCTATGGCTATGTTTTTCCGTTGAACCAAACTAGCCCTAATGGATCGACGTGAATGTATAGTAATAAGTGATGTAACATGTGTACAACCTCTTTGCCGTAGCCGTGTCGACCTCAGCATCATTGGGTTGGTCGCTGAAGCAATTGAGGCAGAGGTGGCTGTCGGAGGTGTGGAGGAAGATCTGAGTAATCTATAGACGGCGTCCAGGGCACTGCTCCATTGTGATGGATCGTTCTGTCGTTGGAGCAGCTCCGGTGAGCCATAAGACGTCAAGGCTGAAGCAGCACAAGACAGACATCGTCAATATCAAGTGGGATTCTAATAGCATCTCCAATAGATGATGAAAATGGATGTAAAATTAACATCACCAAAAACCGCCTGACTACAACAGATGAGGTAAAACTGTTGACTCTGAACTTAACTGTCGAAACTGAAATTTACCATGGAATCTGAATGCTACTGTCGAAACTGAACGCAGTGGTAGCAGAGAGGCACTTGACATGTAGTTTAGGGAGGGCATGCAGTTCATCTTCAACCTGCACACCCCTGAGCCGCCTGCCACCACCGGCCGAACCGCCGGCCCCAGCGCCGCCTCGCCGCCCCGAAACAACTCTCCACCGCCACCCCGGCCAGCCCTCTAGGCCCCCCGCCCCCCCACCCTGAACCCTAAGATAGATAGTGGGTACCTCTCCGGCGAGCCCCCGTCCCCGCTGCGGGTGGTTCTTCCTTAACTCCGGCGAGCCCCCCTCCCCCCAACCCCTGAAAATCGACTGACCCAAAAGTCGATTCAGTCGACTAAAGTGTGGCTTAATCGGAGCAGAGCAGCAGCACGAGCGAGGGGGAGAGCAGCAATAGCAGCTGGGTGAGCGAGCGATCGAGCGAGAGCCGGAGCAGCAGCAGCAGCAGCGCGAGCGAGCGAGCGAGAGCCGGAGCAGCAGCTGTTGGGGAACGTAGTAATTTCAAAAAATTTCCTACGCACACGCAAGATCATGGTGATGCATAGCAACGAGAGGGGAGAGTATTGTCCACGTACCCTCGTAGACCGTAAGCGGAAGCGTTATGACAACGCGGTTGATGTAGTCGTACGTCTTCACGATCCGACCGATCCAAGCACCGAACGTACGGCACCTCCGAGTTCAGCACACGTTCAGCTCGATGGACATCATAGTGGTAAATCAGTAAGAGACATCATAGATCGCACCATATCAATAAAGTGTGGTTACGACATTCGGACACACCATAACGTTGTGGTGTTCCAGGTGGCGTGAGCTGTGCAACTATTCCACATTGTTTTAATTGAAGACCAAACTCGTAACTCAAATATTCGTCTCCGCGATCAGATCACAGAAACTTTATTTTCTTGTTACGATGATTTTTCCACTTCACTCTGAAATTCTTTGAACCTTTCAACTATTTCAGACTTATGTTTCATCAAGTAGATATACCCATATCTGCTCAAATCATCTTGTGAAGGTCAGAAAATAACGATACTTTCCACGAGCATCAACACTCATTGGATCGCATACATCAGTATGTATTATTTCCAATAAGTCAGTAGCTTGTTCCATTGTTCCGGAGAACGGAGTTTTAGTCATCTTGCCCAAAAGGCGCGGTTCGCAAGCATCAAATGATTCATAACCAAGTGATTCCGAAAATCCATCTTTATGGAGTTTCTTCATGCGCTTTACACCGATATGACCCAAACGGCAGTGCCACAAATAAGTTGCACTATCATTATTAACTTTGCATCTTTTGGCATCAATATTATGAATATGTGTATCACTACGATCGAGATCCAACAAACTATTTTTATTGGGTGTATAACCATCAAAGGCTTTATTCATGTAAACAGAATAACAATTATTCTCTGACTTTAAATGAATAACCATATTGCAATAAACATGATCAAATCATATTCATGCTCAACGCAAATGCCAAATAACATTTATTCAGGTTTAACACTAATCCCGAAAGTATAGGGAGTGAGCGATGATGATCATATCAATCTTGGAACTACTTCCAACACTCATCATCACTTCACCCTCAACTAGTCTCTGTTTATTCTGTAACTCATGTTCCGAGTTACTAATATTAGCAACCGAACAAGTATCAAATACTCAGGGGCTACTATAAACAGTAGTAAGGCATACATCAATAACCTGTATATCAAATATACCCTTGTTTACTTTGCCATCCTTCTTATCCACCAAATATTCAGGGCATTTCCGCTTCCAGTGACCATTTCTTTTGCAGTGTAAGCACTCAGTTTCAGGCTTTCGTCCAGCTTTGGTCTTCTTCACGGGAGTGACAACTTGTTTGCCCTTCTACTTGAAGTTTCCCTTTCTTTCCCTTTATCATTTTCTTGAAACTAGTGATCTTTGTCAATCATCAACACTTGATGCTCTTTCTTGATTTCTACCTTCGTCGATTTTAACGTCACGAAGAGCTCGGGAATCGTTTCTGTCATCCCTTGCATACTATAGTTCATCACAAAGTTCTAGTAACTCAGTGATGGTGACTAGAGAATTCTGTCAATCACTATCTTATCTGGAAGATTAACTCCCAATTGATTCAAGTGATTGAAGTACTCAGACAATCTGAGCACATGCTCACTAGTTGAGCGATTCTCCTCCATCTTTTAGCTATAGAACTTGTTGGAGACTTCATATCTCTCAACTCGGGTATTTGCTTGAAATATTTACTTCAATTCGTGGAACATCTCATATGGTCCATGATGTTCAAAACGTCTTTGAAGTCCCAATTCTAAGCCGTTAAGCATGGTGCACTAAACAATCAAGTAGTCATCATATTGCGCTAGCCAAACATTCATAACATCTGCATCTGCTCCTGCAATTGGTCTGTCACCTAGCGGTGCATTAAGGACATAATTCTTCTGTGCAGCAATGAGGATAAACCTCAGATCACGGATCCAATCCGCATCATTGCTACTAACATCTTTCAACACAATATTCTCTAGGAACATATCAAAATAAACATATGAAAGCAACAACGCAAGCTATTGATCTACAACATAATTTGCAAAATACTACCAGGACTAAGTTCATGATAAATTTAAGTTCAATGAATCATATTACTTAAGAACTCCCACTTAGACAGACATCTCTCCAGTCATCTAAGTGATCACGTGATCCAAATCAACTAAACCATGTCCGATCATCACGTGAGATGGAGTAGTTTTCAATGGTGAACATCACTATGTTGATCATATCTACTATATGATTCACGCTCGACCTTTTGGTCTCCGTGTTCTGAGGCCATATCTGTATATGCTAGGCTCGTCAAGTTTAACCTGAGTATTCCGCGTGTGCAACTATTTTGCACCCATTGTATTTGAACGTAGAGCCTATCACACCCGATCATCACATGGTGTCTCGGCACGAAGAACTTTCGCAACGGTGCATACTCAGGGAGAACACTTCTTGATAATTTAGTGAGAGATCATCTTAAAATGCTACCGTCAATCAAAGCAAGATAAGATGCATAAAGGATAAACATCACATGCAAACGATATAAATGATATGATATGGCCATCATCATCTTGTGCTTGTGATCTCCATCTCCGAAGCACCGTCGTGATCACCATCGTCACTGGCGTGACACCTTGATCTCTATCGTAGCATCGTTGTCGTTACGCCATCTATTGCTTCTACGACTATCACTACCGCTTAGTGATAAAGTAAAGCAATTACAGGGCATTTGCATTTCATACAATAAAGCGACAACCATATGGCTCCTGCCAGTTGCCGATAACTCGGTTACAAAACATGATCATCTCATACAATAAAATATAGCATCACGTCTTGACCATATCACATCACAACATGCCTACAAAAACAAGTTAGACGTCCTCTACTTTGTTGTTGCAAATTTTACATGGCCGCTACGGGCTGAGCAAGAACCGTTCTTACCTACGCATCAAAACCACAACGATAGTTCGTCAAGTTAGTGTTGTTTTAACCTTCGCAAGGACCGGGCGTAGCCACACTCGGTTCAACTAAAGTTGGAGAAACAGACACCCGCCGGCCACCTGTGTGCAAAGCACGTCGATAGAACCAGTCTCGCGTAAGCGTATGCGTAATGTCGGTCCGGGCCGCTTCATCCAACAATCCCGCTGAACCAAAGTATGACATGCTGGTAAGCAGTATGACTTGTATCGCCCACAACTCACTTGTGTTCTACTCGTGCATATAACATCTACGTATAAAACCAGGCTCGGATGCCACCGTTGGGGAATGTAGTAATTTCAAAAAAATTCCTACGCACACGCAAGATCATGGTAATGGCATTGCACGAGAGGGGAGAGTATTCTCCACGTACCCTCGTAGACCGTAAGCGGAAGCGTTATGACAACGCGGTTGATGTAGTCGTACGTCTTCATGATCCGACCGATCCAAGTACCGAACGTACGGCACCTCCGAGTTCAGCACACGTACAGCTCGATGACGATCCCCGGACTCCGATCCAGCAAAGCGTCGGGGATGAGTTCCGTCAGCACGACGGCGTGGTGACGATGATGATGTTCTACCGGCACAGGGCTTCGCCTAAACTCCGCGACGATATGACCGAGGTGGAATATGGTGGAGGGGGGCGCCGCACACGGCTAAGGAACGATCCGTAGATCAACTTGTGTGTTCTAGGGTGCCCCCCTGCCCCCGTATATAAAGGAGCAAGGGAGGGGGTGGCCGACCTAGGAGGAGGCGCACCAAGGAGGAGTCCTACTCCCACCGGGAGTAGGATTCCCACCCTTCCAAGTAGTAGGAGTAGGAGTCAAGGAAAGGGGGAAGAGAAGAGAAGGAAGGAGGGGGCGCAGCCCCTCCCCCTAGTCCAATTTGGACTAGGCCTTGGGGGGGCGCCCAACCTCTCCTCTCTCTTTCCCCTAAAGCCCAATAAGGCCCATATACTCCCCGGCGAATTCCCGTAACTCTCCTGTACTCCGAAAAATACCCGAATCACTCGGAACCTTTCCGAACTCCGAATATAGTCGTCCAATATATCGATCTTTACGTCTCGACCATTTTGAGACTCCTCGTCATGTCCCCGATCTCATCAGGGACTCCGAACTCTTTGGTACATTAAAACTCATAAACTCATAATATAACTGTCATCGAAACCTTAAGCGTGCGGATCCTACGGGTTCGAGAACTATGTAGACATGCCCTAGAACTATTCTCGGTCAATGACCAATAGCGGAACCTGGATGCTCATATTGTCTCCTACATATTCTACGAAGATCTTTATCGGTCAAACCGCATAACAACATACGTTGTTCCCTTTGTCATCGGTATGTTACTTGCCCGAGATTCGATCGTCAGTATCGAAATACCTAGTTCAATCTCGTTACCGGCAAGTCTCTTTACTCGTTACGTAATGCATCATTCCGTAACTAACTCATTTAGCTACATTGCTTGCAAGGCTTATAGTGATGTGCATTACCGAGAGGGCCCAGAGATACCTCTCCAACAATCGGAGTGACAAAACCTAATCTTGAAATACGCCAACTCAACATGTACCTTTGGAGACACCTGTAGTGCTCCTTTATAATCACCCAGTTATGTTGTGACGTTTGGTAGCACCCAAAGTGTTCCTCCGGTAAACGGGATTTGCATAATCTCATAGTTACAGGAACATGTATAAGTCATGAAGAAAGCAATAGCAACATACTAAATGATCAAGTGCTAGGCAAACGGAATGGGTCATGTCAATCACATCATTCTCCTAATGATGTGATCCCATTAATCAAATGACAACACATGTCTATGGTTAGGAAACATAACCATCTTTGATTAATGAGCTAGTCAAGTAGAGGTATACTAGTGACTATATGTTTGTCTATGTATTCACACATGTATCATGTTTCCGGTTAATACAATTCTAGCATGAATAATAAACATTTATCATGGAATAAGGAAATAAATAATAACTTTATTATTGCCTCTAGGGCATATTTGCTTCAGCAGCAGCAGATCCGGCTGTTATGGCCGCCGCCGCCGAAGGGGCCTCGCACTGGGGGAGAGCCGCCGTGGAGATGCCGCCCACGGCGCCGGCTTCAAGGTAGCCGCTCTATGGGGGTGCGGGATGGAGCACCGTCGGCGCCGGGAGGTTGAGTTAAGGAGAAGGTGCGATGCGATGAGTGTACAACCTCTTTGGTGGCGTCGAGTAGGCCTCGGCTTCGTCCGAGGAGTCGGTGAGGATGCTGCAGTTCTGGTGGAGTAGGTTAAGGCGGCGCTGTGGGGATGGAGCAGCCGCGATAGACGAGGCGATCGTCGAAGCAGCTCCTTGGAGGTGGAGGACGGGGCGGCTGAACCGGCTGGACGCCGAGATGGACGACGGATCCTCATCCGGGGAGGTGGACGAGGGACGTCGAGCTGTTGCGGTGGACGACGTCGTCGGGGAAGAGGCTCCTGCTGGGCAGCGGTGATGTGGCGGACGGAGGAGGGTGGGGTTTCGCGGCTGGAGCGGAGAGGTTATGGCGGCCTGGGATTTCGAATGGCGAAAAGGGGGCGATGGGAGGGGGTGACGCATGACTTAGGGACGCGATTGTCCAAAATGTAGGGTGTGTTACAAAAGTACCCCCCCCCCCACCGATTTGAACTAGCAGCCCTTTCGGTTCAGGGTTAGAAGGGGGATTTCACGTGTCGGGATTTGGCAGCTGGAGGGAGTTTTCGCGCGCGTTGTAATTTCGGGATAGCAAGGCGCGGGTTGTGAAGGCACCAGTTTTGGGAGCACGATATCTGAACTTTCGGGATATAACAAGACACGGGTTGAATTTAGGGACAAGCCTAACGTGTAGTAATATTGTACTTGTACGTACCAAATCAATTCGCACTTCCCTCAACCAAAAAGAAAACAAAAAAAATAAAACTATTCACACCACACAAAGAGAGAGTCTTGCCCCGTTTTACTGTACAAATGCTATTCAAAGGTACTCCCTCCTTCCATCTATATAGGGCCTAATGCGTTTTTCGATGCTAACTTTGACCAAATATTAGAGCAATGGTATATGACATGCAACTTACACAAAGCACACCGTTAACTTCGTCTGTGAAAGGTTCTTTCAATGATATAATTTTCACATTGTGCATGTCATGTACTATTAATCTTGTCAATAGTCAAAGGCGGTCTTAAAAATCTCATTACGCCCTATATAGATGGAAGGAGGGAGTATGAATCCATGTTATGTCCGATTAATTTTTTTCGCTTTGCTGTATAATGCATGTAACCTACTCATACCAACATTTTAGTGCATTCCAAATGTCTATACTACCACTACAACTCGAACTAAATTTGAATTCGTTTCTCTATTTCAATAAGAATCTACAATCATGATTGTTGCCAACTTCAACCATCAATCATGTATTACCTTAATAACACACCACATGATTACTATAGAGATAGATATGAACTATGTGTACTACACGAACTCAAATTCTATTTTTTGAATATACTTGATGTTGATTCCAAATAATAGTACATTTGATGTACTAACTATATATTCATAATCTAAACCATGTTCCATACGTACACCATGTTTATCACACAAAGTATAGTGCCCTGCCCCCTACATTATGACAAGTATTTAGACCTGAGTTGCAAAAGCCACACATTAGCCCAAATTATAATCAATGTTGTACATTATGATATCTTCTTCAAGTATCCGTATCCACCTTTTTATAATGAATCATGATCTTTGTTCGTCTTTTACACCTTCACGATCCTCTTCTATTTGTAGCTAGCTAGCGCTAACTTTCTATCGTGCATGCACACGCCCGCCCCCCTCACACACCCTTAGTGTCCCCTCCATCGCGCACATTCATTATTTCTCTTTAGGTCGTCCACCAGCAGTGTGTGTAGGCCCCCGGCTCCTTCGTTCTGGCACACACTGGTCGATATACCTCTCTAGCCAAGTGTGCCTACAACAAACACATATATACTTCCCCTCTTCTTTTCTCACCGTCCATGCCCCCATATGTCCAATACGATTCCACGCAGGTGCACACTCCCTCCCCTCTTTTCATTAGTCACATGCTCGCACACTCTTCCCCCCTCGACATGGTAGGCCTCTCGCACCACCTCCTAGCCACACTCTCTCCCCCTGTCTGGCTCTCCGGACCTTATTTGCTTCTAACACATGCAGGCGTGTATATGAACTGATCTCCCTACATATAGCCAGGTCAACTATAATTCGTTTTCACCAAGCACCGATACACTTACCTCGCTAGTTATGTCTCTCCTTTTCTCAGACACACGGCGGTTGATCTTCCTATGTAGTTATGCATGCTTACCACACCCATATATTCTCCCCTCATCATCCTTGAATACCTCCCGACCCGTCTCTCACACGCACGTGCATAGACAGACAGACATCCCCCGCCCTCTCTTATTGATATTGCACTCATACCCTCCGTTTGTCTAGCAGGCCTCTCCCACCATTTGTGAGACGCCACTCCACCACCAACCCTCCGATGCTCTACCTTTGTCTTTTTCCCAACCTTATTCCTCCGCTACACATATCCATGGATGTCGATCGATCTCCCTCAATACATAGCTAGGTCTCTCTCCTTCCCCAGACATATACTAGTCGACCGGTCTCTACCCCCCCCCCCCCCACACACACACTGATAGTCGAACGTTGTAGGTAGGTATCCATGCCACGGAGAAGAACTACACCTCTGCCCTCTCAAATTCCAGTAGGCCAGCCGCCCTGTATCTTTGACATGGGCAAACACAAATTCGATGGCACTCTTTATCGATCGCGCAGCCACACACTTCATCCATGTTTTCAATTCTATCGATATCTCACGCCCATGACTCCATTTCACACACATTGCATATGTTACGTTTTTCTGATTGAGATATCATCAACACATTGCCTCTGTTTCACACAAACCATATCTCTCACACCCACCCACGTATGTACCTGCACCTAAAGAATAAGTGCACGCAGGACGCACGTACTCACGTCTTGTTCCCGGCCACACCAGCGCGGGTACACAGTGGAGTTCGTTTCTGTATGAAAAGGCAGCCCACGTGATAATTTGACGCGTGTAGCAGTTGTTTACTCGAAGGAGGGTCGGGTACCACGCCTAGAATATAAAACGATTGCCGTGGGGAAAATGGAAAAATGGGTTTGTCTCTCGTGAGTCTCGTCACACAATCTCACACAAGGCCGCTGTGGCCTCTCTCTCTCAGCGTTGGTTAGTGATCCGGCTGCATCCCGTCCGCCGGCGGAAAGGGAGGATGTGCATCGTCTCTCCGTTCAACGGCGTTGAGGCAGCTCGTCCCGATCTACGGTACCCGCCGTTCTCTCTGACCAAGCTCCGGCGTGGTAGGGCCTTCACCACTTGCTCGCTGCCGCAGTATGGTCAGATCCCGGCCGCCGGCGCCCTCCTAGTAACATCCCGACGACCCTTAGGTATAGCTTCCTCCGACCTTGCTCCACTGCCCATCTTCCCACGTTGCTGCATGTGGATCTTCTTTAGTTGTTTGCTTAAATCGTATCTCGGCCGGCGTACTTTCCATCTTGCAATCTCGTCCTCAAACCATTTTTGATAAATCACCATGTGCTATCTTTCCCTTTTACATGGAACATGCTTCTTTTTTGTCGGTCTATGTGTCTTCAACTCGTGTTATTGGGCAGTAATTGTTTCCTTTCGACCTCCTTTTGCAAACAGGGCTATCCATTTTCACCTCGTTGCTAGTGCGACCTTTTGGTGAACTGCACAAATCACTTTTCTGAAGAGTGTTTTGTGCAGTTCCGCCAAAATGTCACACGAGCAACGTTTTTACATTTCTGTGGGATTGCGGAAAGGGAGATTGGTTTTGCTATCCTCCTCATCCAACTCTGTGGCTAATCTTCTCCGACAAGAAGTTAGTCCTAAAGAGAGATTGTAGAGGTGATCGGCTTCTATTTATGTGTGTTATGTTTCATCATCTAGTTCCACTATTATTGTAATCACACTGACTGGATATCTTTGAAAACAGGGATGGTCCGCCCGATTTTAGTGGAGCTGCACAAAATGATCGGATTGTGGTGTCCTTCATACACCTCGGTGAAACTAGCTGCCAAGCAATGAACACTGTGCCAAGGAAATGGAGCCATGCCTACGAACAACATTGATCAATTATATTTTTTTTCTTTATTTGTACACCTTCTCACAACTTTGTCTTCGGTTGTGATGTGAATATTGGCGCTGATCTGCGAACCATTGAGATGCATTAGCCATGGTAGTTTCATTTGTATTTGATGGAATGTTGTAATGAGATAATCTCGAGGCAAGACACATGAATCCTAAGTTGAAACCTTTTTTTTTCTGCGGAAACCAGAGTTGAAACCTTCATAGCATCATAGTACAATTTCATCAAAATTATGCGTACATATAAACAAATCCTGAAGGATTGATAGCAATGCCAGAAACAATTCAACTTCGTTTCGCCAACATGTTGGACATCCTTCATCTGGCTCCACCTGCCATGTAGCAATATTGAGTGCACAACACAACTTCAGGGAAAGATTCACCCCAGTCGTTGCGCCGCAGTAGTAATGATTAGTGAGCAGTCAAATCACAGAGCCCCACCTTCTCCACAGTAAGTTGCTCGGACGAAGCAACCATGATTTCTCTGTTCCTTGAATCTGCTGGTACTCCCATATTCCCGCAGTAAAGTTGCTCATGCGAATCAACCATCACTATATCCGCTCACATGTGATGACCACAGGAGCTATCCATTCAGATTGCATGTTAAAAAAATAAAGGTCGATAACTAATGTGGCAAACTTTCAAAAAAACTAATGCGGCACCTCGGGCCAACGCGGCCAGATTGCATTTTGTACGAGAAATTACACACCATGTTTCGTTGACATGTGGTCCCGTTATAACATATCAGTGAGGCGACGACGAGTAGTAGGAGTATTTCCGAACCGACGTGTAGGCCGGGGCGCCCCCTCGTGAACCGTGGCAAACTGGCAACTGTCCACCGACGCTTCGCCTTTCCCTCTCGATTTGGAACTGCTGTCGCACGCTCTTCCTCTCCCTCCTCTATTTTCCTTCAGCCCTTCACGCTTTATTCTGCCATTGTTCGATCGTCTTCTCCATGGAGGGAACAGGACAGAAACGACCCCGTTATTCTTGCCCCGATCTGAAAGATGACGTGGTGGAGGAACTCATTGATCGGTGCGACGTCATCACCTCGGCTAGCATGGCAGGTTCGTTCAAGCCCATTGTTGACTCAACTAATAACATCATTACAAGGAACCCAAGAGTCAAGGAACGGTTTGATCTCCCCTATCTTCTTCGCCGTGACCCTGATGACCGGCGCTGTCACGACGGAGGCCTCGCCCTGTGCAAGTTGTTGCCGCTTGATAATGATACATATGATGTTAAGATGCCATCGCTTGAGGGCAAGGCCTGGGCAGGCGCAAATGGAGATTGGGTTGTTACATTGGGTCCAACTGCAAGTGGGAACTTGTGAATATGTACACTCGTGACCGGGTTCCACTTCCAAAAATCTCAGCAGACTACCCAGTGGTTGAGCACACCGGTATTGTACACACGTTCAAATACAATCATGGTGACTGTCTTCTACGGAAGATAGCAATTTCTCGAGTTCCCGCCCATCCTTCGAATTACAACAACTATGAAGTTGTTACTATCTTCGACAAGCTTGTTGCCATCGTTGCTGGTTTGACTCGATGGACATTGCTCAAAAATTAGTTTCTATACACGGATGAGTACTGTGATGCAATTGAATACGAGGGCCTTGTGTTTGCTGCCACCACTCGTGGCACTGTTTTTGCATGAAATCGTTATGATTTCGGTACGTTTGTCTTCACCGTAATTATAATTGTTTCATCCACATGCATGCGGGTTAGCAAGTTTCCCTTTACTAATTAACCTTCTTCTTGTGTTTCCAAGGTCCTGTGAAAATTCCACCACCTATACTTGAAAATTTTTATAACCAAGGGGGAGATGACGTTGGTGATGATCACGAGCATGAGGACGAGCAGCGCCCATATACTCATTGGCGCCTGCTAACTAATTCCGATGGATCACCTCTTCTCGTGTGTATACAGCCCACTGATGATGTTACTGCTAAGGAAGCAGGTGTAGTCTCCCATGGTCGCACTCTCCGGACCTATTACAACACCCGTTGCATGGTATTCGGGATGGATACTAGTGTGCTAGCGCCAACACCTTCTCCCTGGTACAGAATTGATAGTCTTGGAGAAAACTCGCTCTTCCTTGGACAAAACTATCCGATTATGGTGAAAGGCGATCCAACTGCTGTTGACACAATGTTACTAGCACCATTTATGAGAAGCAACTGTGTCTATACCTCGGACATTAGCGTGGTTCCCTACCCTGGTACTGATATAGTAGGCCGCTTCAGCCTGGATGATCAGTCCTGCGTTGGTCTCAAGATCGACAATAGATGCCCCGTCCCAGAGAATCACTTGTGGTTTAAAGCAAGCGTTTCCAACGCCGAGGAATGGTTGAGTTGAAGTTCATTTCATTGCTTGTTATTTGTAGTGTGGTGAAAACTTTAGTATTTATAATGTATCCCGTTGTCGATGTGGGTTGATGGCCTGTTGTATGTAATAAAATGATGTGCCTGTGATAAACTTACTAAATTTATGAATGGCTTTCGAGTTGCTTATGTGAGTGAGTGGTGCGATGAGGCAAAAAAATATTTTCGGAATACATAATTGTACGTGCATTGCAATAGGTTATCGGATGAGGCCAATCATCAACAATAGTAGTACACTATTTGTACTAGCTTCACATGCTTCGCGCGTCGTGCAGGTGTTTTTATTGTAGCCATATTGTACTACGTAACCAGCACCTCGAATTCTCGATACTAGTAGTACTATATAGTAAGTAGTAGGAGTAGTAGGGTGGCATGGGCCAGAACAAGCATACACGTCCATGAGTACGACACACGCCACCAGCACGACTTCCATTTGACACCATATTTCTTGGAGTCCGTGCTAGAACAATCTCTTCAACCTCATCGTTTCTCTAACTCAGCCATCACGCGACGGGCAAGGTGGGGTTTTTTGCCGATAGTCGGTTTCCTCAACTGTGGTCCCACTTATAAGGCCAACTCCAACGCTCTATCAATATATGAATGTACTCTTCTTCCCAATACAAAAACTTGCATCCATTCTACTCCCTCCGTTCTACTATCTCCGTCCTGGTTTATAGGTCCCCTTTGTAGTTTGTGTCAAATTTTGACTAAAGATTTAACTAACAAAATGCTAATGCATGTCAAGAAAAATTATCTCATTGGATTCGTATTTGAACATAGTTTTCAAAAATATAATGTTTGGTGACATGCGTAAACATTTTGTACATTTTGTTAGTTTAATCTATGGTCAAAATTTGGCATGAGATATAATGGGGACCAATAAACCCGGACGGAGGTAGTATTTGTCAAAATATATATGTATCTAGACATGTTTTAGTATATAGGCACATCCATTTTTGGACAAATGAAAGTCAAGTATTTTGGAACGGAGGGAGTACACAATAAAATTTTTAAGTTAGCACAACTAGTCTAATCCAAGAGCACAACCAAAGATTTGGTTGGGTTCTTTGTCCTTTTGCCGACACGTGGGACATCCAGCATCCAGGTCATGTCATGAAAGGAAATAGAGTGGTAGTTGATAAGTTGAAGCCATGAGATGTGCATCTTGGGATAAACTGTAAATAGAATCTTACTACTCTTGAGGAACTCCAAAAGCGGCCACCAAAGATCTTTCTTGGATTTGTTTTTCATCACCAGCACGTCGAGGTGAAAGATGTGCAGGTTCAGTGGGTCCTCTTGCGTTTTCACTGACATGTGGGGCCGCATGTGAGCAAACAGACGATGGGCTCCGCGCGTCCGCTGGCTGGCTGAGTAGAGAGATAGAGGAGTGCTGAGCACGGACTACAGGAAATTTGTTCTACGTAACCAGCACCTTGATATTCGCGTGTGGTTGTTTCTAGAATAAAAAAAAGGAGGTACCTCTACTTATGTTACTCCCACTACGCCTAGCCTAAGGTTAGTAGGTGACCTTGCGCTTGGCTCTTCGCCTCTTCTGGAAGTCGATGGTTCTATAGTAGTGCTTCTGAAAATCTGACACCAAATGAACCGCTGCACGTCCACCGCTTGTAAGCAAAAGTTTCTCCTCGTGCTGCGAGCCATCGCGCACGTGTTGGCGAGGGAGAAGGCATAATCAAGCTTCTCGTCATTCTGTGAGTTGACGGGACACATCAAAGTTATTTACTAGTAGTACGTACTCTCTCCAAAAAAGGGCTGACCATGTCATTGCTACCATCCCGTGCTTCGTCGTTGAGTACGTGCACTATTCATGTGCCATTAACGTGCCATCGAGGAGAAAAAATATTGCGTAGGTGCCATTGAAGTGCACGACTCACTTACGGAAAAGGGCTTCCCCCCGCTTCCCCCCCCCCCCCCCGCACGACTCACTTACGCACTGCTTATCTGATTATCTCCATTTTCTTGCATGACACGTGCACCTTGATGCTAGATGTCTCGCGTGTTGGGAAAAGGATGAACAAAGCTCACGTAAAAGAAAAGAGTTGAAGAGCATAGATTCCCGATGACCGAGGAGGAGCAAGGAACCTCGCGGTGGAGCATCTGCAAGGAACCTTGCGCGTTTTCCCCTGTTTTTTGCCGGCTGCCCACCTATAAACAACTAAAAGAACATGAACTTTTCGCTAACCACTAGAAACGGTACATCAGGATGCTAAGTTGAAGATGTTTTATACTCCCTCCATTCCCAAATATAAGTCTTTTTTAGATATTTCAATAAGGGACTACATACGAAACAAAATGAGTGAATCTACACTCTAAAATATGTACACAAGCGAACGCACTAACTCCATCCGATCCAACTCTTGCACATACGCGCACAGCATGGAGCACACAACGCACGTACACAAGACGTGCATGCACACATGCTCGGCCGCAGAATGCACGTGAATAACACATGCATGCACACACACTCAGCTACATGGAGGCGTGCGCCATCCGCGGCGACGTCCGGTTCGTCGTGCTACGGCGAAGCTCGCACGCAACGGCGCATACGCATCTCTTGCAGCACCTCTTTGCCGTCGTTGCTCAACTACTAGTTGGAGACGAAGATGACTGCAGCCTCGGCCTTAGAGCTAGCAACGATGGAAAAACACGCACGCTGCACGCACACGAGCACATACGGAGTGCCCACGACGTGGTGGTGGTGCGTCCCTAGTGGCCTATACTCCTTCTGCGCACGTTGTCTATCAAGGCGGCTGCATGCTAATGATGATGTGGGTGAGATCTTCTAGGACTCAGATGATGACGAGGAAAATTGTGAGACACAAGGTGGCAGGCTTAGCAGCTATGCATGGGTCACCTTGTAGAACATATTTTATGCCTACGTGGCAGGCTTAGCAGCTATACATGGTGGAGCACTGGGAGAGGCCAAGGCTGGTCATAGTGGGGAGTAACTTGTACTGTAACAGATTACTATGTTACTCTAAACATCTCTATAAACCGGAAAGGAGGGAGTACTAACATATACACTAGTGTCATATCCAGAGTATGGGAGCACATGATATTTCCCCGTCTGGACCGATCCCAAGTTGGCTTCTCACCTTCTTGGCCAAACAAAAACCCCTCCCCTCTCCCGCGCGCGCTTCCCGCCCGGCGCCAGCTGAGCCGCTGCTCCACATTGTTGGCAAGTCAGGGCGACACAACCTCTCACTGCTTCCGCCGTTGAAGCGGCGCGCCGACCGAGGGCACCGCCCGCTGCACGCCCAGCATTTCAGACTACACAGTGGATAGTAACTTTTAGAGCAAGTACTATAATTAGATGACATAAGCAGGCTATAAGGATTTAAATATAGTATTTGTACTTAGTTGAAGGAGAGAGAAGAGGAGAAAGAAGAGAAGCGGATTGTAAACGTGTAGCCGGTTGTACTCCAACATACTCTACTTTGTGAGACAAAAGGTGGGGCCATTATTAATGATATTGTATTTATACTAAAGGGACTAACGGACACGTTAATTACTCCGTTTTTTTGAGACAAACCTTGGTGGGGCTATTATTGACTTTTTTGAGCTATTATTGACTTGGACGTGGGGTTTGGGGGCCAAAGGCCTACTATTATACTCCGACCTGACATGCTCTACCCTAGCCGCCGCTGTATCATATGGTTTCACACCATTCCAGATCTTAGTGCCGCCACGCAATTCTTCTCCAGCCCTCCTTCCGGCATGCACCGCGAGAAGGGACAGCAGTCCTCCGAACCCCGCCTTTCGTGATCCTGTACGGGAGAGGGGCGATCAGGTTTTTGGGGAGCACACTCATGTGACTGCTGCCATCGACGACTTCCTCAACGACAACCTTCTTCCCCGACCTCGGTAACGTCTTCATCAACGACATGAGTGACAACATCAACCACATCGGTTCTGCTCCCGTTGTACAGTATGTGATTCTGTCCTCCTGGTTTAGTCCGCATCATTACTTTGATGTTTGCAATTGTCGTCATGATCTATTTACTGCTGATTCGGATTAAATCTCATACTAAATTGCTCATATATTCATCAATCCAATCCAAAAACCTGATCACAAGCAATTTACTCCGAGTTGTTTTGCTGCCCTTTTGAATCCGCCTACTTTTAAGGGGGTGCAATATAAAAGGTGGCGCACAAGAGCAGTATATTGGTTTCAGATCATGTGCTGCTATGACGCCACTAAGGGTAAGCCTGAGGGCGATCTTAATCCTACACAGCAGGAAGCTTTTCAGAACATGGATACCCTCTTCAATGTCGTCCTGCTAAGTGTTCTTGACGATTCCATTATGGATTCGTATATGTTGTTTAACAGCGGCAAAGACATGTGGGCTGCGCTCGAGGCCACGTTTGGGCCCTTGGGCGCTGGCAATGAGTTGTACGTCATGGAGCAATTCTCTGACTACAAGATGACTGATGAGCGCTCTGTTGTTCAGCAGACTCATGAGATACAGTCACTCTCTAAGGAACTTGAGTACTTTAAGTGTGTGTTGCCGGACAAATTTGTTGTTGGGACCATCATTGCCAAGCTTCCACCTTCGTGGAACGATTTTGCTACTTCTCTGAAAAACAAGAGACATGAGTTTTCTGTTTTGGATCTCATTAGCACTCTTGATTTTGAGGAGAAGGCAAGAGCAAAAGACACACGTGCTCGGGTCGCCGAGGGAGCTTATAGTGCCCACATGGTACACGAGAAGAACTTCCAGCCCAACTAGCCCCAAAACAACAAGAACAAATCTCAGAGGAAAGGCAAGTTTGATGTAAAGAAAAAGCCGTCACATTCTACCAACTTCAAGAAGAATTCTCATAACGGGAAGGAGTACAAACCTCAATTTTGGTAACACCGCACAAAATTTATATGGCTGCATCTACCAGCTGCTGTCAGCTAACCTCATGGTGCTCCAGGTATTCCTACATTCGTAACTAGGTACAATGACCACCGCAAGATGAAATTAGCTTATTCGTACGTTGACTTGCTGAATGCAGTGCGGAACGATCCTGTCATGTCTGGAGGAGTAAACAAGCAGTGCAGCCGAAGGTGGAAATCAACCAAGGACTTATGAAATTATATGTAATCTTCTTCAGGCAGGTCAGTATCCCCTTCGTCCAGATGATCGTGTTTTGTCATGCTGAGCTATTGATATGTGCTACTGTTTTGCAACACCGTTTAAGTATAGCCACTGCTTTCCTATCTTTTCAGATTCAGGACAATGAATAGGACATCATAGGAACTGCACAATATGGACCCATGTTGAGTCATCTCTATTGCCTCATGTGTTTGCTGCAAATGTGTCAGCATCAATTGCAAGATGAGGCAGCTAGATAGCTGTGGAGTTGCCAACATGCTCAAAGTGCTCGCAACATTGAGACGAAACAAGCATGCCCAGGAAATTAATGCGTGCGCAGGGAGGCCCTTTGCTCAGAGAAGCATCGACCGATTTTCTTTATTTCCACACCTTCTCACAATTTTGTATATTGGTTATAGTATGGTGAATCATATAGATGCATAGACATGCTGAACTTTTGTTATGCTGAATGTTAGTTTAATGTGAGTGTCTGCATCCAGTACCGCATCCTCTAATTTGGTGGATGCACACAGAGAAAATAAATCTCCTTAATTTACTCCATAACCACTCTATTAAATAGGCCTAGTAACAAACCAGGCGCATGCAGTGGCTGGCGGGCACATGCATCCTGCATGCATGGCCAGTCATGTAGCAACGCAAAAGAAGAGAGCGGTTCTTGGGAAAAAGCGAGTAGTTAGTGCAGTGGTCCTTATAAACACGAACAGCTCGCTCTCCCGCTTTCGTCTCCCCACCCAGTTTCCCCCGCTCCCCAATCTTCCTCACTCGTCCAGAAAACCCCGCTCACCTTCTTCCTCACTCATACAGAAATCGCCTGCTCCTCTTCTTCCACTCCTACAGAAATCCCCAGCCCTCCTTCTTCCCCACTCGCACTGCCACTAGGCTCGTCTCTGGCTACTCTGCTCAAACCCATGAGCTCGGCGCGACGCCCACAAGTAAAATGGAGTTGGCTGGCCCCAATGCCAAGAAGATGAGGCTCCCGCCAGCGGCGATGCCGATTGTAGATCCCACATCCGGTAGCGCGGGGAGAAGCGGCGAGCCCCCCCACCCGGATCTGAGGAACCGGTAGAATCTTCGGTGGACCGCATCAGCGATCTCCCGGACGTCATCCTTGAGGAGATCATCTCGCTTCTCCCCACCAAGGATTGCTGCCGCACACAAGTCCTCTTAACTCGGTGGCGCCCTCTATGGCGCACCGCGCCCCTCAATCTCGACTGTTGTCATATATCTATCCTTCCTGAATTTGATCTCATTAGAGCCATCGTCTCTTCTCACCAGCAGGGCCCCGTTCAATGCTCTGCATCCCGACAAGCTACCTGTTGTCCATACCAGGCAAGGTGGACGCTTGGCTGACATCCCCTGAATTCGGAAAACTCCAGCAGTTTGAGTTCTACCATTACCACGAAAGTTTCATACCACGAACATACAAAGAATTCGTGCCCACACCACCGTTGTCCATCTCGCGTTTTTCCTCCTCTCTCCACACCGCCACCGTCGCCCGGTGCCATCTACCAGACGATCTGGTACAAATGCTTCGACTCCCACTGCTAAAAAAATTCGCTTGTGGTGGTTTATCTGTCGGAGGCCTCACTGCACAGCATCATCCACTCTAGTTGCCCTGCCCTGGAGCGCTTGCTAATTGTTTTGGGAATAGAAATCGGTATCAGTTGTCTCCAAATAAAGTCGCTCACCTTAAAAGCATTGGAATTTGTTTTGAAGGACAGCAGCTCATCATCGAAGATGCCCCTTCACTTGAAAGGTTGCTCCTTCATAATTGTTATACACCTTCAGAAATAACTGTCATCTCTATGCCCAAACTGGAGACCTTGGGTGTAATTCGTGACCCGTTTAATAATCACAAGGAGTTGGTGTTTGGCTCCTCACCTTTTCAGGTACCATATATTATCATCTACACATTTGTAATCATATGCTGCATTTTTCATTTATGCGCATAAGTTTTATATCATCTTGGAGTACACTTTGGGTACTAATATTATGTTATAAGCTCAATGAAGAGTTCATCCATTGATAGCCTATCAATGCTGCTGGATTCTATCAAGATCATATATATCAGAATGTATAGTTTTGATCTGGACATAATTATTGGCTTGCTGCGATGCTTTCGATCTCTGGAGAATTTATACATAGAGGTGATGATTTCATGCACATTGAAAGCCCGTATATATTGTACTAGAATTAACTATTCAGCTGTCGTTCTTTCGACATACACTTTTTTCAGACCTAACTGTTTTCAATCTTCATGTCTACTTAGGCAGAACCACATGGACAAAAACATAAAACCAATCGTTGGCATAATAAGCACAAGGATTTTCTCAGTTCTCATGACATTCGTTTGACGAAAATAACGATGGGACGAGACGATATGCATCCAACCAGGCAAACAAAAGCTTTGTCACATTCTTCCTGTTGAATGCGAGGTTACTATTGTCCATGAGGCTTAATTTTTACAGCAAGAGATTTCTCACGGACGAACATGTTGAACAGCAAAAAAAGAAGTTTCAGGTGGACAAATGGGCTTCTAAACGTGCTCGGCTTCTATTTACAACAAGTTATAGACATCCTAAAATAAATTTTTTTGCACAGGATGTTGATTTTATGGATCAGACCAATCCATTTGTTTGTGACTGCAAAAAAGAGTGGTTGGGTTAGATGTTACTTTCATGTTCAATCTGGGTTTTGAATAAAAATTTGATGAACAATTAATCCTTGGGCTTTTTGTACCATTTGTATGCTTGACTTGCATGTTGTTGCCCTCATACTCCCCTCGACCTGCCACTACACTTCCGCATCTTCCATGGCTGCTGTTCGTTCCCGTCCGAGGCCTTGCCGTCGTTCTCCGCCTTGGTTAGCTCACTGTGCTCGCTGTTGGGGAACGTAGTAATTTCAAAAAAAATCCCACGCACACGCAAGGTCATGGTGATGACATAGCAACGAGAGGGGAGATTGTTGTCCACGTACCCTCGTAGACCGTAAGCGGAAGCGTTATGACAGCGCGGTTGATGTAGTCGTACGTCTTCACGATCCGACCGATCCAAGTACCGAACGTACGGCACCTCCGAGTTCAGCACACGTTCAGCTCGATGACGATCCCCGGGCTCCGATCCAGCAAAGCGTCGGGGATGAGTTCCATCAGCACGATGGTGTGGTGACGATGATGATGTTCTACCGGCGCAGGGCTTCGCCTAAACTCCGCGACGATATGACCGAGGTGGAATATGGTGGAGGGGGGCACCGCACACGGCTAAGGAACGATCACGAAGATCAACTTGTGTGTTCTGGGGTGCCCCCTGCCCCCGTATATAAAGGAGCAAGGGAAGGGGTGGCCGACCTAGGAGGAGGCGCACCAAGGAGGAGTCCTACTCCCACCGGGAGTAGGATTCCCCCCCTTCCAAGTAGTAGGAGTAGGAGTCAAGGAAAGGGGGAAGAGAAGAGAAGGAAGGAGGGGGCGCAGCCCCTCCCCCTAGTCCAATTCGGAATAGGCCTTGGGGGGGGGGGCGCCCAACCTGTCCTCTCTCTTTCCCCTAAAGCCCAATAAGGCCCATATACTCCCCGGCGAATTCCCGTAACTCTCCGGTACTCCGAAAAATACCCGAATCACTCGGAACCTTTCCGAACTCCGAATATAGTCGTCCAATATATCGATCTTTACGTCTCGACCATTTCGAGACTCCTCGTCATGTCCCCGATCTCATACGGGACTCCGAACTCCTTCGTTACATCAAAACTCATGAACTCATAATATAACTGTCATCGTAACGTTAAGCGTGCGGACCCTACGGGTCCGAGAACTATGTAGACATGACCTAGAACTATTCTCGGTCAATAACCAATAGCGGAACCTGGATGCCCATATTGGCTCCTACATATTCTACGAAGATCTTTATCTGTCAAACCGCATAACAACAGTTGTTCCCTTTGTCATCGGTATGTTACTTGCCCGAGATTCGATCGTTGGTATCCAATACCTAGTTCAATCTCGTTACCGACAAGTCTCTTTACTCGCTACGTAATGCATCATTCCATAACTAACTCATTAGCTACATTGCTTGCAAGGCTTATAGTGATGTGCATTACCGAGAGGGCCCAGTGATACCTCTCCGACAATCGGAGTGACAAAACCTAATCTCGAAATACACCAACCCAACATGTACCTTTGGAGACACCTGTAGTACTCCTTTATAATCACCCAGTTACGTTGTGACGTTTGGTAGCACCCAAAGTGTTCCTCCAGCAAACGGGAGTTGCATAATCTCATAGTTATAGGAACATGTATAAGTCATGAAGAAAGCAATAGCAACATACTAAACGATCAAGTGCTAGGCTAACGGAATGGGTCAAGTCAATCACATCATTCTCCTAATGATGTGATCTCATTAATCAAATGACAACTCATGTCTATGGTTAGGAAACATAACCATCTTTGATTAATGAGCTAGTCAAGTAGAGGCATACTAGTGACTATATGTTTGTCTATGTATTCACACATGTATCATGTTTCCGGTTAATACAGTTCTAGCATGAATAATAAACATTTATCATGATATGAGGAAATAAAATAATAACTTTATTATTGCCTCTAGGGCATATTTCCTTCAGTCTCCCACTTGCACTAGAGTCAATAGTCTAGTTCACATCGCCATGTGATTTAACACCAATATTCATATCTGCATATGATTAACACCCATAGTTCACATCGTTATGTGACCAACACTCAAAGGGTTTACTAGAGTCAATAATCTAGTTCACATCTCTATGTGATTAACACCCAAAGAGTACTAAGGTGTGATCATGTTTTGCTCGTGAGAGAATCTTAGTCAACGGATCTATCACATTCAGAGCCGTATGTATTTTGCAAATATGTCTATAATGCTCTGCACGGAGCTACTCTAGCTAATTGCTTCCACTTTCAATATGTATTCAGATTGAGACTTAGAGTCATCTGGATCGGTGTAAAAAGCTTGCACGGTTGTAACTCTTTACGACGGGCTCTTTTATCACCTCCATAATCGAGAAATATTTCCTTAGTCCTCACTAAGGATATTCTTGACCAATATCCAGTGATCTACTCCTAGATCACTATTGTACTCCCTTGCCAAATCAGAGCAAGGTATACAATAGGTCTGGTACATAGCATAGCATAATTTATAGAACCAATGACTGAGGCATAGGGAATGACTTTCATTCTCTTTCTATTTTCTGCTGTGGTCAGGATTTGAGTCTTACTCAATTTCATACCTTTGCAACACAGGCAAGAACTCTTTCTTTGTGACTGTTCCATTTTGAACTACTTCAAAATCTTGTCAAGGTATGTACTCATTGTAAATCTTATCAAGCGTCTTGATCTATCTCAATAGATCTTGATGCTCAATATGTAAGTAGCTTTGCCGAGGTCTTTCTTTGAAAAACTCCCTTCAAACACTCCTTTATGCTTTGCAGAATAATTCTACATTATTTCCGATCAACAATATGTCATATACTTATCAGAAATATTGTAGTGCTCCCACTCACTTTCTTGTAAATACAGGCTTCACCGCAAGTCTGTATAAAACTATATGCTTTGATCAACTTATCAAAGCGAATATTCCAACTTCGAGATGCTTGCACCAGTCCATAGATGGATTGCTGGAGCTTGCATATTTTGTTAGCACTTTGACAAAACCTTCTGGTTGTATCATATACAACTCTTCTTTAATAAATCCATTAAGGAATGTAGTTTTGACATCCATTGGCCAGATTTCATAAAATGTGGCAATTGCTAACATGATTCGGACAGACTTAAGCATCACTACAGTTGAAAAAATCTCATTGTAGTCAACACCTTGAACTTATCAAAAAACCTTTTTGCGACAAGTCGAGCTTTGTAGATAGTAACACTACTATCAACGTCCGTCTTCCTCTTGAAGATCCATTTATTTTCTATGGTTTGCCGATCATCGGGCAAGTCCACCAAAGTCCATACTTTGTTCTTATACATGGATCCCATCTCAGATTTCATGGCTTCAAGCCATTTTGCGGAATCTGGGCTCATCATTGCTTCCTCATAGTTCATAGGTTCATCATGGTCTAGTAACATGACTTCCAGAATAGGATTACCATACCACTCTGGTGCGGATCTTACTCTGGAAGACCTACGAGGTTTGGTAGCAACTTGATCTGAAGTTTCATGATCATCATCATTAACTTCCTCACTAATTGGTGTAGGAATCACTGGAACTGATTTCTGTGATGAACTACTTTCCAATAAGGGAGAAGGTACAATTACCTCATCAAGTTCTACTTTCCTCCCACTCACTTCTTTCGAGAGAAACTCCTTCTCTAGAAAGGATCCATTTTTAGCAACAAATGTTTTGCCTTCAGATCTGTGATAGAAGGTGTACCCAACAGTTTCCTTTGGGTATTCTATGAAGATGCACTTCTCCGATTTGGGTTTGAGCTTATCAGGATGAAACCTTTTTACATAAGCATCGTAGCCCCAAACTTTAAGAAATGACAACTAGGGTTTCTTGCTAAACCACAGTTCATATAGTGTCGTCTCAAGAGATTTAGATGGTGCCCTTTTAACGTGAATGGAGCTGTCTCTAATGCATAACCCCAAAATGATAATGGTAAATTAATAAGAGACATCATAGATCGCACCATATCTAATAAAGTGCAGTTACGATGTTCGGACACACCATAACGTTGTGGTGTTCCAGGTGGCGTGAGCTGTGAAACTATTCCATATTGTTTTAATTGAAGACCAAACTCGTAACTCAAATATTCGTCTCCGTGATCAGATCGCAGAAACTTTATTTTCTTGTTACGATGATTTTTCCACTTCACTCTGAAATTCTTTGAACCTTTCAACTATTTCAGACTTATGTTTCATCAAGTAGGTATACCCATATCTGCTCAAATCATCTTGTGAAGGTCAGAAAATAATGATACTTGCCACGAGCCTTCATACTCATTGGTCTGCATACATCAGTATGTATTATTTCCAACAAGTCAGTAACTCGTTCCATTGTTCCGAAGAACGGAGTTTTAGTCATCTTGCCCAAAAGGCATGGTTCGCAAGCATCAAATGATTCATAACCAAGTGATTCCAAAAATCCATCTTTATGGAGTTTCTTCATGCGCTTTACACCGATATGACCCAAACGGCAGTGCCACAAATAAGTTGCACTATCATTATTAACTTTGCATATTTTGGCATCAACATTATGAATATGTGTATCACTACAATCGAGATCCAACAAACTATTTTCATTGGGTGTATGACCATTGAAGGTTTTATTCATGTAAACAGAACAACAATTATTCTCTGATTTTAAATGAATAACCATTTTGCAATAAACATGATCAAATCATATTCATGCTTAAGGCAAATGCCAAATAACAGTTATTTAGGTTTAACACTAATCCCAAAAGTATAGGGAGTGTGCGATGATGATCATATCAATCTTGGAACTACTTCCAACACTCATCGTCACTTCCCCTTCAACTAGTCTCTGTTTATTTTGTAACTCCTGTTTTGAGTTACTAATCTTAGTAACCGAACAAGTATCAAATACTCAGGGGCTACTATAAACACTAGTAAGGCACACATCAATAACGTGTATATCAAATATACCCTTGTTCACTTTGCCATCCTTCTTATCCACCAAATATTCAGGGCATTTCCGCTTCTAGTGACCATTTCCTTTGCAGTGTAAGCACTCAGTTTCAGGCTTTGGTCCAGCTTTGGTCTTCTTCACGGGAGTGACAACTTGTTTTCCATTCTACTTGAAGTTTCCCTTTCTTTCCCTTTGCCCTTTTCTTGAAACTAGTGGTCTTGTCAATCATCAACACTTGATGCTCTTTCTTGATTTCTACCTTCATCGATTTCAACATCACGAAGAGCTCGGGAATCGTTTTCGTCATCCCTTGCATACTATAGTTCATCACGATGTTCTAGTAACTTAGTGATGGTGACTAGAGAATTCTGTCAATCACTATCTTATCTGGAAGATTAACTCCCACTTAATTCAAGCGATTGAAGTACCCAGACAATCTGAGCACATGCTCACTAGTTGAGCGATTCTCCTCCATATTTTAGCTTTAGAACTTGTTGGAGACTTCATATCTCTCAACTCGGGTATTTGCTGGAAATACTAACTTCAACTCCTGGAACATCTCATATGGTCCATGACGTTCAAAACGTCTTTGAAGTCCCAATTCTAAGCCGTTTAAGCATGGTGCACTAAACTATCCAGTAGTCATCCTTTTGAGCTAGCCAAACGTTCATAACGTCTGCATCTGCTCCTGCAATAGGTTTGTCACCTAGCGGTGCATTAAGGACATAATTCTTCTGTGCAGCAATGAGGATAAACCTCAGATCACGGATCCAATCCGCATCATTGCTACTAACATCTTTCAATACAATTTTCTCTAGGAACATATTAAAATAAACATATGAAAGCAACAACGCAAGCTATTGATCTACAACATAATTTGCAAAATACTACCAGGACTAAGTTCATGATAAATTTAAGTTCAATTAATCATATTACTTAAGAACTCCCACTTAGATAGACATCCCTCTAGTCCTCTAAGTGATTACGTGATCCATATCAATTACACCATGTCCGATCGTCACGTGAGATGGAGTAGTTTCAACGGTGAACATCAATATGTTGATCATATCTACTATATGATTCACGCTCAACCTTTCGGTCTCCGTGTTCCGAGGCCATATCTGTATATGCTAGGCTCGTCAAGTTTAACCTGAGTATTCCGCGTGTGCAACTGTTTTGCACACGTTGTATTTGAACGTAGAGCCTATCACACCCGATCATCACATGGTGTCTCAGCACGAAGAACTTTCGCAACGGTGCATACTCTGGGAGAACACTTCTTGATAATTTTAGTGAGAGATCATCTTAAAGTGCTACCGTCAATCAAAGCAAGATAAGATGTATAAAGGATAAACATCACATGCAATCAATATGTGATATGATATGTCCATCATCATCTTGTGCTTGTGATCTCCATCTCCGAAGCACCGTCGTGATCACCATCGTCACCGGCGTGGTACCTTGATCTCCATCATAGCATCGTTGTTGTTACACCATCTATTGCTTCTACGACTATTGCTACCGCTTAGTGATAAAGTAAAGCAATTACAGGGTGTTTGCATTTCATACAATAAAGCAACAACCATATGGCTCCTGCCAGTTGCTGATAACTTCAGTTACAAAACATGATCATCTCATACAATAAAATATAGCATCACGTCTTGACCATATCACATCACAACATGCCCTGCAAAAACAAGTTAGACGTCCTCTACTTTGTTGTTGCAAATTTTACGTGGCTGCTACGGGCTGAGCAAGAACCGTTCTTACCTACACATCAAAACCACAATGATAGTTCGTCAAGTTTGTGCTGTTTTAACCTTCGCAAGGACCGGGCGTAGCCACACTCGGTTCACTAAAGTTGGAGAAACAGACACCCGCTAGTCACCTGTGTGCAAAGCACGGCGGTAAAACCAGTCTCGCGTAAGCGTACGCGTAATGTCGGTCCGGGCCGCTTCATCCAACAATACCGCTGAACCAAAGTATGACATGCTGGTAAGCAGTATGACATGTATCGCCCACAACTCACTTGTGTTCTACTCGTGCATATAACATCAACGCATAAAACCTAGGCTCTGATGCCACTGTAGGGGAACGTAGTAATTTCAAAAAAAATTCCTACGCACACGCAAGATCATGGTGATGACATAGCAACGAGAGGGGAGAGTGTTGTCCACGTATCCTCGTAGACCGTAAGCGGAAGCGTTATGACAACGCGGTTGATGTAGTCGTACGTCTTCACGATCCGACCGATCCAAGTACCGAACGTACGGCACCTCCGAGTTCAGCACACGTTCAGCTCGATGACGATCCCCGGACTTCGATCCAGCAAAGCGTCGGGGATGAGTTCCGTCAGCACGACGGCATGGTGACGATGATGATGTTCTACCGGCGCAGGGCTTCACCTAAGCTCCGCAACGATATGACCAAGGTGGAATATGGTGGATGGGGGGCACCGCACACGGCTAAGGAACGATCACGAAGATCAACTTGTGTGTTCTGGGGTGCCCCTGCCCCCGTATATAAAGGAGCAAGGGAGGGGGTGGCCGGCCTAGGAGGAGGCGCACCAAGGAGGAGTCCTACTCCCACCGGGAGTAGGATTCCCCCCCTTCCAAGTAGTAGGAGTAGGAGTCAAGGAAAGGGGGAAGAGAAGAGAAGGAAGGAGGGGGCGCAGCCCCTCCCCCTAGTTCAATTCGGACTAGGCCTTGGGGGGGGGGGGGCGCCCAGCCTCTCCTCTCTCTTTCCCCTAAAGCCCCCTAAGGCCCATATACTCCCCGGCGAATTCCAGTAACTCTCCGGTACTCCGAAAAATACCCGAATCGCTCGGAACCTTTCCGAACTCCGAATACAGTCGTCCAATATATCAATCTTTACGTCTCGACCATTTCGAGACTCCTCGTCATGTCCCCAATCACATCCGGGACTCCGAACTCCTTCGGTACATCAAAACTCATGAACTCATAATATAACTGTCATCGTAACGTTAAGCATGCGGACCCTACGGGTTTGAGAACTATGTAGACGTGACCTAGAACTATTCTCGGTGAATAACCAATAGCGGAACCTGGATGCCCATATTGGCTCCTACATATTCTACGTAGATCTTTATCGGTCAAACCGCATAACAACATACGTTGTTCCCTTTGTCATCGGTATGTTACTTGCCCGAGATTCGATCGTTGGTATCCAATACCTAGTTCAATCTCGTTACCGGCAAGTCTCTTTACTCACTACGTAATGCATCATTCCGTAACTAACTCATTAGCTACATTGCTTGCAAGGCTTATAGTGATGTGCATTACCGAGAGGGCCCAAAGATACCTCTCCGACAATCGGAGTGACAAAACCTAATCTCGAAATACGCCAACCCAACATGTACCTTTGGAGACACTTGTAGTACTCCTTTATAATCACCCAGTTATTTTGTGACGTTTGGTAGCACCCAAAGTGTTCCTCCGGCAAACCGGAGTTGCATAGTCTCATAGTTATAGGAACATGTATAAGTTATGAAGAAAGCAATAGCAACATACTAAACGATCAAGTGCTAGGCTAACGGAATGGGTCAAGTCAATCACATCATTCTCCTAATGATGTGATCCCATTAATCAAATGACAACTTATGTCTATGGTTAGGAAACATAACCATCTTTGATTAATGAGCTAGTCAAGTAGAGGCATACTAGTGACTATATGTTTGTCTATGTATTCACACATGTATCATGTTTCCGGTTAATACAATTCTAGCATGAATAATAAACATTTATCATGATATGAGGAAATAAATAATAACTTTCTTATTGCCTCTAGGGTATATTTCCTTCACTCGCCGTCGTCTGGTGTTGTCAACATGGTCAACAACCAAGAGGAATCAGGAGATGACTGTACGTGGAGAGGCTGACAGTAGGGACCCACCAGGGTCATTGCATTTCGCAAGCAGGTGCCTCGTTATTACAAGCCAAAACAATACTTCCTCCTAATTGTTTGACAACTAGGTTCCACGCCAATGTCAATGTAGTCAATAAATGAGAAAATTACACAATGAGCAGATAACACCAGGGACCCAGCAGCTCGCCCAGTTGTTTTTCAGTTTCAGAGACGGAGCTCAGCTGCGCACTGTGCGGGGGCTGTGGCCCGTCTAGCCCATGCTTACACTTTTATTAAGCACATGACGAGCCCAGTTGATATATTTTTTCTTTCTGAAATTGGCTAGCCCAGTTCTTTTTTTGGAGAATACCAAAACCGAGGCCTACTTGCTTTTCTCAGCCCTGCTAGGCTGCAAATCTTTCATGACGAGGAGGGATAAGAAATGGGCTTCCCCAGAAAATTGGCTATAAGTTGTAAGAAATGGGCTGTAAATTTTTAAACCAAAGCCAACCGGCAATTGCATTAAAATATCATTTTTTTCAGGATTTCTCTACTCTCTTCTCTTATAAAAACCAAAGCCAACTGGCAATTACATTAAAATATCATCTTTTCACCCACAAGATAAACTACTCATACAAATGCATCTTCATGTTCCGTGCAACGAACGGGCATCTTGCTAGTTAAGATTCTAAATTTCATTCATTTTTTGCGGAGAATTGTTTTTTGAATTTTATTTTGATATAATTTTTTGAAAACTATTTTTAACGTGACTCGAAATTTCGTGATTAAAAGAGTTCAGACCCCACCGAAATATGCAAAATTTCATTGAATTTTTTAGCAGTGCCCAGAATATATGGTTTGTAATGCTAATAAAAAGAATATGAGCTTCAAATATCCTTAAGAATTAGCAAATGGACTGTAAATTATTGAAAATAATGGCAAATGGGTTGTATGCTGATTTCCACAGATTTGGAGGCTGACTTCTGGGCCTACTAGGTTGACGATGACGCTGTCCTAATTTTTTTTGACGCGTACACAAGGCTTTGTCAACTTAGTCAACACACAGCAGTGATTGTTGGATGTCCATCCAACGGCCGCCGTGCTTCTTCAATCTCTGATCTTCCTGCTCCAGCCGCCCAAACCAGCGCCGGCGGGACTACCTGCTCCCTCCTCCCGTGGCTGGCTGTGCTGCCGCCAGGCCATCCCTCTAACCACCCATACATCCTGTTATTTTCCGGCGACGTCAGCCCTCACCCCGCAGCCGACCAGTCAGTGCTCATTCTCCCCTCAGCGTGGGCATCCGCTGCGGTGGCTTCGCCGGCTCCGGGTGGTTCTCTTCCTGGGCCCCGCCCTCGTCCACCGCATTTGTGCTCTCGGCGCGGCGAGGTCAACATGGTCAACAAACAACAGCCATCGGAAGAGGCTAATAGTAGGGGCCCACACGGCAAAATGCCTCCTTATTACGCACAAAATAATGATTCGTCCACCTGATAGCTAGGACCCGCCGGAAGGGTCTTTGTATTTCGCGAAAAAAATGTTCCCCCCGCTGTCAGCTCGGACCCACTGGAAATGCCTCCTTATTACGCACAAAAAAATGAATACTCCCCCTGCTAGCTGGGACTCACCTTGGTGGGAGGCTGACTTGTGGGCCTACTAAGTTTACGGGGACGGAGGGCCTTGTCAGCTTAGTAATTATGAACGACTCCAGCTCCAGTGACCGTACGATGTCCATCCAACGGCCGTAGTGCTTCTTGAACCTCTGGTCTTCATGCTCCAGCCGCCCAAAGCAGCGCCGGTCGTGCCGCGTGTTCCTTCCTCCCGTGGCCGGCTGTGATGCCGCGGAGGCCTCACCGCCCCCTACTACTCCCACCGCTAGCCAGGCCATCCCTCTACTCACCCACACCCCCTGTTATTCTGCGGCGATGACAGCCTCACCCTCGTACTCCTCTTCGCGCGAGCATCCACTACTGCGTCTTCCCCGGCTCCACGTTGTCCCCTTCCTAGGCCTCGCCGTCGTCCACCGCCGTGGTGCTCTCGACGCGGCGTGGTCAATGTGGTCAACGACCGACTTCCATCGGAAGAGTACTATGCGTGGAGGAGCTGACAGCTGGGTCCACGGCGGCCGCAAGGAAGTGCCTCCTTATTACGCGCAAAATAATTATTCCTCCACCTGACAGCGAGGACCCACCGGACGGGCCACCGTATTTTGCGAAAAAAACATTTCCCCCTGACTGCTGGGACCCACCAGCTACATCTTCGCATGCAAGGAAGTGCGTCCGGGCAAAAAAAACGATTTGGCCCCCTGACTGCTGGGACCCACCAGCTACATCTTCGCACGCAAGGAAGTGCGTCCGGGCAAAAAAAACAATTCGCCCCCCTGACTGCTGGGACCCACCAGCTACATCTTCGCAGGCAAGGAAGTGCCTGACAGTCGGGACCCACCTTGTCGAAGCGTACGTAGCGTTGTCATTCTGGTCGCGAACGTGTACGTACATACTGGTCGTAGTAGAGGCGCGCACGTACACGTACGTACAGCGGCGAGGGTGCAAGAAAGAAAATACGGCCACGTACATACATACGGGCAGGGTCTCGAACGCCTACTCGCGCATACGTACATGGCTGGGTCGGAACGGAGAAACAGCATCGTCGTCATGTTCATGGGGAGCCAACCGGCAGGGTCGGAACAAAATGCGTGGTCGTGTTCATCGGGAGGGCTTGGACGGAACAGGCGATGGAAACGAGGCCTTGCGTACCGCAGAACGGAGGAAACGGGCGTCCTACGTTCGGAACGGGGTCCTATTGATCGGGAGGGGTGTAGCGTACCGCAAAACGGAGGAAACGGACCTCCTACGGTTGAAACGGGGGTCCTGTTGATCAGGAGGGGTGTGGCGTACCGCAAAACGGAGGAAACGGACCTTCTACGGTCGAAACGGGGGTCCTGTTGATCGGGAGGGGTGTGGCGTATCGCAAAACGGACAAAACGGACCTCCTACGGTCGAAACGGGGGTCCTGTTCATCGGGAGGGGTGTGGCGTACCACAAAACGGGACTCCACGGGATACTGTTCATCTCCACCGTCGACCTCCTCCAGCCTCCACGGTCTACCGTCGACCTCCTCCAGCCTCCACGGGCTCCTGTTCATCCGGCCTCCACCGCGCGCTACTCCACCGGCTACTGTTCAACCACCCCTCCACGGGCACCCCTCCACCGTCTACTGTTCATCCAGCCCTCCATGCCACGGGGTCCTGTTCAACCACCCCTCCACGGCCACCCCTCCACCGTCTACTGTTCATCCAGCCCTCCACACCATGGGTTCCTGTTCATCCAGAGGCAACGCCACCGCTCACTGTTTATCCAACCCCCCCCCCCCCCCCCCCCCCGCAACGCTCACTGTTCATCCCAGAGGCAGCATCGATCGGCTTCAGTTAGCAGCAGTAGCGAAGGAATCGCTCCATCGGGTTCAGTTAACAGCCATCGATCGATCGCTCGGGTTCAGTAACGCGTAGGCTATAGTGCAACCGCTCGGGTTCAGTTAGAGCCCAACGCCTCGCTCGGGTTCAGTTAGAGCCAACGCCTCGCACACACGCGCGTACGTACAAGAGAAACGCGCATCGCTCCGCCCCCGACCTCCCACCGTAACCGGCAACTCCCTGAAATTTTCCTCCCCCTCGCTTCTACCACAGTTTTTTCCGTCATGGACGGCCCAAAGAATGTCATGCAGCTGCGTCTCCGGCCCGCCCAGGACGAAAAGCCCATTTTCTGTCATGATTTTTTGTCATAGAAGTAGGAGCCCACCATTATCGTCATAGAAGTGTCATATGTATGACAGAAAAAAAATCATTGGGCCCAAAATGTCACGGATGTGTCTTTTTTTTGTAGTGCAAGTCTACTGCTTATTAATAAATATGTTGTAGACTTAGAAAACTGCTTACCACTGTTTTATCCGGTTTAGAGAGAAGATATTTAACCCGGTTGTAACATGATACCTTGAACTTGCGATACACATTAGCCCCCAAGTGTCAAGTATCTTTGCTTGCAAAGTGATTGGGACTTAATTTGCATGAACCGGCATTGTAGGTTAAAATTCTTCAGCATACATTAGCCCCCAAGTGTCAAGAATCTTTGCTTGCAAAGTACTTGGGACTTAATGTTATTTTACCATGATTCTGACTATAACTCGACATCAATGCAGGCTACCATAAGTCAATTTGAGTCGGAGATTGCTGACTTGAAGAGCCGTCTGACAGCTCAAGAACTTGAAATGCAAAAGGCCAACTCCAAATTTGAATTCAGCGTCTCTGAACAAGAGAAGTTGAAGAAGAATTTTGAGTCAGAGAAGAAAATCTGGGCTGATGAAAAGGCTTCACTGGTGACCCGGGCCGAGACGGCAGAGGCATCACTTGCAGAAGCAACAACCGAGTTGTCCGACTTAAAACACCAGATATCTCAAATGGTCTCAGCCATCTTCGGTAAGTTACTGTATATAACCTCAAATATTGTAATCCTTCCTTTGATAACTATTTTAATCGTTATCTCCAGCTCACCTTACGCTTGTGAACATAGGCTCCAGGAGCACAAACCTCAAGAAAAATATGTTGATTAAGCTGAAAGCGGTTTATACTCTAGTGGAGTAGTTGTACACCGGGTCACAACGTGCTTTGGCCGTTGTAGCTTTATCAAATAACACTCCCCACCTCCTGCAAGACGTGTTGAAGTGTCTTGCTGTACTACCTCAACGGATCCAAGATCTAAGGCGGGCGTCCTCAAGAGCCGGGGCTATAGCCGCGTTGAGCGGGGCAAAAGCATGGATTCCAGAATTAGACCCGGCCGATCTCGCTCTTGGATACTCGAGTCTGAAAGAGGATGGGACCGTATTTGATGATCAGGATTTCACCGCCTGCGTCAAAGACATACGCCCTGTGGCTACCCTCATTGGGAACGACACTAACCTTACCAAGTATCAGTCGGGCTATGATAGTGAGAACCGGAGAATTCCAACACCTCCCTATGATCAAGTCAGCCTGATCCCTCCAACTCGTAAGCATACCTTTGCCTCTGAAGTGGACCCAGCCGGTTTAATAGATGACAAAGCTGAGTTTGAAGCCTTGAGTGGCATTGACTGGGTCTCGTCAACCTTCCAGGACAAAGCAACCGACGGAGGGGCGGACAAGGATAACACGGAATCTTCAAGCCCGCCAAAGGAGTGAACCGCCAGGCATTTTATGACTTTGCAAAAAACAATGCTTCATTTATTCAGACTCGGGGAGTCTTGTAATAGGGTAGAAAAACATCTCAATTTTTGTCATGCCTTCGCACATGTTTATGGTGCTTAATACTTTTCATAAGCCGCCATCGCTATATATTTCCATCTTATGTTGATTGTTTATTTCCTTGATGTTAAATTTGCCTGCCTTATCCTGCATATAAAACAAGCAAAATTCCCTTGGCGGTTTATCGCATCGGGGGTCACATAAGGTATTGATAACCCAGAGGGCGAACCAAAAATATCATACACAGGCCGGTTTACGATTATATTTGTTAAATATAATCACAATAGTATACCTGCGATCCCCTTGGTAATCTCGCCTGCTTATATGACCTTCAACATGCTGGTAAATCCAACTCCTAAAAGTTGGAATCATATAATGTTCACCTGGCACTTTAACAACCTGGGGTGATCAATATTAAGCCGGAAGAACAAAAAACCATCTCATAGTGCTAAAAAGGTCTCAAGATAGTCAAATAATTATGCTTATGAAATAATAATGGATAATAAACAATATTCAAAGGCTTCTAATTCGAATACGATCAGTAAACCGTTCCAAAGGGGTTAAGCTAAGATTCGGATACGATCATATAGCCCCGAGTGGCTTTGGCGATGCCGATCAAGTGGGTATCGATAGTTATGTTCTCTTTGGTTCGAATACGACCTATGTTTGAATAGGAAGCCCCCAAGTGACCACAAGAGTTGTTTAATGATGCTGATTCGAATACGGTCCACGTCAGACCCAAAGGGGTTAAGCTATGATTCAAATATGATCAAGAAGCCCCAAGTGGGTTTGGCAGTATGCCGATCAAGTGGGTATCAACAGCTATTTTCTCTTTGGTTTGAATACGACCTATGTTTGAACAGGAATCCCCCAAGTGACCATGGCTAGATTCAGATATTATCATAAGCCAGACCAAAGGGAAAGCCGGATTCAAATGTGATCCGCTCCCTGTTGGTTGTCTCCACCACCTGATAAAGAAGACATATAAACCTTTGAGGGTAAAAAGGACAGAGGTCCTGCTTTATTGCTTTATATAATATATACATTGTCAAAATATATACATCTTGAGAGCCGGTGGCTCAAGTATAGTAAGGCCGGTGTCGGTGTCAAAACCGGCGGATCTCGGGTAGGGGGTCCCGAACTGTGCGTCTAGGCAGATGGTAACAGGAGACAAGGGACACGATGTTTTACCCAGGTTCGGGCCCTCTTGATGGAGGTAAAACCCTACGTCCTGCTTGATTAATATTGATGACATTGGCAGTACAAGAGTGGATCTACCACGAGATCAAGGAGGCTAAACCCTAAAGCTAGCCTATGGTATGATTGTTGTGATGTATGTTGTGTCCTACGGACTAAAGCCCTCTGGTTTATATAGACACCGGAGGAGGCTAGGGTTACACAGAGTCGGTTAAAATGGTAGGAAATCTACATATCCGTACTGCCAAGCTTGCCTTCCACGCCAAGGAAAGTCCCCTCCGGACACGGGACGGAGTCTTCAATCTTGTATCTTCATAGTCTTGGAGTCCGGCGGATGATGATAGTCCGGCTGTCCGGACACCCCCTAGTCGAGGGCTCCCTCAGTAGCCCCTGAACCAGGCTTCAATGATGATAAGTCCGGCGCGCATAATGTTCGGCATTGCAAGGCGGGTTCCTCCCTTGAATAATCCAGAGAAGATCGTGAACACCAGGATAGTGTCCGGCTCTGCAAAATAAATTCCACATTCCACTGTAGAGAGAGTAAAATGTACACAAGTCCAATCTGCTGACGTATTATGCGGCATGACATCACACCGCTACCAGGCTTTTACTTGAATCGTTTTTTATTATACCACCTCAGCACGTTTAGCGAAGCAGTTTCCTTGGCACGTCTTGTCGAAGCAGAGATCGTGTTCCCCTTATTCCGGGATTCTCATCAATACGGCCGTGGGTAACCCAACCACACCATTGATGGTGGCGCTTGGGAGATAAGCGAGTTTTACCAGGCTGGTGGGGGGCGCATAGTCTTCGCCCTGCCTATATAAGGGATAAGGATTCACTTTTTCACCCACGCCTTCTTCCTCCTTTGCTCATCCACCTCCGCGCACTCAAGCTCCAACGCCCAAGCTCGCGCATCTCATCTTAACCTTCCCCAACCATGTCCGGAGGGGGAGGCAAGTGGTTGGCTTCCACCGTCAAGGAGGAGCACATCACCAAGCTGCGCAACGCCAGATACCTTTCCAGCGATATTGCGCACCGGCTGCCCGACGAGGGGCAGCTCATCCCTACCCCTGGGCCCCATGAGAGGGTCGTCTTCCTTCCCCACTTCCTCCGTGGACTGGGCTTTCCACTGCACCCTTTCGTCCGGGGGCTCATGTTCTATTACGGCCTGGATTTCCACGATCTGGCGCCGAACTTCATCCTCAACATCTCGGCGTTTATCGCCGTGTGCGAGGCTTTCCTCTGCATCCAGCCCCACTTCGGCCTGTGGCTCAAGACCTTCAACGTCAAGCCGAAGGTTGTGAAGGGCACTCAAGCGGAATGCGGAGGCGCCATGTTGGGCAAGTTTCCCAACGTGCTTTGGCTCGAAGGGGCCTTTGTGGACTCCGTTAAGGGGTGGCAATCGGGGTGGTTCTACATCACCGAGCCGCGCGAACCCACGTGGGCGGCGGCCCCCCAGTTCAGATCTGGCATCCCCACGCAGCTCACCTCCTGGAAAGAGAAGGGCTTGTTGTGGGGCAATCCGAAGGAGCTGACGGGACTCCGAGCCTGTATCCAGAAGCTGGTGAACAATAATCTCAGGCTCGTCGACGTGGTCCAAGTCATGCTCATCCACCGGATTCTCCCATGCCAAGAACGGGCATTCAATCTGTGGGAGTTCAATCCGGAACAGCACCAGGCGCTAAGCGGGCTCTTCGACACGACGTATGAAGGTGCCTGGAGGGTGCTGTTTAAGGGCGCCGAAGCCCCCGCATCCGCGACGGAAGATCGCGGATTTCGCTTGCAGCATCCGGCTGACGAGGTAAGTGATTCAACCCCTTTACGGGACACTTGTGGTAAACAAATTGATTCTAAGAGGGTTTCAATCTCTCTTTTCCTTTGACAGGAATGGATGGAGAAGGCCGAACAGCTCATCTGTCCGGCTCCCATGCCAGAAGACCAAGTGGACGCCCATCTAGCAGGGCTGCTGGTTCCGGCACCGCACGTGGTGCCGGAGAAGAAGGCCAAGAAGGTGGCCACGGGGACTCGAAAGAGTTCCCGCAATCAAGCGTCCGATGACGAGGCGGATTCCTCCCCAGAAGACGAGGAGGAGGAAGAAGACTCTCTCCCGGAGGAGGGAGAGAGGAAGAGGAAGGCTTCCCCAATAGGGGAGGCCGAAGGGTCCAAGAGGGGGAGGACTATCCCCCCGGACAGTTCCGCCAACACCATCGTTGGCGAGGAGGAGTGGCCTTCAAGGGCCAGGCCTCCGGCGAGATCGTAAGTGTCTGGATCCCTGATATGCAGTGTATTTCACGTCACCTAGTGTCCTACTAATGCCGCATACTGTCTGCAGTCCGGCCGATGATGATCTCCCCGCTTCATCGAGCGGGTCGTTGGCCCCGTCGGATGTGGATTCACTTCCGACTGCCTCTACCCCCCGCGCCGACGAGGACGCCGAGGTGGGATCCCAGAGAGGGACCCATCAGGAGGAGGCTCCAGAGGCGCCGCCAGGCAGCCTCCCGGACTTTGCGCCGGACTCTACATCGGAACCTGCAGCGGTTCCAGAGTCTGGCAGGCGGCCCCTTCGAAAGAAGGGAAGACTATGACACCGGCGGCCTCCGTCCAACCGGAGGCGCCGGACAACTTGTTGGAGGCGCTTAAAGGTGCTTCCATCGAGGAAGAACACCGCACTATCATGAGTGCGGTGATTCAGAAGGTTCAGCTCGCCAAGAGCAGGCTGACCAAAGCCTGCAGCAGCCTTCTAACAGGCTTTGAGGTAAGAAGTTATAATTATGTAATGTAATACCGCATAGACACTAGCCCTTGATGCTCAGTTCGGTGTTCGGAAAGAAAAGCCGGACTGAGGATCTAAGAAGATATATGCAGGGTTGCTTAAAATATGTCAATATGGGTTTGCAGGCTGCGCTGCTGACCTCTGCCGCACTGACTGCGGAGGTCGGTGTGTTGAAGCAGGATCTCGAGCGGTCCGAGCAAGAGCTCGGCCATGCCAAGAAGCAGCTCGAGGACAAAGAAGGTGAGTAACACCACTTTGAATAGTTACCTTACAGAAAAGGATTTTGGTTGCAATAAAATTAACAAGGATAATATGGGTATTGCAGGGGCCACGAACGAGGTGGCAGCCCTGAAGGAGGATGTGTCCGCGGCCGAACGCAGTGCGGCCACGGAACGGGCAGAGCGAGAAAAGCAGGAGGCACAGGTGGCGGAAGTACGTCAAGAGCTCCAGGCTCTCATGGAGAAGCATGAGAGCTTGGAGCGTGACTCCAAGACTCGAGAGTCCGAGCTTGCCTCGGCTCTCGAAAGTGACAAGTATGCCAAGGCCGAGGCCCGTAAGGCCCTTCAAGAGGTTGAAGATGTAAAGAAGATAGCGGCCGGTAAGGCATTTTTCATGCAAAGCAAGCATGTTAATGTAAACTACCTGACACTTACCCGCATTCGGAGCTCTCCAGGGGCGTTTGCAGATCTGCCGCGTAGTGTGTCCGATGCCGCCGCATTCTATCGTGGCGAGGAGGGGAGCTCGACGGAGAAGGTCTTCTGGTCTCAGTACGCTGAGGCCGTCCATCCGGTGCCCCCAAGCGACCAGCTGAAGCAGCTGGTCGAACTCCACATGGTAGCTGAGGAGGCCATGAAGGGCCTTATAGTCCGGCTGTGGCCTGGACAGGCCATGCCTGGGAGCTACTTCGGCCTCGTGCGACAGCTGGTGGATGCGTGCCCCTGGGTGGAGGTCATCAAGCGCTCCGCCTGTATTGAAGGTGCTCGTCGGGCCCTTGCCCGCACAAAGGTGCACTGGGGCAGGCTGGATGCGGAGAAGCTTCTCACTGACCCGCCGCCACCGGGCAAGGAGTATCGTACGCCCGAAATGTATTATAAAACTGTCATGAAGGGAGCCCGCGATATTGCGGATGAGTGCCCCAGAGATGTAATTTTTGAGTAAACTCGCTATGTATTATCCTGTGCGCTGAAAACTTTGTTCATATGCGCATTAAGCAACGCTTGTTTAATTTAAAATATTACCTTCTGTGCGGCCGTTTATAAAATCTGAGAGATGGCAAGTCATTGGCTTCAGCCCCCGAGCCGCGAGTGCTGGGGTGTTCGGGATAAACTTGAGCACTCTTGTTCCCATTTTTGGGTCCATCTAGGGAGGCGCTCAACACAACGAACAAGGCAACCGGACTTATAATGCTTGAACACTCTCACTTAGCCATAGAATTCTATAATTTTAAATTTCGGCGAAGCCCCTGGTATTCGGAAGACCGAATCCGGGGCGCTATCCACGCCTTCGTTGGACATTTATCCGGAACTTCGCTCGAAGCAGTGTGAGTCTTTAAGGACTCGAAAAGACCTCTAGAACAGCAACCAGTCTCTCGCCTTATCATGCCGGTCAGTTTTAGCTTTCTCCACTAAGGCGCTCGCCCGGCTCAACCGGGGGGCCATCGCAGTGGTTCTCCCAGTGCCACCTTAGCCGACAGAACGGAACGTAAGGCACCAAAATGTGGGAGCCGGGCAAACCCAACTATTGACCCAAGACATGATTCGGAGCCGATTCATATAATGCTATAAGTTCGGGGTGCCGCACTTATGAAAGTGTTCGGACTTATCACACCATAATGTGGGGAACATAAGCCCCTGGTGTATTAGACCGTACCAAAATATACGGGTGCAAGATGTCCTGTAATGAACATATATATATAAAGTAATGTAATTGCAGTCGAAAAATGCTGCATTATTTATTAAAGGAATTATGCTATGAGTGCGGACTGATACAAATAGTGCGGTAAGCAAGGGATTTGGACTAATTAAACATGTCCCCCTCCAGGGGTGAGCTGCGGACTTGGTGTATATAATCGAATTTAATGCTCGTAACTGAGACCACCCGAGTGTTCGTCGCAGCCTTCCTTCTTCCCTGGCTGTTGCATCGTGAGTTCGGCAGGTTCACCGCCGGACAGGGCCTCTGGTTAATGGAGTCCTGTGTATACAAAGAAGGAAAATAATAATAAAAAAGGGTGGCGCACTTGCGAGCCCCTGGTGTGGTCGAGCCGCACTCTGGGTCCATTGTGATCGTGCCCCTTCCCCTGCTCCCATGGTATCTCCAAAGCGTAATGATGTACGCGGAGGGTTTTTCTTGCAATCATGCGAGGGCGGGGGTTAGGGCCGCATTGCTACGCGTGCTCTGATCGTGCCAGGTTGTCTTGGTTGGTATTGCTTCGGGCGCGTTTTGCTGTATCTGGCCGTTTAACGACCGGACTCGAAAATTGCCTTAAAAGGCTGCTCTGTACTTCTGCCACGAGAACCGCTGTATGTTCCTCCGTTCGGAGGGAGCGTTCCGTATTTCCGTTGACCGTGATGACTCCAAGAGGGCCTGGCATCTTGAGCTTGAGGTATGCATAATGCGGCACCGCGTTGAACTTTGCAAACGCGGTTCGTCCGAGCAGAGCGTGATAGCCGCTGCAAAATGGGACTATGTCGAAGATTAACTCTTCGCTCCGGAAATTATCCGGGGATCCGAAGACCACTTCCAGTGTGACCGAGCTCATACAATTGGCTTCCACACCTGGTATGACACCTTTAAAGGTTGTGTTTGTAGGTTTAATCCTTGAGGGGTCTATGCCCATCTTGCGCACTGTATCCTGATAAAGCAGGTTCAGGCTACTACCGCCGTCCATCAGGACTCTCGTGAGGTGAAATCCATTGGCGATTGGGTCTAAAACCAATGCGGCGAATCCGCCATGGCGTATGCTGGTCGGATGGTCCCTTCGATCGAAAGTGATCGGACAAGAGGACCATGGATTGAACTTCAGGGCGACTGGCTCCATCGCATAGACGTCCCTTAGTGCGCGCTTCCTCACCCTCTTGGGTATGTGGGTTGCGTAAATCATGTTCACCGTCCGCACTTGTGGGGGGAAACCCTTCTGTCCTCTATTGTTCGGCGGTCGGGTCTCCTCCTCGTCGTCGCTGTTTAGCCCCTTGTCATTGTTTTCGGCAATTAACTTGCCTGCCTGCTTGAACACCCAACAATCTCTGTTGGTGTGATTGGCTGGCTTTTCGGGGGTGCCATGTATCTGGCATAAGCGGTCGAGTATTCGATCCAAGTTGGACGGACCCAGAGTGGTTCTTTTGAATGGCTTCTTCCGCTGACCGGGTTTAGAGCCTCAGAATCCGGCGTTGACTGCCGTATCCTCCTTATCGTCGTCATTAATGCGGCGTTTGTTTTTGTTTCGACGTGACCTGCCGTTGTGGTCCTTAGTATCCGGACTGCCATAATTTTTATTGAGGTTGTTGCTGCGAGCTAGCCAGCTATCCACTCCCGTGCAAAAGAGGGTCATTAATGATGTGAGTGCTGCCATGGATTTTGGCTTTTCCTGTCCCAGGTGCCGGGCTAGCCACTCATCGCGGATGTTATGTTTGAAGGCTGCGAGGGCCTCTGCATCCGGACAGTCGACGATTTGGTTTTTCTTTGTCAAGAACCGTGTCCAGAATTGTCTGGACGATTCCTTTGGCTGCTGAATTATGTGGCTTAGGTCATCGGCGTTTGGTGGCCGCACATACGTGCCTTGGAAATTGTCGAGGAATGCGGCTTCCAGGTCTTCCCAACACCCAATTGACTCTGCGGGCAAGCTGTTAAGCCAATGCCGAGCTGGTCCTTTAAGCTTGAGTGGGAGGTACTTGATGGCATGGAGATCGTCACCGCGGGCCATATGGATGTGAAGGAGATAATCTTCAATCCAAACCGCGGGGTCTGTTGTGCCGTCGTAGGATTCGATGTTTACGGGTTTAAACCCTTCAGGGATTTGATGATCCATTACTTCGTCAGTGAAGCATAGCGGGTGTGCGGCGCCTCTATATTGAGCAATATCACGACGCAGCTCGAGAGAGCGTTGTCTGCTGTGTTCGGCCCGGCCGAGGTTATTGTATCCGGCGCGACGGTATTCGTCGCGGGTCGTGGGGTGCCCTTGTGATCCGTAGATGGATCTAGATTGCCTTGCTTTGTCCTCCAATACGTCCCGCAAGTCCGGCGCGTTCCCTCTTGGCTTCGTACTTTTGGAGCGATGCCGGGGTACGGTCTTTGTGGAGGGTCTGGATGCCTCTCTATCGCGACAACGGGGTGGTCGGTCGGTCGTATCGTGCGCTGGTGATGAAGGTATGTATGCTTCCTCCTCTAATCGGGGGAGCAACTTGCGTCTGGGGTAGCTTTTGGAGGGGCGTTCGAGTTTAAACTCTTCGGCCGCGAGGACCTCGGTCCATCGATCGGCCAGCAGGTCCTAATCAGCTTGAAGCTGCTGCTGCTTTTTCTTTAGGCTATTTGCCGTGGCGATAAGCCTGCGTTTAAAATGCTCCTGTTCGACGGGATCCTCGGGCACGACGAATTCGTCGTCGTTGAGGCTTGCCTCATCTTCGGAGGGAGGTATATAGTTATAATCCTCGACCTCTTCGTCTGCCGCCCTCTCATGCGGTCTTGCTCCTGCGTCCTCCTGCGCTGAGTCTTACTGGAGGGGATTATCTTCGACACTCTCTGGGGTATTATTATCTCCTGTGCCAGAATCTCCATTCTTGCTGTGGCGGGATTTAGAGCGGCGCCGCTGACGCCGGCGCTTGGGCTGTTTCTTTAAGGAATCTGCCTCCGCTACTTCTTCTCCGTCCCCGTCCTTTGGGGTGTCCACCATGTATATGTCGTATGACGAGGTGGTCTTCAAGTGCCATGTAGGTGCTGGTTCTTGTTCGTCTCCGGCATCGTCGTCCATAGCGTCGATGTCTTCGGAGTCGTAGTCTTAGCATGTCGGTAAGATCGTCGACAGTGGCTACAAAGTGGGTGGTGGGTGGGCTCTGAATTTCTTCGTCGTCCGTATCCCAACCATCCTGGCCATAGTCCGGCCAGGACTCTCCAGATAGCGAGAGATGCTTTAGCGAATTTAGGATGTCGCCAAAGGGCGAGTATTGGAAGATGTCCGCGGCGGTGAATTGCATAAGCGGCGCCCAATCCGATTCGATTGGCAGGGGTGCGGGAGGTCCGGAGTCCGGCAAGGAGTCCGGCACCTCGGAATCACGGATGATGTCCTTTTAGAGAATTCATTAGCACGGATGATGTCCGATCAGCAGGATGTATGCAAACATTTGAGTTGCTTTAATATCAGGATTGAAATCTGTAGAAATTCATGTGACCAGACCACACTATCTAAGGACCAAGGAAAATCTCATGATAAAATTGTCAGCTTTATGTAAGATAGCAATGATGCTAGAAATGGGAAGTTCCAGGGGCCTAAGTTTTATACTGATAATTCATGGCATGCCACTCTATACTTAAATCTCAGGCCATTAGAACCTTAGAAACACGGAAAATCCCTTGTGGCCTCAAGAAAACAATCAAGTATGAAAGAAAAAAGAAAGAAAATAGATAGAGTATATAATTAGCAACCTTCCAAAATAAAATATGATAAATGACATGGAGAAGGCACAAGTTCATTTAGATTTGTAAGTACTTCCATTTAGAAAAGGAATTGTACAAACTAATTGCTAGAGCAGCAATGAAGCAGTGAACAAAAAAAAGAGAAGATTGTAGGAAGTTCCACATAATAAGCAACCTTGAGATATAGATGAGAAAAGGCTAAAACAACCTTGGCTCCCAGAAGTTGTGTAGGGTGTGGTCATTTTTTCCCTGAGTGCAAGAAAGCAAAGAAAATAATAATTCTAAAGTTACACAAATATCCACAATAGGGTTATTTACTGGCAGTAATTGGTATTGAAAAGGTAGGCGCTAAGTAGCTCTCTAATATATCTTTTGTTTGGAGAATCTTATAGGAAATGTTGGTCTATGCTCTGTTACTATTTAACCAGAGCATGATTATTATAAACAAAAAATGGTACATGCATATTAGACAATGTGAATCAGTAGGTACTGAATTGGAAGCATGATTAACAAGGGAGAAAGCGAAGCCCTGTTATGCAGCTGTTAGTTGGTAGTTGAGCAGTTTTAACATGCTCCCCCTTATCTCCTTTTTTCACATGAGAGGTAAGAGCATATAATAGATCTGAGCCGTTGATCTCATTAATTGGTGGTCTGATTAACTTTTACCTTCTTACCTGACATGTAAAAAGCTGGGGTAAGAGGGAGCATGTTAAAATTTGCCTAGTTTGTAATCAGGAGCTAGAATGATTTACAAAAGGAGATGTATAGCCAGTTCAAGCATTTAGGAATCAGTGGATACTCAACTGTAAGCATGATCCATAGGAGAGAAAGCAGTCAGATTATGCAACCATTGGTAATTAATGACCGGTACGTTTGTAAGCAGCTCTGTTAGTAAGAACAGATCTTATGAGCTCAAGAGACCAAACTGCGACAGTCCAATTCCTAAAGCATTTCTTGCAAAAGAAAATACAAACAATACTGCTAAAAACATAAAGTCATTGTGCCAATATCTCCTACAAAGATCAAATGGGGAAATAGGTACGGGGGAAATTTAATTGGTTCTGGAATAAGAAGGAATTTCTCATCTGTTTTGCCAAATTGCACTGCATGTAAAGTTATGCCCAAAATGTTATGCTTGACTCGGGAATAATGTAGTGCATCAGTATATTGCCAATAAATCATGCTCAGTTGTACTGGAAGCCAATATACTCCACAAGACACATCTCGTCAGAACTAAAGTTCCAAATGTACATAGACATCAAGCTGTAGCATTGCCTCAGTACGTCAGTAATGCACATCAAGTGCTTATGTGTTTGAACAGCATGTGAAATTAAAACAGAATTCCTACCAGGAAATGGAACACAACGTAATGGATAGATCAAGAATAAAAACGATTTACCATGCTATATTAGAGATGTAGGTCATGAATTTCTTGCACATACGGGCTGGAGCTGGATCTCAAAATCCATGTCCTCCCCACAGACTTGCACACATACCTGGTAAACCTTCCGTTTAGACTAATAATCAGTTAGGTATACAATTTTCTGTACTATATGCACCCACCTTCTGATCTGAACTTGTAAGCAATGACAGTTCATCTCCTTGTAAAACAAAACCTTTCTGCAATGACATATCAAAACGAAGAGCAAAAAAACCTCCCACGTGTTTTTTCCCTTACATCAGTAAAAATAGAAGTCTAGATAATACAAACTATCATCTAATCTAGTAATAATTATGGTGTGTGTTGTTATATAGATTTGAAAAATGGATGTGAAAAAGAACAAAAAGAGGAGCATACCTTAGTGGTGTTGCTGCTGCCAACAAAGTGACGACCAACTGGAGAGCTACCGCCTGAGAGTTGCTAGCTCGCTGCTTGCCGCGTGAGTGACAGAGGAGGAGTCGAGAGCTCGTGGGGAAAGGAGGGGCGAAACACTGCAGCAGCTCGTTGTTGGCTCGCCTCCGGAGGACAGAAGGCCGTGGGCTCGTCCACCGCCGCCGCCAAGTTGGAAGCTGGCGCTGCAGGCTTGCCGAGGAAGGCGGAAGGGCACTGCCTAGGACCAAACTGAGAGCAACGCCGGAAAAAAGAGAGCAGATCCGTCAGCATCATCCTCTCGCTCGCCCGTACTGGCAGACGACGCGTCGGTTCCCTTCTGCGCTGCAGTGGGGAGAAACATCAGGTGAAACATCGTCACTCGGGGCACGAGGGATGCGTAGCGGTGACGCAGCTTGCTGGGGCGGCGGTCGCCGGGATGTGCCGAGGACGGCGCTGCACACTCTCAGTCTTGGCTTCACGGGCGCAGCGGACCGCTCTTGCGTGGCGATGGATGGGACAGCAACCTATCCGTGAGGATGCTGGCGAGCACCAACTTGACGCGGTCGTGTCCTCCCCGCGAGCCCTACCGCCTGGTGCCGCCGCCCCTCCTCTGCCCAGTCGCAGTTCCATGACCATGCCGTCCGCGACCGACCACCACAAACGCCCCTTCCATCGCCACATCTTCGCCGAGCGGCGTCACCATCGTCCCTCTCCGCCATCCACCACCGTGGGTTGGCTGTCCCGGTGGTGGCCCGTCTCGTCTTCCTCTGGGAGGTGCACGGTCGCCTCCCTTGTGCAGCTGGCTAGGACAGGGTGTATGTGAAGAGGGGGTGGTGCAGCTGAAGCGGAAGGAGGTGCCTGGGGAGGGAAGATGCGAAGCCGTCGCTCCGAGAGGATTTGGATGCCGGCAGTCGGGTCTGTAAGAGAACGGGAAGGATGGTTGTGGGAGCCGCGATCTGGGAGATGATAAGGGGCATTTTATAGTCGTCTACAGCGGAAGCAGTTTTGATGGGATGCCTCTCGAGAGGTCCAGAGAGACAGCTCTAGACGCCTCCATCCACCGGCAGAAATCACATATTTGACCTGAGGCCCAAATCAAATCACAAACTGACCTTCTTTAAAAAAAAAATCACTCTGCTGACCCTTTAGTGTGGCGCCCGACAGCTGGGCCCCACACACTACTATGCAGCGCCTCTGCCTTAGGCGTTGCACCTCCTGCCAGCGTGGCAGTCCTGGTCCAGTTGCGGCCCCACAGACAGCACTACAGCGCCTAAGGCTTAGGCGCCGCACTGTGTATATTGCAGCGCCCGTGTCTTAGGCGCTGCATGTTGACTTAGCCCGCATCAGGCCAGCCCCTCCCAGGCAGTTCTTCCACCTCTGAGAAGTTGCTCTCTTTTCTACAGAGAGCGGTAGTGGCACCCCCTTCGGATCCCCCCCCCCCACACCCCCTCTCAGATCTGAAGTTTTTAGGCGATCTCCAATCCGTCCTAGTACGTAAACTCCTCCGTTTCCTTTCTTTTCCTCCGTAAAATCGTTGCAATTTTAGGGATTTGCCCAAGATTAGGTGGAAACTTATTTTTGCTTCGTTTAGATCTTTGTTTGTCCAAGATTGTGTGTTGTGATGGAGGATGTGTAGTCATATCCGGTAGTATATGATTCTTGTTAGTGAAACCTAGATTGTTTATTTTTTTAGATATATATGAGATGCCTAGTTTTGTGGATAATTATGAGATGTTGAGTTTTGTAGCTATATGTGAGATGTTGAGTTTTTTTAGATATATATTAGATGTTGATTTATTTGAACACATATGTCATATGAGATTTATATGAGAATTTACAATCATTTATTCATTGTGTGAGAAGGAGATGTTGAGATTCTTGTAGATGAATATACATGAGATGTTTAGATGAACACATATGAAATGTTGAGTGTTTTCCGACATTTGAGATGAACTCGTGTATGTTTATTGTTTGAAATTGTAAGGATGGTTTGTCTTCTGGACGATGTCTTCGATATGCAACACCGGTCCTACATGATGCGCGAGAAAGATAAGGTAATAATGAGTACTCTAAATCTTTTGCAAATTTGCCTTTAGTTGAAATTTACATGCCCTAAGATTTGTCATTACTTTTTTTTGCAGAAGCTTGAACCTCTGAAGATTTGGTATCACGGGGTCTCTGGTCCTGCCATGCCTTACGACGAGCGGTACACACCGTACATCAAGCAGGCAGGACTACTCCCGTGGATTCTGTTGGTCAGCCGGTCCACGCCGAATCTGAACGCTCCACTGGTGTCCGCTCTTGTTGATCGATGGAGGCCCGAGACGCACAGTTTCCATCTTCGGACTGGGGGGATGACTGTGACGCTTGAGGATGTCTCGTTGATCACCGGTCTTGCTATCGACGGGAGGCCTCTCTGTATGAGCACCGATTCTGATGGGTGGCGCGAGCAGATGATTGCTCTTATCGGTATGGCTCCTACTGAGGCTGAGGCTGATGTAGAGGAGGGAGAAGAGAAGAAGAAGAGGGAAAGGAAAGCAGCCAGAGCTGCTTTCACATGGATTCAAAATAACTTTGCGACGTGCCCTCTGGATGCCACTGATGATGTGATCCAGACACATGCTCGTGTGTATATGTGGTACGTTGTGTCGAGGACTTTGTTTCCTGACTCCACTGGCAAGAACGCTCCATGGATGTGGCTGAAGGCGTTGACCGTCTTCGATAGCAAATGGAGCTGGGGTTCAGCGACTCTTGCCTACTTGTACCGACAGGTAGTTGGTCTGTTTTGTGATCAACTCATTTCTTCATTAGCAATGCAAGCTTGCTGTCAAGTTAACATTGTTTTTTTCTTTCATATGTAGCTGGACGATGCGTGTTGCAGGATCATAGATAATGCAGGCATTGGTGGTAATCTACTTCTACTTTCTGTATGGAGCTGGGAGCGTCTGCCTGTTGGACGCCCGAAGAGCGTCAGGTTTGATCCTTGGTATGCAGATGAACATGACGAATTATGGCGCCCCACGTGGGCTTACAAGTGGGATATCATTTCCGAGATGACGAACAATGTCAATCTCATGTACCAAAAGTACATTGCCGAGTTGGACACGATTACGGCTGAGTAGTTAAGGAGGTCATTACTTCAGTCCTTTCTCATGCTTGCTTGAAACATAGTCATCAAATTTGCATTGTTGCCCTGTTTCATAGGTGGAGTGGCAGCCATATGGCGCGGGTGAAAGCTTGGGGTACACCGAGGAGTTCCGCCTCAACCCGATGTGCTTGCGGGATAAGGATCTCTGGCTTATGTGGTGCCCACTAATATGCAACTGGGCGGTTGAGTTTCATTTGTTGCATCGCGTTTATCGTCAGTTTAGTCCGTTCCAACCTCACCCACCGGACTGGGTGGACACGGACAAAGCACTTCATAGGTAAGAGAGCATGTCTGCATATTGTCTAAGCATCGGGACTCCTTTTGATTGTGCTAATGCTTGGTTTTATACCACGCAGGTTGGACAGGAGAAGGCAGCGGAAGATAAAGGACTGGGACAAGCATCATGCTTCGTATGTTACCCGCTTCCAGCTTTCTGTTGAGCAAGCTCGTAGCACTGCACGCGCCCCGCTTCGTGAGCACAGCCAACAAGCTTTTGATAACTAAGTACGATGGTTTATTGGAACTACTCGAGTTGAGATATTGCCGCCGGCATATAATGAGGATATTCTTGAAGAACCAGTAAACTATGAGGATCTAGCAAAGGGGAAGTACTACAGAGATGTCAGGAAAGGGCAAGGAGTGCCTGCTGTTCCGGTGATCAACTATGTGGTAAAGTGTTCCGTTCTTTACTTTCCCGTTGACCGTATTAAACATGTTTGAATGGCTAACACATTCATTCTTTCTCATCCTTAGCGCACCGAGATCAAGAAAGCAGCTAATGAGAGCCAGTCTATTCTGGAGAAGACACCGGTTGGAACTGGTAATGATGATGGTTCACTACGAGCATTCCTCAAGGTACATATCGCATTCACTATGAGAGCCAGTCTATGTTGCGAAGTTTGATATGTTACACACTTGTTCATGTTACAGCGTCAGGCCAAGAAGTTAAGGCGGTTATCGAACATTCTCGGTTGCCGTGATCCTGAATATGATGAACCATCTGCCTCTAGGTCTGGTACACCATCAGACCCCGCATCTCACCATGAGGGGGACGATGTGAGTTCCTCTAATGCTTATATGGATGATGAGGGTGCGCTCACCCAAGAGGTATGACTAAGCCTTTAGATGTGATTCTCACTTGATTACGACACCGGCCTTGACCATATTGTTTCGTTGTGTGATAGGGCCATGAGCTTGATGATGACATGTTTTTGGCGGACGCTCAAGCTCGGTCCGCATATGTGTTCAAGCCTAGGCAACCCAGACGCTGGTACACGCCCAACGACTATGACAACAGAGGCAACCCAAAGGTGGTCGTAGGGACCTCGCGGAGCGAATGGCTAGCTTGGATGATGAGGCGGAGGAGGAGGCGGAGGCGGAGCCGCAGGCGGAGGAGGAGGTGCACGAAGAGGAGCCTCGTGCTCCTAAGAAGAAGAAGATTACCTGCAGGCGTGGCACCAGGAACACGCGTGGAAGGCATTAGTGCTTTGTGTTATGTTGATGAACTTGTGAGGTTATGTTATATGATGAACTTGTGAACTTGTGAGGTCGATTAACTTGTGAGGTTATGTTATGATATTTGTGTTTGCAAACTTGAAGCAAACTTGAATTGTCTTAAATGATGTGATGTTCAAGTTATTAGTTCTCTTTGCTTAGCATGTCCAGTTTATAGTACTTTTATTGATGTTCTAGTTATGTGAGTGCTGCTGCAGCCTCCCGAAATGGCATCTGTTTCTGCAGTTTTGCTTATAGCAACACTGCAGCGCCCAACCGTTAGGCGCTGCACTGTACTGTGTGGCGCCCAACAGTTAGGCGCTGCACTGTACAGTGCAGCGCCCTACCCTTAGGCGTTGCACTACTCCCATGGCTATCCAGAAAGCCAACAGTTACTCCCATGGCTACTCCCACTACATCCATAATACTTACAATGACTGCAGCATCACAGCAATTTGAACAAACACAAATTTTATGCCGACGAGTTCATAACTTAAGATAATTCAAACATTAGTACGACATGGTTCACGACACATTCATTACAAATGACAAATGGCAGCTTGCCCTAGAAGATAGTTCACCAACATCTCACATGCCCTCACAACTTCACGACACATTCATTAGAAGATAGTTGACGACGAGTGCACCGAAGCGAAGTCCCTACTGAGTAGAGCGAGGCCATTTCCCCTTCTTGTCACGTGCCGAGTCCTTCTCTTGCGCCTCGCGAGCCTTTGCAAGCTTTCTTGCCCTCTCCTCCTCACGAGCAAGTTTCGCTTGGCGTGCCCTCTCCTCCTCTCGGTTCTTCCGCTCCATCCTCTCCTTTTGACGACGCTCTTCCTCCAAGCCTCTTCGAAATGATTCTTCGAACCTCCGTTGCCGCCTAAGACAATCTGCGTATTGGTCCTTTTTCACATCTTTTGGCACTTCAAGATCTATCCACGTGAAGTACTTGCATAGAGGATGCGGTGACTGCATAAAAATTTGTTGTTAGTGTTGACACACATTTGAGAGTAACATTTTACTTCTCGAGCTTACCGGTGGTTAGTCATAGGCGTTAGTTGGAAGTGCATGATCATAAGCATAGTTCGGGCATACAAAATATCTCCGCCCTTCCGTCCATGCTTTCTTTCGGTCGGTGGACACCTTCACCTTGCAAACATCTGCACACCAACATTGCGGGATGTTGACATCTTTCTCCTTCACCTTGTCCAAAGATGCGTCCTCCCACTTGTTCGGCATGTCTTCTTCACTAGTAGAAAAAGGCTCAAACGTGCAGCACATTAGTGCCAGTTTGTATTAGAGCCGGCACTAATGTATACATTAGTGCCGGTTCCAACGGCTAGCCAGGCCGCTCTCATTAGTACCGGTTTGTGGCTAACCTTTAGCACCGGTTCGTGCCACGAACCGGTACTAATGAGGGTGGTGGCAGGATGTTGTCAGTCTGGGCCCCCTCCAGCACCTTTAGTACCGGTTCGTGCCACGAACCGGTACTATAGGTCGACGTACATAAACCCTTCGTCCACCCGAGCCACTCTGTTCTTCCCCTTTCCCCTCGAGCTCCTCACAAATTTTGCCCAAAATTTGTCAAGATTTGAAGGCCCCCATCCATTCAAATGATCACAAAGGTTAGCAACTTTGTCCTTTCAACTCTCATTGCTAGATTAGCTCTTCCCATGCTTTGTATAGTTACTAATTTGTGAGTTTAGTAATTTGGGAGGAAATATATATGTGCTAGTATTTGATTTATATGCAATTTGAGGTCAAAAATAACACTTAGTTTGCATATGTAGGTGTGGTTTACTTAGTGCCTTCTGAATCTCCGTCGTAACCACCGTCGATCGCCCGCACCGTCCCGTCATCGGCACCACCTTGTGGTGAGCCTCTTGTTCATGAAATTTTATATAAAAAATTGATGTTTGTGTGATTTGGATATATAGTTAATCATGTAATAATTATCTTACCCGTACGTTGTTTGTTATACATAGTGCCATGGTTTTGATATCCGTCCCCGTCGGCCCTCGTCATTGTTATGATTCGGATGTGGTATATTCTCTTTTAAAACTATTAGTTGCATTTCGTGTTTATGACAAATTATGCCCATCAAGTTGACATAGATATTTTTATCTAGGAGGTATGTGAACCGGAAATTCCAACCGACCCTATTGTCGAGAGGTTAAATTTAGTTGAAAGAGAAAACGAGTACTTGAAAGAAAAATTGAAAAGAATTGAGGGGGAGAAGATGGAATTTGAGTTGCATGTTGCCGATGTCGTTGATGATCACAAGATCAAGATGGAGAAAATGCGCTTGAAGAATAGAAAGATTAGAAAATATGCCATCGATAGTGAGGCTTGGTATCATTATGCTGTTGGATCAATTGTTACCTTAGTTGCGATCTTGATCGCATTTGTTGTTGCATTTAAATGCTTTAGCTAGAGAGTTATTTGTTTGTTGCATTTAAGTGTTGTATGAACTTTATGTATGAACTTGTATTAATTTGGTCTATTCGGTGTTGTGTAATGAAGATGAGCTGGCAATGGATGTACGATGACCGATGCTCTCCCCAGTTCGTTGAGGGCGTGCATACTTTTCTGCTTGCGGCTGAGGCAAACAAGCGGGCGGATGGTTTTATGCCTTGTCCATGTGCTGGCTGTAAGAATGGTCGCAATTACTCTACGTCAAGAACCATTCACGTCCACCTGTTTGAGTCCGGTTTCATGCCCCACTATAATGCTTGGACCAAGCATGGAGAAAGAGGGGTTATGATGGAAGACAATGAAGAAGAAGAGGACGACGACATCTATCCTGGCCATGGGTTCCCTGAATACGATGATACAACAATGGGGGAAGAAGCTGAGCCGGTAATGCGGGAAGAAGCTGAGCCGGCAATGCGGGAAGAAGCTGAAGAAGAGGCATCAGATGAGCCCGTTGATGATCTAGGTCGGGCCATTGCCGATGCAAAGAGAAACTGCGCAAGTGATTTGGAGAAGAAGAAGTTGCAGCGCATGTTAGAGGATCACAAAAAATTGTTGTACCCGAATTGCGTAGGTGACAAGAAAAAGCTGGGCACCACACTAGAATTGCTTCAATGGAAGGCAGAGAATGGTGTATCTGACAAGGGATTTGGAAAGTTGCTGGTAATGATAAAGGATATGCTTCCAAAGGACAACGAATTGCCCGAGAGTACGTACGAAGCAAAGAAGGCTGTCTGCCCTCTAGGGGTAGAGGTGCAGAAGATACATGCATGCCCTAATGATTGCATCCTCTACCGCGGTGAGTACGAGGATTTGAACGCTTGCCCGGTATGTGGTGCATTGCGCTATAAGATCAGCCGCGATGAGCCTGGTGATGTCGAGGGCGAGCGCCCCAGGAAGAAGATTCCTGCCAAGGTGATGTGGTATTCTCCTATAATACCATGGTTGAAATGTTTGTTCCAAAACAAAGAGCATGCCAAGGCGATGCGATGGCACAGAGAAGACCGTAAGAAAGACGGAAAGTTGAGAGTACCCGCTGACGGGTTGCAGTGGAGAAAAATTGAAAGAAAGTATGGGAAGGAGTTTGCAGATGACGCAAGGAGCGTATGGTTTGGTCTAAGCGCAGATGGCATTAATCCTTTTGGGGAGCAGAGCAGCAACCATAGCACCTGGCCTGTGACTCTATGTTTGTATAACCTTCCTCCTTGGTTGTGCATGAAGCGGAAGTTCATTATGATGCCAGTGCTCATCCAAGGCCCTAAGCAACCCGGCAACGACATTGATGTGTACCTAAGGACATTAGTTGAAGAACTCTTACAACTATGGAATGGAACAGGTGTACGTGCGTGGGATGAGCACATGGGGGAAGAATTTGACCTAAAGGCGTTGCTATTCGTGACCATCAATGATTGGCCTGCTCTCAGTAACCTTTCAGGACAGACAAACAAGGGATACCGCGGATGCACGCACTGTTTGGATGATACTGACAGTATATATTTGAATAGTTGTAAGAAGAATGTGTACCTGGGACATCGTCAATTTCTTCCGAGCAGGCATCCCGTAAGAAAGAAAGGCAAGCATTTCAAAGGTGAGGCGGATCACCGGACGAAGCCTCGCCACCGTACTGGTGCTGATGTACATGATATGGTCAAGGATTTGAAGGTGATATTTGGAAAGGGTCCTGGCGGACAACCTGTTCCGAAGGACACGGACGGACGCGCACCCATGTGGAAGAAGAAATCTATATTTTGGGACCTGCCATATTGGAAAGACCTAGAGGTCCGCTCCGCAATCGACGTGATGCATGTGACGAAGAATCTTTGCGTGACCCTGCTTGGCTTCTTGGGCGTGTATGGGAAGACAAAAGATACACCTGAGGCATGGGAGGACCAGCAACGTATGCACGGAGAAGACGGCATACATCAGGGTCATGCAAGCTACGCTCTTACCAAAGAAGAGAAGGAAATCTTCTTTGAATGCCTGCTCAGTATTAAGGTACCGTATGGCTTCTCGTCGAATATAAAGGGAATAATAAACATGGCAGAGAAAAAGTTCCAGAACCTAAAGTCTCATGACTGCCACGTGATTATGACGCAACTGCTTCCGGTTGCATTGAGGGGGTATCTACCGGAAAACGTTCGATTAGCCATTGTGAAGCTATGTGCATTTCTCAATGCAATCTCTCAGAAGGTAATCGATCCAGAAATCATACCAAGGTTACAGAATGATTTGGTGCAATGTCTTGTCAGTTTCGAGTTGGTGTTCCCACCATCCTTCTTCAACATCATGACGCACGTCCTAGTTCACCTATGCGAAGAGACTAACGTTTTGGGTCCTGTATTTCTACACAATATGTTCCCCTTTGAGAGGTTCATGGGAGTCTTAAAGAAATATGTTCATAACCGTGCTAGGCCAGAAGGAAGCATCTCCAAGGGCCGTCAAAATGAGGAGGTCATTGAGTTTTGTATTGACTTTATTCCTGACCTTAAGCCGATTGGTGTTCCTGAATCGCGGCGTAAGGGCAGACTAGATGGAAAAGGCACGCTAGGAGGGGAACAAATAATATGTATGGACGGACATTCTCTCACTGAAGCACACTACACAGTTCTACAGAATTCCACCTTGGTGGCTCCGTATATGGATGAACACAAGAATTTGCTATGCTCCAAACACCCGGAGCGGTCTGATGAGTGGATTACACGTGAACAAACCAGGAGTTCCGCCAACTGGTTGCAGACACGTATCATGCATGACACCTCTATTGAAGATGACCTGTACTTGCTGTCCCAGTTACCATCTTCGAATATAATGACTTTCAAAGGGTACGAGATAAATGGTAATACATTTTACACGATCGCCCAAGATAAGAAGAGCACCAACCAAAACAGTGGTGTCCGCTTTGATGCAGAACCAAGACGGGAAAGGAAACATATTATGGTTATATATAGGACATATGGGAACTTGACTATCGACGTGGTTTAAAGGTTCCTTTGTTTCGGTGCAAATGGGTCAATATGACACGAGGCGGGGTAACGGAAGACCCGTAGTACGGAATGACAACAGTGGATCTCAACAATCTTGCGTATGCAGACGAACCATTCGTCCTAGCCAATGATGTGGCACAGGTTTTCTATGTGAAGGACATGTCTACCAAGCCAAGAAAAAGAAAAGATAAGGAAGCGTATGCATCGTACGATGAGCCAAAGCGGCACATAGTTCTTTCTGGGAAGAGAAACATCGTGGGAGTGGATGACAAGACAGACAAGTCAGAAGATTATGAAAAGTTTGATGAAATTGCTCCATTCACAATGAATATTGACCCGAGCATCCCGTTAAATGATGAAGATTTTCCATGGTTACGGCGCAAAGGGACACACGCGAAGAAAAAGTTTCACACCCAAAGATCTGGGATGTGATCGGCTTCACTATCATCACTTTCTTCTGTGTTTCACACCCAGGAGGGAATGTCTATAATAGTTAGGTTAGTTATGTGTTTTGGCATTTGAAACGCGAAGAAATTTTATGTGCAAACAAATTCTTTTCATGCATTTACTGATTTTTTTCCAGCTAAATGACCCTGAAATTGAAAAGCAATTCAAATGAACTCAGAAAAAGGTTGAAAGTTGGCATGGTATCATAATTTCATACAAATAGCATGTGCAAGAAAGTAGAGAGGGTTACGGCAAAAACTGGATGCACTTCGTGTACAAAATGGACAATCTCTTTCGAAGTATCAGGGTTTCCGACGAAAACTGAACTGTTACAAAGGCATTTCATTTTTTAAATAACCTAAGCATTGCTAAATTGAATATAATGATAAAACACACTAATATTAAACATAAGAAAAAAGAATCACTGAAAAAACTTTTTTCAAAGTTAAGTTATTCACAAACTAGTGATTCACACAAATTTCAAATAATTCAAAATTTAAACTATTCAAATTTGAAATCTACCGGCACTAACAGAAAGTTTGTAATTTTTTGTACCTAACGCAAAAATATTCACAAAGAAACTCTAAATACAGCAAAAAAACTCAAAAATAAATAAAACAAAAATAAATAAATCAAAAAAAATAAGAAAATAAAAAAGCCCGCCTACTGTGTCATAGCGGTCTGCATACGACTAGAAACCCAACCTGTAGTTGGGCCAGGATGCAGGCCCGCAAGCCCAGTAGGCCCACAGGCAGAGTAGGAGAGGTAGGCCCAGAAGGCCTGCTATTGAGAGGAGTTCAATGCAGTGCCTGCGCCGGGGCTTATAAACTGGTCCTGGCGCTCCTAAACTAGCGAGGTGGGACTAAACTTCTGCGCCCCTCACCTGGCAGCGCACACCCTTTAGTACCGGGTCGTGGCTCCAACCGGTACTAAAGGGGGGGCCTTTAGTACCGGTTTGTGCCACCACCCGGTACTAAAGGGGGTCACTTCCCGCCGCTTGGCCTGGCCAAAACAGACCTTTAGTATCGGTTGGTGGCTCCAACCGGTACTAAAGGTGCCTTCTATATATACAACTGCTACGAAAATTTCAGTTTCCCTCTGTTTTCACCTCTGTTCCGTCGTCTTCGTCACCGTCACCGCCGCCCTCGATCGTCTCCGACGTCACCGCTCGTCTCCGTCGCCGCCCCCGTCCCCGTCGCCGCCCTCGTCCCCGTCGCCGCCCTCGTCTCCGTCGCCGCCCCCGTCCCCGTCGTCGCGCCGTCCCCGCCGTCGCTGCCCCCGCCGTCGTCGTCGCCTCACCGTCGCCTCTCCTCGCCGTCGCCTCGCTGTCGCCGTCGCCGTCGCCCGATGTGAGTCTCCAGCCCCGAGCCCGTACACACACACACAAGCATTAGATAATTAGTCTTTAATTAGTTTAGATAATTAGTCTTTAATTAGTTTAGATTATTTAGATTATTATTTTGTATGTTTAATTAGTTTAGATAATTAGTGTTTAATTAGTTTAGATTATTTAGATTATTATTTTTTCACTATTATATATGTATGAATGCATGTTAGATGGATATAATTAGTGCTTAATCAGTTAGAAATTAGTGTTATATAGAAATGTTAGAAATTAGTGTTATATAGAAATGTTAGAAATGTTAGAAATTTTAGTGTTATTTAGATTATTTTGATTAGCATAATTAGTGTTATATAGAAATGTTAGAAATTTTAGTTATCAAAATCCAATCATTAAAAAAATGTTACTTTTTGCGGGCATATAGCTAGTATTTGTTCTCGATGATGCCCGGCCCGCATCCTTGCCGTCGACCCGTCCGCGACGACGTCCAGCCGACCCATGTCCGGGACTGGGCTCCGCCGGGCTGGCACTGGGAGGTGCTGCTTGGAGGGGCGCGCCGCTTGACGAGGAACCCGGCCGTGGGTCCCGTCGTCAACCCTGATCTCGTTTGGTGGCATTCGCGTGGGCCAGTTTCGGTGCGTAGGGACCCGGCTACGTCGCCGTGTCAGGGAGGAGGACGAGCACGTCCATCGCTACATGGTTGCGTTAGAGGGCGGCAGGTTCTCCAATACGTGGCAGTATCTTCGGGGATCTCACTTCAGCTATGATCCTGTGAGGGTTCCTTCTCTTTGGGTGTCCACCGCACGCGCCGGAGGAACCGCGAGTGTCCTAGATTCTTCTGTAGTATTCGATCTTTAGTAGCTAATAGCCAGTGATGTACTATTCAATATTATATATTATTCGAGACGATGTATTCGAGATTATATCTATTATTCTAGACGATGTATTCGAGATTATATCTATTATTCGAGATTTGAATACTAAATTGTTTTATATTTCTTTTGGATTAGTTAAACAAAAGCTATGGCAGACAATACCGACAGAGAGGGAGAACAGACCATGTTCGATATGATACGCGGGGCAGATGATAATCAGAATGAAGAAGATTATGACGGCTCCGAATTTCTAAACAACATCGGAGAGGGTGATATGATATTCGATCGCGAGGACGAAATTGATGAAGTCATGAACTATGATTATGACAATGACGAAGAACATGTTGATCCTGAAACAACAAACACCAGCGAGGTATATATATTTATATAAGCAGGCATCTGATGATCATCACATGTTTTAAATGACTTGAAGATATATTAACGAATCGATCTTTGTTCTTTCAGCCATCCAGATCGAGCAAATCTTCAGGCAAAATGACGAAACGAGGCCCGAACAAAAAGTTGAAGCCGGGCGTAAAGTACAATATCGAGGCATGCGGCCCTACTGGCAAACCATTAGCGCCTAAGAAGATTGCGGACAAGTTCGTTCATCAGTGTGGAGTTCTTGTGAAGGACCAACTCCCGATCAAACTTCAAGAATGGAGAGCGCCAGCAAAGCCACATCCAGATGTTACTTTTGTCGACAAGAATCAAAAGGATCTGCTTTGGGATACTCTCATGGAACATTTCACCCTACCAGATCATTTCACAGAAGCAGATGTGTAGAAAGTCAAAGAGGCTGCTCCTAGGATGATGGCGACTGCATTCAAGAACTACAAGAATCGTGAATGGAACAAGTACGTCAAGGGAGGAAGGAAGACTCCAGTATTCAAGGGAACACTAGAGAACCAACGTGATCATTGGGACGATTTCGTGAAATTCAAGGATTCGGAATTAGCTAAGGAACTGTCGAGAATAAACAAGAAGAATGCCGAAAAAAGGATAAGTTCCATAAGCTGGGGCCAGGTGGCTATGCGGTGGCAATGCCTAAGTGGGATAAGTCTGAGAAAGAGATGGAGGATGCAGGTGTCACTCCGGCTACTAAGAGCTGGCCCCCCAGGGTCAGGACTTGGTTCTATGCGCATGGGGGGGAGTTGGACCGGGAGACAGGCAATGTTTCGACGAGGGCAAGTCTGAAGGGAGCCGACGATGCGATACTTGTTGCAATAGAAGAGGCACGAACGGGGGTGTTCCAACCCAACAGAGAGAACAACGAGCTTACACGTGCCCTGGGAAATCCTGAACACCCGGGAAGAACACGAGGCAAGGGCGCTATGCCGTGGTATGAGGGGTTTTCAGACTGGAACAACGACTACAGAACCCGTGCGAGAAAGAAGATTGCGGAGGAGAAGAAGAGGAAGATGGAGGAGGAGCAGAGGAAGCGGGACTATGAACGCCTTCAAGGCCTACAAGCAAGTCAAGCGGAATTGGCAGTCAAATTCCAGCGGCAGCAAGAGCAGATCGACTCACTTACCCATCAAAGGGGGTCTCAGCAGCTGCAGCAGCTAGCGGATGATCCAGCATTGGATAGCACCGGCCCATCCATGCCGAGAAGCAGCGTGGGTTCCGTCCCGGACGATGCAATGCTGGGTAGATACCCCGTGGATGACATCACGGAGAACACTAATTGCGAGCTACACGTCAAAATGAAGAACATATCCATGAAGGTGGCGGGCGACTGTGCTTTCACAAATCCCCCCGAGGCAACCTTCCATTGCAACCCGATTCCAGCGGGCTATGCTCGTGTCTTGGTTGATGAGGTGGTGGACCCACCATATTCGGGGCTACAGCTTGACATTGCTGGAGGTGACGGCGAGCACTTTCTCGGAGAGGCCAAACATCGTATCATCCTATGGAAAAAGGATTGCATCATCTTTCCAAGGCCACCGACACCGCGTCACCCGAGTCCTCGTCGAAGTCCGCCACCGAGTCAGCAGACTCCCGCTCCTCCAAGTCCGGCAAAGTGTCAGGACAATCCTCCTCCTCCAAGTCCGGCAAAGTGTCAGGACAATCCTCCTCCTCCAAGTCCGCCGCAGCGTCAGACGTCCACTCCTCCTCCAAGTCCGGCAGAACCTCAGGCCAGTCCTCCTCGTCCAACTCAGTCCCGTCAGCCGTCTCCGCTGCCTCAGCAATCGCAGAAGAGACACCCCGCAGCTATGGTGCGTAGCGGTACGAGTCGAGGTAGTACAGGAAGTACAGGCGGAGGCAAGCGATATAAATATGGTCCAAGCCTCCAGCCTCTTCCGCAGAGGTCTTATGACAGGTCCGAGGAGGAAATCACAGCCATATCGAAGGCCGAGGTGGAAGCCCATTTTGCACCGAAACCGCCACCGCCGCCAAGGGAGAAAGTGCCTGAGAAAACGATTGACCACTTCATTCGTATGGCTCAAGCACCAGCTTCCAAGCCTGTTGACACAGACTATGAGCGCCACATCAGGAAGTTAAATCGAGCACGTCTACAAAGGGAGGCGAGCACGTCTACATCGGGATCGAGAAAACAAGAAGCAGCTGCCAAAAAATGCGGGAAAACCATTCCCCAACTGGGAGAACAGGCGGCGCAATCGATCCCCTCGCTTGTTGTGCCAACAACAGGTGACAGTACGCGCCCCCAATATTATTGTGGGCAAACAGTGCATGTTCTCGAGCTGGGCAATGTGCTAATAACGGAGGAGCATATAATGCTGGCTGAAGTTCTCAACATCACTATTGGACAACTCCTCGAGATCGAGCCCATGCCTTTGCTTAGAGAGGATGAAGTAAAACGGAAATATGTCCGGGGCCAACCTTTGGTCGCGCCAGACAAGGTCAAGAACCTCCCAACGAGAATGTATGAATTGCATCAATGGTACATGAACATTACCAAGATTTCAGAGTGATTGTCCCTCATGGTGAATGTCAAGAAGGACCATTACTACCATGAGAAAGCTATGTCTGTTGAGTATACTGAACTGTTTTAGTTATACAATCAAGACGCACTCGACAAATCTATCGTCAGTTGCTATTGTCTGTAAGTGATTTCTTTCTATAATTTAAGTCTCAAGCTAGCTGTAGTGAACCTTTTGATCAATCATTACCTGTAATTATCCTCACTATATTCTTTTCTGTGGTATTATGCAGGATGAAGATATATGAAATGAGAAAAGGTGGACGCTTTGGCATTGGGTTCATTGACCCAAACACCGTTAATGAATACACATGGAACATAAATAAACGTTGTGCAGAGAAAGTAGAGGACATCATGCTAGAGTTCTTGAAGCGCCTCAAATACAATGAAGATATACTACTTCCTTACAACTTCAAGTGAGTCACACTGTCTTGTACTACAAATTCTCTGTTTTTGCCTACTAGCTAGCTACATGTTTTTGCTTACATATGCCCGCTTAATTAAGACATGTAAACGTGTGTGCATGCAGATTTCACTGGGTCTTGTGTATCATAAAAGTTGACGCCGGAACAGTTGAAGTACTGGACTCACTAATCTCAGCAAAAACTGACTATAACATCTTGTATGGCATAGTTAACAGGTAATTTCAATCATTATTAACTATATATCTCGGCCTATTTAGTTTGTCATTTCATGATATGAACTATTTAATAACCCCTTTATTCATTTTCTTTGTCGGCGGGCAGGGCTTGGGCAAGATTCATCAGCGTCACGGAAGGTGAATGGAAACAAAAGCTTCAATGGTTTCGACCCAAGGTAAGCAATTAAGTAGTACTAGCTAGCTAGCTAGCTAGCTGCCATCTCTTTAATTATCATGCTTGATTAATTTTTATCTGATCAAATTCCATTCTCGTAAAGGCCCTGAAGCAAGCGCAGGGGACTGATCTGTGTGCATTCTGCGTTTGCGAGAACATTCGCATGATGGCGTCCGAAAGGAGCAGATCTCAAAGACAGCAATGGGTACGCTTGTTAGAACACTATTCACAATTTTTACACCATTATTGATATCTAGTCACACAACTAATACACATGCATATTGATCTCCTTCTTAACAGTTCAAAGAGGTGCGGGAGAAGCTCATAGAAAGGGAGCGTGGAGAAGCACTTCAAGAGGAAATAGCAGGATTTTTGCACGACCAGGTCATAAATCCGAATGGGGAATTCTATTACCCGCTACCGCCCCCATGAAAACCACTTCCAATTGTAATCGTGCTCCGAAGGCACCAACTAGCTAGGCTAATGCCACTGGCTCCGAAGGCAACATTCATATGTAGGAGAAATTGTATATAGCTATACATGTGTGTATGTGTGAATTAATTAATATGGTGGTTTGTGGGACATTGATGATATATACATATATATGCATGATTGGTTCTACTAGAAATTCTATTTATATATATATATATATATATATATATATATATATATATATATATATATATAAATATATATATATATGCATAACGTGTACAATGTGTAGTATCGTAAAATACCAGCAAACGAAAAAGAATTAAAATGGAAACACAAAATTAAATGAAAAAGAAATCATAAAACTAAAAAACCCCCAAACCTTATAGTACCGGTTGGTCTTACCAACCGGTACTAAAGGGCTCCAGGCCCCCGGAGCTGGCTCGTGCCACGTGGTTGCCCTTTAGCACCGGTTCGTGCTGAACCGGTACTAAAGGGGGGGGGGCTTTAGTGACCACAATTTAGTGCCGGTTATGTAACCGGCACTAAAGGGCCTTACGAACCGGTGCTATTGCCCGGTTCTGCACTAGTGCTTGGTTAGCACACGGTGGCCTCGTCATGGAACCGGATGAAGCCATACCTACAAAATAGAGAATTATTGGTCAACCCTAACCCCCACTTAACAATGAACACAACCCTAAGACCAACATAACCCTAACACCAACATCAAACACACATAACCCTAACCCTAGCATACTATGAAAGCCTAACCATACCAAATTAGCAAATAAACAGAAATTTCCAAATCCTATCAAAAACTAGGGTTTCCCCCACACTAGCAAGATTTGAGCAAATGTGACAATTCCTATGGATGAAAACGAGGGGATCGGAGGAGATTACCTTAAGGGAGGGGATTGGCTTCGAAATCCACGGTCAAATACTCCGGATCTGAGAAGGATTTGAGAGGGGGAGAGAGGAGGGCAGAGGGGAGGCACTGAGCTTCGGGTTTGTGTTGAGGGTGGGGGTGTGTGGGGGTAAGGATGGGTGGGAGGGAGTTGGTGCAGCCTAATAAATGTCCAGGTGTGCAGCGCCCAAGGGAAAGGCGCCACACTAAATAGTGCAGCGCCTTGCCCTTAGGCGCTGCACACCTGGAGATGCCAGTCCAGAGAGCACCAGGAGCGTTCCAGTAGCTTTTCCACCCCAAAAACTGTTAAGTCAGTGTGTAGCGCCCAAAGGCTAGGCGCTGCACCCTACTGTGCAGCGCCCAGGGCCAAGGCGCTGCACTGTGTAGTGTGGCGCCTTGGCCTTAGGCGCTGCACACGGACTTAGCAGTTTTTGGGGGTGCAAAACCTACTGGAATGCTCCTGATGCTCTCTGGACTGGCATGTCCATGTGTGCAGCGCCTAAGGGCAAGGCGCTGCACTGTGTAGTGTGGCGCCTTTCCCTTGGGCGCTGCACACCTGGGCATGCCAGTCCAGAGAGCACCAGGAGCATTCCAGTAGGTTTTGCACAGTGCAGCGCCTACCCATTGGGCGCCACACTACACAGTGCAGCGCCTTGGCCTTGGGCGCTGCACTTACTGCTGTTTTCAAATACCTACTGTTTTTTTTTGTTTTGGGGTTCATAAAGATGCCACATAATCACATCCAAAACACAGAAATACTAGTCCAAATCACATACTCATACACACATAGCACATATACTTGTCCAAATCACATAGTCATACACACATAGGGTCTCACATAGTCATACCCGGAAATATTAGTCCCCTCACATAGTCATACACACATAGGTTCTCCATGTAGTTTCTTCTTCTTCCTATCTTCTTCTTCTTATTCTTCTCCCTCCTCGCACCACCAAGGGGTCTCACCTTCCCCCTCCGTGTCCTCCACCCCCTTCATTGTTTCCATACCTATGAAAATGGAAATATAATAGTTAGTCACACAATACAAAATGACAACACAAGCATTGAGCCAAAAGAACAAGATCATAGTAAGTCACATACGGCAATGGTCCATTGAGCCAAGAGAACATTCCTCCACTACGACCACCGCCAAGGCCAAGATCACCACCACGGCCTCCACGAGCACCACGGCCTACACCACCACCACCGCGGCCTCTACCACCACCACAACGGCCTCTACCACCACCACCACCACGGCCTCTACCAGCACCACGGCCAAGACCACCACCACAACCTCTACCACCACCACGGCCAAGACCATCACCACGGCCAAGACCATCACCACAGCCAAGACCATCACCACGGCCTCTACCACCACCACGGCCAAAACCATCACCACGGCCAAGACCTTCACCACGGACAAGACCATCACCACGGCCTCTACCACCACCACGGCCTCTTCTAAGACCAAGTTGACTCCCTCTTTGTTGCCTAGTTCCTCGTTGGCTTGTTTGATTTGAGTGGTTTGGCACTCCACCACTTGTTTGACTTGGTTGGCTACCCCTTGGTTCACTTGGTTGGCTATCATTTGCTTGGCTTGTGCTTGAACCATTTTTCTTTGATCTCTTTCTTGGTTTGGGACAAGTTCTTGTGTTGTGTCCCCCATTACTGCAGCCCCCACAACGGGATTCCTCACGAGGCTCTTGGAATTGGCCGGTGCCGTATTCTCCACCGCCACCATGGCCCCATCCGTCCATGTCACCTATAAGACGCTTTGTCTTACGTCTTCCCCGGCTAACGACCTTCAATTCCGGGTCCGGCCATATTTGAACTCCATGATACTCCGGCCATTGTGATTGGTCCAAGTATGGCTGGAACCGTGGAGTCCATGTATTCTTTACCGTCATGATTGAGAACTCGGACTCCCTCACGGTAAGAGGGTGATTGACGTCCACATTCCTAACTCGGGATGCATTTAACAAGTGCGAGCATGCGAGATGAAGCAAAGACGGCATCATACAGCTGCAATCACACCGTGTTAGGGAGACCTTGAAAGCCCGGCCTCCGTGTTGGCGGCCATCGTTTGTGGTTCCTCCGGGCTCTTTCACCTCATACTTCCACTCGTTGTCGTCATATAGTACAGCTTCTTCGGAGTCTTCCTTTCGTGATTGAAATTCCAACCGTTCTTCAACCTTTGGTGGGAAATTGTACTTGTGCTTATCCTTGTTCTCACCAGCAATCTGCTTATCAGTCTCCATTGAGTGCTTCAAAAAGTATTCATTCATCTTGTCAAATGTGTATTGAACTATTGCCGTCACGGGTAATGCACGTACACCCTTGAGCACCTTATTGAAGCATTCTTCCATATTGCTTGTCATTTGACCGTACCTCCGGCCATCTTCATCGAAAGCACGTGCCCACATATTCCTTTCTGCAATGTTCTTATTGAGAAACTCCTGACCGTCGGGGTCAAGTTTCTTATGTCTGAGCAATGCATTGAACAATGTGGAAAACCGCTTGTTGGTGAAAGCGAGACAACAATCCTGAAGATCATCGGCCAACTCCTTGATACCACATGCCCTATAGAAGTTTGCACAAAAGTGCCTCATGCACCATCGATGATGCAACTTTCTATGTCCGGGAATGTCAATCACCACCGCATTTAGAATTCCAGCATGGCAATTCGATATGACACAAATTTCCCTTTCAGCCGGTAATACCCTTGTTCTCAGTTGACGCAAGAACCACTCCCAGTTATCATTTTTCTCCACCTCAACCAAAGCGAAAGCCAAAGGCAACACCCGGTTATTGGCATCACTTGCTATTGCAACCAGTAAAGTGCCCTTGTATTGTCCGGTCAAGAATGTGCCATCAATGGCGATGACGGGCCGGCAATGCTCAAAAGCCCTCACGCATTGTTCAAAGGCCCAAAATGCACGGCCAAATACTCGGACGGTCCTCCCGTTATGAATCAAAGTTTGGTGCCCATGAGGCTCAACCACGTGAACCATGCCTGGGTTTGTGGTGGCCATAGCTAACAACAACCTAGGGAGTCGGTTGTATGCTTCCTCCCAATTGCCATACAACATCTTGAATGTGGCTTGCTTCGCCTTCCATGCCTTGTCGTACTTCACCTTGTAATGAAAGATGGCTTTCACAAGGTCAATGACACTCTTGATGCTCATTATTGGAAGTGTGGATATTTGGTTGGACAGCCTGTAAGCAATGAACTCGGACATGAGTTGTCTGTGTTGTTGGTACACAAGCTTGCCATCCGCATTCTTGTGCCGGCACATGTGAGTTGGTAGACAACTCACTATGCGCCAAGTGGGACCTCCTTTCCATGGCCTTGCACGCACAATCCATGGACATGTTGGCACTTCACATTTGACCGTGTAACGCACATTAACATCCGAGTTGGCCACTTTATGTGGACGATAATGTGTAACCGAGTAGTTGTCGAGCCACATCTTCAACTCCAAGAAGGATTGAAACTCACAACCGGGATATATCCCGTTCTTGCCGTCTTCCAAATCACGGTGAGAACTTGGCCTAGCTCCAAGAGATATGCATTTGCCACCATCCACAATGGCTTCATCCGCGAGACTAAGATCCTTGAACAATGGTGTCTTGTGATCCCGCCCGAATACCTTCTTGAATGCTTCGGCCTCCTTCGGCGTGAACCCCTCCTCATCAAATTCTTCATCGGGACCATCGTCATCCGAGTCCGATGCATATGCACGGGAAAAAGGGATGGATTGGTCCATTGTCTCTTGCACATGATATTGGTCGAGATCACCCACGTTGTTGTCATGGAGGTCAACTTCGTTGTCATCCTCCTCGTACTCATCATTCTCCTCTTCAAAACCTTCATTTTGGTTGTTTGGAGTCGGGCTCAATGTTGGCCAATCTTGTTGCGTGAATTGAGGTTCACTCATTTGATCTTGGTTCATGGGTGGGGGAGTGCTAGCAACCAATGGGGAGGGGTTCCGGTTCAAGTCTAAATTCAAAGTAGACTCAACCTTCTTGGAGACAAATAACTCCAGAGCCTTGTCTAGATATTCAGCAACCATCTCCTTGTATGCAACCCAACGTTGCTCGGAGTTCACACGCATTGTCTTCCAACGGATGTGCATTCCAAAACCAACATTATGCCTTCCCTTGAACTCAACAACGTCACTTGGGTCCATCCAATTCAAATCTTTCCTCACTTGTTCCAAAAGCTCCGCATAGCTAGGACTACTCTCAAACACCATGTCAAGCTCATCCGGGTCCGTCTCAACATTGCCTTTCAAAAAGGCCTCTCTATCCACATGATGAACATAAACACATGTTCTCCCACTACTAGGGAAAAGCCTAGCAGCAGCGCGGGTTTTGGGCCTATCAGTAGCGCGGGCAGAAGCGCTACTGATAAGGCACTATAGCTAATGCTTAGCAATAGCGCGGCTTGACCCACGCTACTGCTAAATTGACTTAGTAGCAGCGGTTCTTTAGAACATCGCTACTGTTAATTAGTAGTAGCGCTTCTCCTAACCCGCGCTACTACTATTATTTAGTATTTTATTTCTTTTCAATTTCATGTTGTATTCATACACCTTTACACAAGTTTTCATACAACAGGAATTTAGAGATTGTTTTTACATCATAATGAGTTATTACATCATGGGGTGAAAGAACCGTGGACTAGTTTCAAGTGGATGTCCATCCACTTGAAACTAATCCGCGGTTCTTTCACCCAATGATATAATAATATCATCATCATCATCATATCATTAACAACTTAGCATCATAATACATCATTGTCATATAACACCTCCTCAATATCATCGTCTTCATCATTGACATCACATAACACCTCCTCAAGATCATCATTATCAACTCTAACACATTACCACATAATAAACATATTGTACCTCATAGGACCTATTACATTCGATTAAGACCTACTACATTTTCTAAGGTAAAATAACAAAAAACAAGATAGCCCCTGACTCTCCATTATGGAGAATGGAGATTAGCCTGTCTCCCATTCTTGCCTTTCGCTGAATGTTACTTCCAAGAACCTCCTTGCGAATGTCCATACATTTCTTCCATTCTCTGATGATCATGTGTTCACGGGTTTTAGAAATCCGATATGCACAGGTGAGCTCCGTAGATTTACCTGGCAGTATGTTCAGAACTGAGAGGCGACCATGCAGAGACATCAGATGAGGCACACAATCCATCGGGAGTTTCTGTTGAAAAACATAATAATAACTTTGTAGTTAGCAATGATGTACTAGTTTTAGAAGTATGCAAAAATGCACGAATGTCGTAATAGTAAAAAATCTTACCAGGGTATCTCCAGAGAAGTTATCGTTGTTCAACACATGCACTAGTGGCACGTATTCACCATAATTTGTCGAAGTTCGATAATAGGCATTGTAATTCTCAAGAAGAGTACAAAATGCGATCAGATGAGTTTTCTCCTTATATGTTAATTGGGTGCCTTCGGTGTAGTGGGTTTTATCTACCATCTTCCGCACAGTCTTTGAAGAATCAAAATAAGATGTCAATGGAAATAAGCTATCAACTATTTTGAAATAAAGAATATAAATTAGTTAATAACTATGTTTGAGAAACTCACATAGCGGTACAATCGGCAGCGTATCAACAAGGACCCAAATGTCCATATTGTCTTCCTCGCTGTCAGGATCACCAAGATCCATGGTGATAATCATACCCTCATCAAAACCATACATTTTGCAAAGTGCTTCCCAATTTTGGCAACCAAAATGGGTTACACTCTGAGCATTGTACAGATTTACTTCAAAATCCATATCATGATGGGTCCTTAGGTGTATTTTCTTTGTTTCGAAATTTTCATGGTCTTCAAAACCCATCCTCTCCAAGACATAGCATCTTGCATGGCATGGGATAAGCTAGTCGAATTGTAAAATATGAAAATTAGACGTTGAAATAGTTGAAGTCATGCTTAATGGAGAAAAAAACTATTGTCGTCGTTGCGTACCGTATGAACATCGCAGGTCTCCTCGAGCTTAATGCTGAAGCGGCGATCGTCGCCCAGCCGAACGAACCTGTTGCACATACCTCGATCGTCGTGGCACCAGCTACACTCCCCCGGGAGACCGTCGTCGTCCGAGTACGACATTTCCTACAATCATAATTCAAAGATTAAACTTGTACATATTCTAGCACAAGTCATGTCAGAATTCACGACAAAATCCGGCATGACCTTTGCTAAAAAAGGACATATCGAGCGCCTGAAATTTGCTGGAACGGAAATTAATCAACACTCTGACAAAACATAGGCCACTCGGAGATGTAAACTGAACATGAACGGCCACTTGGGCAACCACATATCCTATTTGAGCAACAACACAAAATATACAAGGATATTTGGCTGGTCTCACCTCGATGTCGGAGGGGGTACGTCGGTGACTGGGATGACGGCGGGGATGTCGGAGGGGGTCGGTGACGGGGACGACGGAGGTCACCTGAAACCATATAAGTTATCACTAGCAACAAAACATGTTCAACTAGTTTTATTAATTCAACTAGTTCTTACTAAATATAAACTTACTATAAATAGAAAAAAACTAGTTCTTTCTAAAAATAAAGTAGTTCAACTAGTTATATTAATTATCTTACTAAAAATAGATTAGTTCTGTTAATTCAACTAGTTCAACTAGTTTATTAATTTACTTACTAAACTAGTTCAACTACAACTAAAGTAGTTCAACTACCACTACTACTACTAAAAATCTAGTACTAACTAAGCTAAATTAACATCTACTACTTCTAAATTAACATCTAGTACTAGCTAACCCTAAATTAACATCTACTACTACTAAATCTAGTACTAACTAGCGGCAGGGGGTGGGGGGCGACGGAGAGGTAGCTAGGGGCGGCGAGGTCGAGGGCGGTGGGAGGAGGGCTGCCGGCGGAGGAGGGAGGAGGGGCGGCCGCAGGCGGAGGGAGGAGGGCGGCGGCGGAGGAGGGAGGGGCGGCCGCAGGCGGAGGGAAGGATGTGCGAGGAGGATGGAGGAGGGACGGAAGGAGGGGAGTACCTCGGCGGCGGACGAACGAAGGCGGTGGCGGCGGCGACGGACGACGACGGTTGACACGGGCGAGAGTGAGAGTGTGAGTGAGAAGGGCCGGTCCTCCCGTGGGGATAAGGTAGGGATAGTTGTAGCGCGTTTGACAAAAAGCGCTACAGCTAACCTAAGTAGTAGTAGCGCTCTACAGTATAGTGCGCTACTGCCATAGCTAGCGGGGGGGGCCAAGGTCATGGCAACTATAGCAGTAGCGCTGTAGGCCACAAACGCGCTACTGCTACTTCCAAGTCAGTAGCGCGTTTGGCAGACACGCGCTGCTGCTAAGTAGCAGTAGCGTGGTATTTTGAAGCGTGCTGGAGGTAAGATTCTGTGTATAGGCTTTTCCCTAGTAGTGTCCCCATCCCTACAATAATCAAAAACACACATATAGCAAGTAAATACTTAAGAAAAATATGTGCACACATATGCCCTAACATATATAACAACCATAAACATAGCCCGCGTCACCTCCAAGGAAGGCGACGGTGGGGCCCTTCGTCCGTTTTCGTAGGCCATGGCTGCCTAAGCGGCCCGGAGGATGGACTACGCGGTGTCTGCGCGTAGAGGTGCGGCGTATCCCGTGCAGGTGAGCTCGTCGCAGCACGCGGGAGGGCGTGGCGCCGTGGCTGTGTGGTGGAGGGCGCCGTGGAGCAGGGCGTCGATCTGGAGGGCGTGGGCCGGAGCGCCCATGCTCGGGGCCGCAAGGAGGCTCGCGGGCGCGTCGCCGGCGTGCAACGCAGGGCGCCAGAGTTGATGCGGCCTCGGCCGTTGGTCTAGCGGCGGGCTGGCCAGATCTGGCTATCTGTGGAGGCGGGCGTCCCTGCTGATGGCGCTGCTGGCCTCCAGAGGGCGGGCGTTCTTGGACGTGCTCCTTGGCGCGGCTGTGCGGGGCGTGCAGCTGCTGCGACTGCACGTGAGGGCTGGCGCGGATCTAGGCATGGCAGCGCGAAGTGGCCGTTTCTCTGGCTTGATCTGCTGCTACAGTGTCCAGGCGGCCGGAAGGAGATGGTCGGTGGTTGGAGGGGCTGTAATCGCGCTGGTCTTACACGGTGAGGGTTGGCGAGGTGGGCTACTCGGGTCCACTGGTTGGATGGTTAAGGTTGCCAGCGAAAGCTGAACTCCGGCACTGGCCGGAGATGTCGATGGCGGCACCGGCAGGCCGTTTCCTTGCTGAAGGTATCAATGTTGCAGTCCTCACCTTCCACTGCCCCATGTCTCCCCCTGTGATTCACTGAAAACCTGATTCGATCCAGCTTGCTTGCTTTGTACTGTATTGCGCAGCAGCCAGACATTGCCATCCGGCCGGAAAGGAATCGGCAAGCTGCAGACTGATCAAGCTAAGTAATTTTCTTATGTTTGTTTGCACGGCCAGATAGCACGCCTTCTTGCTGATTACTTCTTCCCGTACACTCACGTGAAACAACATAGATTCACTAATTGATTTCGGCCAGATGCGCTAATACAGAAAGTTAGCTTGATTAGTTAATCTTCAGCTATTTGGGCCTAATATTGTTTTGATTTGGTCAAGTTCACACTGGGTTCTTATTTTCATAAGGCCAAATGGTGTTCATCAATGCTTGGACATGAACTCTGTTGTCATCCTATTTTAACAATATTAGGCCCAAATTTGATGTATTTTCATAACGCTAAGCTATGTTGTCATCCTATTTTCTACAATCTTATGCTATTCTTTTTCTTCCATTCGTTTGCTTAACATTATATTCTCTGTAGATATGTCAAATTTGATGTGTTTGAAAGATGACTAAGAGTAGCAGTACTGTCGTATGGCCGGCTTAATTAATATTCCAACCACCAATCGTGGCTACTAACTACCAAGAAAAGCAGTCATATGTGTAGCTTTACTAAGAGTAGCAGTTCCTGAAGTTTATATATTGCAGACTGCGGTGTGGTGGTCAATAAATCATATCAAATGTTGTAGGGTGCTCGAAGTAATGAGTTTGCTGCTGCTTCAAGGTTGGAAGAAACATTCAACTTCTACCATACTACCAGTCCTGATGTAGCTAAGCTTTTCCACATTGACCCTGCAGCCAAGTGCACCTCTTTAGTCTTGCTGAAGAAAGAGGAGGAGAAGTTAAACGTATAAGGTATTTTTATCACTAACTTGGTTCAGCTTCCAGCAGCTGCATTTTCTTTCTATGCATATTAGATTATTTGACCTATGAATTCATTATAAATGTACCGTGCTTTGTGCTGACAATGAGTTCAGAGCATCTAGCATTGCCGAAGTCATATCGGTTAACACACTAACACTGATCACCACCCTCACACAGGAAAATGCCTCTGGGATATTTGATAGTCCAGTCAAGAAACAAATATGTTCCGTCCTCCTCTATTTTGCAATAACTCGCTCGGTTTTCCCGATCCTTCGTGTCCTTTTCCTATCAAGGCTGGTAGTTATTCCTCTTCTTGATTGTTTTGTGTGTCGTCACAGGTGTCGTGGCTGGAGGCCACATGGACCCCACCTCCGCCGCAGGGGCGACGTGTATTTCCTCTTGCTTCACCGCCTTATAGCCAAGCAGACCAGGAGTGACCTCGTCTCCTACTACACCAGCGGCCTTCACTGGCTCTAGAGACATGCTGGCCATTGATGCTCCGACGCCGATGAGTAATCAGTTCCATCATTGACATATAACCTGACAAGGTAGTGGCACATGCTCTCCTCATCGTGATATGATCTAATTGTTGTTCGCTTGATCTTGATGTGTCGTTTGCTGCCTGTTTATCTTTACTTTAACTGCTCACTACAGAGTACGGTTGTCGGTATATACTCTCATTCCATGATTTATCTTTACTTTAACTGCTCACTTCATCTCACAGTTGTTGGGCAGGATGGGTTCCGTTGGCGTTGTAGTCCAGACACAATAATTCTTTGAAGCAGGGCCGTAGTGGAATGATGTAAAAAAAGTGTGATGTGCCACAATTTGGATGAAATGATTTCTAGCTGCTATGAGAAACGAAGCTTAATCGGTGACTGCACTCTTTTTAACCAAGCTTCAGTCTAAGGTAAATGATACCACATATTATGCCTCCTCTTTTTAATCTTCTATTTCTCATGCTGAAGTGTTGCTATTAATACTTGTATGTTAATTTAGCTATTGGAATCCTTCGTCATCTTCCTGTTTGGTTTAGTAATTATTTGGGAGATAATCACTTTGGGGTTTCAGGCACCTTGGTATGCACATGGCAATGCAGAGCCCAAGAATATGATTCTGGACAGAAACCTGTAGTTTCATCAACCATACTTCTGGTCATACTACTGTACCTACAATCACTCTCATTCAATTTTTTTTAGAGGAACTGCATTTCACCGATCTGGACATTCAGTTAAGGAATTTGAAAGGTTCAGGTCATACATGATTGATATGTGCATTTAATTGCAAGGTCAAAAATTTTACTGAGATGCTTCTTTGCCCCATTACAAGTTACGAATGACACAATTATTTTCAAGTTTGACGTCTAATTGCTCCCTTCTTGATGCATAATTTTCAGCAATCAAGGTTGGTCGTTACCTTACCCTGTCCTCGCATAGTTAATAGAAATCCAATTTAAGGTTCTATAATTAAATACAACGCCAAGAAGCACTACCACGGGCATCATGTGTGCTTGAAACAAATCTTCTCTTTTTCTAAAAGAGTGGTATCAATTTGTTCGGAATTAGAATATTCCTCTTTTTGAAACACTCACATGTCTTTTGATTATTCTAACCTGGGACTAAGTACAGTTGGATGCAAGCTTGATATGTAAGTACGTCTTAGTTTAATTATTAGTCCTTGACCATGAGCAAGAATCTAGCTAGATGGGCTTTCATGTTACACATATATGCTTGTTACTGGTTTGGGAGCTAATATCTATTAATTAATTAGTTAATTCTTGAATTAACCTGTAATTTGCTAACTATTATTGGTTATCACCGTCCACCATCTTCGTTTGGTTGTAAGTTGTTGACCATTAGCAAGAAGCTAGCTAATTGTGTGTGCATGCCACACACGTGCACATATATCAGTTGTTGCGAGTTAAGATTATCTGCCAACTACCTTTATATGTAATTGTGTGATGCGTTCTCACTGCTTCTAGTAGATACTATCATTTCAGAGTTCACCTAAAATTTGCAATGTTCAAATTTTGGGATCAAAACACAACTTTTTTAAAATTTAAGCCAATATAAAGTGTGTGCAGGTTGACTTTTAAACCATTTTTGCTTACAAGAAGCTTATCAGTTGTAATGTTTAGCACCTACATAATCTGATGGTCATGTAGTGACTTGGGATTGGCGATTAAAGAAACATGGGTATCGAGCATATTAATGTGAGAAGTAGATATACAATATGTTATAAAGGAGAAGACAAGTAAATATTGAGTGTGAAAGATAAGTATGATTTTTTTACTATCATATGAATTATTCAATTTAATCTGGTATTCAACCCCTCAAAATTAGATTTAATACATGCTACTACACCATTACTTATCTCTACTATTAAAGGAGAATTTGACAAGTAATCAAGCAAGTCAGCACTATCATCGATGGAAGTTGTCGTGCGGAGATGGAAGTTGACAAGTAAGTTTCTCCATAAAGCTGATCTGATGTGAAGCTTGTGCCAGATAAAAGGTTAATTGAGTTCTCATCTCCAATATGTGTGCATTCTAACTATCCTTGTTGATTCAGTGGTTCCATGATGCTACATTTCACTTGTTTTTCACCTCTTGATGCTACTATGGACAGAAGGCGTTTGCTAATTTGCACATTAATTTTTTTGATAAACTGTGCCAATATCACCTGCATTATGATTTTTAAATTATTGATCCCCGCTATAATGTAGCGTGCCCACATAACAAGTATTCCGCAATCTTTGCAAGCATGTATTTGTTTTGTCTAACTGTAGGTGGAAGAACAAGATCCACTGTGTGTGAAACAGAAACAATAAATATCATGTCATTAGGTAGACTTCTGATAATTCTACTCTGCATTTTTTTTGCTTTAGTAGAAGTGTTCTGCCGCATTATTCTATGGGCCACAAATTTTCTACCATCCTTACATTAACTCAAGGTTGTGTCCTGGTGCTGACTTATTTGAGTTTTCTAATTGGGTTTGTTGTGCAATGCTGAATATCTTTGTCATGTAGGATGTTTTCTAATTTTTTTGTTATGTAAAAAGTTTTCAGTTTGCATTCTTAATGACATTGAGGTTACTCTATGAACACAGATCATGTCATTTGACTTCCCGGAGAACTACATATTCCTGGCTATTGGAAGGGTTAGGTCAAGTACTGAGTTGATTGCCCAGAGACTTGAGTTTGTACAGGAGGCTGATAAAAGAAGTCACTTGATGGATCTGCTCCATGTGCAAAGAGACAGTTCAGATCAAGGGAGGTAATATTTTGATTGTCCGTTATTTTTATTATTCAATCACTTACTCTGACGTTTTGTTGTTCTTTAGTTTCTCTTAAGTTTAGTTGTGGAAGTACTCTAGAGGTGCTCCAAGTAGAGAAAGCAGATCTTTATTCCAAGTGATCATTTTTCTGCCGTCCTTTGCTGCAGCAAGCTCTCATACTTGTCTTAGTGGAGAGTGGAGACCAAAAGGGGTGCCGACTCACTAGAGAACTTGTTTTGTATGAATGGATTTTCAGCGACTTCAGTTCATCGTGATGGAAACCAGTAGGTTTATCCTTTTTTTTCTCCTTCAGAACCTCCCATTTTTGCTTGGAGCATATTTATTTCTGCTTGTTCTCTGGAATGATGTAATAATCGGTTAGTTTCTACCATCAAATGAATATTGCCAATTTACTATTGCTTTGGTTTGTTTGACAGACTATTGTAGCTTTTGTACTTTCCAGGTATTGCTATCATACATCAAATACTTATTTACTGATTTGCTCCAAAATTCCTGTTGTTTGAATCTTCTTACCTGTTGATGAATACTGGATGTTTGTTCTTATGAAACTAAAGATGTTTGTGTTATCAAGGGATGTTTTTTCTTGGCATATTGATGTACCAATTCTTACAGGAAAGAGATGCATCCATGGATGCCGCAGTTGACTGCATCTTCAACCTTGGGGAGATTAGTGATATTTGGCTATGTTAGAGGATCAATGATAGAGGAAAAAGTTATTAGGATAATAGAAGTTGTTAGGCTATTTTTCTTTGTACGTGTGATTTTAATCCTGAGGTAGGAGGGTTTGTATGAGTGCAACTATCACCTCTCATGCAATGCTAAAAGGGGAAAGGAAAAAATCAGAGGACTTTGTGATCTTTTATGTATATCATTGCAAAATTGTATGGGAAAATTGTTGAATTTGTCAAAACTTCGAGGATGGAATTGATGTCGAATGTTGCAAGTCATTCTAAGTTAGGGATGATGGGTATGTGTATGGCAATGTGGCGAGCTTGGAGAAAACATATGCAAATTTGTAGCTGGGTGGTAATGTAGAGCTTTTTTTTAGAGAAAAGGCGAAGGTCGAGCCCAACCTTTCCCAACATTGAAATAACAAAGCCATCAACCAGCCAGGATTACAAGAGCAATACAATACAACGAAAATAAAAGCGAAACGGAAGTAAACGATACAAGGTACAAAACAGAACAGACTCAACCGACCACCGCCGTGCCAAAACTGGCAACCTAACAGGACCATGAGAAGAGAGCACCTCGCGCTTGCATCGTGTCGCTATCTGCATGCAGGTAGAGATGAAAATGGAGTCGAAACTTTCCGTTTTTCCGGAGAAAAAATGGAAACGAAGAGGAAATATGAAAAAGGAAACGGAAATTTGCGAAACGGAAGTGGAAATGGAATTTTTTATGTGGAAACAGAAACAAAAACGGAACAGTGTTTTTCGGTGGAACATGCATGGAAACGGAATTTTCCGTTTCCGTAGATATGGAATTTCTGTTTTTACTATAGACCTATAGTTGCTTTGTAGCCCAACCACCAAACAGAACACAATGACACAATTAGTAGAATGGATTTGAGGCCCAACTTCTACTACCACACATGTACTCAGCTTGACCCTATACGCAATTGTCCGGTATTACTACAATACTACGCTAAGTTGCTAACCTAATGCTATTATTTTGTAGCCATGTTAACAACTTGTTAAATTTGTTTGTTTTTGTGTGTATTTCTCTATGATTCAAGGGGTTTTTAAGTTTCGATCAATGCCTATTTCTGTTTCCGTATCCGCTTTGTATGCACTCCGTGTCTGTTTTCGGTAGTATCTATTTCCGTATTCATTTCCGGGGTTTCTGTATTCGTTTCCACTTCTGTAAAAAAATGTGAAAACAAATATGGTAGGACTCAGTTCCGTCCGTTTTCGCTCTGTTTTCATCCCTACATGCAGGGACCAAACATGGTCTGTTTCCACCTCCGCAAAAGGCCACTACACTTCACCCAGGCTCGATGGGTGCCGCACCGATGGGCGGCAAAGTGGATCCCTATAACCCAGAGCCACGGTGCCCAAGCTGTCAAAGGAGAATAGCATAAACGAACCCACAAGCAATGAGTAACCAACCACATTGGCACCGTCGTCGGCATCAGAAAGGTACCACGTCAGTTGAGAGTTGCTTACCGAAGGAACAATCCATGGGGCAGGCCAAAAGGGCCAACACCAAGCACCAACCGAAGTCAAGCAACAAGTTGCCAGAGATGAGAACAGGTCGACAACGCCACCACTATTCCCCCACCTCTAATAGATCCCGGGGGACGCCTTCTGGAAGGAGCACGACACCATGATGCCATCGTCGTTCAAAGCAGGGGACCAAGGGCTTTCACCCACGCTAGGGGGGGGGACAGGGGAAGATCCTCAGCAAAGCCTCCCGGAAGGGGGTCGACACCAAAAGGTCTCGACATCGATGTGGCCGCCACGTCGGCCAGAAGATTCCTCTGGATCCATGCCTTCCCACCAGGTCTGTGGAGCCAGCACACGGGGACAGTGAACACGGCGGCCAGGCATCGTAGCCAGCTTAGAACGGAGTAGATCGGGCCGCGGGCAGAGCAGAACCAGGACTCGGTGGAAGGCAGATCAGTTGCGACTGCCCACACAACCGATGACTGCGACCCCATGCCACCTGCACGACCGAGAGACAACCCATCTGCACACCCACCGGCACAACCTACCGCCCACACTATGCCGCGCACCACCGACTGGGGGTGCCGCCCTGGGAGCCGAGGCCCTCCACGTGAGGTGGAGCCGCCACCTTTATCGGTGATGCATGACCGCGCTAGAACCACCTCAGGCGGCGAAGCAGGAGAGAAAGGAGGAGGGGTGAGTGGAGGTGGCAGCTAGGGTTGGCTCCCGAGTCACCTCAGAAGAGACAACGCGGGGAGGGGGGAGGCAATCCAAACAACTCACTTCTAGCTACAGTTGAAGCCAAGCAACTTGATATATTCATCTCTTAGTCCATAGGTTAGGGACGATGGGAATGACTATGAAAATTTCGCAAACTAGGAGAAAACACTAGGCATATTTGGAGCGGGGTGACAACATAGCAAAGCAATAATACAATGGCCGAGGAGCTTAGTTGAGTGAGTCGTCATAGATCCTTTTGTCAGCCCGTGGCAACGCACGGGCATTAAACTAGTAAGTCTTAGTGGTGCATTGCTCTAGAGACACATACTCCCTCCGTCCGGAATTACTTGTTATGAAAATGGATGTATCTAGAACTAAAATACAGTTCTAGATACATCCATTTCAATGACAAGTATTTCCGGGCAGAGGGAGTACTAAGCGCCACCTCCCTCCCTTGTGGTTGACACCATAACTGATCGTCTGTTAGAGATACAACATGCAATAAATCATCACCAAGATTGTGGTGTTTTGGACTTCCCATGGTACCTACTTTTTTTTAACGCTTTTGTTTTTGTTTTAGATTCTAATTTGCATGATTTGAATGAAACTAACCCGCACTGACGCTGTTTTTAGCAGAACTATCATGGTATTGTTTTTGTGCAGAAATAAAAGTTCTCGGATTTGGACGAAACTTTTTGAAGAATTATTTAAGAATATATAATAAATTATGGAGCCAAGACTCACTGAAGGGAGGGGGGACCCAGGTGCCCACCAGACACCAGGGCGTGCCTCCCCCTCTGGTGCGCCCTGGTGAGTTGTGGGGCCCTCGGGGCTCCGCTGACCCTAATGCCGATGCTATAAGATCCTTTTTTTTGGAGAAAAAATAGAGAGGAAGTTTTATCGCGTTTCACGATATGGAGCCGCCGCCACCTCCTGTTCTTCATTGGGAGGCCAGAGCTGTAGCCCGTTCGGGGCTCCGGAGAGGGGAATCTTCAGTCTTCATCGTCACAACCCTCCTTCATGTAGAACCGAAAGTATGTCTAGAGGGGGGGGTGATTAGACTACTTGACAAAATAAAAACTTATCATTTTCCCAATTTTAGTCTTTGGCAGATTTTAGCTAACTTAGCACAAGTCAAGCAATCTTAACACAATTCAAGCAAGCATGCAAAGAGTATATGAGCAGCGGAAAGTAAAGCAAGCAACTTGCAAGAATGTAAAGGGAAGGGTTTGGAGAATTCAAACGCAATTGGAGACACGGATGTTTTTGTCATGGTTCCGATAGGTGGTGCTATTGTACATCCACGTTGATGGAGACTTCAACCCACGAAGGGTAACGGTTGCGCGAGTCCACGGAGGGCTCCACCCATGAAGGGTCCACGAAGAAGCAACCTTGTCTATCCCACCATGGCCGTCGCCCGCGAAGGACTTGCCTCACTAGCGGTAGATCTTCACGAAGTAGGCGATCTCCTTGCCCTTACAAACTTCTTGGTTCAACTCCACAATCTTGTCGGAGGATCCCAAGTGACGCCTAGACAATCTAGGAGACACCACTCTCCAAGAAGTAACAAATGGTGTGTTGATGATGAACTCGTTGCTCTTGTGCTTCAAATGATAGTCTCCCCAACACTCAACTCTCGTTGACGGCGGTGAAGACCAGCATCGGGAGGCTCTGGCTTTAGACATGGGAATTCTTCTTGCAGGTGCTTTGGTCCTCATACCAGGCTTAGTGGCAGTAGTTGTGCCATACTCCTTCTTGAGCACCTTATTCTTGGAAGTGGCCTCATCCTCAACAACCACATAGTCTTCATCCTCAGAATCTGAGGTTCTCTTCTTTCTGGCCCTACTGGCTGCCTTAGGTAAGTTGCTGGGTGTGCTCCTGCTTCCATCATCATAGCTGCTAGAGGGACTAGTGCCCTCACTCATCTGAACCTGCTCCTCAGACTTGTTCTGACTGTCACTTTGATCATACATGTTGCAAACACTGACAGTAGACCCAGTGAATAGATATAGATGAGGTAGAGTAGATGAGCATCACAAAGTACAGAGGTTTTTGCAAAAGAATGAGTCAAAAACTTAGTTTTAATTTTCCAGAGAAAGCATTTCGGATCTACCGATTTGTAAACTCGGTGATGCCGAAGCAGCTTTTGGAACCTAAACTAGTGAACTCGGTCAGACCGAGTCACAGTTCGGTGGCACTGAGACTGCTAGGGTTTCACAAAGTCCTAAACTCGGTCACACCGATTTGCAATTCTCGGTCAGACCGAGAATCACATGTGCAATGGCCTTGTCCAAATCGGTGGAACCGATTTCTACAACTCGGTTGGTCCGAGATGGTTTCGGCGGAAACCTAACCCTAAACTTTCAATCCACAACTAAACTACGGAGTGTTTTCGCTGGATAAGATGATCTCAATCGTGGCAAGATACATGGCAAAACAATGTGCTAGGAATTCGGAGTGGGATTAGCACAAGGATCAAGTCCATACCCTAGTTCGGCGATGGACTTGCTGCGGCGGTGAAGACCAGTGTCGGGAGGCAGCTGGCGACAAGGAGGACGATCCGGAGACCCAGGGAGGCAGAGCAGGCTAAGGGCGGGCGAAAGAGTTCAGAGAAATTTCCAAAATTTTGGCCAGTGGATATATAGCCTGACCCTGTCGGTGTGACCGAGTGGAACGACTCGGTGGCACCAAGATGCATAACTGCAAGCAGTTACAGCAACTCGGTGTGATCGAAAAGTTCAAATCGGTTGCACCGAGATTGAAAACCTAGATCGACTTAGTGATCTCGGTATGACCGAAATGGAAGAATCGGTCAGACCAAAATGCACAAAGAATTTTTGGAAGTTTAAGTCTATGAAGAATCAGGGACTCGGAGTGCTCCTCACACAGAGTGGTTCGAATCTGACTTGATCAAACTTTGTGATGTAGCATGAATAGAGTTTGAGACAAGAAAAGCATAGATAGCTAGAGAAGGTTCTTAGGCATTCTTGTCCATCCACTTGGCAAAAGAAAATAAACCAAACAATCAAAGCAACAAGTGGATGTCCTCGAATGATTAAATTATGCAACCAATATGCTCACACAATAAAATGGCAAATGAAATATGTGGCAAAGCATGCACAACCAATTCTAGCATCTATCAAGCAATTTGCGATGACTAGGTCATCTATATATGATTATATTGACTTAGGAGTCAAATGAGAACATTTGATCACAGGTCATACTCATCGTTTAAGCACAAGTGGGGTTACCACTTTCACATAAAGCATTGTTGTGTCCACACCATTAGAGTTGCTTTAGCTCAATTCTTAGAGTAAAGCTCCCCCTAGATGTGAGATCCCCCCTAAGAGGGATGAACTAACCTTGGGTTTTGTCGATGATGACTTCATGTAGGTGTTGAAGATGTGGATGCTCAATGTTGATGTAGATCATTTGGAGCAATCCTTTGGAGTGAGTTGCACTTTCAATACCTACACGGGTTAGTCCCACAAGGAACAAATAAGTATATCCATAGACATAGAGTGATGCATACACAAGATGATGTCCATGGAAGCATTAGGTTACCTTGTCCCTTGTCTTACCAACAAGAGGGTTTGTGACTCCTTGAACTAGTGCAAGATGTGGAAGTTGATTGCACTTGTCCTTGCCAAAATGATATGAGTGAAATATGTTGGCGGAGTCACCCTCAAGAACTCTCTAGTTCTTCTTCTTCGGGATCCACATCATCTTGATGTGAATCCTTGGAGTTGTAGTCGTACTTGATGAAGTAGAACTTGACGTAGTCTTGGGAACCCACTTGACCAAGGCCTTAGGAGCTTCTTCAAATGCATCAGTCTCCTCTTGAAGCTTATCCTTGCCTTTTTGCTTGTGGTCTTGTGGTGGAAGATCATCTTGAGCTTGTGTCCCTTTGAAGGAAGTAGGATCATACTTCTCTTGTTGAGGAACAAACTTCGTCTTGGGGTATTGATCTTCTTCCCACTCAACTCCATTTGCATTGAACTTTTGTTCAGAACCAACACCTTGGTTCTTCCGGTGCCTTCCTTGCTTGCGTACAATTTCCTCGAATTGCTTACTCCCGGCAAGGCTCTTGTAAACACCTTTCTCTATAATTACCTTTGGGCCTTTAGCCATGAAGCATCTTCCAAGTCCTTCATTTGGTGAATCAAATATGTCGTAGGAGTTGGTTGACACAGTGCTAGACCGACAACACCTTCATCTTGAGTATGTTCAGAGTCGGAGTGATAGCTTCTCTCGCAGTGATTTTCGGAGTCTGAGCTGGATACCCATTCACCAACATGAGCTTGATGTCTTCGTTTTGTGTAGCTCCTTGATGACTTGTCCTTCCTTTCCGAATCCTTGCTTCTCCGGGATGTTCTTCGTTCATAACGATTATCTCTACTCCTTCTCTCTCTTGGTGGTGATTCTTCTCTTCTACTTCTCCTCTTAGGTGATTCTTCTCTTCTTTTGTAGGGATCCGTACACTCATTGGAATAGTGTCCGGGTCTTCCACAATTGTAGCAATTACGCTCTCGACTAGAGGATCTTTTGTCATTGTAGGACCTTGACTTGGAACTTCTTTCCTTGCTTCTACTCTTGTAGAACTTGTTGAAGTTCTTCACCATTAGGCTCAATTCTTCATTGAAGGTTTGTTTCTCACTTGATGATGTGGGAGCTTCACATGAGGCTTTGTAAGCACCACTTGACTTGTTGTGGAGTTCCTCCTTATCCTTGAGTGACATCTCATGAGCAACAATTCTTCCAATGACTTCCGTTTGCTTGAGATCTTTGTAATTGGGCATCATTTGGATCAATGTGTACACGGTATCATTTTTTCCATCCAAAGCTCTTAGGATCTTCTTGATGATGAATTTGTCGGTCATCTCTTGACTTCCTAAGCCGGCAATCTCATTTGTGATAAGAGCAAGCCTAGAGTACATTTCGGCGACACCTTCACCATCCTTCATTTTGAACTTGTCAAGCTGACTTTGAAGCACATCCAACTTGGATTCCTTGACGGAGTCGGTACCTTCATGCATATCAATCAAAGTATCCCAAATTTCCTTTGCATTCTCAAGACGGCTGATTTTGTTGAATTCTTTGGGGCACAATCCGTTGAAGAGGATATCACAAGCTTGAGCGTTGTATTGCAGCATCTTCAACTCTTCCGCGGTAGCTTCACGGTTCGGTTCTCACCCATCAAATAATTCACCTTGCAAGTCAATACACACAATAGCCCAAACAGCGGGGTTATGTCCAAGAATATGCATTTTCATCTTATGCTTCCAACTAGCAAAATTTGTACCATCAAAGTAAGGACCTCTACGGTGATAGTTTCCCTCGCTAGACGCCATACTCTCCTAGGTTGCGAAACGAAGGCTATGACTACCAAAACCTATGGAAATCAAAGCAAATGGAGACCAAAGCTTTGATACCACTTGTAGGACCTAAAGTATGTCTAGAGGGGGGAGGGTGATTAGACTACTTGACCAAATAAAAACTTATCCTTTTCCCAATTTTAGTCTTTGGAAGATTTTAGCTAACTTAGCACAAGTCAAGCAATCTTAACACAATTCAAGCAAGCATGCAAAGAGTATGTGAGCAGCAGAAAGTAAAGCAAACAACTTGCAACAATGTAAAGGGAAGGGTTTGGAGAATTCAAACGCAATTGGAGACACGAATGTTTTTGTCGTGGTTCCGATAGGTGGTGCTATCGTACATCCACGTTGATGGACACTTCAACCCACGAAGGGTAACGGCTGCGTGAGTCCAAGGAGGTCTCCACCCACGAAGGGTCCACGAAGAAGCAACCTTATCTATCCCACCATGGTCGTCACCCACGAAGGACTTGCCTCACTAGCGGTAGATCTTCACGAAGTAGGCGATCTCCTTGCCCTTACAAACTTCTTGGTTCAACTCCACAATCTTGTCGGAGGCTCCCAAGTGACACCTAGCCAATCTAGGAGACACCACTCTCCAAGAAGTAACAAATGGTGTGTTGATGATGAACTCCTTGCTCTTGTGCTTCAAATGATAGTCTCCCCAACACTCAACTCTCTCTCACAGGATTTGGATTTGGTGGAAAGAAGATTTGAGTGGAAAGAAACTTGGGGACGGCTAGAGATCAAGATTCATATGGTAGGAATGGAATATCTTGGCCTCAACACAAGTGTAGGTGGTTCTCTCTCAAAAAATGTATGTTGGAAGTGTAGGTTCGTTCTGATGGCTCTCTCCACGAATGAAGAGGAGGTGGAGGGGTATATATAGCCTCCACACAAAATCTAACCGTTACACACAACTTGCCAATCTCGGTGGGACTGAATTGAGAAACTCGGTTGGACCGATTCAGCAAATCTAGTGACCGTTAGGATTTTCGGTGGGACCGACATGCAATTCGGTAGGACCGATATGGTTAGGGTTAGGGCATAACGTAATATCGGTGAGACCGATTACACAAACTCGGTGGGACCGATTTTGGTAATAAGCTAACCAGAGAGTTGGTCAGGTAAACTCGGTGGGACCAGTTCGCTCATTTCGGTGAGACCGAAATGTTACCAAAGGGAAACAGAGAGTTTACATTGCAATCTCGGTGGGACCGATCGCTCATCTCGGTGATACCGAAACGTTGCGAAGGGAAACAGAGAGATTACAATCCCATCTCGATGAGACCGAGATCCCTATCGATGAGACCGATTTGCCTAGGGTTTGTGGCAGTGGCTAAGACATCTGAACTCGGTGGCGCCGGATAGAAAGAATCGGTAGGGCCGAGTTTGACTTTTGGTTTAGGTCATATGTGGATGTGAGAAAGTACTTGAGGGCTTTGGAGCATATCACTAAGCATTTTGAGCAAGTAAGCCATTAAGCAACACCTCATCCCTCCTTGATAGTATTGGCTTTTCCTATAGACTCAATGTGATCTTGGATCACTAAAATGTAAAATGTAGAGTCTTAAGCTTTGAGCTTGAGCCAATCCTTTTGTCCTTAGCATTTTGAGGGGTCCACTTTTCTCATCCATGCCATGCCAATCATTGAGCTTTCCTGAAATATTCATCTTGAAATAGCATTAGCTCAATGAGCTATATGTTGTTAGGAATTACCAAAACCACCTAGGGATAGTTGCACTTTCACTTCATCACCAATTCCATGATGCTCCCCACCGGGAATGAGTAATTCCTTCGTAGACTCGTTGGTCGGTGAGGAGTTGCATGAGATTTATTATGTAATCGAGTTAGTTTTATTAGGGCTTGATCCCTAGTATCCACTATGTTTTGAGATTGATGTTGCTATGACTTTGCTATGCTTAATGCTTGTCACTAAGGGCCGAGTGCCATGATTTCAGATCTGAACCGTTATATTTTCACCATTATATCTATGTTCTAGATCCGATCTTGCAAGTCATGCGCACCTGCTACGTGTTATGATCCGTTAAACCCAAGGTGAGAGTAATTGGGATACTTTCCCGTGATGACCGTAGTTTGAGGAGTTCATGTATTCACTATGTGTTAAGGCTTTGTTCCGGTTCTCTATTAAAAGGAGTCCTAGACTAAGGGGTCCTCGGCCTGCCGGTCTATATCTCGTCGGCCGGATAAGTGGGCCGCTGTGCAACTACTCGAAGGGTGAGCTATGAAGTGACTCCATGTCCGGACAGGAAACCTTTGAAGCCTTGGTGTGCCTTCCAAGTCAAGATAAGAGAATCGACATGTTTATTCTTTCATGATAGCCGACCATGTCTAAACCTAGTGCCCCTGGTGTCTATATAAACCAGAGGGTTTAGTCCGTAGAGGCTAGAACAAGAGAGAAACCATCCACCTCATCTAGGGTTTAGCTCATCCGATCTCGTGGTAGATCAACTTTGTAATTGTCATACACCCATCAATACAATCAAGCAGGACGTAAGGTTTTACCTCTTCGAGAGGCTCTGAACCTGGGTAAACATCGTATCCCTGGTTTCCTGTTACCCATCGATCCTAGATCCACAGTTCGGGACCCCCTACTCAAGATCCGGCAGTTTTGACACTAACATGGGTAGTAACATATGTGTGTGCCATGCAGTCTTTCATTTATTTGGACGTAACTGTGTGCGTTGTGTTACCATAACATTTTTTTCCAGAGATACTGTTACGGTAAAATTATGTTACCACAAACATCTCTCCTCATTGCTACTTGTCAAAATAAGCAAATTTGTGTGTTAGATTTCTTTTGCGAGAAAACATCCGAACTATTCATCATGCCGAGTAGTACATAGAACATAGAAATAACAAAATTACACCCATGTCAGTAGACCACCTAGCGACGACTACGCACCGGAGCGAGCCGAAGTCGCGCCGTTGCGATCACCACTCCCTCACAGGAGTCGAGCCAAGTTTGTTGTAGTAGACAGTCGAGAAGTCGTCGTGCTAAAGTCAGAATAGCAGCCGGCGCCGATGAAGAGAAGTCTAGATCGAAAGAATCCAACCTGTAGACACATGAACAAAGACTGAATCTAAACTGATGCACCAAAGACCAGCAGCGGCCGAACCCCACAAGATCCACTAGAGACAGGTCTCCACGCGCCCTTCGATGACGCTAGATGCATCATCAAAACGGGGCTAGGCACGGAGCCACCACCACCTCGTCTTCCTAAGCAACCCTAAACGAACTCACAAAAACACTTAAACACGAAGCAAGACCCATCCCGCCTGCAAGGGCCGGGGTCCACCACGTCTCCATGGTCATAAGGCCACCAGAGACGAGGCAGACCGGTGGCGGCGTGAGGGAGGCAGAGGAACCCCGCCTCTTTCTTTTTTTTTTGAAGGCGGCGGTTGTGTCTAGATTTGGTTCTCAATTTGTGTGTTAAGTTACGTATCTAAGTTACTTCCACCGTGACAATAGTCGAAAACGTTTTTATATTATGGGACGGAGGGAGTACATTTTATGATTGCAAAAATAAAAAATGAGAACGAAAATGTGATCTAAATTTGGTAGGGCAAGAGGGAAAAGGAAAATCCCACTAGACGAACTAGTCGCTCGACTGGTTCTAGTCTGGTCGATTGTAGGCCACGGCGAGAGGTGACTGACGCGTGGGGCCACCTTGTTGCTCAGTTGAAGCGAGCCAAATCCGGCGGTCGGCGGCCACCGTCGATCTCACTCTATCCCTTCACCTCGTCTTCGTCGCCACCGCCGCCGCCGCTGCCGCCGCCATGCTCCGCCTCCGAAGCCGCATCCTCGCCCACCTCCTCTTTTCTCCCGCCACCTCTCCCCACCGCTCCCCTCATCCAGCCGCCTCGCACTCCACACTCCGCCGCCTCCTCCTCTCCCCGGCCGTTCCCCCGCGCACCGGATTCGCCGTCGAGGAGTACCTCGTCGAGACCTGCGGCCTCACCGAAGCCCAAGCACTCATGGCCTCGGCGAAGCTCTCCCACCTCAAGTCCCCCTCCAAGCCAGACGCCGTCCTCGCCTTCCTCGCAGGCCTCGGCCTCTCCACGCCGACATCGCCGCCGTCGTCCCCAGGGACCCGCGGTTTCTCTGCGCCGGCGTTGAGAGAACCCTGGCCCCCAACGTCCTAGGTCTCGCCGGCCTCGGCCTGTCACGCTCGCAGATCGCGCACCTCGTCTCGCTCACCCCCGGCGAATTCCGCCGTAGATCCATCGTCTCCAACCTACCATACTACCAGTCTCTCTTCGGCTCCTACGAGAACCTCCTCCGGGTGCTCAACCGGAACAACTCTCTCCTCGGATCCAGCCTCGACAAGGTGGTCAAGCCCAATGTCGCCTTCCTGCGGGAGTGCGGGCTAGGTGATTGTGATATCACCAAGCTGTGCTGCAAGAACACGTGGATTCTTAGCAATAACCCGGAGTGCGTCCGGGCGATGGCGGCACGTGCGGAAGGTTTAGGCGTGCCCCGCTGCTCTGGAATGTTCAGAGAAGCGCTGATGGCTGTTGCAACCATGAGTCAGGAGATGATTGCCGCCAAAGTGAATTACCTCAAGAACACATTCAGGTGGTCACAAGCTGAGGTGTCCATTGCTGTTCGTCGTTCTCCGGTGGTGCTGGTGAGGTCTAATAACATGCTGCAGAGCAAATCAGAGTTCCTTATCTCTGAGGTGAGGTTGGAACCGGTATACATTGCTCATCGACCAGTAATTCTTGGGCTCAGCCTGGAAAGCCGCCTCAGGCCCCGACACTATGTTATGAGGTTTCTTAAGGCAAATGGATTGCTAGACTGCGACAGGAGCTACTTTTCTGCCTTCATGGTGACCGAGAAGGTATTCGTGGAGAAGTACATATGCCCTTACAAGGAAGTTGCACCACACCTTGCTGAAGACTATGCTGACGCTTGCAGAGGGCAAGTGCCAACTAGATTTAGAATTGCATGAACCAAGAATGGGCTATGAGAATTGGTAACTGTGTATGGTGCAAAAAAGAACAATTACCTAGTAAATTAGAACAATTGTGCTACCTCTGAGCAGTACGGTTACACAATTGTCTGTCCAAACAGAAAGGGTGCGCTTCAGATCGGTAACTGTTTATTGGTTTTTTACTAGCACTTTGACACAGATGTATGCTAAACAAAGACGAACAAGCGTACAATAACCGTCACTGCACGCATTCAGCTTTCTTTTTGCATCAAGCACAAGCTGCAGCTTCATAAGAGATTTGTTGTCTATAAATCTACAGTAGGTAAAATGATACTTTTTGGCAGCTTATTACAACCTTCTGAATGTTGTTCTACTGTATGTAATAATTCATGTAGAGGTTGCTTCTACTTACAGGCCGGTGAACCGTGACACGTCGTGAGCAACAAACAACAAATTAGAATGAAGTGGCATTTCCAACTTGGTGGTGTGCAGATTCCAACGGAAACATATCAGGAGA